>BSBN01000556.1:2781321-4165731 GCA_027924645.1 Cunninghamia lanceolata | reverse complement strand
ACATCAATGACAACACATCATAGGCACATATTTGCAACACTACAACCTCTGCAGAAGGTCTGCAACCTCTACAGAAGGTTCACAACCTCATCCCTGGCTCGTGACCTCTACACAAGGCCCATGACTTGTGTATAAGGCCTACAACCTTCTCTAAGGCAACTAGGCGCCTATTAAAGGCATGCAGTGGTTTGGAAGGGCGGCCCAAAGCACCTTCAATCACTTTTTCGATAAAACCTGCACCAAACTTGGAAATTCACCCTTATTTGCAAGGTATATTCCCTGGCAAAGCATTTGGAGAGCAGAACCTTATCTACAGGCATTTATTCACCTCTGCTACATGGTGCTTTGGAGGAAATTCGCCCATCTATACAAGGGTTTCAAAATTAACTCCAATAGATTCTTTTTATTTTGCTTTTTTATTTTTGACCCAAGGCATTGAAATTTTTTATTTCTTTTGAAGTGGAAAAATAGACAATTTTTAAAATTTAGAGTGCAAATGTAATTGTCTATGCACTAAGAAATATCAAGTGCCAAATTCTAAGGGGGTAATTAAGCAATTTGGGGGTTATTCATGCACACAACTTATAAAGTGCTTTTTCATGTTGTAACATCACTTTCCATAATGCTCAAGATTTATCTTAAGCTTGTAGCTTATTCAATGCATTAATTAAGAATTGATAGAGATAATCATAATTTGAACCAAAAGAAACATATGATTTTTCCATCAATTAAGCATGTTAATCAAAACAAGATATAACATAACTTACAATACAGTAAACCTTTACAATCTTTAGCGAGTAACCATCACTAATCGATACAATATATGCTCTAGGCATCCTAATCAAGTTTTTACATCACAATAGACCAACTGGTCACAAAATGCAATTATTGTATCTGGAACCAATGGCATCTGTCTTCATAAATCTCAGCTTGTCTCATGCTTGGGAAGGAGAGCATCATCTTGGTGCTTTTCCTCCAACTACAGACCTGTGGTCCCCCTCTCATCTTCCTGACTAGAAGAGGCCCTACCCTTCACGAAAAGGTTAGACATTAGAACCCCAATAGGTTAGCCATCTGAGTATCTGGTGTTGTGTCCTTCCTAATGTCTCATGGTCACACACTATAGATCCCCTCTAACTTGTATGACACTACTGGAGACACTAGACCATTGGGAACACTATGGACCGATGATGCATGCAAAGATAGATGCATCACTTTGGTCAAAGTTTTCATACAAATACGTTACACCATGAACGTCGTCGTATGTCCACCACCCTAACTCGACTTATGAGTTGCCATGTCCTACAATCATTATTATCGACCCAATACCTTAGGTCTTGGATAAGTGGGATCAATTTGAATCATTATCCATACTTGGATGTTCGACTCCCTCCATAGGTTGGTTATAAGTTATCAATGACTCCTCGTCACACGATTTGTTCATTTCACATTAGTTGACCATTTGACCCCTAGGTCACACATGGTTCACAGTTTCAGAACAAGTCATTTCATAGAATGAGATGGTATACATGTACCCAAGGCATACCCTACCCTTGATAGAGTAAAAGTATACTAATTCATAACTTTTATCATTAACAAAAGGTCTTACATGTAGACTCATAATGAATGTATAAGAATTCTATATAAATTCATTTCAATGGTTTCATAACGGGACCATATTCACAATGGTTTTACTTCCTCTATACCCAAGGATACAAGTATATAATTTGGTAATCAATATAACACAGAAAGTATTCCATAATCGACTTATCATAAAAGCTCGATTGGTGTCAATTTGAAGAGTTGTCAACACTCTAATATTCGAACGTTATCTTGACTGTCATCACAGTTGGGTGTTCATAACATTATTCAATAATGCCTATGCGGCAAAATCTAGAGTCATAAGACTATTTTATTATCTTGAGTTTTAATCGATATGGAGCCATCATTTGCTCCACTCAAGAAATTATACTCTATTCAAGTCAGAAATTGATGAGATAACATTTCTTTACCAACCTAGCCGATACGGCTCGGGCTCTAGTTAATTTTACATAGTTTATGATGTAACAAAGTTATAGTCGGGTCGTGCGACCCTAACACTAACTCAGAAAGTGTTTCATAACAAAGACTTGGCCAAATGGCCTTGAGCCATAAAGCACAGTCGTTCCAAAAGTCTCAGCCTTGTGGCCTTGAGCAATAATATGGTCTTGTTAAAATAATTTGGCCTCACGAGCTAGAATTCAAAACACAATCTTTTTAATGAGACTCAGCCTTTCGACTAGAGCACAAGACACAGTCTTTTATAGGATAGGTTTTGCAGCTTGGCTTCCAGCCTCAATCTTTTCTTTCATTAGCAGAAAGTCATGATAAAGCTTCAGCCTTACGGCCTTGAATACAATCTTAACATGAGTTCAATGGTATATATTCAGCCATACGGCCTGTAAACTATACAGAGATTTCAAAGATTCAAATCCTAACATAATAGCCGATGATATACTAGTAGAAATAGCTCAACCGATAGGGCTATGAGCTCTAATATGTTATAATGATAATAAGGAAACTCAGCTATACAGCTTAGAGCCACCAGTTAATACAATTAGAAAACAATATACTCAGTTGTAGCAGCCTTGAGCTCCCTATGCACGATAGTGCAGAGTCGTTGCAACAATTCCACACTGCTATAAGGGTGCTCGACTCTATATCAGTCTCCACTCTTTCTCTACTATTCTCTTCTTTCCTGAAAGCCCAAAAACTCCAAACAACAAAACCACCTACTCTGCCTCTTTCGATAGTACTTTTCTTAGTTGGTTTTTCCCACCTCCTGCGAATTCATGCATGCCTAAAAGAAAGGTAACCACCTTTCCTTACCTGATCGGTTCCCCAAAAGGTGGCTATCCTCGGGGAACATGCTCAAAGGTGGATGAGATAAAAGCTCTCCATTCTCTACTAAGCTGACCAACTGATAAAAAAACATTTTAGCTTAAAATCAAGTAAAATAACATATGAGATCTAATAATATGATTATTATCATGGCAATTTTTCCTACAAAAGGGTTTGAAATCCTTACTATTAGGATTAAAATAGAAACAAGGAAGCACACATGAACACATCTAGATGTCGAATGTCGTTGAGAGATTCTTCTTTGAATTCGACTATCATCCTTAGTCGAGAGGCTTAAGAATACTATCTTAGAGAACCAAAGGTTACGAGAGACTTCCATCTCTCTCTACAAGATTGTCCCCTCAACATGAGATGATGGTTCCAGAACATCAACTGGTCTCCATGACTAGTCTTAATGGCATCGAGGACATAGCAATTCTCAGAGAACAAGAGAAATAAGGAAAGAAGTATGACACAAGTCAACTTACACATAGAGAGGAAGGACATAATAGTCGACACTCAGATGGCTTTTCGACCCTTTGTTTTCATAATGTTTAACCTTCCCTCCAAGACTATACTCTCCTTCCTTCTTCGAAGGACGTTCAATTTCTTGTTCACACCCAGGACCACAAGATCATGATTAGTGTATCATCATCATTATATTTCATAGCTTAATATAACCAATTTATAAAGTAGATAATCAATAATAACTTTTCATAATCAAAAGTTAAATCAGATATTTCCACCATATCAAATCAATTAACTACGTCTAATCCTCTTGATTACCATACTAAGGTAATGATTAAGTCTGGTTGTGGGTTGAGGATGTAACATATCTCCCCCCATAAGAATCATTGTCCCCGATGATTAATTGTCTTATAAATAAACCAATATAACATGAAAATGTTTTTAAAAGCATAATAACATATGTCTTAGAAAAGATGAGGAAATCTAGCATGGAAATCATCATAATTTTCCCAGGTGGCATTTGCCACTGAATATTGGTCCCACTGGACCTTGCACTGCATTATTTCCTTATTACGTAAGCGTAGCTTACGCATTTTGAGCACCTTGATGGGATCGATTATCACCACTCCTGGGTCTTTCACTTGTAAAAGGTTCCAATCAACTATAGGAATTTGATTATCAACAGAATTAAACTTTTTCAAATAAGAAACATGAAATACATTATGCATCCTGGCAAGTACTGGTGGTAGAGCAATTCTGTATGCCACTGGGTTGACTTCTTCTAGAACCTGAAACGGACCCACATATCTTGGTGCCAGTTTAGACATTTTTCCAAATTTGATGGAACTTTTCTGGGGTTTTACCCTTAGGAGAACTTTATCTCCCACATTGAAATGCCTTTCAACACATTTACAATCTGCAAAACTCTTTTTTCTATCATTGGCTTCCGCTAACCTCTTTTTAATTAAATGGACTTGTTCTTCCATTTTAGATAGCATTTTAGTACCAAGGTTAACCCTATCTTCAAGCTTATCCCAGCTTATAGGGGTTCGGCACTTCCATCCCTACAATGCCTCAAACGGTGCCATCTTAATAGCTGAATGGTAAGAGTTATTGTAGGCAAATTCCACTAGAGGAAGATAATCCTCCCATTTGTATTACTGGTCCATGCAATACATCCTTAATAAATCCTCCAACACTTGGTTCACCCTTTCAGTTTGTCCATCCATTTTAGGATGATAAGAAAAGATTATATTTAATTGTGTTCCAAGTGAAGAGAATAAGGTTTGCCAAAACCTAGATGTCATCCGCGCATCCCTATTTGAGGTAATCTTCTCAGGAATGTCGTTGAGCCTAAAAATCTCTTGAACGAATTTCTGAGCAATGATGGGTGCCCTATCAGTCAAATTTCCCAGAATAAAATGGGCTGCTTTGGTGAGTCTGTCTACCACAACCAAAATAGCATTGTGCTTGTTCCTTGACATAGGAAGCCCTTGCACAAAATCCATGCTTGTAATCTGCCATTTCTACTCTGGAATTTCATGAGGGTATAATAATCCCGCTGGGTGCTGGTGTTTTGTCTTAACCCTTTGGCATTCAATGCAAGTAGCTACAAAATTTGTAACATCCCTCTTCATTCCTTTCCAAAAGTATAAAGGTTTCACATCAGCGAGTAACTTGGTTACTTCAGGATGCCCAGAATATGGTGCAGAATGAACCTCCTTCCAAACCATATTCCTTAACTCTGCTGAGTTAGGTACATACATCCTTCCTTTGAACCTTAATAACCCATCTGGTTCAAGGTTGAATCCTTCATATTTTGGAGTCTATGAATCTTTCTCAAGGGCCTGTTTTACCATAGAGGAGATATGCCTTCTCCTACTTAAAGCATCTGCCACTCGATTCTCTTTTCCCTGAATATATTTAATCTCAAGATCATAATCCAAGATAAATTCTAACCATCTTCTTTGGTGAGCATTAAGATGAGGTTGAGTGAACAGATATTTGAGTCCCTGGTGATCCATTTTCAACTCAATAGGTTTTCCAAGTAGATAATGTCTCCACATTTGGAGGGCGTGCATGACTGTTGCCAGTTCTAAATCATGTGGAGCATAGTTTTGTTCATAGTTTTTCAGTTTGCGCGATTTGTACGCAATAACATGTCCATGTTGGACTAGTACACCACCTAAGCCTTCCCCTGAGGCATCGGTAATGACTTCAAATTGACCTTCTGGGTTAGGTACTTTCAAAATCAGAGCTGAAGTCAATTTTTCCTTTAGCAGGTCAAAGGCCTCGTCGCACTTTTCTAACCATTCAAACTTCTTGCCCTTTCTTTGCAAAGAAGTTATAGGATGTGCAATTTTAGAGAAGTTTTTCACAAACTTCCTATAATAACTAGCAAGGCCTATAAAACTTTGAACCTCATTAACATTTCTCAGTTCAGGCCATTCAGAAATAGCCTTAATCTTGGTTGGGTCTACAGCTATTCCCTTAGCTAAAATTATATAACCCAAATAATGTACTTCTTTCTGAAAGAAGGTACACTTAGAGAGCTTGCCATAAAGTTTATGCTCTCTTCGTCTCTGAAGGACAATTCTCAAATGCTGAATATGTTCTTATTCATTCTTGGAATAGATTAAAATGTCATCTAGAAATGCCAAGAAAAACTTGTCCAAGTAGTCTCTGAACACATTGTTCATAAGATTCATAAACGCTATAGGAGTATTTGTCAACCCAAAAGGTAGAACAGTGAATTCATAGTATCCATATCTAGTTCTAAAGGTTGTCTTATGAATGTCTTCATCCTTCACCCTCAATTAGTGATATCCTGATCGAAGATCAATCTTGGAAAATACTACCGCACCTCTCATCTGATCAAAAAGATCATTGATGCAGGGAAGAGGATACTTGTTCTTGATGGTTGCTTTGTTTAACATGTGGTAATCTATACACAATTGCATAGTGCCATCTTTCTTTTTCACAAAAATGAAAGGTGCTCCCCATGACGACACACTAGGTCTAATCAACCCTTTATCCAACAACTCTTGCAGTTGAGCATTTAACTCCATGAGTTCAGTTGTGGTCATCCTATAAGGGGCTTTAGAAATAGGTTTTGACCTTGATATAATATCAATGGAAAAATCAAAAGCTCTCTTAGGGGGTAATCCTAGAAGATCATCTGGAAATACATCCTCAAATTCTCTGAGGAGGGGATACTTGTCCATATCTAGTCTTTCCTAACCTATGGGCTCCTTTATCCCTACTTCAAGTTTTTGGGATTCATAAAATGTCAAATCATCTTGAAAGTAGGTTTCCTTTGTTTTATCCATTTTAACAAGTAGTTGGCATCCTTTTCTCTGTGCCCTTTTCAATTGTAAGGCAGAAATTTGTCTCAGTTTAATTTCCCTTGAATATGGACTTGGTTTCCATGATCATCCAAACAATCTACTGTCTTGGCATAACAGTCTACTTTGGCTTGATATCTACATAGCCAATTTATTCCTAGTATGACATCATACGAGCCAAGTGGGGCTACATATAGATTTACTTCTGTGGAAAATGCTGGAAGTTCAACCCGAGCTTCAAATAGGCATTGCTCTACCCGAGCCTTGGTGTGATTTGCATATTCTACAGACCAATCATTTACCATGAATCCTTCTTTTCTAGGTATTTTGTTTGCAATTTTGGGAGAAATGAAACATTTTGTGGCACCTATATCAATTAAAACTGAAATTGAAATTCAAATAAAATACCTGTGGTTTCAACTGGGGTAATTTAATACTCTACTTGATGGTTATCTAAGGCTGCATGGATACGTTGCTGGAATGCCACTTACTGGGACGGTAGAGAATGCCCTCTTGGTTGCACTCCTTGTGATTTGTTGGGACACTGATTGGCGTAGTGATCTCTGCCACATGTGAAACATCCCCCAACTGGTCCTTGCCTCTCTTGAGATTTGCCAGAATTGTTCCCTTTATTCTTGGAGTGGTTGTTCCCCTTTTCCTCTCCCTTGGACTCATTTTGTTTATTCTTGGCCACCATTCTTCTCAGTATAACTGTTTCTTCCCCTTTTTCTTTGAAGTTTGAGAAGATTGAGACCAGTTGTATCTCTTTCTGTTTCTTTCCTTATAGGTTGATATAGCCTTCAGGTTTTGTTCTTGTCTAACGACCTTCTTGTAAACCTATTCCATGGTTGTAGGACCATGAACGTTAACCTCATCCCCAATTTGGGTGTTCAACCCCATGATATACTTCCAGACACAAAATTTCTCATCATGCTTATACTGTGGTACATATTTCAACAGTCGGGTGAATTTTTCCCAATATTCATTTACAGTCATATCTGCATGTTTCAGGTTTTGGAAGTCTATGAGTTTCTGATCATAGAATAGTTGAGGCAACCATCTTTGCCTAAATAGTTCTATGAACCTGTCCCAAGTAAGGCTTGTTGAAATCCTTAGTGACAACATTCATGAGGCCTTCAACAACTTCAAAGAGAAGGGATACTTTAGATGGACATCTTATGTTGTCTATCCATTAGCAAGGAGAAATCACTATGTTGGGTTGTCTAAGATTGGAGAAGTTGGAAATGATGAGCAAACCCAAGTAAAAGTATATGAGTGTTACCCTCAGCTAACCTCATCTCAATCTCTGATATATTTTAAAAGGGTGAATGATGCTTTTACAATGTATATAGCTAGATTGTTGCAAGGTAATACTGCCTTGACCTCAAGCCTAGCTCCATCCTTTTGTTCATCCACCATGTGGATGCTTCACCCGCTAGCTGAAATGCTCCCCAAACAGCTTTGGTAACCTCATTATAATTTTTAATTTCAAAATACTTCTCCATCTCCGTAAGCCATGCCTCCACGACATCTCCACTTGCGGATCCATCAAATTTAGGTGGCATGACCTTTTTCATGTCATGAGATAGTTCCATAGCCATCAGTCTCGTCTTATCCCCATCCTGTTTAGCCATAGAGTTATTTTCTTCATGCTGGCTTTGGGTGGTGTCATTATGGCGTTCCTCGCCATCACCCCCATCATAATTATTTAGTATGTCTTCTGACTGGCCTTCCACATTGTGTTCGAGAGGTTCCCCCCTCGCCCTTGTTTCTCTTAACAAGGTCAAGATTTGTTCTAATTTAGACTTAGATTTCCTTGAAGGTGCTCCTTCATCTCAGCTATCTGCCATTTTGGTTCCAACTTGAATCTTTACTATAGTCTACTTCTTCCTGAAGTTTGTAGATTAAACACGGATTAGTTTTCCATGCTATGCAAATTATCCATTTTACAAATCTATTCACATTCATGTAATCTTTAACAAGAAAGGAAAGATTGTCAAAATTTTCCATTGCATTACAATTTCCATTGGATTACATATAATCCACAAAATTACAAAATTATGTTTACATTTTGCTCTTGCAAATCATTTACAACATGGGATAACTTCCCATAATCATGTTTTCTTTTTAGTCTCAAGGGGTGAGGATACACTCTAGTATTCCTTCACATCCTTCTGTATTACATTACAATCCTTAGGGATATTTCCCTCAACTGATGCCTTAGGAGAAGAGGGTGTCATTGATGCTCCAGTATAGTTAGGGATAGCCATCCGTTCTACTTTCCTTAACTCCTGCTTGATGCGTTTCACATCATCATCAAAAGTTTCCTCATCAGTTAACCATGCACCTACCAAGCATCCAGTCTATTCCAGTTTCTCTTTCATGAAAGCTCATGCCTTCAAAATATTTTGTTGGCATAGGTAACATCCATGTTCCGTTACCTTCTTGTGAGGTGTGGTTCTAAGTTTTACCATTCTGGCATAGAACATCCAAACATTAGCATACTTAATGTTGGATACATTATTCATCAAGTAGTGAGCTCATTAGGTCCATGTGTTGAACCTGGTAGCTTTGATACCATATGTAACATCACTTTCCATAATGCTCAAGATTTATCTTAAGCTTGCAGCTTATTCAATGCATTAATTAAGAATTTGATAGAGATAATCATAATTTGAACCAAAAGAAACATATGATTTTTCCATCAATTAAGCATGTTAATCAAAACAAGATATAACATAACTTACAATCCAGTAAACCTTTACAATATTTAGTGAGTAACCATCACTAATTGATACAATATATGCTCTAGGCATCTTAATCAAGTTTTTACATCACAATAGACCAACTGGTCACAAAATACAATTATTGTATCTGGAACCAATGACACCTGTCTCCATAAATCTTGGCTTGTCTCATGCTTGGGAAGGAGAACATCATCCTGGTGCTTTTCCTCCAACCACAAACCTGCGGTCCCCCGCTCATCTTCCTGATTGGAAGAGGCCCTACCCTTCACAGAAAGGTTAGACATTAGAACCCCAATAGGTTAGCCATCTAAGTATCTAGTTTTGTGTCCTTCCTAATCTCTCACGGTCACACACTATAGATCCCCTCTAACTTGTATGACACTACTGGAGACACTAGGCCATCCAGAGCACTATGGATCGACGATGCATGCAGAGACGGATGCATCACTTTGGCCAAAGTTTTCATACAAATATTTTACACCATGAACGTCGTCATATGTCCACCACCCTAACTCAACTTAAGAGTTGTCATGTCCTATAGTCATTATTATCAACCCAATACCTTAGGTCTTGGGTAAGTGGGATCAATTCGAATCATTATCCATACTTGGATGTTCGTCTCCCTCCATAGGTTGGTTATAAGTTATCAGTGACTCCTCGTCACATGGTTTGTTCATTTCACAATATTTGACCATTTGACCCCTAGGTCACACATGGTTCACAGTTTCTAAACAAATCATTTCATAGAATGAGATGGTATACATGTACCCAAGGCATACCCTGCCCTTGATAGAGTAAAAATATACTAATTCATAACTTTTATCATTAACAAAAGGTAGTACATGTAGACTCATAATGAATGTATAAGAATTCTATATAAATTCATTTCAATGGTTTCATAATGGGACCATATTCACAATGGTTTTACTTCCTTTATACACGAGGATACAAGTATATAATTTGGTAATCAATATAACACAGAAAGTGTTCCATAATCAAATTATCATAAAAGCTCGACTGGTGTCAATTTGAAGAGTTGTCAACACTCTAATATTCGAATGTTATCCCAACTGTCATCATAGTCAGGTGTTCATAACGTTATTCAATAATGCCTACGTGAAAAAATCCACAGTCATATGATTGTTTTATTATCTTGAGTTTTAATCGATATGAAGCCATCATTTGCTCCACTCAAGAACTTATACTCTATTCAAGTAAGAAAATGATGAGATAACATTTCTTTACTAACGCAGCCGATACAGCTTAGGCTCTGGTTAATTTTACATAGTTTATGATGTAACAAAGTTAGAGTCGGGTCGTGCGACCCTAACACTAACTCAGAAAGAGTTTCATAAAAAAGACTTGGCAAAATGACCTTAAGCAATAAAGCATAGTCATTCCAAAAGTCTCGGCCTTGCGGCCTTGAGCAATAATACAGTCTTGTTAAAATAATTCAGCCTCATGGCCTAGAATTCAAAACACAATCTTTTTAATGAGACTCGGCCTTTCAGCCTAGAGCACAAGACACAGTCTTTTATAGGATAGCTTTTATAGCTCGGCTTCCAGCCTTGAGCTTTTCTTTCATTAGTAGAAAATCCTGATAAAGCTTTGGCCTTATGACCTTGAATACGGTCTTAACATGAGTTTAATGGTATATATTCAGCCATACACCCTGTAAACTATACAGAAATTTTAAAGATTCAAATCCCGGCATAACAACTGATGATATATCGGTAGAAATAGCTCAGCTGATAGGGCTATGAGCTCTAATATGTTATAATGATAATAAGGAAACTTGGCCATACGGCTTAGAGCCACCGGTAAATACAATTAGAAAACAATATGCTCGACTATAGCAGCCTCGAGCTCCCTATGCACGATAGTGCAGAGTTGTTGCAATAGTTCCACACTACTTTAAGGGTGCTCGACTCTATATCAGTCTCCACTCTTTCTCTATTGTTCTCTTCTTTCCCGAAAGCCCAAAAACTCCACACAACAAAACCACCCACTCTGCCTCTTTCGATAGCACTTTTCTTAGTTGTTTTTTCTCATCTCTTGCGAATTCATGAATGCCTAAAAGAAAGGTAACCACCTTTCCTTACCCGATTAGTTCCCCAAAAGGTGGCTATCCTCGGGAAACATGCTCGAAGGTGGATGAGCTAAAAGCTCTCCATCCTCTACTAAGCCGACCAACTGATAAAAAGCATTTCGACTTAAAATCAAATAAAATTATCATGGCAATTTGTCCTACAAAAGGGTTTGAAATCCTTACTATTAGGATTAAAATGGAAACAAGGAAGCACACATGAACACATCTAGATGTCGAATGTCGTCGAGAGATTCTTCTTCGAATTCGACTATCATCCTTAGTCAAGAGGCTTAAGAATACTATCTTAGAGAACCAAAAGGTTACGAGAGACTTCCATCTCTCTCTACAAGATTGTCCCCTCAACATGAGATGATGCTTCCAGAACATCGACTGATCTCCATGACTAGTCTTAATGGCATCAAGGACATAACAATTCTCAAAGAACAAGAGAACTAAGGAAAGAAGTATGACACAAGTCAACTACACATAGAGAGGAAGAGGGACATAATAGTCGACACTCAGATGGATTTTTGACCCTTTATTTTCACAACGTCTAACCTTCCCTCCAGGATGATACTCTCCTTCCTTCTTCGAAGGACATTCAATTTCCTGTTCACACTCAGGACCACAAGATCATGATTAGTGTATCATCATCATTATATTTCATAGCTTAATATAACCAATTTATAAAGCAGATCATCAATAATAATGTTACATCCCCAATTTTTGTCTTGCTATACTTTTTACTTTTATTTGGACATAAGTAAATCTATTATGATGTTTAGATTAATGTCAAGGAAAGACAGATTATTTCAAATGTCATATATGGAATTATGGAAATGAATATTTTATTGTTGTTGATTTAATATTGCATTATGAGATTTGGTTTATTATTTAAATAATGATGCACTGATCATAATTTGTTGATTACAAGTTTGATATAGGATTACAAGTTTTCAGATGACTCTCGGAGAAAAGAGAGAGAGAGTATCTTTCGAGGAGAGAGATATAGACCTTAGGATTACGAGTGGTTTATTGCCAAAACGAGTATGAGTGTTTAACGAAAGCGTGAACCAATGTCGTAAGAGGTAAGTCTTGTCTTGTCAGCTTACTTTTGAACCCAATCGATAGGTAGTCGATATCTTTCAAATTTATTCTAGTCAAGTCGTTTTGTGTCGACATAGTCGTTTGTAACGTAAACGACGTCGTCTGAGTAAGAATTATGACCATTTACGTTTAACATAAAAGTTACGATATCATTATCGTAAAATGGTTGTGTTATTATTATTAAGTCACTTAATTGTTTTATTGTCGACGTGGGTAAGTGCAAGAAGATGGGGGGCCAAAAAGGGGTCTTAAGTGGCCACTTTTTTTTTTTTCCTTGAAATTAGGAAATGCTGGCCTTGGATGAGAAATTAAGCATAGTTACACTCAAAATTTGGAGAAGCAACCAAAACAATGTTCGTAGTGCTTCGAGTCTACTTTGTAAACTACTAATTTTTTTTGAAAATGGTATAGATTAAGGGGTTCAAAAGAGGGAGCCACAGAAATTGGTGTTGTTTCTGTCAAGAAAACATAACATAGCATGTTTTGTGGCTCCCTCAAAAGGTTAACTTTTTTTTGGTATTTTTTCAAATCACTTCAGTGAGAAATTAGGTAACAACATGTAGTTTATGCCCGATTTCTCTGATATTTTTTTGATGAATATTTGATTTTTTACTAATTTTCAAAGTGGACACATCCTAAAAATAGAATTTTGGCCGTGCTACCCCTAAATTTTGAAAACTAATTGAAAATCATTTTTTTAATGTGTAGAAGGGAGTCTAGTTTCTAAATATGTAATTTTTTTGAAATTTCAATGAATGGTTAATTTACAATGAAAAAAAGACCAAACAGTGGTTTTTGCCCAAAACTGGACACACAAACAAAAGAAATTAAACATGAAAGGATTAACATTGTCAAAATGTGAAAAAAATTACATTGTTAAATAGCTAAGAGAAAGCCTAACATTACCCAGGTGTTCGATTTGTTTGACCTTGAAACACATGCAAATCTGAGGGTTAGCATGAACACAATTATGTGAAATCTTGTAGAATTTGCAAAAACACGTCTGTGGATGTTGAAAAGGCACTCCAAGCCTTTGGGTTGGAAATCCAAAGCAAATCCCAAGCCTAAGGCTTGGGATTCCCAAAGCACAATATAATGTGAGCGCGTTATAATGCGCTCGCATTATGTTGTACTTTTTTCTTTTTTACATGTTTACCGGTGTTTTCCTAGTTTGACATAATGCGAGCGCGTTATAACGCGCTCGTGTTATGTCTTCCTTTGAATGAGTTATGTTCAAGTTTCATAAGTATGTTTCATGGATGTTTATATCTATGCTTGTAGGTATGTATGCATGTACATGTATGCATGCTTGTATGTATGTACATGTATGCATGTTTGTATGTATGTAAGTGTTTTGGGTTTAGTGTATATAAGGACCTAAACCTATATAGTTTTTAGGGTTGAGGGTTACAGTTGAGGGTTAATATTCAGGTTGTTGAGTGTATGAGATTAAGTGTGTAAGGCGCAGGGATTAGGGTTTAGGGTTTACGATATGGATTGAGGGTATATAAGGCATAGGGTGACTTGGGTTGAGAGCACGTATGGTTTAGGTTTAATTTAAGTATAGGGTTGAGGCACAATATTCAAGGTTTAGGATATAAGGGTGAGGTTATATGGTCTAGGGATGAGGGTTTGAGGGTGTAGGCTTCAGGGTTTAAGGTATAGGGTTGATGATTGAGGGATTAGGGCTTAAGTATATTGTTGAGGGTATAGGGTTGAGGGTTTAGGGATAGGTTTTAGGGTTGAGGGTTTAGGGATAGGTTTTAGGGTTTAAGGCTTAAGGGTTAAGGGTTAAGGGATAGAGTTTAAGGTTTAGGGGTAAGGGATTAGGGTTTAAGGTATAGTGTCTTGGGTTGAGGGTTTAGGAATAGGGATAGCATTTAGGGTTTAGGGATGAGGGATTAGGGTTGAAGGTTGAGGGATTAAGGTTTAAGGTATAACTTGCAGAGGGTTGAGTGTTTAGGGATAGGGTTTAGGGTTTAGGGTTGAGGGATTAGGGTTTAGAGTTGAGGGATTAGGGTTTAAGGAATAGTGTTGAGGGTTGAGCATTTAGGAATAGGGTTTAGGGTTGAGGGATTAGGGTTTAGGGTTTATGGATTAGGGTTTAAGGAATAGTGTTGAGGGTTGAGGGTTTAGGAATAGGGTTTAGGGTTGAGGGATCAGGGTTTAGGGTTAACGGATTAGGGTTTAATGTTGAGAGTTGAGGGTTGAGGGTTGAGGGTTTAGGGATAGGGTTGATGGTCAAGGGATTAGGGTTAAATTAGAGTGTTGAGGGTAGAGGGATTAGGGATAGGTTTTAGGGTCGAAGGTTTAATGATTGAGGGTTGAGGCTTTAGGGCTGAGGGTTAAGCGATTGGGGTTTAAGATATAGTGTTGAGCGTCGAGGGTTTAGGGATAGGTTTTAGGGTTTAAGGGTTGAGGGACAAGGTTTAGGGTTTAGGGATAAGGGATTAGGGTTTAAGGTATAGTGTCGAGGGTTGAGGGTTTAGGAATAAGGATAGCGTTTAGGGATGAGGGATTAGGGTTGACGGTTGAGGGATTAGGGTTTAAGGTATAGTGTCGAGGGTTGAAGGTTTAGTGATAGGGTTTAGGGTTGAGGGTTGAGAGATTAGGTTTCAAGGTTGATGGATTAGGGTTTAAGGTATAGTGTTGAGGGTTGAGGGTTTAGGGATAGGGTTTATGGTTGAGGGATTAGGGTTTAGGGTTGACGGATTAGCGTTTAATGTTGAGAGTTGAGGGTTGAGGGTTGAGGGATAGGGTTGATGGTCAAGGGGTTAGGGTTAGAGTGTCAAGGGTAGAGGGATTAGGGATAGGGTTTAGTGTTGAAGGTTTAAGGATTGAGGGTTGAGGCTTTAGGGATGAGGGATTAAGGCTTAAGATATAGTGTTGAGTGTTGAGAGTGTAGGGATAGGGTTTAAGTTTTAAGGGTTAAGGGTTGAGGGATAGGGATAAGGGTTTAAGGTATAGTGTTGAGGGTTGAGGGTTTAGGGATAGGGTTGATAGTCAAGGGGTTAGGGTTAGAGTGTCAAGGGTAGAGGGATTAGGAATAGGGTTTAGGGTTGAAGGTTTAAGGATTGAGGGTTGAGGCTTTAGGGATGAGGGTTTAAGGCTGAAGATATAGTGTCAAGTGTTGAGGGTGTAGGGATAGGGTTTAAGTTTTAAGGGTTAAGGGTTAAGGGATAGGGATTAGGGTTTAAGGTATAGTGTTGAGGGTTGAGGGTTTAGGGATAGGGTTTAGGTTTGAGGGATTAGGGTTTAGGGTTGACATATTAGGGTTTAATGTTAAGAGTTGAGGGTTGAGGGTTGAGGGTTTAGGGATAGGGTTGATGGTCAAGGGATTAGGGTTAAAGTAGAGTGTCGAGGGTAGAGGGATTAGGGATAGGGTCTAAGGTTAAAGGTTTAAGGATTTAGGGTTGAGGCTTTAGGGATGAGGGTTAAGGGATTAGGGTTTAAGATATAGTGTCGAGTGTTGAGGGTGTAGGGATAGGTTTTAGGGTTCAAGTTTCAAGGGTTAAGGGTTGAGGGATAGTATCAATCCTATTGAGGGTTCATGAATAGGGATAGCGTTTAGGGTTTAGGGATGAGGGATTAAGGTTGAGGGTTGAGGGATTAGGGTTGAGGGTTAAGGGATAGGGTTTAGGGATTAGGGTTTAAGGTATAGTGTTAAGGGTTTAGGGATAGGGTTTAGGGTTGAGGGATTAGAGTTAAGGGTTGAGGTTTTTAGGTTGAGGGTTTAGGGATAGGGTTGAGGGTCGAGGGATTAGAGTTAAGGGTTGAGGGATTAGGGTTTGACGTTGAGGGTTGAGGGTTGAGGTTTGAGGGTTGAGGGTTTAGGGATAGGGTTGAGGGTCGAGGGATTAGGATTAAAGTAGAGTGTCAAGGGTATAAGGATTAGGGATAGGGTTGGAGGGTTTAGGGATAAGGGATTAGGGTTTAAGGTATAGTATCTAGCTCATTGAGGGTTTAGGAGTAGGAATAGGGATAGCGTTTAGGGTTTAGGGATGAGGGATTAGGGTTGAGGGTTAAGGGATTAGGGTTGAGGGATAAGGTTTAGGGTTTAGGGTTGAGAGATTAGGGTTTAAGGTATAGTGTTGAGGGTTTAGGGATAGGGTTTAGGGTTGAGGGATTAGAGTTAAGGGTTGAGGGATTAGGGTTTGACGTTGAGGGTTAAGGGTTTAGGGATAGGGTTGAGGGTCGAGGGATTAGAGTTAAGGGTTGAGGGATTAGGGTTTGATGTTGAGGGTTGAGGGTTTAGGGATAGGGTTGAGGGTTGAGGGATTAGGGTTAAAGTAGAGTGTCGAGGGTATAAGGATTAGGGATAGGGTTGGAGGGTTTAGGGATAAGGGATTAGGGTTTAAGGTATAGTATTGAGCCCATTGAGGGTTTAGGAATAGGGATAGAGTTTAGGGTTTAGGGATGAGGGATTAGGGTTGAGGGTTGAGGGATTAGGGTTTAGGGATATGGTTTAGGGTTGAGGGTTGAGGGATTAGGGTTTAAGGTATAGTATCAAACCCGTTGAGGGTTTAGAAATAAGGATAGCGTTTAGGGTTTAGGATTTAAGGTTTAAGGGTTGAGGGTTGAGGCTTTAGGGTTTAGGATTAAGTGTGACCTAGATGGCTAAGGATGGATGGAGAGGTAGACAAGGAGTGACTGAGAGACATAGAGAGGGGAGAGGTAGAGAGGTGAGGGGGATAGATAAGTGAGATATAGAGAGGTGAGAGATAGAACATGAGCTAATCAAACTAGAGGTGAGATATTGTAAAGGTGCTATCGAAGGTGAGATAGGCACAAATATTTATGGATCAATCTATAGCAGGATAAAACACAAGCGTGTTATAACATGCTCGCATTTTGTCCTGCTATAGAAATGGTAAAAAATCTTGGATCCCCGTGATCCAGGTCCACATGCTCTGTTTTCATGCTGATTATGCGCGTGTTCTAACAAATAAGAAGTGCTTTCATGCTATTGGGAAGTTCACATGCACATTTTACACATTCTACCACCTTTGCATGATCTTTCCACCACCTTTTTTGCTATGCCAACTTGAGAAGGAGGGAATAACATAGTTTTCACATTAAATTTGATATATATCTATTCAAGTTTTAATTTTTGTAGTGTTGCAATGTTAATTGTGATTCAATTTTAGGAATTTAACATAATAGATTGGTTAATAGCATTGTTGTTACTAATTATAATTGAGTGTTATTTAATTTAACATTGAAAAGGAAGCAAGTGGTGAAAAACT
Source organism: Cunninghamia lanceolata (assembly GCA_027924645.1). Taxonomy (NCBI): domain Eukaryota; kingdom Viridiplantae; phylum Streptophyta; class Pinopsida; order Cupressales; family Cupressaceae; genus Cunninghamia; species Cunninghamia lanceolata. The sequence goes on along the minus strand of BSBN01000556.1, from coordinate 4,147,850 downwards.
CAAATTATTGAGGAGTTTGATGCAAGAAGGAAAAAAACACTACATAATTGGATACTCTCTCCATTCGAATCTCTATTTTTTAGGTACGTCAAGTCTTTACATGCATGTTCTTTACATTTTCCTTAATTCTATTTGAATTACTTTATTATGCTTTATCATACATGTTTATATCACTTGTATCCAGTATGCATAATAAAAGACTATGTATACATATCTTGTGTTTATATAATAGACTATGTTTTAAATTAGTTCATGGTATGCATAATAAAAGATATCTCAAAGGTCAACATTAATTAAAATAGACACATTCCCAATCAAGAAAGCAGCCTACAATCTCACATGATGCAATGTATATTTTCTACACTTGGGCTCTTTAATAAGCATTTGTAATAAACAGACTTTAACATACCATGATGTCAAACTATACAAGAATAAATCCTTACAACATAATAAAAATACAATCCCACTATTATCTTGTCATATTAACAAGTTAAAATACAATCCTTACTCTCCTTTGACCTTATCCTCATCTAGGACTGAAGTGAACTTTGTACCATAATGCTTTGTATGGCTGCAATAACATTGTGCAATAATGCTACAGACAAATTCTCCTTCATGCTGAGGAAACGATCAAGAATTAAACCAATATAGGAAGAGATAGAAACTAAGAATGCAAAGAAAGTAGCGGCTATGAGGGAACTTCGTGAGAAGAGGAAATTGGACACAATAAATGAAGACATGCCAATTGAAGAGGAACCGCAACCATCACAAAGAGATATGGTATTGGTGGCACAAAGAGAACGAATGCAAAAACTTCATGCTATGAGAGATTTGAATACCATAGTTGGAGACATGTCCTCTACCACAAGTCAACATGTAGGGACACCATCTACTGCATCTCAAGTTGAGAGTACATCATCACTCACATGTGATGAAGGAGGTATGCCATCATTCCCACCTCAACCTCAAGGTATGTCATCTATTCCATCTTCGATCAAAGGTATGCCATCTAGCCCATCTCATTTAAATGTTGATGAAATTCCTAATGTTGAGATGATTTTGCCTAACTTAACACCACCTAGAATTTTGCATAGAAAGCCAAAGTATTTGATTGATATTGATGAAAATATTTTGCAACCAATGGAAGGTAAGATTCTAAAATGCACTTGTAGAAGATATGCTTATAAGATTTGGAGATTGTTCTTTGAAAAGTTAAATGAGACTGCAAGATGTCAACTATTCATTGAAATGATGCGAAGTATAAAGTATAGGTCCATCATGAAGATTCTTGGGTTGAGAACATCAGAGGCTTCAAGTGAAAAATCTATTGTCAAGAAACTAATGAGTGCGTATGAGAGTGTGGGTAACACCTCATGCACAAAAGATAGTAATGCAACACGGCGTGTGATTACATCGACTATAGTAAGTAGTCAAACGAGGAAATCTCATCTCATTAGAAAGATGAGTCAAGAATTGAGAATTAATAGGAAAACTTTATCAAGAGCCGTTAGAAGACACCAAAGAATTGAGGACACTAATGCCAATGAATTATGGGCATTCTCGAGGAGACTACCACGAAAAGATAAACCAATTGTTGAAGCATTGAGATCACTAATTGAAGACTTTTGGAAGAATTACACAAGGGTATCTCTGAATCAAAGGGATGTGGTAAGAAGGAGAATTGGTAGTCAGAACTGTGAGCCACATCCAAAGCATTTTTTGGATGAGACTCAAACACAGTTTTATGGTAAATTTCTAGAGAAATATCCTTAAATTAAAATTTGTCAAAGATATTTTGAAATGCTAAAACCTTTCTATGTCAAGATAAATCACACACGCACTACTTGTTGTTGTAGATCACATATTGAATTTTCTAACCATTTTGATGTTTATAGGTCTATATGTTTAGATTTGCATACTAAGAATGTTTTGCAGGGTTGTGGCATATGTGCCCGCCAACATCTTCAAGAGACCTCATATCAAGAATTTTATGTGAAAGAGAGGAAGGTCAAATATTCTACAAGAAAGTATGCTTGGATGGCACATGTCATCGTTGTGGTGGCTTGCAACGTTTGCCAATATGTGAACATATGGAAAGAACACATGCAGTTGGAAATGAACTAGTAGAGTTCGACAAGTATAAAATAGTGGCATACAATACAAAAGATGGTAAAGAAGAAAAGAGGTGTGAATTGGTTATTGAAAAGATTCCAGTGTATCAGTTTATGCCTATATTTTGTGATAGCATAGTGTATGAGTATGCAAGACATGGCCATAGAGCTCGATGGTTGGACTTGCAATTCAAGTTATGCAAGGACACATTTCCGGTTGGTAGCATTGTTTCAGTCATCGACTTTGCAGAGAACTACAGTCTACAACCACATCGTGAGGTGCAATCACAATATTACAATTCCACACAGGTTTCTATATTTGTGCACATCACATTAATTCATACGAATGATAGTATAGAGGATGACAAAAAGATCATAAGGGACTATCATTTCTATATCAGTGATGATCATACACATTCTACGGAGTTCGTGCAAGGTTGCTTTCAGGTGTTCTACAATGATTTGGCTAGAAGGGGCATAACATTCAGTCAGCATATCATATGGTCAGATAACTGTGTATCATAATTCAAGAACTTGCAAAATTTCTATTGGCTAAGAAGGAGGCATAATTTTACAAGTATTCAGCACATGTGGAACTTTTGTGAGGCCGGGCATGGAAAGGGGGAGCATGATGGTGCAGGAGCATGTATCAAAAGAGCCATAGCACAAGAAGAGTTAAAGTATAAAGACAATGCAAAGTTGACAGATGCAAAATCAATTGTTGAGTGGTGTAATGCTTCCACGGGTCTAGGTAATGAAGGTAAGTCTTCAGTTCGTAGATTTTTTTGGTTGATAGATGATACTAACATTGCACCATATGAGGACTGTTCTACACTGAAAGGATCAAGTGAGATGCACTCTTTCAGAAGCTCAATTGCAGGTTCATGGAGTATCCATATGCGAAAGATGTCATGCTTTTGTTCTTCCTGTATAATTCAAGCTTGGGATGAGTGCGAGTCAAAGGAGTGGGTTGACGAATGGTAGTTAAGTTATCTTAGCCCACTTGACACGTATCGACCCCCAACGACACTAGAACTAACACAGATGGAATCATTAGTTGACTTTGACCACATATCAGATCTAGTTCAACCAGGTAATATATCTATTTGCATAATTTTTGAAATTCCTAATGTCATCTTACTTTGTAGTGTTTTTGTAATGTTGACTAATTTCATCTAATTTGCTACACACATCAATGTAGGGAATGTATATGCAATTATTGCAGATGAAGATAATGAAGAGGGAAAAGATTATTACTTGTGTCATGTTGAGGCCAAAAAGAAATTGGAGGCCCCAGTTACAGATGGAGAAAACATGGAATACCCTACAGGCTCAGTGGTTATTACTCGAACATGGCTTAGAAGGTACCCACATAAGAGTGTTAATGTTTGGCTGTTTTAGGACTTTGACACGCATCAGAAGATTCTTCATTACTCGAACCTTGTTGTGGCATCCAATGTTCATTTGATACAATATCGGGGTAGACCTTTGAACAAGTCCTTGTGGAAGGTGTGTGAGTCTGACCATGAAGCAATACTTGACACAATAAAGAGTAGAGAAGACCCAGATGGTTCATTGGATTAATTTGTAAGTACTTACTGTTGACTTTTTCCCAGACTGGATGCTTATTCCCAGATTTCCCTACAAGGTAGCCATCAGTGATCAACAGGATCTCTAGGCCAGGGGCCAACAGTGTAGGAGATAGACTCTGTATTTTATCTCCTCTTCTTCTTCAGGCTCTGCAAGACCTAGGGGGGTATTCCCTACTCAACATCCATTAGGATATGCATACAAGGCTGGGATGCTGACAGAAAGCAGATAAGTCCTCCTATAAGTAGACCAAAACTGAAAGATAAGAGCAAAGGGGCTAGCTTTGGGCCTATTTGCAGTTGTAGACAGAGGACTGAGGATCCTAAAACTAATTCTAATGTCCTAAAGATTGTTTTAGATTTAGATTTTGATTTTAAGTTTGGATGCAAAGCTGGACATGGTTGTAACACAAACACAAAGCAAGATTGGTGCCTATCCAGGGCCTGGAGTCAGTAGACATACACCTGTGAATGATCAACATGAACAGCTAAAACTAGATTTCACGGGGATATATGTGATACCTGCCTTACAGATATCTCCCAATACAGAGTGTTAAGTTATCTCTACTTATGGCATCCCTACTGCAGTATACCCTTCCTAATGTTTAACCTGAAAACAGTTTAATCCACCCTTCGAGCAGAAGTTAAGAGATCATACATTCAACACAGGAATTCTATGTTCTAGAGTCTCAAATATTGCTTAAATATCCAGACTCAGAAGAAAGATACATGCAATACTGGAGACAGAATTAACAAAACACATGCTAAGATAGCATTTCTCATATAAGATTAATCATAAAATCAGTGGGTTCATGCCAAAACATACAACAAGAGATACATAGACTCACAGGTTAAGCTATACAGAGCAACCAGATCAGCTTGTTTTGAATTACAGAGCCAAAAATCTTCAACTTTCAACAACCAAAAATGAGTAACACTTCCTGCTTATAACAGCCAGGTAGTGTACCACAGCAATTAATTACATGGTTGACCAAAAATCCCGCCAGATACACAGTATCATAAAAATGGCGCTCAACGCATTACCAGATTGGCGCCCAAACATGAATGCAGTAGGTAGGGGAGGAGACAGGAAGTAACCTCGAGCCCTGCGCCACTGTCCGTTGATGTACACCTTCAATCGGGTACCAGATCCGTCCATACCTCTGCAACCTTCGCCATTAATGGCGCACCAACCCGCGGCCTTGGGAAATGCAGAATACTGTGCGTCGCAACCGTTTCCCGCCAAGATACATCGTCATGATATTTGAAAATATGCAGGGTCAAATTATCCCACATGCACCCTGCGGCGACCTTTTCAACACTTTATATACTAGGCCACGAGCATATATAATGTCGGTGCTTTTGCTCTTGACGACACTAGTATAAGACTTCATCATCATCCTCCAACAGCATGATATCCTGTCGCTTGAAATATCACCCTGACGTCAGCATCATATCGCAATATAACCTACATGATAATCGCCTTCATCGGCACAACCTGATCCATCGGAGGAAGATCCTCCTGCTTAGCCGATACCAAAAGTCTGGCCGATGAACATCCTGATGACGTCGTCGTCATATCCTGCTGATGTCATCAGCATATCTGCCTACTGCGCACCTCCTCATATCCGGATGACGTCATCATCATAAAAGGGCAGGGTGATAATTGGAAGATCACCGGATATTTGAAAAATCACCCTCCGCAAGAAAATTAAGGCACATTGTAGCTCATCAGCAGGATCAGGATGATATCCAAACATCACCCGATATTGAAATATGATGATCCTAATGAAAAACAAGTCGACAGAAAACATGATGATGCTGACCACCATCGAAGCAAACATGATGATGATGACTTCCTCCTCGAAGAAAATATGATGCTGCAGCTGAAAAATGCCGAGGAGGTCCAACACTTAGGAAAATGGGCAAGAATATATAGGGTTCAAATGAAGAAACCCCCTAAACATGAAAAAATCAACCTCCAGGTCAAAATGAGTGCTAACACTGGCTCCGAATGGGGACGTGCAGGTGAAAACCTGCAGCGAGAACCAGATCTCCGGGCAGACCAGGCAAAAAACCAAAAAGCACGAACTGCACAAGACATTTACACTACATACATGTTTTTACAAATGTGCACAGCGACAAGTCATTTATGCAAAATAGAACTTAAGGAATTGGCCATGCACAGGCAATTCCAGAACTTCACCATCTAGGGCCTGGAGGAAATAAGAATCCTCCCCATGAGCACTGCAAATCTGATATGGGCCCATCCATAAGGGTTCAAATTTACCATGTTTACCCTTTTCTTGACCTTTTGCATTCCAAATGAGCACCAGATCATTGACTTGAAACTTCCTTTTTGTAGTTCTCCTGTCAAACTGATATTTCACATCTTGTTGTCTTTTGAGATTGATCTGGTGGGCTTTCCTTCTGTTTTCATCCAATGCAACCAGCTGGTTCACTCTTTTTGTCATGGAGTCTTCAATCTCCTCATCATTTTCCTGAATGAATCTGTAAACTGGTAGGAGATTGTTTATGGGCAATCTGGCTGATGCACCATATACTAGCTCAAAGGGTGACATCCCAATAGCCCTTTTTACTGTCACTCTGTCAGCCCATATTGCTAAGTTCAATTTTGAGTCCCAAGCTCTCTTGTTCTTGTCCAGTATCCTCTTGATAATTTTCATGATGCTTTTATTGCTCGATTCTTCTTGACCATTCCCTTGTGGGTGATATGGTGATGTATATGATGGATTTATCCCATACCTGTTGCAAAAATCAACAAATTCACCTGATCTGAAGCACATAGCATTATCAGTGACTATCTTGAATGGTACTCCAAACCTGATGATAATATTTTCTAGCATGAAATCTGTCACCACCTTACTTGTAGCTCTCTTAGTTGGAATGGCCTCAATCCATTTGGTAAAGTAATCAGTTGCCACCAAAATCCAACTGTGTCCCCCACTTGATTTGTCTGCAATTTCCCCTATGAAGTCAATTCCCCATTGCTGAAATGGAGCATCCACAGTTACAGTTTTGAGGGGTAAAGCACCATCATATTTCAGCTTTCCTGAAAATCTTTGGCAAGGGTCACACTTCCTCACTAACTTTTGTGCATCTGAAAAGAGAGTGGGCCACCAATATCCTGCTCTGAGAATTTTATGAGCTGTTGTTTGGGCAGTATAATGTCCACCACACAATCCTTTATGCATATCAATCAAAACATTGTTAGCCATATCCTCATCCACACATCTCAGCAGCACACCATCAGGGTTTTTCCAGTATAGCTCACCTTGAACAATAACATACCTGATTGCATGTAACTTTAAAGTCCTCTTTTGACTGTCACTGAAATGGGAAGGACAATTCAGATTTTGCAAGTAGTAGATAATATCCTTGTACCATTCAGATCCTGATACATTTACACTCTCATTTTGGACTGCATTAACTTGGCATGCTTCCAAGTTTGACTGTGCCATCATCTTGGCTAATCCTTGTCCTCTTGTCAACTTGGTAACTTGTATGTCTATGTTAAACTCTTGCAGTTTGTTTATCCATCTGCACCTTCTTCCAGTCACCTCCTGCTGAGTGAATATGTCTTTGACTGCTGTATGGGGTACATATGCAATTATATATGATCCTACCAAGTATGGTCTGAAACTTTTGATGGCTCTGACTAGTGCATATGCCTATTTTTCCATAATATCATACTTCAACTCAGAGGCCTGCAAGGACATACTGAAGAAAGCTATGGGCTGTTCAAAACCATCTTCATTTTTCTGTAGCAAACAAGCAGCAACAGTATGAAAAGAAGCAAATGAAAATACTTGGAATGGCCTAGAAAAATCAGGAGATTTAAGAATAGGGGCCATCTTGATTGCCTCTTTGATACTCTGAAATGATTCTATTGCTTCACTTTCCCAGTGGACAGTTGCATCCTTCTTCATCATCTTGGAAATGTTCCTTGTGGTTTCTGCAAAGTTGGGAACAAATCTCCTAACAAAATTTATCTGTCCAAAGAAGGACTGAACTCCTTTTACAGTTTTTGGCATTTGAATTCTGTCAATAGCAGCCACTCTCTCTGGATCTATCCTGACTCCATCCTTGGAAACAATATGTCCCAGGAGCTTTCCTTCAACTACCCCAAAGGCACACTTCTTTGGATTTAAAGAAATACCATACTCTAGTGCTCTTAAGAAAATCTGCTCCAGATGCAAACAATGCTGCTCTTCTTTCTTTGAGTAAGCAGTCAAGTCATCCTGATATACAGCCAGAATTGAATCAATCAGCCCTGCAAAAGCAACATCCATTGCTCTTTGAAATGTAGCACCTGCATTGGTTAGTCCGAAGGGCATTCTAACATACACATAAGTTCCCCATGGAGTGGTAAAGGCGGTCTTATACTGTTCTGATTCCTTTACCTTCACCTGATTATAACCTGAAAATCCATCCATCATGGATAAGAGTTCACAACCAGTCACTCTCTGCAACATAGCTTCCATATTAGGCAGTGGATAGTTATCCTTTAAAGAGGATACATTCAAGTTCCTGAAGTCAACACAAAGCCTAATATCACCATTCTTTTTTCTGACTGGGACAAGGTTAGACACCCAAGTTGAATGCCTGATTGGCACAATTATTCCAGCTTCCCTGAGCCTTTTGAGTTCTTCTTGCATCTTGGGAGCTAAGGTAGGATTAATAGGCCTTTGCTTTTGTCTAAATGGCTTAGCTCCAGGCTTCAATGGGATCTCATGCTGGAATAAATCTTCCCTATAGGCTTTTAGGTCCTCATATGACCAAGCAAAAACATGTTTATACTTTTTCAGTAATGCAATCAGCATACTCCTAATGTGTGGTTTGAGCTGTTTACCAATGTATACCTTTTGAGGGGCCTGAGATGTCCCCAAATTTATCTCTTCTAAATCTTCCTTATTTGTGGGAGATGTCCTTGTGACCAATTTATCTTTACTGTCAAAAGCTCTTTCCAAAGCTACCAACCCTCTAGGGATTTTATTAGTCCTCAATTGAATTATCTCTTTTCCCACAAGAGTTTCTTTTCCACCTATAGTCTCTACAAAAGCTTGGAAATCAATTTCTTGATTCTCATATTCATCTATGCAGTGCAAAAATTTTAACAAGTCCCTATCATCATTAAACACTTGCCAACTGCATATATTTTCTGGTACTGCAGGCCTAATTTTAACTTCTACATTTGTAACATCTGACAGAGTGATGTCATCTGGCCTTATTGCAACATTGGCTAAGAAATCAGCCATAACATTCTTTGACCTTTCTACCCAGCCTATTGAAAATGCATCAAATAGTTCAATGGTATCCCAAACAGCATGCTTGTATTGTTTCAATCTTTTGTTTTTTGAAGCATACTTATCTCTAATTTGGGATACAATCAGCTCAGAATCGCCAAATACTCTTAACATTTTAATTCCATGTTTGAGAGCAATATTTAGGCCTAAGAGTAAAGCCTCATATTCTGCAATGTTGTTTGTGCAATTGAACCTTAGCAAGAAAGAGAATTTGAGGAGCTTACCAGTTGGAGACAGGAAAACAACTCCAGCTCCAGAGCCTTCTTTTGCACAAGCTCCATCAAAAAACATGGTCCACAAACCTCGCTGATCCAATTCTTCAATGCAGGCATTTTTCTTTTTATCTTCTGTATCATCTGAGACAACCTTGAAATTATCACAGTCAGTGTCTACAAAGCATACCTGTTCCTCTGCTTCTTGGTCTTCTACTGTCTCTGATGACCTTTGTTCTCTGATTAGCTTAACATCCCTGCCATTCATTGGAATCATGGCATATGACAGGTCCAGTTGCATACTTCCACCAATTAGTGCTGCCCATCTTCTTGACAACAACATACCATACTGTGGCTTGATGTCAACCACTGTTATATTCATTTTATATCTCTTTTCAGGAAATGCTGTCAGTTTGAAATCTACATCCTTCATGATTCCAATAACTGGTACCTCTCTGGCATCCATAGCATAACATTTTCCACATGCCTTGTCAATTTTCAATCCAGCTTGTTGCATGATGGCCAAAGGCATGACATTTGTAGATGCTCCAGAGTCAAGCATACAATTTCTAATTATTTTTCCATTTATAACCAGGGAAACATAAAATGGTTCCACTTGTGAAGGACACTTTGTCATAGTCACTCCTAAATAGACTTCAGGAGTCTCATCTTCTTCATTACACATGACATGTTTCTCACCCTGGGTCTGAACATTTTGTTTAGCTTGAAAAGGTACCCCTGAGATTAGGGATATTGTCCTACTCTTGATTTCTTCCACTTTCATCAGTTCCATAAGTGGAACAGAGACTTTTACCTGGGAGAGGACCTGAGCTATATCAAATGGAGCATAATTTTGTGTAACAGCTGTAGCTTGCTCCACAATCTTGTTTTTATCCTGAACTGATTTAGCTCTTACTTTCATAGTTCCCTGATCATCATTCTTGTCTTGGGAACCTTTACTTTGATCTTTAGCCTGAGGAATTTTGTTTTCTGGTCCTTGAGATTCATGACCTGTTCTATGTCTAAAATTCTGTTTATTATTTACCCACTGCCTTTTTTGTGGTTCAATTCCTTTATGACCATACACTAGCTGACCTACAGAAATATCTTCTGGCTGATGTGGGCTGCCTACTTGATTTTTTCCTCTGAGATTGTAGTTGCTTTTGACTTGAGCAACTGCTGCAGCTGTGAAGGCTCTAATTTCCTCATCAGAAGGTCGTTGTAAGTTACTCAGAAAATTGTGTGAGCTCTGAGCATACACATAGTTATCTTCATTATCTTCATCATATGGGAACTGTTGGCAGGCCTGAATTTGATGATCTGTATTCTCATCAGCATCATAAAGAGTGTATCCATTGCCTATGGACATCATATTAACATCATCATCTTGCACATAATGTGGCTCATTGCATTCATTACAAGATGTAGCATTATCATACAAGGATTGAGCAATCATACACTGTAACTGTGAATGTGGCATCTGGCAAATTATACACCATGGAGCATCATCAACAATATTTATAGCTTTCTTTAGAGGATCAGGAGTTTCTTTGACATGTTGAGCCCTCTGATTTGTGTGGTTACGTGGGAAAATAGGCTTACCATCATGCCAATTGGTATTATAAGGCATATCATGCAATGATGGCCTCTTTTCCTGCCTTTGATAGACTTGCCTATCAGGACCCATCCCTTTTTCACTTCTAGCTAATCTATAGCTTAGGTCCTTAACAACATTTGCCAATTTGTCTATCTTATCTTCAGGGGCAGATGTATTACCTTGAGTGTTCTGAGGCTTGTTTGGATTCTGCAGAATTTTTATATCATCCCTTCTATTTGTCTTGCCCGATGCTTTCCTGTTGTTTTCAATATTCACTGCAATTCTGAAAGCATCCCTGAGAGTAGCAGGACCTTTATCTCTTAATCCATATGCAGTTTTTGCATCAAAGGCATTGATATACAATATTATGCACATTGGTTCATTTGGCCTCATGTGATGTGGCAATTTGTTTAACACTTTAGTAAATCTTGCATTAAAATCTGCAACCTGCTCATTTGACCCTTTAGTGATACTGGTGAACTCATTTACAAAAAAGCTAGGGTCAGTTTTGTCACCATATTGCTCCTTGAACATCCTTTTAAAATCATCCCATGATGAAATACTCCGGTCAGGCAGATTCTTGTACCATTCTCTTGCCTCATCTATTAAGGATTGCATGAATGACTTCATGAAAACATCCTCATGTTCAACCTCAAAGTTATCCATGACATTTTGAAAGGCTTTTAGATGATCTTCTCCCGACACTGTGTTGTTTCCTGAAAATTTAGGCACTTGCAGCCTCAGATGCTTGTCAATGGGGTTAGGATACCCAGGAATACCATCAAATACCAGCTGTCTGAATCTATCTAGCTGCATTGGCTGTCTGTTTAACTGATTAACATTAATATTTCTGTCTGCATTCTGGTTTCTTACATTGTTCAGTGGTATCCTAGCATCATTCACATTTTGTCTCTCATCATTATGCTGATGTTGCACTTCATTTCTTTGCTGATGTCTCTGCACATTTGCATTCTCTAGGGTAGGAACTGAATCATTTTGGGCAGTTCTTAAAGCTTGCACTTTCTGCTTCATATCATCTCTAATTTTCATGGCTTGTAGATATTCTAGTTCTGCTCTTAGATTTCTGATTTCTTCAGCTAATTGTTCATCCTTAGGCATGGAGGTAGATGGTCTCATACCATTCTGATCATCATCTTCATCATCCCTCAGAGACTCTGCCTCTTCAAACCTTTCACTAGGGTCTAGAAATGGGCGTTCTTGGAACACCTCTGACCTCATTCTCATGCTACCACCCTGTTGCCTCTCATATGCACCTTGAATATCAGCTTCTGCATTTGAAAAGTAAGGCACATGCTGTCCTGATGGCCTAGGGTTATCTTGCATATCATCACCTTTTCTAGGGGAACCCTCATGACTAACTGAGACAGCTCCCTTTCTTCTGTACATCATTCTTCTTGTTACTGGTAACTCTTTAAATAAAGGATTTTGTTGGGATCTTCTCCCCTGCATATAAATTTTACTTTGACCGGTTGGGAGATTACTTCGGAGTCGCCACCTATTACTAGGAACTGTTTTCTTTTGAAAACCAGGGTTCTTTCACAAATTCCCCAGCGGAGTCACCAATTTCTGTTGACTTTTTCCCAGACTGGATGCTTATTCCCAGATTTCCCTACAAGGTAGCCATCAGTGATCAACAGGATCTCTGGGCCAGGGGCCAACAGTGTAGGAGATAGACTCTGTATTTTATCTCCTCTTCTTCTTCAGGCTCTGCAAGACCTAGGGGGTATTCCCTACTCAACATCCATGAGGATATGCATACAAGGCTGGGATGCTGACAGAAAGCAGATAAGTCCTCCTGTAAGTAGACCAAAACTGAAAGATAAGAGCAAAGGGGCTAGCTTTGGGCCTATTTGCAGTTGTAGACAGAGGACCGAGGATCCTAAAACTAATTCTAATGTCCTAAAGATTGTTTTAGATTTAGATTTTGATTTTAAGTTTGGATGTAAAGCTGGACATGGTTGTAACACAAACACAAAGCAAGATTGGTGCCTATCCAGGGCCTGGAGTCAGTAGACATACACCTGTGAATGATCAACATGAACAACTAAAACTAGATTTCACGGGGATATATGTGATACCTGCCTTACAGATATCTCCCAATACAGAGTGTTAAGTTATCTCTACTTATGGCATCCCTACTGCAGTATACCCTTCCCAATGTTTAACTTGAAAACAGTTTAATCCACCCTTCGAGCAGAAGTTAAGAGATCATACATTCAACACAGGAATTCTATGTTCTAGAGTCTCAAATATTGCTTAAATATCCAGACTCAGAAGAAAGATACATGCAATACTGGAGACAGAATTAACAAAACACATGCTAAGATAGCATTTCTCATATAAGATTAATCATAAAATCAGTGGGTTCATGCCAAAACATACAACAAGAGATACATAGACTCACAGGTTAAGCTGTACAGAGCAACCAGATCAGCTTGTTTTGAATTACAGAGCCAAAAATCTTCAACTTTCAACAACCAAAAATGAGTAACACTTCCTGCTTATAACAGCCAGGTAGTGTACCACAGCAATTAATTACATGGTTGACCAAAAATTCTGCCAGATACACAGTATCATAAAAATGGCGCTCAACGCATTACCAGATTGGCGCCCAAACATGAATGCAGTAGGTAGGGGAGGAGACAGGAAGTAACCTCGAGCCCTGCGCCACTGTCCGTTGATGTACACCTTCAATCGGGTACCAGATCCGTCCATACCTCTGCAACCTTCGCCATTAATGGCGCACCAACCCGCAGCCTTGGGAAATGCAGAATACTGTGCGTCGCAACCGTTTCCCGCCAAGATACATCGTCATGATATTTGAAAATATGCAGGGTTGAATTATCCCACATGCACCCCGCGGCGACCTTTTCAACTCTTTATATACTAGGCCATGAGCATATATAATGTCGGTGCTTTTGCTCCTGACGACACTAGTATAAGACTTCATCATCATCCTCCAACAGCATGATATCCTGTCGCTTGAAATATCACCCTGACGTCAGCATCATATCGCAATATAACCTGCATGATAATCGCCTTCATCGGCACAACCTGATCCATCGGAGGAAGATCCTCCTGCTTAGCCGATACCAAAAGTCTGGCCGATGAACATCCTGATGACGTCGTCGTCATATCCTGCTGATGTCATCAGCATATCTGCCTACTGCGCACCTCCTCATATCCGGATGACGTCATCATCATAAAAGGGCAGGGTGATAATTGGAAGATCACCGGATATTTGAAAAATCACCTTCCGCAAGAAAATTAAGGCACATTGTAGCTCATCAGCAGGATCAGGATGATATCCAAACATCACCCGATATTGAAATATGATGATCCTGATGAAAAACAAGTCGACAGAAAATATGATGATGCTGACCACCATCGAAGCAAACATGATGATGATGACTTCCTCCTCGAAGAAAATATGATGCTGCAGCTGAAAAATGCCGAGGAGGTCCAACACTTAGGAAAATGGGCAAGAAGATATAGGGTTCAAATGAAGAAACCCCCTAAACATGAAAAAATCAACCTCCAGGTCAAAATGAGTGCTAACACTTACATAGATTTTGTAAAGTCATGTTACATCGAGTTGTAAGTATGCACATTAATTTATAAGGTTTGTCTTTTTTTATTTGCTGCTGCATTTTTACACATATACACATTTTTACATCATCATGTTATGCTTCATGGGGTTAGACCTAAGTGATGGATGAAGTTGATCCTAAGAATAATGTATAAAATCTAGGTAATGTATAAAATATAGGTGTCTCTAGGTGTCTTGGTTTCTAACTAGATAATAGGTGTCTGTAATTGTGTCTTAGGTATATACGATATGTCAACCAGGTAGATAGAGACTAGAGAAAATGTATTTAATCTAATCTAGGTGTCTTAGGTAGATATTATATATCAACAACCTGTCTACAGACTAGAATAAGGTATAATTTAGAATGATCTAGGTGTTTTCTAGGTAGGTGTCTTCTATAATTTAATCTAGGTGTCTTAGGTAGGTACTATATGTCAACTAGGTCACCATAATAGGTGTCTTAGGTAGAACTATAATCTAGGTCTCTAGTTGACTTAGGTCTAGACTATGATAAGGTATAAAGACTAGGTGTCTTAGGTCTACTAAGTCTATAAAATCTAGATACATACTATACAATAGGTGTCTTAGGTGTCCTACGTCTACTAGAATACATGTGTCTTAGGTCTTAGATGAGGCCACATGAGATTCCACCTTCACGTGGTTGGCCTTTTCAGTATAGAATATTTATTTTTCTTGAAGCTAAAGGAAGCTCTTTTTCTTAATAGGAAAACTTTATCGACTTTAGTTGCACTAATGGTGCAGGGGCATCCGGGTTGTCATGCCTCCAAGAGGGGTCAAAATTTTTCTTTTTATTTTGATTAAGTTAATTGTATGTAATAAGGTCTTCTAAGACCATTTCATATGTTTTTGAGTCAGTTTGAGTCATTTGGAGTTAGCTTGAGTCTTTGAGTCTTGTTGCAAAAAAGTGTCAATGTTCTCAAGTTGCACAAAGCAACTTTTGCATTTTTGGTGTCCTACTCCTGATGCGACCAAAATGATAGTTCCAACACATCTGGATGGGTATGTTTAGGCTAGGCATGGTCTTGTTTTTCACTCAAACATGCCAAAATAGTCTCAGCTACATTGTACCGACGATATCCCTGAAGAGTCCAAAGTGCAAAAAGACAACAATTTTTGACGAGTTGTTACTCATAAACTGTGTCACTTAGAAACATTCTTTCTAAGGTAACATGATCATGTAGGGTCCCTCTACAATAACCTCTCTCAGTTTTTTATATCTCTGAGGCATTTTCCCGTGGTGAAAGGTTTTCTACTACCCCAAAAATTGTCAGGAGGTAGTGTAAAGTTGCAAAGGGGTGTAACTTTCATCCTGCTCCTGATGCGACCAAACTGACTATTCCAACACATCCAGATGGGTACATTTATGGTAGGCATAGTCCTTATTTTCACCCAAACATGTCAAAACAGTCCGAGCTACATTGTACCGACGATATCCTTGAAGAGTCCAAAGTGCAAAAAGGCAACAATCTTTGATGAGATGTTACTCAAAAACCGTGTCACTTAGAAACATTCTTTCTAAGGAAACACGATCATGTAGGGTTCCTCTACAATAACCTCTCTCAGTTTTTTATATCTCTGAGGCGTTTGCCCGTGGTGAAAAGTTTTCTGCTACCCCAAAAATTATCAAGAGGTAGTGTAAAGTTGCAAAGGGGTGTAACTTTCGTTCTGCTCCTGATGCGACCAAACTAACTATTCCAATGCATCCAGATGGTACATCTACACTAGGCATGGTCCTGTTTTTCACCCAAACATGTCGAAACAGTCTGAGCTACATTGTATCGACAATATCTCTGAAGAGTCCAAAGTGCAAAAAGACAACAATTTTTGACAAGATGTTACTTGAAAACTGTGTCACTTAGAAATATTTTGTCTAAAGAAACGTGATCATTTAGGGTTCCTCTACAATAACCTCTCTTGGTTTTTTATATCTCTAAGGCGTTTGCCTGTGGTGAAAGGTTTTCTGCTGCCCCAAAAATCGTCAGAAGGAGGTAGTGTAAAGTTGCAAAGGGGTGTAACTTTCATCCTGCTCCTAATGCGACCAAACTGACTATTCCAACGCCTCCAAATGGGTACATTTATGCTAGGCATGGTTCTGTTTTTCACCCAAACATGCCGAAACAGTCCGAGCTACATTGTACCGACGATATCCCTGAAGAGTCTAAAGTGCAAAAAGGTAGCAATCTTTGATGAGATGTTACTCAAAAACCATGTCACTTAGAAACATTCCTTCTAAGGCAACACAATCATGTAGAGTCCCTCTACAATAACCTCTCTCAATTTTTTATATCTATGAGGCGTTTGCCCATGGTAAAAAGTTTTCTACTGCCCCAAAAATCGTTAGAAGGAGGTAGTGTAAAGTTGCAAAGGGGTGTAACTTTCGTCTTGCTCCTGATGCGACCAAACTAACTGTTCCAACGCATCTGGATGGGTACATTTATGCTAGGCATGGTCCTGTTTTTCACCCAAACATGTCGAAACAGTCCGAGCTACATTGTACCGACGATATCCCTGAAGAGTCCAAAGTGTAAAAAGGCAGCAATCTTTGACGAGATGTTACTCAAAAATCGTGTCACTTAGAAACATTCTGTCTAAGGTAACACAATCAAATAGAGTCTCTCTACAATAACCTCTCTCAGTTTTTTATATCTCTTAGGTATTTTCTTGTGGTGAAAGGTTTTTTGCTGCCCCAAAAATTGTCAAAAGGAGGCAGTGTAAAGTTGCAAAGGGGTGTAACTTTCGTCCTACTCCTGATGCGACCAAACTGACAGTTCCAACGCATCAGGATGGGTACGTTTAGGCTAGGCATGGTCCTTTTTTGCACTCAAACATGCCAAAACAGTCCGAGCTACATTGTACCGATGATATCCCTGAAGAGTCCAAAGTGCAAAAAGGCAACAATCTTTGATGAGCTATTACTCAGAAACCGTGTCACTTAGATACATTTTGTCTGAGGTAACGTGATCATGTAGGGTCCCTCTACAATAACCTCTCTCAATTTTTTATATCTCTAAGGTGTTTGCCCGTGGTGAAAGGTTTTCTGCTGCCCCAAAAATCATCAAGAGGTAGTGTAAAGTTGCAAAGGGGTGTAACTTTTGTTCTTCTCCTCGTGTGGCCAAACTGATAGTTCCAACGCATCTGGATGGGTACGTTTAGGCTAGGCATGGTCTTGTTTTGCACCCAAACATGCCGAAATAGTTCAAGCTACATTGTATCAGTGATATCCCTAAAGAGTCCAAAGTGCAAAAGGCAACAATCTTTGATGAGCTGTTACTCATAAACTATGTCACTTAGATACATTCTATCTGAGGAAACATGATCACGTAGGGTCCTTCTACAATAACCTCTCTCAGTTTTTATATCTCTGAGGCGTTTGCCCATGGTGAAAGGTTTTCTGCTGCCCCAAAAATCGTCAAAAGGAGGCAGTGTAAAGTTGCAAAGGGGTGTAACTTTTGTTCTTCTCGTGCGGCCAAACCAACAATTTCAACGCGTCTGGATGGGTATGTTTAGGCTAGGCATGGTTCTGTTTCATACCCAAACATGCCGAAACAGTCTGAGCTACAAACACTAACTAGTCTTCAATCTTCAAACACTACAAATACCATGATATCCTGCATAAAGCTATCTTTTAGCCTTTTATAAAGGCCTACCCATCAAATTCAACCGCATAGAGATGATTGTTTGTATTCTAAATTCCTTTTAAATATTGACCTTCCAATCCTTTTTCCAGCCCTCATATCAATTAAATATGACCTTCAATTATGATATGGTGCTCGAGCTTATGAGAGTTTACCAGAGACGCCAGTTGAGTTATGTTGAAGGGCTGGTGAACTAATGACTTAAAGACCCTTTAGTAGGTTGATTTAAGTGATAGTAACTTCTGATTATAAGTTAATATTAAATTAAAACAAAAGTGCACTTTACACACGGCATGCAATTGAGGGTTTTAAAGTCTTAAGAAAAGTAGATTCTTTTTAGGGTTTAATGCCCAATATGCAAACCCTAACTATCAATAAGATTATGATTATGAAAGCTTGTGTCTTCTCCAACTTCTTATTGCATGAACAAAACCACATCCACCATGAATATGAACCTTGCATCATATCAACCTTCCAAGATAGACCTTATCATGAAAACCATATTCACAACAAAACCTTGCATGAACAAACCACATCCACCATGAACATGAACCTTGCATCATATGAACCATGTTTTTCTTGTGCAACATCAACATGAATTGAGAGACCTTATCATGAAAACCATATTCACAACATCATGCACCTCATGACCATCACCTACCTTGAATCACTGTATCACCTTATCAACATCATGGCATCAACCTTGACATCAATGACAAACAACCTTGACCCTTTGACTTCAATGACAACTTTGAACCTTGACTGTTGATGACTTATGGAAGCCTATAGCCCCAATGTTATGTTGCCTACTAAAATTATGTAAGGCTCAATGTACTCTCATAACCTCGCCTTATATGCAAGAGGAATTACATTTAATAACCACAATGGTCATCAGGTGCTCATAAGCATATGATTTTGACTATCTTATTCAAAACAACAAACATACTCTTTGCATCCCAATATGGTATAATAACAAGAAATTAAGAAATATTTTCAATTGACCAACTCATAAAGAATATGGATCAGCATACTCATTTGAATATTTTAAATGAGCAACTCATAAAGAATATGAATATTTTCTGTTCAACATGATGATTCATTTTTATTTTAAATACAACTTTGATCTTTTAGTTCCAAAATGAGGTTTAGGTGATACTTGAATAACAATAGCTAGCTTATTGGATCAACAAACATCCTATGTAATACAATTGGAGTTTAAATATTTGAAGTAACCATCTACAAATATCCATTCAAATGTGGATTTATAATGCAAGTATGGACGCCATCAATAAAAAAGATTTGTATTAACCAAATATCCATATAGGCATACATCAATATCTATTGATATAAGTATAACATATATACAAAATAGCCATATAGGCTTACAAGAATGCCATATAGGCATACAATATCAACTATATGCAATACAAAATATATGTCCACAAATGCCATATAGGCATACAACAAAGGAACACAATAAAAAGTCATTCCTCTCTGGCTGGTGAAGAGAATAGATCACAGGTAGCCTTTGATCTTCTAGGGGATGGAGACACATATGTGGGTGGTCTACTATGAACCCGAGGGCTGCTCCTCCTATTTAGTTGTTCATGCATCTTTAGCTATTACAATAAAAAGTATAGACATTAATATATAGAAATTACATGTTATAAAAAATGAAACATTTAACAAAATAATCACTTACCGCTACCATATAATCTGTCTCCTCATTTGCCTTAGTAGCAGGATTAGGTTGTGGTGATGTCATGTCCTATAGAAACCATCCAGATAGAAATTAAACTTCAAATCAATAATCTTTTAATTTTTCAAAAATAAACAACTATAACAATGAATGTAAATTGAAATTTACTAATTTGCCTCATACCCCCATCAATGGCATGGAGCTATGAATTGCAGAGGACACACCATGCTCCATTGCCCTATGAACATCGGGAGGTGTCTCCGCAGCCTGCATCATCTGGAAATAAACAACATTATTCAATTACAAAAACTATAATAGTGATGCAAATCATGGCTTCTAACATACACACACGTTCACCTAAATATGGAAGTACACACAATAAAGCACACAAGTCACATACAAAAATCTAGTAAGTACAATTCATTCATTAAACTATTTATTTTATTACCTCTTGAAGCTTTGAAGTCCACCACTACTGGCAGGTGTTGCCGTGAAATATCCAATATTAACCTATTCAACATCCAAAATCAAATATTAGAATACCATTCATACAACGATGCTATTCACATGTAATATTTATAATTGTTTACTAGTTACATACCCCAACAATAGATGATGTAGTGTAATATGCAGGTGGAGAACCACTGAAAACTACATCAATACTATGATCCTAAAATTTCATTAAAATAATCAAACTAAATTAGTTAATCTTGCATTTCAAAAATAAAATTTAATAAATTAAATTCAATGAACTTGCTAAGATTTACCTGAGTATCAAGCCTGAAAGTCTCACTCAGGAGGGCATCTGTCATCACCATCTGCTCAACTATAGATGTAGCCTGCGCACCTGCGTCATGACTATCCATGGGGTCATAACCGCATGCTGACCTGCAAGTTTGACAAGTATGGGGTGGAACCATACTCAAACTCTCCCCCAGCCCGCGCTGTGCTATAGGACTAGCATGCCGTAAGATGCTCTGGGTCAAGGCACTAATGGACTGAAGTTTCAACCTCAACACTCTCCTTCACAACGGAAGGGATAGAAATGTGCTCATGGGACGGTCTGGTGAGTGCTCATCTCACTGGCTGCTATGGGTCAACACGCGCCCCTGGTCTATCTTGTGCTGATCCCCTACCTCTACCCTGGAACTCTCGCATATCAAAATAATTTGGCACTTTATTTTTGACAAACTCGCAGTAGAGTTTCCTCAAAAAATATTGCGGGACCTCATTATTGTTGCATGGAGGATGGTCAAAAACCATCCCCCACCTCTACGCAAAATTGTCCCTTATCGCTTGGTTGTTACACCAATGGATAGGGAACCTCTTGCATGTAAGGGGTAGAGATTCATTTGTTTGTGGGTCTGTGAAAATAGAACACAAGTCGAGTTTTGTAATTTGTTCCTTTTTAACTTGTTCATATGATAACTTGTTAGCATAATACTCTCTAAATTCTCTCCTCTTTTCTGTCCAGCTAGTGATTTGCTTGGTTATTGAATCTACATTTGATAACATAGATTCAAGGGATTGAGCAAGCGTGGATCTATGCAAGGTTGAAGTTGCAGGTTCTTTCAACTTTGCAATTATGTCCTCAATTTGTTTCTTATTATTTTCAATTTGCCCCATTATATTTTCTTGTGTTCCAGGGGCAGATTCAGGAATAAATGGAGGTGTTTGTGGTTGGGGTTCTTCTTCAGCAGGTATTTGTTGTTCAGTTCATGGAGGATTTTGTGGATTTTTAGGAGGAGGAGGAGGTGCATTATCAACTCCTATAAATTTAAGAAATTTACATCAAAAACTATTTGAACCTACCAATTTAGCAACAAATTCACACAAGAAAGAAAATAAAACTTACTTCTTCGATTTCCTCGATGTCGTGGTGGCATTTTGATGATGAATCGGCGAGAAATAGCTGACAATTGGACCTTATATAACATGAGTGCGCTCCTTTCCTTCTTCAAGCCGTGGGTTTCTTGCAATTTGCTGTGAAGTAATGAAATAGAACGCTGCTTTTTTTTATATAAAGCAGCCCATAACGTGCTCGCGTTATTATGGCTTGGTGTAGGCTCGGCAACACCAAGCCATAATGTGAGTGCGTTATAATGCGCTCGCGTTATTTCTAATTTTTTTTTAAGTTGGCCACTTTTTGGCCCCCCAACTTTTTGCACCCACCCACGTTTAACATCAAATGACGATCTCATCAAGTCAACGTGATTTTAACGAGGGATTGTGATGGGGAGGTAAACTCGACCCATTCACATTATTCGTATACCTTTGTTTTATTACTATTATTCTTATATATCAAATCATAACTGTTGAATAGGATTGATGTTATGCAAGCCATATTTGACATAATCAAATAAGTATATATATGCATCAAATGAGGATAATACCTCATGTTAGTTATTAATGCTTACTCATTTGAGCAGCCATGGGCATGTAAATTGAAATGCCTTCATTAATTTAAGTGATGGAATTGGATCACTTAAAGTGATCATTAATGATCAGCGATAGTTTAAATGCTTGTGTCGACCTCTTTCAAAGAGGGAACGTGGTATTAATATTGCACTTGATGTTTTTCCCACATTTTGTGCCTTCCTGAAACATGTGTTAGTCATTGCTAATAAAATGGATTCGATTGAAACTGAATGGGTAGTGGACTACAATGACTCCTATTTCTTTTCCAACTGAGTGAGTGGTAGAGAGTAAGGATAGACAACTCATTATGAGCCAATTAGAAGTCTTTATATTGCATGACTCATTAAGAGTAAGGGATATAGGAAATCGGCGAGAGAAAAGAAGAAAGATCATTGTGATTAAAGAGTGGAAAAGAGCCAGAACAGAGAGGAGAATTAGGGAAGGTGACTTCATATAGGCGCTGACTGGATATTTGTTTCTGTAAACTATAACTTACTTGAGCTACCACCAGGTAACACATATGCCTTGTGTAATGATAATACCCAAAATATCATTTGCTCTTATCATCCTTTGTATGCTGGGAATGGGAAAATTGATTATGTCATTTAATCTATTCTATTGATAATTGATGCATAACTAGTGAACTTGATTTAATGATTTGATTTTGGCACTCATTCCAAACTGTATAAAAACTATTATAAGTTTTGATAGCATCATTATCGCTGGCTGGTCGACGCTTGGTATAAGCTAAAATTGCCCGAATTGAACACTTTTATAATTGTTTTGAAGTCTGATTGATCTAATATCATTGAAATGATTCGTTGATCATTACTTTTCCTTTATAACTGTAGAAGGTCATTGTAAAGTTGTCTAATACATTGAAAGACTAGTCGATATAATTAATAAGAATAATCATGTGGCAGGTCAAGTATTTGGTTATAAGCTAATCATGCAACAACTTTCAAAATTATTAGTGCATTGAAAACTATGATAGGTATTCTCTTAGTTTGAGTAAGGTGGTTAAATCCTTGAGGTAGGATAATGGTAGTTTAAACCATTTCTTGTTAAGTTTATAAATGTCAAAAATGATTTTATTTTCAAGAGAACCTAGATTCTTATTAAGCTTTAGAAAGCCACCTTTTATTCAAATCAATTGATAGATCATTGGGAATGTTATGATAGAGAAAACAAGGTCCATAGGACTATCCTTACTACGTATTCTATAAATGAGAATAACATTGTAGTAAATCATTACGATGGAATTAAACTAAGTCTAACTAGATAGGATCTTGTATGGAATCATATATGAGTATATAAGAAGTGATGGTTAATGACATCACATGAAAGTAAGTTGAAAGTTTTCATATTCCTTTTGTATAGGAGTTATTATCTATTACAAAACTATAGTATTCTTAACCTTGGCTGAGTTAAACCAAAGGTCGTTTATAAACCTCAGTCTTGAAGTTATGAGATAGGGTTATTGTGATATAATGGATTATTCAAGGGTAAAAGAAAACCCTAGTTTAACCTAGAAGGGTTAAATATTATATGATGACACCTTTATGGTTATAACCCGTTTTACCTATTTTATGGAGGTAGACATTAAAGGGTCGAGAACCCTAAATAATAAATGTTTCATTTATCTTATTGAAAAGAGATTTGTTAATAGTTGATAATATTTAACCTTAGGTAGAGAAACCTATTTGTTTGGTTACAAGTCGACTTGAGATATAAGTCATAAGCCTCAGGTTTTGCAAGCATGCAAGAGGTACTATTAAATGGTTAGTCAAACATAAAGTTTATTATACCTTTTTAGTCACAACTTCTCTTAGCTATTACTTGTCGATAAGTGATGAATCTCAAATGTTGCAAAGATGCAAAGAGATACCCACGAATAGGTAGTCATTCCATAAGGTCTATGGAGCAATGACATTGTCTCGTGAATCCACCTAAGTCAGAAAGACTAGATTTGAGTTAGATAAAACTCTTTAGTTAAACCTTAACTTGACCAAATAAGGTATTTAATTATAATAAATCATTGTGATCATTATATAGATCATGATTGAAGGGACAAGTACCCTAACTATGTTTATTTATTCTTACTTGTAAGAAAGGAAATAATTTCCTAGACTATGATGCTTAACCTGGGTAAGGTAACCATCTTAGTCGTTATAAATTGATTTAAAATTCTTAGTTGATAAGTCTTGGATTTTGGGTATTGTAATGATGCAATGAGAATCCTCGTAAAGGAAGTCAATAAATAAGGTCTATAGATTATAGACAGTGAATGTAAATTTGTCTAGGACGGGAAGACTAAAATATTGAAGTTGCCAAGACTATATAGTTATACATAATCGACCAAGTCAAATTGTAGGAATATGATAGTATCCAAGTCGAGTTGGGGTGGGTGAACATTGCAAACATCTATTTATATTGAAACTTTGGCCAAAGTAATGCATTCATTTTCTGCATGCATTGTCAGTTCATTGTATCTGGATTGCACAACCTATCAGAAATCATACTTAGCTAGAGGGTATCTAGGGTTGTATGCTTGATAAAGTTATGTAGGATACAACACTATGTACTCGGAAGGCAAATTACCACTGGTCACCTTTGGTCTATATTCCTCATGAAGGGTAGGGCCACTTCCTATGTGGAAGATGTGTGAGAGACCGCCAGTCTATGGATGGAGGTAAAACACTGGGAAGATACTCTCTCTCTCTCCAAGCAAAAAACATGCCAAGGCTTGTGATAAAGATGTCAGACATTCAGAAGCAGTAATTATTCCAAATTTGTTTATGTAATTGATTTACTTAGTAGATATTGTAATTCAGAAAGACAATATGATTCATTATATTTTGTAAGAGAAATCTTGTAATTGTTTTTACTTGATTATATGTTATAAATAAAAGAAAATTTTTCTCTCATTTTTACCCTTGTTGAATTACTCTATGGTAAATTATCAATTTTACTATGTTTTGAGAACGTGGATGTTACAAATAACTTTTCATAATCAAAAGTTAAATAAGATATTTCCACAATATCAAATCAATTAACTATGTCTAATCGTTGTGATTACCATACTAAATTAATGATTAAGTCTAGTTATGTATTGGGGGAATTATACACAATATTTTGTAACAAATGAATTGAGATGAAGTTCCAAATTCAGAGGGGGGGGTTCATCATGGATTCTGGTATTTATTTCCACCCTTCTATTGTCAAACTAACCTCAGAAGACTATTTGTTTTGGAAACAAGGGATAACAAATCACCATCTTGAACAAGATCTATTGCCCTATCTCCTTGGATTCGTTCCTGAGCCAAGTGACTATAAACAAAAGAATAAATGGTTTAACAAAAAAGACATGGTCTACAGACTAATATGTCTACAATTTTTGTAAATATTTTACATCATATAGAGCACATTTAGTGCCCTTTCATTGCTTGGACTATCATCCAACAGTTGTATGAAGATCTTGATTCTTCGTCTAAAAGTGATGTTTCTATGGTAAACATGATGATACTGAGACTTCTATTTCCCCTTCGTGTGTGGACACATCCTCATGGGATGATCAGTCTATTTGGTTAACATATATTGATACCCCATCTACATTAGAGAATATTTCATATCCTATAGTACCTATTGCTACTTCAGAGTCTAGTGTTGCTTCTTCGAGAGCTTCCAGATGATGTAACTGAACTTCACAACATAAAATTCAACTCTATTATTACAAAAGAATACCCATAAAATTTAGAACTATTTTCAAATTTCTTCTCCTTCCATCCCCTCTTGCTACAACTAAAGATAAATATCCAATTTATACAAAAAATGAAAATTACCATTTTTGGCAGATTTTCACAACTTTCTAAAATTGCCATTTTTGGTAACTTCGCATCCTTATCCGTATGACCATGAAAGTTTCCAAATATTTGAAACTTACTAAAAAATGACTAATTGTCAACTTTCTAATCTAATTGCAAGTAAATCTAGGAAAATATTTAGAAAAAATAACTAGGAAAATCTTGAAAAAAATATTAAAACCTCATTTTGAGGCCCTAGATGATCGAATTAGGTCCCGAAAAAGTGTCAAAATGGCGACCTAATGAATTTATCAATTCAATGGGTTTTTTTATTAAACTCTTCAAGACGCATCTGCCCACCAAATTTTAGCTCCAACGGACCTCCGGGTCAAAAGTTATGACCTCTGGAAGTTCCTGCATCACCAGTGAATCTTTACAGCAGGGTCTTATATTTGATTGGGACACACTTCTACTAGACATCTCTTGGTTGTTTGTAGAGTCTCACATTTTGGATCTTGATGACACTTCGGAGGATCTTGTCTTTCTGTTTGATGACAATTATCTTACACCTGCTATTACTATAGAGTTCAGTGAGGCTTCACTGAGGGCTTCTAGTGATTCTTCACAGGACATCTTGTGAGATTTGCATTGTAGCCACATGGCATGGATTGACATTCCACATCCATACATTAGTTCTTTGGATCTTTCTCTTCATTAGTTTTCACATGATTTTGAGAGGTCACTTGTTTTAGTCAGGCTTGAGCCTCTTGATTTGATTGTGACTCATTTTGACATCAGTATGAAGTCATTTGAGCAGTATTTTGAGACAGGATACATCTTGAGACTTACCACCTCACCTTGCTTCTTTGAGCATTCACCATTGGAGTATTTCTTCCTAAGGGGAGAAATGTCATTTTCCACAAATGGATCATTTTCAACATTCATACACGTGCATTCTCTTGAAAATTGGTATGGAGGCTACTTCATTGTGGGGGGCTACATAGTCTCTTTTACTCTCCTATGGGGGGGTAATATCTACATCATCACAATCAGAGTGACATGGTTTCAGGCTTGGTGTAGAGTTATCATCTTCGAGGAGGCTTCCTAGTCCTCTTCTTTTATATTTTTCTCGCTTTTGGGGGGGAGTTTTCTCCCATGAGGTTTTCTCCCTTTCTCCTCTTTATGAGAGGTTGCATTGCATTGCATTGTACATGGGTACCTAATCAGGGCTAGTTCCCAAGACCCATCTTCATTTAGCCCACCTAAGCTATGCTTAAGGGGGGTGTTGATGTATATTAAGCTTTCTTAGGAGTGCACATCAGTCTATGTTTAGCCTCGAGCTATATACTTGGCATGCTTAGATTAGCTTAACTGAGTTAAGTGGTTTCTTTTCCTATACTTGGAGCACCACTATTCTTAGTGATCTTTTTTAATCTTTGGCTCGACTATTCTTAATTGATTATGCCCTATATGTACTACTTCTTGGAAGCTAATTCATAATCCCATATTTTGCATTCCAATTGTCCGTTGTTTGCAATACTTATTTTCTTGCAGGTTGAGTGTGCTCCTATTTATCTCGAGTGGCTTGAATTAGTATTTGCATTCACTCAATGTTCCTAGTTTCTACAAAAGAAAACATTGCCTTTGGACAAGAACAAACCATCCAAGATAGGTAAATGGTGGAACATACACAAAAGCAATAATCACTCCAACGTCGAGTTCCATGCTCAAAAGATAGTTTATGTGGGTTGGGATAGAGGATGATGATGTCAAAATCTCATATGGAATCAATGACACAAATCCTAGTATTCTAGTCAATGTTACACATGCAGCCCCCATAGTGCCAACTGACTCATGACTAGTAGCAACAAAGATAAATTAAATTCTAGAAACCATGTTTACATAAAAATATTCTATTCCCATGTGCAGAGTCATCAAAGTGGGTTAGCTCCCACAACAAGCTAAATGGATCATTGAGCAATAGCTGAAGTCAAGGTTCCACACCTGTTTCCTAGATTCAATGCAATTAGGAATATTATTTTACAAGGGGTGATTAATCTAGGTAGATCTACTAATAATGGTTCTTGTAGTACCACTAATACCATTCTCATGGCTTTTGGTGATTGTGATAACACTACTATGATCTGTGGTACACTATAACACCTCCCAAAGGTTCACAATAACACAAGGATAGAATCGATATGTCTTATGTAGATGTCATACACACTCCAACAACAACACAAAGGACTCTACATAAGATCAAATTTTGTGATAACCATAGTTTCACCAAACCTTCTATGATTTCTACCATGGCTTCTGTAGGGTCCAACACACCTTGAGGCCAAACCACAAAGGCTAAATCACAAAGCTTTCATACATGCATATAACTAAAGTGACATGATTAAAGTTGCATTATTCACCTACACTAACTAAAAGTAATCACCTACACAATAATTATATCTCATTATAATAGTTAGTACCTGTTGACCCTACTTCAATACTTCCAAAATTTAAACTTTTGTATTGAAATAACAAGTCTAACTATGTGTCAAAGTGTTTCATCAAGTCACCTTTTGATTGTCGTCAGTGTCACACATCACCTGCATTAGTCGTGGTGACATATCTACTTTGTTCATACTATTTCCCTACATTGAACTTTGTACAGTGGTGTCATTCTGAAGGAGGAACAATCAATGTTTCACTCAATTTCCCAAGTGCACTTATCTAGTTCACGACATTTTACAAAAATAATTAAATTTAAAAATTTATAGAAACTAGGAAGAAACCCTCTTACAAGGGTGTTATTAACTTCATTTTGCCAAATGTGGCAAGATTTTAGAACTATACGCCTCACGGTTTGCAAAATTTTAAAGGTTCAATTTTCCCGCGTGAAGTTTGTGGAAATAATTAAACAAGGATTTTCCTTGAAGTTTGAGAGGAATCGTCTGACATGCAGTCTCGTAACATTATTATGGAGAATTTTTCAAGATTTCACGACAATCTATTAACCCAGTTGAAAGTTATGCGTGTTTCGCCACTACTCGCGCCTGCACAGTTAACTGGGTTGATGTATTCGCAATAGAGTTCATGGAATGAAGCAAAATGTTTTCACTTGTCTACGTGAAGTACTTTTGATGTTCTCTAAGTCGAAGTGAAGACCGACTTTATATGCATGAACTCATGTTCGCAAGTTGTAAATTCTTATAAGTCATGCAACATGCTTATGAAAAAATACAAGAGTTTCATGAAGTTGAATAGCTTGTCGATTTCTCTAACTCCCTCATCACAATACTTAGAAAGTGAAATACAAGTTATAATTTTTGATAAATTTATGAAAGTTATAAAAGAGAGGTAGTTGTTTTGAGTTGCAAGTTTTCCTAAGTTGAAGTGACTTAGAAATTTTCACAAGTTGATATCATTTGAAAAATGATAAGAAATATGTATAAGTTAGATATCATCACTTCTGAGATCGGCTAGCTCTAAAGAAGATATCACTTGTGAAATTGGCTAACTCCAAAGAGAACGTGGCTTTTCAAATTGGCTAACTCAACTTTATAACTAAAAACTCAAGTTGTGAGTTTGACAAAGTGGGCACGTTTGCATTAGAAAGGAGTTATCGGCCACTTCAGAAAAAGTAAAAGACAAAAGTGACTTTTGTGATGGTTGAACCCAAACCCCACTACCTCCACATCCATCAAAATCTCCTGCATGCATGATGCGAGGAAGTATTTTGAGTTTTAATCATACTCTTAAAAGAGTTTGCATGTAATAGGGGAAGCCTGTGGTAACTGGTAGTTAAAGAACTGATTTTTCATAATTAAGATAACATTATTCTCTCCCATAGGCCATGCCATGCAATGAAGAATGTAGAAACATGAGAAAGGCATGCTAACAACTTAAAATAAATGCATAAAACATGTATAATCTCATGAAATGCAGGGCACACTAGTAGCACAAACTAGTCGCATGGATTGTTGTGACATAATAAATCAAAACGAAGTTGCTAAGGTAGACTCCTTGGCCACGCCCATCGCTGTGATATGACAGGAATTTTTGTCAGATATTATAGTTGGAAATGCCATGGGAAACATATATAAAGAATGTGGAAGCATACTCAAAGCTCATAAGACACAGAGACTGTGGGATATGAATAATATGGATTCATTGAAAAAGCATTAGAAATTTTCAATCAAATGCAATTCGTTGGTGTGAAACCAGACCCCTCAGAACCTCACGCCAACACCCCCTTGCCTATACACTATCAAAGCACAATGGAGCATAGATTTTTGTCTGATTTTATAGTTAGAAGTGCTCGATAGACATGTATGCAAAATATGGAAGCATAGACAAGGCATCTGAACCGTTTTACTTTTCCTCAATAGGAATGCATTCTCACATAAATGCACTGAAAACAAGGAATGCACAAGATGTTTTTGTTGAAGAGACTGCATAAAATTTTAAGCAAATGCACTTGGCAGATATATAGTTGGGTATACGCTGGGAGATACTTATGCGAGTGTAGAGGCATAGACAATGCTCATGAACGGTTTGACAAAGCTCATCAAGGATACCATCTGATGGAATGCATAATTGCAAGACACATACAAAGTGATTTATGGACTAGCATATCTATATTTAAAAAATATATTAAATTAAACTATATATCTTAAGAATTAAATTATAATTATATAATATAATATTTTAATATAGGTTAGATATATTATTATAATATATTATATATAATATAACCCTAACCCTAGTTCTACCTTTAGATCTACTTAAACCTAATTCTATTCCTAATTCCAACCCTTATCCCAACCTTAATTCTAACCATAGTTCTATATATAGATATAAAGGTCAATGACTTTTGGTGTTTTATTGTAACTATAACCCTAACCCTAACATTCAGGCCAATACTAACCCTAATTGTAACTCCAACCGTAACCCTGATTCTAATTGCAATTTTAACCCTAATTCTAACATAAACCCTAACCCTAACCCTAATTCTAACTATAAATCTAACCCTAACACTAAATCCAACTATAATTCTAATATTGATTTTATCTCTAACCCTAATTCTTACCCCAATACTAATTCAAACTCTAATTCAAACCCAAATTATAACTATAACCCTAACCCTAACCTTAATCTTGATAGTAATGCTAACCCTAACTCTAATTCTAACCCTAACCCTAATTGTAACCTTAACCGTAATTCTACCCTTATATATGTCCCTATATAATATAATAGGTATGCTACAATTATATATAATATAACCCTAACCCTAACGTCAATCCTAATAGTAATTCTAACCCAAAGCCTAATTCTATCCCTAACCCTAATAGTAACCATATTTATAACCCTAATTCTAACTTGAACCTAAACATTAACCCTAATTGTAGGCCTAACTTATAATTTTAACCCAAATTGTAACTATAACCCTAACCCTAACATTAATCCTGGCAATAATTCTAACCTAATTTAACCCCTAGATCTACTTAACCCTAATTATATTACTAATTACATCCCTAATCTGAACCTTAATTCTAACCATAGTTCTATATATAGATATAAATGTAAATGACCTTTGTTGTTTTATTGTTGTATACACCTAAAAATGACACGACTCTAGTTAAATAAATATTTTAAATATTTATTCATTCTTATTCCTCTATCAATAAATAAATAAATCAATTTATTTATTTGATTCATTTTCCTCCAAAAAATTAAATAAAATCATTTATTTAATTAAATCATCTAAATTCTTCTAAAGTCATTCTAAATTAAATAATACCAAATTATTTAATTAATTCTTCTCATTTTCTATATTTAAATAAATCCAAATATTTATTTAAATTGTCTATTTCCTCCAAAATTGAATTAATACCAAAAATAATTCAATTAATCCACGTGCACATGTAATTAAATATTTCAATATTTAATTAGCTAATATTCTCACCCACATGTCCTGTTTCTCCTCCAGTCAGATTAGTTAACTCATCAATCAAAACAGTTAACTAATTAGTCATCTGAGTTCACTACTCAATAGTCTCAGTCAACTCCCCAATCAATTTCACTTATCTCTCCAATCTATTTTGTTAACTCCCCTATTGCATGAAGGAGTAGTACACTTGTCCTATCCCTATTCGCGCGCATCCTCTCAAGTTTCCTCAACCGTTGATCTTCTTATTCATTATACACCATTGATCTTATTTCTCACAATCTATACATACAACCCCTATTCTTCCATTTGAATCATCCAAGCCTTTCATAAACTTACTCTATAGGAATCACAGCGCGCATTTGGCACAATCACTCCATAGCTTGAGATCACCATTTTCATTGCATTTAGAAGATCCTCTTCATTGCAAACCTATCAACAACCATTCTCCATTGTCATCTTGGAAAAAAGCAAGGAAGTACACCTTCTGAGGGCTATATTCATACAACGATATCAATTTGAGATAGGCGACCAATGGAAGCCACGAAATAAGAAGGTTTGGAAAATATTGTGTTCTTTGTGTTTAATCTTGTTTATTTCTAATTTCATTGAGATTATTAGATTATTGATAGTTTAATACTGTTAACCACATTTTTTGATAACATTTCTAGCACCCACCATGGGGCCCTTGCCCCAATTTAACTTCAAAATTGGGTTTTTGTGTTAGAATCCATGCACAGGACGTTTCTGCACATCCACTCATTGTTCTGGTGCATTTATTCACTATTTCGGTGCATCTGTTAAAGCTACACATCCACTGATTGTTGCAGTGCATTTACTCTCTGTTTCGGCGCATATATCAGATATGCACATCTATTCTCTATTACAACGCATACACTCTCTATAACTGTGCATATGTTAAATCTGCGCATTTATTCACTGTTACTGCGCATATACTCTGTAACTGTGTATATGTTTTTGCACATTCATTCTGCTAGGGTTTTTGAGCTATTTCTTAGGAAATTCCTAATGCTAACATCATTTGCAGGAATATTCTTAGATCCACCTTACAGGTTAAGAGCTAGTTAGGCATATAGATGCATTGTTAACTCTCACCTAGATCTAAATAACAAAGGAAGTAATTGAACTTGTTTATGCAAATTTCACTTAGATTCTAAATAGGAGGGAAGTAATTTGTACTTGTTGCATCACAACTTGAACATAGTCCCAACTAGGAGGATTAAAATTGAACAATTACTTTCAAGAGCTTTTTCAAAGTTAACAAATCTTGTGTGCCCAAGTAGAGTAACTCATTTAGTTTTTCTCTTTTTAACTAGGAGGAAAGAACTAGTGTTTTCTGTGATTTTGAAATGATGATAGGACTATGATCTCCCCTTATGTGGGTGAACAAAATGCCAGAATCATCATTTTGCATGTGTTTCCTTTAGAGAGGCCTGCCCTTGGAATTCCTTCCTTCCAAGCGGGATGACCTTAAGTGGTAACGAGCTAACGCCAAGCTCTTTTGATCCACTATAAAAAAATTGTGTTTGAGATGAAAGCTTCAAGAAATGAGTGTGGATTAGTTATACCGACAACCAACCTCCCCATAAACCCCACAAGGTGCAACCCTTGTAGGCTGGGAGACTCCATAATGGAGAGTAGCGTTGCCACAAGTATAACCACTCGAACGGTTGCCCTTACTACATATCCATTGTTTGTAGAAGCCAAAATCCCCTATTCAGTGACATAGGAGGGAAACATTCTCCAGAGCCATCCAACGTCATACACTCATTCAGTGTAGAGACAAAAAAGTTCAACTCTTCGGAGGAACTATAGCTTGGTATGCGTGAGAAGTGAGTGCCGTGGAGGGGAGCTGGTGCTACCAAGCTATTAGTTGTCCACCTTTATGCAAGTGGCTGGTGTAAAAACCAAGTTGGAATTCATTGAATACTGTCCTTGCCTACCTTAGGATTGTGCATGCATTGTAATAAAAAAATTAAAAAAATAAAAAAATCAAACAATCATGAAAATATTCTTCGTGTGTGATGTGTCTTTCTTGCCACAATCAAAGAAACAAGTCAAAAAGAGAAACATTTAGACAAAGAACCCAAAAATATTCAAAACATTGAAAAACGTGACTTTACCAAATCAAAATCAGTAAAAAACAAGAAAAAAAAGACAGAGTTGTGCATCTATTTCATCCTGTTGCACATTTGCTCCATCCTGCAGCGCATCTACTTTCTGCTACGCATTTACACTATTTAGCTGCGCTTTTACCCCATTCTGTTGCGCATCTACTTTTTACTAGTCTTGCACTTTTGTGACCTATTATTGCGCATTTGTCCTCTATTCCTGCGCATCTGCTTTTCACCCTGTGCTTTTACTTCCTGTTGCTGTGCATCTTTGCTCTATTCCTACGCATTTGTTCTTGCGCATCTGTCACAGTGAGCACTTCCATACAGTTTGTCAGAAAAACACTTACCTTTTTGGACACCCATTTCAGCCTTGTATCAGATTCTAAGATCAAATTGAAACTGTACAATCACTTCTCCCATTCGTTTCCGCAGCGTACCCTCTTTTCCATCATTCACCTCGTCAATTGTTTTGCAAAACTTCCTAAAACCAAGTCAAACTATCAAAACCAGATTACTACAAGCCAATCTCTAATCATATCAGACTCAAACATCCCTAGTAAGTCTCCACAATCAAGGATCTATCATCCTTCTCTCTCAGAACTTCACTAGTTTGTTTTGGTGTAAAACTAGTCTCTACCAAGTAATCAGATTCCAATCATCCTTACTTTTGGCTACCATTTTGTAATCAATCAACTTGTTTGACACCATTGATCAAAGAAAACCCTTGTCCAAATCTTATCACCACAAGTATCCCTTTCACTACAACCTTCAAACACATCTTACCAAAGCGTCCAATTTTACCCAACTCCATTCCAAATCACCTTGCATGGTACTAACTAGATCACAGAAACAAAGACAAATTGAAATGGCTGGAACATCTGACAAAATTGTATCCCCTCACGACAGTGACAAGGGAATATCTCATGAGGACTTACAAGAAGCTCTCCAAGACAGAAAATTTTAACGTATGATGGACAAAGTACTCAACCAAGACCCTAGCAAATTCTTTCTTCATCTAGCAAACCAAGGAGTTAAACTCCCCAAAGACTTTGACGTCACAGCATTGAAAGAAACTGAAGAGGAAAGAACTCATGAAGACAACACATGTGAGGAAAGAACCCTTGACACAGACAAAGCCAAGAAAACCATAGACTCAACCACACCTCTAGACATGTTGACAAAACAAGTTCAAAACCTACAACAACAATTAGTGGACCTCCAAACAGGGACACCCACTAAACACTATTCGTTGGAGGATATCTCGCCATATCCCTTCGACAAGAGCTTGAAAATGACCCCTTTCCCCTTAGATTTGAAGTTCCAAAATTTGACAAGTATAGAGGAAAGGGCGACCCTAGAGACCACATCAGAGAATTCAGTGCTGCATGTCTAGAGGTTTCCCATAATGAAACTTTTCTCATGAGACTCTTCCCTAGATCTCTAGGAGGGCAAGCCATGGAGTGGTTTTCTCAACTTCCCCTAGGTATTCGTACCTTCGATGAGTTCGTGAACAAATTTGTAACACATTTCTTGTATAATATAGGACATGAGGTATCCATGCTTGACCTTTGCAACACAACAAAACAGTGACGAATCCTTCGCTGCTTTCTTACAAAGGTGGAGTGTAATGCCCCGTCATGCAACCCTAGCGAGTTAGGCTAAGAGGTGATAAAATTTACAGAAATATTTTTTTTGAAGCAAGTAAATGCATTAACATTAGATAAAGCTGACACTATCCACATCATTTATAAAAGATGAACAACTAACACCTCTAATGAACATAACAGCATCAGATAAACATAAATTCATAATAATATGAGTAATATACATTATAATACAACAAAATTACATTATTCATTTATAGATATGAATAGTTACATAAGATCAAATACATGATTACATGATTACAAGCTTCATGACTGATTACATCGATTTACAATATACAACAAGATTATACAATTCTGAAAGTAGTATATAGCTCTGATGAGGCAAGCATAGATCTAGAATTGGAAACACATTAGTTGTAATGAAACAACTTGCACAATATCTGATTATAATAGTAATATGCTGCAAATACTTGATAATAATATGCCACTTCGAGGGGGCAACCTCCTAATCCTCTTCGAGGGGGATACCTCCAATAGTCTTTAGTAAGAACACAATACTCAATATGATGTGAAATGAGACTCACTACCTCCTATATATACCTATTTATGCCTAGGATATCACCCAGGCCAACTTAGATAGCCCTATAGAAGCCTTAGGCAGACCTAAACAACTAAATAACAATATAATAATGATAATATGACTTAATTAGGAGTTAAGATAGCCACAAGCCGACTATTCATAACCCTATGTACACCAATATTAAGGGCGTAGCATGCCCCCCCTCTTCAAAGAAGCATTGTCCTCAATGCTAACCAAGTGTGGGTTCTTTTGAATGAACTCCTCATCCTCCCATGTGGCCTCTTCAACTAGTAAATTCTTCCATTGGATGAGATACTGAGTGAGGGTTCTATTCCTCAGCTTCTTCGTGCATGTTTGAAGAATGCCCTCTGGTTCCAAAATTATTCTTCCTTCTTCATCGAGCTCTGGTAGTACTATTTGAGTAGGAATATTCTGCCCAATTACCTTCTTCAAACAAGAAACATGAAAAACTGGATGTATCTTTGTTGTTGGTGGCAACTCTAGCTTGTAGGCAACACTACCAATCTTTTGCATGATTTGGTATGGCCCATAATATATTGGAGACAACTTATTATTCTTTTTTTGTTGCTTCATTGAGATTTGTTTATAAGGCTGCAATCTCAAGAAGACCCAATCCCCAACTTCAAAATTTCTTTCACTACGATGTTGGTCTGCCTGTTGTTTCATTCGATTTTGTGCCATAGCTAAATTCTCCTTGAGTCTTAAAAGTACCTGTTGTTGATGAAGCAAGTGGTCCTCTACTGCCTGAACTCTTGGTGACACCTTTAATGATGATGTGATGGAAGGAGGATGATATCCATAAAGTGCCAAAAATGGAGACATTTTTGATGAGCTATGAAAAGAAGTGTTATACCACCATTCTGCCAGTGGTAGCCAATCTACCCATTGAGATTGTTTCTCTGAAGTGAAACAACATAGATATCCTTCCAAACATTTATTAACAACCTCAGTTTGCCCATCTGATTGAGGATGGTATGAAGAACTATGAGCCAATTGAGTACCCAAACATGAGAATAAATCTTTCCAAAAGTGACTAGTAAAGATAGGATCACGATCACTGACAATAACCTTAGGTGTACCATGTAGCTTTTGGATATTCTCCAAGAAAACTTTTGCCACTGCACTTGCTGTAAAAGGATGTGATAATGCAATGAAATGTGCATACTTAGTGAGGCAATCAACTACTACCATGATGACATTATGACCTTTAGATTTGGGAAGCCCTGTGATGAAGTCCATGGATACCTCTTCCCAACGCTGGCTAGGAATAGATAAGGGCTACAAGAGACCTGGTGTCTTAATTGTCTCCCCCTTATTTCTTTGACAAACCAAACATTCAACCACAAATTTTTGCACCTCACCTTTTAGCCCTTCCCAAAAAAAATCTTGCTTGACCCGATGATATGCCTTCAAAAATCCTGAATGACCACCAACTGGGGACTCATGTAGCTCTGTGAGAATCTTGTGTTTAAGAGTGGAATTCTTACAGAGATACAAGCGCTCTTTATACCAAAGAATATCTCCCTTCAAACAAAACTTATCTGAACTACAAGGATCACTTTTTAATTGTTGGATGAGATTACTTGTTGCAACATCATTTTGCCACTCTGCTTTGGCTTCTTCCACCCAATTTGCTTGTAATATTGAAAGGGCACACAATAAGGCTTCATCTTTCTCATCCTTCCTAGAAAGTGCATCAGCCACAATATTTTCCTTCCCTTTCTTATATACAATCTCAAAGTCATATCCCAACATCTTAGTGACCCATTTTTGTTGCTCTTCAGAGGATAGCCCTTGTTCCAAAAAATATTTTAGGCTATCATGATCTGTCTTAACCTTGAAGTGTCGGCCCATTAAATAAGGCCTCCATTGTTTAACTGCGTGAAGGATTGCTAGCATTTCCTTCTCATAAATAGGTTTGAGCTGATTTTTACCCTTTAATTGATGACTCTCAAAAGCAATTGGTCAACCTTCTTGCATGAGAACTGCTCCTATCCCATTTCTAGAAGCATCACATTCCACAATG
This sequence comes from Cunninghamia lanceolata, assembly GCA_027924645.1. Lineage (NCBI taxonomy): Eukaryota > Viridiplantae > Streptophyta > Pinopsida > Cupressales > Cupressaceae > Cunninghamia > Cunninghamia lanceolata. Next base: position 4,109,518 of record BSBN01000556.1, on the reverse strand, counting down.
AATTCCTTGGTGAAGTCCGGAGTGGCAAGCACTAGAGTTGTACACATAGCCTCCTTCAATTGCTCAAATGCTACATTAGCAGACTCATTCCAATGAAAAGAATCCTTCTTCAAGAGAGTGGTGAGGGGTGCTGCTATACGACCATAATTCTTCACAAATCTTCTATAGTACCCTGTCAATCCCAAGAAATCCCTTAGTTTCTTAATGGTTTTTGGAATAGGCCATTCCATGATAGCCTTAATTTTGTTAGGGTCCACCTTTACTCCATGTGAAACTATGTGTCCCAAATACTCCACCTCCTTAAGACCGAAAACACACTTGGATGGCTTAGCATAGAGTTGATGATCTTTGAGTAATTGTAATGCTTGATCTACATGCTACAAATGTTCTTCCCAAGTCTTGCTATAAATCAATATATCATCAAAGAACACTAACACAAACTTTCTCAAGAACTTCTTAAAAATGGAATTCATCAAACTTTGGAAAGTAGATGGTGCATTGGTAAGGCCAAATGGCATCACCAAAAATTCATAATGACCCTCATGAGTTTGGAATGCTATCTTACAAATATCTTCCTCCTTAATCCAAATTTGGTGATAACCAGATCTAAGATCTAACTTGGTAAAATACATAGCTCCATTCAATTCATCTAGCAAATCATCAATGACTGGAATAGGAAACTTATCTTTAATGGTGTACATGTTGAGCACTCTATAATCTAGACACATGTGCCAAGTTTCATCCTTCTTACGCACCATCACCATAGGCGAGGAGTAAGCACTTTGGCTATGCCTGATAATTCCTGCCTCTAGCATCTCCTCAACAATTTTTTCTATCTCAGTTTTTTGTATGTGTGGGTACCTATAAGGCCTGATGTTTGGTGGTTGGCTACCTGGAACTAGTTGTATGGCATGGTCATGATCCCTCTTAGGAGGAAGTCCTTTAGGCATATCTCTAAGAACCACTGAGTGATGATCAATTATTGCTTGTAAATTTGGATGAGTAGGAGCATTAGATTGAGAGACTTCTAATGAACATAGCTGGGCCACAAATCCATCCGCTCCTTTCTTAAACAACTTTTGCATTTGATGAGAGCTTACCATCTATGGGGATTTTGCCTTCAACCCCCTTAGCTCCACTACCTTTCTTTCTGATTGAAATCTCATGAATAGTTCTTGGAAGTTCATCTTAATTGTTCCCAATGTAGTAAGCCATTATACTCCCAAAACAATATCTGCTGCACCCATGGATATTGCATACATTGGGGTATCAAGTTGATAATCTCCCATGGATAATTTAATTCTATGACACTTCCCCGAACAACTAACTGTACCCCCATCTGCAATCAAAACCTGAAACTCTGGGGCTGGATATATAAAACAATTTAGACGAGTTGCCAACTTTTTGTTGATGAAATTATGAGTACTACCTAAGTCGATCAACACTGTTACTTTCTGCTTCTTTAAGAAACCCACTACCTTGAGAGTTTGTGGTGCACTGAAACCTGAGAGTGCATGACAAGAAATGATTGGTTGAGAATCATGTGATTCCTCACTTGACTCCCTATCCTCCTCTAATATGGGTTCCTCCTCTTCTTCCTCACTTGGACCTTCAATATAGAACAATTTCTTTTCACTACATTTATGTCCTCGGCTGTATTTGCTATCACAATTGAAACACAACCCTTTTGCTCTTTTCTCCTCAATTTGTTGTGGAGTCAACCTAGTAGGTTGAGGAAGAGAAGGTGTTGAATATCCTTTCTCTCTTGTCATATTAGCCCCTTGCTTTCTAGGAATCAAATACTTCTCCTCTACCCTGCGTGCCAAGATAAAAGACTCATTTACTAAGCTAGGACTAAACATACGTACCTCATGTTGAATGTGATCCTTGAGAACACCCAAGAATAAATCATTCAAGTTCTCCTCTGTAATTGTATCCACTCTTAAGGATAGATTTTGGAATTTTTGAATATAATCCTTAACTAATCCTGTTTGTTGAATTTTAGCAAGCTGGTTGAAGAAGTTGTCCGTCACACTATTGCTATATTGTGCTTGGAGTTCTTCTGTAAAAGTTGACCATGAGACGGTGAGACCCTTTTTTCTCCGATGAGTACAAAGCCAACGATACCAAATGAATTGATCTGGTTCTAGATATAGGGAAGCCATCGTGACCTTTTGTCCATATGGGATTTGATGTACTTCAAAAAAATTCTCCATTTGGTTTATCCATGTTAGAGGATCCTTACCATCGAACTTGCGCATATCCACCCTTGGAAAAAAATTCCTAGATCCCATAGGAGTATTACAATTTGTGTCATTATTAGCTGACTTGAAGGTTTCACCTTGGTTGCTTGAGAACTCCTTTCTTGGTTCATTCATATAGGCGCTTAACATGCTTCGTATATCTGATATATCTCCTCTTAGGTCACACATATCCCTCTTAACCTCTTCCTTGAACTTACTTATTTCCTCATTGGGATTACTATCCTCTATTATTTCCTCATCCTTATCAAAGGATTTCCCCAGTGTGGCAGCATTCTTTTTGCCTCTTGTTGCAGGCCCCGTCATGATGGAAACCAATATTTTTGAAATAAATCACACAAATGAAACATAAATTTTCTAAAAATTTTACTATAACTTACTAAGGCCAAGATACCACTTACCCAGAAAAAACTCTAAAAAATTAGCAAATTTGCTGCCTTGCGAGTGAATTTGTTGGAAACCCTAATTTTGCAATAACTCGCTTATTTTTGCTTCAATTCCTCTAAAATCTAGATTGTATCTTCTTTAATATGGTCTTCAAAAACCCTTTAAAAATCTTTAAAAAATTTGCTAAAATCTGAAAGTTATGCTCTTCCCAAAATCGCCTCCAATGTTGAGAAAAAATCTTGCCTCTACGGTGCCAAGATCATGCTCTGATACCACTTGTAATGAAACAACTTGCACAATATCTAAATATAATAGTAATATGCTGCAAATACTTGATAATAATATGCCACTTTGAGGGGGCAACCTCCTAATCCTCTTCGAGGGGGATACCTCCAATAGTCTTTAGTAAGAACACAATACTCAATATGATGTGAAATGAGACTCACTACCTCCTATATATACCTATTTATGCCTAGGCTATCACCCAGACTGACTTAGATAGCCCTATAGAAGCCTTAGGCTGACCTAAACAACTAAATAAAAATATAATAATGATAATATGACTTAATTAGGAGTTAAGATAGCCACAAGCTGACTATTCATAACCCTATGTACACCAATATTAAGGGCGTAGCATTAGTTGTGGAAATACAAACTAGGAGGACCAAGAAAACCAATGGATTAAGCTCTTCCACCCAACCATGTGGAACCCTAAGGTCCACCCCTGAGCTAGGAGATAAAAATGAGATTCCACTAAGTCAAAGGATACAAGCATACAGATACAAACTTGACACAGACAACTCAACTCATCAAGACTGCACAAATCATAAAGACAAGATAGTACTCTAGAGGCATCAACAAAAGATAAAAAGGAAGTAACTAGACTACAGTAGGAAGAGTGTCATTGCATGGTCCTAGCATGGGTTATCCAGGCTATCTCTCTCTAGAAACTGGCCCCAATCTATGGTTACCCTGGCAGCCCCTCTCTAGGCACCGGCCCCATAGGGTGACACATGTGGAGCTGACACATCCTCTCATGGAGACAAGGAGGTCGACCTTGCCAACCAGGGCTTCTCATCCCATCCTTAGCTTGTGAGAGCACTCAAGGCATGGGTGAGGCATCATACTTATCTTGTTATGTGAATTACTACCCAATCCACCTAAATAAATTATTAAGTTATCACTTGATTACAACTTCCATGGGGTTATCCAGGAAGCCACTTTGGGCACTGGCCCCACCATAGAAGCCACTCTCCTACATGCAACTAGAACCCCTTACCAACATTCAGAAACCAATTAAATAACATGCATGGACAAGGGACTGAAAGGCATCCATCTTTTTTTTGCAAACCAATACATAGACAATTTCAAATTGCAAACCCTTAACCACAAAACTTTCCCTTTTCCATTACAAAATCTCAAATCAAGTAAAACATTTAAAACGACAAGACACAATGTTGTATTGGAAACCAAGTAGTCTAACCTCTAGAGTCAGGTAAATTGAAAAACAATACCACTATTACTACATCCCTTTCCCGATATGAAAAAAAAAAAAGATTTAAACGGCTATTACATCCATTAGAACAATATGACTCAGAATCAAAGAATAATATAATTAACCAATTACATCATTACCACTTGATTCTAACAACTAACAATAGAATATCAAGCAAGACCATATTTAAAATTAACTCAACATATCACCATTGGACAATTAAACCGGAAAGTACTATAAGGTTTTAACTCTCTTGTAAATAAAATTCTAACAATAATACACTCTTCAATTCTAGAAATATAATTCCATCTAGCATTTGTTCAACAACTAGCATTACCATAAAATATACTTCTCATTAAAAATTTCTAATGAAATCTATTAAAAGATGTTATTCACTTAACACAATACCTAAACTAGATTGTCCCTAATAGCATTGACTATCCTTAGTTATCTAAGAGTTCACTTCCATACTTATTATTTTGATGACTATAACTATATCACCCCACAAGAGATCTACTTTCAACTACTATCCCAAGGAATAATAATACTAATATTGGTCTAGCAAGAATGCTACTATTGTATCACAGCTAACTGCCAATTCAATGGGCTTACATTAATGAGTTTAATATTATATTGACTAATCACAATAAAACCTAACATAAGCTCTCTTGCCATTAATACCAAATACTTTAATCCCTATTATTTAGCTACAATACAACCCTTCCATTATAAAGAATGCATATACAACTAATTATTAATACAACCTCATACCAATTTTAAACAAGAACAAACAAACTAGGAAATCCAATAAATATAAATCCATATAAGTAACCACGAATTAACTACTAGTTCTCTAAGAACTTTCTAATAATAAAAGATATTAAATAGGTATTAAATCTTCCTATTACAAGTTGGCGGCCTCTAACCTTTAATTATCTTTCTAAAACATTCATGACCTTCCATCATTCAAAGATAGGCTCAACTAAAATGGAGGATACTGAATTGCATGCCAAGGCTAAAGGCATAACAGACAAATCGATCAGGTAAGATCATTATTCGTAGGCAAATAAAATTGGTTCATTGAGGAAAACATAAAAAATGTACTCGCCATGCAATGATTTCAGAACAATATGACTATAATGTTAAACAAAAATGATGTTTTACAGGGCGACCTAAATTTTTTTGCAAAGGCCGTAGAAAAGTTTGATGATAGTGTGGTTGCACACCCCCAAAGGCAACCATGATTTGCAATGATGCATTCGACAATTCCATCAAGTAAAAAAAACAATTCTATTTATTATAGGAAAGATAAAGCAATGCTTATATTTTTTTAATGATTTAATGAGTTTATATCTAAGCGATTGCCATCAATGCTGAAACAAAAACGATCATAAACAATGGCGTCCAACCCGTAGAAGCAAATCATTTGGCACAGGAGGAACTAACAACAAGTTGTTTTGAAAGGATAATTTTATCAGGCAGAAACAATAACTGAGGAAAGGCAGGCAATACAGAATGGTGGCTCAGATATTGCACGACTACCACGCGACAAATGGGAACAAAGAAATGTTTTTTTTAAAATGAGCCACATCTTCAGAGGGCAAACCACCATGATTGGGTGACAGAGAGCACATTAACAATTTGATAGTGTCTATAAACAAAATGCCGCCGACTATGATTCGACAACAAGATTTTAGAAACTTTCTATGTTAATGTGAGGACAAGATTTACCACTAGGATAGGGCAAAACAGACACTAAGATGACATGTTAAGTAATTATTCAGTATCGAAAGCACTATGCGCAAGAGAGAATCAACAACACCAGATTCACAAAATTGATTTACAGTGAAGAGGTTGTTCATCACAGAGAGAGTTTCCACTCTACAAAGCAAGACAGTCAACAAGAACAAAAGCATGCAAATGAAATAAAACAATTCAAAAATTGACAAGGAATCCCATTACAAGGTTCATGAAATAGATCCAGGAATTTTGCCTTTGTACTTGATTAAGGAGATCAATATGATGCTCACCCACACCGGTCCAATCCTTGAGCAAGAAAACCAAAATCCTCTTCAAATCAATCTAATAAAAAAAATTCCCTCCTTGATTCTAGAAAAATTGAACCTTTTTAAATAAAATCTCCTCTTTCCCTGAGATATAAAAATAGACAAAAATCATAAATTTCCATTACTCCAAAATCTGTTACAGAATCCCACTACTGAAAACAATTAATTTTACTTTCCAAAGAGATTCTCCAAGTCAAGAATCTCATACGACAACTCACATGACATAATTTATTAACTAATATATTATTTTTCGAATTACCATATACTATTTTAACAATATTAAATACTTATGACTCAATTCTTAATAAACTCATTAAAATAATTAATTTAATCTTTATTAAAATTTACTTCTATAATATTCCAAATCTAATTAATAATTTATGATTAAGAAAATACTATTATATTTGACTTATTAATAACATTAATATTATAATAATAAATTCAGTAATGCATTACCAAAATACACATTGTCTTACTAAGCAAAACTCGACAATAACTATACATACCACATGACGACCAAATCCGAGGCAAGAATCCCAGAGTGACAACAAGACCCATGACCACAAACTGAAAACAGAGACTGACCTAGGGAAACTGTTAGGGTTAGCCGGCAGAAGATATCAATTAAATGCAAATAAAGATTAAACAGAGGAATGGAAATACACAGAAATAATAACAGCGAGAGACAAGTTTTAACGTGGTTCACCCAAACTCGGGCTACATCCACGAACATAGAGTCCAATATTATTATCTAGTAAATCAAACCGATTACAACTAGCAATCCCTGCAACTCAATACCGTTGCAAATTCTACAATACAATATATCAAAAAACCCTAACCCTTAGTCTCTTTTATCAAACCTTATGTCGGTTACAAAATAGGGTTTTTTTTATGTCGGTCCAATTTTTTTTTTTTCGGGGTCGCAACTTCTTGGGGGCTGCCACCCCCAAACCTTAGCGAGGATACATGGCTAGTGTACAGTACTTTCCTGATCAGTCGCCACCTACCAACAGAAACCCCATGTTATCTCCCATCATCATGATCCATTGGTGTAAGGACACACTTAAGCCTGCTAAGTTAGGTGGAGTCAATGCCCGGTACCTATAACCTGCATCAAAATGATAGGTTGTATATGAACATATGCAAATATATCAGACACACGGAGTCAGGGAATTGCAACGTAGTAGGGTGCTCGAAACAAGCAATACTACACCATCCCTGCTCTCAACCATAACAATAAACATAAACATCTCTAGCTAAAAATCAGATAACGTTCAATCCATAAAGCATAGTAACATAATTCTGCAAATCAATTAACCATCAACTAACCATGTCAAAATACAACATAAGCTACAATATCAATAATGTCATCATAAAACTCATATGTCAACAACCGCATTAGTAATCCATACTGAACTTGATAAGCATAAACCATAAGTCTAACAACTCAAATGTCTCAAAACTGTCTAAATGCAATAAAAAACTATCAATTGTCACAAGCCAAAAATGAGGGGCACTGCATCCTCCCCCCCAAAATCAGGCTTACTCTTGGAAGCTTGCAAATAAGTAAGGGTATAACTCCCACATCTTGGGAGCATCCTCCCAAGTAGCAAAAATCTCACCACTAGGATCCCACTAGACCTTGACCTGCTCCACGTCTCTACCCCTGAGAGTCTACTCTTTATACTGTAGTACGCACACGATCTCCAAAGAAAGCTGCTCGTCCCCTACTTGTGGCCTCCAAGACTGTCCTTTGATGCTCTACTTGGTGATGCTCAATTGCTGCAAACACTTTATGGGACCTCCCTGTGTCGCCTACGGTCGGCTTTGAAGCTGCCGGCCTCTAACCAAAACCTAAAGGGTTCCTTTGTGGACATTGCCTAGCTATATGGCCTTGTTGTCCATAAGAGAAACATCCTGTGCCTCTACCAAAACCTCCACCACCTGAGACAACATTGGACTACTAAAAATTATCTCTACTTATTGTAGGTTGCAAACTCTGAGCTCGCTGATCGAAACGATTGCACTTATTATGATGCCAAGATCGATCCTTCCTATTCTGAGATCTATTACCCTACTGAGGCTGAGAATTATTTGGTTGTGACTGAGAACACTGCTATTGTTGTTGTTCGCCTTTGTCAGGTGCATGATGGTCTCTTGAAGAGCCGGCTGCCTAAGACTGACCACCAACACCTACAAAAGGTGCACTACCAATTTGCACACCTGAGTGACCTCCAAGTGCCCTCTCCAGATTCTCTTCTACTAACTGGGCCTTTTCCACTACTACCTCCATAGTCTTAGGTTCGAAGACACGAACCCCTCCATTGATCCGGGCATTCAAACCCCTGATAGAATGTTGTACCAACATAGACTCATCATCTCTGATGCTTGCATATTGCTTGAGCTCATATAATCTATGCTCATACTGCTCTACTGACATGGCCATCTGTCTCAGCTCATGGAACTCATCTGTGTGACGCTGCCTCCAATGATCAGATAGGAAACGGGCTCTGAATCTCTCTAAGAATATCTCCCAAGAGACAGTGCTAATGTCCAAGTGCAACTTTTGTTCCTCTAAATGCCACCAGGTAGAAGCAAATCCTCAAAGGTGCAGGATAGCACATCTCACCTTGGTGTTGCTACCATAAGGATGCATGGTGAAACACCTACCTAAATCAAGTATCCAAGTCTCAGCCTCTAAACCACTACGAGCTCCATCAAAGGTGGGAGGGCATGCCCTTAGAAGATCCCTCATATTACTGGCTAAAGTGGCCTCCTGCTTAGCTGTCAGTTCTCTCCGCCTAGGAGACCTCTCTCTATCCCTACCTTCTGGATGGTCTACTTCCTGTCCCCCTCTAGGCTATCCTACCTCCTGCCTAGGGCCTAAGCGGGTAAGGGCCTCCTCAAGTAACTAACGCAACTGGGCTCCCTCAGGCTGACCCTGTCCTTCCATATTCTGACCCCCACCTTCATGGGCACTCTCATGAGGAGAACTAGGAGGAGGTGTACCGCCACCACCTCTCCCTTGACCCCTACCTCTGCCACGACCTCGACCCCTACCTCTAGGCATCTAACTACAACATCAAGGGATATATCATTACACATAGAGAGGGACAACAATAGGAATGAAATTAATCTGAAGAGTTTAAGCACTAGGTCACATAATGGGTTTAATTATAACCAGAGTACCCAATGTTAGAACCTAGGGCTCTAATACCAAGTGTAATGCCCCATCATGCAACCCTAGAGAGTTAGGCTAAAAGGTGATAAAATTTACATAAATATTTTTTTTGAAGCAAGTAAATGCACTAATATTAGATAAAGCTGACACTATCCACATCATTTATACAAGATGAACAAATAACACCTCTAGGGAACATAATTGCATCAGATAAATATAAATTCATAATAATACGAGTAATATACATTATAATACAATAGAATTACATTATTCATTTACAGATATGAACAGTTACATAAGATCAAATACATGATTACATTATTACAAGCTTCATGATTGATTACATTGATTTACAATATACAACAAGATCATACAATTTTGAAAGTAGTATATAGCTCCAATGAGGCAAGCATAGATCTGGAATTGGAAACACATCAGTTGTGGAAACACAAACTAGGAGGACCAAGAAAACCAATGGATTAAGCTCTTCCACCCAACCATGTGGAACCCTAAGGTCCACCCCCTGAGCTAGGAGATAACAATGAGGTTCCACTAAGTCAAAGGATATAAGCATACATATACAAACTTGACATAGACAACTCAGCTCATCAAGACTGCACAAATTGTAAAGACAAGATAGTACTCCAGAGGCATCAACAAAAGATAAAAAGGAAGTACCTAGACTGCAGTAGGGAGAGTGTCATCACATGGTCCTAGCATGGGTTATCCAGGCTATCTCTCTCTAGAAACCAGCCCCCATCTATGGTTACCCTAGCAACCCCTCTCTAGGCACCGGCCCCATAGGGTGACACATGTGGAGCCGACAAATCCTCTCATGGAGACAAGGAGGTCGACCTTTCCAACCAGGCCTTCTCATCCCATCCTTAGCTTGTGAGATCACTCAATGCATGGGTGAGGCATCATACTTATCTTGTTATGTGAATTACTACCCAACCCACCTAGATAAATTATTGAGTTATCACTTGATTACAACTTCCATGGGGTTATCTAGGTAGCCACTTTGGGCACCGGCCCCACCATAGAAGCCACTCTCTTACATGCAACTAGAACCCCTAACAAACATCCAGAAACTAATTAAATAACATGCATGGACAAGGGACTGAAAGACATCCATCCTTTTTTTGCAAACCAATACATAGACAATTTCAAATTGCAAACCGTCAACCACAAAACTATCCCTTTTCCACTGCAAAATCTCAAATCAAGTAAAACATTTAAAACAACAAGACACAATGTTGTATTGGAAACCAAGTAGTCTAACCTCTAGAGTCGGGTAAATTGAAAAATAATACCACTATTACTACATCCCTTTCCCGATATGAAAAAAAAAGGATTTAAACAACTATTACATCCATTAGAACAATATGACTTAGAACCAAAGAATAATATAATTAACCAATTACATCATTACCACTTGACACTAATAACTAACAATGGAATCTCAAGCAAGACCATATTTAAAATTAACTCAACAGATCACCATTGAACAATTAAACCAGAAAGTACTATACGGTTTTAACTCTCTTGTAAATAAAATTCTAACAATAATACACTCTTCAATTCTAGAAATATAATTCCATCTAGCATTTGTTCAACAACTAGCATTACCATAAAATATACTTCTCATTAAAAATTTCTAATGAAATCTATTAAAAGATTTTATTCACTTAACATGGTACCTAAACTAGATTGTCCCTAATAGCGTTGACTATCCTAAGTTATCTAAGAGTTCACTTCCATACTTATTATTTTGATGACTATAACTATATCACCACACAAGAGATCTACTTTCAACTACTATCCCAAGGAATAATAATACTAATATTGGTCTATCAAGAATGCTACTATTGTATCACAGCTAACTTCCAATTCAATGGGCTTACATTAATGAGTTTAATATTATATTGACTAATCACACTAAAACCCAACATAAGCTCTCTTGCCATTAATACCAAATACTTTAATCCCTATTATCTAGCTACAATACAGCCCTTCCATTATAAAGAATGCATATACAACTAACTATTAATACAACCTCATACCAATTTTAAACAAGAACAAACAAACTAGGAAATCCAATAAATATAAATCCATTTAAGCAACCACGAATTAACTACTAGTTCTCTAAGAACTTTCTAATGATAAAAGATATTAAAAAGGTATTAAATCTTCCTATTACAAGTTGGCAGCCTCTAACCTTTAATTATATTTCTAAAACATTCATGACCTTCCATCATTCAAAGATAGGCTCAACTAAAATGGAGGATACCAAATTGCATGCCAAGGCTAAAGGCATAACAGACAAATCAATTAGGTAAGATCATTATTCGTAGGCGAATAAAATTGGTTTATTGAGGAAAACATCAGAAATGTACTCACCACGCAACGATTTCAGAACAATATGACTATAATGTTAAGCAAAAATGATGTTCTACAGGGTGACCTAAAATTTTCTGCAAAGGCAGTAGAAAAGTTTGATGATGGTGTGGCTGCCGCCCCCAAAGGCAACCATGATTTGCAATGATACATTCGACAATTCCATCAGGTAAAAAAAAACAATTCTATTTATTATAGGAAAGATAAAGCAATGCTTATATTTTTTTTATGATTTAATGAGTTTACTTCTAAGCGACTGCCAGCAATGCTGAAACGAAAACGATCATAAACAATGGCGTCTAATCTATAGAAGAAAATCATTTGGCACAAGAGGAACTGACAACAAGTTGTTTTGAAAGGATATTAGATTATCGAGTGAAAACACTAGCTGAGGAAATGTAGGCAATACAGAATGATGGCTCAGATATTGCATGACTACCATGCGACAAATGGGAACAAAGAAATGTTTTTTAAAAAATGAGCCACATCTTTAGAGGGCAAACTGCCATGATCGGGCAATAGAGAGTACATTAACAATTTGACAGTGTTTGCAAACAAAATGCTGCCGACTATGATTCGACAACAAGATTTTAGAAACTTTCTATGTTAACGTGAGGACAAGATTTACCACTTGGATAGGGCGAAACAAACAACAAGATGACATGTTAAGCAATTATTCAATATCGAAAGCAATATGCGTAAGAGAGAATCAACAACACTAGATTCAATAACTAACCCATCACAAAATTGACTTACAGTGAAGAGGTTGTTCATCACAGAGAGAGTTTCCACTCTACAAAGCAAGACAGTCAACAAGAACAAAAGCATGCAAATGAAATAAAATAGTTCAAAAATTGACAAGGAATCCCATTACAAGGTTCATGAAACAGATCCAGGAATTTTGCCTTTGTACTTGATTAAGGAGATCAATATGATGCTCACCTACACCAGTCCAATCCTTGAGCAAGAAAACCAAAATCCTCTTCAAATCAATCTAATAAAAAAAATTCCCTCCTTGATTCCAGAAAAATTGAACCTTTTAAAAAAAAATCTCCTCTTTCCCTAAGATACAAAAATAGACAAAAATCATAAATTCCCATTACTCCAAAATCTGTTACAGAATCCCACTACTGAAAACAATTAATTTTACTTTCCAGAGAGATTCTCCAAGTTAGGAATCTCATACGACAACTCACATGACATAATTTATTAACTAATATATTATTTTTTGAATTACCATATACTATTTTAACAATATTAAATACTTATGACTCAATTCTTAATAAACTCATTAAAATAATTAATTTAATCTTTATTAAAATTTACTTAATTAATATTCCAAATCTAATTAATAATTTATGATTAAGAAAATACTATTATATTTGACTTATTAATAACATTAATATTATAATAATAAATTCATTAATGCATTACCAAAATACACATTGGCTTACTAAGCAAAACTCGACAATAACTCTACATACCACATGACGACCAAATCCGAGGCAGGAATCCCAGAGTTACAACAAGACCCACGACCACAAACTAAAAATAGAGACTAACCTAGGGAAATCCCATGTTATCTCCCATCAACATGATCCATTGGTGTAAGGGCACGCTCAGACCTACTAAGTCAGGTGGAGTCGATGCCCGGTACTTGCAACTTGCATCAAAATGATAGGTTGTATATGAACATATGCAAATATATCAGACACACAGAGTTAGGGAATCACAACATATTAGGGTGCTCGAAATGAACAATACTACACCATCCTTGCTCTCAAGCATAACAATAAACATAAACATCTCTAGCTAAAAGTTAGATAATGTTCAATCCATAAAGCATAGTAACATAATTCTGCAAATCAATTAATCGTCAACTAACCATGTCGAAATACAACATAAGCTACAATATCAATAATATCATCATAAAACTCATATATCAACAACCACATTAGTAATCCATAATGAACATGATAAGCATAAACCATAAGTCTAACAAATCAAATGTCTCAAAACTGTCTAAATAAAATAGAAAACTATTAATTGTCACAAGCCAAAAATGAGGGGCATTACATGGAGACAACTAGCCAATAAACGTCCTCATCGTATGCCAGAAAAATAAATGCTTGAAATGTTTGTCCATAAGCTCAATTCTGATCTAAGCTACCAATTTCAAATCCAATGCCCTACCACATTTGCGAAACTCATTGAGATGGGGTTATTCATTGAAAAAGCTATGATCACAAAAGGACAAATAAAATTGTTCAAAGACACTCCTAATTCAAACTATACCACGGATAAGTCAAAATTCTGGACCAAAACCAAGAACATCGTCAACGATGGAGTGGTTGATGCTAAAGTAGCTGCTCCTAAACAACCAATTTTCAATCTCAAAGGAGCATCAAACAATGCAACATCAAGCAAACCTTCGTCAAACGAATCGAGACAATGGTACAACTTTCCTCCTAGACAAAAATTTACACCACTGGGGGAGTCATATGAGTCCTCTTTGAGAAAGTTGTTGGCAAACAATGAGATCACCCTTCCTGCCACAAGCGACTATGAACCTCAAGTCGAACCTCCTTGGTGGAAGGATACTGATTTCTGTGAGTACCATAGAGGCAAAGGCCATACAACTAATGACTATATCTGCTTGAAAAATGTCATACAAGATTTAGTAGATCAAAACTATGTGGGCACAAAAGATCATTCCTCTAACAAATCACATGTGGCATTCAAGGATCCGCTCCTTAACCTTGACAGGTAGAACCCTCCCAACAATAACAATAACAACTGGCCAAATCACAATAACAAGAACAATGATGCTAACTACATGAACGTGTCGTTCGAGTACACCGTAAATTACATATTAGAGCATATCCCGCAAATCAATGTGCTCACATTTAACAAACAATCAGATTCTGACACCAAATCTGATTGCAATATCACCACATGCAGTGGGAAAGTTACCTTGCACACACTCCCTCCAAGGTCATCATCCTCACCATCTACCCCCCACAAGTATAGTGTCATTGACCAACTATGAAAGACTCTGGCCAATATATCCATATTAGAGTTGTTGCGTCTATCGCCAGCCCACAAAGAGATTCTTGATAAAACCCTACTGAAAACCACTGTGCCCACAAACTTGGCCAAGAGAAATTTCAAGCCATGGTAGGTCATCTTACCTCACCTAACATCCTATCATTCACTGAACAAGATGATCTATCCATATCTCAACCCCATAACGCATCATTACATATTGAAGCCTTCATTAATAAACATCGCATCAAAAGGGTTCTCATTGATGGAGGAGCAGGTTGAACATTTGCACGCTTAAATTAATCCTTACATTGGGGTTCTCAGGAATTGCAGTGGATCCAAGAAAGAAGATCACAATAAAAGCCTATGATGAAGAAGAATGGAGAACCAAAGGAACGGTGGTGTTACCATTAAGAATTCGACCAGTAGTGACAAAAGTTGTTTGCTAAGTCCTTGACAGGGAGCTTGCCTATAACATTATCCTAGGTAGACCCTGGATACATGCTATGAAAGCTATGCCTTCCACATATCATCAGTGTATCAAGTTCCCTCACAATGACAGAGAGATCACCATCTAAGGTGACCCTGATCCTTTTCAACATTGTAACACTATCCAATCAAAGCCAGATTTCAGCATCCCCAATAATAGAGCTTCCACATCTTCTACCTCCCAGCAGGATCCTAGCTCCCAAGCTTCCACATCAAAGGCCAAAGAGCAGAAAGTCAAGATCAAAGAAATAGGGGTAGGAGAGTACTCCATCGAACATTCCTTTTCTTTAGCCAAAATGCCTTTATCTCTGAAATCCTTTAGGTGACCTACACCCTTCCCTAAACCATCTGCTCCTCCTGAACCTCCCAATGCTTCCTTTGTCAAATGGGGCACCCTATTAGATGAAAGTGAAGAAAGAGACATTCTACAATGGCTCTACATAGATGAAGATGACACACCACAAGACAAACAACCAAAGCTCCCAACAGAAATTTATGGGCGTGGTCAATCTATCTTACATAGAATGGGCTATGAAGGACAGGGTCCCATCGGCCTGAAAAAAGAAGGAATAACTGAACCCATTCAACCCTCTTCATCCTCATTGGCCTGAGACACAAGAGGGATAGGATACAAAGACAATGGCAAAGGCAAAGCTAAAGCTACTACTTGTTTTGTGGAACGGATCCATAACCTCCAAGAGAATAGTGATACAGATTCTAATGAATATGAATGGGATGACCTTTCAGAACATTCCTATGAGGACAAAGGAATTGATATCATTCGCACCTATAGCCCCTACCATGAGGGACAAACTGTAAGGCCTAGACTAGTAGAGTGTGATTCGCCTATTCCTGAAAGAACAACTTACGAGGAAGGTCAGAGTTCCCACGAGATAAACAATCTTGAAGAGAGTACCATCATAGATCTTGTTCCTATCACTCCTAATCCTAATCATGTATCCATCCTTACCATCACATCCATAGAATTAGATCAACCTATCGATCCCCTCCCCCTGCTACATCCTGAGCTTATCAATTTGGATCTATGAGGAACCCCCAACTAGACATGTTCCAAAATGACAATGCCTACATTGATTACATGGAACTACGAGACCACCTACCTACGGGAGATCATAAAGCTAGTTTCGCCATAGAACTCAATACCGTGGCTTATTTTGGAGAGGGTGCCAAGCCTCCCAGTTGCAAAAATGTAAAAATCAAAACTGTATCTGATGGTGAAAATCGCTTTGCGACAGTGTCAGATCCCAAAAAAGTAAAAATAAAGGACGCATCTGCTGGTGAAAACCTCTCTGAGGTGCCAGATGATGGAAGGCTTGACACTCTCCCCAACTACATGTATCAGGAGAATTCACAAATTATTGTAGAACCTACAGAACCTGTCGACATCAGCACAGAAGGTAACCCCAAGATCACACTTTGCCAAGTCTTTATCTCTGCCAAAAATGATGAAATTTGTGCCCTTCTTCAAAAGGAAACATGTCAACTTTGCTTGGTCCTATGCAGATATGCCCGGGTTAGATCCAGACTTGGTCTTGCATCATCTACCACTAGATCCTGGAGTTAAACCTATTAAACAAAAACTCAGGAAAATGCATCCACATGTCACATTGCTAGTCAAAGAGGAACTCAAGAAGCTATTGGATGTAGGGTTCATCAGAGCAATCGATTATCTAGAGTGGGTATCAAACATCGTGCCAATATCAAAACCTGATGGCAAAGTCAGATTGTGTAATAATTTCTGAGATCTCAAAAATGCATCCACATGTCACATTGCTAGTCAAAGAGGAACTCAAGAAGCTATTGTATGTAGGGTTCATCAGAGCAATCAATTATCCAGAGTGGGTATCAAACATCGTGCCAATATCAAACCCTGATGGCAAAGTCAGATTGTGTAATGATTTTTGAGATCTCAACAAGGCCTATTGCAAAGATGATTTCCCATTGCCCAACATTGACATCATCGTGGACTTGACAGCTGGACACACTATGCTCTCTCTTATGGATGGTTTTTTCAAGTACAACCAAATCAGAATAGCACCAGAAGATCAGCATAAGACAACATTCACATGCCCATGGGGAACCTTCTGTTGGAACGTCATGCCATTTGGGTTGAAGAATGCAGGAGCCACATACCAAAGGGTAATGACTACTATCTTCCATGACATGATGCATGCAACTATGGAAGACTATGTGGATGACATCCTTGCCAAGTCACTTACAAGGGAATCTCACTTAGATATCCTAGAGAAAATCTTTCAGCGGCTAGAACAATTCAAGGTCCGATTGAATCCAAAAAAGTGTGTGTTTGGAGTCACCTCCGACAAACTCTTGGGTTTCATAGTATCAGCCAATGGGATTGAAGTGGATCCTACGAAGGTCAAAGCTATCATGGAGATGCCACAACCAAGGAACATCACCCAACTGTAGTCTTTACAAGGAAAATTACAGGCAATCCGTCAGTTTATCTCACAACTAGTAGACAAGTGTCAACCTTTCACTCACCTCTTGCATAAGAACGTTCCATTTAGATGGGATGAGAAGTGTGAAGAAGGATTTCACCAATTGAAGAAGTATCTCATGAATCCACCTATCTTGATGCCACCAATCCAAGGCAAGCCACTATATCTTTACATATCTGCAACACCAACAGCTCTTGGAGCCCTTTTAGCACAACAAGACTATGAAGGCAAGGAAAGGGACATCTACTACATCAGTTGGACATTGGTGGGGTATGAATTGCAATATTCTCAAATCAAAAAATCTTGTCTTGTTGTGGTTTTTGCTTCCCAAAAGCTACGCCATTACATGCTTTCACATTCCATCAATCTAATTGCAAAGATCGATCCACTCAAATACTTGTTAAGCAAAGCAGCCCTAATAGTCTGCCTAGCAAAATGGGTAATGCTACTAAGTGAGAATGACATAGAATATGTGGAAAGGAAAGCTATCAAAGGTTAGATCATCGCAGATCAGTTGGTAGAAGCACCATTGCAAGATACCACTCCAATGACATTCGAGGTTCTCGATGAATCAATTTTCAGTATCACAACACATTCATGGAAGCTATACTTTGATGGCTCTTATACAAACCATGGATCGGGGGCAGGAATCTTATTGGTCACTCCTCAAGGTGACACAATACTAAGTCCTATCATCTGCTTTTTCCTTACACAAACAACATTGCAGAGAATGAGGCCTTAGTCATTGGTCTTAAGATGGTAGTAGAGTGGAAAGTGAAAGAGCTACATGTCTATGGAGATTTGCAACTAGTGATCAACCAAGTTAATAATGACTATCAGACGAAAGATGACAAGATAATGCCATACAAGGATATGGTAGATGACTTTAAAGGATACTTTGTGATAATCTCCTTCGAGTGGATTCCTCGCATAGAGAACAAAGCAGCAGACGCCATGGAAACCATCGCCTTGCTTCTCAATATATCAAAGAATGAGTCATGTTTTGAGTTCTTGGTGGAGCCATTCACACAACCAACTTATGATATCCCCAAAACCCAATCCATTTACCTCCTAGTCAGATCTAATTCACCCTTGTATGGTAAAATTTACACTTACCTTAAGGATAACACCTTACCAGTTGACTTATCCACCAACCAATGCCGAACCTTTATCCGCCAAACATCCTGTTATACCATTATCACCGACACCCTTTACCGCCAAGGTTTGGATGGTACTCTACTCAGATGTCTTGAACGTGAAGAATCTCAAACCGCCTTATGGGAAGTACACGAGGGAATATGCGGATCACACTCTAGTGGTCCTACCTTAGCTAATAAACTCATGCGTTTGGGATACTATTGGCTGAACATGGACATAGACTCATATCACTTTGTCAAGAAATGCAAGCAATTTCAGATTCATGGTAACCTCATCCATGCACCAGATCAGGAATTGTGACCTTTAACGACACCTTGGCCCTTTTGTTATTGGGGACTCGACCTTGTGGGAAAAATCCACCCTCCATCATCCAACGACCACAAGTTCATCATAACTGCCACTGAGTATTTTACCAAGTGGATTGAAGCCGTCCCACTTACTATTGTCACAGGCAAGCAAATTGCCTTCTTCATCCTTAATTACCTCATTTATCGATACGAAATTTCCTCATCCATAGTCATGGATAATGGAAGACCCTTCAAAAACTAGGATGTCCAAGAGCTCTGTGACAAATTCCAAATCCAACACCGCTTCTCCACTCCATATTACCCCCAAGGCAATGGTTAGGCAGAGGCATCCAACAAAACCATCTTGAAAATCTGTAAGAAAATTGTCAACCACACCGGCCGTGATTGGCACATGCAACTAAATCCCACTTTGTGGGCCTGTCGAACCAGCATACGCACTCCCACAGGTGCCACACCATATGCCCTTGTATATGGTTCCGAAGCCAGTTTTCCCATTGAGGTCGAGTTACCATCTTTGAGGGTGTCATTAAAAGGTCTTATCACTGATGAGGACTACAGAGTTTCCAAACTGCAAGAGTTAGAACTGTTGGAGGAGAAATGACAGAATACTTTCAACCATCTAAAAGCCTACCAACAAAGAATGTCATGAAGCTATAACCACAAAGTCCATCCAAGGGTATTTAATGTTGGTGATCTAGTGCTCAAAGAAAACCCCAGCAATTAGCAGGATCAAGAGAAGAAAGGAAAGTTTGAACCCAACTGGCTTGGTCCTTATGTAATCATTACTACCTATGGATCAGGAACATACCAGTTAGCTACATCAGAAGGTGAGCTATTCAATGACCCAATCAACAGTATGCATCTTCACTAGTTCTATACCTAGAGAACCCCAATGTAAGGGGGGCAAAAAAAATTAAATAAATAGAAAAACAACAAAAAAATCATCCTCTAGTGAAAACTTGGTAAACAGGCATCTTGGATAGATACCATGATGAAGACCTAGTAAATAGGTGCCATGTGTATTTCAAAAATGTTGCAATAAAAGCAAAGCAGTGAAAACCTGACAGACAGGCGCTCTTTGCGATTCAAACCACTTCCTCCATCTTTGGGAAACCATTGCCTTGCATCCATTCTTCCTACCATGATCCATCATCCAATCGTATCTGTTTCGCCGAACCACCTAACGATAACCTATCATGGCTTGATACTCTACCAACTTTGTCACCTTACAACCTAAGGTTTATCTAGTATCCTATCCATAGTGTTAGCCTGCCATAGCATCCATCGTCAATATCTTGTCATCCCGAACTATGTTGCCTCTGCATCATCACGTAGGCAAGGCCATCTTTGATGGGCCCCCGAGGCTAACCATCCATTCCATACCTTTTCACCCATCCTCTCATCCATCCGCATCCACACCATTTCCCATCACCTAGGTCTTAGGTCCACAAAGTTCACCCCAAACTACATTGCCTCTGCGTCATCATGTAGGCAAGGCCATTTATCAATGCACCCCCAAGGTACTAGGTCAATCCCTTAGGGCCTGCTTCTTCGTATATGTTGTCAGTTCATCCATAATAAACTAGAAACCTCTACTTGACTGGGGGTAAGTCCTCAACCTGGTTAAGGAGTTGGATTCTGTAATGCCACATGTTCTCAGAGGACACCAATAAGGATTGTGATACCTTTCACTAGACAAACACATGCAACAAAGCACACTTCCAAGCAAGAAATTTTGACGCAAGACATCAACCTATCCAAAACAAAACAAACAAGTGCCTAAAACACTCAAGATGATTTTATCTAAATTATGGCAAGAAAACACATCTAATGCAAGAATGTTTTGTGTTTGTGAGCAGGTTAAGTTACAAAGTCTTGATTTTTGTTATCATGTTTCCTATGCTACTCAAGGATGCCTAAAAAACTAGAGATGCTATGATGGGGGCATGATTATTTTATTTGTTTTCTGCTTGTGGGTTTATCTTTAGTAATGTGAAGCCTCATCTAAAGACATGATCAACATAATGATCATCGAGGACATCAGAGGTCTAAACATGAAACGGGTGTAATCCTTGTCTATTGATGCAAGAAATACTTAGGTCATCTAGATTCAATTTTGACTAGATGCTTGTATTAACTTGCTATATCAAAATCCATGTAAGGGATACTCAGGTCATCATGGTTTAATTATACCTCGATGCTTGTATTTTCTTACAACATTTTAAAACACAAAAAAACAAAAATATGCCCAATGATGAAACAAGCACTTCAAAATACTTGCAATATCAAGGTGACAAATATCTGCATCCATAGCATATCCAATCACTTTTCATATACCATCCACAAATAAGTAAAGGCTTGTGATTCCTTCATTCGCGTTTCTACTATCAATCTACTTTCTATCTATCATTGTATCTTTCCTCGAGTCTCTTCTACATTGATTGAGTACACTTGGGCATAATAAAAACATAGTATCATATTGCATTTCATATTAGGTGAGATAGTCATTTCATTGATTAGATCATTCGCATACATATAGGGGCATTGAATCATATATATCATCATGAGATACTCATTAAATTGATTAAAATCATTTTGCATACATATAGGTGCATTCAATCATCCATATACATTTATAACAACAAAACATAGATGCATACATAGTATCTCATTAGAAAACCATCAAAAACATAGCTGTCTATAATCATCTCATACCATTTTTGCATAATAGATGTTGCACATTAGATATCATAACATTTGCATAACATACAAAACATAACAAATAGTGTGCATCCATAATCATCGCATAAATACAACTTACATGTAGGTCATCATAACTGCATCATTATATATAAACACAAAACGTAATAATATCGATAACAAATAGAATACATCCATGATCATCACATAATACAACATGCATGTAGGTCATCATAACTGCATCATCATATATAATCATAAAACATAAAAATGTCCAAGTGTACAAGATCAATCCATCATCCATGAGTCAAATCGCCACAAGTGTATACATCCATCAAAATAATAATGATACATGTCTCAGTAGCTGTGCAAAATACAAGTGATATATACATAATCTAGCTATCCATGATCCATCAAAACCATGTATGTACAAGGCAAAAATCTGTGCAAAATCACAGCTAGCCCTACTGTCGTGGGATGCTGCTCCCAGCACTGCCCTCTCCCTCTCCTCTACCTCGGCTTGTCGTAGACTGCTGTGGGCCCATACCCAAAGTCGCTGACCGAGAACTACCTGCCCTTTGTGAGGACACAGTCACTGATTGGCTCCTGTATCTCGGTGCCCTCTCATCTGCTAGCACCGCCCCATGATATAGGCCTCTGTAATACTGTGTCTGAGCTCTTGCTGTAGCCAACTCTCCCATCACTTGTGTAACCTGGGCCTGGGCCTATGTCACCTGTGTAACAAGAAATGTTATGGCCGCTTCAGTATCTAGTACGGCTATGGCTGCATCTCTCTCCCCTGTCAAGGCCTATACCCTAGCCAATGCTGCATCCCTCTCCCCTGTCAAAACTTGTATCCTGGCTAGTGCAGCATCGCGCTCTACAATGATGTCGACAATAACCCCCACGTTTCCATCTCTCCGATCCTCGATGGCTCTCAACTGTGCTCTCAGTTGTCTAACCTAGCCTCGTAGCAATGTCACTACATCACACTACACCTGTAGCTATGGGTCAGGCTGATCAGGTACCTGTGGTACCTGCAGAACAACTGCCTATTGTACTGTTGGCTGTACAATTATCTGCTTGGCCACCTACTGTGCCTCCTACTAGGGTGGGGCCTGCCCCACTCTCTACCGCTGTCTCGGCCGGCCCTCACCTCCATCATCTCCTCCATCTTTGTTATCTCTAAAAGTTGCACCCTACCAATTTGTAAAAAATGGTACTCTAGAGGAACATGGAAACACTCCTCTGGCTATGGGTCACCTAGAAACTAGAGTGAATCTCTGGAGAAGGCCAGCTTCCTAACTTTATATCACCTAAAACTTACTATTCTATGCTTTGACAAGGAAAAGGGTAAGAAATATATGCTCTAAAACTGAAATTTAACTCTAAAGGGTGATACACCTATCTTAATGAGGAACATGAAAATATCAGTCCAAACACTAGTTAAAATGACTGAAAAATCTCTTGCACAACTTATCAATTATACCTCTGCATAAATATTTCACAAATAGATTTGTAAATACAGAATTCTTAAGAGGAAAAGTAATTTCACACTTAATGGTAATGCATATCTAAACACAACTTGCAACTTGCATAAGTATTTTCTGCAAAAAAGGCTCTTTCCCAAGACAAAAGTTAAGAGGAAATAAAATTACTTCACATATAACTCTATCAAATCAGATAATGAGCACATAAATGCATAAGACAAATAGGCACAATCTCCAATCAATGACCTCTAAGGTTTCCACTGTATTTCATATCAAGTAAACTGATAAAATGAGTTACAAATTTGCCAAAATTTTGAGCAAGGATCACATAATCACAAGTCTCTCCAAGTAGCATAATCAGAACTTAGTACAAAAGAGTCACAAAAGTGACTATATCCACCACTATCCAAGTGGTTCCACCATACAAGGAGTTAGAAAAAAACTTGGGTCGGATGCCTACAAAAAGCCTAGAATATAGGGCCTATATCCTCTTTACAAGAGCTCATAATGAAGGAAAAAGTCCATCATGACCTAGTCTAACATGATGACTCATGAAAACTACCCCAAAAGGACTCTAAAAGTAGTAAAATCACTCCTAGATACTCTCCAAAGCATTCAACTCAACTACTAACTACCTTTGTGACTTAGTCAAAACTCTCATCCAACTACATTTTCTCTCAAAGCCAATAAAGTCTCATAATCATTCTCCTTTGCATTAAAAGTAACAATACCTCTTAAATGATTTATAAGGTCATCATTTGAGGTTTATTGTTTTACATTAAATATTTCATGCAAAGAAAATAAATACAAAAAATCACAACTAGCACCAAAGTGCTTACCCTAGCATAAAGGAAATAAAAGACTTAACACCAAAAGTCTACCACCTCATGGCATACTACCAGGCATCATATGTTATGAAGTTTTGACCATGGACTCATTTTAAAAGATATTCAAAAATATAAAATGCAAAAGGAAAAAACTCATCGGGCTATTAGGGCTACGAAACCCTAAAGACAAAAAGCAACTTTTGAGCCCTCATTTACATTTTGCATTTCTTGCATTTTGATATTCTACTATGCTGCCATAAGGTTTTTACTAGAGCTCTCTATAGATGATTTCTAAGGAGATTCGAGGGCATCTTTGACTGTATTCTTTCCAGGTAAGCTCAAATCCCTTTCTAAGCTGATCTTTTCATTCCTTTTTTGTATATGCTTGTTCAAAATCTGATGATCAACATTCTCTTTTAAAGCAGCTTATAATGGCAATGAAAGTATTTGTTTCTCTATTCTCTTTCTCTGACAATGAAGAAATAAGAGTCATTTCATCTTAGGGTTTTGATGACAAAACCCTCAATGTGTTTGCTTCTTCTGTATCTTCATCCCTTGTAGTTGATTCTCTATACTTTGGATTTTGCTATCAAAAGAAGGCATTTGTTTTACTGAGAAACAAGGATTTCTTACTAGGGTTTGATCTGCTATCTTGAAACCCTCTTCTGTATATATGAATCTCTATACTTTTGTTCATTTTGAGCATATACTCCTGTAGCTATTCATGAGAGACTCCTATAGCTAGTGACTTGCTCTTCTGCCTTGAAAACTGGCCTTTATATGATGGATTCAAGCTATCTTCATAACCCTATAGGCCTTGAGACTTTGTCAGACCTCCATTCAGGCTAGACTACCTCCTTCTTTAGTGTACTTGACATTAGACTGTTCACTATCCAGTTTTCTAGGCTTCAAGTTTCATTGTCTTACATCTCTATACACATTTCAAAGTATCTTCTGTACTGTTCAGGGTCTTCAAAGATCTATTAGTAGGATACAATGGGATCCAAGATTGTAATAGATTGTAGGGTTACTGTTCCTATCACTGTGGCAGACTTCCTATCCTTAAACATTATGATTTCTTCTATGACTGCTCCATGACTGTCTTTTCCAATACTCCTTCATTTCATGCATGGATCTTCACCTTTGGCTCTACTTGACATATATCGTTCATTGATATTCCATACTTGTTGTTTTCAATAGCCTTGTATACATAAGACAACATACTTTTCATAACTTATAACTCTTGGTGGATTGTCTTAACCATGATGACCCTCTTGGAACTGTATGACAATCTTTTACTATGTTGACTGCTCTTATAACAGTGCTGACTCTTATCATTCCTTTCATGATGCCCTTATACTCTGTCACACTATTCTTTCTACAATTGCTTTCCTTTTAAAACTCATGACATTTGCACATATGCTGCCACTGTCACATTTTTTGATTGATTGTTGTTATGCACTCTAGTTGAATGACTCCTTTTAATATTCTTAATAGCCTATGATGACTTGCTTTACGAGTCTTTTATGACTGTTTACAATCCTCCATGCAATGTTGATGGACTGTTGTCATATATTCTAGATCACTGTACTCTTTCTTTGCCTAGCAGGGTATCAGCTCTCCTCCAAAAATAATGCTCTCATCCTTATGACTGTTAAAGACAACCTTAAGTAAAGGACTGCTCCTTATGCCCCTTTGGACTGCACCTTATGTATCATGAAGGCCTTTAGTGAAGTTCATGATTGCTCTTTATTTATAACTATTTCCTAAGAAACTTGACAGTCATTATTACAGGACTATTTTCACCAGCATTCAAGGATAGCCGTAACAGTCTCTTTAAAGATAGTTTCTCTACTTTAGAGACTATCCTCATGGCTCTATAAAGACTACTTTATAACTACTTCTGCCTTTTGCACTGTTGTTAGTCTTCTCTACCTAATTTTGTATCTATGCACTGTGGGTCTCTGCTACCCTAATCCCCTGTCAAATGTTCATATCCCTATCCAAAAGTCTATCTCTATATGGTATCCAATGTATCACATTCACCAGCCATGATCTGTTGGCAAGAGACACTATATGGATTCATGATTGTTGTCATTGATGGCAACAAAGTTCATCCCACACATCCGCAGGACATGGTGTGTCTATACCGGAAGTCAAAGTGAAGAATGTTGTGATTCGATAAGCAAGAATAGAGCATGTGGCGAGGTCTAATAGTCAGGTCCGGATCTCTCAAAGGAAGTATCTTGGTGAAGCGTGGAATTGGGGAAGTCAAGAGGACTACCTTGAGTGATAGATTCCAAGGATTTAGCCTCTGGTGATAGATGAAGAAAAAGATATGAATACTTGAGTATTGGGTTCCTGATTGGCAGTGTGGACAGAGGAAGAACTGACTGGCAGAACATCAGACATTATTTCAGATGCGGTACTAATGATGGTAAAGATTCTTAAGGCATAAGTTATGATTGGCCAACATGATTGATGACTTCCACAAGTATATCCTTGATCCGCATTACTTGGTAAGCAAGGATTCAACTGACAGATTAGAGTTTGTGGAAAATATTGACTATTCCGAGTGCCGACTAGAAAGGTGATAAAATCACTTGTGCGCATATATATATACAAGATGGATTTAGTTGTGAGAGGTGTTGTGTTGTTTGGTGATGTGCGAAGAAAAGTAGTAGAGCCAAGTAAAAGCAGAAAGGAAGGTCCGGTATGTAAAAGGAGAGTAGCACAAAAGAAGAGGAAAGATGAAGTGCAGCAGATCAGTATACTGAGCCTAACCGGAACTGAACTCCAGCATATGTTGATGCTCCTTATCAGTTCAAGTATTGTATTACACTCTTTATAAATTGTAGACAGTGTGTCTCTTGTAGGCAGTGTGCCTCTTGTGAGCAGTGTGCTCGGGCAGTGAGCCCTAATTGGCAAGTGCCATTTTGTATTTCCATTCTTCTAATAGAGAATACAATCTTGGGTTAATCACCCTGTGGTTTTCTCCCTTAAGAGGGTTTCCACGTCAAAAATATTGTGTCATGTGTATTTCCATTTCATGGTTATGTTTGCTTATTTGAATTAATGCTGCATTGATTATTAAGAAAGTTCAGAAAGCAGAAATAATTAGGATAACTGATTCACCCCCCCTCTTAGTTATCAATAATTGGTATCAGACCAAGTACCTTCTAACAAAGCCTAACAGCTTGAGGAAGATCTAGGAATTCAAATGGATGTATATGGTATAAGGGAGCAACTCAAGACTGCCCTTGATGATCTTGAGAAGTCAAACTCTAAAGTCAATGAATTAAAGGAAAGACTCAAACAGGTTGATGATTTCATAAAAGAACTAAAAGACAAATTGAGTCTCTCTATGAAAAAGAGAAAGGAGCTACTTCAACAACTGGCAAGTCAAGGTGAGGCCAATGATACAAATGGAGATCTAAAGGAAAAAACCAAGTTATGTGAAAAGTTATCAAAAGAAATCATTATGGTAAGACATGAAATGGAATCATGAGTTATGAAGTTTACCCAAGAGGTTGAAAAGAAAATAAAAACCGAAGATGATCTAAGACAATCTCTCAAGGAGATATCAGAAGATTGCCACAAGATGGATAGAATTATTAGACATCTTGAATCTAATCTTGAAGATGCTAAAGATAATGAAGAAAAACTTGAGGATCAAATTGTCTCTCTTAAAAGGGATCTTCAAGCAACAAATGAATATAATGAAAAATTCAAGATAAGTTTTGCTCAACTTGAAGTTCTTCTTGAAAGTCAAAAGAGGGTAGATGACAAGTGTGGTTTGGGATATGAGAAAGGAGAAAGCTCCGGATCTGGTCAGAAGAATTTTAGATTAGAAAATCCAAGGAACAGGCCTAGAAGACATCTGGTAAGGCAGCCTAATGCTCAAAGATATCCATCCTTCAATGGATACTGCCACAACTACAATAACTTTGGTCATAAAGCTAATCAGTGTAGAAAGAGAATGAATCAGACTAATTCATCCTTCTTCGAACAATGTTTCAACTACAAAAGGTATGGTCACAAATCTCATGAATGCAGAAATATGCAAATGAACAAATCATTCAATGGTAGATGCTTTGCATGCAATAGAATAGGTCATATGGCTAATCAATGCAGATTAACAGGATATCAATCAAATATGCAAAGAAATGTTGTTTGCCAAATTTGCAATAGATCCGGTCATATTGCAAAATTCTGTAGAAGCAAGAATCAGGACAAAACAAGTCCGGTACATCATAATTAGAATCAAGATAAGGGAAAATAAAAAGTGAATGCGGATGAAGTTCAAAGTGAGATGAACAAGATTTGGGTGAAGAAAAGTATAGAGAATGTAGGGGATGGGTCCACACCAGACTCTGGTGCTGAAATTCCTTCCAGAAATTAAAAATTGAGCTCTGGCTCAGGGGGAGACATAAAGAAAACCTTGTTCCCCTAGCCAGTCAATTAGTGCCGGAACTGGCACAAGAAGAGTTGCAGATTAAAGGGTTCATAAGAGAAACATCCAAATAAACTATGGTTAAGATTTGGAAGATCCACAAGATGTTTAAGATCAAGATAGATCCGATTCTTCAAGTCATCCGAATAAGGCAAACTGGAATGACGTAGGTCGAGCATTTATTGCAACTTAACATTAGGGTTTGCAGAGCAATATAAGGGTTTTCTCATTAAGCATTTGCTCATTCTGCATTCAAGAAGAAACAAAAAGAGAGGCTCTGCAACAAAATTCCTCAAGCTCATCCAAGATCATATGCAGAAGTCAACTCATCCAGAAATCGATCCGGCTAACTCCGTGAAACCGAAAGACGCAAAAGGTATTTTCCATTCTTCTCTACAAATCTTTTTAAAAGATGTCTACTCCAAATATTGTGAAGATCACTGATAGGCCTCGCCCCAAATTCAAGAAACATCCCTACAAATCCTTGGAAGTAGATCCCCTAGGAGCTTTTTCCAGTGTTCCGCATGGTGTCCTGCATACAGAAGATATTAGGGTTTACATTCATGCAAACATTGAAGAATTTGGAGAGTCCAAATTAATGGATATCTATCACAAGCAGTTAATAGATGATTCTTTTGAGATCAAACCTCAGTATAAAGCCATCTGGTATAAGTATTTTGCACAGTGCATTCATTTCCCCTGTTTTCTGGAAGATGAATGGGTCCGGTATATCCTGAACAGAATACATGACAACTTCATGTGGTTGAACAGGACGTTTAAGATCACTAAGGATGCCATTAGGGCTATAACCAGATTACACTCAATCGGTGAAATGCCTACGCTTAAATCTGTCAAGAACCAAATTGTCAGTGAGGCTACTAGATCAAAGTTTGATAAAAGAGCTATGACTATTGAGGATATCACAGATCCGGATATCAAATTTGCATAAATGATAATTGGATATAAGATATATCACTCTAGCAGGGAGAATTCTATTTCTGGAACTGCTATATATACTGCTTATGAAATGTTGAGGAAGAATGTAGACTATAATCTTTGTGAGCTCCTTCTAAACCAACTATTTGAGAATCTACAAAAGATAAAGAAGTATAAGAAGAACTCATTCAAATATGGTGGTTTGATACTCTGTCTTTTCTTTTATTACATGAATGAGCTTCCTGGATCCAGTGGCTGGGTATGGCAAAATGATAGGCCAGTAGCCATTTAGATCAAAGATTATATACATGGGATTGGTGATGCCAAGGCACATAATACAGCTCTCTGGGGATATTTCAAGAATTTTTAGAACATGATGCAAGCAAGAGAGAGAATTCCCCAGTCTCTTGTTGAGAAATACAAAGACACAGTATGCTTTATGGTAGAGATTGATCAGTGCCTAATGGAGGCTATGGAGCCAAGGACAGTCTGGGTCATGCCAATGGGGTAGGAGGTGGATGAGAAAATTGTGGAGCTGCATGTCCAACACATGCTTGGTCAACCTAAGGATCCTAAGGCAGAAAGGTTTGGAACCCTTGAAGAATTAAGTGTAAAGATTCATGTGGAACTCAGACAACCGGAGATAAAGAGAAAAGTGAGAAAAGAAGTTGAGGATATTGCCAAAAGACATGGCATCTCAAAAGAAGCTCTTGATGCCAACAGAGAAAAGATGGACAGGGTAGAGAAAGAGAAGGAAGGAGCAGAAAAGGAAAGTGATCCGGTAGAAGTCCCCTCCTGAACCAGATCCTCTAAAAGGGCTGCAACTACCTCTGTTAAAAGCTCTAAGGCATCAAAACCAAAAGTCCAGGTATCCGAAAAAGGAGAAAAGAGAACAAAGAAAAAGGCGACAAGGTCCTATGTTAGCCTAAAGGATGATGAAGAAACAGAATCAGATGAGGAGATAAAGAAACTGAAGAAGAAGAAGAAATTATCAGGTGAACCCTCTACCGGTCAAAGAGAAGAAGAGAAGGAAGAGGAATTTGTTGAAAAACCCACTCTATCCTTAGATGTTGTAGTAAAAGTAGTCACTGTGGATGGGAACTTGCAACCCTTAACAGAATTCTATGATGCATATAATGAAGCAGATAAAAAGATTCTAGAGGAAGCCATAGTTAAGTTTTTGAACACTTACAATAAAGCTTTTATTGAAATTATCTCTCTAATTCCCAAAAGCCTAGAGAAAAGGCTTGAAATGAGGAAGAACAATGCTCGAGCAAAAGATCTCGAGATCTGGGAGCAGGTAGCCATTTAGCTCTTTCCTTCAATCACTCTGCAGCAAATGAATATGATCTTCAAAGATTGCAAAGATGAGTTCTAGAGCAAAGCCAGGATGAATCAGCTCATGCTTGGTGAAACCGACAAAGTGGCAAGAGAGACTGAAGAGATCCTCCAGAATGCCTTTAAAAAGTTTAACATTCCCATCATAGAGGACTTAGGTGATGACACATCTGCTATGGATGATTCTACTGAAGAAAAAGGTAAGGACATAGATTCCTCTATTCCGGAAGAGGAAGTCCAAGGAGAAGTAAATCCCGATTCTCCAATAGTCTCCGGATCTAAAGGAGAAGAAAGAATAGAAGAGAAAGAAGAAGAAACGAAAGGAAGAGAAGAAAGTCAAGTTGAGAAGAACATAAGTGACAGTGGAGAAGAGAAGAAATCTCTGTCTCCAGCAAGAGACACTGCAGAAACTGTTAAGGACTTCCTAACAAAAGAAATGTTGGAAATTGATGAACCGGAGTTACTTCAAGGTCCATTTAACTTTGACTCTCTCTCCCCAGTTCAAACAATGAAGATAGCTTCATTTGCCAATGCAAAGGCAAAAGAAAAACTCTTAAAGTCTCACATGGAAGATTGTGATCTAACATAAGCTGCATCTGGCGTTTTAGAAAAAATCATGCCATCTTTTCAGAAGGATCACTCAGCCTCCTCATCAGGTAATCTTAAAACTCTTGTTAGTTCAATCAACACTCATTTTGAGTCCTTAGAGAAATCAGCTGAGGAAAAGGTCTAGAAAGAGTTTTTGGATAAAAGATTCTCTGAAGTACTAAGTCTAATATCCAATGATAGAAGAAATATGGATATAGGGATAAAGAGCTTAGAAAATGCTCTTAAAGATGGCAGGGAAATATATAAATTTTGTCTATCATGGTTCAAAGCAACAATGGAGATTGAGAAGAAAATGAAAGAACAGGAGATCCAACTAACAAAACTTTCTCAAAATTTTGATCCATTTACCTCATCCATAGTAAATCAAGAATGTCAGACCATTGCAGTCTTGAATGAAATCAAGAAGCTTGAGAAGGAAAAGAAAAGCAGAATAAGCAGGTTAGGTGAACTCAGAGGGATAATTATCCCTAAGTTAGAGGCCATGCATGAGGGCATAAAAGAAGCTCAGATCACAGCCTGAACCAATGATCCAACAGATCTAAAAAGGGCAGATGCATTTGCATTCCTATTGAGCGGTCATATATCAATTTTGGATAGAATGAAGCAAAGATGGGCAGTAGAATTCGTCCAATTGAAGACAACTTTTGCAGACATTCTTCAGTATATGTGAGTATGTTATATGTGGTTAAGTATAGTTAAATTTTTGAAAATTTTGATGCGCGGTTCCCACCCTTTGCCATTGATGTCAAAGGAGGAGTGTGGAGCAGTGAAAAATGAGGAATCCAACTAAGGGGGAGCTCCGAAAAATGTATATAAAAACAGAACATCAGCCAAGGGGGAGCATAGTGTAAACACTTAGTCATTTTTCACTAAGTGTTGCCATCAATGCCAAAGGGGGAGATTGTTGGCAAGAGACACTATATGGATTCATGATTGTTGTCATTGATGGCAACAAAGTTCATCCCACACATCCGCAGGACATGGTGTGTCTATACTGGAAGTCAGAGTGAAGAATGTTGTGATCCGGTAAGCAAGAACAAAGCATGTGGCGAGGTCCGACAGTCAGGTCCGGATCTCTCAGAGGAAGTATCTTGGTGAAGTGCAGATTTGGGGAAGTCAAGAGGACTACCTTGAGTGATAGATTCCAAAGATTTAGCCTTCGGTGATAGGTGAAGAAAAAGATATGAATACTTGAGTATTGGGTTCCTGATTGGCAGTGTGGATAGAGGAAGAACTGACTGGCAGAACATCAGACATTATTTCAGATGCGTTACTAATGATGGTAAAGATTCTTAAGGCATAAGTTATGATTGGCCGACATGATTGATGACTTCCATAAGTATATCCTTGATCCGCATTACTTGGTAAGCAAGGATTCAGCCGACAGATCAGAGTTTGTGGAAAATATTAACTATTCTGGGTGCCGACTAGAAAGGTGATAAAATCACTTGTGCACATATATATACAAGATGGATTTAGTTGTGAGAGGTGTCTTGTTGTTTGGTGATGTGTGAAGAAAAAGTAGTAGAGTCGAGTAAAAGCAGAAAGGAAGGTCCGGTATGTAAAAGGAGAGCAGCACAAAAGAAGAGGAAAGATGAAGTGCAGCAGATTAGTATACTGAGCCTAATCGGAACTGAACTCCAACATATGTTGATGCTCCTTATCAGTTCAAGTATTGTATTACACTCTTTATAAATTGTAGACAGTGTGTCTCTTGTAGGCAGTGTGCCTCTTGTGAGAAGTGTGCTCGGGCAGTGAGCCCTAATTGGCAAGTGCCATTTTGTATTTCCATTCTTCTAACAGAGAATACAATCTTGGGTTAATCACCCCGTGGTTTTCTCCCTTAAGAGGGTTTCCACGTCAAAAATATTGTGTCATGTGTATTTCCATTTCATGGTTATGTTTGCTTATTTGAATTAATGCTGCATTGATTATTAAGAAAGTTCAGAAAGCAGAAATAATTAGGATAATTGATTCACCCCCCCTCTTAGTTATCAACATGATCCTCAATCAATGCTTTCTTCTAGGGATATCAAACATCTTCTCAAGCCTTCCATTGCCTTTTCTTGTACAACATATCCCTGACTGAGCTCTTTCTCATGACTCTCACCTGATATTATGGATCCTTGCTTTGCAATGAAGTTTTCCCATACGAATCCTCACTGCAACAACCACTGTCATGACTATCAACACTGCTTAATAAGACTATCTTTTTGATTAGAGGCTGACTGTTCCATGGTCTTACTAATCATCTTTGTATGAAGACTATATCATATGATATATTATGATAAACTGTTCCTTATACTACTCTGCATGACTTGACTCTCTTTGTCTGTTACCAGACAATTCCTCATGACTATCTTCTTCATGCACTCTATCTTCCTTGTATCACTGTAGGCTGTCTTTGCATGATTGACTGACCTTTAGACATATGACTGTCTTAGGAAATAAAACATATTGTTCAAATCTATGAATAGATCTAGTTGTATGAGTGATCCTTGTTTTTTATGAATATACATGAAATCTTCTATAATGGCCATGAGCTAGGTTCAACCCTTGTGGGAGCCACATTTTCTCCACTCATAATGTAATCTGATGAATCAAATAGAGACATAATTACACCTATATCTGCACATGAAGCAAACTTGTTAGAAAATAAATGCATATTTTGGATGTGTTTGATGACTTGATTGTTCTCTAGGACATCCAAGGTTTGTATTGCTTACTTAATGCATTTGGAGATCAATTTGTATATGCATAGGTGTTTGTTCATGTAAGGTTTGAGACCTTTCATTTCTTAGAGTATTGCTCTAACATCATTGTTATTGCTAGATGCATGAACTAGGAGCAACATGGAAGTAGGAAGGGCAGAGGCAACTCGGGGCAGTAGCAAGACAAGATGACACATCAGAACCAGTCATTCTTAGGTAATGACTTGCCTCCAACCTTATATGCACATTTACTTTTACTTACTTATTCATGTACATATTTTTCTTCAATTCCATTGAATAAGAAAAGTTAATCTCACGACTTGTGTGAGACAATGTACATTTTACATTCAATAAAGATTAATTCTTTGTTCAGAAAAGATTTGTGTAAATCCTTCTTATGTTACATGCACTTGTATGAATGCAGTAATTTGATAAGCATAATCTTTTGAATTATTTAATTTATGCACTTGAATGTAATATAGGAAAGATTCGACGAAATGTACCTTTCAAGTTTTGAATCAAAGCTCTACTTGAATGAGCTACATTGAAATTTAGGTAACATTTTTGGCAACATCTACTGTATGTTTGCCTGCTAAACATCAGACCAGTTGTCTAGACCTTATTCATTGGGCATGGGATCATTCAGAGACTTTTAAAACTCTTGGACAACTGATTTTTGATCTCTGCAACTCAGCAGAACAAAACATGATACCTTGAAAACCTACTCTACCTACCAAAACAGGTCAAATTGACTAACTGTGCAAAACAACACTTGGAGGCAAAAACTACTCAACTACTAACCCTACTCTACATTAACCAAGAAGGACATCACCTGAAATGAAACCATTAACTGGTTGGGAGAAGTAGCTGCCATTTCTATATAATTTACAATTTTTGCTATGCTTGAGGACAACTAGAAAGAGAGAAAATATGAACATAATTCAACAAAGAGTTGCAATGCTTCTTGAAGAACACACACAAGTTCACTAACCTTTTCATGTGGAATGTAAAAATTCCTGTCTTGAGGTAGAAAAGTGACTTGAATCTACTCTTTCCTAGATGCATCTTCACGCTTGGGTGCAAGAAAAATATCAATATTCCTGTTGGCCTCCATTTTGACTAGATGCCTAATTGGGCATCCTCTAGAAAGAGTGAATTCAGAACTCTCCACGCTGGTTCCTTGCTGTTCCAAATCATGTTGTTGTTCCTCATCTTGTTTTTGATATTCTGCCTCAAATGGTCCTAGTTCAACATCCAAAGTTGGGCAAAAAGAGGCTTTCTCTGTAGTCAAAACAAACTATAGATCATCCCAAAATGAAACTATCTCATGAGCCAAAGCTTCATTCTCATATTGACTT
Organism: Cunninghamia lanceolata; assembly: GCA_027924645.1. Classification (NCBI taxonomy): domain Eukaryota; kingdom Viridiplantae; phylum Streptophyta; class Pinopsida; order Cupressales; family Cupressaceae; genus Cunninghamia; species Cunninghamia lanceolata. The sequence continues at coordinate 4,073,829 of BSBN01000556.1, read as the reverse complement.
TCACGAACCAACAACTCATTACATTGTTTAACATCTTGTAGCTGTCCCAAGTCTTGTGTTATCATAGTGATATCTTCTTCAGTTTGTTCAACAACTGAAGGTAGCCCATCATACCAAAACATATTAGCCTCTTTTCCCCCAAGTTCCTCATGTTCATTTGTCTCCTCTATTGGTTGTTCCTACTCTTGTTCAAACTTGAGAACTTGCTGTCATGATTTAGCATGATTTGAAACTTCTTCCAATAGGTTTAATCCTTTGTCATCCAGTTTAGAGACAAAAACTTCAAGGTCATCCCAAAATGAATCTTCCTCACACTCTTCATGAGATTCTGATGGAGGAGGGCTATTTTCTACTTCATAACAGCTCTCAACCAACTATGTAGGTTCTAAGAAAGGTCTACTTTCACACTCTTTTACTTGAACTAAGACCCCATTGTCAGACTGCTTAGTTTTAATCAACAACTTCTCATATTTTTGAGCATCTTCTTGCTGGTCTGAAATTGCTGGTAAGTTGGGTACCTGAAGGCTTTCCTCATCCTATTCAACAAAAGTAGGTAATTGATCAAACAAAAGGACCAAATCCTCCTCTTCATGTGGTGCCTTCTCCAATGGAACTTGGACATCTTGCCTTTGCAACTGAAGACCTTTGCCTTGCAACCTCTGTACGCTGCCTTCCTTCAGTTTATAAACAACATTAGAAAATTCTTCAAATGAATGAAAATGTAAGGGATTTAGTGAAAAGCCTAATCCTACATCCTCTTCACATGCGTTATGCTCATATTTGGCTAGGGTCATGGTACAAACAATAGCAATCGACTGCTCCTCTTGCCATAGAGTTTCATGTTATACTTACCTCCTGGTAAGAAATTTGATTCTTCATCTTCCTGATCTTGGACAGGTATGGAAGGGATAGGCTTAGCAAGATTTGGCATTTTATAACCAGGATGCCTAGTCCAAGAAGGCTGCCATGGTTTTTTAGTACTTTGATGGCTTGGTTCAAATTCTGGATATGACTGAAACTGAGGATTAATAGACTGGTTTGACTGATTTTGCTCATTCATGGGCTCCTATTGTAAAGCATATTCTTGTTGCCTCCTTATGTCACTTAGCTACTTGGTCCAATCAAGCAATATGTTTTTGATATCTGCAATCTCTAGTCTCTCATCATTTTGGAGCTGATTGGGAAAGTAGTATTGCTAGTTTGGCATAAAATGGGATTCTTGAGGCTAGTCATGGGCATACACTGGTTGCCATGGAGCTTGCGTATGGGTGGGCGGGTGGTAAGCATGATAAGAATGCTGATACACTACTCTTATAGGGTCATTTGGGACAAAACCAACAAGCTCTTCTATTTGGTATGGATGGTAAGAAGAGATATAAGCAGGTTTTTCATGAAATGGAGGGTGATGAAAGACATCTCCATAAAATGAAGACATTATGTAGCATTCAAGAAAACTGGAAACTCATTGAACTACAATACAATTAGAATTATTACGACTAATTTTTACAAGAATTTGATAACATACCAACACTTGGTATTCTTGAAACTAGTAGAATAACTTGTAGAGTCACCAGGTGTGTGAATATTGCCTCCCAAGGCAGGTTTTGCTGACATACACACCAATATCAGCAATGCATGAACTATTCTACACTAGTTTTCACTAAACCAAAGCTTCAGAGTCACCAGGTATGTATTTAAAACACCTCAAAAGGCAGAAATCAGCTACTATACACACTAAACAACAATGAAATGATGTACAAAAAGAACTAAAAATAAATTCTGGTACCACTGGGCGTGCCAAAAACTGTTATCTCTGAAAGTTGCACCCTACCAATTTGTAGAAATTGGTACTCTAGAGGAACATGGAAACACTCCTATGGTTGTGGGTCACCTAGAAACTAGAGTGAATCTCCAGAGGAGGCTGACTTCCTAACTTTATATCACCTAAAACTTACTATTCTATGCTTTGACAAGGAAAAGGGTAAGAAAGATATGCTCTAAAACTAAAATTTAACTCTAAAGGGTGATACACCTATCTTAATGAGGAACATGAAAATATCAGTCCAAACACTAGTTAAAATGATTGAAAAATCTCTTGCACAACTTATCAATTATACCTCTGCATAAATATTTCACAAGCAAGTTTGTAAATGCAGAATTCTTAAGAGGAAAAGTAATTTTGCACTTAATGGTAATGCATATATAAACACAACTTGCAACCTGCATAAGTATTTTCTACAAAAAATGCTCTTTTCCAAGACAAAAGTTAAGAGGAAATAAACTTACTTCACATATAACTCTATCAAATTAGATAATGAGCACATAAATGCATATGACAAATAGGCACAATCTCCAATCAATGACCTCCAAGGTTTCCACTATATTTCATATCAAGTAAACTGATAAAATGAGTTATAAATTTACCAAAATTTTGAGCAAGGATCACAAAATCACAAGTCTCTCCAAGTAGCATAATCAGAACTTAGTACAAAAGAGTCACAAAAGTGACTATATCCACCACTATCCAAGTGGTTCCACCATACAAGGAGCTAGAAACAAACTTGGGTCAGATGCCCACAAAAAGCCTAGAATATAGGGCCTATATCCTCTCCACAAGAGCTCATAATGAAGGAAAAAGTCCATAATGACCTAGTCTAACATGATGACTCATGAAAGCTACCCCAAAAGGACTCTAAAAGTAGTAAAATCACTCATAGATACTCTCCAACACATTCAACTCAACTACTAACTACCTTTGTGACTTAGTCAAAACTCTCATCTCAAGGGCAAACCAAATGACTATATTCTTGCCATGTGTTTGCCAACTCCTCCATTCTCCAACTACATTTGCTTTCAAAGCCAATAAAGTCTCATAATCATTCTCCTTTACATTAAAAGTAACAATACCTCTTAGATGATTTATAAGGTCATCATTTGAGGTTTATTGTTTTACATTACATATTTCATGCAAAGAAAATAAATACAAAAAATCACAACTAGCACCGAAGTGCTTACCCTTGCATAAAGGAAATAAAAGACTTAACACCAAAAGTCTTAAGATGTATGGCCACCTCATGGCATGCTACTAGGCATCACATGTTATGAAGTTTTGACCACGGGCTCATTTTAAAAGATATTCAAAAATACAAAATGCAAAAGGAAAAAACTCATCGGGCTATTAGGGCTACAAAACCCTAAAGACAAAAAAGCAACTTTTGAGCCCTCATTTACATTTTGCATTTCTTACATTTTGATATTCTATTGCGCCGCCATAAGGTTTTTACCAGAGCTCTCTGTAGATGATTTCTAAGGAGATTCTAGGGCATCTTTGACTGTATTCTTTCCAGGTAAGCTCAAATCCCTTTCTAAGCTGATCTTTTCATTCCTTTTTTGTATATGCTTTTTCAAAATCTGATGATCAACATTCTCTTTTAAAGCAGCTTATAATGGCAATGAAAGTATTTGTTTCTCTATTCTCTTTCTTTGACAGCGAAGAATTAAGAGTCATTTCATCTTAGGGTTTTGATGACAAAACCCTCAATGTGTTTGCTTCTTCTGTATCTTTATCCCTTGTAGTTGATTCTCTGTACTCTGGCTTTTGCTACCAAAAGAAGGCATTTGTTTTATTGAGAAACATGGGTTCCTTACTAAGGTTTGATCTGCTATCTTGAAACCCTCTTCTGTATATATGAATCTCTATACTTTTGTTCATTTTGAGCATATACTTCTGTAGCTATTCATGAGAGACTCCTGTAGCTAGTGACTTGCTCTTCTGCCTTGAAAACTGGCCTTTATATGATGGATTCAAACTATCTTCATAACCCTATAGGCCTTGAGACTTTGTCAGACCTCCATTCAGGCTAGACTACCTCCTTCTTTGGTGTACTTGACATTGGACTGTTCACTGTCCAGTTTTCTAGGCTTCAAGTTTCATTGTTCTACATCTCTATACACATTTCAAAGTATCTTCTGCACTGTTTAGGGTCTTCAAAGATCTATTAGTAGGATACAATGGGATCCAAGATTGTAATAGATTGTAGGGTTACTGTTCCTATCACTGTGGCAGACTTCCTATCCTTAAACATTATGATTTCTTCTATGACTGCTCCATGACTGTCTTTTCCAATACTCCTTCATTTCATGCATGGATCTTCACCTTTGGCTCTACTTGACAGATATCCTTCACTGGTATTCCATACTTACAGTTTTCAATAGCCGTGTATACATAAGACAACATACTTTTCATAGCTTGTAACTCTTGTAGGACTGTCTTGACCATGATGACCCTCTTGGAACTGTATGATAGTCTTTTACTATGTTGACTGCTCTTATAACAGTGCTGACTCTTATCATTCCTTTCATGATGCCCTTATACTCTGTCACACTATTCTTTCTACAATTGCTTTCCTTTTAAAACTCACGACCTTTGCACATATGCTACCACTATCACATTTTTTGATTGACTGTTGTTATGCACTCTGGTTGAATGACTCCTTTTAAGATTCTTAACAGCCTATGATGACTTGCTTTACCAGTATTTTATGACTGTTTACAATCCTCCATGCAATGTTGATGGACTGTTGTCATATATTCTAGATCACTGTACTCTTTCTTTGCCTAGCAGGGTATCAACTCTCCTCCACAAACAATGCTCTCAACTTTATAACTGTCAAAGACAACCTCAAGTTAAGGGCTACTCCTTATGCCCCTTTGGATTGCACCTTATGTATCATGAAGGCCTTTAGTGAAGTTCATGATTGCTCTTTATTTATAGCTGTTTCCTAAGAAACTTGACAGTCATTATTACAGGACTGTCTTCACCAGTATTCAAGGATAGCTGTAACAGTCTCTTTAAAGACAGTTTCTCTACTTTAGAGACTATCCTTATGGCTCTGTAAATTCTACTTTATAACTACTTTTGCCTTTTACACTGTTGTTAGTCTTCTCTGCCCAACTTTGTCTCTGTGCACTATGGGTCTCTGCTACCCTAATCCCCTGTCAAATGTTCATATCCCTATCCAAAAGTCTATCTCTTTATGGTATCCACTGTATCACATTCACTGGCCATGATTCTCAATCAATGCTTTCTTCTAGGGATATAAAACATCTTCTCAAGCCTTCCATTGCCTTTTCTTGTACAACATATCCCTAACTGAGCTCTTTCTCATGTTTCTCACCTGATATTATGGATCCTTGCTTTGCAATGAAGTTTTCCCATACCATTCCTCAATGCAACAACCACTGTCATGACTATCAACACTGCTTAATAAGATTGTCTTTTTTATTAGAGGCTGACTGTTACATGGTCCTGCTTATCATCTTTGTATGAAGACTGTATCATATGATATCTTATGATAAACTGTTCCTTATGCTGCTCTGCATGACTTGACTCTCTTTGTCTATTACCAGCCAATTCCTCATGACTATCTTCTTCATGCACTCTATCCTCCTTGTATCACTGTAGGTTGTCTTTGTATGATTGACTGACCTTTAGACATATGATTGTCTCAGGCAATAAATCATATTGTTCAAATATATGAATAGATCTAGCTGTATGAGTGATCCTTGTTTTTGATGAATGTACATGAAATCTTCTATAATGGCCATGAGCTAGGTTCAACCCTTGTGGGAACCACATTTTCTCCACTCATAATGTAATCTGATGAATCAAATAGAGATATAATTACACCTATATCTACACATGAAGCAAACTTGTTAGAAAATAAATGCATATTTTGGATGTGTTTGATGACTTGATTGTTCTCTAGGACATCCAAGGTTTGCATTGCTTACTTAATGCATTTGGAGATCAATTTGTACATGCATAGGTGTTTGTTCATGTAAGGTTTGAGACCTTTCATTGCTTAGAGTATTTCTCTAACATCATTGTTATTGTCATATGTAGGAACTAGGAGCAACATGGAACTAGGAAGGATAGAGGCAACTCGGGGCAGCAGCAGGACAAGATGACACATCAAAACCAGTCATTCTTAGGCAATGATTAGCCTCCAACCTTATATGCACATTTACTTTTACTTACTTATTCATGTACATATTTTTCTTCAATTCCATTGAGTAAGAAAAGTTAATCTCGCGGCTTGTGTGAGACAATGTACATTTTACATTCAATAAAGATTAATTCTTTGTTTAGAAAATATGTGTGTAAATCCTTCTTATGTTACATGCACTTGTATGAATGTAGTAATTTGATAAGCATAATCTTTTGAATTATTTCATTTATGCACTTGAATGTAATATAGGAAAGATTAGATGAAATGTACCTTTCAAGTTTTGAATCAAAGCTCTACCTGAATGAGCTACAGTGAAATTTAGGTAACAATCTCCTCAACCCCCTCCTCTACCATCTCCTCCATCTCCTCAGCCTCCGCCATCTCCACCCCTCCTCCTCCTTCGGCATCTCCTCTGTCCAGCTCCATCCTCCTCCTCCTCTGACTCCACCTCCTATAAGCGAGGAGCTAGCTCTCCTGATCCTGAATACTTGGGGAACGGATGTGCCGCAAACCAATCCTTGTAATCACGTGTCATCCCTACATCCACTATCTCCTACCTCGTCGGCCATGCCTGATAAGGAATCTGTAGAAAATCTGTCCGGGCCTCCTAATACGAAGCCACAGTTCCCCATCGCTGCCACTCTACAAAAGTCCTCGCAAAAAGTGCCTGCCCCTGTGGCATACCGTGCACCCACCCAAACTTCCAGAGAACACGGCTGACTATCTACCTCTTCAATATGTGTGGAGTCTGGCCAATCAACCACCGCATTTGAAACACGTAGGGCAACTCATCAGTCTCATCATCCCATACCTCGCACTCCACATAGGGCCGTCACATAACTGCATCCACATTATCCAATTGATGTCGCCAATACTCCATCTTCCCTAGCCTATGCTGAGAAAGTACACCAGAGTATCCATAAGAGTATGGCTCATCCCTCTGCCTGTGAAATGTGCAAATGGGCCGTGTCACTGCAATGTGCTCCCAAGCCCAAAACTGTAGCAAAGAAACACCTGCAAACAGACTAGATGCTCCATGATACACCACCTGATGCATATCATGGTACAGATGGGCCAACACACAAACACCCCAAGCAAAATGGGTGCCCTTAGTCAGCATCCTCTCCAGGGTATGACCCCAGCCAACCGCAAAACCATGAAATCACCGATCGGGGCATACAACACCGCCAATCAAACCAACTACAATCCCAGGGAAATAATCATAATAATCATACATATCCTATCAGATGATCACTGATCTTGCTATCGTAGGGTCATCAAATACCCTCCTACACTAAGCTAAACTAGCATCATGCTACGGGTCGTACTCTACATGCTCCCCTACTATAGGTAAGTGCAGGATCCTGTAGACGTCCTCCAAGGTAACAGTAATCTCACTGGTGGGGAGGTGGAATGTCCCATCCTCACTATGGAAGCACTCCACCAAAGCAGTCAATAGACTAAGGTTCACATGAACCTCAGGCATGAAGCAAACATAGTATAATCCAATAGCGCCGAGCACTAGATAATCTACCTCTGTCAGCATGTGTCGTCGCTGCATCATAACAGGGAACTGCTCCCGCGACATGAGAGTGTCTGAAATATCCTCCTGCAATCAATAAAGCAATGCGTCAACCATATACATATCAGTGCAAACTTGCTCAACTATCAAACCTATCAACCTCACTTAACATATCAAATTGGTCAAACCAAGCATATCATCTCTTGTTTAGATTCTATCAATCTCAGAGATCATTTATCGATTGTCGCATCGATCAAGATGCCAATCGAGTCAATTTCACTAAGTAATTGGCCATCCTAGGCAAATGTGCCATTCTAGGTGGCATTTGTGCATTATCAGAGCAAATGCGCACCTTCATAATGCATGCGCAGCTAAAACAAGTGAATGCACCATTCTACAACGAATGCACAACTCTGCGGCATAAATGCGCGTAACCTACCAAATGCGCAGCTACACTAAACAAATGCGCTAAACCTAAACAAATGCATAAGATTAAGGAGTGAATGTGACAAATTTGCAAATGTGCCGCAAGATGACCTAAATGCGCCGTAGAATGACATATGCGTAGTTTCGAAGCACAAATGTGGCGAAACACCAAGCTGTGCATTCATTCAAGTAACTTTCACACACATTTATTACACTCATAAATGCACCTATCCTAAGTTTTTTGACATACATACCGAGGGTCTTGCCTCTGCTGCCTGCCCGAATCGCTGAACTCGCTCAAAATAATGCTCCTCATGTGGAATATCCATCTCTATGCTGACTGCTCTGGCTCCTGTGCTCTGCAAAGCTCTAAGTATCTCTCACAAAATGACAAGTGTGCAAATGACTAGGATTGTGGACCCAACTTTTATATATAGACGTGCAACCCTAAGAGCTGTGTGGTGACCTTGCCTGCTCTCCACGTACCCTTTTTCCTCTGTCTTCTCAAGCTGTAACCTGTTTTATTCACCCTAACCTAACTGTTCAACCTTCTTCATCGTGAGATTGTCTGTCTCACACCCTTCTGCATTTCTTCTCGTCCAATCTCCCGAGGGGGCATCCTAGCGTCATAACTTGTACCAGGGGCAAACTAGGGCATGTATCATTATCAGAAATTTATACTTCTTTGAAACAACATGATAAAACACATTGCATCAAAGAGAGGCAAAATGTATACACCTAAAAATGACACGACTCTAGCTAAATAAATATTTTAAATATTTATTTCATTCTTATTCCTCTACCAAATTCTTCTAAAGTCATTCTAAATTAAATAATACCAAATTATTTAATTAATTCTTCTCATTTTCTATATTTAAATAAATCCAAATATTTATTTAAATTGTCTATTTCCTCCAAAATTGAATTGATACCAAAAATAATTCAATTAATCCACGTGCACATGTAATTAAATATTTCAATATTTAATTAGCTAATATTCTCTCACCCACATGTCCTATTTCTCCTCCAGTCAGATTAGTTAACTTATCAATCAAAATAGTTAACTAATTAGTCATCTGAGTTCACTGTTCAATCATCTTAGTCAACTCCCTAATCAATTTCACTTATCTCTCCAATCTATTATGTTAACTGTTCAGTCATCTCAGTTAACTCTTCAGTCTATTCTATTAACTCCACTGTTGCATGAAGGAGCAGGACACTTGTCCTCTCCCTATTCGCGCGCATCCTCTCAAGTTTCCTCAACCATTGATCTTCTTATTCATTCTACATCATTGATCTTCTTTCTCACAATATATAAATACAACCCCTATTCTTCCATTTAAATCATCCAAGATTTTTATAAACTTACTTTGCAGGAATCACAATGCGCCTTTGGCACCAAATCACTTCATAGCTTGAGATCATTTGTTACCATTATCACCATTATCTTTGCATTGTGAAGATCCTCTTCATTTGCAAAATCTATCAATAGTCGTTCTCCATTGTCATCTTGGAAAAAAGAAGGAAGTGCACCTTCTGAGGGCTATATTCATACAATGAGATCAATTCGAGATAGGCGACCAATGGAAACCATGAAATAAGAAGGTTTGCAAAATATTGTGTTCTTTGTGTTTAATCTTATTTATTTCTAATTTCATTGAGATTATTGGATTATTAATAGTTTAATATTGTTAACCACATTTTCTGATAACAATTGTAACTTTAACCCTAACCCTAATGTTCTCCCTAATTCTAACCCCAACCATAACCCTGATTCTAATCATAGTTTTGACCCTAATTCTAACCTAAACCCTAACCCTAACCCTAATTCTAACAATAATTCTAATGGTAATCCTAACCCTAATTGTAATCGTAACCCTAAATCTAATTATAATTCTAATCTTGATCTTATCCCTAACCCTAATTCTTTCCCTAGTACTACTTATATTACTAATTCAAACCCAAATTATAACCCTAACCCTAACCCTATCCTTAATTCTGATAGTAATGCAAACCCTAACTCTAATTCTAACCCTAATGATAACCCAATTCTATCCCTAACCCTAATTCTAACCTAACCCTAATTCTACCCCTAACCCTCATTTTATCACTAAGCTTAATTCTATCCTTAACTCTAACCCTAATTCTAACTCTAACCCATGTCATAAAACTCATTCCTCAACTCAATATTAGTGTTCCATTATCCCACACCAATATTTAAATGTCATATTGCATCACATGGAATTGACCCCTAAATTTCAAATTTTAAAACTTATAATTGTGTTGACTCTTGCCCATTTCTTTCCCACCATGAGCTGACTTGGTACACATTTTTTATGATATATCACTTTGAGGGTCTTAGATATGTGATTTCTAATGGCATTATCATTTTTTAGATCTTTTGAGGGATTGTATTCTTACTTATCATTATTCCATTATTATATCTTTTCTTTTAGAGTTTTGTGTTATGTTTAGATCTCTCCTTTACCCACCCTAGCCACCCTTTCCAATCCTATTAGGTTTCCATTTTCATATCTAATATACCACTAAGTCTAACCCTAACCCTAATTCTAACACTGGAGTTAGTGTTAGGGTTAGGGTTAGGATTGGGTCATTTCAAATGATTTCATTGGTACAATATTAATTCCCAAATTTATATTGATAGATAAAACCATTTGGTATGGAGTAATTGTTTAAAGACATCATTTGACATTATAAGAAAAAAACATATAATATAAAGTATTCCAATGCATGCACATTACCACTCTAGTAGTTGTACACATAAGAATAGTATTTGTCAACATAATATTCTTATCTATTTCTTTGCAAATACTCTTACCTTTCAAAATTACACAAATCATTCATATCATGGTTGTTTGATTTGAGTTCCACGAATCACTCATGTTTTGTTTGGATCTCTTAGCCTTGTTTTAGGATCCTACTTTTTTAACCTAAAAATTACTTTTCTTATTTAAAAGCCAAAAAAAATTCATATATTAAAATTTTTAGTAACTATTCTAATAAGCTTGTAGTCTAAATATTTCCATAATTTGGGTGCATTTCTTTCCAATTCATAATCTATTTTATATTGTGTTGTGTGAATTTTCACAATACAATTGAATTGCATACCAAAACCCAATTTCTTAATAGTTATATTTTCAATGCAACCTTGGCAATGTTAGTGCTTGTTGAAACAATTTGGTATGTATCCTGTTAAACACTTTTTAATGGTGTTTATTCTTCATATTTGTTCACCTTGATAATCTTTCATGCAACCATGAGAGATAGAATGCCAACAATTGACATAATTATAATATTGGAAAATTGTACGATTCTAAGCTCTTTTTACGTAGTATTAATTATGTTTGATAAAATAATTCAATTGAATGTTTATATGTATATAGAGTTGATAGAAGTAGAACAATTAATATAGTAGTGAGAAAATTTTTCTTTTTATAAGATCATGCATTTAATATCTTCCAAAGATGGAATTCCAAATGTAACCTTAATTCTAATCCTAATTACTAATATAGGCTATATATTACTTTTACTATATATACATTGCTTATATTTAGTTCTAATTCTAACCCTAATTACTAATATAGGCTATATATTACTTTTACTATATATACATTGCTTATATTTAGTTTCTTTCCAAAAGTGGTTGTAGTAGTTATTATAAAGGCCCATGAATAATGTAATTAATTAGTTTTATATATTTAGTTTTTATTTCATCACCAAAGACTCTAAGATAAAGAATGAATACTATTTTAACTTTTAATATAACACTTAGCAAATTTATGAAAGAAAATAAAATAGACATTTTGTGGGCTTGCATAAAATATTTTTAAAAAGAAAACTAAATTCATATAATCAAGGATTTTTACGGGTGTGCAATTGACCCCATGTCACGTGCCATGTTCTTTTGAGAATATATATTATGATGTTTGTAAATTGTAAAATGTAAATAAAATAACTTAGATAATGCTAATGAACCATATTATGAAAAAATATTTAATTTAATTATTTTAATATTTCAGTAATATGAAATAATTTATGCATACACCATTAACATACAAATTAACAGCAAGCCAAAATAAATTTGAGAGATGATTATTTAAATTTTTATCAATAGTTAATTTTAATTTTTTGTTGCTTCTTGATTTTTATTATTTTGTGTGCTTGCATAAAATATTTGTAAAAAGAAAACTAGATTCATATAATCAAGAAAGGGGATTAAAAGAATATTAAAAGTAAATGGAGATTTTACGGGTGTTCATATCATGTGCCATGTTTTTTTGAGAATATATATTATGATGTTTGTAAATTGTAAAACGTAAATAAAATAACTTATCCATATTATGAAAAAAAAATTAATTTAATTTTTTAAATATTGCAGTAATATGAAATAATTTATGCCAAAATAATTTTGAGAGATGATTATTTAAATTTTTATCAATAGTTATTTTGATTTGATTTTTTTTCACTTATATATATATATAATCATTAATTTGCATTTGTGGGCTATATTTTTGTAATGTTTATAATTATTATTTTAATAATATGTCGGGTATACAATTATTTTTTAAATTTATTTTTGTTAACACACTCAAGACATTACACTCCACCTCATGTTGCCACTATAAGTTACGCCTCTCGGCGTAAAAAGAAATGATGAAACTTTCAAGTTAGTGCAACTCACGTCTATTAAAGCACAATGGAATGGGTGTTCTTGTTAGATATTGTAGTTGTGTCTCCTCTGGTGAACATGGGAACTCAAACAAGGTGCTACTGTGAGGCCTACTTTTACCTCACTTGTATTATTTTGCTTATAGTACTCTTTCGATGGATTTATGATGGCCTTGTGGATATTGGGGACTATTGATCCTGCACTTGGACCTTATTACCTTATCTTATACTTGATTAGATAGATGGTTTATGCTTTATGGATGGTTATATGGCATGTTAGATTTCCATTTGATGATACAATGTTAGATGCTATGATGTCATTTGATGCTATTGATATGTGCATAGATGTTGAGACTGATGTTATCTCTTACCTTATGTGATTCTGATTATACTTGTGAGTAATGGATGATTTGAGAGACATTATATTATCATGTGATTATTTTGATGTTGTATGAGATATTGCAATCATGTGTGTGTAATGTATGTCGTTTAGTTGCTTTGGCTAGTTTACCATGTGCTATTAATGGGTTTGTGGAAGTGTGCATGTTATTTTCCATACCCATGGAAAATTGGAGGTCGGACAACAACCATATGTTATAACCCTGTTCAGCCGACCTAGTCCTAAGTAGGACTAAGGTTATATGTGTTTGAGAATGTTGTATTTGATTTATGACATTTTGTATGGTTTACCCCTTTTCAATTTATCTTTTGATGTGTTGTAAAAAGTGTAATATTGGGTTTGCACAATTTTTAGTGCTAAATGTTTGAAGCCCTTTTTAAAGTGATTTTATGTGTTTCTAAGTGTTGCTAATGGTCAAATATTGACCCTAGGTCATACCTCTAGGGTCTAGGACCATTCCTAGCTTGTTTAAACTTGATTTGGACCATGTATGGTCACCCAAACTTGACCCTGAAGTCAAGTAACGAGTTTGGAAGTGTGAGGGGTGGTTGGAAGGTCACCATCTCACTTAACCCCAACCTCACCCACTTGGGTAAGGTTACCATTGCTTCTCATGCTTTAGAAGCTTCTCACATGTGTGAACCTCTTCCCTATGCTCTCACACATGTGTGAGAGCACTTGTGGGGAAGAGTGTAGCTTATATGAATGAGAAGGTGACAAGTGTCACCTCCTCATTCATAATAAGCTTCCTTTGTGTGCTCACATCTCCCTATGCTTTCACACATGTGTGAGAGCACTTGTGGGAGAATGTGTAGCTTTGTGGAATGGGGAGGTGACAAGTGTCACCTCCACATTCTTGTGGGGTTGTAAGGAGGGTTATGTGGATGGAGGAGAGGGTGACAAGTGTCACCTTCTCATCCATTAGGGTTTGAGAGCCTTGTTTTTATATCTCTCTCATTTTGATGAGATGAGGGTTCTTTGTTCTTTTCTTTTGGGAGATTTTTACTTGTGTTGGGAGAGTGAAGGACTTGGAGATTTTGGGAGGACTTGTGGAAGCTCTTCACCAAACATACTCCATCCTTGAAGCTTGAGAGGTATTTCTCAAGGCTTCAAGCCATTTACTTACTTGTTTTACTTATGCAATGTGTTTATGCATGTTTAATGCTTATGTTATTTTAGTTTTTACGTGTGGTGGGTTTAAAGGGTTGAACCTGGGTGAGCTCTCCTTGTGAGGGAGCTCACCTTTGTATTGGGTGAGAGAGGATGTGAACCTCCTTGGTTTCCCCTCTTTATTTTTGGTATAGATTTGTGGCCAAGGGCCTTTATTTGGAGTTTTGGGGAGTTTGGTTTATGGCATGAGTGCCTTAGTTTTATGAAATGAGAAGTATGGCCAGAGGCCAAGTGAATAATGACTATTTTTGTGTATTAAGAGTGTGGGTCTCCTTGAGTAGAGTGAGTCCACTCTCTCACCCTTCAAATCCATTCCTAAGATGGGTTAGTTTTGTGTTAAGCCTTGGAATAGGTGTAAATGTGCTTGGCATGAGTGTGACATTCTATGTGGTTTGAAAACTTGGTTGTTGGAAGGCCTCCTAGCTTGGGGGTGGCTTATTTTAGGCCTAGGTTGGGAGGAGAGCTTCCCATGGGTATGGCTACCTTGTTTGTATGTATTGTAGGTTTCTATGGAGGCTATGGAGAAGTTGAACTTGGAGAATATTCTTGGCTTTTGAGACAATTTGTAGTTATAAGTCTAAAGGCATTGAGATGCTTATTCCCTTCTTGGGCTTGTATTAAGTTGTTATAGCTTGGAACTTGAGCTCTCATAATGGGATGAAGCTTATCCTTGTAGACAATGTGATTATTCTAACGTTAAATGAAAAATGATCTTTTTATCTCCTTTTCTATGTCATGGAATAAATAAATCTTCTATCACTCTCTACCCTATCTCTCCTTGTTATATGATTTAAACAAAAAAAATACACTATTGTTGCTCTAGAAAGGAAAGTAATAGTTATTTCATGCATGTTTAATTAAATATTTCAATGGTCTCTTTGTAAATATAATTCTTCCCTTATCATTATATTATTCTATTTGTCTCTTAAATATGAAGGAAAAGATTGTTTTGGTAGTATCTATATAATTATATATTTATACATATATATGTATCTCAAACCTCTTATTTGTTCTCATCTCAAGTTGAGATTGACCTTCCCCACCTTCAAGCATTGCACATGACGTCGGTTGTTGAGACAACTATGTTGTGAGCATGTGTCACCGAGTGCGCATGTTGTACGCTAGGGGGTTTGTAGAGTCAGGAGGGAAAATTTTTGGTAATTAGTGTCATGACTACATGGAAAATGTGGCCATGACATGTGGTTATCATGTCATAACCACATGGCGAATGTGGGCATGACAACTACATTATCCATTCTCAAAGAAATGTGGTCTTGCGGAATGCAAATATTGCAACATACACTCAAAAGGGATTTGTTGAAAAGTCTATAGAAACTTGCAAGAAAATGTAGGTGACAAGTGTAAATCCAAATTCCACAACCTTTGCAAACATTCTTCTAGTTTGTGCCAAAATGGTAGCATAGAAACAAGCAAAACTTCTCAACTTTTGCCAGCATCCTTGTGGACTGTGTCAAAAAAAGAAAAATGGAGCTTTGGATCAAGGCATGGAAATCCATCAAAGCATAAGTGACAGGTTTTTCATCAAATGATGTAACATTCTCTAGTTAAGATTATAGTAAATCATAAGATGCTAACAAAAAGAAAACCCTAAAATTAACGCCAAGCAAAAATAAAGGATGATAAGTTATTCCGAATGACAAAGATTGAACTCCATTTCACATCTTTATGTGGCTATGCAACAAGAAAGAATTCAAGGTTCAATGTTTTACTAAGAATGCCGGCTACACAATAGATATCTATGTTGCGTGGCCTCCTGCTCAAACTTGTGGGCCATCATTGTGGATGCAGGGTTTACAACACTAGTATATGAACTTTCATAGTTCTTCCTTCACATGGAATGGATTATGGAACCAAAAAAATATATTATATTAGTCTAATAACAGGGCCAATACTGGGAGTTCTTTGGTTGTAATAAAGATCAAAATATGTCTATCATCTTACAAATTTAAAATGAAGCTGGATATGTGATTTGGAATGGTAATACAACTTGTTAAAGCAAATTGTTGTGTTTTGGAAAGTGGGGCCTTGTAGGAAGAAGTCCGAAAGAAATTGCAAAAGGCTCTTAAGTGCTTATAGTCATGGTTACCAATGAAGACCAAACCCAACATGCATTGTTTAGTGAATGATGGGTGCAAGGATGGAAAAATTTATTTTCTAGGAGGTAGAATCAATTGAGGATTACGATGAATACTGCCATTATGTCATGAGACTAGTTGGTTTGGGATTGTCTCAACTTTTTCATACATCTTGTCTTGAAGATTTGCCTCTAGATTACTTGTTCGATTCAATGGAGTTTATGGATGTTTTGGGAGTAAATAAAAAAGCACCAAGAATTGCAGAGGCTAAAAAAACCCAGTGATGAAATCTTAGAGATAACTGAAGGGATGTGTGAGAAAAAGCGTTTGTGTCATAGGATAAATCAAAGAAGGTATTCAACCTAGACAAGTTTGAATTCATTTTCATTGTGAATGCCTGTTAGTGAGCTACTAAAACCTCTTATAGAAATGGGTCTAAAATGTTGCCCAATGCTTGAGGAGCGTGTTACAGAAAATGTAGATACATCAAACTAGTCAATCAGAGAAAATGATTTAGAGACACAAGAAATCAATGCAAACTTGGAGAAATTAGCTTGGGAGATGATGCCAATTTTGACATTTTATGATTGTATTGGTGCAGGAAAATGTACAATGTTATTCCGTCTACGTAAATGACATACTATTTCCACAAGTCAGTATTTTATATGCACAAACACATGAGCCTAAGATTCAGGTATTTAGAGGTTTTGTCAAATTTTGGTGATTGTGGTTGTCCCGAAGAACAAGTTTATTACTCCAATGGTCAAAACGTTCCGTGCATATAAAGCAAGGTTGTCTCTTCCTCAAAAACTTTCAATGTCAGAGGTTTCTTTAGGAGGTGCTAGAGATATTGTTGACGAAGTAGGAAAGTTACTTCAATAAAGCCAATGACTTGGTCTACTTTTCAAAAGTTGCAAGTTACAAGTTTTAAGTTGTCTTCTTGTAAAAGTGACTTACGTCATTTATTGTAACCGAAAGTTAGAAAATGGGCTTTATTTCTGGAAAGTTTAAGCAAAATCTAACTTAAATGAAGTTTGTTTTTATTTTCTAAAATATTTTGGAGATAGTTAGAAAAAGTAGTTATAGGGTAGTTATAAGTTGGTTACAAAGAGATAAGTCTATATATACAAGACTTGGTCATTGTAAAAGGGGACTTTTTGGATTTTACATTTTGAAAAATGTTTTAAGAATTTGAGTTGTACAACTCAATGTCAAGGAATAGAAGACATTTGGATTGTGTGATTCCAATATTTCTTGTATTTTTCATTCTTCTTGTGTTGATGAATAAGTTCCTTTGCATTATCTTGTATTTAAATTGTGGAGTAACAACTAGTCTTATTTAAGATTTGGAAGAACATGTATTTGTGTAAACTTTTAATGTGCGTTGAAGATTTCCCAAACATTTTCTTCCTAATTGCATAATTAGAATCCTATCAGTGCACTCACTATAGTAGTCTAAGAGGTATTCTTATGCTACCTTGGTGGGTTTATCTTATTTCTTTAATGGAAGTTTGAGTCAATGTTCGTAGGTTCATTGTCTTAGCTTCTCAATACCTCTTTTCTAGTTTCTTCTTGTAAACCTTTTTGTATCTTTAGCAAAAATACCACAAAAATTCATAATCTATCATACAAGGGAGCTATCCCTCTACACGCATAGGTAGGTTAATAAAAAACTACAACCTTACCAACTGTTGGTACATATTTTCACTATCTTTTTGGGTGAACAGAGTTGATATACAAAGTTACATGTTATAGTGAAAATTTGTTTACCAACAGTACCAAGTTTTCATCTCAATATGATTAACTTAATAATATTCACTCATGTCAATTCCTAATAATTAACTATTCCCATAGAAAATCAAAAATTTATATCTAATTTAAAATAGGGTAATATTTCACAAGTCCTTCAATTTGATGCCTCCACTCATTCATCTACTTCATTCTCAACTCCTTCACTTGGTCTAATAGAAGGCAAAGAAACCATCTTATATAAGTTAAGTTGGATAGAATCCTTATCTCTTCTAACTGGAAATTGTCAACCTCCTCAGGCTGGAGGCTCTCTCTCAGGTTGGCTCAAACCATAACCCTCTATTGTTTAACTGGCAAGATAGGATTCCCAGAGGACCTTATCCTTTTAGGTTTGAAATGATGTGGGTTGTTCACCCAAAATTTAGAGGTTGTTTATCTAGCTGGTGGAAAATTCCTATCCAAGGATCTGCCATGTTCAGATTGGCCCAAAAACTCACTAATGTCAAGAACCAGGTGAAAGGGTGGAATCGGTTCTCCTTTGGAAATGTGTTGGAACAAAAGAAGGCCTTAGCCAGTCGGCTGTTTAACATTTAGTCAATAATGGAGTAGGGTGACAACTCAAAGGAGATCTTCTCTTTGGAAAAATCCTTGTCTAAGGATTGGTTTTGGATTCTTAGGGAGGAGGAGCTATTCTAGAAGCAAGAGTCTCATGTCCAATGGTTGAAGGAAGGAGACAAAAATACTTCCTTCTTCCATCAATCTACCTTAAAGCACAGGAAAAGGAATACCATAACTAGGTTGTAGGATGAGGAAGGGTTAGAAGTCTCTGAGGAGGAACAACTAGGGAAGCTGGCATCCAGATATTTTCAATCCCTTCTGGCTGCCCAACTTGTTAACTTATCCCCTCTGGAAGAAGATATGTTGTTGAATCCTATCCCCACTCTTCTTTTTGATGAGGAAAACAATCTCCTAACCAAACTAGTCACTTAGGAGGAAGTTAGGGCGGTGGTTTTCTCTATGGCGAGGTTTAAAGCTCTTGGGCTGGATGGTTTCCCCCTCGCTTTCTTTCAAGAGTTCTTGGAACTTGTTGGAAAAGATGTCATCGACGTTGCTAAAGACTTTTTCGATCTGGGAGGCTCCTGCAGTAGTTGAACAACACTTTCATAGCCTTGGTTCCTAAAAAGTCTAATCCTACTTCCATGTTTAATTTCAAACCCATTAGTCTCTGTAACACTGTCTATAAGGTATTTACGAAGATCATGGTGTTCAGACTACAACCCCTACTGGACAAGATTATTGCTGCTAATGAAAAAGGCTTCATCCTAGGTAGGTAAATTCTCGATGCGACTATCACTACCCACAAAGTTATTCACTCTATCTCCAAGGGTAATATCCAATGTATGGTTTTTAAACTTGATATTTCCAAGGCTTATGATAGAGTCAGCTAGGATTTTTTGTTCAAAGTTCTCAAGAGATTTGGGCTTCAAGACTGTGTCATTAACCAAGTGAAAGAATTTGTTTCCACCATTAGATTCTCTATGCTTGTCAACGGTATCCCCCATGGCTTCTTCTCTACAGGTAGGGGAATCAGGCAAGGGGACCCTCTATCCCCCTACCTATTCATCATCATGGATGAAGTCTTGGGTAGAAATGTTTGTAACATGTTGAGGAATGACTCCCTTCATGGAGTCAGGCCGACTTCAACAACCCAACCCTCAGTTAAATCCAATAGTTTGTTGATGACACGATCCTATTTGGTATGACCTCTATGGTGGAGGCTAGAAGATGGAAACTTCTTCTTAAGGACTACGAGGTTGTTTCCAATCAAAGCATCAACTTTGAAAAAAGCCAAATCTACTTCCTAAACACCCCAGAAGTTCTGCAACTTAAAATCAAGGGTATATTGGGTTTCTCTAGTCTTCGTCTACCATCTGCTTACCTCAGGCTCCCCCTCGTGGTGAAAAAGTTACCCCTGAATATTAGAATTCAGTTCTTGAAAGAATGCAAAAGAAGTTGGTAGGGTGGAAGGGGAGGCTTCTTAGTTAGGATGGGAAATTCTAGCTCCTTAAGGCTTCGCTTCAAGGCATTCCTACCTATTTCCCCAGCCTCTTCAAAATTCCTAAAAACGTAGTTGAAAAGTTTGAACAAATTCAGAAGAAGTTCCTATGGTCAGGTGTGGAGGAAAAAAGAAGATTATCTTTGGTCAGTTAGGACAAGGTCTATTTGCCCAAGTCCCAGGGGGCTTGGGAATAAGAAAAATCCACCTTATGAATAAATCCCTTCTAGCTAAGATTGGCTAGAATTTGATCAATGGTAACAAAAATTGAGGGGATATCATGAGAGCTTAGTATTTTTGGGGGGGCCAGGCTTGCAATGTCCTCTTAGAAAAAAATCTCCCTAAGGGCTTGATCATTTAGAATGGTACTATTAACTCTAGAGGGCTCTTGTGCAAAGAAATTAAATGGAAGGTTGGTGATGGAAGGAATATCATCTTTTGGGAGGACAGATGGTTAGTGGAGTGTCCTCTCAGGGAGATGAGTTGTGGCAGATTGGCTAACAGAGCAAGTTATTTCTTTAGTTTTGTGGTGTCTGATGATATTGGTCACAATGGTTACCTCAAAAGCTGGAAATGTATGCTTGGTTGTTGTTATGCCTAGAAAGAGGATAGGCAGCTTGCTCTATAGCTTCAAAGGGATTTGGATAACTACATGCTCACGTTGGTCCCTAGGGAGGACCAAATTATCTGAAAGAAAGACATCATAGGTCTTTTCACTGTGAAAACTACTTATGGTCTACTGTTAGACCCAAAGGAAGATAGATCATGGCATAAAGTCTAGAATTTTAGACTCATTCCTAAAATAAATTTCTTTTGGTTGACTCTTAATCATAATAAAATTCTCACCTTGGATAACCTAAAGAGAAGGGGATTTCAACTCCCTAATAGGTATGCTCTTTGTTGTAAAGAGGAGGAGACTATCCCCCATCTACTTTTGTCCTATGACTTTTCTAGGGAAGTTTGGGGCTTAATGTTGCAGCGAATGGGGGTGGAGTGGGTTTTCAATGAAAACCTGATTGCTTTTGTTAGAGAATGGGTGTCCCCCTTTTCTTTTCCGGTGACCAAGGAGCTTTGGAGACAAATCCCCTCTCATCTTAGGTTGAGTATCTGGAAAGAGAGGAATAATAAGATCTTCAAAGACACTTGAAGAACTCCCCTTGAGGTTTTCCAAGCTTTCTCTAGGCTCTTGTTGAAAATTTGAACACATGTAACTTCAAAGCTGTTGAGTTCCCTCTGAGCTAGGCTGAAGTGGGTATCTTGAATCACTTGACTGTTGATATTAGTATCTATCAAGTTGACATCTCCAGGAAACTTGCATGTGCCAAGATTGTTTGGGAACCTCCTCAAAAGAGCTGGTGTAAGTTGAATTTTGATGGGGCTGCCAAAGGCAACCCGAGATAGGCTAGTGGAGGGGGTATTAAAAGATTTGACATAGGTGCCTATTTGGATGTTTATATCGAAGGGTTAGGGATCAGAAGTAATAATGAGGCCGAGGCTCTGGCTATGCTATGGGAAGTCAAACTTGCTCATACTTTGGGTATCAAAAAACTTCATGTGGAAGGAGACTCTCAACTCCCTGTTAATGTTGTCCTTGGCACTGCTAACCCTAGTTGGTATTTGATGGATGAGGTCAGGGACATAAGAATGTTGTTAAATGGTTTTGAGGAATTTAAAGTTTCCCACATATATAGGGAAGGAAATGTTGTTGCAGATGCCATGGCTAATATGGGCATTAGCAGCTCCTCTTGGAGATGTTGGATAAATGATACTAACTTGCCTAGTAAAGTTCAAGCCCTTATTGTCAAAGATGGTCAAAAGCCTTGATCACATAGTTGATCCTGTGCCCCATGAGGAGAGGCCTGTCAGTTGGAGGAATATTTGCTGGATTACCTTATTTTTGTACCTCTGCATTGGTGCTAGGAGCAAAGGAGTTGATTCAAATGGTTGGGTGGTTGATAAGACTTGGAAAGGAAATAAGGTCCTTAGAGATAAAATTCAAATTAAAAAGAGATTCGTTGAAATTCAAATCCCAAAAAGTGGGAAGGTTAACGTGGATTGGTAGGCCATGATTCAATAGGCTGTCGTTGACTGGATGGATAGCGAGGATGGTGATCCACATAACAAGAATGACTGGAAGACATGCTAGCTCTTAATCATAATTCCACCCTTGACTGCCAATGCATTGATTTCTACATGAGGTGGCAGGTGGGCATCTTTTCTTTGGCAGTGGAATGAGGTGGTGAGATCTCCTTGCATACGATTCATTATTGCAACACCCTTCAAATCCAACAAGACACCCATTGGAAGGATCGGGGGTTCATGGAAGGATCTGGCAATTATCGAGCCATTTATCTTTTAGATTGGTTCATTCCCTTTAGAAAAAACAAAGGCACTTCCGTGATGTATCTGTTACTGTGTTTGATTAAGAGTGATACCATGGGAGGCAATATTGTCAAAATAGAGCCCTCTTCCCCTGATGAATTCAAGCTTGATCCTACTATCTGGCATATTATTCAGGAAGGGGGTGGCTTCCTTTCTGGAAATCCTGATTGGGCATGATGAGAATCTCTCTTGTTAGTTTGCAGACTCCTGGGATAATAGGTAGGTCCTCTTGGGTGGTATTGGCGTCAAGGTGACAAAAGAAGTCATAGGTCAGGCTACTGGGATGTCGACCAAAGGGAGAAAGCATTGCCGCCAAAGCAGGGCACCTGATCTGGAGAGTATGGGGGATTTCTTTAAGGAGGGAGAAGCTGCAACTAAACTTCAGAGAGGATTCGAGCGAGAGAAAATGTCTACCCCGTGGGACTAGGTTTGTTTAATGATAATGAAGTACTTTATTCTTGAAGGGTGTTTCAAAGTCTACTTTCATTACTACTTTTCCTTGTTAAACATTTCCACCACAATGCCGAGATAAGTTTCCCTTTCTTTCTTTTATCATCTCTAGAAAACTCCATTCATGTGAAGAGGGAAGCCCATGCCAAGAACCCTAACACGTCGATCATCCCCCTCCATCGGGGCCTTATTTTCCATCTTTACCATTTCCATTTAACCTTATGCCCCCCCCAAACAATTTAAAGTTAGTGTGCTCCATGATTCTCCCCCAAACCCTGTTGCTGCTGGTCCCAGTACTAAAGGCAAAGGGAAGAAATCTGTTGGCTTTCTCAAAAATGTGGTCTCCCCTTCCTATGGTCTCAGGGATGGGCCCAAAATCAAGGAAGTCTAGGAGTCGATCGAAACCCCTACTCCTAAGGCTGGTTCTAAATCCAAAGGCAAAATCACCCCTAAGAAGTCCAACAAGAGTCATAAGTCTCCAACTCCTGATACCAAGAAGGGGGAGGCCTCCTCGGGGAAGAGAGGGATGGAAATGGAGGAGGAAGGAGAATCCCATCCACATAAAAAATTAAAAGAAAGGAAGAAGTATGTCCTTTACGAGGTTATTGAGTCAAAATTCCTGGACTTAGAAGTTGTCACTAAGCAAGGTAGAGGTGGTGATGGGATGGGTATTGTTGGTAAACTTGCGCAGAGTTTTAGAAGGTCCAGTAGCATTATGGGCATTCCTTTGGTCAACCCTCAAGGTATTGAGCTATTGGGTGAGTAAGAGTTTGTGGAAGACACCTTGGAGGAGGATGAAGGTGGCAGTCCTGTGGAGTTTGTGCAAGAGGAAGAGGGGACTAGTCATTTCCCTGGGATGAACACTCCTTACTCCGAGGATGAGGAGGATACTGCACCCTGTGTGAAAAAATGGCAGAGAAGGTTGCTGAGATCAGGTCCAAGATTGGGGAACTACAAAAGAGTGGAGAGTGATGTCAAAGTTTGCTGCTAAAGCCTTGCACTGTGTTGCCACTATTTTTTTCTGTTGTGAAGGAGTTCAATGATAAGATCAAGGGCATTGGGATTGACAGCCTTGGAGATTATGAGGGAATACTCAAATTCCTCACTAAGTATGGGATTGATGGAAATCCTTAGCTTGTTGTTTTGTGTCTTCTGTTGTTTGTTTTTGATGAAAGTCAAATTTGCTAGGTTTTAGGTTTCTCTATGTTGCTGTTAATCTACTAGTAATGTGTTATTTTTGGCCTATGTGAGGCTTTTGCCCTTCCCTCTAGGTTGTTTTGTATAGGGATCTAGACCCTTGTTTCCAACAGACTTTGTCAAAAACACACCTTTCCCAACAATCTCCCACTTGTATATATTGTGTAACATGGCAAAATAAACCTACTATTGACCTTTCCATGGAAAGAGAAACACCTTCCTTAACCAAGCACATATTCAACAACCTAATGATTAATCTTTCTTAAACCAATAGATATAAAAATGATCATCTCATGCCAAAGCTCTCCAATTATAACATTATAAAATCCAAGAAATCATAATGGAAGAATGATCCACATCCTCAACTCCAAAGGACCATCCATCTCCAATTGATAGGACCATGAACATCCATTTTATGTCAAGACTCCCACTATAGATCCAAAGGATACCATGACACAATGATACACATCCTCAATATTAGAAGACTATGTATTCACAATTGCTAGAACCCACAAATCATAGCCAATACTCACATTGCATGATCAAAGTAGAATCTAGGAGCTCACCATGGTAGTATGATTCATGCCTTCAAAATAGAATATCATCTATCTCTACCTAAGAAATCCTCACACAACTCTGTCCATGCACAAAGCTCTCATTGCATCATGATTTAGAGCATAACAATCAACATTGTCCATGTCTTTTAAAATCATGAAGACAATCATCTAAAGCACCTACTTGCATTAAAAATAAGTGACTTTCTAAAAACACCAAAAAAACCTAATCATGAGGCACCAAAATTCATTTCTAACTGCACCATTATTAGGGCATAGAAAATACATAGTTTAAAAAAGTCATCCAAAAATTCCTCTCTTTACACCAGTTATGACTCCTCACAATATAACCTCTAACAAGAGTAATCACACAAGTATGTAATCCCTCAGGTGTTGACCATGTGACCATGGAAAAAGTTTTTCTTACAACCTATGTAACTAGGGGATACACTACCAAGCACTCATGTGAAAACACCTACACCATATGACTAGACTTTAAGAAAAAAAGGGGGATTAAATTTTAAAACATGATAAATAATGATTTAATGAGAAATAATTACAAGTTAAGATTTTAAGTGGGCTTCAAAATGATTAAAATTAAATAATGTTATGAAATCACTAGTGGATGTTTTAGTGTGTACGGTTTTCCCTTTTTTTGTTTGGAAGTGTGAAAAGCTGTAATGTTTTAAATAAAAATGTACTATTTTTTATGGGTAAAAATGTAGTATGATGAATGCTTTGTAACACCCACAACTTGCAATCTTTGTGTATTGAGCCACACCAAACATCACGATGCCACCCTTATACTATACATGCCCCTCTACTAGACTATGGTGCTCTTGCCCTCTCTTCCCATGCAAATCTTAGCATGTTGAAGATAAAAAATAATGGCACTTATGGCCACAACAAAAACACTCACAAAACTCACAATGTTGCCACCACTCTATGCCAAAACATGGTGTTCCTTACACATATTGTGCCTACAATAATCCCATGTATGACACACAATTTTTAACTCATTAGAGTGTTTTAAAATTTGATTTCCCATTATCCTATCTTGTGCCCATACCGCTTCTAAAAAATATTGCAACATCCACCACCAATGTAGGCCCTATAAGCTTCAATACTTCTTCCATAAAACCTAGGTCATCTAGAAACAAAAAATATAGTAGTAATGACCACAAAGGGTAACCCTCAAACACATAAAGTGGCCTCTCATGGTATTGCGTGCACCAAATATTCATAGTAGCCATATCATGATTGCATGTTAATTTGTCAAATGTACCTTATGACCTACAACTAACACATAGTTTGACAACCCTTGACACATGCTAAATGACTAACAACACTTTTTATGCCAAATAATGGCCAAGAATACCACAAAAGGTACACAAATCTAGAACCGGTACACTTAGATCATACAATAGACCAAATAATAATTATATGCACCAATTTAATGTGAAATGACCTCAGATCGAAAACTCTATAAAAACACCAAAAAGAGGATCTAAAATAGAATCTTCAATATGCATGCAAAGCCAACATACTAAACTAATCCCATCAAATAAACAAATTGAAAATAATAAATTTAAAACTCCATAGAACTACAAAACAAATCTAATATTTGGAAATGCTTACAATCTTTCTCTGCAACACTCTAGATTCACCTACACATAGCCCTCATTGAAATAAAAGGTTAATACACAAGGGGAGGATCCCCTCCTTTATTCTAATACCAAGTTTTGATACCATATATTAGGAATACATCTAGTCATGTTGATGAACAACTACTTTTTTCTTGGATAACTATCATGAGATAAACTATGCTAAATAGGTTGTAGAGTCCATAATATAAAACAATAGTAAATTATATGCACAAGATGACACCAGAAATAACCTGGAAAACCCTTTCAAGGAAAAACCCAACAAGAAAACACCAACCATTCAATTTATTACCAAACAAACATGGCTGTAATACATTCATAGATTTCATTCATGCAAGTCTTATTTAGTAGTAAGCAGCCTAGTTGCACTCCTCATGTGATAAATCTAACAACATATTGGAGCCACACATCCTACTCCATACCTTCCTCAGGATCCTTTCACCACATATTCAACCTCCTTGAGATGCTCCAATTGCTTCTTCATACCACTACTTATGTGTTTGCTTATATAGACCAATCTTGCACAAAACCACTAATGCAGGAGCATCCCAGGCGAACCAGCTATCCCGCATCAACAAAAAAAAATTCTGTTTGTTTTATTCATTTTTGGTTTGCGTATAACTTTGATGGTATCCCTCAGCCTTGGAGTACAGGTGGACTGATCAGATTGGACAAAATGAAGTTTTCGCTGGTTGTCGGTTTTGGTACATAATAAGCTGGTTTCACAAAAAACAATTGTTCTAGTGAATCTGAGAGGTTTGGTTGCAAACCATCTTATGAGTAAATTGCTGACTCCATCCTAGATTTGATGCCGAAGATTTCACCATCATATGCCTTACGATTTTGAAGATGTAACTGTTTTGCGACTTGTGCTGGAAGTTTGACGAAACATTAAAATTTCAAATTCTATGAGGTTTTATGCAGGACGGTTTGGCAGAGAGTTTGGTATTGTTGATATCATCATCGTGGTAAGTTTTCTTGAGATATGAGCCTCTACCTGATCCTGAAAATACCCATTGGACTGAGAAGCCGGTGCATGTCTATGCCGATGGCATTTATGATCTCTTTCATTTTGGGCATGCGCGATCTCTAGAACAGGCAAAGAAGCTGTTTCCCAATACATACCTCCTTGTGGGTTGCTGCAATGATGAAGATACTCACAGGTACAAAGGAAAAACAGTTATGACTGAATTAGAATGCTACGAGTCCCTGCGCCACTGCAGATGGGTTGATGAAGTTACCTCGGATGCTCCTTGGGTACTTAAGAGTTTGTAGACAAACACCAGGTTGACTATG
This sequence comes from Cunninghamia lanceolata, assembly GCA_027924645.1. Lineage (NCBI taxonomy): Eukaryota > Viridiplantae > Streptophyta > Pinopsida > Cupressales > Cupressaceae > Cunninghamia > Cunninghamia lanceolata. The sequence continues at coordinate 4,046,167 of BSBN01000556.1, read as the reverse complement.
TGGTACATGATCCTCTTCCGTATAGAGCTGGAAAGGATGTTTTTGAATTTGTCAAATCAATGGGAAAATTCAAGGAAACAAAGCGAACTGATGGAGTCTCTATCCGATGTCATAATGTGAATACTCAGAGACTACAATGAATATGTTATGCGCGACCTTGCTCATGGATACTCAAGGAAGGACCTTGGAGTAAGCTATGTCAAGGAGAAACAATTAAGAGTATAACTAAACTGCGATAGAAAGTCAAGGAACAACAAGAGCTAATGGAGAAAAAGATACATACAGCTGCCAAATGGTTAAAGATATAGAAGAAGTTGTGTGGGACAAGATACACATATACTTTTGAAACGCCATTTTCTGATAGTTTTCAACGCCATGGAGAATCTGAAAGGACAGGAACAGCGAAAGGAGTAAAAACTTAAGAGACAAAGGAGGTCGATTGGCATTTTCATGAAGAATAAAAACAAAATCAAGGGAAACGTAGAGGCTGCGTGGGAGTTCTAGGAAGCTTTTAAAAGTAAAATGTATATATACTTCCTGTTTTGTAACCTCTGGGGAAGGCAAAATAAAAACTCTTCATTAACTCCTTGAGAGCGGCAGGAAAGAATAGAGCGGCCAAGGAGGAGTGGCCAGTGGAGGAGGCAGCACTACAGAGGAGGATAAATTGCGTGGGTGGAAGAGCAGAGAAAGGAGTCGACGCTGCATATGGAGAGAGAGTGTTTATGTGTGTGTTAGAGAAAATATCTACAAGTTTATGGTGGTGGTTGTGAACAATCATTGGGATGTGAATAACTACTCTACTTAAATATCATCCACTTCAATGGTCAAACAATCAATAGCAATTTTACACTTCATTCATAACAAAAAGTGGTAAATATTTGTCCTATTTTTATTGGCCAAAATTAACCTTTGACTTTTGAAGTGGATGATATTTAAGAATAGCCGTGAATAACCAGTGTGCTGAGCACAAAGTTTGCAATGTTAAGAAAAGACATTTGACAATGATCTTGTAGTCTTTTCAATTTAAAATACAATTAACCTAGTGTTCTTTATGCTTTTACCTTGTAGTGTGTGTAAGTTTGAATTGAAGGCAGAGAGGGTCTTCTTTGATGTGGTGTTTTGTGTTTTTGAGTGTTGCTATTGCAGAGGGAGATTATTTTTGTCTACATCAACCACTAAATGATATTACATAAAACTACAAACCCATTAAGCCATGTGCTCACTAAAAATTGAACCACAATATTATATGCATTTGTCCATTGTGTATCCCACATTATACACATTTCCTAAATACCATACAATTTACAAGTACCCTAAGATTTCTTATCCTAGTGTGGTGTGCACATCCTACAATGCACCACAACCAAATAAAAATGTTACATTATTATTATTATTATTATTATGTGAGGTGTACAACACAGACCTTTCTCAACAAATAACAAAGGTGTAGTTATGTTCAAGTCCCACACTTTCACACACTAAAACATTAGGGAAGTAAGGAATAAGCTTATGGATAAACTACTGATTTCCTAGGTTCCCTTTTTCTGCTAATTATGTCTGTGTGGATGTTTTTGATCAGGTTTTTACAAGCTAGTATCACTCACTAAGCATGAAACCCTAAGTTACCAATCAGACAACAATAACTAAATTTTTGACACAGATACAGATAAAATGATTACAGAATGCAGAGAATATAGTACAGAGAAAATGTACCTAGAAATAGAGGCTCTTACGGGCTAGGGCGCTAGTCACGAAGCCCTGAAAGTTTCTGACTGTCAGGATCTTCTGTAACAACTATTTGACAATCTTTAGAGGCTTCTGTATCCTAAAGAAATACCCAAGTCGGCTAGGGCGTGAGTCATAAAGCCCCGAAAGTCTCGCAATCTTGAAATCCAAAACTCTATCATATGACTATGTCTGCAATATCCGTCTTCCTGTCGCTCCTTTCCGCCATATCTCGACAAATTTAACTTGCACATACAAAAGGGGGAGAAAGATGGTTGTGGCTATATAGGAGCTTGCCTCAATCAAGCCCCATTTTTGGTATTCCTACCTCAACAATAGCCAAGGATAAAGATCTGCAGATGTGTATGCTCATCTAATAAATATGTATGTAGAAATGTAAAACCCTAGATGACTCAAGCATCAAGGAAAGATCAACACTTTGCTTCACCCAATGAAACAAACACAACTTCACCTCAATGAGATGATAACAATGAAGACTTGTAGAACAAGAAGGTGAGGGAGTTGTATCCGCAGATGATGCAGGAGCATCTCTGGTTCAAGAGCAATCTTGCATCAACCAAAACATTTGTATTTCAGTTTGTTTGCATTTCAGTTCTTTCATTTTCCTAGTTTAGTTCAGGCAGTTCAGTCAGAAGCAGTTTCAGCTCGTGGTCTGGTATTAGCATTTCACATCTTGCGGATTTGGACTTAGCATATACATTCATCCATCTACATCATATCAAGAATTCAGAGTATTTGGATCAGTTACCAGAAAGTTATCGCTATCAAAAGATCAACTATTTTCTCAGAGTAGAGCATCCTGACAGTCTATGGTAATCAGCTGAAGGAGAAGGCTTGCGGATCATTCCTTGACTTGTGGATCTTAATGACACATCATTCAATGTCCTTTGGTTTGTGTCTAACCTTCCCCAAGGGTCCGCACGTTGCTTCATTCATTTGAGGAAGTGTTCTATGCATTTAGGTCTAACCTATCTGTGAACACGTTACAACTCTTCTTTGGAGTTTGTGACCTCCTTAGCTGACGTGGAGGAATCTATTGGTCCGAAAATGATATATATAGATGTAATAGATCTTTAGGAAAGTAGTTATCGATTGATTCATAATCCATAGTTTAGATTTTGTGTAAAGGAGCTTCAAAGCTTTATCTTGCACATGTATGTAATCAGGCCTGTGAGCCTTAATTGTAAGCACACATGTTGCCGGCTAGATTGTATTTGAATTCTATGATATACTGAATGACTAAATCTACATTTGTTTTATTTTTTTTGAGTTGTTTCCATTGTGTTTACTCTTGCTGCATGGTCTAGATAGTTCATTCTGTGAACCCTCCTACCGTGACTGCACCATCAGAGGATTTCCAAGCTCAATGTTGGAGGCTTCAACCCTTCTCCTGATGCTACAAAAGGTTGTTCAAACCTTAGGAAGAGCAAGATAGTCTCAAGATCTAGTGATTCCTAATCTCCATCAAAAGTCTCCATGATAGAAAATTCAAATAACTTCAAGAGCTTCAACAAGTTGTTGATCTTCAATGGCAATTTTGATAGAGTTTTGGCATAAATCTTGCATATAGATTGTGTGTAGTAAAATAATTTTCAAATGTATTTAAATATCTAGCCTTAGGAATTTCAAATTTTAAAATAAGATGTCGACATCGAGTGAAGAACAAAATTTTGAAAACGGAATCCTAAAATGCACGGCAGGAGCCGACACCCCGCCAAAATTCAAAACCCTAGGAAATAGGGCAGGGCTAAGGCGCAAGCACCCAAGACCAACCCCTAATTTTTCAATCAAGTCTGCCTTAAGGGGGTCTAGGAATCCCAAATCCAAACTTTCTTTTTCACCTTCAGTCTTCAGTTAGACATAGGTCAATCAGGGTTTAGGAAGGTTTGAGATAAACTAGGTTGAAAGGACACCAAAGGAGAGGAGATAAACTATGAGAAATTGTACCATTCCATGCAAGAGGATAATTTTTGACATAACAAGTTAATTACTCAATTAACATTGTTCCATTTAACAATAAGCCTAATATCTTAATAAAGAAGAGCCACAAAAAATTCTCAAGTGAATGCAAATTTTAATGACGGTTTAGTGTTGAAGAGGAGAAATACCAAACTCTAAGGGGTATCTAGGTTAATTAATGTAATATAATGAGATCAAACTCAAGACAAAACTAGACACAAGAGTTGAGTCTAGAAACAAGCATTGAAAATGTACCGAAATAATTGAACATATAAATAAAAAGAGAGGATAAGAATGTGAACATTAGGACCCTTACATCCTAACTATATATATTATTACTTGAAAGGATGAGTAAAGAAGTGGAACAGAAGTAGAATAGAAATCAATGTGGATAAAAGAGATCATTGGATAAACATCATTTGGGTACCAATGAAATTACCATTCTATTTTATGATAGCCAAAGTTGTATTGCTCTTGCTAAGAATCCAATTCTGTATCAAAGAATACTGCACATTAAAGTTCATGTGCACTTCATTTTTTAAAAGTTCTCAATAATTACTCTCAAGTTCTATCAAGACTGGTGATTAGATGGTAGTTATATTCTATGTTATGGTCGTGGAGGCCTGGGCTTAGTCCCAAAACCCACTAATGGTCATGGAGACCTAGGCTTGAATCCTAGTAGCCACATTTACAAAACCTTTATGTAGTGCAAAATTTTCTACATTTTTGCCAATGCTAGGCCTCAAAGACTTGCCATTGAGGGAAAGTGTAAATGTCAATGCCACCTAGTGGTCAACTATTGCAAAATATGTAAGACTTGCAGATATTTTGTAATATCTTCCTCTATATTTCTTCTTCCAATTGTAAAGCATTGTATTACATGTAAGACCTAACTTGGTGCTTATAAGACCTACAAGCATTGATAAGACATAAGGGTATTGTATTGCCTGTAAGAACTATGTGCATTATGTAAAGAACTTGGGGGAGATTATTTTGAGGAGGCCCGGGCTCCAATAAGAAAATCTATAAGACCTATTTGTGAGTATTATTGAGAAAATAAAGATTTAAATTGTAACAAAAAATCATCATGTAATCTTGAATATATGATCTTCATCTTAGCACATATTTTATCCATGTATGCTTGTCAAAGAAGCCTTGCATTACGATGGAACTTCATTTTTTCTTTCTAAAAGAAAATTGATAGCATATACCCCCTATAAATATTAATGGGGAGTGTTAGAGAATAATGTTTACTAGGGGTTTGCACTTTTATAAGTGGACTTAAAATAACATTTATAAGGCTATAAATATAGGTTATAGACCTTATAATATAAATATGCATATGGTATATTATAAAGATATTCAATTAATTAATAATTTGATTAATCTACAAAATAATTATTTTAATATTAATTAATTTAATAATTAAATAACAAATGTCTAATGAAAAGCTTTAATAAACTCCTCAATGGGTGTAATGGGTGTAACTTACCTTTTCACCCTATATTTTAGGGAATCCCTTTTGTGGGATAAAGTGAGGAGAGAATTAAATATGTGAATACTTGGATATTCACTTTACAAAAGAGAGGTTTGTTTGAGGCCATTAGGAAGGAGGAGGAGGAAGGGATTGTGAAACTTGAGGTTCTTGTGTCTATAATTGTACAAACAAATTGTAAGTTGTGAGGTCATTAGGAAGAAAGGGGAGGAAGGGATTGTGAAACTCAAGGTTCTTCTGTCTATAATTGTACAAAAAACAAATTGTAAGTTTTTTCATTAATGATTCTTGTGAGGTTTTTTAACTTTATGTTTTTTTGTAGTTTTTTCATTAATGATGCTTGTGAGGTTTTTTAACTTTATGTTTTTCCCAAAAAAAAGCATTCTAGGAGCATATTGATTATCAAGGGGAAATCATTTTTGGAACATTTTGATTTGGAGCACTAAAAGGAACCCATCACATCAAAATCTGTATGTAGGACACCTACGTGCTTGAGAATGTTGTCTACCAACATTCACCCAAAGTCGTAAAGTTGGTTCACCAAGGGGTTGACCGAGGAGAACTTACCCTCACAATTCAGCAATCTTCCCTAAATGTATTTCTAAATATTGCTTGTCATTTCACAAATTTAGATATTAGAAATTAGGACGAAGTAAGTTATAGAACTCAAAAGTCAGCCAAATCAATCTTGCATGATTTGGTGCATTAAATCATTTTTTGAGGTGCTCAAGTTTGACCTTGAGGGGTGCAGATTCAACCCATAGGGAATTCCACAACTGTTGAGAACCCAAACCAAAGATTAGATTGTAAACATTTATTTTATGGATAATGGCAACTAAATTTTATGCAACATTATCAATTATTCTTCATCATAATTCCCAAACTAAATGTCTCATCTCTTCTCATTTAATTTAAGAATATTCATTTATTACAATAGTTCAAATCCCAACTCAAAATTAAATTAAATTGAAGTTAATTGTGTGATTACTGTTTATATTTATTTATTTAACTTAAATTTATGTACAAGGTACTTTATTCCCATGCAAAACTATAAATTAATAAACACAACTAACTAATAAACTTATTTCCATTGTGAATTTTGCAATGCTACAAGCTTCCTTTTGTCATATTCTTTGGCGAGGATTTTGATCCACCAAAGACAGAGAAGACTATTAAATACGGTTCCTTTCCTTTTATCTTTCTATTGGATGTTGAAACTACGATGTTCAAGAGATTTCTTGTAGTTTTTAGCATAAACAGCAGCCCATATATGGTTGAAATCTTTAAGACACCTTGACCACTCTACGTGCTTTTGCTTCAATCGAGTCAATATAACAGGCAAAGCTTTAGCTGGTCTCTCTCTCAATAAATCAATCATATCTATTCCATAATCACCATAAATGCGTTCTATGGACCGCAGGTTCATAACTGCCATGCACAGAATTTGATTAGATTTAGAGACAAGAATCAAAAACCTGTTACAATAATTATTAAGTTGGGTAGAAAAGCTTGTGGAGAGAATTGTATGATAGGTTTTCTTTATCAAGGTTCCGATCATTATGATCCATTATTAATTGTGATTCATATTCAATATGATGATGATAGATTGCAGAGTGTGACCCCAACCATTATAAAATATCTGCTAGAGTTTTTTCCCAAAAACAAAAAAAAAATCTACTCACTAATATGAACTGTCAAAACATTATATTCTTAATTGGTTAAGTTTTCAAGTGGGCCTAGTGCATAAATTTGCAACACTAGTGTGGATAAATAGCAAACCTGTTAAGTGTTTTTCAATTGGAAATTCCCCATCTTGCTTGACAGTGCCATTTTGCAATTTTTGCAGCAGTTTTTCCATGGGTTGGATTGCAACATCAGTAGCATTAAGCAACATATCCAATTCAAATCTGCATTTCAAAGTTATTTGATTGAGCATGACTTTAATGCTAGAAAAAAATCAGAATATCTGTCAGATCTCTTCCTTTAATAAGAAGTGAGATATATTTTTCAAATTCAACTACCAGTAGGTATAAAAGATATCATAGGAAATGATTAGTCAGCATTGAGCAAATAGTTTTTGCAGCAACCTCATCCCACAAATGTTGTATTTTCAGGTTGAATATGTTTATCGAATCCTCTAATGAAAGGAAGGCTGAAGCTACATTAACAAAAACCCTAGCAAACAATATATTTGAAGGACATACATTTGAAAAGGGGATGGAGAAATTCAAGGCTATGTGTCTATCGTATAATGCAGTCAGAAAGTGAGTCAAATCTTAGGATACTCAGTGAAACATATAGAAGCTTTTTATTGAAGCTGCTTTGATCCCATTAAATTTGAGAGTGCCCTCCACCAAGTCATGATTAAGAGTGATAGAAATATTAAATTAATATCTGTTGGAATAAATGAATAAGCATGCTGGCAGTTTGTTAGAGAGATAGTAGTAAGAGTGTGATTTAGTATTAGATAGTTTTTGATAATATAAGTGGCAAAACAAGGGTGCTGAGCCCATTACATTATAGTCCCACGGGCACACTAAAGAGTCAACAAAAAGAGACCATCACAGCAAAAAGAGACCACCAGCAACAAAAAGGCGCTGGTATTATTATTAGATAGTATTTGATTTAACTTATTAGATAGTTAAGAGTTAGTCTCTGTCAGCATTAGATGGGTGAGTATTAGTTTTAGTTTGACAATTAGATGGCTTAATTAAAGTGAAATTTGTTGGAGTTTGTTATTCTTCTCAGTAAGCTATAAAATAGTGTAAACTTCTTCAATTGAATATATAATATAGATAGTTTTGTTTGTGTATCTTTCTTATCTTTATACTGTTACAATCTCTCTTATTTATTTTTCAACATGGTATCAGAGCCAGAAGGGTGTACCTTCTTCATGGGAGTGTTTAGGAAGATGAGAGCATCTTGAGAGCCAGTCCTCGTAGCATAGGAGTAGAGTAGGATAGATAGAGTTTGTTGTAGAGTAGGAGAGATGATTTTGAAGAAAATCTCTGAGCCTAGAGGGGAAATCTATGAAGGTATAGCTCAATATGGATTGATAATTGAAGAGATTCTGAATTCGGGAGTTTGGGAATACAAGATTTGAGAACTTAGGAAATCAATAGAGTGAGAATTCAAGAATTATACCTTTACAAGGGGTACGAGATAGCTTGATGGAGTTTGGTGCCTGCAAGATTTCAGAATGGTGAAGGGAACACTGATGAAAATAAAGATTTCAATTTATGTTTTTTGTTGTTATTCATCTAAATGTATTTAATAGCATAAAGAGTTCATTTTTCATTAAGGAGGAGTGTTGGAATAAATGAATAAGCATCCTGGCAGTTTGTTAGAGCGCTGGCAGTAAGAGTGTGAATTAGCATGTGTTAATCTCGATCAGTATTAGATAAGTGAGTGTTAGTTTCGGTTTGACAATTAGATGGCTTAGTTAAAAACAAATTTGTATAAGTTTGTTGTTCATTTCAAGAAACTATAAAATCATGCAATCTTCTTCAATTGAATATATATGATATAGACAGTTCTGTTTGTGTATTTCTCTTATGCAATCTCTCTTATTTATTTTTTAACAATTTCATGGTACTCTATTTGATGAATAAGTGATTCTCTAAACGGAGGATGCCAGTAAAGGATTAAACAAACTTTCGACAAACTATGCAGTCCTTCAACTTCAATAAAGAATTTGTATAACCTAAGATTAATATTTTTTTTCTCCAAAAGACCTTTGTTTCTTGAATCTTAATCTATCCTGTGTGCCAAAAGCTAGATTCAATTCGTAAGGGCGGTAGATGCTAATAACTTCACATAGCTTAAATTATAACAGCAACTCAACAAGAGAAATAAGGGAGAGTTCATACCTGTCTTCTTCACAATCGAAAAGAATTTTTTCATGTTTGTTTTTACATATTCTCTTGGAGCAAGGCCTATTACCTGATGTAACCAATATCAAATTACCAGTCAGTACAATATTTGTAGGATTATATGGCGACTAGAAAGTTAGAAACAGATCGTGTATTGCATAAGATTATTACTTTGCCAATAATATGTATTCAATTTTTTTATTATAGTTAAATACTTTTACCTGGAGTTATGAAATGGAAATAGAGGTTTTAAACCAGAAATATGTATTAAAATTTTAAAATTATATAGAAATTATAAAAATGATCAGCTGGGAGTAGTCTATAGATTGATATATCACTAATAATTTGAAAAGTCTAATATCTCAAACATTGGCTTACTTTTGTAGTCTTTTCTCAACAGATTGCGTACTCTGTTATTTGATGAGTCTTGATTAAATTTGTTGGTGTCCTCGTTGTTATAATAGCCATCACTTTCTCGGGCCTTTGCAGCAATCCCTTTAAGCAGTAAGATTCTAATTAGAAAATCACTTTCTTTCAAACTTCATATATCTATCTTATCATTTCTATATACAAATTAGAATATTCCAATTCTCAAACATAATAAAAAGAGCATAAAATAACATGCCTCCAATCTCAAGAAAGGCCAGATTTGTTTCAGGGAACACCATTCGAAAATATATTTAAATTTAAATTGCAAAATAAAAAGAGTAAATAGCCCAAAATAAATAAATAAATCCTTTACTGATGATATGATGCATATAGATACATTTATTGAATATGTTTAATACATGCTGCAACTTTTACATAAAGTACTTCATGACAAAAGTTAAAACACAAGAAAACCACCTTCTTACTATATTTGTGAGATTCAAAAATATATGAAGGCAAGACAGTTTTGGAATAATTGTCCTCTTGGACATTTATGGCACAATATTTGATATTCTCTCATGATTCTGAGCTTTAACTAGGCTGGGAGAATGTATGCTGAGGAGGTGTGTAATAAGTTGGAATAATCCATATTTTGAATCATATAGAGGGCTAACTGTTTAGTGGTAAGAACATGTAGAAGGTCTTTGGTTCAACTTGTAGCTGGTCTATAGAAAATTCAATGTGGTATTTCAGTCTGATTAGGAGCATTCTGAATTGTGGGAGAAAGTGAGTTACACTGTAATAAGGAATCTTCCACAAAATTTGTTTGTAAACAGAGCCATAATTCAATTGTAGATCACCCTACACAGTATCAGAGCTAGACAAGCAGTATCAAGCACCAAAGTGTGGCTTAAGGACAGGAATTGGAAAAACTAATCCACATCTGAATTGTGATAGTTTAAGATCGATGATGGAACTCCTGAATGAGGTTCAGCCCCTCTCTCTAGCATCCTTAAACAAATTCCAGCCCCTTTCCCAAGAGAACACTCTTGCATTTCCTCTAGGGGCGAGCATTTCTATGTGTGGCAAAGTTTGTACTATTCCTAGTATGGCTTTTGTTGCAGAAGTTAAGACTGGTAGTCCTGCGCGAGCTAGGGTTTCTCCCTCTCATTCTGTGGTAGGCGTTTTTGGATGTGGCTCGGGGTTTGAAGGTTTTCCTTGGGCAGATTCAATGCGAAATCTCGGTGATTCTAGCCTGGAGGTGAAGGCGCATGGGTGCCCTAAGTCGTTTGCAAATGTGGTGGCTCAATTTGGTATGTCATCTGTGCCGGAAAATTCTGGAGTGTGTTCCTCTTTCAAGGTGAAGGTTTAAGCCTCTTTCCTGTGTGAAGACCTCTCCCGTTGAGGTTTTTGGGGAGGAGGTGGTTGAAGGGGAAGCTTACTTCACTGAAAAATGTGTGATTTGCGCATTTAACCATTTTTGGCCTGGCCTCCCTGCGCTCAAGTGGTTGTCAGATTCCTAGCGGCCCCTTATTGAAGGTAATCTGGAGATTTACCCATATGCTAAGGGGTTTTTTATTGTGGTTTCTGACTCTGTCCAAAATTGGAATGCTGTTCTCTGTGGCCGGTTTTGGGTTAGGGTCAGCATTATCTCATGCTTAAACCCTGGTATCCTACTTTCAATTCCATTACTAAATCCTTTAATGTCATGCCAGTCTAGCTTAGGTTGCCAGATCTCCCGCTTCAATTCTGGTTAGAGTCTTGTTTTGAAGCTATTGGCAATGCTTTGAACTGCTATCTGATAACTGACTCTACTACCTCGGTATTCTCCCACACAACTTTTGCCTACATCCTTGTGGATCTTGACATTTCGAAAAATCTTCCTACTAACATTATTCTAGAAGTGGCAGATTCTCTTTGGATACAAACTTTGGATTATGAGGGTTTGCATTTCCGTTGTTGCAGATGCTTTGAAATTGGTCACATTGCTTCTGATTGCCGTAGTCTCAAACATAAGATTAATGGTGAAGCTTCTTGGAGGAGGGATGTTCTTCCTCACCATTTTACTATTGAAGGACCTCAGTCAGATTGTCAACCTTGGTGCCTTCTCAGAGCTTGAATACTTTCTCTTAGCCGACCTTGAATGCTCCATCAGAGTCTTTGCAAAATGCTTCCTTTGGAAAGACAAGTTTTAATCTCTCCACCTCGAAAGGCATTTCCAGTAGTGAAGGTGGACGTGGGCTCTCTGGGAGCTTCCTCTGAGCCCGCCCTGAATGCCTCTGGTGAGTCTAAGTAGTTTGCTTCCTCTTCGGTAGGGAAATTTCTAAATTCTCCTACTTGAAAAGCGATTCTAACATTGAAAATAGATGATGGCTCTTTACCTATTGCTCCAGGTCCTAGTGATAGGTGTGACATTGGTTCTTGAACTGTTGTGTAAAAGAGGAAGAAAGGTCCTCCAAAGATTGATTGACTCTCATAAAATGATTCTTCATTCCCAGAATAGGGGCTTGAACAGAGAAAGATCTGGTTTAGGGACACGGTAGTTTGGTTGGCCTACGTGCCAACTTCTGTAGCTTGGCCCGTTTGTTTTCATTCTATGGACAAACAGGATTTGTCTGCTTTGTTCGTCAGGTTTAGTGGAAATGGAATGACACTACATCATGGAATGTAAAGTATACGAGGACATCCAGATCAAATACATGGATGTGCTAAATGTGGGGTCTTTAATGGCCTTGTTTGAAAACGCGAGGATAGTTAGAGTGGCAGATTACCTGTGTAGAATTCATAGCAGAAGAATGGTGATCAGCAGTGAAATAGAGAGCAGCCGGAAGTAACAGGGTGGCTGCCAATTGGTTCTTGTTTTGTGCCGTCTGTTTTACCTTCAGGTTCCATAGACTGTGGTCTTGTGAACATCATTAAAAACTTTCATTCATACATTTAATATCATTGAACTATTGGTTTGACTTATTTGTTTCTCTAAGCTGTTTTTTTGGTCTTATTGTTATATCCGTAGGTATCCTTCGTGACAAACCCCTTTCAAAACCCTCTCTTTATCTTTTATAAAAAAAATATTTAAAAAAACAAAAACTTCGTCACAATGAATCAGAAGAAAAAGTAAATCCAAATTTAGATTGGAGATTTAAATATGTATGACTTTCTGTATTTGAATATGACTTGCAGGAGATTTCTTTGTTTATCTATATTCGAATAGCAGGAGCAGCAACACATGAAAGATGTGCAAATTGGAGAAGAATCTACATTTTAGACCGGAGCATTTGAGAAAGAGATTATCCGATTTTAGAAAAAATCTCGAAATATAAATTTTTTAACCACTGAGTAAAATCTTAGATTTTGCGCTGGTACTTTACCTTCAATGCGTTCTTTCCTCTTTCTTTCTCTAAGATCTCCATTTTCTTCATCTGCTATCTCTCTCACAGCCATCTCTCTTTGTTCAATTTCTAGATTAAATGTCCTTCCATGATTTTTTGCAGTTATTTTATCCAGATCATCCTTTGCATCAATAGATTTCCTTCTTTGTTGAGAACTGAAAAGTGTCTCTCGAATATTAGGATCCTCTATAACACATACAAAATCCTTCAGGAGGTCTAAGTGGCCTTCAAACAGCTTGGCGATCTGCAAGTAAAGAGAATATCTTAAGCATACATCTAAAAGAGTAGTAGTGTATTTTGTAATCTTTTGCAGCTCTTTGTGGCTGCATTTTTTTTACTATTCAGCTTTGTTCACTAAAAAAGAGTAGCGTATTGCCAATTCTTGGGCTATAAAATGTAACAAACATGAGTTCCCACTTTCATGATTATGAACTTACAAGCTATAAATCTTAGTAAGGAAGACCCAAATACATAGAGGAATTCAAAAAGTTCTCATAAAACTTTAGTATGTATTGGAACAGTTTGTGGTGTAATGGCAATGTAGAGATCAATTTAAATTTAAATAGTGAAAATTTGTCAAAGTTAAATCTACCACTGTAAATTCAAGATTCCTTTAAATAATAGGAAAAGGGCTAATTAACAATGCTTGTTTATTCAAAAATAGAAAACATAAATTGTATTTAAGAAAATGAATTAGTAAATGTGAACAAATACATATTGTAATTTTAATTTTGATTTTTGTTGCAACACTAGTCAGAGCTCTCTTGAGCTCTACTGATTTAAATTGCCTGACTAGTTGTCCTGTGATGTTTGTTGCAACAGTGCAGCTAGTGTAGTGATGATAGCTTTTGTTTGCAGCCTTTGAGCTGCTTGTCTTGATGGTTTGTTTTATGCTTGTTCTGTTGAGCCATATGATTATATATCTGTTCTAACTTTTATAAAAAGTTTTGTGCCCTTTCAAAACCCACTTTTTACCTTTATTAAAAAAAAAAATTAATATAATTTTTTTGATTTGATATAACCACGACTTAACTTATTAATTTATAGATTTAAAAAATATTTAAGATTTTTATATCAATTTGTAAAATCTTAATCAAATTGAGATTTTTTAATTTAATTGATTGTAATTATTATAATTTTTTTATTTTTCAAATACATAATTAATTATATTTAATTGAGTTACTGGTTCAACAAAATTTATTGTTAGAACATTCTAACTGAATTACTGACCAACTTAGTAACAGATCCTTTTACAGTTCAGATATATTCAAACTAGAATACCCCTTAATCTTAAGAACGCCCCTCAGTGCAATCAAAAGCTGCTCCATAACCTCACCACAAATTTGATGGTCAACCCTGACTGTCAAGCAATTTGTTTATGATGGTTATCTATTCAAAGGCGCCTTTAAAATATTATGGCATACTTTATTATAAATAAAATTATATATAAACAAAATATATATATTATCATAATTCTATATAAATTTTGACAATATGTCTAAAATCTCTCCTTTCATATGATACAATTTTTAATTTTTTTGACAATATGTTCAAAATCTCTCCTTTCCTATAATACAATTTTTTTAAAATTTTAATTGTATTTTACCACAAAAATGATTAAATACAGCTATATGGCCATCAAATTTAGGCCCAAGCGAAAAAAAAAAAAAAAAAGAAAGAGAAAAGAGCATCAATAAATAGAAAAATATATAAATACCTTTTGGCAAACCTCATGGACTGACTTTCTCCCATCTCTGTACATGATAATAGTCTGAAAAAACTCTATTTGTGTTTGTTCATCACCATGAAATCGTCTCTGAACATGACAACCAAAAGAAATTGAGTGACTGACTACAAACATTTAAATGGACAATGTATTATTGTTCATCAAATATTTACTCACAATTCTGAGGGTTTACCTGGACTTTCTGGGCAAAATCTATAGCTGCATCAAAGGCAAAAGCTATCTTCTCAAAATCTTTTGGAACAAAGACATTGAAGCCTAAACGAAGATCACGGTGATGTTGCAACGCAATTTTCATGTCTTCTATGAAATCAATCGTATCAATTCTGCACAGCCACCAGAACAAACAATTGTAAAAGCCAGAATTTTTAAAGATTTGAACATAACAAGACAAACAGCTTGAAAAATTCTAGTCTTCGCAAAGAAAACACCAACCTATCATGGATGAAATGTGAGAGAAGTTCAGACAAGTCTTCGTATTTGGATTTATTGTCCTTGAATGTCTCTCTCACTTGTTTTAAGTAGTCTTCCATTTTACTCTGCAACTGAATACACTCATAAACAATTCAGAATTCGAACTGCTTTATCACACAGGAAAAACTAATCAGCTAAAAGAACAGCAACCTGGAAAAAGTAGATCGTTTATATTTATAAAATTTTCTAAAAATAAGCAATATAATCAACCTTTTTATTTAATATGGTGGAATGGAGGGAACTTTAAAAAATTATTATATTTGGTAATTATTATCAAATAATTAATTTAAAAAACACACATATAAATAACTATAAAAATACTTGATTTATTGATAGATTACTTATATAAGTTACTTTATATGTAAGTAATATATATACATATATATAATAAATATTACTCTTGAGGCTTAAATTTGGCAGTTGTATAGCTGTATTTAGTCATTTTTCTGTAAAATATAATCAAAATTTTAAAAAGACTATCATATGAAAGGAAAGATTTTGGACAAACTGTCAAACTTTACATAGGATTATGCTGATATATATTTGGTTTTATATAATTTACTTATACTAAGATATGCCATACTATTTTAAAGGCAACATTGAATAGATAACTGTCATAAAAAAATTGCTTGACAGGCAAGGTCGACTGTCAAATTTAAGCCTTACTCTCATGGCATGCAAGTAAGTAATATTATTTTAAAACTATTTAATAATTATTTTATTTTATTTTTATTTAAATATACTTTCATATATATATATATATTAAAAAACCTAATGTATATAATAATAATATTTTTGACATATGTATGCATGCAAGTAAGTAATATTATTTTAAAACTATTTAATAATTATTTTATTTTATTTTTATTTAAATATACTTTCATAAATATATTAAAAAAATTTAATGTATATAATAATATTTTTTTAATATTTTTTTTAGATTTAATGTATATAATAATATAACTTTTTGCTTAGAGATGGAAGACCAAGAGTCACATCTCAGAATTTCACATTATATGTTCCTATGGGGATTTTAACTTGGGTCTCCTCAAGATGAACCCAATGTTTCAACCAATTAAGCTCAATATTACTTACATATGCATACTATGTATAAAACTAATATATATGTACATTATATAAGTAATGTATAGATAGATGTATTTATTTAAAGTATTATTTTATTTTACTTTAAAATTATTTAAAAATTATTTTATTTTATTTACATTATTTACTATATTTTTATACATAATTTTGCATGGTAGTTGAGAGTTGCGAAAATAAGCAACCAAGGGTAACTAGCGAGGTGATGGTAAGAGAAAGCAGAGACAACCAAGGGTAACTAGTGAGGTGATGGTGAATGACTTCGTGTCGTATCTAAAGTAGAAAATTCATAACCCATTTGGGAGATCAAGATTTGGGAATTGGCAAAAGATATTGATGGGGAGCCTTGTGTGGGCATTAGGGAAACCATATCCAATTTGTTGTTATCTACCTTGGCCACACAAGAGGTTAAAGAGTGTATTCGACATGGCTCAAGATCTTAGCTATGTGTCCATGTTGTCAATGGCAGTCAGATCTTATTTACTCCACAATGATGTCAAAGATGACCAACATCAAAGCGAGGTGTATTTTAACTATTCTCCCAACCATCTACATGCCATTAAGTAGTGATAGGAGCACTTGCAGAGAGCTATTGAGGAGCTTGCAAAATTATTAAAGGTAATCCTATCCCCTGATGCCATTCCTACATTTTCAAAATACTATGATGATGAGAGTTTGAAGGATGTGGTTGTGATTCCTCTAGGATGGAAGATAAATGTCAGAAATGTAAGATGGCTAGTGGGGATTCATCGAGGCCAAGGTACAATTTGCCTCCCCCCACTAGTTATATAATTTGCCTCCTCCCTCTAGCTTGGTCATAGGTAAATGGTATGAACATAGTTGGGGGGTCGGGTTTGTTTTTGGTATGGTACTGGTCCTTTTTAGTGGCATGTTGCTAGACAATTTTATATTTGTTTTAGTTGGATTGGTTGATGGTTTGGTTTAGATGGTGGTTATTCAAGTTTTAATTTTGAGAAGTAAATATCGTAATTGTATGTTCATAATAGCTAAATGAAAATAAGTAGTATTTTATTTAGTTAATCTGAGTGGCAAGGAGGACTATTATATGGCTAAATTTTGAATGCCTTATCATGATTAGTGGTAATAGAGGAGACTTGTCCATTTCTATATTGACATATACTTAGGTTGGTATGGAGTTGGGTGGTTGTTTATCTATCACTATTGGACCTAACAATATTTTGTTTCTAGCATCCAAAATTAATGTCCTTTTGTGGCCCTTACGAGCCTATCCAAGGTTATTTAACAAATATATAAATAAGTAATATTTTTTTTATGGATAAAAGGTGGAAGGACCATCTGTAAATATATTAATATCAAAAGTTCATACACAAAAAAAAAATTGATGCAAAAACCAACTACTACACAAAAACTTACAACCCAAAAAGATAGATAACCGAGGATAGATAAATGAAAGAGAGTAATAGCTACTAGAGGAACCATAGCCCTCTCCTTCCATAGGAGTGAAAGGGTGAGAAAAAGATGACAAAGAAGACACTTGATTCTAGTAGCACAATAGATTTAATAGCTCTCAAAGGAGAACTATTTGGACCATGAAAAAGAAGAAAATGGATGGCCTTGAACACAACTTTAACTTTGTCCATAGAAAGAAAGCCCAACTCTGCACCATCGGCCTTTAAATTTGTCATAAACACCTTCCCATAGTCATTCTATAGGGCAAATTGCATAACTTTATAAACATAGAAAAATGTATGATTATTCTTTGGTTGATGTGCTGAGAAGAGACCTCCAATAAGGGTCAAACCTTCATAAATCATATTCATCCATAACTTGAAGGAATTTTTCCTTAGATAATATTGCACAAAATTAAAACCCAAAAGACAAAGAAGATCTAGGGGAAAAGACCTAATAACTGAGATAGTTCCAATGCCTGAGATAGTATTTGTTCATTTAAGGCCCAGTATTTTTAAAAGTTTAGCACTAGTAGTTGTGACTTTAAGGTTGTTAGTGTTGACTATAAGTACTAATAATTGAATGAAATGTGCCCTTTAGATCTAAAAAGAAACCTATCATGTGATGCCACATCAGCGCACCAACAAAACATGACTTAATGCATATTGTTCCACCCTTTTTTTTGGGAACTAGATGACACCTCAACAAAAAGCATGTTGATGTGGCATCATATTTGATGATGTGACCCTGAAACCTTAGTTATAAGCAGGGGCTTTGCCAAGTAAGCTACTATAAATTTTTTGGAGTGCTTCGAAATTACCATGTATGATTTTGAGAGGCTTGAAGTTAGGGTGCTCAACTACTAGATCCTCTCCCTTAAATCATGTAGCAAATCCATCATGTTACAGAGAAACACAAAATCCACTTCATTGTATTAAAGTGGATGGGGATAGGGCATCAAAATGTCTTTCCCAAGAATGCCTCAAATAGCTAGCTCGACCTTCACACAGTCAAAATAAAAGACATGCACACTAACTTGACAACATCATACATGCCTATCTTCCATGGTTCCCAATTATTAGGCCTGATCGCAAACTTTTGAAACTGCCTACATTTTGGAGAACCATGAAGATGTCTCAGAATGGAATGAGAAACAAGCCAAATGGAACACCAAAAATAGCCCAAATTGCCACAATAACTAGATTTGATGCTCATCAATGAGATCCAAGCCAAGACATACTTATTATCAGAAACATACTTTTTTTATCATAGATTTACTCATATTTCTTCATGATGCTTGCATGTTTATCATATGTTTACATGTTTATCATATATATTTAACATGTTCATGTTTTGAATTTTATAGTTTAATAAATATCAAATTTAAATTTGGCAATTTAGTTTACTTTAAATTTTTAATTTGTAAGTAATATTACTCTTATATATATATATATATATATATATATATATATATATATATATATATATATATATATATATATATATATATATAATATATATATATATATATATATATATATATATATATATATATATATATATATATAGGCTTGCCCCTTCTGAGATAAGAAGGCCTCAAATATAGAATGGAATGTGATGGTGGACAAAATCCAAAATGAGCTTTCCTCTTAGAAAGGGAAATGGTTATCATTGTAGGATCACATTAATGAAGGCTCTCTATCTTATATCTTGATGTATAGATCATGTCTATCTTAAGATTCTGGGAATGAGTCCCCGAGGAATAGGTCTAGGTCTAGGGATTTCTTAGGTATATCACCAATTTTATACTCGTATGACACATTTTGATGAGTATTAAATCACTCATTACTTTACATATTGCAACCACGGATGCTACTAACATACCTATCTTTAGAAAAAATCCATGTAAAAGTCATTGAGAGATACCATTCTCAAGGTGTTTATTCCAATTAAATCATAAATCCACTAAAAAAATTGCCTCGAGAATGATATATCTCAACATCTTTTCCATGGATTTTTCTAAAGACAAGTATGCTAGTTAAATAGTAGTTGCATGTAATTTTAAATCCATCATTTGGGTGAGTGTGTGATCATGATGGGCCACACAGTACCCTTAAAGTGGCAATAAAAATGCTAAAAACATATTTAAGTAACTTCATGTCAAAAATTGATTGAGTTATTGAAACTATCTAAAAATAAGGTAGTAATAAAAATTGTAGGAAATTGAATGTAGTTTATGAGCTACTATTGTTCTTTTTGAAAATTTTAAAATTAGTTCCATGAGAATTGGATATTTCAATGAAGCATTACTATTTTTTTTAAAGGTAAAAAGTAGGCATCATTCCAGCCAACCTAAGTATAAGAAAAATAAAATATTTTTCCTCCAAGATTTGAATTTAAGTATCGACACAAGAGTGGATGTGATGCCTATTGTTTTGAATTTTTTTAATAAATAAATAATTTTTATGATTTTTTTATTGTAATTTTTTAAAAATATAAAAAAATAATTTTTCAACCAACCTAACTTGGTCAAAAAATATGAAATAATTTTTTTAACCTATAGAAAATAAAGCCTATAATTTGACACATCTTTTGGATTTAAAAAATGATAAATAGTTTGAAATAGTGTATGTAGAAAATTAATAATTACATATTAAAATTATAATGAGGCGTATATTATATTTTTAGAATATTGATAGTTTCCTCTACAAAACCTTTTTGTTTTATTAAATTTCTTTACCAAAAAGTCTATCAGCTTCAAGGATGAAGTTATGGAAATATTTAGGATAACACTAAATAGGTGGTTTTGTAAGTTTCTTTGACAAGTTTTATGACTCTCACTTGCCTAAATCTAAGGTAATCCCAAGGATTTTTGGAGGTAATCCATATTTGAGCTGGAAATATTAAAACTTTCCCATATAAATCTATTTATATAATTGCAAAAATGTTAGCACTCTTTCATCCAACAAGTTTTTTAACATTGCCTCTTTGACCCATCATGATCTCACACTCACCCATTTATCCAAAGTTAGATTACAAGCTCTAAACTATAACAGTTCTCCACTATTATAATAAAAGATTTTAAATTATCTTTTTTGGTTAATTAAAAGTTCACATACCATTACTTATACTACTAAAATTTAAACAATAGACTTGGTTAAACAACCACATAAAACCACTCTATAATTTTTTTTTTTTTAAATATATTAAAATTACATAAAATATTTTAAATAAACCTACATAATCTACTTATCTATTTATAATTAAAAAATAAGATAAAAAAGAAAAGAATAAAGCTAAAGTGGTACAAACAAATTACACATCTCCACAATTGAAGATTGGACTTTCTTTGATGGCTCCATACAATTACTTTGCTCAATGTACTACATATTGTCTTGATTACAAACACAAAATTAAACACATAATATATAATATGTAAATTTATATATAAAAAATAGATAGACTAACATAGATATCATAAATACATGTATTTAAAGGATGTTTTTGAAGTATCTATATTTATTTAGGATAGATAAGTGCCTTGAAACTCATATATCTTAGCATCATCTATGAGATAGATATATTTAATATCTATGCTAGTAGCATCTGTTGTTTTGACATGTTAAATGTTTAATTTAGTGCCCAACATTGTTTTAAAGAATCAAACATTTTCCTTTGATAAATAATAGAGTAAGAACTTTAAAATATTATTTTAACTTCTATTTTTCTTATATATTAAACAAACATTATTCTTTGCCAACAATGAAAGTATATTTTATTTATCTAAATAAATCATACACATGACATCAAAGTATATTTTATTTATCCAAATACATCATATACATGACATTACTTCAACATTTATGAAGGATTTCAAATTTAGTGAAATGTGTAATATCCATCACATTAAACAATCATTTATCATTTTTACAAAAACCTGACATAATAAGTATTTGATAGAAATATCTTATATAAAAATATACATAAAAAAATTATATTATTGCATTTCTAAAGACTTTAGTCTCAGTTATATGTAAAAAGAAGATAGGTTGAAATACGATTAAGGTAGATTCAATCAAACCCTCCTTTCACAATAACATTCATGGACAACAATCGAGTCGAGTCACTACACATGGAGAGGACTTAGCTACAGGTTGAAAGCTAGATTAAATTGATAGATATGTCAAACCCTAGTTCATTAAGCCTTAAACCCTAATTAAATGAGATCGTATACGGACAAATGAAATATGACAAATAATCGCACAGGAGGGCACTAAATACATATTAGAAACATACGAGGATTCAGATTTTGTAATGCACACTCAAGAAAATAACATTAATACACCAAATTATTAAGAAATAAAGAGATTAATATGATTACAAGACAAATTTACTTATTTTGAATAATTAAAATATGATATTTCATTGTAAATAAATTACAAATTACTAATGCTTCATATACAAAAATACACATTTGCAATAATTGTCTCAAAATCATCCTTTCACAAGGTGGTGTATAGTTTCTCAACTCCAGTATCTTGCACTGATATCAGTTCTAAATCTGCAAACTAAGTGATAACATTAGTTTTGCATCGTAGCCAAATACACAAATATTAGTTGCATCAAATGACAAACCTAAGGCCCTAAGGGGCTGACATAATGTCTTGGGGGCTCATCCAAGATGGCCTTGCCTACGTATATGTAGTGTAGAGACTTCGTAGTTCGGACTTGAACTTGCACTCTCAAAATAGTTTCGTACAAATCAAAACCTCTACGATGTGATTCATAAGATGGCTACTTTTTCTTAACCTTAGATTCATATTCACATTTCAATCCCTACTTGAGGGAAATAGAAAATTGAGGTTCTCAATATTCTCTTAACATAAATGATCTTCATCAAAATATGTTTAGTATTCAAGTCACTACCATAATCATACAAAAATAACATTAGATCTTCTCTTTTAAAGAAATACTAGTGAAATGAACAAATACTAGTGGGATGAACATATTCATCTATGCTAATTTAAACTTTGACCAAAAGACATTAATAGTTTCCAAGCAATTAACACAATTACATCTATAATAGAATTAAATGATAATCTCTAAATACTTGCTTCTTCTAGATTCACTAGATAACACCCCCAAGAAATTCATCCCTATTGTAAACATTAACAATCCCACTATCAGAACCAGTAGCAAACAACTTGCTGTCTTGAGAAACACGTAATGCTGAACTGTTAACACAACCCTCATCATTCCCCTTGTGAATACATCTCCTCATTCGAAGATCCCAATGATAAATCTTCCCATCACCACCAGCACTAAGCAAGTGATTTCTACCTTCTGCAAATGCAGCTGCATGAACAGACCCATTCATCTTTAGAGTCCCAATCAACTGTTTTGTCTTGGTAGAAACTAGCATAATATGTCCCTCATTCCTAAGGAAAGCAATTAAGCTTGAATCAGATGACACCTCGAAATACTCCTCTCCTCCCTCCCAATCAAACTACACACCCTATCAAACTTCCCATTCACCACATCCAAACTATAAAAATACTTTCTCCTCCCTGCCACAATCACCTGCTATCCATCCGAAAAGAATGCAACCTTGTAAATAGGTAGATCCTGAATAAAAACACTCTGAATTTTAGCATTCCTCTACAAATCTTTTGACTATTGTGGATAATTTAAAGATCCATGTTGATTCTTAGATTTTGGCCATTTGTTCGAAGATGAAGATGAATAATTTGAAATTGGTTCATCTTCCTTCTTGCACGGTCTTCTCTAACTGGCCATCACCCAAAACTCCATTGCAGTAAGTGCACTCACTAGATTTTAATCCAGATGGTGGTCTTTTGGCTGTTGGAAATGCTGCAGGAACAGAGCTTTTGTTTAAACTTCATCTTTACCAACATGCTTGATGGATAAATGAGATAGATGGATAAGGGGACATCGTCATATCTTTCTTTTATGATTGATTGGCATGGAATTATCTATCTCTTTCGCAGGTTATGCACAGAATGGGAAAGTAAACCTTTCAATCAATGCATAGTTAAAACATAAAACACATAATGATGTATAACCCCTTTATAAAGTGTAGGACTATGAATGAGTGTCGCAACAATAAAGATTTAAAACACCTCTTCATGAATTAATAGCATCACCACTGAAATGAAAGCATTACAAATCTTCACCAATATTTCCAAGTGCTATATTTAGTTGGTATTGGCCTGAATGAAAATAAACGGCTCCAAAATTCAAGTTGTCAGCTCAGACTATTACACATTAAACTCTTCATATTATGGAAAGCATATGGCTTCGTCAGTTATATAAGAGTAATTAATGTTGCACCTGTGGCCCCTTAACAATTTTTAATGGCTTACAATTCATTTAGTAATCCATTCATTGGTATACTCCTATTTAGCTAATTCAATTGCAGCGGCTGCCAAGAAATCTTCCTAACATGAATTGGCCAACATATAGACTCTTTTCAAAATGAAGCCCTCCCTTCACAAAGATCGGCAATTATCTTCATATATTAAATCTCCCAAGATACCTTACGATTCCCCTACTATCCTTCCAAATTAATGCTAAAGCAAGGGCAGCTAACATACTAGTGGAATGCAAGAAGGTTTCGATCCACAAGATTGAAGGGCAAGTCCCTTGTCTCAATGCCTTGACCTAGACTCACTTAGTAACCTCTTTCAACGATGGACAAGAAATTATAATTCATATTTATCAATCTCAAATTGGTGACTGAAACATGATGCTCAACCTGCAATATTGATTTCCCATGAAGGCCAAATACTACGTAGGTGCTAAAGATGGGAAACTCACAATCATATATGGATATCAAGAAGAGCGGCCAGATTGATAAAATGCCACGATTCAACACTTGATTAGAGAAATGTCTTTGTTTTCTATAATTTACTAATAAAGAAAACCTTTGCTTCCCTAAATATTTACTCACCCACTCCAGGTAGCGGCCCCTTGCAAGATGGAACTTACCAATTGAGGCAAACTGTAGGTAATACAAGAAATAAATCACGCAGCTCCCCTGTTCTATATATTAATGGTTTTAATAAATACCTTGCACACCATATCTCAACATCAAATGTTCTGGTCTTAGTAATGCTCTCTGAATATTCTGATCTGTAATGGACAACAACTGAACACAATTCCTATTTAACCATTCTTGCCAAATAAGATGCAGTATAGGGATGATTTAAAAACTATAATACAAACATCTAGCCAAAGAGCAGTAGAACTTCTGAAAACAACAACCAGTAAGATGGATTGGTGAAGAAAATAGTGCAACAAACATGTATGAGACACAAAATCAACCTATACTAGCAGCAAAGATGATTATTGTATTGAAGAATATGGACATGCTCAATACATACAGATATCAAATCTTCACTCCAAAATCAAACTGGAATTTACTGAGTAAATCACACAACTAAAGTAACCACATCAAAACAAAATCTAAAAAATAAACCAAACCTCCAAACTAAAGCATACTGAAAACACAAACAGTCAGCTTACTATCGATCCCTGATTGGAATCGTTCTATTGAAGTCAGAGGGTTTTCATCCTTAGGTTCAATGGCCTTTTGGGTTTCCTCTTGATCTTTAAGGCTCCTCTCCAATTTTTGGATGATCATAAATCTGTATTTTCCTAGAACCTGCCTATTCAGGAAATCTAGAGAGCCCAAAAGATATCCTTCCTCCATATCTTGATCTTTTTAAAATTGTTTAACATGACTCTTCATATGTCAAGTAATGGCCACTTCTTGGCCAAAAAGAATTTAAAGAAAACTTTATAAAACATGTAAATAAGAAGCACAACATATTTTATTTTCTATACAATATTAAATTATCAAATAATTATTCCAGAATGAAACATCAAAATTAATAAATAGGGTTAGGAGCCCTTACATTCTCCCCCCGTAAAAATGGACTTCCTCCTGGAAGTCATCAAGAGGAATGAATTTCCCTATCTTCAACACATCTGATATAAGTTAGTTTTCATTAAAAGATCAACCCAAATTAGCTCACTTGATCTGCAACCACAAAGTTAATAACAATCTAGATTTGCTTTCCACCCAGCCATACGATTGACTTGGTCGAATCCACCCCCGAGCAATTACAAAGAAACATTTTATCAGATTTCAAATCTTTTCTCAAGAATTCAATTACTCAAGAATTCAATTACACTTACTTCATTATTAAAAATCAAAATTTCTTTAAACATCAACTCCCTTAATCAATCAATAAAAATCTCTCTATTTCAATCAACTCCCACAATCTCCCAACTTCATAAAATAATATTCATCCAATCACCATAAAACAATAATCTCCCAAACTCCCAACACATTATCATTCCTCATAACAACTCCCAGTAATATTCCCACCTCAACTCCAATTTTCAATCAATAAAATAAAATACATGAAAATTTTCATCATTCTATATTAAATATGCAACATATAGATTTCTTTTTAGATTCAATATCCATATTCATTTTAGTAGAGAAACATAAAAAACAAATCATTTCTTTCTTACCTTGGCTGTACAAACTCGGTTCAGCCTTTAGAACCAACACAGATCTCCCTTCTTCCTTGCCCAACAACACACAGTAATACAAATCTTTTTACAGAAAATTTCAGTTATATCAGTCTTTCCATCAAAATATTACTTATCCTAAAACATACTTATATCATCTAAATATCACTGATAATCAAATTCATTGTAACATATTCTTTTATAACAACTTTTAACATTTAAGCATCACAGATATCATTCCCATACATCTTATATACTTTCAATGGAATTGGGAAGATTAGTGCCAAATGGAACCATAATACTATAGATCTTACACAATTTTATAATGTACATTCCCCAGGCCATCTACTCCCCCATACAAACTACCAATGACCTCTCATGAGTATGGTAAATTATACAATTCACATTACTCCTCAGAAGCTAGCAACAATAAACATTGATATAGTCTCAAAAATAAGAAGTTTTCCAATGAGTAAAAGTATTTCAAATCAATAAATAAAACTTCATATAAAAACAAATTGATTAACGGAAAAACAATAGTTCAAATCAAAACCAAAATGCTTAATAGAATAGTCGTTGAGGCAAAAGGACAATAAATAACCAAATATCTTAAGAAATCTTCAAACTGTTGGCTCACTAAAACAAATAAGAAAATTAAAATTTCAAATATTCTCACAAAACTGAACATCCCAATCACTACGTAACTTCAAACGAGCCACCTAAGGGGAGGAGGGGAATGTGGTGGTCTTAAACCACATGGAGCTCCAACTTATACCACACAAAGAGTTTGTTGGTGCCTGCATGAGCAGTCAGTTTTCAAGCATATAAACATGTAGGCACCTTCCTAAAAAATTCAAAACATATTCTAAGTGTTGGCCCTCCTCAGCATTTTTCAACAGCAGCATCATATTTTCTCCGAGGTGGTCAGCATCATCATGATTTTCTGTCGACCAGATTTTTTATCAGGATCATCATGTTTCAATATCGGGTGATATTTGGATATCATCCCGATCTTGTAGTAGAGCTACAATGCACCTTGATGTTCTTTGAGTTAAGGGGGTCATCATCATCATCATCCGGTCTACAGTGCATCATGATCTTTTGTATGGGGGGTGATATTTTGAAATATCGGGTCATCTTTCTAATATCACCCCAGCGCCTATATGGTGATGACATCATCCGGATATGAGAGTTGCGCGGTATGTAGATGGGTGATGGTGACATCATCAGGACATGATGATGATGTCATCAGGATTTTTGAAGGCATCGATGAGACCATGGGCATCGGCAAAGGAGTTTTGTGCTGGCCCGATGGTCTATCTCTAGCTGATGGAGCGGATTGTAAGGTAGGCATCGGCGAGACCTTTGAGATCGATGTGAGTTTTTTGGGGTTGGCCAATGGCTTTGGTCATAGCGATGGGATTTTGGACAGAAAGGCGTGTGTCGAGCGTGGCAAAAGCGCTCGACACCTATCTTGCATGCGGCCATGTTTTTAAAGTGCTAGGGGGTTTTCACACCTTGCATGTGGGATATTTCGACCCTGCATATTTTCAAATATCATGATGATGTATCTTGGCGGGAAACGGTTGCGACGCACAGTATTCTGCATTTCCCAAGGCCGCGGGTTGGTGCGCCATTAATGGCAATTGTTGCAGAGGTATGGGTGATGGTGTGGACGGATCCAGTACCTGACTGAAGTTGTACATCCACAGCTGGCGGCTCATGGCTCGAGAACCTCTTCTGTCCCCTCTTCTACCTACTGCATTCAATGCGTTGAGCGCCATTTTTCTGATACTGTGTATCTGGCGGGATTTTTGGTCAACTATGTAATTAATGTTGGGAACCTTCCTTGCTGTATATAGCAGGTTGTGTTGCTCATTTGAAGGTTGTTGAAGGCCTGAGGCATTTTTGTGTAAATAATAAAGGACAGGGCATGATCTTGGCTGTTTTATCCCATTTTGGAGTTTATGAGTTGCAACATGAATGTATTTTGCACATATTTTCAGTTTCAGTGTTAATGTTATATGAAAAATGCTTATTGCATGTGTCTATCTACTTGTCTCCATTTGCTGCATGTTTTTCTCCTTCTTTTGAATCTGGTTGCATGTCAGCAGGGATATCTGTAAGTAGAAGCAGTTAGATACCCATTCTTGGGTGATGTTTGTAAGGCAAGCATCAGTCCAACCCCCTGAAACTTGAGTGAAAGTTGCAAACCATCTGTTATATACGTCTAGTTGACTCCTTGCCCAATGGATAGGCACCAGTCTGCTCCTAGATCAGTAGTTATGAGCCAAAACCCCTTGTCTTGCATCCTGGACATTATGTCCACCCATTTCATCACTTCCACCTGTTAGTTGTAGGATTAGGAGTAGGAAAACCCCTGCATGCTCTCATACCCGACCAAACATATATGTCCAAGAACGTTGCCCACCTTGTGATCTATCATACAGATCTTGGTCCATACATGAGAGTATTCTGCCTGTTGTTGTCAAGTTAGATCTTTCTATCTTTGAGCTAGTCAAGGTTATATCTTGAGTTATAGGGACAACCCCCTTGGTGCGGCAGAACCAGAAGTGAAGGGGAGGAGCTCACGCAACCTCCTGTATTAGTTGGCTGAATCTGCATGTGCATAGGAACTGGCAAACCCTGATGCTGATTCAGAAGAAAAACCAACAGAGTTGATCATGAAACTTATGCAATTTGTGAGCATTCATTAGTTATGAATAGTCAAGGTTTAGAAAACTCCCTTTTTCACAAATGTAGCTCCTTTAACACAATAGTAGCTCCCAATCACATGTAGCTCTGTTTGTTTCACTGTAGCTCCCAATAAACAAAATAATAGCTCACACAGAGCAACAACAACAATTTCCACATAATAGCTCACACAGAGCAACAACTCCCAATAGCTCACACAGAGCAACATCAACTCCCAATAGTTCACACAGAGCACAACAACTCCCAATAGCTCACACAAAGCACAACAACTCCCAATACATCAATTCATCCTCCACGATACATCATGAAAATCACCCCCAAAGGGCATATCACAACAATAGCTTCCATAGAGCACATGTAGCTCCCACAACATATAACTCCCACAACACCACATAACTCTCTTTATATCATTGCAATTTACACAATTTCCTTCATAAACAATTATCTAAACAAGATTTATTTCAGAAGCATTAGCAATTTCAGAATTACTTTCTATAGCATATGATATCTTTGTAAAATATATAGATAAAATATTTTCTTGCTCAACAACAATAAATAGTATACAATCATTAAACAAACATTTTATTTCACAAACCTTCCAATAAGAAAATAAGTAAAAGAGATCCTCTCATGAGGTTTAAGATTTATGTAACTCCCTTGTATATACTCCCATATCATATCAACAAATTCCCTTGAAAGCAAATCTCCAATAATTCATAACTCCCAAAATTCACAATATCAATCCCCTATTTCTCCCACACCCATTCATCTATATGACCATCATCAATATTCACAATATTATCACTAAAATATATTCAAGTAACCAAAGAGACAATCACAATTCATTTCCTCAATCAAATTATTACCCATTTATACAACAGGTCTTTTATTAGTGATCATATCATAGCAAAAATATTATTAGATATCATACCTTGATTGTTCATGCCTGAATCGGCTCATTAGCCTTTCAACCTTCCACTCTTCAAACAATCCAGTAAACTCACAACAACCTCAACTCTAGAAATATTTAGTTAGAGAAAATGACAACCCACTTTTCCCTTTTATTAAAATTGAGCCACTCTTCCTGCAATACATCTTAATAAAACATTAGTACTTTTGAAATATCTTATAGCCAAAATCATCTTACTCATTTCATTAATCTACAATCATACTCTTTTATAAATCATCCATGTTTCACACCAGTAAAATAGGTTTAATATTACTAGTATTTTTACCCCAAAGCTCCCAAGTGTTGCAACCTGGTGCTCTGATACCTATGTAATGCCCACTCAAGAAAATAACATTAATACACCAAATTATTAAGAAATAAAGAGAATAATATGATTACAGGAACAAATTTACTTATTTTGAATATTAAAATCTGATATTTTATTGTAAATAAATTACAAATTACCAATACTTCATATACAAAAATACACATTTGCAATAATTGTCTCAAAATCATCCTTTCGCAAGGTGACGTATACTTTCTCAACTTCGGTATCTTGCACTGATATCAATTTTGAATCTGCACACTAAGTGATAACATTAGTTTTGCATAGTAGCCAAATACACAAATATCAATTGCATAAAATGACAAACCTAAGGCCCTGAGGGGCTGACCTAATGTCTCGGGGGCTCATCCAAGATGGCCTTGCCTACATACGCGTAGCACAGAGACTTTGTAGTTCAGACTTGAACTTGCACTTTCAATATAGTTTTGTACAAATCAAAACCTCTACAATGTGATTCGTAAGATGGCTACTTTTTCTTAACCTTAGATTCATATTCACATTTCAATCCTTACTTGAGGGAAATGGAAAATCGAGGTTCTTGATATTCTCTTAACATAAATGATCTTCATCAAAACAATATTCAAGTCACTACTATAATCATACAAAAATAACATTAGATCTTCTCTAATTTCAAAGAAATACTAGTGAAATGAACAAATACTAGTGGGATGAACATATTCATATATGCTAATTTAAACTTTAACCAAAAGACATTAATAGTTTCCAAGCACAAAAAGCAATTAACATAATTACATCTATAATAGAATTAAATGATAATCTCTAAACACTTGCTTCTTCTAGATTCACTAGATAACACCCCCAAGAAATTCATCCCTATTGTAAACATTAATAATCCCACTATCAGAACCAGCAGCAAACAACTTACTGTCTGGAGAAACACTTAATGCCGAATTGTTAACACAACCCTCATCATTCCCCTTGTGAATACATCTCCTCATTCAAAGATCCCAATGATAAATCTGCCCATCACCACTAGCACTCGGCAAGTGATTTCTACCTTCTACAAATGCAGTTGTACAAATAGACCCATTCATCTTTAAAGTCCCAATCAACTATTTTGTCTTGTAGAAAGTAGCATAAAATGTCCCTCATTCCTAAGGAAAGCAATTAAGCTTGAATCAGATGAGACCTCGAAATACTCCAAACTCCTCTCCTCCCTTCCAATCAAACTACACACCCTATCCAGCTTCCCATTCACCACATCCAAACTATAAAAATACTTTCTCCTCCCTGCCACAATAACCTGCGATCCATCTGACAAGATTACAGCCTTGTATATAGGTAGATCTCCTAAATAAAAACACTTTGAATTTTAGCATTCCTCTACAAATTTTGACTATTGTGGATAATTTGAAGTTCCATGTTGATTCTCAGATTTTGGCCATTTGTTCAAAGATGAAGAGGAATAATTTGAAATTGGTTCATCTTCCTTCTTGAACAGTGTTCTCTAACTAGCCATCACCTAAAACTCCATTGCAGTCAGTGCACTCACTAGATTTTAATCCAGATGGTGGTCTTTTGGCTATTGGAAATGCTGCAAGAACAAAGCTTTTGTTTAAGCTTCATCTTTACCAGCATGCTTGATGGATAAATGAGATAGATAGATGAGGGGACATCGTCATATCTTTCTTTTATGATTGATTGGTAGGGAATCATCTATCTCTTTCGTAGGTTATGCATAGAATGGGAAAGTAAACCTTTCAATCAATGCACCGTTAAAACATAAAACACATAATGATCTATAACGCCTTTATAAAGTGTAGGACTATGAATGAGTGTCGTAGCAATAAAGATTTCAAATGCCTCTTTGAAAGGAAGCAAGGTATGCGGAAAACGCTTCCTACATTGATCTAATGAGGAAAGATTTATGTAAATTTTGCTTTTACAGTTACAGATTAAGATGCACATTAACATAAAGATAATAACAACTTCCAAATGCAAACACAAAACTTACAACACAAGATATACGTGGGGAAAACCCTCTCAGGTAAAAAACTCCACACTCCAAAGCCGCCCAATATATTATTCAGAAATCACAAAGATTACAATATACTTGCAGAGCAAGCTTTTACAGGAGTATATCCAACTAGAGATCCAGGAGATAATTCGACATCTATAAGATTTTTACATCCAACCTCCATCTCAAGTGCCTGATATATAGGAGTTACATTACAGTACACCGCCAACGGTAATTACAAAACCATGAGCTAAAACCACCCAAAAAGTGGCGCCCAAATTATCTCCAATCAAATATGCCTTGTGATGTGCCAAACCACACACCAACACGTGTAACTCTCCCCTTTACAGCTCTTTTATGTGTCCAACACATTTTTACATTTCCCAAAACAAAAGGTCCAACTTCTAGAGGCCATAACTTTTGATCCGAGTGTCTGATTGACGAATCGTTTAATGTGTTGGAAATCTTGTGAAGAGATCTATCACCCCATAACCCGCTACACCAGTTATCCCAATTTTTGGGATGTTTAGAGAAGTTTCAATTCCGGTAATTAGGTTCAAAGACTTTTTCTAGCAATTTCAAAAAATAGAAACTTTAATATCTCGCGATCCAAATATGATCTTGCTCAACGAAACTCACTTGAGATGTTCACTTAGCTGTTCCGCACCTTCGAGGAAAATTTTTAGGTCAATCTGAGCTCAATCAAAGAACTTACTAAAAATAGTAAGTCTTGCTATTTTTAGCTCTCTTGGAAACTTTTGGAAAATTTGAAAGTTCCAGACCATTATCCAAGATAAAGGGTATTCAAAAAGACCAAAACTAGGAAGAATAGTAATCTTTCGAAGTTGCAAGGTTGAGACACTTTTCTTAACATTCTCCCACTTGTCAAACACCTTGCAAGAACAAAGGGAGTATTAACACCATGATTTAATTTCTAGGGGCCGTGAGGCCCATAGACTCTGAACACCATCTGAACTTCTCTATGCTCACATGTTTTGTCAAGGAATCTATAACATTCATCAAAGTTTTAACTTTTTTCCAAATTTACCTTCACATCCTCTACCATGTCATAAACAAAATGGTACTGGACATCAATATGCTTAGTCCTTGTGTGGAAAGTAGGATTCTTCACCAAACATATGGCACTCTGACTGTCACAACAAATATTAATCTTCCCTGCATCAAACCCAACATCAGAACACAATCTCTTAAGCTGAATGGCTTCTTTACAAGCATGAGTTGCTTCCATGTACTCAGCTTTAGTAGTGGACAAAGAGACCACGGGTTGCCACTTACTCATCCAACTAATAGCATTAGCAAACATAGTGAACACATAAGCACTTTTGGATCTCTTGTTGTCAATGTCACCTGCCCAATTTGAATCCACAAATCCATGAATACAAAGTGAATGCCGAGGTCCTATAGGATAACCATGATAACATAAGGAATACTCAGAAGTACCCCACAAATATCTAAACACTTTCTTCACTACATCCCAATGTACCCATCCAGAATTAGCCATAAATCGACTAAGGACTCCCACTGCTTGGGCAATGTATGGTCTTGTACAGACAATCGCATACATCAAACTACCAACTGCACTAGCATAAGGAACTCTGTTCATATCCTCTATCTCAGAAGGAGACTTTGGACAATCTTCAATAGATAACTTTATCCCCATTGTAACAGGAACAGTCAAAGGTCTGCAATCCATCATGTTGAATCTCTCCAACACAGTGTTAACATACTTACTCTGGCCTAACCAAAGTTTTTTGTTTCTTTGTCTCTTCTGATTTCCATTCCTAGAATGTACCAAACTACCCCTAGATTTTTCATCTGAAATTGTGCTGACAACTGAGACTTCAAATCAGAAATTAAACTTTTTACCATTCCCAATGAGTAACATATCATCAACATACAATGCAATAATGAGAATGCGATCATTGTCAAACTTGTAATAAACACAATGATCTGATTTTGATCTCTGAAATCTAATACTCAACACAAAGGCATCAAACTTCTGGTACCACATCCTAGGAGACTATTTCAAACCATACAAAGACTTTTTCAACTTGCAAACCAGATTTTCTTTACCTTTCACCATGTAGTGCTCTAGTTGTGACATATAGATTTCCTCCTCCAAGTCACCATGAAGGAATGTTGTCTTCACATCCATCTTTTCCATTTCTAGATCATACGCTGGTGCAAGAGATAACAGGAACCAAATAGATGTCATCTTTGCAACGGGAGAGAAAATATCACCATAGTCAATTCCCTCCACCTAAGAATACCCCTTCACAACCAATCTAGCCTTATATTTCTCAACACTTCCATCTACACCAAATTTCTTTTTGAACACCCATTTGCATCCAATAGGTTTTTGTCCTTCAGGCAAGGGTACCAAGTCCCAAGTATTATTTTTTCCAAAGAAGCCATCTCCTCTTCCATGACCTCCTTCCATGAACCTACATCTTTCACAGTTCTAGGCTCATCAGTGTTAGAAATCAAAGCAAAAATACAATTGGAATCATGCAATGAATAACCAAACCTATCAGGTTGCTGCCTTATCCGCGTGGACCTCCTCAAAGGTTGAGGTTGAGGTTCTTCATCTTCTTTTGAACTTTCAAAGCTATTAGAGCTCTCCTCATTGTCAGGTCCAATAGATGTTTTTGGTTCAACTTTCTCAGGGGTGGAAGGAAGCTGAACCACATCATATTTCTTCTCTTCTTTCTCTGGCTGCAAGACAACAGAAGATGGATTGAGCTCTCTGAAGATCACGCTTCTGCTATACATAACTCTCTTAGCTACTAGATCCCAAAGCTTGTACCCTTTCACACCGATGCCATAACTGATGAAGATACACTTTACAACCTTGTTCTCCAACTTAGACCTCTTCTCATTAGGCACATGTACATATGCCTCACAACCAAATACTTGAATGTGTCTTAATGAAGGCTTTTTACCAGACCATACCTCCATAGGTGTCTTATCAACGAGCGCTGATGTAGGAGACCTGTTAACCAGGTAACAAGCGGTAGCAATAGCTTCAGCCTAGAACTTTTGCTCAAGACCAGCTCCACTTAGCATACTCCTTTCCCTCTCCATCAACGTTCTATTCATCCTCTCTACAACTCCATTCTGATGAGAGGTATACGAAGTTGTCTTGTGCCTCTCAATCCCCTATTCTTTACAGAACTTGTCAAAATCTGCTGAACAGAATTCACCACCGTTGTCAGTCCTCAAACACTGAATCTTTCTATCCTTCTGATTCTCTACAAGAGATTTAAACTCTTTGAATCTATTAAAGACTTCATATTTACTTCTAAGGAAATACACCCATGTCCTTCTACTATAATCGTCAATAAATGAAACAAAGTAAACAGATTTTGAAATCAAATGAACATTAATAGGACCAAACACATTAGAATGAATCAAGTCCAACACTTCAGAAGATTTGTGAGAACTGGAATAAAACTGAACACGGTTTTGTTTTCTATAAATGCAATGTTCCCAGAAATCAAACTCAAGGTTACAATCATTCTTACCCTCACAAGATTTTTATTCTTCAGGGTCCTCAAACCCTTTTCACCAATGTGACCAAGCCTTTGGTGCCATAACATTGTCTTCTCAGCTGGAAGTTTCACCTCCATAGAATGAGCACCCTTAGGTACCCAGAAAGCACGACCATCGGAAGTAGATGCAACAGTCTTTTTCACTACTGGTTCCAATGGTGAGGATGAAGACTCTAAAGCTCTCTTCTTTGAAACAGAGGCACTATTGCACTGAACTGTGCATGCATCAAGCTGAAATAGAGTGCCAATCTGAACACCCTTAGCCAACACCATAGATCCTCTAGTCATCTTGCATCCTCCATTCAACAAAACAACCTACACACCCACATCATTCAATTTACTTACAAAAAGAAGGTTCTGTGTCAAACCAGGGATATGCAGATCACCATTGATTCCCTTTACTTGTCCATTAGGGAATCGAATCAAGACTCTTCCACGGCCAACAATATCCAAGTGAGAATCATCACCCAAGTACACCTTTCCACCATCATACTCTTCATACTTCGAAAACCAGCCCCGATGCAAGGTCATGTGAAAAGATGCACCAGAGTCAATAAGCCACACATCCTCAGATGCATGCATTGCTAAGGCAGCGACAAATGCTTCTCTTTCATCCTGAGAGGACTTGTCAGAATCTGAATCATAATTCTTCTTCTTTTTCTTTTTCTCCTCCTTGCACTTCTTGCGGAAGTGACCAGGTTTGCCGCAGTTCCAACACAAGGCCTTGGACTTTCTGGGAGACTTAGATCTCCCACGAGATTTGGATCTTCCTTTTTCTTCCTTCTTATCCTTTTTCTTTCCCTTCTCTTTAGATCTACCATGAACTGCAAGAGCCTCCTTAGACAATTCAGAAGACTTTCTCCGCATCTCTTCAGACAATAGTGAAGAAACCACTTCATCCATCTTGAAGGTGGTAGTGGTACTCCCAATGGCCATAACAAGGTGGTCCCATGAATCTGGTAAGGAACATAGTAATGTCATACATCGATCCTCCTCCTCCATCTTCACACCAACAGAAGTCAACTGGGCAACAAGCATATTGAATGTATTCAGGTGATCAGCGACAAATCCTCCATCTTCCATCCTCAGAGAATATAATTTGTTTTGCAGGAATAACTTGTTCACCAGGGATTTAGCCTGATAAACATCTCCAAGCTTCTTCCAAAGTTCCTTTTTAGTCTTCTCTTCATGGATATTCAGGAGCACTGAATTAGACAAATAGAGTCTTATCAAACCCTTAGCTTTTCAATCTTTGAGATCCCAGTCTTCTTGAGACATTGCCGTTAGTTTTGTACCAGATACGGCTTCCCATAAATCTTGATCTACAAGCATGTCCTCCATTTTAAGTTTCCACAACTCAAAATTATTGCCATTAAACTTCTCTATCTCAAACCTCCCAGATGTGCTTGCCATCTCTTATCTGCAACAAAGATTTCAAAATCCATTGCACAAGCTCCCACTCAAATGAAGATCAGCTCAAAAAACCCTCTACCCAACAACTAGAACCAAAGGTGATCAAGCTCTGATACCAACTGAAAGGAAGCAAGGTATGCAGAAAAGGCTTCCTACACTAATCTAATGAGGAAAGATTTATGCAAAATTTGCTTTTACAGTTACAGATTAAGATGCACATTAATAGAAAGATAATAACAACTTCCAAATGCAAACACAAAACTCACAACACAAGATATACGTGGGAAAACCCTTTCAGGTAAAAAACCCCACACTCCAAAGCCGCCCAATATATTATTCAAAAATCACAAAGATTACAATATACTTGCAGAGCAAGCTTTTACAAGAGTATTGTTAGACATAGGGCACACAACTGAGAGGGGGGGTGAATCAGTTGTGCAAAACTTTCTCCAATTTACACACTTAAATCCTCTAAGTGATTAGCAGTATATTAAACATGAGACATAATGCATTCAAATCAAAAGCAAAAACTCATCAACACATGAGACACCAAGATTTTGACGTGGAAAATTCGATTAAGGGAAAAACCATGGGGTGATTAACCCAAGAATGTATTCTCTGTTAGAAGAATAGAAAGAACAAAATGGCACATGCCAATTAGGGCTCACTACCCGAGCACACTGCTCACAAGAGGCTCACTGCCTACAAGAGACACACTGTCTACAAAGAAATAAGTATCACATACATGAACTGGAGAATAGTATCTTCACCATGCTTGAATCAGTTCCATTAAGCTCAATACTTTTGCTCTGCCTTTTGCTCTCCTCTTTGTTACCACTTGCTCATCTCCATAAGACACACTTCAAAATGACTTCACAATCCCTTATTTATACAAGGCATCAACTTAGGAACAATCATCTAAGTCGGCAAACACCTACAAGAACATCTGCAAAACGTGTAATACATCCGGTCGGCCAATCTCAAGAAGAACACCAATATCCGGTGGTTATTCTTCAAATGCAAACTCTAACTTCAATGTGGACCACCAACATGAACTGGACATGATCCAACAATCATCATAACCTTCCCTGAATCACCAAGAACATCTGCACTTCATCAGCCTACTGGAATTCTTCTCTCCTTGATCCAGAGCTTCAAGAACATAGTCTGTCATCACTGTCACAAAGGAATAGGCTCTTCCAAACCTTCAAACCACGAACCAATCTATTTGATACTTCACAGGGACATCCTCAACACTCCCTCAAATCCGTAGAACGGGATAATGAATTTCCAGATCTCACCGGACTTATCTGTGACACTCTGTCACCTCTGAACACCTGCCGGAATCAGTTCTACTTGAGCGACCATAACTTCTTCATATCTTCATGTAGACCTCTGAAAACTTGACTAGAGCATCTCAAGACTTATATCTATAACCCCTTTAAACCGCATCCTCTGATCCTCAACCTATTGAGGACTTTTACCTTCTTGTTATCACTGTTCTTCACTATTCCTGATTGAGACTAATTTTCTCAATATCCTCAGCACACAGCTCATCTAATCCTTCTCATTAATGCAACATGAGTATGTTGACATCAATGACAACACCGGTTAGACCCATACTTGCAACAATCTCCCCCTTTGTCATTGATGGCAACATATGATGTGAAAAACCATCAAGACAAAAATTTCTCCTTACTGTCACAACTCCCCCTATCAACAACAACTATTCACATGTCTTCTCTTCCTTTATTGCTCCCCCTTTGATCAATTGTTGATAATTGAGAGGGGGGGTGAATCAGTTATCTTAATTATTTCAGCTTTCTGAACTTTCTTATTAATTAATGTAGCATCAATTCAAATAAGCAAACATAACCATGAAATGGAAATACACAAGACACAATATTTTAGATGTGGAAACCCTGTTAAGGGAGAAAACCATGGGGTGATTAACCCAAGATTATATTCTTTGTTAGAAGAATAGAAATACAAATGGCACTTGCCAATTAGGGCACACTGCTCACAAGAGGCTCACTGCCTACAAGAGACTCACTGTCTACAAGTTGTAGGAAGAGTAACAAAATCCTTGAACTAATGAGAAGCATCCATATATGCTAAGGTTTAGTTCTGGTTAGGCTCAATACACTGATCTGTTGCACTTCATCCTTCCTCTTTTTTTGTGTTGCTGTCCTTTCACATACCGGACCTTCCTTACTGCTTTCACTCTGTACTTCTACTTTTCTTCGCACTATGCACACACCACACACACCTTCTCATCGAAACTCATTTGGTATATATATATCCGCACAAAGGATTTCATCCTCTTTCTAGTCGGCATCTGGAATAGTCAATATTTTCCAAACTCTAGTCTGTCGGCCGAATCCTTGCTTCCCAAGTAATACAGATCAAAAAAGAAACTTATAGATGTTATCTAACAAGTCGGCCAATCATGAATGATACCTTAGGAATCTTTATCACCATCGACATCTCATCTGGAATAACTTCTGATGCTCTGCCTGTCAGTTCTTCCTCTGTCTGTTCTACCAAACCGGACCCCAATACTTGAATGCTTATATCTCTTTACTCCTTCATCACCGGAGGCTCAATTCCTGGAATCTATCAGTCAAGATACTCCTCTTGACTTCCCCAAGTCTGCACTTTCCAAGGATACTTCCTCTGAGAGATCCGGACCTGACTGTCGGGCCTTGCCACATACTCTATTCTTCCTTACCAGACCACAACCCTCTTCAATCTGACTTCTGGTATAGGCACACCATGTCCTATGGATGTGTGGGATGAACTTTGTTGCCATCAATGACAACAATCTCCCCCTTTGGCATTGATGGCAACACTTAGTGAAAAATGACTAAGTGTTATACTATACTCCCCCTTGGTTGATGCTCTCTTCTAATGTACATTTTACCGGAGCTCCCCCTTAGCTGGATTCCACATTTTTCACTTGTCCTCACTCCCCCTTTGACATCAATGGCAAAGGGTAGGGTCCGCACACCAAAATTGCCCAAAAATTTAACTATACTTGGCCGCATAAGTATATAAACAGGTTATACTTACATATACTGTAATA
Source organism: Cunninghamia lanceolata (assembly GCA_027924645.1). Lineage (NCBI taxonomy): Eukaryota > Viridiplantae > Streptophyta > Pinopsida > Cupressales > Cupressaceae > Cunninghamia > Cunninghamia lanceolata. The sequence continues at coordinate 4,005,967 of BSBN01000556.1, read as the reverse complement.
TGTCTACAAAGGTTGTCTTCAGCTGTACAACTTGTGTTGCCTAACTCTGCTTCATTCTGTCCAAAATTAAGATGTGACCACTCAACAGGAATGCAAAAGCTTCTGCCCTCTTGAGATCTGTCGAATCACTAGTCCGGGCTGTGGTCTGGGCATCTGTTAGGGCCTCATGTATGGCCTCTAATTTGGGGATAATCATCCCTCTAAGCTCACCCATTCTGCTTATTATGTTCTTCCTCTCCTTCTCAAGCTTCTTAATCTCATTCATGATTACAATAGTTTGACATTCCTGATTTACTATAGAAGAGGAGAGAGGATCAAGTTTTTTGAGATAAACTTGTCAGTTTATCCTCTTGCTCTTTTATTTTCTTCTCAAAATCCTTGGTCACTTTAGGCCAAGATAAGCAAAATTTGTAGATATCGCCGCCATCTTTAAGAGCATTTTCCAAGCTCTTTATTCCAATATCCATAATTCTCCTATCATTTGTTATTAAGCCTTGTACCTCTGAGAATCTCTTATCCAAAAAATCTTTCCGGACTTTTGCCTTAGTTGACTTTTCCAATGACTCAAAGTGAGTGCTAATAGAATTAACAAGAGTTTTGAGATTACCAGATGTGGAGGTCGAAGAGTCCTTTTGGAAGGAAGGCATAATCTTCTCTAAAACATTGGATGCAGCTTCTATGAGCTCATAGTCTACCAAGTGAGACTTCATAATTTTTTCTTTTGCCTTTGCTTGGGTGAAAAACCATCAAGACAAGAACTTCTCCTTACTGTCACATCTCCCCCTATCAACAACAACTATTCACATGTCTTCTCTTCCTTTACTTCTCCCGCTTTGATCATCAACCACTTGTTTTTCACATGTCTTTTCTCCCCCTTTGACATCAATAGCAAAGGGCTCATACTTGCAACTCCAATACTTCAGAATCATACATGCTGCTCCCCCTGAGTAGCAGCTTCCCATCATCAATCCGGATCACAAGATATGACTATGATATCCACCGGACTGATACACATCAATGCATCCTAGTTCATCACCGGAGGGGCACTAACCCCTAACTTCTCCTTGAGATACTCAAAACACTGGTATGCTTTGCTTTGAGTAGAGTAACCCAAGAATATTCTTTCATCACTTCTAGCATCAAACTTGCCTAAATCTTCATCTCTTTTGATGTAACATTTGCTACCAAAGACTCTGAAATATCTTACAGTAGGAGTAATGCCAAACCAGAGTTCATAAGGGGTCTTACCGGTATTGCTTCTGATTTGAACTCGATTAAGAGTATATACTGCAGTGTTGACAACTTCTCTCCAATAGATCTGAGGAACATTTGCTTCCATCATCATGGTCCTAGATGCTTCCTGGATGGTCCAGTTCTTTCTCTCCACTACTCCATTCTGCTGTGGAGTCCTCGGAGCAGACAACTTTTTCTTAATTCCATGTTTCTCACAGAACTCTATGAACTCACCGGATGTGAATTCTCCACCTCTATCAGACCTCAGACATTTTAACTTTATTCCTGTTTCATTGTCTACCATAGCCTTGAATATTTTGAATTTCTCAAGAGCTTCTGATTTCTCCTTTAGAAAGGTTACCCACATCATCCGGGAATAGTCATCTATTAGCAGCATGAAGTATCTATCACCTTGAATACTCTTGGTTCTTGTCGGACCACAGAGATTAGTGATTAGTAGTATATTAAACATGAGACATAATGCATTCAAATCAAAAGCAGAAACTCATCAACACATGAGACACCAAGATTTTGACGTGGAAAACCCGGTTAAGGGAAAAACCACGGGGTGATTAACCCAAGAATGTATTCTCTGTTAGAAGAATAGAAAGAACACAATGACACATGCCAATTAGGGCTCACTGCCTAAGCACACTGCTCACAAGAGGCTCACTGCCTACAAGAGACACACTGTCTACAAAGAAATAAGTATCACATACATGAATTGGAGAATAGCATCTTCACCATGCTTGAATCAGTTCCATTAAGCTCAATACTTTTGCTCTGTCTTTCGCTCTCCTCTTCGCTACCACTCACTCCTCTCCACAAGACACACTTCAAAATGACTTCACAATCCCTTATTTATACAAGGCATTGACTTAGGAACAATCATCTAAGTCGGCAAACACCTACAAGAACATCCACAAAACATGTAATACATCCGGTCGGCCAATCTCAAGAAGAACACCAATATCCGGTGGTTATTCTTCAAATGCAAACTCTAACTTCAATGCGGACCACCAACATGAACTGGACATGATCCAATGATCATCATAACCTTCCCTGAATCACCAAGAACATCCGCACTTCATCAGCCTACTGGAATTCTTCTCTCCTTCATCTGAAGCTTCAAGAACACAGTCTGTCATCACTGTCACAAAGGAATAGGCTTTTCCAGACCTTCAAACCACAAACCAATCTATTTGATACTTCACAGGGACGTCCTCAACACTCCCTCAAATCCACAGAATGGGATAATGAATTTTTGGATCTCACCGGACCTATCTGTGACACTTTGTCACCTCTGAACACCTACCAGAATCGGTTCTACTTGAGCGAACATAACTTCTTCAGATCTTCATGTGGACCTCTAAAAACTTGACTGGAGCATCTCAAAACTTATATCTATAACCCCTTTAAACCGCATCCTCTGATCCTCAACCTATTGAGGACTTTTACCTTCTTGTCATCACTGTTCTTCACTGTTCCTGATTGAGACTAATTTTCTCAATATCCTTAGCACATAGCTCATCTAATCCTTCTCATTAATGCAACATGAGTATGTTGACATCAATGACAACACCGATTAGACCCATACTTGCAATAAGTATATCCAACCAAAGATCCAGGAGATAATTTGACATCTATAAGATTCTTACATCCAACCACCATCTCAAGTTCCTAATATATAGGAGATACAATACAGTACACCGCCAACGGTAATTACAAAACCATGAGCTAAAACCACCCAAAAAGTGGCACCCAAATTATCTCCAATCAAAGATGCCTTGTGATGTGCCAAACCACACACCATGTGTAACTCTCCCCTTTACAGCTCTTTTATGTGTCCAACACATTTTTACATTTCCCAAAACAGAAGGTCCAACTTCCGGAGGCCATAACTCTTGATCCGGGTATCTGATTGATGAACCGTTTAATGCATCGAAAAGACCGTGAAGAGATCTATCACCCATAACCCACTATGCCAGTTATCCCAATTTTTGGGATGTTTAGAGAAGTTTCAATTTTGGTAATTGAGTTCAAAGACTTTTTCCAGCAGTTTCAAAAAATAGAAACTTTAATATCTCGCGATCTAGATATGATCTTGAGATGAAACTCACCCGAGATGTTCACTTAGCTGTTCCGCACCTTCTGGGAAAAATTTTAGGTCAATCTGAGCTCACTCGAAGAACTTACTAAAAATAGTAAGTCTCGCTATTTTTAGCACTCTTGGAAGGGTAAGTGCAAAAAGATGGGGGGCCAAAAAGTGGCCAAATTATTTTCAAAAAAAAAAAATACAAAACGCGAGCGCATTATGGCTTGGTAATGACGAGCCTAAGGCTCATCAAAACCAAGCCATAATGTGCTCGTGTTATAACGCGAGCTCATTTTGACTTGCTATAAATTAAAAAAAAAGGTTTCATTTCATTTGTTTCTTGTCCTCTATGCCCGCAGCCTGCAAACCCTAGAAAGCACGCTCGTGTTTTGCAAAACTCAATTCAACACAAAGCTCTTATCAATTCGTCACCAAAATGCCACCACGACGTCGAGCACACCAAAGGAGTGAGTTATATTTGTTTTTTTGTTTGATTTTATTTCTAAATAGGTAAGTTTGAGTTGATTTTTGATGTATATTTCGTTAATTGTTAGGAAATGTTAATGCACCTCCTCCTCCTTCTCCTCAAAATCCACAAAATTCTGAGGAGGAAATACCTGCGGAACAACAATCTCCTCCATCCATTCCTCAACATGCCCCTGGAACACAAGAAAATATAATGGGGCAAATTGAAAACAACAAAAAGGAAATTGAAGATATAATTGCAAGGTTGAAAGATCCTTCCACTTCAACCTTGCATAGGTCCACACTTCCCGAATCTCTTGAATCTATGTTATCAAATGTAGATTCAATTAGCAAGCAAATAGCTAGTTGCATGGATAAGAAGAGAGAGTTTAGAGATTACTATGCAGACAAGTTGTCATACCAAGATGTGAAAAAATTACAAATTACAAAATTAGACTTGTGTTTGATTTTCACAAACCCACAAACAAATCAACCTCCACCCATTACATGCAAGAGGTTCCCTATCCATTGGTGCAACAACCAAGCGATAAGGGACAATTTTGGGCAAAGGTGGTAGATGGTTTTTGACCATCCTCCATGCAATAATAATGAGGTCCCGCAATAATTTTTGAGGAAACTCTACTGCGAGTTTGTCCTCAATAAAGTGCCAAACTATTTTGATATGCGAGACTTCTAGGGTAGAGGTGGGGGGTCAGCACAAGATAGACTAGGGGCACGTCTTGACCCATAGCGGGTAGTGAGATGAGTAATCAGCAGACTAGCCCATGAGCATGTTTCTATCCCTTCCATTGTGAAGGAGAGTGTTGAGGTCGATACACTACAGTCCATTAGTGCCTTGACCCAGAGCATCATAGAGCATGCCGGTCCTGTAGCATAGAGTGGGTTGGGAGATAGTGCGAGGAGTAGGGTCCCACCCCATGCTTGTTAGGCTTGCAGCTCAGCCTATGGTTATGACCCCATGGATAGTCAGGACGCAGGTGCACAGGCTACATCTGCAGCTGAGCAGATGGTGATGACAGATACCTCCTGAGTCAGACTTTCGGCCTTGATACTCAAGTAAATATTAGCAATTTTATTGAATTTAATTTATTAAATTTCACTTTTGAAATGCAAGATTAACTAATTTAGTTTGATGATTTTAATAAAATTTTAGGGTCATAGCGTCGATGCAGTTTTTAGTGGTTCTCCACCTGCATTTTACACTAGATCATCTACTGTCGGGGTATGTAACTAGTAAACAATTATAAATATTACATGTGAATAACATCGTTATATGAATGGTATTCTAATATCTGATTTTGGATGTTGAAAAGGTTAATATTGGAGATTTCACGACAACACCTGCCAGCGATGGTGGACTTCAAAATTTTACGGAGGTAATAAAATAAATAGTTTAATGAATGAATTGTACTTACTAGATTTTTGTATGTGACTTGTGTGCTTTATTGTGTGTACTTCCATGTTTAGATGAACGTGTGTGTATGTTAGGAGCCATGATTTGCATCACTATTATAGTTTTTGTAATTGAATAATGTTGTTTTATTTCCAAATGATGCAGGCTGCGAAGACACCTCTCGATGTTCATAGGGCAATGGAGCACAGTGTGGCCTCTGCGATTCATAGCTCCATGGCATTGACAGGGGTATGAGGCAGATTAGTAGATTTCAATTTGCATTCATTGTTATAGTTGTCTATTTTTGAAAAATCAAAAGATTATTGATTTGAAGTTTAATTTCTATCTGGATGGTTTCTATAGGACATGACATCACCACGGCCTATTCTTGCTACTGAGGCAAGTGAGGAGACAGATTATATGGTAGTGATAAGTGATTATTTTGTTAAATGTTTCATTTTTTATAACATGTAATTTCTATATATTAATGTCTATACTTTTTATTGTAATAGGTAAAGATGCAGGAAGAACTAAATACGAGGAGTAGCCCTCGGGTTCGTAGTAGACGACCCACATGCACATCTCCATTCCCTAGAAGATCAAAGGCTGTCTGTGATCTATTATCTTCCTTAGCCAGAGGGGAATGACTTTTTATTATGTTCCTTTGTTGTATGCCTATATATGGCATTTGTGGACATATATTTTGTATTGTATATAGTTGACATTGTATGCCTATATGGCATTCTTGTAAGCCTATATGGCTATTTTGTATATATGTTATACTTATATCGACAGATACTGATGTATGCCTATATAGATATTTGGTTAATACAAATCTTTTTTATTGATGGCGTCCATACTTGCATTATAAATCTACATTTGAATGGAGATTTGTAGATGGCTACTTCAAATATTTAAAGTCCAATTGTATTACATAGGATGTTTGTTGATCCAATAAGCTAGCTATTGTTATTCAAGTATCACCTAAACCTCATTTTGGAACTAAAAGATAAAAGTTGTATTTAAAAAAAAAAATGAATCATCGTGTTGAATAGAAAATATTAATATTCTTTATGAGTAGCATACAATGTCAACTATATGCAATACAAAAAAATGAATCATCATGTTATTCTTTATGTTTGAGATCCTGAAAATGACTAAGTCTGGTAGCCTGATAGCCTGAAACACTAGGATGAATATCCAAGTCATTAGGATGATTGCGCCTTGAGAAAAAGTCATTAAGATGAGTGCCTAAAGGAGACTTTCTTAAACATTCAAACATTAAGCAACAAGCATGAAGGGTTAAGATTTGCAACTCATAAAGCCTCAAAAGGGCACCCAACTTGGAGAGAGCATTCATTTAAGACAAGGCGCCCATTGACACCTGTTCCACCATAAAAGTGCACCTAAGGTGGAAGGAGAACAAGCCTCTCGTAAGTGAAGCGCACCTATTGTCTAAACCTCTTCATTATGGCGCCCTAGCATGAGAGGAGTATATAAGTCAACAGAAAATGGCACCTATAATGCAAATGAAGGACTAAGTGGCATTTTCAATAAGCATCAATTCACCTTGAGCTTTCAATAAATACATCAAATTGAGCCCCATAAGCCTAGGCACCCTTTGCCTTCAAAAGAACCTTGTATCGACATCAAGAGTTGGTCGTATCGGTGTATCGGCAGACCTTGGTTAGGTTTCATCGATAGTGGTATGTCTTGCCAACGAGTGTGGTTCGAAGTTGAAGACATCGATGTATCGGAAGATAATCCCATTGGCACATCGGAAGAGCAGTTGAGAGCTTCACTAATGAAGGGGGTCACACTGACAGTTGAAATCCATCGGTGTATCGGCCCAACAAGATTAGAGTTCACTGATGTTTGGAGTCTCACTGACGGGTGTGATCCGAAGGTTGTCATTGGTGAGATCGGTGTGTCGGCAAAAGAGTTTTTGAGTGTGTCGATGGTATTATGTCCTACCAATAGGCGAGGGACTTAGAGTCTTGTATCGGAGTGATAAAGACATCAGTGTGAAAGGATATAAAGTCACCGATAGCAGTCTGTCTGACCGATTAGAGTCAATGATGGGATGTTTGTCAGAAGTGAAATCAAACGAAGTCATGGTGGCATCGGCCTATCGGTTGATAAATTTTTAAGCTCGTCGATGGTATGTTGTCTCGCCAATAGTGAGTTCAAAGGTTCAAAAGTTGATAATTCTATGCTTCCACTATGTGCTCTGCATCAAACACTCATCCCTACTACAGTCTAGCATTCTCTAGTTGTGTTCTCCCCTTTGTTTTTGTGAACGCCTCTGGAAGTAATGTTGAGTTACTTGTAATGTCCTTATTGACTGGTGTTGTTTTGGATTCATGTGTAGTCCTTGTTCCTTATAGTCTATTGTCTACTTGACTGTTTGTTGTAACTTATTGAACCACTATGATTTTGAATATTTAGATTTAGAGGGCATTAGACACCAAAACTTCTTGACCTTTAACAACCCAACCTAGAATCAATAGATTTTTGTCCATCCCAACTATTCTAGTCAAGACAAAGCATGTTAATTCTCATTCAATCCAAAGTTCATTAACAGGATTATCTTATCATAATATTTAGGGAAATGACCAACTAGATGGACAATGATGTGAGCTATCTATAAATAAACTTGCAAGAAGTATAGGAGGCATGAGAATCCCTCCATGTTGTTTATCAAGTTGAATGATCTATGACACATCATGTATCATTAGAAAATATTCTCGAAGAGAAAGCAAGTGAAAATACTCAAAACAACCCATAACAAGGTGGAGAAGTTTAAAGGATGGATGTTGCAACACTTTCCAACCTCATAGCCACACTAGTCCAATGGATCAGGATAATACTATCAAGCATCCACATAATAGTAGATAATCTTATCAAAAGTCACAGAGAAATTTCTAAGGACCATAGTGTTATCCCTATGACTTGACACATACTGCTTGTTTCATAAAGCAAAGGGACATGATATAAATATTATCATTATATGGAGCCTAATCAGACTCGGAGGTTAAATTTACCTAACTTTTATCAGCATGGTTTCCCCCCAAATATTTTCCTACTAGTTTTGGCACCTTAAAGTCTAAGTGCATGAAAATCATTCTGAGTTGGCAACCTAATCCAATGGCTTGACACGGATCCCAAAACCACCTATTGGACCAATAGGATCCTAAGCGCTCACTTCATGCATTATGATTTCTAGGCGCCAGTTTGATGCTCCATCACAAGGAAAGTGTGCCCACACTTGCAAGTGTTTTTCTTCAAGATCTAGGCGCCAGTTGAAGGTTGTAGTTGCCAAGAAGAGCGCCTAGCAAGAGGAAGTCTTTTGGAGTCTCCAAAACACATCAAACACTTGACTAACAACAAGATAACTTTTTCCCAAGTTAGGCGCTTCAAGAGGGAAGTTAGAACATGAATAAGCGCCAACTTGTCTAGGCGCAAACTCAAGCTTGTTGAGGATACACATGGCGCCCAACATTCCTTAGTGATTTCACGAACTTCAAACTCTCAGAACTGTTCAAGGAATGCCCAATGCCCCTTCTTGATGATAGGCACCAAAGTGAGGGTGGAATTGCACCTTGATGGCATTAGGCGCTATCTAGAGTATGCTACTCCATGGAAATGCGCCTTCTTTCTTAGAGTAATTCAAACACTCCAAGGTCTTCAGTGATCAATTCCCCAACTTATGAAATGTCCTCCTTCATTTTAAAACACATTGTAATGCTCTAGAGAGATGACTATACCTAGGCGTCAATCTGGGTTAGAAATGCCTCCAAAGTGCGCCTTCTCTTTCAGAATGCAAAACAAGGTCCAAAGGTGCTAATAAACTGAAGCGCTTCTTTGGAAAAGTCCCGGAGGTTAAGATGCACCTTGTCTTAATGAGGTGCAACTCTTGGGTAAGAAAGCTTGTAAAGTGCGCCTAACTTAGTGAAGAGGTTGATAACTTCTAAACCCTTCCTGGAACTTAGATTGCTTCAACTGAAGATCATCTTGCACCAATACATCACCAAAATTTCAATCACAAGATCAATTCAAACTTAGGCACTCATTAAGAGTCTTTCCAATGTTGGCGCATCTGAGAGGTTGAACTGGCAAGAGATGGCACCTAGCTTCCTAGACCTTGTTTCAATATGTTTGAGTTCCAAAGTTGACTCAATGGTATCAAGATGGTGCCATAGAGTCTTTGGACTAGTTCCTTAGAGTTTCAAAAACATTCTGGCTCCTTCAAAATTCTTCCTACATGCTTGGGCGCCATTTCAAGGTCCTCGAACCATGATGTAGCGCCTTATTGCTCTAGGCGCCCATTCATGATTGTGCAACTTGAGATTGACACCTAGAGTGAATAGGCTTTCATCCTGACTTAATACACTGCCTCCTTCTGACAATTTTTGGGGCAGCAGAAAACCTTTCACCACGGGCAAATGTCTCAGAGATATAAAAAATTGAGAGAGGTTATTGTAGAGGCACTCTATGTGATCGCGTTGCCTTAGACAGAATGTTTCTAAGTGACACAGTTTTCAAGTAACATCTCGTCAAAGATTGTTACTTTTTTGCACTTTGGACTCTTCAGGGATATCGTCGGTACAATGTAGCTCGGACTGTTTCGACATGTTTGGGTGAAAAACAGGACCATGCCTAGCGTAAATGTACCCATCCGGACGCATTGGAATAGTCAGTTTAGTCACATCAGGAGCAGGATGAAAGTTACACCCCTTTGTAACTTTACACTGCCTCCTTCTAACGATTTTTGGGGCAGCAGAAAACCTTTCACCATGGGCAAATGCCTCAAAGATATAAAAAACCGAGAGAGGTTATTGTAGAAGAACTCTACATGATTGTGTTTCCTCAGACAAAATGTTTCTAAGTTACACGGTTATCGAGTAACATCTCGTCAAAGATTGCTACCTTTTTGCACTTTGGACTCTTCAGGGATGTCGTCAGTACAATGTAGCTCAGACTGTTTCGACATGTTTGGGTGAAAAATAGGACCATGCCTAGCGTAAATGTACCCATCCAGACGCGTTGGAATAGTCAGTTTGGTCACATCAGGAGCAGGATGAAAGTTACACCCTTTTGCAACTTTACACTGCCTCCTTCTGACGATTTTTGGGGCAGCAGAAAACCTTTCACCACATGCAAATGCCTCAGAGATATCAAAAAATGAGAGAGGTTATTGTAGAGGCACTCTACATGATCGCGTTGTCTTAGACAGAATGTTTCTAAGTGACAGTTTTTGAGTAACATCTCATCAAAGATTGTTGCCTTTTTGCACTTTGGACTCTTAAGGGATATCGTCGGTACAATGTAGCTCGGACTGTTTCGACATGTTTGGGTGAAAAAAAGGACCATGCCTAGCGTAAATTTACCCATTTGAACACGTTGGAAAAGTTAGTTTGGTCACATTAGGAGCAGGATGAAAGTTACACCCCTTTGCAACTTTACACTGCCTCCTAATTATTTTTGGGGCAGCAGAAAACCTTTCACCACGAGCAAATGCCTCAGAGATATAAAAACTGAGAGAGGTTATTGTAGAGGCACTCTACATGATTGTGTTTCTTCAGATGGAATGTTTCTAAGTGACATAGTTTTTGAGTAACATCTCGTCAAAGATTGTTGCCTTTTTGCACTTTGGACTCTTCAGGGATATCGTCGGTACAATGTAGCTCAGACTGTTTCGACATGTTTGGGTGAAAAATAGGACCATGCCTAGCATAAATGTACCCATCCGGATGCGTTGGAACAGTCAGTTTGGTCGCATCAGGAGCAAGACACCAAAAATGCAAAAGTTGCTTTGTGCAACTTGACAAGGTTGACACTTTTTTGCAACATGACTCAAAGACTCAAACTAACCCCAAATGACTCAAAGTGACTTAAAATCACCTTGATTTTGGCGCCCAATGTACATTATAGAGGTCTAGGCACTCCTTATCATTCAAACATCTTAGATGAGCGCCTAGGAAAGGAAAAAACTCTAAGTTTCATCATCATGAGCACCTAATATCAAGAGACTTTAATGGCTCAAACCTTAGCATGGAGTCCTAAGGCACATTTCATGTCTCCTTTCATCCATTTTGGCGCCCTTATGTAGATTTTTCAAGTTGATTTGGCACCCTGTATGTGAAGGAAGATCTAAAGGCATGAAAGTGGATGTCATTTTGCAAGAGTTTGGATCATCAAAATTCAAAGAAATAAGACTATTAAGCTTGGGCGCCCTTGGTCTTCTTTTCATTCATTATGAGCGCCTTGGGAGAATGGTATATAGGTCATCATCATGATTGGGCGCCCTGGATCCAGAGTGTTGGAGAGATCATCAAATAGTGTCTAGAGGAAGTAGGGTGAGTTATGAGTTTGGTCGCATCAGGAGCAGGACACCAAAAATGTATAACATGATGATGTAAAAATGTGTATATGTGTAAAAATGCTGGAGAAAATAAAAGAAGACAAACCTTACAAATTAATGTGCATACTTACAACTCAATGTAACATGACTTTAGAAAATCAATGTGAATACTTACAAATTAATCCAATGAGCCATCCGGGTCTGCTCTACTCTTTATTGTGTCAAGTATTGCTTCATGGTCAGACTCACACACCTTCCACAAGATTTTGTTCAAAGGTCTACCCCGATACTTTATCAAATGAACATTGGATGCCATGACAAGGTTCGAGTAATGAAGAATCTTCCGATGCATGTCAAAGTCTTGAAATAGCCAAATATTAACACTCTTATGTGGGTACCTTCTAAGCCATGTTCCAGTAATAACCACTGAGCCTGTAGGGTATTCGATGTTTTCTCCATCTGTAATAGGGGCCTCTAATTTTCTTTTGGCCTCAACACAACGACATAAGTAATAATATGTTCCCTCTTCATTATCTTCATCTGCAATAATTGCATAAACGTGCCCTACATTGATATGTGTAGCAAATTAGATGAAATTAGTCAACATTACAAAAACACTACAAAGTAAGATGACATTACTTGGTTGAACTAGATGAAATTAGATGCATATACGTGCCCTATATTACCTGGTTGAACTAAATCTGATATGTGGTCAATGTCAACTGATGATTCCATTTGTGTTAGCTCTAGTGCCATCGGGGGTCGATACGTGTCAAGTGGGCTAAGATAACTTAACTGCCATTCGTCAACCCACTCCTTTGACTCGCACTCATCCCAGACTTGAATTGTACAGGAAGAACAAAAGCATGACATCTTTCATGTATGGATACTCCATGAACCTGCAATTGAGCTTTTGAAAGAGTGCATCTCATTTGATCCTGTCAGTGTACAACAGTCCTCATATGGTGCAATGTTAGTATCATCTATCAACCAAAAAAATCTACGAACTAAAGACTTACCTTCATTACTTGGACCCATGGAAGCATTACACAACTTGACAATCAATTTTGCATCTATCAACTTTGCATTGTCTTTATACTTTAACTCTTCTCGTGCTATGGCTCTTTTGATACATGCTTCTACACCATCATGCTCCCCCTTTCCATGCCTGGCCTCACAAAAGTTCCACATATGCTGAATACCTGTAAAATTATGCCTCCTACTCAACCAATAGAAATTTTATGAGTTCTTGAATTGTGACGCACAGTTATCCGACCATATGATATGCTGACTGAACGATATGCCCCTTCTAGCCAAATCATTGTAGAACACCTGAAAGCAACCTTGCACGAACTCTGTAGAATGCGTGCGATCATCACTAATATAGAAATTATACTCCCTTATGATCTTTCTGTCATCCTCTGTACTATCATTCACATGGATGAATGCGATGTGCATAAATATAGAAACCTATGTGGAGTTGTAATATTGTGATTGCACCTCACGTTGTGGCTGTAGACTATAGTTCTCTACAAAGTTGACGACTGAAACAATGCTACCAACCAGAAATATGTCCTTACATAACTTGAATTGCAAGTCCAACTATCGAGCTCTATGGGCATGTATTGCATACTCATACACTATGTTGTCACGAAATATAGGCATAAACTGATACACTGGAGTCTTTTCAATAACCAATTCACACCTCTTTGCTTCTTTACCATCTTTTGTATTGTATGCCACTATTTTATACTTGCCAAACTCTACTAGTTCATTTCCAACCGCATGTGTTCTTTCCATATGTTCACATATTGGCAAATGTTGCAAGCCACTGCAATGATGACATGTGCCATCCAAGCATAATTTCTTGTAGAATATTTGACCTTCCTCTCTTTCACATAAAATTCTTGATATGAAGTCTCTTGAAGATGTTGGTGGGGCACATATGGCACAACCCTGCAAATCATTGTTAGTATCCATATCTAAACATATAGACCTATAAGCATCAAAATGGTTAGAAAATTCAATATGTAATCTACAACAAGTAGTGCGTGTGTGATTTATCTTAACATAGAAAGGTTTTAGCATTTCAAAATATCTTTGACAAATTTTAATTTGAGGATACTTCTCTAGAAATTTACCATAAAACTGTGTTTGAGTCTCATCCAAAAAATGCTTTGGATGTGGCTCACGGTTCTGACTACCGATTCTCCTTCTTACCACATCCCTTTGATTCGGAGATACTCTTGTGTAATTCTTCCAAAAGTCTTCAATTAGTGATCTCAATGCTTCAACAATTGGTTTATCTTTTCGTGGTAGTCTCCCTAAGAATGCCCATAATTCATTGGCATTAGTGTCCTCAATTCTTTGGCATCTTCCAATGGCTCTTGATAAAGTTTTCCTATTAATTCTCAATTGTTGACTCATCTTTCTAATGAGACAAGCTTTCCTCATTTGACTACTTACTATAGTCGATGTAATCACACGCTGTGTTGCATTACTATCTTTTGTGCGTGAGGTGTTACCCACACTCTCATACGCACTCATTAGATTCTTGACAATAGATTTTTCACTTGAAGCCTTTGATGTTCTCAACCCAAGAATCTTCATGATAGACCTATACTTTATACTTCACATCATTGCAACGAATAGTTGACATCTTGCAGTCTCATTTAACTTTTCAAAGAACAATCTCCAAATCTTATTAGCATATCTTCTACAAGTGCATTTTGGAATCTTACCTTCCATTGGCTGCAAAATATTCTCATCAATATCGATCAAATACTTTGGCTTTCTATGCAAAATTCTAGGTGGTGTTAAGTTAGGTAAATTCATCTCAACATTAGCAATTTCATCAATATTTAAATGAGATGGGTTAGATGGTATACCTTCGATCGAAGATGGAATAGATGACATACCTTGAGGTTGAGGTGGGAACGATGGCGTACCTCCTTCATCACATGTGAGTGATGATGTACTCTCAACTTGAGATGTGGTAGATGGTGTCCCTACATGTTGACTTGCAGTAGAGGACGTGTCTCTAACTATGGTATTCAAATCTCTCGTACCACGAAGTTTTTTCATTCATTCTCTTTGTGCCACCAATACCATATCTCTTTGTGATGGTTGTGGTTCCTCTTCAATTGGTGTGTCTTCATTTATCATGTCCAATTTCCTCTTCTCACGAAGTTCCCTCATAGCCACTGCTTTCTTTGCATTCTTAGGTTCTATCTCTTCCTGTGTTGGTTTAATTCTTGATCGTTTCCTCGACATGATGGAGAATTTGTCTGTAGCATGATAAAGAGACCAATATTAGTTCCTAAGAAATGAATACAAGATAATAGTGGGATTGTATTTTTATTATGTTGTAAGGATTCATTCTTGTATAGTTTGACATCATGGTATGTTAAGATCTGTTTATTACACATAATTATTAAAGAGCCCAAGTGTAGAAAATATACATGGCATCGTGTGAGATTGTAGGCTGCTTTCTTGATTGGGAATGTGTCTATTTTAAAGATGTATGATAAAGCATGATAAAGTAATTCAATCTAAAATAAGGAAATTGTAAAGAACATGCATGTAAAGACTTGACATACCTAAAAAATGAAAATTCGAATGGAGAGAGTACCCAATTATGTAGTGTTTTTTTCTTCTTGCATCAAACTCCTCAACAATTTGAGTTTTTCACCACTTGCTTCATTTTCAATGTTAAATTGAATAACACTCAAATATAATTACTAACAACAATACTATTAACCAATCTATGATGTTAAATTCCTAAAATTGAATCACAATTAACATTGCAACACTACAAAAATTGAAACTTGAATAGATATATATAACACTTGGTGTGAAAACTATGTTATTTCCTCCTCAAGTTGGCAAAGCAGAAAAGGTGGTGGAAAGATCATGCAAAGGTGGTACAATGTGTCAAATGTGCATGTGAACTTCCCAATAGCATGAAAGCACTTCTTTTTTGTCGAAGCACGCGCAGAATCAGTATGAAAACAGAGCATGTGGGCCTGGATCACAGGGGTCAACACTTTTTTACCATTTCTATAGCAACAGAAAACACGAGCACATTATAACACGCTTGCATTTTGTCCTGCTATAGGTTGATCACATCCTTTGCATTGATCACATCTCTTTCCAAACCTTCCCCTTCAGACTTGAATGACCACAAGGTTTTCTAGGCAAAACTTGTTTCCTGCAAGAGCTTGCCAGATGCTCTGCCATATGATAGGCATAACAATGAAGGGGCAAGCCCTCATAATCAAGTTCTTGATAGAAAATGCCCATCGAGGAAGAAAGACAGATCTTCTTTGGAAGCAGAAGTTCTAGTTTGTGACAAATCCTTATCCAAGCATAAATAGCAGGGGTTCTGTCAAGCGATTTCCAATCCACTTCCACAAAGTCTCCTGAAGACTTCCTGATTGATTCCAAAACATCCACACCCCAAAACTGGAGAGGCAATCAACATAATCGAACCCATAAATGTACATTTGACAATAGAAACCCTCAACACTATATCTTAAACCCTAATCCCTCAACCCTCAACCCTAAACCTTATTCCTAAACCCTAATCCCTCAACCCTCAACCCTAATCCGTCATCCCTCAACTCTAATCCCTCATCCCTAAACCCTAAATGCTATCCCTATTCCTAAACCCTCAACAGACTAGATGCTATACCTTAAACCCTAATCCCTTATCCTTAAACCCTCCAACCCTATCTCTAATCCTTACACCCTCCACACTCTACTTTAACCCTAATCCCTCGACCCTCAACCCTACCCCTAAACTCTTGACCCTCAAACCTCAACCCTTAACCCTCAACGTCAAACCCTAATCCCTCAACCCTTAACTTTGATCCCTCGACCCTCAACCCTATCCCTAAACCCTTGACCCTTGAACCTCAACCCTCAACCCTCAACGTCAAACCCTAATCCCTCAACCCTTAACTTTGATCCCTCAACCCTCAACCCTATCCCTAAACCCTAAACCCTCAACCCTCAACGTAAAATCCTAATCCCTCAACCCTTCACTCTAATCCCTCAACCCTAAACCCTATCCCTAAACCCTCAACACTATACCTTAAACCCTAATCCCTCAACCCTCAACCCTAATCTGTCATCTGTCATCCCTCAACTCTAATCCCTCATCCCTAAACCCTAAATGCTATCCCTATTCCTAGACCCTCAACGGGCTCGATACTATACCTTAAACCCTAATCATTCTACCCTTGACACTCTTATTTAACCCTAATCCCTTGACCATTAACCCTATCCCTCAACCTCAACCCTCAACTCTCAACATTAAACCCTAATTCATCAACCCTAAACCCTAATCCCTCAAACCTAAACCATATCCCTAAACCATCAACCCTCAATACTATACCTTAAACCCTAATCCCTATCCCTCAACCCTTAACCCTTAAAACTTAAACCCTATCCCTACACCCTCAACACTTGACACTATATCTTAAGCCTTAAACCCTCATCCCTAAAGCCTCAACCCTCAATCCTTAAACCTTCAACCCTAAACCCTATCCCTAATCCCTCTACCCTCAACACTCTAAACCTAACCTTGACATTAAATACTAATCCGTCAACCCTAAACCCTAATCTGTCAACCCTAAACCCTTTTCCTAAACCCTCAACCCTCAACACTATACCTTAAACCCTAATCCCTCAACCCTCAACCCTAATCCATCATCCCTCAACTCTAATCCCTCATCCCTAAACCCTAAATGCTATCCCTATTCCTAAAACCTCAACAGACTCGATACTATACCTTAAACCCTAATCCCTTATCCCTAAACCCTCCAACCCTATCCCTAATCCTTACACCCTCCACACTCTACTTTAACCCTAATCCCTCGACCCTCAACCCTATCCCTAAACGCTTGACCCTCGAACCTCAACCCTCAACCCTCAACGTCAAACCCTAATCCCTCAACCCTTAACTCTAATCCCTCGACCCTCAATCCTATCCCTAAACCCTAAACCCTAAACTCTCAACCCTCAACATCAAATCCTAATCCCTCAACCCTTCACTCTAATCCCTCAACCCTAAACCCTATCCCTAAACCCTCAACACTATACCTTAAACCCTAATCCCTCAAACCTAACCCTAAACCTTATCCCTAAACCCTAATCCTTCAACCCTAATCCGTCATCCATCATCCCTCAACTTTAATCCCTCATCCCTAAACCCTAAACGCTATCCCTATTCCTAGACCCTCAACAGGCTCGATACTATACCTTAAACCCTAATCCTTTATCTGTAAACCCTCCAACCCTATCCCTTAATCCTAATCCCTCGACCCTCAACCCTATCCTGAAACCCTTAACCCTCGAACCTCAATGTACTCAACCCTCAACTTCAAACCCTAATCCCTCAACCCTTAACTCTGGTCCCTCGACCCTTAAACCTTAAAACTTGAACCCTAAAACCTATCCCTACATGCTTGACACTCGACACTATCTTAAACCCTAATCCCTTAACCTTCATCCCTAAAGCCTCAACCCTAAATCATTAAACCTTCAACCCTAAACCCTATCCCTAATCCCTCTACCCTCAACACTCTTATTTAACCCTAATCCCTTGACCATTAACCCTATCCCTCAATCTCAATCCTCAACCCTCAATCCTCAATCCTCAACCCTCAACCCTCAACTCTCAACATTAAACCCTAATTCATCAACCCTAAAACCTAATCCCTCAAACCTAAACCCTATCCCTAACCATCAACCCTCAACACTATACCTTAAACCCTAATCCCTACCCCTCAACCCTTAACCCTTAAAACTTAAACCCTATCCCTACATCCTCAACACTTGACACTATATCTTAAGCCTTAAACCCTCATCCCTAAAGCCTCAACCCTCAATCCTTAAACCTTCAACCCTAAACCTTATCCCTAATCCCTCTACCCTCGCCACTCTAACCCTAACCTCGACATTAAATACTAGTCCGTCAACCCTAAACCCTAATCCGTCAACCCTAAACCCTATCCCTAAACCCTCAACCCTCAACACTATACCTTAAACCCTAATCCCTCAACCCTCAACCCTAAACATTATCCCTAAACCCTAATCCGTCAACCCTCAACCCTAATCCATCATCCCTCAACTCTAATCCCTCATCCCTAAACCCTAAATGCTATCCCTATTCCTAAAACCTCAACAGACTCGATACTATACCTTAAACCCTAATCCCTTATCCCTAAACCCTCCAACCCTATCCCTAATCCTTACACCCTCCACACTCTACTTTAACCCTAATCCCTCGACCCTCAACCCTATCCCTAAACCCTTGACCCTCGAACCTCAACCCTCAACCCTCAACGTCAAACCGTAATCCCTCAACCCTTAACTCTGATCCCTTGACCCTCAACCCTATCCCTAAACCCTAAACCCTAAACCCTCAACCCTCAACCCTCAATGTCAAATCCTAATCCCTCAACCCTTCACTCTAATCCCTCAACCCTAAACCCTATCTCTAAACCCTCAACACTATACCTTAAACCCTAATCCCTCAACCCTAACCCTAAACCTTATCCCCAAACCCTAATCCCTCAACCCTAATCCGTCATCCCTCAACTCTAATCCCTCATCCCTAAACCCTAAACGCTATCCCTATTCCTAGACCCTCAACGAGCTTGATACTATACCTTAAACCCTAATCCCTTATCCCTAAACCCTCCAACCATATCCCTTAACCTTAATACCTCGACCCTCAACCCTATCCCGAAACCCTTAACCCTCAAACCTCAATGTACTCAACCCTCAACGTCAAACCCTAATCCCTTAACCCTTAACTCTAATCCCTCAACCCTTAACCCTTAAAACTTGAACCCTAAAACCTATTCCTACACGCTCGACACTCGACACTATATCTTAAACCCTAATCCCTTAACCCTCATCCCTAAAGCCTTAACCCTAAATCATTAAACCTTCAACCCTAAACTCTATCCCTAATCCCTCTACCCTCGACACTCTTATTTAACCCTAATCCATTGACCATTAACCCTATCCCTCAACCTCAACCCTCAACCCTCAACCCTCAAATCTCAACATTAAACCCTAATTCATCAACCCTAAACACTAATCCCTCAAACCTAAACCCTATCCCTAAACCATCAACCCTCAACACTATACCTTAAACCCTAATCCCTATCCCTCAACCCTTAACCCTTAAAACTTAAACCCTATCCCTACACCCTCAACAATTGACACTATATCTTAAGCCTTAAACCCTCATCCCTAAAGCCTCAACCCTCAATCCTTAAACCTTCAACCCTAAACCCTATCCCTAATCCCTCTACCCTCGACACTCTAACCCTAACCTCAACATTAAATGCTAATTCGTCAACCCTAAACCCTAATCTATCAACCCTAAACCCTATTCCTAAACCCTCAACCCTCAACACTATACCTTAAACCCTAATCCATCAACCCAAAAACCTAATCCCTCAACCCTCAACCCTAAACACTATCAATAAACCCTCAATCCTCGACACTATACCTTAAACCCTATGAGAAAAGCTTTGCGTATGGTACATCCACAGTAAGTAATTAATAGTTGAAATCAGAAGGATGATCATTATGAGAAAAGATTTGCATTGGGGTACATCTATGTTTCTTGCTGTCCACCCCGCACTTAGGGAAGGTATATTGTTATGAAACAAGCAAATAATCTCCCATTGTTTACTGGCTCTATCCACAAGAACTACTAAACTATACCTTAAACCCTAATCCCTCAACTCTAAACTTTCAACCCTAAACCCTATCCCTAATCCCTCTATCCTCAACACTCTACCTTAAACCTAATCCCTCGACCCTTAACCCTAAACGCTATCCCTAAAGCCTCAACCCTAAACCCTAATCCCTCAAGGTCCTAAACTCTAATCCCTTATCCCTAAACTCTAAATCCTATCCCTAAATGCTCAACCCTCAACATTAATCACTCAATCCTTATCCACCCCTCTCATCCCCTATCTGGCTCACTCCCATCTCTACCCTCCTCTGCCCTTGACACTATACATACATACATATAGGCATACATAGATACATACATACGTACATATAGGCATACATAGATACATACATATAGGCATACATACGTACATGATTAATAGCCTTGAATGTAAAAAAATTTAAGGGGAACATAACGCGAGCATGTTATAACGCGCTCGCGTTATGTCAAACATGACAAACAACAGACTTGCGACAAAGGAAAAATGCAAAGCAAAATATAACGCGATCACGTTATAATGTGCTTGCGTTATGTCTTGCTTTGGGAATCCCAAGCCTTGGGCTTGGGATTTGCTTTGGATTTCCAACCCAAAAGCTTGGAGTGCCTTTTGAACAGTCACAGACGTGTTTTTCCATATTCTTCAAGATTTCACATAATTTCGTTCGTGCTAACCCTCATGTTTGTACATGTTTCGAGGTCAAACAAATTGAACACCTGGGTAATGTTAGTCTTTCTCTTAGCTATTTGACGATGTGATTTATTTCACATTTTAACAATGTTAAGCCTTTCATCTTTAATTTCTTTTGTTTGTGTGTCCGTTTTTGGGCAAAAACCACTGTTTGGTCTTTTTTTCATTGTAAATTAACTATTCATTGAAATTTCAAAAAAATTACATATTTAGAAACTAGATTCCATCTACAAATATTAAAAAAGCAAAAAATGATTTTCAATTAGTTTTCACAATTTATAGGGGTAGCATGGCCAAAATTCTATTTTTTAGGATGTGTCCACTTTGAAAATTAGTAAAAAATCAAATATTCATCAAAAAATTATCAGAAAAATGGGGCATAAACTACATGCTATTAGCTAATTTCTCACTGAAGCGATTTTAAAAATACCAAAAAAAAGTTGACCTTTTGAGGGAGCCACAAAACATGCTATGTTATGTTTTTTTGACAGAAACAACACCAATTTCTGTGGCTCCCTCTTTTGAACCCCTTAATCTATGCCATTTAAAAAAAAATAGTAGGTTAGAAAGTAGACTTGGAGCACTACGAACATTGTTTTGGTTGCATCTCCAAATTTTGAGTGTAACTATGCTCAATTTCTCATCCAAGGCCAGTATTTCCTGATTTCAGAAAAAACGTGGCCACTTAAGACCCCTTTTTGGCCCCCCATCTTCTTGCACTTACCCGGAAACTTTTGGAAACTTTGAAAGTTCTAGACCATTATCCAAGATAAAGGGTATTCAAAAAGACCAAATTGGGAAGAATAGTAATCTTTCAAAGTTGTAAGGTTGAGACACTTTTCTTAACACTCTTCATGAATTAATAGCGCCACCACTGAAATGAAAGCATTACAAATCTTCACCAATATTTCCAAGTGCTATATTTAGTTGGTGTTGGCCTGAATGAAAATAAATGGCTCAAAAATTCAAGTTGTTAGCTCAGACTATTACACAATAAACTATTCATATTATGGAAAGCATATGGCTTCGTCAGTTACATAAGAGTAATTAAAGTTGCACCTATGGCCGCTTAACAATTTTTAATGGCTTACGATTCATTCATTAATCCATTCATTGGTATACTCCTATTTAACTATTTCAATTGTAGCGACGGCCAAGAAATCTTCCTAACATGAATCAGCCAACATATAGACTCTTTTCAAAATGAAGCCCTCCCTTCACAAAGATTAGAAATTATCTTCATATATTTAATCTCCCAAGATACCTCACGATTCCCCTACTATCCTTCCAAATCAATGTTGAAGCAAGGGACCTGCTAACATATTAGTGGAATGCAAGAAGGTTTCAATCCACAAGATTGAAGGGTGAGTCCCTTGTCTCAACGCCTTGACCCAGAGTCACTTAGTAACCTCTTTCAATGATGGACAGGGAATTATAATCCATATTTATCAATCTCAAATTGGTGACTGAAACATGATGCTCGACTTGCAATATTGATTTCCCATGAAGACCAAATACTACGTAGGTGCTAGATATGGGTAGCTCACAATCATATATGGATATCAAGAAGAGCGGCCAGATTGATAAAATGCCATGATTCAATAATTGATTACAGAAATGTCTTTGTTTTCTATAATTTACTAATAAAGAAAACCTTTGCTTCCCTAAATATTTACTCACCCACTCCAAGTAGCAGCCCCTTACAAGATGGAACTTACCAATTGAGGTAGACTATAGGTAATACAAGCAATAAATCACACAGCTCCCCTGTTCTATATATTATTGGTTTCAATAAATAGCTTGCACACCATATCTCAACATCAAATGTTCTGGTCTTAGTAATGCTCTCTGAATATTCTGATCTGTAATGGACAACAACTTAACACAATTCCTATTTAACCATTTTTTCCAAATAAGATGTAGTATAGGGACGATTTAAAAACTATAATAAAAACATCTAGCCAAAGAGCAGTAGACCTTCTAAAAACAACGACCAATAAGATGGATTGGTGAAGTAAATAGTGCAACAAACATGTATGAGACACAGATGCAACCTATACTAGCAGCAAAGATGATTATTATATTGAAGAATATGGACATGCTCAGTACATACAAATATCAAATCTTCACTCCAAAATCAAACTGGAATTTACTAAGTAAATCACACAACTAAGGCAACCACATCAAAACAAATTCTAAAAAATAAACCAAACCTCCAAACTAAAGCATACTAAAAACACAAATAGTCAGCTTACTGTCGATCCTTGATTATAACCATTCTATTGAAGTCAGAGGGTTTTTGTCCTTAGGTTCAATGGCCTTTTGGTTTTCCTCTTGATCTTTAAGGCTCCTCTCCAATTTTTGGATGATCAGAAATCTGTATTTTCCTGGAACTTGCCTATTCAAAAAATCTAGAGAGCCCAAAAGTTATCCTTCCTCCATAGCTTGATCTTTTTAAAATTGTTTAACATGACTCTTCATATGCCAAGTAACGGCCACTTCTTGGCCAAAATAGAATTTAAAGAAAACTTTATAAAACATGTAAATAAGAAAGCACAACATATTTTATTTTCTATACAATATTAAATTATCAAATGATTATTCCAGAATGAAACATCAAAATTAATAAATAGGGTCAGGTGCCCTTACAGATTTTTAGAGACAGAAATTTCGAGGACAATGGGGCGGGCTCCCAAGTCCAATAGGACAATTTTTCTGTGGATATGGAACAGTGAAGTGTGTAAGATTGCAACCTGCTTTAGAGTTTCTAGAGATGCTAGATGGGAGGACTACGAAGCGGAGACCCTAGTCTAGTAGGGTTGATTTTCCACGCTTTCTTCTCAGATCCTGAATCTATATACTTTGCTCAACTTCTGCGCAACTCCCTTTAACAAAATCCTGCACATGTAACCTACAATCACATAGAGAGGGGTTTGGGGGTTGTGGTGTTTAGGATCTTGCCTCGGTCAAGCCCCAGAATGGCATTCAAGCCTTCCGACACCATTGTTAGATAAAGTGTGTGTCCTTGGTGGTTTGAGGCAAAATCAAATGGTGAAATAGATTGATTGAAACACAAATAGATGTCATTTTGGAGGTGAAGCCCTTACGGAGAATGAGGATCTTTCACACCATGAGGAGATGGATTGATGAAGCCAAATCTACAACAAACAAACATAATAACACGATACTACTTTGCAACACCATGAATGCCTTGAAATCTCTTAGCTTAATATCACAAGTTCACATTATCCATCTAGGTGTAAAATGAAGACATAAACTCACTTATATATGCTTTCCTGCTAACAATCGTAATTCAAATTGAAAAGCTCGACAGAGGGAAACCTTGTTAAAGGTCCTATGCCAATAAACTTAAATTTAGGTCCCGACAAATCAACCTGGACTAGGCACGGGTGCCCAAGTCCCAAGGCTAATTTGAGTCATGTTTAAGTATTTAGAACTGGCCCCTAGGCCCCATTTGACATGGGTTTCAAGGAAAATTGCTCTGAGATAAGTTTTCAGCATGAATAATGAAAGTAAAGGGTCCTAGGAG
The DNA here is from genome assembly GCA_027924645.1 of Cunninghamia lanceolata. Lineage (NCBI taxonomy): Eukaryota > Viridiplantae > Streptophyta > Pinopsida > Cupressales > Cupressaceae > Cunninghamia > Cunninghamia lanceolata. The sequence goes on along the minus strand of BSBN01000556.1, from coordinate 3,981,397 downwards.
CTAAACTAGGAGGTAAAAAGTCACAGGGAAAGTTTTTACGACATAACATTTAGCCCCCACTTTAATATATGTATGATCTTACGATCCATACATGCATTAAAGTATGATAAAAAACACATCAAACACACTAGGCACAAAGCTAAGGCATACCCAAAGGTTGGAGGGCTATTTCTAGCCCCCAATCTCAGGTAGGCACTAGAAAACACATGGACGATACACAAGACACAATGAAGATAGTAAGAAGCATGCAAGACACAGAGAATACAGTGGAAGCACATAATACATGAAGAAGACATGAGAGCAATCACACAATCCATGAAGAATACACTGAGAGAAGACATGATTAAGCAAATGCATACATACATACATACATACATACATACATATATACATATATCTAACTAAGCGATGGGGAGGGAGCCTATCGCTACGCGCCACCATCAAAAACATGCAAGATATGTATAAAACATGCAAGACATGCCAGACATGTAGGGAAGAAATGCGGAAAACACATAGAATACATGAGCACCACATAACATTCCATAGACACACTATACGTCATATACACAACAAACATGAGCAATGGGGAGGAGCTTATTGCTAGGTCCCACCATCTAAAACATGCAATACACACCTGACAGTTGAGCTACACTACCACAACTACCAAAGACATGCTTAAGGGTGGATGAGTCAAGATCCAACCCTGCATTTGCAGAGGACTTTGTATAAAAGGATGTGCACTAGCTCAAGAGATACACCATCCTGCCTTTCGCAAAAGGGCTTTGTATAAAAGGATACGCACTAGCTCAAGAGATATGTCATCCTGCCTCACGATGAGGGCTTTCTTGCTTGCAATTTAAATAAGGATGTGCACTAGCTCAAGAGATACACCATCCCGCCTCATGGTGAGGGATTTCAAACATGCTTCATTAGTGCCAAAATAATGTTGGTGTAGGTTTTTCTTTTCCTTAGGGATATTTCTTTTTCCTACACATTATTAATCTTGCTTAGGTTTATTAGATGTGGTTAATATGAGGACACATGGTGAACTACATCAGCTACATGTGTAACTCTCTCCCACACATGGGTAGTTGAGTTAAACACCTTCTTATGGCTTTTTGTGCCACCTCTCATAACCACTATTATGTCTTTACCTGAGTATGTTATGGGGTAGTTGGGTTTCTCCTCCTCTTTTGGCTTTATGTGCCACATCCTTTCTGTCTTCACTTGAGGAGGTTATGCCACATGTTTTTTCATTTACCAAGTACGTAAAACCTCCCACCTTTTATGGGTAGTAGGAGTTAATGCACCTCTTAGATGTATATGCCCTATTTTGTTATATATACAACACTCTACTCTCATGTTCACTAGCTCAGTGAAAGCTTTGTGAGAGTATCGAGAGTATTCTCAAATTCTCTTTCTTTGTTTTTATTTTTCTCTCTTTTCAGATTCTATCTCTATTATGCTATTTTGATCTTCAATCATCTGTCAACTGGAGTGCATGTGATCTACAACTGACATCAGATCTTGGCTCGATTCTCACTTCTCAAAGAATCTAACATGGTATCAGAGCCTATTTGTTTGGTTTAGTTCCTTTTTGTAATCTTGATATTTGAGAGATTTGAGACTATTAGATTGCTAATATTTTCTCAAAAACCCAGTATGCTCTTATCTTGCATCCTTGAATGATCTGGAGACTAAGAATAGTTTGAACGAAAATAAGCATTTGTAATATTCTGGTATACATATTTGTGTTCTTGTGAGATATGGGTGATTGCAAAATTTTTGGTAATCCTAGAGGCATTTCCAACATCTCCATAGTGTCCAAAAGGCTCAGAAAAGTCAAGATTGGCTTTTATTTCACCAAATTCAGAGATCAAAGGACCCGGTTCCTATAGAGGTTTTTCGAGAGGTTCCTAGAGGTAGCTGATAAATCGATACATTTTCAGCCCAAACGGACCTTGCCATCACGCTAAACTTTAAGATCGACAGTCAAATCACTGAAATCAGAGTCTCGAATTTTTTGAGCCAAATTGTTTCACCTCGAGTCGTATGAATTCCATACTGTATGGCTTTGCAGGAAAATTTTTTGTTGTCTTGAATTTGATGATCAAATGGGCGTCACTGAACAATAGGTTAAATTTGACGTTCATTTACCTATTAAAACCACTGTGTTAAATTTGACGTTCATTTGCTCGTCAAATCCACTGTGTTAAAATTGACATTCAAACGGTTGTCACAGAGGTCATTGTCTTAAATTTGACGTCTAAATGACCATCAGCAATAGACCCCTCTCCATTTGCTTTTTTGATCTCGTAGTCCAACTTCAAACAGTTATAACTTGAGCATACAGACTCCTTTTTTGATGGAATTCTTTTTATTTGGGGTATAATTTCACCCTCTATGCTGTGGTAAAGTTGTTTTTTTTCTAATTTGATGCTCCAAAATTTCAGAAATTGAAGATTCTCTCAAAATTTGTTATGCAGTTCTTGTTTTGAGACCTTCCAGGAGTCATAACTTGTGCAAACAGACTTCATTTTTGGTGTCATTTTTTTCTAGAGTTCATAATTTTCTGTGTACTCTACATTAGTGCTCTTAATTTGATCTCATATTGTACTTGAGTTGTAGTTTCAGTGTTTTGGCCATTTTGGGCCCTATAAGAGTCTGAATATCTGATATTTGCATTGTAAATCAAACTAATCATAAAGTGCTAACATTTTAATTTCTGGGGGGGGGGTCATCTCAGAAACTAGTGAAAAGGGGGGATGACTCGTGTGCCTCTTTTTTGCACTTCTCTTTTTGCATTTCTATTTACTTTTCTACACAAATGGATGCTTCAACAATTCCTGTTTTAACACCATATAACTATTTTGAATGGAAATCAAAGATGATAATCTATCTCAAAAGGCATGGATATCACATGTTACAATGGGACTTGTGACAGAACCCAAAGATGATGCATAAAAGATAAAATGGTTTAATAAATGTGATGAAGCCTTTGGTACTCTGTGTATGTCAGTCTCTCCTAGCCTTCTTTTTCACATTGAATCTGCCACTACACCAAATGCAGTGTGGACCACTTTGGAAACCCTCTTTGGTAAGAAAGATGAATTAAGGGGTCATCAATTGGAGAACGAACTCATAGGATTGAGTCCTGGGAATTTTGACACCATGCAAGACTTCTTCACAAAGTTGAAAGCCATCAGACTGCAGTTGAAACAATGTGGAATAGAAAAAGAAGACAAACAACTAATCTTAAGCATTCTTTCTAAGCTTGGTTTGAACTATTCAGTCTTTGTTTCTACCTTTTATGCTAGAAAACATGCCATAGGATTAAACTATAAAATGCCTTCTCTAGATGAGTTTGTTGCAGAAATCACTAAGGAGCAAGATAAACTAGTTCACATGGGTACAATTAAACCCTTGAAGTCACATACCTTGGCTGCAAATCAAGGCACAAAAGAACAGAAGGGGTTTGGAAAACATGAAAAGAAACAAAAGAACCAGGGAGAGAAGAAGAAAGATCATAAACCTGGGACTTCAAATGCAACTAGTCAGATCTCTCCATCAAAAGGTGATCAACCTAAGAAGGATATAGTCAAGTGTTCTTATTGTAAAAGGCCTGAACATGATGAGCACAAGTGTTTAAGGAAGCAGATTGATCACCTGTCATATCTTCTTGAGAAGAACAACATCAAGGTGCCTGACTCTGTCAAACAGAGTTCATCAGAAGGGTCTTCAAAGGACACAGACAAGAGTAAGGGGAAAGGAAATGGAAAGGCCCTCATTGTATTTTCTTCACAACCTAATACCTGGATCATTGACTCAAGTGCTTTGCACCACATGGCTTCCTCATAGGATGGTATTTCCTCCCTAGAGCCATGTTCTATGCCTGCCATACTCATGGGTGATGACACTCCTTTAGAAGTGCATGGGAGAGGGTTTGTTGATGTGGGCAAAGGAACATTTTAGGATGTTCTCTGCATTCCATCTTTATCAACTAATCTCCTATATGTCTATCAGATCAATCACACTAGCTCTAGCAAGCGGGTTGAGTTCACATTGGATAAAGTGGTAATTAGTGAGTTGCACGATGGGTCTACAGTTGCTGTGGGAAAAGCATATCATCAATCTAGACTGTATCAGTTTTCTCACTTTGTTCCTGACTCTCCTTCGACCATTTTACTCACTCATTTAGATGAGGTGAGTCATTTGTGGCATCAACAGTTTGATCACTTGAATTACCGCTACTTGCATCAGCTCAGTCAACAGGACATGGTTTCAGGGTTACCTTCAATTTGATTTTCTAATGGAGTTTGCCAGGGAAGCATTCTTGGTAAGCATCCTAAGGGGAAGTATGACAAAGGTAAAGCATGGAGGGAAACACAGCTTCTGGAGTTGGTATATAGTGACTTGGTAGGACTATTTCCACATCCATTTTTCCAGCAAGGCTCGATATGTTCTGACATTCATTGATGATTTTTCTAGATATACTTGGGTATATTTTCTCAAGCAGAAGTTTGAGATCTTTGAGTCTTTTCTAGACTTCAAAGCTTTTGCAAAGAAACAATTTGGGAAGGCCATCAAGATTTTGCGTATAGATAATGGAGGGGACTATATCAACCATAGGTTTGAACAATTTTGTGCCTCTAAGGGCATTGATCTTCAACACACAATTCCCTACAGTCCACAGCAGAATGGTGTCGTAAAATGCAAGAATGGATCCTTGAAAGAGATGGCCAATTGTATGATTCACTCTAGATCTATGGCACCTCAGTACTGGACAAAGGCCATCAACTGTGTGTGTTACATCTAGAACCACGTTCCTCACAAAGTTGTAAAGGGGGTAACTCCTTTCCAAGCTTGGACTGGTCAAAAACCCACAGTTAAGCACTTTCAGGTGTTTGGTTCTCTTGTATGGGCCCACATTCTAGTAGAGAAATGCAAGGCTATGGATCCACAAAGAAAGCCTTGCATATTTGTTGAGTACCTAGATAGTGTCAAGGGATACGAGCTTCTCCATTCCACCACACATGAGTTGTTCCTTGAGAGAAGTGTTTGTTTTGAGGATGACTCTTCCACTTCTTCTCCTATCACTTCTTTATCAACCATCACATTGGAGACATTTTAGCATGATGACATTTCTTTAGAGGATCTTAATCCTTTTGATCCACATGAGGAGTCTTCTTCCTTCACTTCAGATGGCAAAAGTAATGATGAGGATCCACCCTATTCTCTTAGTCATCATTCACAAGTTGATAGTTCTCCTCCAGATCCTCCTGCCACAAGGCCTCTTTGGGCTTGTCAGACTTTGCATTCAGCAGGTGATTGGGTTGGTGATCCTTCATATACAAGAAAAATAAGGTCACAATTTCAGCAAGCTCCACATCTCTTTGTTGCTTCAACTTTTGATCCACAGACTTTTTGGGAAGCTTTTGGTGTCCCTGAGTGGGATGTAGCAATGAAGGAAGAGTTTAGTTCCTTAGAAAGGAATCGTACATGGGATTTAGTCCCTCTTCCTAAGGGAAGAAAACTTGTTCGATGCAAGTGGATCTATCAGACAAAATTTGCAGCAGATGGGTTTGTTGACAAGCATAAGGCTCACTTGGTCGCTAAAGGCTTCTCCCAGGTGCCTGGGATTGACTACTCTAAGACTTTTGTGCTAGTATCCAAAATGAATTCCATCCAACTTGTACTTGCTATAGCTGCAGCCCATCGTTGGGAAGTTTATCATATGGACGTGAAGAGTGCTTTTCTTCATGGTGACCTTCAAGAGGAAATCTAAATGGAGCAGCCACAAGGGTTTGTTCAGAATCCTTCACTTGTTTGCCAACTTCAGAAGTCTCTCTATGGCCTCAAATAGGCTCCTCGAGCCTGTTATGCCAAGATGGATTCCTTCCTTCTGTCAATTGGGTTAATTAGATGCCATTCTTATCCAAAAATCTACATTCTACAACAGGATGATACTCTAACATTTCTGGTTCTCTATGTCGATGACTTGTTGATCATAGGGAGTCACTCATCCACCATCAAGGTAGTGAAAATTGCTCTACATGATCAATTTCTGATGTCAGACTTGGGTCTTTTGTACTACTTCTTAGGGATTGAGATCGTTTAGTCATCTTCAGGGGTCTTCATGGCACAACCCAAGTATGCACTTAACATGCTCTCTAGATTTCGCATGGCTGACTATAAGCCTGCACCGACTCCATTTCTATTAGGGATCAAACTTTAGGCTAAGTATTCTTCACCCTTGGTTGATGTCACCTTATACCGACAACTTGTTGGGAGTCTCATCTATCTGACTCACACGAGACCTGACATTTCATATGCCATGGGCATGGCCTCTCAGTTTATGCAAGAGCCACATGAGTTGCATTGGAAAGCAGCTAAGCGGATTCTCCGCTATGTTCAAGGCACTCACAACTATGGGATTCATTATGCAGTGGGCGTGGATTTTGACTTGGTGGGATACATAGATTTAGATTGGGGAAGCGATTCTCAGGATCGCAAGTGTACTTTAGGGTATTGCTTCTCACTTAGTTCCAGTCCAGTCTGTTGGTTTAGCAAGAAGCAATCTACAATTGCTCTTTCATCTACAGAGGTTGAGTATCAAGGGGTTGTTAATGCCACCACTGAGGCCATCTGGATTCAAAATATTCTCACTAAGTTTGACATTTCATTTAGAAAGCCTGCAGTCATCTTTTGTGATAATCAGAGTGCAATACAGATCTCAAAGAATCTAGTCCATCACCAGAGGACAAAACACATTGAGATACATATGCACTATATTAGGGAGGTGATTCATGACAACATCATCAATCTCAAGTACATTCAGATATCAGAGTAGATCACAGACATCTTCACCAAACCTTTCACTGAGAGCAAGTTCCTTCATCTGAGAGATTTTCTATGGATGCGACCAGTGTCTACTTCAGGAGGGGCTTCTTAGTCCTTTGCTTCACTCTCTCTATTCTGGGGGGTGTTTTCTCTCTCTATTTAGGGGGGCTATTCCTTTGTGGGGGCACTTTTTCTCTTTTGGGGGGGAATTCTTTGTACATGGGTACCTCACCAGGCTTCACTTGTCAGGACCCATCTCTTTTCACCCACCTAAGCTATGCTTAAGGGGGGTGTTGGTGTAGGTTTCTTATTTTCCTTAGGGATATTTCTTTTTCCTACACATTATTAAGCTTGCTTAGGTTTATTAGATGTGGTTAATATGAGGACATGTAGAAAAATACATTAGCTACATGTATAACTCTCTCCCACACATGGGTAGTTGAGTTACACACCTTCTTTTGCCTTTTTGTGCCACCTCTCATAACCACTATTATGTCTTTACCTAAGTATGTTATGGGGTAGTTGGGTTTCTTACCCTCTTATGGATTTATGTGCCACCTCCTTTCTGTCTTCACTTGAGGAGGTTGTGCCACATGTTTTGTCATTTACCAAGTAGGTAAAACCTCCCACCTTTTATGGGTAGTAGGAGTTAATGCACCTCTTGGATGTATATATCCTATTTTTCTATATATACAACACTCTACTCTCACCTTCACTAGTTCAGTGAAAGATTCATGAGAGTATCGAGCATATTCTCAAATTCTCTTTCTTTGTTTCTATTTTTCTCTTTTTTTAGATTCTATCTCCATTCTACTATTTTGATCTTCGATCATTTGTTGACTGGAGTGCATGTGATCTACGACCGACATCAGATCCTGGCTCCATTCTTGCTTCTCAAAGAATCTAACAAATAATTAGACATATATCATTATATATGCCCCCACCTTAAGGTGGTTGGTACCACTTGCCGGTATCAAGCACATTAAGGTAGAGAGAAAACATTCAAGAAGATCTCTCACAAAGCCCATGCCCCCAAAGGTGACATGTGCCATGATCGTCAAATGTCCCTACAAACACATTGATATGAATTTGCTAAGATATTCAACAATAGATAAGGTTAGAACATATTATTCTAAGATAATAACCAAATCAAATCATAGAAGCTATGCATAAATTAGATTATATCGAAGAACCAAGGCTATACTTATAGGTTCGGAGCCAAGAATAGTCGTTGGGCTTATACTGCAGATATCTCAGAACCGAGTGTAACAACAAGGTGAGATACAAAACCATCCAAAGTGCACATAGCAGATGTATTGAAAAGGTTTGTTATAAGAGATATGACAACATGATATATCACACAGAGTGATTCTACTAGTCAAGCGTCGGATATATATATATATATGGTTTTTTCGGATGGAATTTGTGGCGCCAACCTATAGGTTTTCTAGCTTTTTTATCTCATCTCTAGCAGAATGTGAGAGATTGCCATTTGATTTACCAGAAGTGGAAGAAGAATTGGTAGCGGGATATCAAACTGAATATTCGGGTATCAAATTTGGTTTATTTTACGTTGCTTCTTACCTAAATCTATTAGCTTCTTCATTCTTTGTAACAGTTCTTTACTTGGGCGGATGGAACTTATCAATTCCATTCATACCCATTCTGGAACATTTTGAATGGGATTCTATTTCTATATATATATATATCAACTGCATCTTCATAGATGGACTGGGTCAATTTTGCTTTTCTTGCTAAAGGGAAACATGGTCCTTATCAATATTTGTTTGTTTTCATCATCCGTCGATTAGGTAGAACCGCTGAAGAAGGTAATCAATAAAAATGAGAGAGGATAACAAGTGCCTTAGGAAAAAAAACATAGGAGGATGCCCCTAAGACATCAACCGCAATGTTATGCCCTTAAGGCACGACACACAACAATAAAATAGAGAGAAGGATAGAATAATGATAAAACAAAAAGAAGATCTCTCGGTATCCTTGGCCTTACAAGAGTATCAAGGGTCATCCTAGGAGACCTAAACAACACATAACACAACACGGGGGAACACAACACAATGCTAACAACATATATATCTAGGAGTAGGCCACCCTTGAGAGCAACTAGAATAGGTGCTACATCAAGTGTGGCTAAAGGAGGGAGAAATACTTACCTAATTCAATGGGATATTTCCCAGCGGACAATCCTTGTCTATCAGCTCAGGATATCTTGCATGTAGTTTTGGTCTTGTTGATATTGTATTGAAATTAAGTTTAGGACAATGACACGCTTTGGTAAGCTTCAAAGAATAGTATCTAATATTGGATGTGTAGTTAATTCCAGCAACTTGTAAGGGTACTTTGATTCCTTGTTGATTTACACCACAACCATTGCCTACGTAGTTGCAGTACAAAATTTGAAATCCATGACCATAGAGAGAGTCCATCTCTTTAGAAGATGGTGAGGCCTCATAGGTTTTGTATTATGTAGTATAAATAAGAGTATTGTCTTTGTTCTCTACCAAGGAGACTTTGGGTTTCTTAGGTGTTTCCAAAGATTGCTTGGATGAGATCGATGCAACTTTTGATGTGTCAAAGTTATTAAGATTATATTCCCCCACACAAGAAGGAGTAAAATCTAATGAACCCCAATCATCACCAAAAGGTGCATTTGATGGTTTAGGGTCTTGCACAACATTATCTATGGCAAGATGTGTTGATGAAACAACTCGTAAGTTTTTTAGACTTGTATGATTGTTAACTTGTTTTTGCGTTCCAATATGTAAACAACTATTTGGATTAGGATTGGCTTCAATGGTGTGAAGTTTGTTTTCATAAATAAACTTTATTGATCGATGAAGTGTAGATGGAACTGCCCCCATGGCATGAATCCACAGTCTACTGAGAATCATATTATATGAAAGAAAACTAGGCTTGACATGAAAAGGGTAGATAATGTCATGGGTCCAACCTTTACGAGTAAAGTTATGGTACCTAGGGATTGTCTACCAACATTATCAAAGCCACGAATGCTATTCTTATTTGGTTTGATTAAAGAAGTGTTGATCTTGATTCTGCGTAGTAAGTCAATGCCACAAACATTAAGAGTCAATCCATTGTTAATCATAACTCGCTTTAGATCAACTTTTTATCTATTGTGACAAATATTATAAGTGGAACATTTTTGTTTTGAACCTTAATTGATGGTAATTCATGTGGTTGAAATAGAATATTCCTTTTTATTGCATGCATACAATCTAACAGAGCTACTACATCGTTCAACTTAACAACATGTGTTACAATCACCTTTTGTAAAGATTCTTGGAGAATTTCATGGTATGTAAGTGATGTTTGTATTAAATCCCAAAGAGAGGTCTTAGCCAGAGTAGCACGAAGCTGCTCAACAAGATCATATTCTTGGCCACCTTTATGAGTAAGACGAGGTGGTTGAGGGAGAATAGGTTGAGAAGATGGAAGCGATACAGGTGCATATGGTGCTTGCTTACTTTGCTTTTTATTACAGGTGTTGTATGTTGTGAAATCACATTATAATTTGGTTGTTATGACACATTTTGAACACCTTGATTTCTTTGAGTGATTTGTCTTGCATAGTTTAGAATGTAGTTCGAGGGTCAAGGTGGTTTTTTATCACCTTGAACCATAATCACCGGTTTTAAGCAAGAAGGTGCATTAGGTGCCCCTCACACAATCATCTTAGGAATATTACTACATTTTTCTAATAACCCCTTAGTGGGTGGAAGAAACCTATTAAAGAAAATTGAATTAACATTTCTTTTACTTTCTTCATCCACCAATGCTTCGTCTTTTAAAGGGAGAGCATTGGAACAAAGAGAAAAGGAATTATTGATGGTTTGATCTTTAGTGACGTCCAATGGAATAGAACTTGCAACCAAAGGAGAGCTACCTAAGGTCTTCACATCCTTAGAGATATCTAAGGTTCTTGAACATTCATACAAAGGAGGAAGATCAAAGGTCTTCACTTCCTTAGGGATGTCCAAGGTGTTTGAAAATTCAACTAGAGGAGGAATAGGATAACTCATGGAATCATCATCATCCTCATATATTTTAGATATTAGTTCCAAAGCATTAAGAGAAGAAGAACTTTCACACTCATCATTCTCAAGAGTATTCACAGAAATATACGTGGTTAGATCTTCTAATGCTGGAGGGTATGTATTCATGAGAGCTATGAAGTTGTCAAAATCATATACATAATCAAGGATTTCAAATGAAGAGCATTTAAATATATCCTTATGATACATAGCTTGTATATAAGTGAGAACATGAGGATTCATATTAATAAATTTGTAGAATTCTCAAAGTTTTTGATATATGCATGTAAAGATACCAAAGAGAAATGAGATGAAGATGCCATAATAGAATGTATTGGAATAGAAATGCACAATAAGATCTCTTCATTTATCAAATACAATTAATTAAGAGACTTTTGTACACAACACTAGTTTGAGAAAACCAGGTTTTTGAAGCTTGTTACCAAGCACAAAAACACACAAGTGTCCTTACAAATGGAGTGTTTAAGATGCAAAAGTGCTGTACAAAAGGCAGTATAGATCACTTTGAAGATGTCTTGCAAAGAAATGTTAGAGAGAGGTTAAATTGCCTATGTTGAAATGCACAATGTGTAATTATAAACATGTGAAATTATCAAAGTAAAGTATGAAATGATGCAAAATTTTCAAATGAGAAATGAAAATATTCTTTAAATCACTACTAGATCTGATTTGAAATATGTTTATGACATATGCAATGAAACAATGCAAAACTATGCTTGTTTATGAACCTAAAATGCTTGATTTTTTCACTTTTTTCAATGTAGGTGCACAAAAGATGTTATGATACTATGCAAAATGATAAATGAACAGAATATAATCAGGTATAGTTGTCTAAAATATCTTAGGTTTGATGCAAGAAGGATTCCAAAATCCTACAATGCTCAATGCACAATCGAAAGGATGAAGATAGTTGTTTTTGTTGAAATACACAATGTGTAAATGCAAAAAGATAAAAGTTTCAAAGCTAGGATGCAAAAGTATGCACTATGATTCAACACTAAAATTCAAAATCAGATTTGAATGAATGGTGAATAGGAGTAGCAAAATCTGAAAATGAAATTTTGTCTACAAACCCTAGTTTTTGCGAAGACTAGGTTATATGAAAATGTAACTTTTTACTTGCAAAACCCTAGCAAATGAAACTTGTAAATGCAAGATTTGATATTAATTAATGATGAATTACTATAATAAATATCAGATCTAATGTAGAAATCAGAAAATTAAATCTTTTTATGATATGCAATGCAAAATATGTAAAACTATGTCTTAATGCAAGCCTAGAATGCTTGTTTTTTCATTTTTTTCCAAATGTATGCAAAATTTTTCAATGTAAGATGAAAAATGTGATATAAATGAATGCAATTACTAATTACAGCACTCAGCAGAATGCAAGTTCAGTAAAAACACAGGTTCACCAAAATGTTATATGTAAAAAGAAGATAGGTTCAAATATGGTTAAGGTAGATTCAATCAAACCCTCCTTTCACAATAACATTCAAGGACAACAATTCAGCTGAGTCACTACAGATGGAGAGGACTCAACTACAGGTTGATGTCACTTAGAAATTATATGGAAAGATAGATTACATTGATAGATATGTCAAACCCTAGTTCAATTAAGCCTTAAACCCTAATTACATGAGATCGCATACAAATGAACGAAATATGACAAATGATCACACAAGAGGGCACTAAATACATATTAGAAACATACTAGGATTCAAATTTTCATAGACATAAACTTCAAGGACAACGGGGTGGGCGCCCAAGTCCAATAGGGCAATTTTTCTGTGGATCTAGAACAGTGAGGTGTGTAAGGCTGCAAACTGCTTCAGAGTTTCCAAAGATGCCAGATGGGAGGACTATGGGGTGGGCACCTAGTCCAGTAGGGTTGATTTTCTACACTTTCTTCTCAGATCCTGAATCTATATACTCTTCTCAGCTTCTTTCCAACTCCCTTTCGCAAAATCTTGCACATGTAACCTGCAATCACAAAGAGAGGGGTTTGGGGGTTGTGGTGTTTAGGAGCTTACCTCGGTCAAGCCCTGGAATGGCATTCAAGCCTTCCAACACTATTGTCAGATAGAGTGGATGTCCTTGGTGGATAGAGGCAAAATCAAATGGTGAAATAGATTGATTGAAACACAAATAGATGTCACCTTGAAGGTGAAGCCCTCACAGAGAATGCAAATCTTTCACACCATGAGAAGATGGATTGATGAAGCCAAATCTACAACAAACAAACACAATAACAACACAATATTGCTCTGCAACACCATGAATGCCTTGAAATCCCTTATCTTAATATCACAAGTTCACATTATCCATCTAGGTGTAAAATGAAGACATAAACTCACTTATATATGCTTTGCCGCTAACATTCGTAATTCAAATTGAAAAGGTCAACAAAGGGAAACCTTGTTAAAGGTCCTATGCCAACAAACTTAAATTTGGGTCTTGATAAATTAGCCTAGACTAGGGTATGAGCGTCCAAGTCCCAAGGCTAATTTGAGTCATGTTTAAGCATTTTAGAACTGGCCCCTAGGCCCCACTTGACATGGGTTTCAAGGGAATTGCTCCGGGATAAGTTTTAAGCATGCATAATGAAATTAAGGGGACCTAGGAGCTAAACTAGGAGGTAAAAAGTCATAGGAAAACTTTTTACGACATAACAGTCTCTCTTCCTCAACTTTCTATTTTGATACTTGTTTTCATCTTTTCAAACTATGAAAATGGTGAAAAAATTCTTAATGCTTGGAAGGACTTTACATGTGAGATTACCACAAATGCTAACCCTATCCTTTCTCTTTCTACTATATCAATTGTTGCTTTGAGAAGTGTTAATTCTTGTGATTTGTGTACTATTAGGGCCCACACTAATTGTGAGAGTTGTTAACATGTGTCCCCCCTTTGAATTGGTATATCTAGAACTATATTTGGATATGTGTCTTCAAATGGTGATCTAAATTAACTATCAAATTCTACCATGATATATGTTGGTGGTTTTGGTGAGGCACTTCCATATTTGTATAATATATCTCAAATATATCCTAGAGCTCCATTTACAAGTCTCAGTTCTATTTATAATTTAGACATTAACATAAAACCCTTGCAGACCTTTTGATTGATTGATACTAACTTCTTTTGTTGTAACTACCTTCTTTAGTTGCAATTCTATGAGTTATTGGTCTTTTCAATGAGTACAATTTACTTCTTTTATGATTATGCACATCATTTTTTGTTGTGAATATATGCATATTATTATCAAATTATTTACTTATTGCAAGATCTAATGCAACATCAATCATTCTTATCAATAACTCCCAATATTCAATGTGATGTTAATATTTAAATATCTTATCCAATATAACAACTATTTTAAATTCTTCCCATAACAATGGTCCTATTACCAATGAAGCTAATACAACTCTTATTTACATATTATCATATATTTAAACTATAGAAACCATGCATTTGAAAATAAATTACTTACTTGAAGAGTTAATTTTATATTTCTATATGAATGTTAAATTTTAATATCTATTTATTGCATACTTTATTTAAATTAATGTTTACATATTTAAATTTATATATCATGTTTAACAAAAAATATGACATAATAAGTATTTGATAGAAATATTATATATATAAATATAAATGAAACAAATTACATATTGTATTTCTAAAGAATTTAGTCTCTCTTCCTCAACTTTCTATTTTGAAACTTGTTGTGCCCAAAGTTCAAAATAAACTAGAGGATCAAATGTATCGCTTTAACTATGAGGTGAGCACTATCCAAGTGAATTTTTCTGGAATGAAAAATTCTGACAAAATTAATGTATCAAAAAAGAACAATAAAGTGGTGTCCACATCATTGCTAAAGCAAGAGAGTGAAATAAATATGTTGCAAAATCAAATAGAAAAGTTACAGACAGACCTAGCAAATGAGAAAGCAAAGAGGAAAACGATAGATAACAAGAGCAATGAATTACATAAAAGGATAAAAAATTTTGCTTCTACATCTACAAGCAAAGAGAATGAATAGGCAAAGGTGGAACTAATTAAATTTATTTAAATAATTTAATTTTCCTACAACACTCCTATCTTATAATTAATTAAATAATTTTATTTAATTAATTATTCTCCACCCATCTTGCACAAAAATTTAAAAATAGCTAACTCCCTCTACACTCTTTATTACACTCTTAGCCAACTACATGAGGATAGGTCTTGTCCTTCCTATAATGTCTCCTCACTTGATCTCATCCATCCATTTATACTTAATCACAACCACTCATCTTCGATTCATGTGTTGATCCATGTCTCATTAAATCTCAACCATCCATCTCTAATCCAATCCTAGCCATCCATCCTATCATCCTAAGATCATATAAATATCCATCTCAATCAAGTCATTTGAACTAATGAATAGATTAATGAAGAGATCTCTAATTTCACAAGGAACAAGATTATGCTAGTTCATTGAGCAATCCACATTTGAGAAAATTTGATCATATCAAGAGAGCATACCAAGTAGAACAAGGGCACACTCTACTTCCACTCTAGGAGGAGTAAGGGTGATTTGAGGTGAAGATTATTGTGTTTATTGCATTATCTTTTGTATTTCCTCTTTTCATTTTTTGCTCTTCACCAACAACAAAATTGTCTTATTCCTGGTCGACTAGAAATTGTCGATTCGTTCTTGTTCCTGCCCAATTTTCTGACTAAGGACTTAGCAAAAAATAAATAAAGTGGTTGGATAGTTTTTGGTTGGGTGGAAATTCCCAACCAAGTGGAATTATTCATGTTCCTCTCCAAATGTCTGATTTGTTTCATGTTCATGTCAAAAGTCCAATCGGCAGGGTGAAATTATTCTAAGGCATGGAAAGAGGATGAGGAAAGAGGTCGTTGGGTAGTTCCTGCTGGGGAGGAAATACTTGACAGTAAGGAACAATTTCTATTCCTTTTGAAATCCCCGACTAGTTGGAACTATTCCCAATTCCCCTTGAAATTTCAAAGGGGGAAGGGCATGGGATAGAAGAAAGAAGAGAAGGAAAGGATGAAGAGAGTTAGTGGCCCATCGGTGATTTGGGGTGTTCCAGGAACACTCAAAATCACCAATGGTGATCCTAATCCCAGTCAAAACTCCAATGAATCCTAGGAAATGGAAATAGAAAATTAACTAAGCTCAAAAGTATGAAGGGAAGAAGGAAATTTAGAAAAGAAACAAAGGAAAGAAATCGTGTTTCGGTGTTTTGACAGGTTCGTGAACCTACGAACCCACCGAAATAGTTCTCAAGTTCAATTCTTTTTTGAATCATAGGCAAGCCAAAGGTAAGTAAACAAAAAGAAAGAAAAGGGAAGTAATTTTTGTTGTTCAGTGGTTTCGCAAACCTCTAAACTCCCTGAAAAGGTTCTAAAGTTCACAATTTTCTGAACCACTAAAATGGGAAAGATTCACAAGTTCAGAGAATCATCGATTCATTGAAAAAGGAGAAGAAAGTAAATGATGGTGAAAAGAAAGAAAAGAGACAAAGGTTTTGGTGAGCTCACAAAATCCCTAAAACGTCAAAATGGTTTGATATTTCCCTAGTTCATCGAAAGAAAGAACAAAGAAAGAATGAAGAACCAAGACAAGGAAGAGGCAAAAGATAAGATGGTTCTCAAGTTTCAAAAATTGTGAAATACCAAAAACCAAAGAAAGAAGAAAATAAAGATGAGAAAAAGAGAGCCAAGTAGATTTTCAGCAGTTCAGTAGGTTCGCATACTTGTGAACCTACTAAAAAGGTATGCCAAAGTTAGAAGGCACCCAAAGTAAAAAGTTTAAAAATATTTTAAGTGTTGTAAAGGCTTGTTGAACACTTTTCCCACTTGTCAACTTTAGAAGCACACATGCATACCTCCCTTAGTGCCATTAATACCTAGGTAAGAAGGTTGAGGGTGGATAAAGAATTGAATTCAAATGTACATGTTGGTAGTTGGATTTTCAGTTCCCTAGGACTGTTGTACATCCTTTTCTAAGAAAAGCATTGTACAAAGGCATGGGCAGGCACTCTAAATCTATGGGTTTCTCAAGTACAACATTCATGGATGTGATGCAATCAGTAGGGTCACCCTGCCAAATGTGTTGACCAATCAAATGCCAATGCCCATGAGGAAAGAGAAAATACATAATGCTATATACGCACGTTTGTAAGATGTATTATTTGTTGGGTGTTGAACCAGTTTTATGACTGTAAATGCCTTGAAGCGGAGTTCTAGGGCATCAATTGATGTAGTCTAATTTGTACAGGGGTAATATGTATTGTGTAAAGAATAGGAAGGTGATCCAAAGATAGATGCATGTAATAGATGTCTCCAAGTAGTTTCTAAATATTCAGGAGAGTGTTTGAACCTAGTTACTCATCCTCTCTTGCCACAGTTTTAGGTATGAATGTAACAGAGGTTAGAGAAGTATGTGACAATACTTTAATACATTGTAATGATTTGTGATGCTCTTTCTTTCTGTTCCATGTGGGTATTTGTAGTTCTTTTTGGATTACTAAGGATTTCATGAGATGAGATATATGCATTCTATGAAGATGCACATAATTTTCCATTTTTATTTTCACTACTACACTTTTTCACTTTTTGCAAATTTGTGACTATGTTGCCCAATGGAGTAGGCACTGATCTGATTGATGAAGGGCCAACAAACTCTTTAAAATTAATAAAATCCCTATCTTTCTCTCCTAAATCATGCATGTGAGTTTCTCTCTCTTACACCTATGTATGTAATGTTAAATGAATACATTAGATGGGGAAAACATAGTATAGCTATCATCTCAAGGTACAGGGTAAGACTAGTTTTTAATCTATTTGTTGGAGGTCTGTAGGTCTGTATGTAGCTAGTGTTGACATGAATTTAGTGACATATTTTGGGATTCATAACACATTGGGTATGGTTTCTTAAATATCTTACACTTTTTAGTTGTTCATCGGGCTTATTTAGACCTCAGGGAACCCCCTCTTAGCCTTACAAAACCTAAAGATGAAGGTGATTTTACCCACTCATAGAGATTGGTCCATTCATGCCACTATTTGATCATAAGTCTTTCCCATTACCTAAGCACAACATATCCCTAGACTTAGGTTTTGGTGTTGAGTCTTTAGGACTTGTGGAGCTATTTGCATGTTGTTGTGCGTAGTGTTTGGCCTCCCATCAACTTACACCAACAAAATAGCATTGTTTCCAGAGATGTAATACTTTGGTTCATATTTGAAGACCCCAGTAATAAAGATCTGCATTTATGTATTTTTTTGGGTAAGCTTGGCCTCCTGTTAGGTCTAAAAAATGCAGGTCGTTAACCCTAAGAGGTTGCCAGGCTCTCTTGACATTTTTGGCTAACTGACACAGGGTACATATGGCTAAACCCCCTTCACTTCAGGCTCTGCCAGACCTAGGCGGGTAAACCTCTAATTAATAAAGCAAATAAAGAGATGATCATTACTTTGATAAGAATGAATCTAACTATTGATAATGGCACAAATTATAAAACAAATGAAAAGACAACAAGTTAATTCTAAATGATCTAAATTGTAATGCTAAAACAATAATGCAATCTAATTAAGTAAATCTAAAGTAAATTTGTATAAGTGATAATGAAAACACTAGACCAGTGCCTTATTGGATATAGAGTCAGTATGATCATGAAATAAATGACTGTTTGTTTGGTAAAAACTCAAACTATCTGACATGAAAGAATAGGTATGTAACTTGTACAACCCTGCAAGGAAATAGTTAATATTCCATACTTATACATATCCAATTGATAAAATCAAATTACCTGCATTCATCTAAAAGGATTTAATCCCTCTTTGAAGGAACCTATCAAAATAATACTGCAATTGTAACAGATTTATCAAAAAACTGGAGACAGAATACCAATCCTAACTATATGACTCTTCTTACAGATCCATGACAATGTCTTCACAATTACTGTGACAAATTTAAAGGATTTAATTCTAAAAGCATAAACTAGTTAATCTTATCACACTATAATAGAAAATGTGTATAGACAACTTGAAGATATACTTGATAACTCAAATTGAATAACAGAGAAAACTTTGAAAGGAGACAGTCATATAATTGAATAAATTAAACAGATAGTTGATACCGAAATCTACAGTTACTGCTTCATGTTCACAGACTTGACTTCATCAGAGAATACTTGCACATGATCTACCAGAAATAAAATATATTAACAGTGAACTGGCATTGCTGTTCAAATCTAATCTATAGTATCCCCTGTTCTATTCTGTAATCTCTCCCTATTCTCCCTATTCTCCCTCTTCTGGTCTTGGTCATCTCTTATAAAGAGAGGCATACAAGCTTCAGACCAGTTACAATAGTTGTGATGCTTGATAACTGAACAACAATATTTGTATTAATAAAATAGATTTAGGAAAATTAATACTCATCTTTAATCATCAAATGGATAACCATTTCAGGGTCAAACAAAGATCTTTAACTGTAGTTCTGCTTAATATCCTTCGAGGGTTTCTTTATTATTCCTAAAAAAAAACCAGATAAAACACAAATTAGTCTCTGATCAAATGATCAAAACAAATTTATTTAAACATATGTATTTACTCAAATAATTTCTTCCCTTATTGATGATTTATCAGTTGCTCAAGATCCTTTTGTGGGTGTTTATATAACTTGATCCCCGCTGTGTATTTCTTGCAAAAAACCCATATTTCAACTGTCAGAAGAATATCTTAACCATTTGAATTTTAATGTCGTTTTAGGGTTTCTGTGTTTTGTATTGACAAAGGTCTCGTCGATGAGCATAGTCATCGTCGCCATTGGAGTAAAACACGCCATCAGGATAACTTATTATACATTACCCGATGATGATTTTTTCGCCAATACATGTTTCTCGTTCTTTATCGGAATGACTTTCACAACATGTCCCCAACATCGTTGTGACTATCGTGTCGACGAGACTCGCAGGCTTTGTTCTGACTTATTCAGCTTCGCCGATACAAAGAATTTTCTATCTTGAACTCCTTTTTACATCCAGCTTGTATCTTTAGAATATATCTTCGCTTGTATATTGGCTTGTATATCAAAGATATACATTGTTATTATACAAGCCCAATGTGCAAGCGTCGGGACCCACTACTTGTATCCAACCTTCATATATAATGCCCGATACATACAAATTCAATTGTATCTTCCTTTCGGACTTCTTATTTTATAAATCGCAATATGTAGCCCCTTTCAATTCTGACTTGTATATGTATCCTCCAATATACTTTAAGTCCTGATGCATCCTTTTAACCAAATTTCAATCTTTCCTGGATTCTGCATTGTACATATATCGCAATGCATGTTTCCAAAACATACATACAAAGCACGAAATATACAACAATTATATCTTATTTCATAATCCTTTTGGTTCCGCAATGTATATTACTGTGTATTGGCATGAGTTTTGTATCGTTTTGCCGAATGTACATTGCATACATATATCACAAAAGAATATCGAGAATGTATCTTTACAATGTATCTTTTAGAATGTATCTTTCGTCAGATGCAAAGGGTGACTGGTAGAAACGGTAAAGAGAACCGGTGATAACAAGTCATATCTTATATATACAATCGTTTGGCATATTAGTAAGAGATGTAGATCGGTGGAAGAGTTTTAAGTTATGCCGACGGAAGAAGTCACAGTGAAGGAGGTGTCGGGAACACATTGATATAAGATAGGTCTATGGTAAGACTTGGGAAAGTCTTTCCGACATCAGTTGTCTTACCGATAGTGCAGAATATATATGTTTCGGTGTTGTTTGAACCTAGAGAGTGGATTTTTAAAGTTGTTTAAGGATTAATCTGTCTGAACTGTGGGATAGAAGCCCATTGTTGTGAAGTATGGTATCAATTGTTTGACTTCCACTGTGTGCTCCACATCATTTAATATTTGCCAAAAAGTACCCTGGGAATTTTAGTCCCAACAGTGGCTCTTTCTGGGGATGTATGCCCCTTGTGGGTATAGCAAGATCCCAGATTTCTGGAGGAGCAGACCAATGCCTTCTTCATTTGACTACGGGTGAACTATGATGGGTGGTGGAGATCCTGGGTTATTGCTTTATGAAAAAATTTTATTTCCTGATAAGAGAGCTCTTTAAGCAAGTTATTTGACTCTTCTAAACTACTGTGCATGGAAAAGACCATTTAGAGAGTTTAACCAGAATTGTCCATGCACTGGCAATTCTTTTCTCTCGGGTTCTTTTTAAGAGAAAAAATGTTTCAAAAACTGGCCATGTACTGGTAGTTCTTGCTCCTCACCAGACATGTTCTGTACATAATATGAATCCTCCCCTGCCTTACCATTGATTACAAAAGGTCCAATCCATAGGGCATCAAATTTTCCATGCTTCCCCTTTTCTTGATTTCTGGCATTCCAAATAAGCACTCTGTCACCTACCTCAAATTTTCTAAATGTTGCTTTTTTGTCATATAGGTACTTCATCTACATTTGCATTTTTTTATTCTGTTGTATTGCATGTTCCCTCATTTAGTTTAATTCCATTAGTTGTTCTAGCCTTTCCTCCATCAGTTCTGGGACATCCCAATCCTCTTGGAGGATAAACTTACACACTGGCAACAGGTTGTGTATTGGGAGTCTGGCATGAGTTCCATATACTATTTCAAATGGTGATTTGCCAATTGCTTTCTTTACCGTGATTCTATCAGCCCATAATGCAAGTCTCAACTTAGAATCTCAGGCTTTCTTGTTATTGTCCAACATTCTTTTTACAATCTTCAAAATACTCTCATTGCTAGACTCAGCATGCCCATTACCTTGTGGGTGGTAGGGAGAAGAGTATGAGATCGTAATGCCATAAGATTTACAAAAAATTTTAAACTCATCCAATCTAAAACACATCCCATTGTCAGTTATAAGCCTCAAAGGTACCCTAAATCTAGTTAAAATGTTTTCCAATAGGAAGTTGATCACAACCTTGCTGGTTGCTTGTTTAGTGGGCACTGCTTCTACCCATTTCGTGAAATAGTCGGTGGCTACTAATATCCATTTATGACCACCACTTGATTTCTCCATAATTTCTCCTATAAAGTCAATTCCCCACTGGTGAAACAGGGCATCAACTTGCATAGGTCTCAAGGGTAATGCCCCTTGATATTTTAGCTTTCCTAAAAAATTTTGACAGGCCTCACACTTCCTAGTAAAACTATAGGCATCATTGAAAACCTTGGGCCAATAGTATCCAGCCCTTAATATCTTGTGTGCTGTAGTTTTAGTTGAGAAATGGCCACCACACACTCCCTAATGCATCTCTTTTAAGGCAGATTTTGCTTGCTCTTCATCTAAACAGAATAATAAGATACCATCTTTGTTTTTCCAATAAATATCTCCCTCTATAAGCACATATTTTGAAGCATGTAATTTTAGAGTTCTTTTCTTATTATCATCAAATCCATTAGGGTATTTCATGTGCTTGAGGTAATACACTATGTTAGTATACCAAGGAGTTTTCTCAATACTCATTATCATGTCCTCTTCATTTTCAATATTACATACTTGGGCAACCTCAAGATTTGTTTCAGTCATCAGTTTTGCTAACCCTTGTCCCCTTACTAGTTTTGTGATTTGAATTTCTATATCAAATTCCTGAAGTCAAGTTATCCACCTACATCTCTTCCCAGTTACTTCACTCTACATGAACACATCTTTGACTACTGCATTTGGTACATAAGCTATCACCTTAAACCCAACCAAGTAAGGTCTAAATACCTTGACAACTTTCACCAATGCATAAGCTTGTTTTTCTATGATATCATAGTTAAGTTCTGCATGTTGGAGTGATTTACTGAAAAAAGAAACAGGCTGCTCATAACCCTCATTATTCTTTTGTAACATAACTGCTGCTACCATATGAAAAGATGCAAAGGAAAAGATCTGGAAAGGTTTACTAAAATTGGGAGACTTTAGCACTAGAGCTTCTTTAATTGCTCTTTTTATGGATGCAAAAGCTTCTATGCATTCATCTGTCCAATTAACCTTTGCATTTTTCTTCAACATTCTAGATATAGGGTTAATTATTTCTACAAAGTTCGGTATAAACCTTTTTACAAAGTTTATTTGTCCAAAGAATGATTGTATAGCCTTGACTATCTTTGGGATAGGGACTTTGTCTATTGAATCTATTCTCTCGGGATCAATCCTAACTCCATCTTTGGATACTATATGCCCAAGCAATTTTCCATTTGAAACTGCAAATTTGCATTTTTTGGGGTTCAAGGAAACACCATATTCTAATGCTCTGATAAATATCTTCTCAAGGTGATTCACATGATCCTCAGCCTTTTTCGAGTATGCAGTAAGGTCATCTTGATATACAGCCATGATATCATTTATTAGACCTGAAAAAGCAACGTCCATTGCTCTTTGGAATGTGGCTCCAGCATTTGTAAGGCCAAATGGCATTCTTACATATACATAAGTTCCCCATGGGGTTGTAAAGGCTATTTTGTATTGTTCAGATTCTTTAACCTTTACTTGGTTGTATCCAGAGAACCCATCCATCATGGATAATAACTCACAACCAATAACTCTCTACAGTAAAGTTTCCATATTGGGTAACGGATAATTATCTTTTAAGGAAGAAATATTTAAATTTCTAAAATTGACACAAAGTCTAATATCTCCATTCTTCTTCCTAACAGGAACTAAATTCGAGACCCAGGATGAATGCCTAATAGGTTTAATTATGCCAGCTTCCCTGAGTTTTATAAGTTCCTCGTGCATTTTAGGTTCTAACACAAGGTTGATGGGTCTTTGTTTTTGTCTATAGGGCTTAGCATCAGATTTAAGTGGAATTTTGTGTTGGAACTAATCTTCCCTATATGCTTTAAGATCATCATAAGACCAGGCAAACACATGTTTATATTTTCTCAATAATCTAATTAACATGCTTCTGATTGCAGGGGTCATTTTCTTTCCAATGTAGACCTTTTTAGGTGACAATTCAGTTCCCAAATTTATTTCTTCCACATCATCCTCCTTTATTATTACTTTTTTGGTAATGGATCGATCATTCGCATCAAAAACTCTTTCTAATGCTACTAAGCCCTTTGGAATTTTATTTGTTTTAAGCTGGACAATTTCTTTCCCAAATAAAGTCTCTTTACCATCATTCTCCTCAACAAAAGCATTAAGATCCATCTCTTGATTCTCATATTGATCTATACAGTGCAAAAATTTGAGTAAATCAGCATCACTATCAAAAACCTGCCAGTTATATATGTTGTCTGGGATAGTTGGTCTAGTTTTGAGCTCAACTTCTGAAATACCTATCAAGGTAATGTCATCCCTCTTCAAAGCTATGTTTCCAAGGAAGTCAGCCATTATATTTTTTGACCTATCTATCCAACTTATTGAAAAAGCATCAAACAATTCTATATCATCCAGGACTGCATTTCTGTATTGTTTCAGTCTTTTGTTTTTTGAGGAGTATTTACCTTTGACTTGTGAAATAATCAATTCAGAATCTCCATACACTGCTAATAATTTGATTTTGTGTTTTCTAACAATGTTTAGCCCAATTAAAAGTGCTTCATATTCAGCTATGTTATTTGTGCACTCAAAATTCAGAGAAAAAGAATATTTGAATGTTTTTCCTGACGGTGATATAAACACACCCGAGCTCCATTTCCTACCTTACTACATGTGCCATCGAAATACATGGTCCATACTTCATTTTCATCAATTTTGGCTTCGTAGTAAATTGGGTCTGTATTATGCAATTTAGACTGTTCTTCCACCCTGAATGTACTAAAGTCTATGTCACAGAAACAAATCATTTGATTTGGATTAATTTTCTCTATAATGTCTTCATAACTTGGCTTCCTATAGAGTTTAACTGCCTATGTTCCCAATGGGATAGTAGCATAAGATAAATCTAATTGAACACTTCCCCCTACCATGGTAGTCCATTGTCAAGATAACAACATTCCATAGTTAGGTGGGATATCTACCATAGTGATGTCAATTTTATAAGAGGCTTCAGGATGAGATGCTAATTTTATCTCAACATCTTTCATGATTCCAACAACAGGGACAAATCTGTTATCCATTGCATAACATTTACCGAATGTAGTATCCACCCACATTCCTAACTCTTTCATAACAGCCATGGGCATTATGTTTACTGCTGCTCCTGAATCAAGCATACAATTCCTGACTAATTTGTTGTTTATCAGCAAGGTAATATAGAATGGATCTATTTGAGATGGATTTTTCATTAATGTTTCACCCAAGTATACCTCAGGTATTTTGATAGATTCTTGTTGCATATTTATTTTAGGACTATGTTGTTCGGGTCTTTTTTCTAATACATTTGATATCATCTTCACCACTATATTTTTATATTTTTCCACCTTCATCATTTCTAGAAGTGGCACTGATATTTTCATTTGAGAAACAGCTTGAGCAATATCAAATGAGGGATTTATGTTTAGTTTTGACCTATCAACTTTTGTTTGTCCCTTTTCCTCAATTTTTTTGTTGTCCTTTTTGTTCGGTGTGTCAATAGGAGGTATATCATGAGGTGTTTTCTCAACTTTACTTTTATCATTTTTACCGGAAGTCTAATTTTTTATAAATATACTTCTGGGAGTTCCTTGTTTAGCATTTATTGTTCTATTTCTTAGATTATAGCTATTTTTGGCTTGTGCTACCACAACTAATGTTAAGGTTCTTCTGTCTTCCTCAGAAGGTTTTTGCCAATTGTAACTTTGTGCTGCATTGAGGTCATATCCACAATTTTCTAAGTCTTCTTCATGGTCAGAAAATACTTCTTGTCCTCCTATGTTCACATTATTTTTTTGTTCTCTTACATCATATTCATACCCTACTTCCTCACCGGACGAATAATTTTCTTCAATAGTGTAAGGTGTGATACCCAACATATTTATAGTATGATGATCCATCTCAGGGTTATAAGATATCTTATCTTTTTGTATTGATTGTACTACCACACAATAATCAGGAGAGTGGTAAATTACAGGGCATACACCCTGGATTATTTTCTATCACATGGACTGCACTTTTCTTCAAAGGGTCAGGGGTGTCTTTTCCATAGTTATGTCTCTTGTTAGTATCCACGGGCTTTCCATCTTTCCAGTTCGTATGATATGGCATATCATGGAGTCTTGGTCTTTCATTCTTATGTGAGTATTCTTGCTTGTTTACAGGAGGATTAGGATTTTGAGGAACTCTTATATTGTCTCTTTTTCCGATCATCCCAACAACCTTTTTATTGTTTTCAATAGTGAGAGCCATTTTTTGTGCTTCCGCCAAGGTTCTAGGACTTTTGCCCCTGAGTTCATAACATGTCTTCGGGTCAAATGCTTTCAAATATATGCTAAGGGCTACTTGGTTGTTCAATTTGGATTCTTGTGGGACCTTGTTATATAGTTTAGTGAATCTCAAATTAAAATCATACACCTATTCATTTTGATACTTTTGAATAGTTATTAGTTCATGAAGAGCAAATTCTGGGGCACATTGATTTCCGAATTGTTCTAAAAATTGATCGTGGAAGTTTGTCAAGGAATATATTGAAGTGTCTGGTAAGCTATTTACCCAGTCTCTTGCTTCATTAGTAAGAGATATCATAAATAGTTTCATTTTTATATCTTCATATTCGTTACCAATGTCCTATATAAAAGCATTGAATCATTTGATATGTTCTTCAACAGTCAATTCACTGCTTCCTGTAAACTTAGGCACATTATTCTTTCAACTATTATCCATGGGATAAGGATATAGCTGATATCCAATCAAATCAAATTGTCTGGCCATACTCATAGGATTAGGAGGTGGTATATTTGGGTATGGCGGATAATATTGGTATCCAAATGGAGGTTGTGGATACATATTGGGTTGGGCATATTGCTGATGATACATATTCTGTTGTGGGGGAGGTTGCTGATATCTATGCCCTGGCAATGGATGTTGTTCGTGAACATTCCCAGTATTTGCAGGTGGAGGTCTTTGCATTTGCCTATTCTGCAGAGGAGGATTATTGTATGTATCGTGGGGTGTCGTGTTTACATTTTGATGGTGAGGTGGAATATGGTGATGACCAGGTGGTGGATAAGGATTAGCTATATGCTGAGATGGGTTGTGTGCATTGGATGGTCTTAGATTTTGTGGTGGAATATTTTGTTGGGCATGGCTAACATGTGGCGTTGCTGAAGTATGTGAACTACTTGCATTTTGATGTAACCCCATTTGATTTCTTATTTGAACATGTCCACCCTGCCTATGGGGAGGCACATACTTTGAATTGGTTACCTTTGTTCTAGATCTTATTTGTTGTAGTTCTTGTTTCATCTTTACTTCCTCTTCTTTCAATCTAGCCAACTCAATTTATTCCTGTAATCTTGTAATCTTGTTAGTTAGTTCTTGTTTTTTTTGTTGTTTTAGTCATTTTTGTGTTTTCATGTCCTTTCGTTGTGTCACCTGACTCTATAGCCCAATGGGTGGATGAAGGCACTTAGAGACTGGAGTTCTTCTCCCTTTGACCATTTCAAAGGATGATCAAAGGAAGTTCCCCAGATAGAGCCAGCTGTTATCCTCAAATTTAGTTGCGCTCAATTTGTAGGATGACCCCTACAAAACTTGTCTATTTTGTAGCCTACAACTCTAAACACGCAAAATGAGGTGAATCGCATTTGCCCTTGTGCATGGTCTCCTAGCCTTGGAACATCCTTTCGAGAGTCAACTTGTGTCAGTTTCTTGAATTTTGCAAAACAAGTCTAATTGAAAATTTCACTTTTTAGGAGTTAGTAAATTTTTGTTATATGCAATGGCGGGGATTTTTGCCTCCATTGCATCTTCACATGCAATGGCGGCGATTTTTGCCTCCATTGCATCTTCATGTGCACTGGCCATGATTTTTGCCTCCATTGCATCTTAGAGTTAGTAAATTTTTGTTATATGCAATGGCGGGGATTTTTGCCTCCATTGCATCTTCACATGCAATGGCGGCGATTTTTGCCTCCATTGCATCTTAGAGCTAGTAAATTTTTGTTATATGTAATGGCGAGGATTTTTACCTCCATTGCATCTTCACATGCAATGGCAGTGATTTTTGCCTCCATTGCATCTTCATATGCACTGGCAGCGATTTTTGCCTCCATTGCATCTTAGAGTTAGTAAATTTTTGTTATATGCAATGGCGGGGATTTTTGCCTCCATTGCATCTTCACATGCAATGGCAATGATTTTTGCCTCCATTGCATCTTCATGTGCACTGGCGGTGATTTTTGCCTCCATTGCATCTTCATATGCACTGGCGGTGATTTTTGCCTCCATTGCATCTTCACATGCAATGGCGGCGATTTTTGCCGCCATTGCATCTTCGTATGCACTGGAGGCGATTTTTGCCTCCATTGCATCTTCACATGCAAGGGCGGCAATTTTTGCTGCCCGTGCATGTTGGTCCCTTTGTCATATGCAAGGGCGGTGATTTTTGCCACCCGTGCATGTTGGTCCCTTTGTCACATGCAACGACGGCAATTTTTGCCGCCCGTGCACAAAAGCAATTTCCTCCACATGCAAGGGCGGCAATTTTCGCTGCCTATGCACTCACTCCCTAAAAATTTTCTAACTCTAGGAAAATTTTCAAGTTGTTAACTTTAGCCCGCTTTCACTCAATTTTTTGCTCTAATCGCACTTTAGCCCTTCAAAGCCCATGCAAATGCTCAGTTCTCCCTCGCTACTGTAATTTCCAATCAAAGAGACCAAAAGTTTCTTTCCACAGATGAAAAGATACAGGCATTCAATAACATGATCCAAAGGAGTTTGAAGATCAAGCTTTCTCAGTGGCTTCTATGGATAAGTTGTCAGATATACAGTTGACCTTGGACATTCTCAAGGTAGTTTTGGATAAGCATGAGAAGGCTGCTACCTCCATGAAAGATTCAGTAACAAGGACTTGTGTCATTTCTGAGAATACTTCTGGACCGGATAACCTTGAGATGCAAACAATGTGGACAATGTTTGAGGATTTTCTGAAGAAGGATGGGAACAGGAGTTGATGAAAGTGATCATGCCTTAGTTTATTTTTGTATATTCACATGTACTTTATTTTTAGTTTTGGACATATTTACATGTATTTGTCTCTAATGTAATTACATGTAAAAACAAAGGAAGTCCCAAGTCAAATAGGACTCTTTTGTTGAATAAGTCAAAGTAGGTGTAAATTTCCTATTTTTGCTCCAGGCTCCTCCCTATAAATAAAGAGGGCCTCTATTGTAATAGATATCTTTAATCTTATGCAACAAAGTGCTGCCCAAATTGAGACTCAACTTTGAGATTTTGTGTTCAAATTGTATGATCAATTCCAATCAATAAAGAAGACGAGTTTTGATATCAAACTTTGTGTTGAATCGAATTTGTATGAGCGAGGATGTACATATGGCATTTTTGTTGATTTCTCTTGTTGATTGATTGGATAAAGTGGTGCTTGGTTATTATGATTGGAGGACATTCAAGATAAGTTATATAAACTTTGTGTTATATTATTTCCTTGAATCTATGTGTGTTGAAAACATTTCTTGGTGAAGGATTATAAAGACTTTGAGCTTGTAGTTGTTCACTTTGTATATGAATTGTGTTGAGAGCTTGTAGACTTTGTGCTATGATTTTCAATCACATTCGCGTGAATCAGTGGTGTTGTTAGTTGACAGACTTTGTGCTCCAACTGGTGATACGGTTACTTTTAAAATATTTCTGGGGACAATTTGAAGACTTTGTACTTGAGATTATTCACTTGGTTTGTGAATCTTTTTGTGAAGTAAGTTGAAAGACTTTGTGCTTCAACTTACAAGAATATTGTTGATTATTGTTTAAGTGTAGAAGGATTATTGAATATTACTGTGAAACATTGTAAACATCTTTTCTGAAAGAAGAGAAAAGGATGAATGTAACACACCCCCAAATCTAGTATTTAGTGTAAATAAGTTTGTAATAGTTAAAAGGGAACCTCCCCTTGATGAGAGGAGAGATTTATCTCATCATAATGCGGTTGATATAACCATTTTGCCATCAGTGAGTTGATGAAAAAATATTCACCCAACAAATCTAAGTACCTCTTGTTGCATCTGATCCTTAGTTCTCATGTCTTTTGGCTGACTATTAAGGATTTGTGTGGATGTTACCTGATCTATGAATTCATCTTGAGCTTCTTCACCCTGTTGCAGTGATGCTTGGTAGTCATGTTCTACTTGATTTTAGTCTAGCTCTCTCACAATCTGAGCCTAATGTTCAATCTATTCCTGAAGGGAAGGTCTGTATCGGGCAAGGACATCATCGAATCTATCATGATCAGACTGAGTATATTGATTCTTGGATTGGAATTCATCTGATTCATGCAAGGGAGTGAAGCTGTTATGAGTTATTATTGGTTGTTCTGAGGTATTCTCTGGAAAAATTTGGTTATTAGTAATAAGAGACTAACTTGATATCCCAATTTTCTTAGTAGGAGCCCTTAAAGGTGGGGATGATTGTAGTTTTTTACCATTAGCTTTAGATCTCCTACCATCCATTATGACACTTTTATCAGAAAATTGATTTGAGTTTTGTGTAGAGTCACCACCTCTATTTAGAGGACTAATCAATCTTCTGGGTTTTTCCTTCCACCATCAGAGTTATGACTTTAAATTCTCTGACTCTAATAACATGGTCTACCACTAGGTTTCTCTATGTTTCCCTAGTAGAGTCACCAATTCTATTAGGTCTCAAAAATGTAGGTCGTTAACCCTAAGAGCTTGCCAGGCTCTCTTGACGTTTTTGGCTAACTGACACAGGGTACATATGGCTAAACCCCCTTCACTTCAGGCTCTGCCAGACCTAGGTGGGTAAACCTCTAATTAATAAAGCAGATAAAGAGATGATCACTACTTTGATCATAATTAATCTAACTATTGATAATGGCACAAATTATAAAACAAATGAAAAGACAACAAGTTAATTCTAAATGATCTAAATTGTAATGCTAAAACAATAATGCAATCTAATTAAGTAAATCTAAAGTAAATTTGTATAAGTGATAATGAAAACACTAGACCAATGCCTTATTGGATATAGAGTCAGTATGATCATGAAATAAATGACTGTTTGTTTGGTAAAAACTCAAACTATCTGGCATGAAAGAATAGGTATGTAGCTTGTACAACCCTACAAGGAAATAGTTAATATTCCATACTTCTATATATCCAATTGATAAAATCAAATTACCTGCATTCATCTAAAAGGATTTAATCCCTCTTTGAAGGAACCTATCAGAATAATACTGCAATTGTAATAGATTTATCAAAAAACTGGAGACAGGATACCAACGCTAACTATATGACTCTTCTTACAGATCCATGACAATGTCTTCACAGTTACTGTGACAGATTTAAAGGATTTAATTCTGAAAGCAGAAACCAGTTAATCTTATCACACTATAACAGCAAATGTGTATAGACAACTTGAAGATATACTTGATAACTCAAATTGAATAACAGAGAAAACTTTGAAAGGAGACAGTCATATAATTGAATAAATTAAACAGATAGTTGATACCGAAATCTACAGTTACTGCTTCATGTTCACAGACTTGACTTCATCAGAGAATACTTGCACATAATCTACCAGAAATAACATATATTAAAAGTGAACTGGCATTGATGTTCAAATCTAATCTATAGTATCCCCTGTTCTATTCTGTAATCTCTCCCTATTCTCCCTATTCTCCCTCTTCTGGTCTTGGTCATCTCTTATAAAGAAAGGCATACAAGCTTCAGACTAGTTACAATAGTTGTGATAGTTGATAATCCAACAACAGTATTTGTCTTAATAAAATAGATTTAGGAAAATTAATACTCGTCTTTAATCATCAAATGGATAACCATTTCAGGGTCAAACAAAGATCTTTAACTATAGTTCTTCTTAATATCCTTCGAGGGTTTCTTTATTATTCCTAAAAAAAAACCAGATAAAACACAAATTAGTCTCTGATCAAATGATCAAAACAAATTTATTTAAACATATGTATTTACTCAAATAATTACTTCCCTTATTGATGATTTATCAGTTGCTCAAGATCCTTTCATGGGTGTTTATATAACTTGATCCCCAATGTGTATATCTTGCAAAAAACCCATATTTCAACTGTCAGAAGAATATCTTAACCATTCAAATTTTAATGTCATTTTAGGGTTTCTGTGTTTTGTATCAGCAAAGGTCTCGTCGATGAGCATAGTCATCGTCGCCATCAGAGTGAAACACGCCATTAGGATAACTTATTATACATTACCCGATGATGATTGTTTCGTCGATACATGTTTCTCATTCTTTATTGGAATGACTATCACAACATATCCCTAACATCGTTGTGACTATCGTGTCAGCGAGACTCGCAGGATTTGTTCCGACTTATTCAGCTTCGCCGATACAAAGACTTTTCTATATTGAACTCCTTTTTACATCCGGTTTGTATCTTTAGAATGTATCTTCGCTTGTATATTGGCTTGTATATCAAAGATATACATTGTTATTATACAAGCCCAATGTGCAAGCGGCGGGACCCACTACTTGTATCCAACCTTCATATATAATGCCCGATACATACAAATTCAATTGTATCTTCCTTTTGGACTTCTTATTTTATAAATCGCAATATGTAGCCCCTTTCGATTCCGACTTGTATATGCATCCTTCGATATACTTTAAGTCCTGATGCATCCTTTTAACCAAATTTCAATCTTTCCTGGATTCCGCAGTGTACGTATATCGCAATGCATGTTTCCAAAACATACATACAAAGTACGAAATATACAACAATTATATCTTATTTTATAATCCTTTTAGTTCTGCGATGTATATTACTGTATATGGGCATGAGTTTTGTATCATTTCGCCGAATGTACATTGCATACATATATCACAAAAGCATATCGAGAATGTATCTTTTGTCAGATGCAAAGGGTGACTAGTAGAAACAGTAAAGAGAACCGGTGATAACAAGTCATGTCTTGTATATACAATCATTTGGCATATCAGTAAGAGATGTAGATCGGTGGAAGAGTTTTAAGTTATGCTGACGGAAGAAGTCATAGCGAAGGAGGTGTCGGGAACACATCGGTATAAGATAGGTCTACGGTAAGACTTGGGAAAGTCTTTCCGACATCAGTTGTCTTACTGATAGTGCAGAATATATATGTTTCGGTGTTGTTTGAACCAAGAGAGTGGATTTTTAAAGTTGATTAAGGATTAATCTATCTGAAGTATGGGATAGAAGCCCATTGTTGTGAAGTATGGTATCAATTGTTTGACTTCCACTGTGTGCTCCACATCATTTAATATTTGCCAAAAAGTACCTTGGGAATTTTAGTCCCAACACCTCCCACCAAATTACACCAACAAAAATGGTTCCATTGTTGGGGATTCAAAGAATTTGAAGACTCTATTGGTGATTGACCTTGAAAAATTGGGCCTTGGTGATTTCATGTGCTCCAAGGTTTTACTCATCTTATGAGATGGCGAATCTATTATTTTCAAATCAGATTTTATATAGTTAGTATGCACCTTTTGATGGTGCAACAAATCTTTCACGTTCGTGCAACAACAAGACAAAGGTACATGGATGATTTTTATTCTTTCTCCACTTGAAGCAAGATTGTCTATAAAATAATTATTTTATGAAGAGGTGTTGTTCTATCTCAGCATGTGAAATTTTTAGTCATGGCCTTTACGTATGAATATGTTGATGG
Organism: Cunninghamia lanceolata; assembly: GCA_027924645.1. Taxonomy (NCBI): domain Eukaryota; kingdom Viridiplantae; phylum Streptophyta; class Pinopsida; order Cupressales; family Cupressaceae; genus Cunninghamia; species Cunninghamia lanceolata. Next base: position 3,947,632 of record BSBN01000556.1, on the reverse strand, counting down.
GGCATCTGGTGCTTATAATCCCTCTTTGTATTCACACCCTAGGCATTACATGGATGAGTATGACTCAAGTTTTTCAGTGATACATCATGTTCTAGCTCTAGTATTTATACCTCATCTTCAGCATATTCTCAATGTCATGCATCAACACACCATCTGGATGAGTTAATTAGGAAACAAAAACAAATTGAAGATCAAATTAAATTGCTAGAGTCTAGAGTGTAGGCTGATTTGCATCTTAATTTCCAACATACCCTAGTGAAATGCATTCCCTCTAAATATCAAAGAATTAAGCATTCCAATATTCCCACTTATGATTTATATGAGAAATTAGAGTTGTCATGGGTAAATAATGGCTTTGAATGCACAACAAAAGAAATTTACCTACAATTCATAAGGTTTTATGGGTTGGAAATTTCTCAAGGGGAATTACATGTCCAAGTGTTAGCTAATTTCGTGGAAAAGTACAATTTTGAGGATGAGGACATGTGGATGAGATTCTTTGCTAAGTCCCTAGATATGGATACAAAGAATTGGTTATTGAGCTTTCCAGACTGCCATTTTTCTTCTTGGGACAATTTTATTCATGCCTTTGAGGAGTGGTGTACACTTGGTGTCGCTCCTTGTTATTCTTCCTATGCCCATGAACTTGAAAATATCAAAAGGCACAAGGGGAATCTTGTAGGGATCTCAGTCATTGGTTTGAAATTGCTTTAGCAAAAATCCTAGATGTTCTCAAGCCTTCTATTTTAGCCTACATTCATATGTTTTTTGAAGCATATGAGATTGGTTTGAGTGTGGTGCTAGAGGATTTGAAGATTACAACATTGTTGTAGGCTTATCAATGTCTTGAATTTTTTGAAAAAATGAGATGACTATATTGCAAGGTTGTTGTACACAAAGGAAAATGTTAGAGGTGAACCAGCCACTGTGGATAATAATATAGTTGATCAAGCTCAGTGTTTAATTGAAAAGGTTGAATTATGTGGTGCAACATCATGTGAAAGTTGTGAGGAGAGTGATGATAGTGTGGCCACCTATCTTCACTTGAGTCAATCATCAATTAGAGGTGATGATGTTGCATTGCAATTTAATTCCCATCTTGAAGTTGAAAGTGACATGTCTATACTCAATGATAACCGATTTGAGACAAATATTGGTGCAGACATTGGTGTTCACTCTAAGGGCCTTGCCATAGAAGATGGTGAACAAGAACTATTAATATGCAAATAGGTAAGGAAGATGAATTGCAACAACTTTGTTATTCACTGGATGTGCTTCCTTGCTTTATTGAATTTGAAGATGACGTTCATGCCCCCCTTGTTACATATGAGAAAGATGAGTATGAGGGTGTGCATGATCTTGTTGTTGTTCCAATGCATGAAATTGTGAACCTTGATGAATTTTTAGAACTTGGTATGGAACAATTATCATATGCCAATACAGATTGTGTTGAAGATGCCTTTTTAAGCTCATTAGTTGAGCACATTGATGTAAGGTTGGCGTGTTCACAAAAGAGTCAAATTTATTACTTGCATAAGGGTGAACAAGACCATATAATTGAAGAATTTCTTGACAGCGATTTTTCTACGAGAAGCTGCATTGAAGGGTCTAAATCAATGAGGCAGTTTGAAGATATTGAGTCTTCATCTAAAGTTCTCAAATTTATGAATTATATGTTGAAGATTCAGAATTGGATTTGAATCAATATTTTGATTCAATCATGAGGAGTACATCAGCATTTGTGGTGCAGCTGGGTTGCAAGAACTTGAAAAATCAAATGACATTGTCTAGCTTGAGGTTGTGCCTAAAATTGATACATTTTAGCTTGGTTTTTAGAAGGATACTCTTCTTCCTACTGATATGTGTATAATGGGATATGCATCATGTTGTCAAGGAGCTTGAGAAAGAAACTTGATATGTGGCTCAACATGATGATAGTTCTATTTTTTTTTGTGGTTACTCTATCATGGTGGCAACTCCCTCTTTTCCCAACATGATGGTCTTGATATTAACTACCTACATGTGCATTTTGGTAAAAGGCCTTATGTGTTGCAGATGGGTGAAGGATGCATTTTCAACTTGAGGATGTTGATCTCACTTTTACAATCTGGTCTTTTTCAATATGCATTCCCTCTAAATCTCAAAGAATTAGGTGTTCCAATATTCCCATTTGTGATGTTTATGATAAATTAGATTTGTCAATAGTAAATAATGGCTTTGAATGCACAACAAAATAAATTTACTTACAATTGCCAAGGTTTGATTGGATGGACCTTTCTTAAGGGGAATTACATGTCCAGACATTTGTTGATTTCATGGAAAATACAATTTTGAGGATGAGGACATGTGGATGAGATTCTTTGCTAAGTCCCTATAGATAAGGATGCAAAGAATTAGTTATTGAGCTTTCTAGACTATCATTTTTCTTCTTGGTACAATTTCATTCATGCCTTTAAGGAGTGGTGTACACTTGGTGTGGCTCCTTCTTATTTTTCCTATGCCCATGAACTTGAAAATATCAGAAGGCAAGAGGAGGAATCCTTCAAAGACCTCAGTCACTAGTTTGCAGTTGCTTTGGAAAAAATCCCAGATGTTCTCAAGCCTTTTGTTTCAGCCTACATTCATATTTTTTTTTAAATATATGAGATTTGTTTGAGTGTGGTACTAGAGGATTTGAAGATTACAACCTTGCTGCAGGCTTATCAATGTCTTGAATTTATTGAAAAAATAAGAAGTTAATATATTGCAAGGTTGTTGTCCCTAAAGAAAAATGTTAGATGTGGACCAACCATTGTGGATAACAATACAATTGATTAGGTTGAGTGTGTAATTGAAAAAGTTGAATTGTGTGGTGCGGAATCATGTGAAAGTTGTGAGGAGAGTGATGATAGTGTGGCCACCTATCTTCATTTGAGTCAATCATCCATTGGAGATGATGATGATGTTGCATTGCAATTTAATTCACATCTTGAAGTTAAAAATGACATGTCTGCACTCAATGGTAACCAATCTAAGACAAAAATTGTAGATTCAGACATTAGTCTTCACTCTGAGGGCCTTGCCATGGAAAATGGTGTTGTTACTATTGAGACGGATAAGGAAGATGAATTGCAACAACTTTGTTATTCACTAGATGTGCTTCTTTGCTTTATTGAGTTTGAAGATGATGCTCATGCCCCCTTGTTGCAAATGATAAATATGAGTATGAGGGTGTGCATGATCTTGTTGTTGTTCCAATGCATGAAATTGTGAACCTTAATGAATTTTTAGAACTCGGTATGGAACAACTATCATATGCTGATGTATATTGTGTTGAAGACATCTTTTTAAGTTTATTAGTTGAGCACATTGATGTAGGGTTGGCGTGTTCACAGAGGAATCAAATTTCTTGCTTGCATAAAGGTGAACAAGACCATATAATTGAATAATTTCTTGGCAATAGTTTGTTTGCAGTAGGTTGCACTGAAGGGACTAAAACAATGAGGCAATTTGAAGATATCAAGTCTTCATCTAAAGTGTCTCAAATTTAGGAATTATATGCTGAGGATGCAGAATTAGATTTGAATCAAGCTTTTGATTGAATCATGGAGGAGTACATCAACATTTATGGTGTAGATGGGTCGCAAGAACTTGAAAAACCAAATGATAGTACCCAACTTGAGGTTGTGTCTAAAATTGATACATTTTAGCTTGGTTTTCAGAAGGATACTCTTCTTCTTGCTAATATGTGTGTAAACTAGGATATGCATCATGCAGTCAAGGAGCTTGAGAAGGAAACTTGTTATGTGGCTTAACATGATGATAGTTCTTATTTTATATGGCTTCCCTATCATGGTGGCAACTACCTCTTTTCCCAACATGATGATATTTATATTACATGCCTACATGTGCATGATGGTGAAAGGCCTTATGTGTTATAGATGGGTGAAGGATGCATTTTAAACTTGATGATGTTGAGCTCCTTTTTCAATCTAGTCTTTGATAGAGGAAAGAAGTTTGGAGCAACTTGTCCATGACCTTGTGCCATGGATCCTTGTTGCAAGGTCTGACCTGCACTTGTTTGTAAGTTTTGATTTGCAGTCATTCTTTTATTGTCTTTGTGCTTCCATGTCATTGGCTGTAATTGTTTTGTACATAGTCAAGTCGTGTGGTTGTTTTCCTCTATATATATGTTGTTTGTTTGTTTCCCCTCCCTCCTCGTCCCTTTTTCTTTTTGGTCTTCTCCCAAAGATAAATGGATCCTCACTATGATCGCAAGAGGCACATGCCCCAAACTAGAGCCAATGTTGGTGCCCAACCCATTAAAATCCAAAACCCTACAAAAGCATGTTAAAATCCATCAATGATGTTCCTGAGTTATTCATTATGTTTTATAGTGCCAGTCTACCTTTGAAATTTTCAGAAAAGGTCAAAAAATGCCCAAGTTAGGACCCATCAAATATTTCGGGCCTACTAAGAACAAAATTGACTTGTTCCTAGTTAACTGGAGGGTGCTGACACAATAATGGGTTACACTTTTTGGGACATCCTGATTTTTGCTAAAATCACACATTTTTAGAAAATATAATGATTTAAGCCTTGAAAGGTTCCATTTAAAGGATTTTAATTGAAAAGGGTTTGATCAAACCCCCTTAGATTCAAACCCCCTTGGATAGAACCCCGCTGGTTTTAAACCATACCTATAATGGAGTCTCCTCTACACCAATCAAAATGTTGATAAAAAACCACTTTTGATTTATCTTTTGAGGGATCAAATGAATTCATTTAAAATTTATGCTTTGTAAGTATGCAGTCCTTATTATAAGCTTACCAAAAAATATAATTTTAAATATATTTAATTTGATTATTATATTTATTTTTTATTTCTTGTGAATGTATGTTTTTCACCAAACATCAAGTTCTCTATTCTACACACATGGAAAATTAGTAAATAACTGAAAAAAAATTCTAAAAAATATATATGCACTAGGTATTGATGTGCTTGTTTCAACAAAAGAAAAAAAAAATTGAATTTCAATACATATAGAAAAAGTTATGTTTTACGGAATACACTTATGTCTAAATTATAATTGGTTTGACTTCAAAAATTAATTAAAAAATATAAATTCAACAAAACATTATGAAACTAAAAGATGAGGTCTTTCATAGAAGACCTTTACGTTCTCAACAAAGTTTATTTGCTGAAGCAATTAGGGCAAGAAGTCGTTTCTCATTTCAAGAGCCTACAAGACTAGGGTTTCGAAGATCTCTCCGAAATGATGCGCAATATCCTTTTTCATTTCAGTATGGTAATGGCGGTTCTTTTGGTTTTCAGAATAAGAGAAGGTTTTTTGCAAATAATTGATTTGGGGAATCAGGAAAGGTGGAAAATGGAAGCAGAATTCACCAGGTTTGGAGGGAAAAGTTGGTTCCCCATAAAGCGAATTCTCATGAAGAAGTTAATGAAACTGATGTGAGGGTTTCTGCTGATATTATTAATATTCAAATTCCAGAAGATTTGGCGAACCCATATATCCAAGATCTTGCTACAAGGGCAATTATAGGTAAGGTTTGGAATTCAAAACTTAATTCTGATATTTTCTGAATTGGATTAGGGTTTCCTGGAAAGGGGTTTCTGATGTTTTTTTCCTACACAAGGATTTATGTGTTTTTACGGTAATCTTTGAAAATGGCTTTTTTTGTGACGAAACCCTAAAACAAAAATTGTGGTTTTATCAAGGTAAGGGGATTTGTATTCAGAAATGGGAGCCAAATTTTGACCCCATTAGAGCTAATATGAATTTTGTCTCGTTCTGGATCTCATTGCCCAATTTACCCCTTGAATACAAAGATCTCAACATTATTGAATTTTGTGCTAAGAAGATGGGTTTTTTTATAAAACATGATATGTCTAATTTTCAAAAACTAGAATTGCCAGTACGGTTTTCTATAATTTTAAACACTTCTTTTTCGTTCCCCAAATTTCTAGAATTTCAATCTAAATTTGGAACCTAGAGACAAACAGTTGCTTTTGAAGATTCTATGATCATGGAAAAACCAGAGCTTTTTGAATCTAAGTGGGTTTTTGAGGATTCAGAAAAAGATAAAATTTCACGGGAAGATCTTGATTTTGTTAATCTTGGGGAAGCCTCTTTAAGTCATTTGGTTAATTCTTCTAGTTTGAATGAAGGACAAGATTATGTTAACGGTTCAGCAAATGAATCTTCTTTTGAGTTTGATATTGGCAAAATGAAGGAGTCAGAAACCCCCAATTTTTTTCATAAAGAAAAAGTGAAAAAGGATTTATTTTCATTACTTAATAGGGAGGAAAATCTTTGTATGTCAAGTGGTTGTCAACAAGATGCTTCAAGTTTGGTTAATTTTTCTTTTTCTGAGGAGGAAGCGAAAGCTTTTGTTGATAAGACTATTCAAAAAGTTGCTTCCGATCTTATTGATAAAGTTGCGGATGAGGTAATTGCAAAAGAATCTCATGAAGATGTAGCTGAGGGTGTCTCTCTCTTGAATAAGACTTCCAAGTCAAATTTGGCAATTGATAATCAGTTACTTCCAATGAAATAGGATTGGAAGGTTTTGTTAGGTGATGGGATTGGTGATGAGGTTTTTAATCTTACTCATAATTTTTCCTCTGTCTCTCAGGTTCCCTCTAATAAGTTTGTTCCCTCTTCTGAAGATGTAGTTCAGGATCTTGCTTGTTTAAAAACGTCATCTGTATCTAGTTTGGTTCTTCCAAAATCAAATTTCTTAGAAAATAAGGATATGATTGATTCTTTAGGTGATGGGATTGGTAGCGAGGCTGTTGATTTTTCCTCAAAATTGTCCATTTCTCAAACTTCCAGTCAGGATTCTCCTAGGAAATCTAGGTCTATATCTCCTTCCACGAGAGGTCAGAAACCAAAATCTTTTAAAACTCAGGAGGAAATTAAGGCTGGGTTACAGGCTACCCTTGAAACCTGTTTGAGATCAGGGAGAGTGAGAAACTCTCCCCGGGAACAATGAAGATCCTATCTTAGAATGTTAGGGGCATTAATGCCCCTAACAAGAGGTGCTTGGTAAAGCGTCAGACAGATTATGCAGGTATGGACATTGTATTGTTTCAGGAGACAAAGCTATCTCAAATTCAAGTTGAAAATATTTTTCCAAATTGGTATAAATGGAAGTTTCTCCATTCTCCTTCTCAGGGGGCGTCAGGGGGCTTGGTTATTTTATGGGATAGTAAAAGTTGTGATGCAGATCTTATTTATTCTACTCAAAAATTTATATTGGTTAAAAATAAATTCCCCTTCCCTAAATTTTTGGTTATTTAATGTTTATGGGCCTATTTCAACTAGTGATAAAAAACGGGGTTGGGATATTCTGTCTGCACTTTTAGGAAACTTATCCAGAGAAAAAGTTATTCTAGGAGGAGATTTTAATGCTATCACTTGTTTGTCTGAAAAATTGGGTGGGATCTGTCCTCCTCAGAGGGTGATTGATGACTTTAATGAATTTATTTCAGACAATGCGCTGGTTTAGCCCTTTATTAAATAGGAATTCCACTTGGTCCAATAGGAGAAAGGATTTTTTAAATATTGCTGAGAGACTGGATAGGTTTTTGTTCTCTCCTAATTGGTGTCTTGATACTAAAATATCTGCTACTTTTGTTCTTCCCTTTTCTGCTTCTGATCACTTTCCCATTTCCTTTCAATTGGACACTGATATGATTAAAAAGAAATATAGATCTTCTTTTAAGTTTCAAGCTATATGGTTTAGAGATTATAGCTTCTTGCCTTTATTGGAATCTTGGTGGAAGAATGCCCCTTTCATGAAAGGTTCTCGTATGTTTTGGCTTAATGAGAAATTAAAATTCATAAGAAACAAAATCAAAGAGTGGAATAAACTTTCTTTTGGTAATATTTTTTCTCAAAAGGCTTTATTGCAGTCTCAGTTAGAATAGATGAATGAATTCATTATTACAAATGGTATGGATATTTCTTCCTTTGAATATGTTAAATCTCTTCAATCTAACTTGGAGGAGGTTTTAGCTAGAGAAGAAATTTTTTGGAGACAAAAATTGAGGGAGACTTGGCTTAGAGAGGGAGACCGAAATACAATTTTTTTTCATGTCTCAGCCATGGTAAGAAGGCATAAAATTTTTATTTGTGCTATTAAAGATTCTATGGGGAATATTTTGCAAGATGATGTTCTTATCCAGAAAGGAGTTAATTTTTTTCAAAAGCTTCTTTCAAAAGAAAATGTTAAGATCCCGCCTTTGATTACTCTTGAAGTTACACAACATATCCCAGCTTTGATTTCACAAGAAGATAATATGGAGTTGATGAAACATTTTTCTTTAGAAGAAATAAAGGCAGTGGTTTTTTCCTTAGATCCAGATAAAGCTCCTGGCCCGGACGGTTTTACCCCTCTTTTTTTCCAAAAGTGTTAGGACTTTGTAGGTAGAGATGTTTGGTTGGCAGTAGAAGAAGCTCGTAGAAATCATACTGTTCTGAGAGAGATTAACTCTACCTTCATTGCTCTAATTCCTAAAGTTGTTGCACCTTCTTCCTTTGTTGATTTCAGACCTATTTCTCTTTGTTATACTTTGTACAAAATCATTTCTAAAGAAATTACTCTAAGACTTGCTACTTTTATTCCAAAAATTATATTAAAGAGCAATGAGGTTTTCTCCCAGGTAAAGAAACATCTAAAGGTGCATTGGTGGCTCATGAGGTTCTACATTCAATTCATGAACACAAGCTTTCTGCTATGTTGGTTAAATTGGATATGTTGAAAGCTTATGATAGAGTGTCTTGGGATTTTTTGTTTCAAGTTCTCCTTAAGTTTGGTTTTTCACCTAAGTGGTGTAAGTGGATTTCTTCTTGTATTTCTAGTGCAAGTTTTTTAGTTTTGATTAATGGTTCTCAGTCTAATTTTTTCAAATCTTCTCAAGGGATAAGACAAGGTGATCCTTTGTCCCCTTTCCTTTTTATAATAATGGCAGAAGGTTTGAGCAGATTGATCTCAAGGCAAAATTCTTTGGGAAGCTGGAAGGGGATTAAAATTCCTAGAGTTCCTTTTGCTATTACTCATGCTTTATTTGCAGATGAAACTGTGTTGTTTGGTCAATATTTGATGTCAGAAGCTAAACATATGAAGGATGTAATTTTTATGTACTGTTTAGTTTCAAGTTAGAAAGTAAATCAGGAGTAATCTAAAATCCTTTTCTTTTTTACATCTTCATTAGTTCAAGAAAGGATTGTAAAATATTTGGGGTTTAAGGTGGATGTCCTCCCTTCAAGGTATTTGGGGATTCCTCTTTTTTCAGGATCAGTTAAAAATATGTTCTGGGATAAACTTATAAAGAGTATCAAGTCCAAAATCTCCTCATGGAAAGGGAAATGGTTAACTTTGGCTGGCAAAATCCTTATGATTAAATCAGTTTTGTCGGTAGTGCCTGTGTATATGCTTTCAGTGCTTATGGTGCCCAAGACTATCATTTCTTGTCTTGGTAATATCTTTAGGAAGTTCATGTGGAATGGATCTAATTTGAATGAAAAAAAAGATCCCTCTAATTTCCTGGGACAAAATCTATATTCCGAAGCAAAATGGTGGGACTGGGATCCATAACATTGAAGCTCATAATAAGGCTCTTGGAGCTAAGTTGATTTGGAATTTATATGAAAAACCAGATTCTAAATGGGGAAAAATTATGCTAGCTAAATATCTAGACTCTTCTTCTCTAGAAAGAATCTTTACTATTCTTAATCCAAAGATGGGTTCTCAAATTTGGAATTTTTTAATAAAATGTAGAGAGGTGATTTCCCCTTTTTTGTCTTGGGTTATTCAGGATGGAAATTCAGCCCTTTTTTGGGACGATTCTTGGAATAGTTACCAACCGTTGTCAAAAATAGAAGGTCTTCAAGAAATTAAGTTATTCTTGTGCCAGGTTTGGGGAACAAAAGTTAAAGATTCTATTGTTGTTGATTCTGATTCAGTTATTAATAAAGTTGTTTGGAAAAAAATTGACGACTTTCCTATTCCTTTAGAGCATAAGGTCTTGCTCAGGAACATCTTGAAGGAGAGAAGAATTTTTATTTCAGGAGGAAGGGATAAACTCATTTGGGTCCCCTCAAAGTTTGTTCGCTATACAGTCAAGCAAGGTTATCTAAGTATCATTAGTAAGGATTCTAATTCAGCTATTGATTGGCCTTATAAGCTTTGTTGGAGTGGTCCTTGCCTGCCTAAAGTAGGGTCTTTTTCTTGGCTAGCATTGAATTACAGAATCCTTACTAGTGATAGGTTAGTCAGACTTGGTGTTACTAATTCTTTCCCATGTCCTTTTTGTTCTAAAATTAAGGAAAATGTGGATCACTTACTGCTAAATTGTCACTTTTCTTCAAAAGTTTGGTACTGGCTACTTTCAAAATTGTGTTGGCAGGGCCCCCTTCCTCATTCTCTCCTTCAAGTTTTTCAAATTTGGCCTATCTTATTCACAAATTCTACCTTCTCTACTTTGTGGTTGGTCTCGCCGAGTATTTTGATTTGGATTTTGTGGTTAGAAAGAAATAGAAGAGTTTTTAGAAAAATTAAAACCCTAATGATGCAATTATTGTCAAAATTGAAAAAATGATTTCGAAAGTAGTCTCAGCTTCTCTTCTTTTTAGAAAGTCAGGTTCTCTAGTTTTTTCTTCTTGGGACAATCTAATGTTAAAAAGCTAGAAATTTTTTCTTTTACCTAACTCAAATTGTTTTAGTATGGGTAGTAAGATAGATAGGTCCTCCATTATGTGGATCCCTTCACCTGCTTCTTTTGTAAAATTGAATTTTGATGGTGTGAGTAGGGGTAATCTTGGTGTCTCTAGTGCTGGTTGTGTTTTAAGAGATCATAAGGGATCAGTTTTAAGAGCTTTGTCAGTTAATCTTGGTTTTTGTTCAAACAATGAGGCAGAGGCTTTGGTACTTATAGCAGGTCTAAATCTTACTTTAAAATGTGAAATTTCTAATATTGTTGTGGAAGGGGATTCTATGAATATTATAAGGGCCTTTAGTCTCAAATCACTCCCAAGTTGGAAAATTGATTACAGTTTACAATTTGGATGGAAGCTGCTTGATCATTTTCAATCCTTTAAAATAATTCATACGTATAGGGAAGGCAATATGTTAGTAGACTTTCTTGCTAATCATGCTTTTTGCATTAATGATTCTATTAAGGAGTGGGATTCTAACTCCCTTTTGTTGATCCCTAGAATTAATTGCATTTTAGCTAAGGAAGGCTTAAGCTGAGTTTGTCGTGTAAAATGTAAAGTAATAAGTGGAAAGATATTTTAAGTGAGTATTTTGTTCTAGTTTCTAAAGTTAGATTCATCTCTATCCCGCGGTTCCTTTTTGACAGCTGACATCGCTCCTTGGGTTGAGGGTGGCTTCATCTGGTGTGAAGTACTATTGTTTTAATTGTGTATGTAGGGTGGCAGTTTTCACTTAACGGTATATCTTGTCAAGAATGATTTTATTCATTGCATCTTGAGGGAACTCTCCTTTATATTCCCTATTTGGCATGACATCTTCCATCTTTTTGTAAGCTTTGTATTTGCTCTGTTGTAGCTTCATAATCTAGTTTTTTCAAAATTTAAGAATTGTTTTGTTCTAGCAATGGGCACGGTTCAGAGAAATAGAAGAATTCTCATGCCAATTCGAAATTGGGAACGGCCCTCCTTAGGTCTTCTCAATCTGATGTCCATGTCAGAAATGTTTAAGACTTATGAAGATTCTGTTGTAAGAGCCATTATTCAGGTTTGTGGTCTGCAAGTTTTACATTTTCCTAGATCTATCTATCTGTCCCAGGCAATTTCACATTTCCTTTCAAATGCTATGGATTTATTGCAAAGTTTTGATCTGGTAAGGAATCTGGGCTTTTTGTTTGTTCAAGATGTTCATTTTCCTGTGGATATTTTTAATGAAGTTACAGAGGATTATGATTTGTATACAGGTTCTACTCTTGTGGGTGGTTTGTTTGATCGCAGGGATCTCTTCTGCCAACCTGCACTTCATTGTCTCTTCAATGCTATGTTGCATAGCCTCCAAAACAATTGTGTTATGTCTTTTCACAATTGTATCCACTGTCATAGAAGAGAGCTGGGGAGACAGTTGGTAGATGATGCCACAGATGTGTTTAATGCTCTTTCTTTTCTTCTGCATTACATTCCTCCTCCACCACCTCCACCCCTCAGCTGGCAGAAGAGGAGGATCATCGTCAGCAGGGTTTCATTGTTGATGGATTGCTAGCTAATAACTAATAGTTTTGGTCCTTTTTTGGGTGTTTTTTTATTATGATATAATTGGGTTGTATCCTGTGTAAATCTTGTATCAACGTCTTATTGACAAAGAAGTCAATCATGTAATGCTCAAAGACTATTTTTGATCAGACTCATCTTTTTGAGTCATTTTTGTATTAGCTACATTTTTTAAAGAAGTCTACAACCAGAGGTTTTCTTCACCTGATTCTTTCCTACCGGTATGCCTAGTTGAATTAGGCTTTTTGTAATCTTTCTTTTATATAATTTAATATATTTTCAATGGCTATGCCACTTTTTCTTTAAAAAAAAACATTATGAAACCAAATGCATACACTATATATCGGTGTTACCAATCTAAATTAAAAAAGAATTAGAATTTTATCCTTTGTAGAAAAAAATTATGTGCTATGGAATACACATCACTTTAAAAAATGTTGTTTACTATTAAAAACAGGTTATCAAAGGAGATGCAAAAAAAAAATTACAATTTAACTCCAATTTTTTTAAAAATATATATATTTAGAATCTACAAACAAAATCTCACAAATCACTAGTTTACATCATCTTCAAATTCCTAATGGTTTAGCGGATATAGGTGTCAGAACGTGAAGATTTAGTTCAAAATATTGATTTCAATGTCAAGTTTGGCCAAAAAGTGTAACCCATTATTGTGGGATGACCCTGGAAATCGTTGATTCGCTCTTGTTCCTACCCAATTCACTGACTAAAAACTTAGTGGAAAAGAAAGAAAGTGGTCGAGTAGTTCTTAGTTGCATGGAAATGCCTGACCAAGTGGAACTATTCACGTTCCTCTCCAAATGTTTGATTTTTTCCATGTTCGTGCAAAAAGTCTAATCGATAGGGTAGAATTTTTCTAAGGTATGGAAAGAGGATGAAGAAATAGACCATCAAGTAGTTCCTACTTGGGAGGAAATACCAGACGGCAAGGAAAATTTCCCATTCCTTAGGAAATCCCCAACCAAGTGGAATTGTTCCTAGTTTCCCTTGAAATTCTGACAAGGGAAGGGTGCGAGCTAGAAGAAGAGAAGGAAGAAGGAAGAGAGATAGCGGCATGTCGGTGATTTGAGGTGTTCCAAGAACACTAGAAATCACCAATGGTGTTCCTATTCCTAGTTAGAACTCTGACAAAGCATAGGAAATGGAAATGGAAAATTGGCTAAAGTCGAAAGTATGAAGGGAAGAAGGAAAGTTAGAAAAGAAATGAAGGAAAGAAACTGTGTTTTGACATTTCGGTACATTTACAAACTTGTGAACATGCCAAAATAGTTCTCAGGTTCAATGTTTCACCAAAGCATCGATAAGCCAAAGGTGTTCGGCAGGATTGCAAACATGTGACCTCACCAAAAAGGTTCTAAAGTTCACAATTTTTATGAACCACCGAAATGGGAAAGTTTCACAAGTTTGAAGAATTACCGATTCACCAAAAAGAAGAAGAAAGTAAAGGATGGTGAAAAGAAAGAAAAGAGACAAAGGTTTTAGTGAGTTCATGAGCTCACCAAAATGTTGAAATGGTTCAAGATTTCCCCAGTTCATCAAAAGAAAGAACAAAGAATGAATGAAAAAACAAGATAGGGAAGATGCAAAAGATAAGATGGTTCTTAAGTTTCAAAAAGTGCCAAAATTCCAAAAAAAAAGCAAAGAAGAAAAGAAAGATGAGAAAAAGAGAGCCAAGTAGATTTTTGGTAGTTCAGTAGGTTTGCAAACCTACAAACTTGCCAAAAATGTTTGCCAAAGTTAAAAGGCACTAAAAGTCAAAGGTTTAAAAATATTTAAAGTGTTGTAAAGGCTTGTTGAACACTTTTCTTGCCTATTGACTGTAGAAGCATGCATGCATACCTACCAAAATGTCATTAATGCCCAGCTAAGTAGGTTGAGGGTGGATAAAGAATTGAATGTGGATGTACATGTTGGTAGATGGATTTCCAGTGCCCTAGGACTATTGTAGGTCCTTTTCTAAGCAAATGAATATACAAAGGCATGGACAGACACTCTAAATCCACAAGTTTCTTAGGTATAACATTCATGGACATGATGCAATTAGTAGGGTCACCTTACCAAATGTGTTGACCAATCAAATGCCCATGCTGATGAGGAAAGAGAAAATGTAATGCTATATATGCATGTTTATAAGATGTATTAGTTGTTGGTCACTGGACTAATTTTATGATTGTAAGTGTCTCAGCAGTGTTCTAGGGCATCAACTGATGTGGTCCGATTTGTAAAGGGGTATTACGCATTGTGTAAAGCATAGGTAGGTGATCCAGAGATAGATGCATGTAATAGATGTCTTCAAGTAGTTTGTAAATACTCAGGAGGGTGTTTGAACCCAGTTACTCATCCTCTTTCCACACTTGCTAGTATGAATATAACAGAGGTTAGAGAAGTATGTGATAATACTTTAATATATTGCAATGATTTGTGATGCTCTTTCTTTCTATTCCATGTGGGTATTTGTAGTTCTATTTGGATTACTAAGAATGTCCATTGCATGAGATGAGATATATACATTATATGAAGATGTACATAAGTTTCCATTTAGATGTTTTCACTACTGCATCTTTTCCCTCTTTATAAATTTGTGACTCTATTTTCCAATGGAGTAGGCACTAGTTTGATTGGTGAAGGGCCAACAAACTCTTTAAAATTATTAAAATACCTCTCTTTCTCTCCTGAATCATGCATGTGAGTTTCTCTCTCTTACCCCTGTGTATGTAATGTTAAATGAATTAATTAGATGGGGAAAACATAGTATACCAGTCATCTCAAGGTGCAAGGTAAGAGTGATTTTTAATCTATTTGTTGGAGGTCTATAGGTATGTATGTAACAAGTGTTGACATGAGTTTAGTAACATATTTGGGATTCATAACACATTGGGTATGGTTGCTTAAAGATCTTATGATTTTTAGTTGTTCATCTAGTTTATTTAGACCTTAGGGAACCCCCCTTGGCCTTGTAGAGCCTAAAGATGAAGGTGAATTTACCCACTTATAGCAATTGGTCCATTTATGCCACTGTCTAATCATAAGTCTTTCCCATTACCTAAGCACGTCATATCCCTAGCCTTAGGTTTTGGTGTCGAGTCTTTAGGATTTGTGGAGCTGCATGTTTGAGCACCAACAAGTTGGTCGTTAAACCAACTTCCATGCACATGTAAGTGCCAAGGATCCTCTTGGAGCAACACACGTTAGTTCAGTCTAGTTGGAGCAACACATCTATAAACCATAGGAGTTAATATTGTAAATGGTTTCTATAATGGAATGTTTCCATGCCTATTTGTATATTTTTAGGGGAATGTATAGTTGTAGCTATATGTTTCCTCTTGCCACATTTTTTGGTATGATTGTAATGGACATTTGATAAATGTCACAACATTTTAATTCATTGAAATTTTTGCAATGGTCATTTTTGCATTGCATATGGTTTTTTACAGTATGGGGGTGGCTTACTAGGTATGCTCTATTATTTGGTGTTATATTTGTGATGTATGTTCATGAATAGCTCATATTCCTTTGATTTTTATTTGTTGTTTTCTACTAGCAATCTAGACTATGTTACCCACTGGATAGACACGGTCTCAAAAGTTCACAATCAATCATATGCCTTAAAATGAAAACACCTTGCACTAGTAGTTTAGGAGTAGGTTGGTAGATTATCTTAGGTTCATCCTACATCCACTAACCCATATTGTTACCTTTGTTATATCTTGAGAGAGCTAGAGTCAAATATATGTTTAAGGGTTTGTGTATGTAGGAGTTCAACCCATCAATGCAGTCCATTATTTTGTAAGTGGATACATCCAATGAACTCATGTCAGACCAATTGTAATGATGTGGATGCAAGCTATAAGTGCACATACAATGTTAAGGGGATTTATCTTTAGTGATTAAAACTGATTATATTTTGGGTGCAATTGTATACGTGTTTGTCATCTACTATTAGTGAGGTCTTGTAGGCTTGATCCTAATTGCCATGAGGGCATGGTAGTCAAATCCATGTTTCAAAATGTTTTCATGTACTAAGATTTCAAGGGAACCCCCCCTAGGTTTTGTAAAACCTAAAGAAGAAGATAAACTACCCTATCCTATGTGTTGGACCAAAACCACCCTCTCGTTTTTGATAAGTCACTCTCCCTAGTTGTGATATTTGATTTCGCTTTGTGCTACTCTTGGTGGTGGTGTTAGAGGAAAGGTCCTACGTTTTTGGGACCCAATAGGATAGAGATTGAGATCACTTGGATTGGGCTCAAAATAGATCAAATAGTTTGGGCCAAGGGTTGTACTCAACTATATCCCTACCTCTTCCCTACCTTTATAGTAGGGCATGGGTGGCAGGGGATCAACAAGGGAAAGAAAAATGGATTAGTAGGCACATTTTTTTAATTTTAGAAAATGATTAGAATGTCATGAGACTAGTGTAGGATACATGTCTTTTTAATTTATATTGAATACACACAAAAGTGACCTTTCTTTTGTGGGTGTGATTTGATATTCATAGGGGTGATCCACAAGATTTATTGATATCTACAAAAGTGATCCAAGATATTTGTACTTATGTTTTTATTTAGTTCAAATCTATTTTTATTAGTTTTTTATGATACAGACAATCAAGTTTTTGTTATCAATTTAGATTTAGGGTTAGCTCAAAATTAGGGAGCAATCTAATAAATGCTAGGTATAGAGTTTGTGTGACCTACATCTCACACCCACAAACATTTAGATGGTGGAAAGTGTTGGGATAGGGCACATGAGAGAGATGCCAACATCCAGTCATGATATACAAGCACTTTACAAAACTTAAGGAAATGAGAGGTGTTGGATATTGGGATATTTAAGTTGCAATTGGGTCTTCCACTTTCTTGGAATGGATAACTTGAACACTGATGAGGATTTGAGAGATAGTATTTTATTATTATTACTCTCTAGATTATGTGAGATATTTTTGTAATGGAAATTCAAGTATTGCACGAATGGAGCACTTAGGAATGGGAAAGTGGGCTTATGGCATCTTATGGAAAAATATATGACGTGTCAATGTGTAATATGAGTTACTTTCTATTTTTGAGACACTCTCAGGTAGTGGGTCGTAAGAATCTTTACCATGGTATTTTGAGACCATGTTTGGGCCCACTATATTGTTTTATAGTGGTTTTATGAGCTTCCTTAAGCCCAAATATTGAGGGCTTGGTATGGAAGATGTATGGTTATTATGCAAGTTCTCTCACGCTACCAAAATGTTATCAAACTGAAGAAGATTGTATGAGAACTGTATTGATGTACTTGTTTCTACTTGATTAATACAAGCTCGATGTTTCTTTAACCTAGTGGAGTTTTTTTCCAAAAATATTTCTCCACAAATATATAGTGTCTATGTTTATTGATTTATTATTGATGTTATACATATTTATCCATATTCTATTTTATATTTAACATTTAATTGCATGTACCTCTAAAATGAAAGTTGTACACTTTAAGTTTATACTTTCACTATTATTGTTCACCAAATTTCTCAAAATTTTCTATTAAAGATAATGGTTTTGATCAGAGAGGGATATCTTTTTGGAAGTGTTGAGAGGTCTTGTTTCATTAGGAGAATTTGTTTTAGTGGATTATATAGATCCATTTTGATGGAATTCATGGCTAGCACATCTTAGTCAAAATTGACAAGTTCAATGCTTCTGGGTACAAGTTGTGGAAGTTGAAGATGGAGGATCTCTTAGAAGAAAGAGACTAGAGGAAAGTTATATTAAAGGAAGGAAAACTCGATGGAATGTCTAATGAAGGCTATAAAATTTTGGACAAGAAGGCATGAGAAACCATTTGGTTGTTTCTTGTATATTATATCCTCTTGAATTTCTTAGAGGAGACAACCACATTTACATTGTAGAAGAGGATAGGTGATATCTTTGAAACCACAAGTTTGACTAATAATTTATATCTCAAAAGACATTTAAATATTATTTAAAAATGAAGGAATGTGATTCTATTACAAAACATTTGAATGCAATATTTAACCTAATTTTGACTCAGCTAGTTTTAGTAGATGTTAAACTTGATCAAGAAGATAAATGTATCTTGTTGCTTTGTTCTTTGCCTAAATCTTTGAATAATTTAATTGTTGCTATTAGTGGTAGTATTGCAAAGCCAAAGATGGAATCCCATATTTCTACCTCACTTTCTAAGGAAATAAGGAGAAAACCCATGGGTGAGGGCTAAAAGGATGCCATGCATGTTCAAGAAAGGCCTAGATGCATCTAAAGGGGAATGAAATAAATCAAAAGGATAGTCTAAAACCCTTAGGAAAAGAAAAGTGTTAGAACTGTGAAAAAAGAGGACATGTGAAGAAGGAATGTAGAAATAAGAAGACTAGATTTGATGATTCCTCCATAGAGAAATGCTTTGATGACCATGATAATGATGCATTATTTATTTTTGATAATGTTATTAGTCATGACTCTTGGTTTATTGATTCATGTTTCTCCTACCATTTGACTCATCACAAGGAGTGATTTTTGTCATACCAAGTTTGTGATGGAGAAGTTTTCCTTGGTGATAATAGTACACATTAGATTATTTTTAAGGGAAAGGCATAGTTGTGTTTCAATGATGGGAGGGTAAAAACTCTCCATGGTGTTTTGCATATTCTAGGACTTGTGAGAAGTCTTCTTTCTATATCCAAGTTGAATAATTCTAGAATGCATGTGACATTTGATAAGTCTGATAAAAAGTTGGTAAGAGGAGATTTGGTGGTAGCTAGAGGTTCATAGTGTGAGACTTTGTTTAGGATTGATGCCTCAACATTTTATAACTCTACCAATGAAACTGGCTCATTTGAAAATGCATGTATGTTATCAAACCAATGTTTGGTCCATATTAGTAAAAAAGGTCTTTGAATCATATTAATAAAAATATGGTTCACATTTTTCTATTTACTCTGATGGGCATTGTGATTTCTATGAAATTGTATGTTTGGAAAGAAAAATAGAATTTTCTTACCTATAATAAGTTATAAGCAAAGAGATTATTAGAAATCATTCATTCAGATGCGTTTGGCCCAATAGATGTGGGTTCTATGAGTAAATCTTTATATTATGTTATGTTGATTACACCTGGGTTTATTTTCTTCATTTTAAATCTAAAGTTTTCTCCAATTCTAAGGAATTTAAGGAATTTGTAGAGAAATGGTCAGATAAGAAAAGAAAGGTGTTGAGATCTAATAATGGTTGCAAATACTAATGTAGGGAATTCAATGATTTTTGTAGACATGCAAGTATTATTTGATAGAAGACTAGCCCTTATATGCCACAACAAATGGGGTTGTAGAGAGGATGGATTCGACCTTAATGGCAAGAGTCAAAAGTATGTTGAGCGGTACATAATTAGATCAGTGCTTTTGGGAAGAGGCTATGAGTATTTCTTGTTACTTGATTAACCAATATCTATGTTTAGATCTTGTTGACAAAACTCCTTATGAAATGTGGACAAGTAAGAAACCTTATGTTTCACATTTAAGGGTATTTGGCTAAGGGGCTTATGTTCATGTGCCTAAGGAAAAGTGATCTAAGTTGGATCCAAAAACACATAAATACATCTTTGTTGGTTACAGTGAGAATGTAAAATTTGATAATCTTTGGAATACACTAACCTTCAAAATGATTTATTCTAAAGATGTGATTTTTAGAGATCTCAGAACATTTTCAGGTCCTATGTAGCCAAAGGAAGAAGAAGAAAATAAAATTTAATACATTTTAAGACTAAGTTCAAGAAGCAAGAAGATGCACATGTCGAATAACAAAATGATGGATTAGAGGATATAGAGGGGAAAAAGGGGGACCAAATAATAGTTCTAAATAGGATGATAATGAAGAAGAATAGGTAGTTCTAAGCAGGATGAGCATGAAGAGGAATAGGTAGATCCCCTTACTCTAGTATTAACATGATCCATGAGACAATAAAACTCAATTGACATGTATAACCCACTAGATTTCCATTGTGTATTTGCTTTAAGTTGTATTGATGATCTAAACCAAGATCTTTCAGGGAGGCTAACTCTTTCGAGGATAGTGAATCTTGAATATAGGCCATGCAAGAGGAGATGGTGGCCTTGGACAATTGTGACACCTAAGATCTTGTGAGTTTTCTTGAGGGTAGGAATCCCATTGGTTGCAAGCAGGTGTACAAAAATAAATTTGGAGAAAATGGTTAGTTAGAGAGGTACAAGGATAGACTGGTGGACAAGGGATACTCCTAGAGAGAGAGTTGATTTTGGTGAAATTTTTCTCATGTTTTTTATTAAGTTTAGCTGGGAAAAGGGTCCCAATCCCATACAAATATGCAGACAAGATAAGTTTCACATCACAACAAAAACCTTGATAATAACCCACTAAGGGCTAAGGTACCAAAAGAGAACAGTAACCAACTAAATAGTCCCAAAAAAAAGACACAAAAAGATCAACCCACTAACACAGTACCGAGTATAATCTCCCTAATAATAACCCCAAAAGGGCTAGGGAGCCAAGTCCAAAAAGCTATCTAGCATAGTATAAGAAGAGAGTAGCATTATAACAAACCATCCTAATAATAACCTACAAAGGCTAGGGTAACAGTCAAAATAGAATAGACAGAACACAACAAGAATACATCTTTTAAGAGACAAGTCATAAAACTAAAAATGGGGAATGCTCCAGTCATTGTGCTAAAAAATTTTCATGTTGCTAAATTATGTTCCATTAGATTCTTGTTATCTATTATTTTTCTCATGATTTTGAGATGGATAAAATGGATGTTAAAACTCCTTTATTGCATGGAAATTTTTTAAGAAGAAATTTATATGTGTGAGCCTAATGGTTTTATGGTGAAAGAGAAGGAACATTTAGTTTGCAAGTTAAAACAACCATTGTATGGTTTAAAACATTTACCTCATATGTGTTATCATTCGAGTTTTATTAGAATTGAAGAGGATCATTGTGTTTACATTAAATGTATTCATGATTATATTCTAATCATTATCTTGTATGTGGATGACATGTTATTTTTAGCAACAATAGGGGGATGATTAGGGAGCTTAACACTTAGCTTTTTTATGCATTTGACATGAAGGATTTAGGGGAAGAAAAATTCATTCTTGGAATGGAAATTAGAAGGGACCAAGTTCATAGAAAGCTTTGGCTTAGTCAAAGTAAGTATGTTGACACTAATTGTGGTATTTTGCTATACATGATTAAAAATCTATGAGTATTCCTTCACCTGTTAGCACTAAGCTATCATTGGATATGTGTCCTAAGTTAGATTATGATTGGAGGATATGTATAATGTGCCTTATGCTAATGATGTAGGGAGCTTGTATGGAATGGTATGCTCTAGACTAGATATTATCTAAGTAACTTGGGAGTTCTCAATAGGTTTGTGTCTAACCCTAGTAGAGAGCATTAGAATTCTATTAAGAGGGTATTTAGATATTAGTGAGGAACTTCTAATTATTGCTTATGTTGTCATGGTTATAATGATATGGGTAAAATGTTGAACATACAAAGCTTTGTTGATGCAGATTGGGCAAGTGACTTGGATTGTCAAAGGTCCACTAGTGGTTATGTGTTTTATCTATTTAGTGGTACTATCAATTGGACGAGTAAGAGGTTGCCCACATTTAATTTTTTCATTATCAAACCAAAGTATATGGCTGCTACACATGCTCATAAAGAGATAGTTTGGTTACAAATACTATGTTAGAGGTTAGTTTAGATTGTAGAGTAGTTTAGATTAGATGTGATAATCAGAGTGCTATTTGTTTGGCCAAGAATCTCATGTACTATGATCATACAAAGCATATTGATGTTTAGTATCACTTTATTTAGGAGACAATGGAGAGTGGTAAGGTCATGATTCAGAAGGTTAATACCTTGAATAATGTTGCAGACTAACCTATGAAACTAGTGAACATGGATAAATTCTCTTGGTGCAAGAAGGCCATGGGCCTTGCATCCTATACTTACTTCATTATACATTTCATCTTTATGTCATTGTAATGTATAATATCGAGTGGGAGAATATTAGGATAATATGATATTTAAATTGCAATCCTAATGTATAATGTTGGGTCTAATTTTCTTGGAATGGGTAACTTGGACACCCATGAGGAGTTGAGGCGTATTATTTTATTATAATTCATTTTTAAATTATATGAGATATTTTTGTAATGGCATTAAAAATAAGAGAGGTTATAAAATATGGTCAAAGATTGGGAGTTATGGAGTATCTTTCTCAAACTAGGTAATGATAATGTAATTATTACACTCATGGAGCACTTAAGAATGGGAAAGTGGGCTTAATGGCATCTTATGATGGAATATAAGATGCATCAATGTGTAAGAGGAGTTACTTTCTATTTTAGAGACCACTCTCATATAGTGCATTGTGAGAATCTTTACCATGGTATTTTGAGATCATGTTTGGGCCCATGGTATAATTTTATGGTAGTTTTTTTAGCTTCCTTAAGCCTATATATTGAAGGTTTGGTATAGAGGAGATATGATTATTGTGTAGGTACTCTAACACTTCCATAATGTTGTTAGACTAAAGAAAATTATATGAGTTGTATTGATATACTTATTTCTACTTGATTAATACAAGTTCAGTATCTCTTTGGTGGTGGAGATTTTCCCAAACGGGTTTCTTCATGTTAGAGAATATGTTTATTATGGGATTGGATTTTATATAAGTACTCCTAAATAACATTTATAAGACTCTTACTTATAAGATTTGTCCTTATAATATAAAGTGGGGCGATTTATAAAGTTTAGCTTTATAAATGAATAATTAAATTAATAACCAAAAGGTGTGACTTATACACCAACCCCTTTGTTTGCCTTAAATATAGGCAATCATATTGAATGCATATATTACATAGTGAATATATGCTAAGGCATTTGTAGAGCATAAGAGGTATATTTATGAATGCATTTTATATGCATGTGAGGCCATTAAGTAAGAAGGAGAAGAAGAAGATACTATAATTTCTAGGATCTTGTTATGTTTGTATTTGTACAAACTTATTGTAAGTTTTCTCATTAATAAATGGTGATTTATGGGGTTTAAAATTGAGTGCATACAAAACATTATATTTTCATATACATTGACATCATCAATACTAAATTATTGATGAAGGATAGTGGGCTTCCATGCTTTAATCATGGAGATCCTATTGGAAATCTATGAAAACAATTCCATCTAGAGATGAGTGAGCTTAATGCAACAAATTTAATGCATCACACATGCTTGGATGCATATAACAAGTGGATCATGATTGTGAGCTATGATCTTATTCAGTATATACAACAAGGCATCAAAAAATAATTGTATAGAAGGATTTGTGCTTCATAGTGCTTTCAGAGATGATTGTAATCTTTGTTAGAATATTAAGATTTACATTTGTAATAAAGTCAACATAGTGACTTATGTTAGTATTTAAATATTATTTTTATAATAATTAGTTGGGAGTTATTCCCATAGGGCAGTTTGGGAAGTTGTACATAGGAATGCAACATTTTATATAAGCATTTACACAATACCTTATAATCCTGAATAGTTAATAACAATATTTTATTTATATTTTACTAAGGGCATTATGAGTTAGTTATATCTACAATGTTGTTTACCTACATTTTTCAACATGATATCAAATCCCATGGTCTAAAATAATGGAAGGTGGATGAATGGTGTAGTTATGGACAATTGTTGAAAGGAGGCTTAATGCATTTGTACCTAAAGGAGAGTTGGAGAGACTCTCTGTGTGCAGTTGTTGCCATTTTCATAAATTTAGTAGGTACTTGTCGAATGCAAAAGGACACACCAGTAATTCATTCATTTTCTTTTCAAAATTTGTCATCTAAAAAAGAAATAACCACTGTGAGGAAGATAGAAAAGCATTGGTGGTTCCTTATATTTTCTAGTTGATGTCACTAAAGAAAATGTTGAAACGGTGATAAATCCCTCTAGATTTGGCACAGGATGTTTAATATATTTTCTCATGATTTTTAGAATCAATGATTATGGTTTGGCCTTCCTCTGTATTCCTGATATACACTAGATGTAGATGGTAGATGAGACACAATCTAGTGTACATAAGATTACAAAAGGCATCTACAATAAAAAGGCATTGTCACGGTATTTTCAACAAATAGTATTTCATCTACTGTGTAAGGAGAACAAAGGCGTGAAAGTAAAAGTGGAGAATGTGGAAGTCTTTTGCAATGAAATATCTATTTTGGGCCAGTTGAGACATCCAAATGTCATATTACCATCTAACGTAGTACATGATCCAAGGAATTATAAGTAAATGTTTTTATTCCAAAAACTTTAAGCATTGCATATAACATATATGATATGGATAGGAATATAAAGATTCAAATGGTTTTTGGGGAGTGAAGATTTAGGTTTCTTAGGTGTTGTCTATTTTACCACATGAGGAAATCACTTTATGGATATCACTTTAATACAAAGTTGGTTAGGGTAAAGAGATAGCTACTTTGATTGGTAAGATTCATTATATGGAAACTAGAGGTATATGGTTTGAAACTCTTAGATTATGTTTTTTATATTTTTTAGCATCATAAAAATTACACTGTGAAAGCTTTGTAAAATTATTTGTTCTTGGAGATATAGGGTTTTATAGGTGTGGGTTTATTTTTTAAATTGAAGCTATAAGGAAGTGTTAGACAATATTGTATTTTAAAGGTGCATTTTTGGTGGAAACCAACACCTGATGTCTACCTATGGTTTTTATTTTATTTTGGGTGTGGTTCTCAAAGAAACAAGGCCTCTAAATTTTGACTATCTTGTGGCACATGATTTTCTTGATTACATATTATATGATGTTCGTTGTCGCACATGACATGGAAAGCGAAAGCTTAAAGATGGTTATGAAGCAGACATTGAAAATAGTGGAGGTAAAAAGCAAATATTTTATCAAGCTTAAGAACTAAGCACAACCTTCACTATTGGAGGCTGGAGGCACTGGAGGCTGAAGGATTTTCATCATCTCGAGTCAACTTCTCACTCAAAGATGGTGTTTTGTATGAGAAGCATGTGTTTAATGTTTTTTGTATGATGCTGACAGTATTGAAGAAATCATTTATTATGAATTTTTCTTTTTGAAAACAAGAAAGGGATCTGGTATAAACTCAATATGGATTGTTGCTTAGATAGTTCAGGAATTTGTGGATCTTGGGAATTACTATCTTTCTAACAGTCATGAGATGACTGGATGGAACATTGTAGATGTAGTTCGACATAGATTGTTGTCCAATAATTTAGGAGATCTATGATTCAAGAGTTTGAGGAGGTGGTAATCCGGGAAGTCGGGAGTTCAACTCAGGAGCTACACTTTTACAAAGGTTATGAGGCAGCTTGATGGAGTTCTAGCTGGTCCAAGAATTGTTTTTTCAAGGAAAAGCTTCTCAAGACTGTATTTTTTTTTCAATCACTATGTTTTGTTGTATGTTATGTGTAATGTAAACCTTTTTTTTTTGGGGGGGGGGGCACTTTAGTGACATATGTTAGTATTTAAATATTATGGTTAGTATATAGTTAATAATTAGTTGGGAGTTATTCCCATAGGATAGTTTGGGAAGTTGTGCAAGAGAATACAATGCTTTATAAGCATTGTTTATAACTAGTATATTTATATTTAAAAAAATATATCTAGAGTACGCCGAGAGATATCTTCCAATTTGTTGGCATTTATAAATTACTTGCAGTTAGAATATTTGATAGATGCTCACATGAGTTAATTTAAAGAGACTATGTTGCGAGACTTTTCACATTCTTCAAACGTAATAAAACTCCATAACTGCCCAAGTTTTTCTATTTTTCTATCCATTTGGCTTCCACGAATTTTTTTTTTTTTTGTCAAATTTATTTATTTTTTGTTTAACGTGATAAAAATTTCACTCCATAACTGCCCAAGTTTTTCTATTTTTCTATCCATTTGGCTTCCACAAATTTATTTATTTACACATTTTATGAATTTTGTTTACATGAGAATCTGAATCTTAATTGTTTACGGGAATCTGAATCTTTCAGCCCTTACTGTGAGTGTAGAACGCCTCTCGGCATAATCACAAATAGTCAATAATAATATTTTATTTATACTTTGCTCAGTACATTGTTAATTATATCTACAATGTTGTTTACGTGCATTTTTCAACAATCTTATCCTCTGCAGCCTTTTCATCATGCCAAAGTGGGGGACTACAGAATTAACATCAAAACTTACTTACATCTGCAGCAAGATGAGGAACACACTACAGACTAGTCCTTACACATCCATTTGTGTGCACAATTTGGAATCTATTAATGAAATTCACTGCCACTATCCTTTATGAATGGTAAAAGCACCTCTGAGCAATTCTGTGGATTCTGGCACCTTCCAAGTGAATACAACCAATGGCAGGTGTCAATCTCTCCCTCTTCTTTGTTTAAATATACCACCTTAAGCATATTTCCAGGACAATCACAAGGACCAGTAGGATTGATGGGAACGGTGGGAATAGAAAACTCAATAGGGGCTGTCGGGTACCGGAACTTGCATAGGTATTAACTACGTTGATCTCAAGATTGGCACATTTTTGTTTGTTTGGTTGGGAACCTTTATTTGACTTGCCCTCTTCAAATCTCACGCCCTTTGTATTATTTGACAGTCACTTTAATAAATATGCAGCTCTATTTAAAACTCCACAGTTTTTGAATTATCCCAAGGCCTTTGTAATTTATATCAACTGCCTATCAGTTTTCCTGTCGGTTGGAATACAATGGCCTCAGCAAAGTTGTCCTCTCTAAGTCATGTAAGGTGTGGATTCTTTCAGAAAAATAGACGTCCATTCATTTGCTTGGACTGCTTATATTCTGCCACATGGTACCCTGAAAAGTTTCAAATCACTGAAAAGTATAAAATGTATTTCATTCAAATCAATCTGCAGTGCATTTCATTGTCCAGTATGTTTGGCAGGACATTTGAATTACTACACATAACTCCCACTTTTATGACGATCCACCATCTCGTACAGTTGTCAAAGTTTCCTGAATGGTAGAAGTAAAAGAAGAGTCAGAAAAACTCCATAAAAAGCAAGAAAGAAGCCATCTTTGTATTTTAATTTTAATTTGACCCATCTAGTTCCAAGACCTAATAGTGAAAATTGTATACCCTTGTCCATTTCCCTTATGTTTGGACTCACTTTTATTAGTGTGTTTCTAATATAATAACAAATTTATAAGTAGTATATTTAATAGAGTTGTCATATTTATATAATTCATGACAGCAATTAATTACATATAAGTGATATTATGGATACCAGTTCATAGGCTAATAACAAAAGTTAACTACATATAAGTGATCTTGATAGGCTAATAACAAACCCTGTAAGGGTCGCGCCAACATTTTTTGGTTAAGTACGAGTGTCAGTTTATGACTACTTCAACTATACTAGGGCATATGTCAAACCATTTTAGTTTTTAACACTCCACAAACTCCTAATTTTAGTGGAGTAAAGTTACTATTTAACTACTGTACAAAGAATCATGTAACAACCCATACATTAGTGGGCTCATGTTCAAACCAACAAGTACATAAGTAACATGGTACCATGTTTCACATGCCCTTTGCTAATTATGTCCTTCATAATATAAACATAATACACTCTAAATAAGATAGTCATGGTCATGGCTTATAGGTGCATGTTTGCATTGACTCTATTCGTTTATTTTCCTGCTGTAACAGACCATCAAAATGATCGATCTAGACATGGATAAGGATAGAGATAATTTTTCTTAATAAGTATAAAGCAAAGTCTGACCCATGTGAATTACTCAAATTACTTCAAGAAGGTTAGTATTGTCAATGGAATTGTACTAGTATAAGTGAGAGTACCAAAAAATCTCCTAAAAAAGATAGTAACTCAAGAGCCTTCCTCTAACGCATGGTTGACTACATCAAGATACCATGCAATTCACATGAATGATGATAGGGTGTCCTTCTATTATAAAAAGAACAAATACATCTTTTACTAATTGATGCATATGTATAAATGCCTCTTAAGGGAAATAATCAAGTAATTAGCCCACTCAAAGGAGAATTTGCCCCCTTATGATAACATAACAAGATCATTGAACCCTAAATGGTGACTTATCATTACCTAATGATCAAGTAACCTTTGAAAAGATAACAATGAAAGTTTATTCTAAATTGGATTAGTAAATGTGAAATATGGAACTCTAAGCAATAAAGTAATTTCCCTTAATAGTAGCAGAATTTAAAAAAACTTATTGGCTATTTTTGGAAGTTTTGTCATTATACTATTACTCACTGAAATTTATTTGTATATTATTTACACCTAAGAGTGTGGCACAGATCCATAGTGACCACCATCATAAGAAAATATATTTTTCTTACACTCAATGGATGGAAGGTCAATCTATATTTGTTTTTTGTATACATCAATGTCATGTGTACATATCTCCCCTTATCACCATATTATTGAGCATTTTATTTATTGCAAAGGGTATAAAGAACACACATATTGATAACAACATGAGGGGTTGTTAAATTTCATCTTGTTAATTATATAGTCAATGACACTTTTGGACATAATAATGAATAAATCTAAGATTTATTTGTGGAGTATTTTAAGTAATTTCTTAAGTTCTTTGTCTTGGATTAAAACCAACATGCAATTCATAACTTCAATGCTCAATTTACAATAGGAGTGTGTAGATTATCAATTTTAAGCATTTAAAATTCTAGCACTATGAGGCAAAATGAAAATTTAGGTCAATTGCTAAATGTTGGTTGGACTTAAATTTTTGGTCTCCTTGAACTCTTGAACTATTTATGATTGTGTACGGATAAATGTGAGACATGTGGACATCTTGGTAGTTTAACATGGATTCTAAAATACAACACCTTTAGCAAGTTAAGTATTACATCTAACAATTCTCTATTTGCAAATAGTCTAAGCCTTCCCATATCTTTAAAGGGCATTCTCATTTCAAAGTTTATTAATGGTTTCCAACCTCTTGTACATCATGGGATGACAATTGCTCTTACAAATCTCACTTCCTCTTACCAAAGTTTAAGATTGGTTATGGAGAGATTATATGGCCAAAGAATTTAGGTGCAACACTAAATAATAATGTCATTTGGTAATACCAAAAATAGTAGTTGCAACATTTTGATAGTAAATGAAAAAGGCACAAACTTATCATATACTTTATACCCACCAAAATGGTTGTTTTAGCATGTTTTTTAGCATTTTTATAAACTTCATCTATTGACCAAATTATCTAAACGTATTGGGTATAATGTACCTATTTTGGGTGGTTGTCACTCTAAAAAACTATCCAAGGAGCACACTTGGAAAGGATAGCTCACCCATTACTAAGAGATTTTTTTTACAACTCTTTGATTATATATGATTAGTTGGATATCTATTTATTATTTGAAGAAGCATGAAAATTTATAACTACTTATATTTGTGAAAATCTCATGCCTTAATGATCTTCTATTAAAGTGAACTTCAATCCTTTGAAGAAGTTGACTAGGTTCTTCTTCCTAAGAATATTTATATTTTAGGATAGACTGTGGTATCCTACTTCTTAAATATAATATAATGGATTGTAAGTTGGTTGTTATACCTATCAAGGATTGGTATTAAATCAAATACTAAAACCATCACGTGAAAAAGACCAATTTTATCAAGTTAAGACATTATATGAAACCTAACAATAACTAGATAAAATATTACCTATACAATGGGTTTTGGATCTATATTTATGTAGGATCCTTATATGGATAACTGAAATATAGTAAAAAGAACATTAAAACTATATCAAAGGTTCAATTAATATTTTGGGTGGTTGTCACCCTAAAAAATTATCCAAGGAGCACACTTGGAAAGGATAGCTCACCTATTACTAAGAGATTTTTTTTACAACTCTTTGATTATATATTATTAGTAGGATATCTATTTATTATTTGAAGAAGCATGAAAAATTATTACTTATATTTGTGAAAATCTCATACATTAATGATCTTCTATTAAAGTGAACTTCAATCCTTTGAAGAAGTTGACTAGGTTCTTCTTCCTAAGAATATTTATATTTTAGGATAGACTATGGTATCCTACTTCATAAATATATTATAATGGATTGTAAGTTGGTTGTTATACCTATCAAGGATTGGTATTATATCAAACACTAAAACCATCACATGAAAAAGACCAATTTTATCAAGTTAAGACATTATATAAAACCTAACAATATCTAGATAAAATATTACCTATACAATCGGTTTTGCATCTATATTTATGTAGGATCCTTATATGGATAACTGAAATATAGTAAAAATAACATTAAAACTATATCAAAGGTTCAATTAATTATGGTCTTGATTATTCTTGCACCAAGAATAAAAATATATTTTTATTGTGATACTGACTATGTTAGTTATCATATTCATAGGAAATACACTTCTAGCTATGTCAACAAAATATGATGCAAGTGTTTTTTTATTAAGATAAGCTACTAACCTAGGAGCAGAACCTGATAACAGAGCCAAGAGGAAGCAATAAAGGCACAGGGCCAACAACAGCTGACTAACAATTCAACCAAAAACTATTAACAAAACATATATCAAGTCTTTTTAAACAAGTCTGAAAAGAGCATAAAGCATAAACAAGAAACTAACTAACTAAACAAGGCCTTCCAGTCATCAGTTAACAAATTAAAGAGATTTTTCTGGTCCTTCATCAGCACATCCACGTTACTGGTCTTGTCCACCTACAAAGCATTGAAGACATCAGCAACATTCAGAGAGGTTTTCAGCATCAACTAGGTCATCTTCTTCACCCTATCTTCCATGACAGTCAATCTAGACTTAACATCAGCCAATTCCACTTCCAACTTCCTACAATCCATGTCCCTCCTAGCACTCATGACTTCTTTGTCTGGCGTCTCCTACACTTTAGTGTAATCTTCATTAGTGTTATAGAAGGAATTATTCATAGATGCAAAATGACTCACACCCTCCTGCTCTTTCTCGGGAGTGGCCTTCTTCTCTTTCATTCCCCCTCCTGCCCAGTTTCTTCCCCTTCAGATGCTGTAGAGTACTCCACTAACTTAATTCCTTGATGAGAAGCGGTAGCGAACCGCGATGACCTCCGTAGTGAAGGCCTTCTGGGCCTACCATCCTTGCCCAAAACCACCCCCTTGACAATAACATCATCATCAATCCTCGGGCTCCCCTAATTTTTACCCAGCTCTTCAACATCTTTCTTACCAATTTCCAAATTGTGTCTCTTTTTAACAACAGATGTTTTAGCAAGGTTACCACCTTTGCGCTTTTTACTTTCCTGCACCAAGAACTTGCCTTTCAGATTACAAAGGCCTTCAATAGCACCAACTTGAGACTTATCATGGGGGTTTCAAGGGGATGGGTTTGACTACGACCCCCTGACATGGCAAAGGAAGTGGTTTTAGAAATAGGCAGGCTAGACAGAGTTCCCAAGGGTCCACTTAGGGGTTGGTTGGACAGGGAAGTGGGCTGGGAAACCTTCAGGGAAGCCTTTTTTCCAGTCTAGTGCTCAAGGGAACTTTGTCCAAAAAATCATCATTCAAACTTTCCTCCACATGTTTGGAAGTAGGGCTTTTAGGTGGATTCAAAGCAAGGTGATAATGGTAAAGGTGAAATATAAAACCTTGATGAAGGGGAAGGGCTGTAGGGTCATCCACCCAGACTTTCTTGAAATGCAAGACAAAGTTTTCAAGGATCGACAAAAGAAAAGAAGGGAAATTCACCAGGGTTTTGTGTCGAAAGTGGTTTAAAAAAGTAAAGTGGTAATGATAAAACACCCTATACCTGCCTTCAAGGGTGAAATACTTCATGAGAAGGAAACATACCTAGTTCCAGGGCGCAACCAAGCACTCTCTCTCTTGAAACTGCCTTGTAGCTTGACTTGTTTCTCTCCCTCCTTGTAGAACAACTTCAGGCCTTCCATGTCCGGGACGCAGGTTTGTTTTTTGAGTCTATTACCTGAACATAGCAATCCAGTAGCAGCCGCAATTGAGGCCTCTGACACAACAAAACTAATGCCATCAATTTCCACCTTGCTCTTTCTGTCCCATAACTTGGCAAACTGGGTCGACAAATTCTCATCGTAATCATTTAGCGACTCCATGAACATTGTGATACCTCCTTCATAGGCAATGCTCCACACTTGTTGATCTTCTCTGAACTCATTGCAGTTCATGGGTTCCATCCTCACCTTGTCACCCCCCATAATTTTCACTCTCACGGTCACCAAGCAAAGAAGTTCACCACCAACAAACACAATACACTTTATGTGCAAAGATTTGTAGAGGATATGGCGGAAGCTCAAGAAAAACCCAGAAGTGTTGAAAAAAGAAACTTAAGTTTCTTTAACCACAACAGCACATCTTTCAAAATTTTGATGGCATTCGAATCATTAATGTAGCCAGATCTTTGTTTGTGCAAGCCACTCCCCTTCTATCCCTTATAGGTAGGATGACAAGATATATTCATCTGCCACCCCCAATTCACATTGATTGTTTCAATGAACACAAAAAAATCATTATGCCACATCATATTTGAAGAGTGCATTGGCTCTCCACCTCTGTCCTTCATGCCACGTCTCCCTAAAATGATGGGGAAGCCCACCACAACAATGCCTCCGTCACCCAAAATCATCATTTTGTCTATCATGAGAAATGGAAGTCTCTCTTTGTATACATTCAATAATGTTCTTCAACAGATTACTTAATCTCCTCTAGCATCTTAGGGGATGAATATTGATCCCTAAGTTAACCATAAGATCTGCAACTTTATTTCCTTCCTTGTAGGTGTGCCTTAGGACTTTGTTTTCAAACTTTAGAAGAAGGCTCTTTATGTCCTTAATGACATCCTTTAACTGCCATCCAGCACTTCCTTTCCCTTTGACAACTTCCAAAATCATCATTGAGTCGCCCTCCACAATTAAATTTTTAATACCTATAGCCAAGGCAATCTTTAGCCCCCAGAGGAGGGCCATAGCTTCAGCAGTATTATTAGTGTTTTTTCCAATGCTCCCAGTGAAAGTAGCAATCAGAGAGCCTTTCTCCGATCTTATAACCCCACCACTACTAGCCAACCTTGAGTTGCCTTTAGCAGCACCATCAAAGTTGAGTTTTGACCAGTCACTAGGAGGAGGATTCCAAGAGGTGTTGTCTCTAGCCTTTCTCTTTTTGTCATCCACTCTGTAAATGCTTGCAGTTATATTCCATCATTTGATAATGTTGATTTCTTTAGCATTGGGGGGTTTTCAACAGCTTTTATAGAGCTGCTACCAACATTGTCTTGTAGCAGTCTAACAACCGATTCAAACACATCTTTAGGACTTCTAAATTTTTCTCTGAAAAGTCTATTATTTCTTTCCTTCCATATGTACCAGGATAAAATTGGGGGGTCTGCTTCCACACTTCATGGCACACCAGATTAGTAAAGGGGGGATCCATCCTCTAACCAGGTCTTCAAGGTTACCATTACTGCACCAAGGGATGTCAAGGAGATTCAAAGCCATACTCCAAACCTCCCAAGCAAACTCACACTGTAAGAAAAGATGAGAAGTAGAATCCTCTTTCATGCAAAGAATACATCTATTTGGGATTTCGAATCCCCTTAATTGGAGGTTATCTATGGTAAGGGTTCTATTTTGGACAGCCACCCACCAAAAGTGATTCATTTTTGGCACAAGGTTATGGTTCCAGATATTCTTCCATAGGTTGTCACTATCTTGAGGGATAGTCAATTTATAAGCAGATTTCACCATGAACCTTCCTATCTTGTCTTCTTGCCAAACCAGTCTATCAATTTGCAAAAGGAAGGGGATTCTACTTTACTTTGACAACACTCAGACAACCTACCCCAAGCATAGCCCAGCTGGAAGTAATCCTTCACTTTGGAACCAAAGTGGTTAACAGCCAGATTCATCAATTCCTGAATGTTTTGATGTTTGTTTAGGGGTCCACCCTCAATCGAACTATCCTCCCAAAATCTTATAGTTTCCCCATCTCCCAATTTCCATCTACTACCTTTCAAGAGCAAGTTCTTGCATTTCATAACATTATTCTAGATGACTGAGCCTCTTGGGAAATCAGGGGAAAGGAGGAAGTCTTCTGGGGTTGAATTCCTCATACACTTAGCTTTCATTATTCTGCCCCAGTCCTTTCCCACGGCAATAAGATTCTAGCCAACTTTAGTTATGAGTGCTTTATTGAGCAGATTCAACTTTCTTAGGCCTAAACCTCCCTGCACTTTAGGTTTACAAAATTTATCCCAAGCAACCAAGGCAAGTCTCTTTTTGTCTTCCATTCTAGTCCAAAGAAAAGTTCTTTGTATCTTTTCGAGTCTCTCAGTTAGGTATTTAGGCATTTTGAATAGAGTTAGAAAGTACACAAGAATTCCTTGTAAAGAGGCTTTGAGAAGTTGATACTTACCAGCTTGACTCAACAATTTGCCTTTCCATCTCGCGAGTTTTCTTTGTGTCCTTTCCATAATGGAGTTTCAGTAATCCGGGGAGGCATCTCTGACAATGAAAGGTAAACCAAGATAAGTTCCAGGGAAAGAACCCGCCGTACAACCCAGGATACTCATGATTTTTTGTTGTAAATCCATCGGGGTGTTGAAGAAGTAGATATGGCTCTTGTCGAAGTTGATGCATTGGCCGGCTAAAATGGTGTACTCTTGCAGAACTTTCTTCCAATTCCTGACTTCCACCACCAAAGCCACACTGAAGAGGATAGTGTCATCAACAAATTGTTGGATGACTTTCAAATCAGTTGTTGAAGCAGGTTTAACCCCTTTGATGATTTTAGAGTGATGCAAAGAAGTAAACCCCTTACATAAAGACTCATCCACAAGAATGACGAGGTATGGGGATAGGGGGTCACCCTGCCTTAGACCTCTACCAGCATTAAAAAAATCTCTCGGTATGCCATTAACCAGAATAGAGTAACTAACAGAAGTAACACAAGTTTTGATCAGTTGCAAAAGTTTGTCTTGGAATCCCAATTTCTTCAAAATTGTGAATAGGAACTCCTAGCTCACTCTGTCGTAGGCTTTAGATATCTCAAGTTTGAAAGTCATGCCCAGGCCTTTGCATTTTTCCATGGAATGTATGATTTCATGAGTAGTGATAGCCGCATCAGTGATCTGTCTGCCTGGAACAAATCCTTTTTGACAGTTGCTAATCAGCTTCTCAAGAATAGCTTGGAGTCTCAAGACCATGATTTTGGAGAAGATCGTGTACACCATATTACAGAGACTTATAGGTCTAAAATCTCCCATACACATAACCTCTTGCTTTTTGGGGATAAGAGCAATGAAGGTGCGGTTTATTTGTTTTAGCAGCTTACCCAATTTAAAGAAATCTCTAGCAGCTTCGGTTACATCTTTCCCAACAATTTCTCAGAATTCCTGAAAGAAAGCATGAGGGAAACCATCAGGTCCCGGGGCTTAGAAAGCACCCATAGAAAAGACGCTGGCCTGGACCTCTTCCTCAGTTATACCTTTTCCCAGCTGAGCAGTGTCCTCCTCATTCATGAGGGTAGGAATGATATCAACAAGTTGTTGATTAATGCTACTATTTTGTGCTTCAAGGAAATTTTGGAAATAGGCCATTGTCACTTCCCCAATTTGTGGATCATTTTCAACCAACACTCTTCTATCATCCAACAACTTAATAATATTGTTCCTTTTCCTATGCCTCATCATAGACTGATGGAAAAATGAAGTATTCTTGTCTCCCTCTTTCAGCCATTGTATCCTCGTCTTTTGCTTCCAAAATATTTCCTATTTTCCTAGCAGATCTTTCCATTCCTTTCTTGCCATCTCTTCTTCCCTGGCTGTGGCTTTAATAATATCTCCCTCTTCTAAAATTTTTTATAGCTCTTTTAGCCTCAGATTGATCCTTCTCTTTTCCTCAAATATGTTTCTGAAGTTGAATTTATTCCAGCCTCTGACCTTCTTCTTAACCATGATTAGCTTCTGAGTCAGGCGGAACATAGGCGTGCCTTGAATGTCAATATTCCACCACTTTGTCAGCAAATCTTTGAATTCTAGATGTTTTGTCCACATTAATTCAAACGTAAAAGGGAAGGGGCCCTTATTATTTCCATCATTCCAGGATAAGAGTAGCAGATTATGATCAGAAGTAGTTTGGGGAAGAACATCAAGGGTATATGAGCTTAAAAATTTCCATCTAGTTGAAATCCCAACCCTATCCAATCTGACTTGAATCAAGTTCTTGCCTTTTCTCTAGTTATACCATGTAAACCTGCTACCTTGTGGTTCCAAATCCATTAGACCTTCTTTGTTTAAGAAATCATTCAAGTCCAGCATACTGTCAGTAAAGTCCATAGTTCGTCCCCTCTTTTCTAAAGGGAAGAGAGGGGTATTAAAATCTCCCATCAGCATCTAGCAACTATTTGACTCTCTAGATATGAGTGTAGACAGGGTATCCCATAGCTCCCTTCTCTGGCTTCTCTGATTAAAAGAATAGATGTTAATCAGGTTCCAAGAAAAGTTGTCAGTCTCCATTCTGGTAGCCAAAAAGTTTTTGTTTTTCTCGATCATTCTTCCTTTAATAGTACTACTATTCCACATGATGATAATACCTCCTAATGCCCCACAAGAATCACTACCTAAATGTTCAACTTTCATCCAAAGGCTTCTGGAAATCGACTGGAAACCTTCATTTTTCATTTTAACTTCTTGGAGCAGCAAAATGTCAGTGCTATTTTCAAAAATACAATTCTTAACCAAAAACTACTTATGAGGGTTATTAAGCCCCCTAATATTCCATGACAAGATTTTCATTTAATCAGGCTTTTCTTGGAGCCTAACTTCAATGTCTTCTGTCTGCCCATAACAATGTCCTTATTTACTGCCTTTTGTCTTGTTTCTCTAAAAGACAGGCGACCTTGTTTAGTGTCAACACCCACATCCATCACTTTCTTTCATGGGCATCTACCCTTCTTTTTTATCGTGCTCCACCCCTTCGAGCCAGCAACGCTAGACTCAGCACCAAGAGTAAGTGTCATAGTTTTATTGGAGGGGGAACCCTTTCCAATCTCCGCTACCATATGAGTGTCTGACCTAGTCTGCTTAGGGGGAGGGGCATCCGAGGGAAGAATGACCTCAGAAGCAGCTTGTTTTTCTGGGAGGTCATCCAGAGGGATTTCCCCATCTTCAATACTTGAAGGTAGGGAGGCCATTCCACTGACAATACCTGAAATAGGGGAGGATCCCAGTGTATCATCAGGGGACGACCCATTAGGCTCCACATTGAGAGACTAAGTATTATCTTCAATAACAATAGCAGATTTATCTTTGGCAAGAGATCTGATCATATTCAGTAGGTCTTCCTTGAAAGGATATTCCTCCACATCCTCCACAAATTGAGGTTCCTTCGAGTGGGAGGGTTTAACTTTACATTGTGGAGCTAAGTGACCTTTTTTGTCACAGTTTTGATAATAGATCATGGAATTTTCATATAAGATAGGTTGGATCCATTGACCATACTTGGAATTAAGAGTAATGTTATTAGGGAGAATTTTGTTTACATCAATGCTTACACAAATTCTAGCAAATACTAACCTCGATTTGTTTCTAGTTGTACCATCCATGGCGATGAAGTGACCGAGCGAGTTAGCAATCCACATGAAGATTTCATCATCCCAGAACTCCAGAGGAAGGCCCGAGAATCTAATCCAAACTGGAGCAGCTTTATTCAGATCAACAACACTATCAAATCCAGGTTTCCACTTACATAGGGATAGGCTATGTTTTCCAAGCATCTAGGGTCATCCTACCAAAATAGTTGTAAGATCTTCTCTAGCCATGAATTTAAACAAAAACATCCCACTGTTCATAGCATAAACAGTCACACATCTTTTAACCCTCCACTTAGTGTTCACCCATTTTCTGCTTGTGTCAATGTTAGGTCTAAAGGAAAAAAAATTCTGACCAGAGCATTTTCCATCAAAGAGACAACCCTATCCATCACGACACTGGGAAGCTCAAGCTCGGGACCATTCTCCACCTCGCTCAAGGTTTGGGAAACCCCACAAGCTATCTCTTTCTCCCCAGCCAAGGCCTTTTTCCAGGCGTTGGGGCCCAACACCCTATTACGAAGCATGTGAATAGAGGAATCTTCATCCCCCTCACAAAACACGTGACTCACAGGGTCCTCATATCTATTCAAATTGTAGGGGACAGACCCACTCCCCAAAGCACCCCCGGAGGGAGCCCGCACCAGCTGGTCCGAAGGCTCGCTTGGGTCACCGTCTACCATCAAATTCAAATTCAAAAGCAAGCAAGAAAATGCAGCAGGCGGGAGGTTGCAGAGAAAATTACTAAATTATATGGTGCAAGTGTTATCACATGGATGGAGTAATACTTAAAAGCAACCTACTATGGCTCCTTCATCTACAGAGGTTGAATATAGAAGTGTAACAAATTTGGTAAAAGAATCAATGTAGCTTATGAGGTTATTGATGAGTTTTATATGGGTACTAGTGAAAGTATCACTTTATTATGAGATAGTTGAAAGTTATACTTCTCTTGAAAAAGATTCATGTTCAAAATCAAAGAACAAAACACATTGAAGTTTATGTTTACTACATTCAAGGAAGAGATCTCAATAATGAAATTACTCTCCAGTTTGTTAGATTGATTTTAGATTGTGGATATATTATAATCATGGTGGCTTGGGCTTAGGTCCCAGCAACCTGTTGAAATAGAGTGTAACTAAATATCAAGATATGGTGAACTTTAATGCTACAAATTCCTTAATAATGATAGAACGTGAAGATAATGGAATCAACCATGAAAGAGAATATAAACCATACAAATACATTTGTGTGGAGAAACCCTTGTAGGGAAAAATTCCACACCCAAAAAGACCCAAGCTTGCATTAATGAAAATAGAAGTTACAATACATTATCTTATCCCTATGAATTTCAATAGCATAATGATACGCACATCACCTACAAAACAACCGATGCATCCTCTAACTCCAAGTACCAATTTATAGAAAAGTACAAACTAGAAATCATCACATGATTTTGGAAAACCATGAACAAGACAAAGAGAGGTATGGCACCCAAATGGTCAAGGTACAAATTCCAAAGCCCCCTTGGTCTTGGTCTTCTAGGATACTTTAAACATATTCCTTACATTTTGTAATATGTCATAAATAAGAATATTTGACCACCCAAACTTGGGTGCCCCAATTTATCTTCATTCCTGATGCATAAATATGTTTCATGACAAGTGTCCACACCTGTAATAATTTTGGTCAAGATTCCAATGTAACCTCCCTCTTACATTCTCTTACATGTTATAGAATCTATCATAAACAGTAACTCCCTTCATGATGAGTCAAGATGCTCTTACACACCTTCCAAGATGTTGACACATGGAAAAACATGTCAACTCAAAGTGGGATACCAACTTCCTCATGTGAGGACAAAATCCACTAAAAATGAAAGTAGTTCCACCTCAAAATGGGATGTTATCTTTTCCAAGTGAGGACATTTATTAGACTAAAGACAAAATAGTAAATGCAATTAAATTATTAAAATATGAAAATTAGGAATGCAAGGTTGAGACACCTTTTCCCAACACAACCACTAAACAAAACCTCTATGCAATACCTTTATTACAATACTTGGCCTCAATGAGTTTCCATTAAGGGAGAGTGTTCATGAAAATGACACCTCCTAATGGCTAACTCTGCATGTAAGACCCAAGGGCACTTGTAAGACCTAAGGGCACATGTAAGACCTACAGGAATTTCACATGATTTATATGTATGTCCTATGGGCACTATATATCTCTTCCTATGTATTGTTCTATTTGTAAAACCATTGTATATAAGACCTACAATAATTATACCACATAGAGAAGGTCCTCGTTGGCATTTCCATGTAGCAATCCAAGCCAATAACCTATAGGCATTATTATTATAACAAGAACCTAGGGGGTTGTTTTGAGGAGGCCTGGGCTCCAATAAGAAACTTTATAAGACCTCTTTTATTCATCATTCTGAGGAAATTGGGATCTAAATTATTAAAAAAGGATTATCAAGTAGTCCAAATGCATGATCTTCATCTTGGCATATATTTTATTCTTGTGGCCTCCTTGTATAAGAAGTCCAAAGTTATTGAAGAGTTTCATCTTTTCTTTCTAAAAGAAATTGATAGCATGAACCCCCTATAAACATTAAGGGGGAATATTAGAGAATAATGTGTATTAAAGGGGATTGCATTTAATGCAAGTACTCCTAAATAACATTTATAAGACTCTTAACTTATAAGGTTTATCCTTATAATATAAAGTGGGGCGATTTATAAAGTTTAGCTTTATAAATAATTTGTTTTCATTAATTAAATTAATAACCAAAAAGTTATAATGGGAAAGGTTGTGACCTATACACAAACCTTTGGATTTCCTTAAACATAGGTAATTATATTGAATTCATATATTACATGGTGAGTATTTGATGAGGCACTTACAAAGCGTAAGAGGTATATTTATGAATGCATTTTATATGCATGTGAGACCATTAAGGAAGAAGATACTATAATTTTTATGTTCTTGTTATGTCTATATATTTGTACAAACTTATTGTAAGTTTCCTCATTAATGAATGATGCTTTTTGGGGTTTTTTACTAAAAGGTTTTCTCCATGTAAACAATGTGTTCTCTGTGTATCCTATAATTCTCATTTCATTTATTTTCTATTTTATTTGTAATGATTAGTAACCTAAGATCTTAATTTCTGACACTCCACATATATCTATCATCATATATGTTTTTTGATTTCTTATTATGGTTATACATATTTATCTATGTTTTATTTTAGATTTAATAGTTAATCACACATGCCTCTAAATGGGTTAATCAAATTTGTACACTTTAAGCTTATACTTTCATTGTTATTGTTCACTAGTTTTATCAACATGAGGATCTAATACTAACACCTCTTGAACCTACCCCCTAGATAGATGATTGTCACACTTGAGGATGTTTGGTGGATCATGAGATTACTAGTATAGGGGTAATGGTGATCCTTGCTATCATTATTCTCCTAGATCCAATCAAGGGTCCTCCATTTCTTACAACTTGATTCACTCGGTACAAGACATGGAGCAACATGACACAATTTATTCATGGGGGAGATGCATGTTGGTGTTAGATGCACAAGACAACTGAGAGGGGGATGAATCAGTTGTACATTAAAACATTAAACCCTCAAGCTATTCCAATATTCAAACTCTTATTATGCATTAGTAGAATGTAAACATATTAAGCATCAATGCAAAACACATCAAACACATAAGAACACCAGATTTATGTGGAAAACCCAAGAAGGGAAAAACCACAGTGAGGATTAGCTCACATATATATGAATAGCAACACCAAAAACAAATAGGCTCACTGTCAAGGGCTCGCTGCCCAAAAGAAAGGCTCACTACCAAAAGGACTCATGTCCAGAAGAGAGAAGAATAGAAGAAGACTGTTACAGAGAGATTCACTATCTCAAAGAAAAAAAAGAAATCCACCATTGCTACTTCTTGTCATCCGTAATCTTTGGCTCACTTCCTCCAGCAACTTCAAGCACACTGAAATGTGGACACCTTCTGCTCACTGCATTTGAGAGTCATAAGCATTTAAGCTCGCACTTAATTCACTACACTTGATTCACATTTGCATCATCTTCTCTACCTTGCTCCACTCAACTTCATCTTGCATTTATACCATCCACAACTGATTTAAACCATCTCAATTAGGTCGGTCCTAATGAAACGTATGCACCTCAAACGTAAAACACCAAAATAGGTCGGCACTAAACACTTCCACGGTGGAAAGAAGTGAAAGTGGACCACACCAAGGGTTAACTAGGACTCAAATCTATATTACCATGTTGCTCATCACATCCACAATCCATGAAGTACCTCTGCAAATGGCGCTAGCAAGCCATGTCGGCCAAACCTAAACTAACACTACAAGTGACCACATACACACCTCTCCAAGTCCAAAAACATCATGTGGACCACAAATAATTATTCCACAACATCCACACATCTTCCCAAAGTATTCCATTAACATCATAATCTTCTGCAATACTACCGCAACCACCTAAACTAAAGAATGGCTTCATTATGCACATCAGGATGCACTACCACTGAACGCCAACACAAGAACTAAACTTGCGGAGTGACCCAACATTAGAAAATTCAAGGGAGGGTAGATACAGATAACATAAGCATGTTCCCATTTATGCAAGACAAGAAACCTCAATGCGGAGAAATACGAAGCAATCTCATTTCTCCCAGACAACCTTCTACACAGGCAAACACTCTGTCAGACACATCTTGCACTACCGCACAATCCAGAATCTGAAACTCTAGATATTATACCTCTGAACACCTCTGATAAACAATTCCAAACCGCACAAACATATCTTCAACTATGAAGAAATGCGGAGCACATCACTGAACATACCTTTGTCACACTGCACAACTTTTTATTCAAATTTTCTCAAAAGCACTTGGAAACCAAGTGAACCATCTTCTGGAGGTTGACATCAATGAGAACACCAGTAAGCTTCCAACAATCTCCCCCTTTGTCATTTATGGGAACATCAATTTTTTAAAAAACCATCACCAACAAAAATAACCAATCAGCATCCTTACAACCAGTAGTACTCCCCCTGACTAGAGCAACTCTTATTCTTCACACACTTTTTTGCACAATGGTTTTTTAGTCACTTCAACTCTCTCCCCCTTTGACATCAATGGCAAAGAGAAACACTTACAACACCAGCAAGCACTTGCTCTCACTCCACTGCTTTCACTTTTTTACACTCTCCCCCTTAGGGGCATAAGATATGCTCCAACTGATTGCACCAACCAGCAGTACCACTACCTACTCCCCTTGAGAGGTAGCCTTCAATCATCAGTCTGAGACTAAGAATGTATCTTGAGATGTTTCTCAGACAAATGCACACACTTATGCATCTAGTTAAAGGAAGAAGGGGCAATAACCCCTAACTTCTGCTGGAGATACTGAAAAGTATCTTTAGGAAGAGCCTTTATAAAAATATCTGCAACTTGATCCTTGGTAGGCACATACTCCAATTTCACCTCATTCTCTACAACCTTCTCTCTTAGAAAGTGATATCAGATTGAAATATCCCTTGTTCTTGAATGCATTACCGGATTCTTTGAAATGTTGATAGCACTTGTATTATCACATAAGATAGTAATAGGTTCATCATATGATACTTTCATATCTTTCAATGTTTTCTTCATCTAAAACACCTATGTGCAACAGGATGCTACTGCAATGTACTCTATCTCTGTAATAGATAATGACACTGAATCTTGCTTCTTACTCAACCATGAAACTAGTCTGCTTCTAAGAAAGAAAGCACCACCACTTGTTCTTCTTCTATAATCTGTACATCCTGCCCAATCTACATCTATATATTCACTCAAAGAGAAATCAGTATCCTTGGGATACCATAAGCCAAAATCTGGAGTGCCTTTCAAGTATCTAAATATCCTTTTTACTACTAAAACATGTGACTCTCTAGGGTCTGCTTGGAATCTAGGCACAAGACAAACTGAATGCATGATATCTAGTCTCATAGCAATTAGGTATAACAGTCCACCAATCATTGATATGTACTTGCTCTGATCAACCTTAGGAGATTCGTCATCTTTGCTTAACTTACAACTAGTAGTCATGGGAGCACATACCAGTTTGGAATCTTCCATTCCAAACTTCTTCAACATTTCCTTAACATACTTTGACTATGAAATGAAAATACCTTTTTCAAATTGACTGATTTGTAACCCAAGGAAGAAATTCATTTCCCCACACATTGACATTTCAAACTCTTTATGCATCTCCTTTGCAAATCTTTTGCACATACCTTCATTTCCTCCAAAGATTATATCATCAACATATACTTCCACAATCAGGATTTGATCTTCTTCAACTTTGAAGTACAGATTATTATTTGCAGTGCCCTTTTTGAATCCTTGTTGTAGCAGTTATCTATCCAATCTTGCATACCAAAGTCTAGGAGCCTATTTGAGTCCATACAGTGCCTTCTTCAATTTGCAAACCATACTTGGATCATTTGATAATTGGAAGCCTTCTAGTTGTTCAATGTATACTTTCTCTTCCAATTCTCCATTCAAGAATGTTGATTTCACATCCATCTGATAAACTTTGAAATCCTTATGAGCCGCAAAGGCCAAGAACATTCTAATGGCCTCCATTCTTTCCACTGGAGCATATTTCTCCTCATAATCTATTCCTTCCACTTGTGAGTAGCCTTTACACACAAGCCTTGCCTTATTTTTGACTACTTCTCCATTCTCATTTAA
The DNA here is from genome assembly GCA_027924645.1 of Cunninghamia lanceolata. Taxonomy (NCBI): domain Eukaryota; kingdom Viridiplantae; phylum Streptophyta; class Pinopsida; order Cupressales; family Cupressaceae; genus Cunninghamia; species Cunninghamia lanceolata. The sequence continues at coordinate 3,902,836 of BSBN01000556.1, read as the reverse complement.
CTTGTTTTGGAATACCCATTTAGTTCCTATTACATTTTTGTCTACTGGTCTTGGAACAATTTCCCAAGTCTGATTTTTCTCAATCTGCATCGATTCTTCTTCCATATCTTTGATCCAATGTTCATCTTTGCATGCTTTAGTCACTGTTTTGGGTTCTATTTTAGACAACAAACACAAATGTACTTGTTCAACTACCATAGCAATTTTCCTTCTTGTTAATACACCTTTGTTTTTATCACCAATGATTTGATCTTCAGAATGATTCTTCTGTACATACTTGGGAGTCTTAGGAACCCTTTTCGAAGCATCGTCTTCATTAACTTGCATCTATTTTTCCTTTTTTTCTTCTCCTTATTTTATGCAAGGGGGCTCATTAGATTTATATCCTTCTATTAGTACTGAGCTTTGATGTGGTTCTTCATCCACTTTGACATTTGCACTTTCAACTAACTTCTTTAGCCTCTTGTTGTAGCACTTTAAGCCTTGCTCTTTGTAAGAGTATCCAAGAAGGATTCCTTCACTTGATCTTGAATCAAACTTTCCCAAATGTTCTTCATCTCTTCTAATGTAGCACTTGCTTCCAAACACTCTAAAATATTTTATAGTAGGAGTTCTTCCATACCATAGTTCATATGGAGTCTTTGAACTATTGACCCTTGCTTGCACTATATTTTGTATGTAGACTGCAGTGTGAATAGCTTCTCTCCAATAGATATCCAATAGATTTTCTTCTTTCAACATTGTCCTTGTTGCTTCTTGAATTTAGTTCTATTCTTTTTTTCCACAACTCCATTTTGCTGAGGAGTCCTAAGGGTTGACAAATGCCTAAATTTGTTCCATGATCTTCACAAAAGTAGTTAAACTCATTGGATGTGAACTCACCACCTCTGTCAGACCTCAAGCACTTGATTTTTAAATCTATTTCATTTTCAACCAACACTTTAAATTCTTTAAACTTATCTAGAGATTCTAATTTTTCTTTGAGAAAAGTTACCCAAGTCATTCTAGAGTAACAATCAATTAACAACATGAAATACATGTCACCTTGAAAGCTTCCTATTCTTGTGGGTCCACACAGATCTGCATGTACTAACTCCAGAGGCCTTGTGGTAGAGTACTCTTTAATTTTTAAATTATTCCTTGTTTTCTTTCCAATCTGACATTCCTTGCAGGTTGCATTGATAGGCTTTGTAATTCTTGGCAGATCCCTCACAACTTGAGTAGAGTCAATCCTCACTAGGCTATAAAAATTGATGTGACACATTTTTCTATGCCATAGCCAACATTCATTAACTTGAGTCATGAAACACATACCATTAGCACCTTTGAGCTGATATACATTTCCTTTTGTCCTTGTTCCTGTAGCAACTAGAGTTCCAGAGTTTTCTTTTCTAATTTCACAGCCACCATCCTGAAACACAAGGTTATATCCTTTGCTACACATTTGTCCTACACTTAGAAGATTATGTCAGAGATCCTTGACTAAAGAACATCATCTGTATTGTGCTTTCAATCAAACCTAATTGAATCTTTTCCACAGATCTTAGCAGATGCATCGTCTCCAAACTTAACAAAACTTCCATCAAACTTCTCAAGCTTTAAAAACTTATTTTTATCACTTGTCATATGATTTGAACACCCACTATCAATTAACCAGTAGTTCTCCTCTTCTCTTGCATGAAAAGCATTTATTAAAGTTCATTTGATGTTGTGCCCTACTTCTAGAGCAGTTTCCTTTATAAATCTTTCAAAATTAGTAGAATTAGTTCCAACATTCAAAGCCATGAACAAGCATTCATCACTTTCATTATCCAGATAGTCAGACGCATCATCATATATGTTGGCATCTTCTTTAACATAATAACTCTTGAATGATTTACCTTTGTTATCCTTGTATTTGTCATTTGAAATCTTGACTAGACATTTTGAAGCATAATGACCTATCTTTCCACAATTGAAACATTTGAAGGGTAACTTACCTCTGTATTTTACAGATCCCTTTTTCAATCTTCTTACAAAATTTGCTTCTATTTTATCAAAATCATTTGAATCTGATTCATCATTCTTTTATGTTTTTATAACCTTAAAAGCAGTCTCTTTTATTGAGTCATCTTGACCAAGCTCTCTTAGTTCATAAGTAGTTAAAGTACCAAACAATTGATCCCTAGTATGAGTATCCAAATTTTGAACTTCCTCAATAGCAGAAATTTTAGCACTATAAGATTTTGGAAGAGTTCTTAGTACCTTATTTACCACTTCACTTTCCTTCAGCTTTCCACCAAGACCATTGATGGAGTTGACAAATTCATCCACTCTCTGCATGTAGCTTGCAATATTTTCATCCTCTGACATCCTTAGGGTTTCAAACTTGGCCTTCAAATTCTGCATCTTTGCTTGCTTGACCTTGTCATCTCCTTCATAAATACTTTCCAGCTTCTTCCAGATCTCATGAGCAGTTTTGTAGCTCATTATCTTCACTAATTCAGAATTAGAAAGACTATTTAGAAGAGCACTCCTTGCCTTGTCATTGTTCTCATATTCTTTAATCTCATCTTTATCCTTTGGACCATTAGTAGTTATAGTATATTTTTCTCAGCTACCTTCCATGCCCCATAGCCTAATGAGACAAGAAAGCTTTCCATCCTAGTCTTCCAAAAAGCATAATTTGTTCCATCAAACACTGGAACCTCAACACCTTTCCTGTGTGCCATCTAGATCTACCCCAAGCAGTTAAGCTTCTTCAGGGAACCTGGCTCTGATACCAATTGCTAGATGCACAAAACAATTGAGAGGGAGGAGTGAATCAGTTGTACATTAAAACATTAAACCCTCAAGCTATTCCAATCTTCAAACTCTTATTCTACATTAGTAGAATGTAAACATATGAAGCATCAATGCAAAACACATCAAACACATAAGAACACTAGATTTACATGGAAAACCCAAGAAGGGAAAAACCACGGTGAGGATTATCTCATATATATATATGAATAGTAACACCGAAAACAAATAGGCTCACTGCTCAGAAGAAAGGCTCATTGCCAAAAGGACTCACTATCCAAAAGAGAGAAGAATAGAAGATTGTTACAGAGATATTCATTATCTCAAAGCAACAAAAGAAATCCACCACTGCTACTTCTTTCCATCCACAACCTTTGGCTCACTTCCTCTAGCAACTTCAAGCACACTGAAATATAGACACCTTCTACTCACTGCACTAGGGAATCGTAAGCATTTAAGCTCACACTCAATTCACTACACTTGATTCACATTCACATCATCTTCTCTACCTTGCTCCACTCAACTCCATCTTGCATTTATACCATCCACAACCAAAAACCATCTCAATTAGGTTGGTCTTAATGAAACATATGCACCTCAAACATGCAACACCAAAATAGGTCAGTACTAAACACTTCCGCAGTGGAAAGAAGTGAAAATGGACCATGCCAAGGGTTAACTAGGACTCAAATCTATATCACCATGCTACTCATGACATCCACAATCCACAAAGTACCTCCACAAATGGCGCTAGCAAGCCAGGTCAGCCAAACCTAAACTCACACTACAAGCGGCCACATACACACCTCTCCAAGTCCATAAACATCACGCAGACCACAAAGAAGTATTCCATAGCATCCACACATCTTCCTAAATTATTCCATTAACATCATAATCTTTTGCAATACTACTACAACCACCTGAACCGAAGAATGTCTTCATTCTGCACATCAGGATGCACTACCAATGAACACCAACCCAAGAATTGAGCTTGCGGAGAGACCCAACATTAGAAACTTCAAGGGAGGGTAGATACAGATAACATAAGCATGTTCCTAGATCTGTAAGACAAGAAACCTCAATGCGGAGAAATGTGGAGCAAACTCATTTCTCCCAAACAACCATCTACACAAGAAAACACTATGTCAGACACATCTTCCACTGCCACATGATCTAAAACCTAAAACTATAGATATAATACCTCTGAACACCTCTGATAAACACTTCCAAACTGCACAAGCATATCTTCAACTATGAAGAAATGTAGAGCACATCATTAAACATACCTCTGTCACATTGCACACCTTTTTATTCAAATTTTCTCAAAAGCACCTAGAAACCAAGTGAACCATTTGCTAGAGGTTGACATCAATGACAACACCAGCAAGATTCCAATACTTATCGCATCTCTATGATTATTTACATAGGTTTATTGAGACAATGGGGTGACACTACAAGACACAACACTTATTCACTATTGGGCATATGAGTACATCATGATAATTAATCCCTCAAGTGTCCTTGTTGATATAGCAATGGATAGTAGATGGGGAGATGGAGGGAGAGGACTACATTATTTGTATGGAGGTCCATTTTTTATAAACTAACACTAGCTGTCATTTTAAGAAGGTTGTATTGAGATATGAGAAGGTGAATGAAGGACTAACGACACTTGAGGAGGATTAGACAGTCAATGGTACTTGTTAGAATTAAGGTGATATTAGCCTCGTAAACCCTATGTACTTCATATATCTACAACACCTTGGTAATGGGTACATGAATGCTTAAGGGTGATTGGGTGAATTATTTATTAATTACCTTTTCCTATTTGACTTGAATATTGGTTTTTGTGGCATTAATAAGGGAGGTGGATTATGGTACTGGCAATTACAAAGTGATTGGAATGCATTTACACCACTTTCCTGATTCTATACACTAGAGGAGAGAGTGGAGCATCTTTTGATATGTCAAGTGGGGTCCACATTAGTTGGCCACTCCATTTTGGAGCATCATACTTAGGAATGTGTGCCCACTCTTCATACGGGCCAAGGATGTTGTTATTTATGGTTTCTATTCATGGAAGCATTAAATATATATCACATGGGGTGTTGAGTTTTTTCCATACCATGGGTTTTGATGGTTTTGGATTTTACAATCTATTTGTGATCTTCCCCCTTTGATTCTCTATAAATTGGATGCCTTGGATATTTGTTGCATGGGTCTTTTACAAGTTGAGAACCATTACACTACCAGAATGTTATTAGATTGAAGGGAGAAAGTTGGACATATTGATGTAACACTTCAATTGGATTAATGCAAACTTGTCCTCTCTTTGATGGTGAAGTTTTTTTCCCAAAAGGGTTTCTCCATTTACATTTGGTGTTATGTATTTATTTATATGTGCTCATTGATTTTAATTTGTTGATTTGACTTCCTACATGTTTCTCCAAGTTCTATTTTAGATTTATAATGGTTTATCCATGATCTAAATCATGGATTGGAACACTTAATTTTATACTTCCACTGCATTTGTTCACCCATTTAATCAACATTTAGTATTTGATCCTATGGTTGTGACCAAAAGAGGGATGTATTTATAGAAGTGTGATAATGTTTTTTGGTTTATTGGGAGTATTTAATTTATTGGGTTTATAGGTCCATTTGTGCTTGTAACCACTGCATCTACTTCCTACTAAGAAAAGTTGAATGTTTCTAGGTATGAGTTGTGGGAGCTAAAGATGGATGATCTATTGGAAGAAATGGATCAAGGGAGAGTAGTGGTAAAGGAAGAAAAACTAATGGAATGTTTGATGAATGATTAGAAAAGGTTGGAAAAGAAGGCACGAGGAACCATTCGATTGTGTCTTGCAAATTTCATCCTCTTAAATGTCTCAGATGAGACATCACATTGGCACTATGGAAAAGGATAGATAATATCTATCAAACTAAAATTTTAACTAATAAGTTATATCCCAAAAGAAATTTATGTTCTTTTAAAATGAAGGAACGTGATTCTATTGTAAAACATGTGAATGCCTTTAATTTGATTTTGAGTCAATTAAGTTCTATAGATGTTAAACTTGATGAGGAAGAAAAATGTATCTTGTTACTTTGTTCTTTGCCCAAATATTACATTGTATTACACATAAATGGTAGTTACATTGTATTTGTAGGAAAAGCCATATAGATTGCATTCATACAGGAAAAGTTTACTTTATGTAAGTAGTTAATTAAATCACATTTAATTTTGGGGAAAATACAAAAATATAGTTTAGTTTAATTTCTATATCCATATAGATTAATTGCATTTAGAGAATTCATTAAAACTCAATATTCAGAAAATAACAAAAATAGAAGAAGAGAAAGCTAGTAGATCAATCACAACATGAGGCACAGGATAATCAAAAATCACACAAAAAACTAACTTTGGAACAAGATCAAATCCAACTCAAAAATCAAACATTACATCAAGCATTCAACAAGCAACCAAAGTCAAAATCTCTAAGGCTAATGCGTCCTCAAATCCCCTTTGCAATTCCTCACTAGGCCTTTTTAGGCCGATGTGTCCTAGAATTTGAGAGGATTAGATTGCAGTTGTTTTTAGAGAGATCAAGGTGAATCAACTAGTTCACGAGGCTATAGATGAAACCCAGGTCCAAGAACAAACATAAATCCTATGAGAAATAGAGCAAAATAGAGTAAGAGCTTGCATAGCAAGGATCTTTTAAGTATAAGGTCAACTTATAAACCATGTCTACACAAAAGCTAGACACAAAATAAACATCATCAGAGAAATTTCAAAAGAAAATCTAAACTTGTGACAAGAATTGACATCTCAATTTCACTAAACCAACTTCAACAATAATAATAACAACCATCAAAACTCCATGCAAGGTGATCAATGCCCAAACCCCACTAGTGCTCATAGGACCCTTATCCCTTGGGAAGAAGATATTCTGGTAGTCCCTCCCCCACTTCACTGGTTGTTGCCACAAGAGTAAGAGTGACTCTCCCTCTTGCCAGACAAATAGTGGCAATACGTGTGACATGTAACTTCTCCCTATGCATAGTAGTGGTAGGTCATATTTTGCATTTCATAGGCACATGTTCCTAATTTTCCTAGAGGGTTTTTGTGATGGATTATTCATAAGCATTCAATAACACAAAATTAACCAAGCAAAGCCTAATAAGGCTTCTTGACTTTTTGTACAACATTGTTCAATTATTTGGTGACATTGTAGCTAGTTTCGATTGAAATACTGCAACCTATAGATCTTGATCTATGACCAAATCTCCCATATTGATCTTCCATAGGTCAAAGTTAGTGCCACTCAATTTTTTCATCTCCAATCTAAATGTGTTTGTTATCTTCCCTGAAATAGATATCTTCTCTACACATGCTCTTACTCAACCAAGATTAGTACCAAAAACATTGTCCCTACCACCTAGGACCTAAGTTGATCTGGCTTTGATACCAAATGAAAGGAAGTTAAGGTGCAAAAATCCTTCCTACACTAATCTAAGAGGAGTGATAAGCAAAAAATATGATATAAATAATTTGTAGGAATGAAATAATATAATAAAATCATTCACCATAACATAATGATGTATCTTAGGAACACCCTTTCAAGAAAAAACCTAACCTCTAAGCTTTGAACCAATGTATTAATCAACAACAATATTGTTTATAATACAAGCTAGGCTAGAAGCCTTCACATGAGACAACACTAATACTTAGATATGGAGTAATACCAACAACATAACAATACCTACAAAATACATTATGTAAACTTCATCCCAAACACCTAATAAATAGAGAAACCAATACATGAAATCATCAAACAGGAATCACAAAACCATGAGCTAATACCACCCAAAAGCAATGCCTAGATCCTCTAGTCAAGTTCCAATACCTAAATCTCAAGAAGAGTCCTCATGCGAAATATAGCATATACCTTACACCTATCATAAGAACCTATCATAACATGTCATAGTTATCCTCCCAACTTAGGTGCTCCATTTGTCTTGTTCAAACCCTTCAAAGATGCTTTATGATAGTCATAATGACATTTCATAGGTTGGTGAATGTTCTTGGTCAACATGTGTAACTCCCTCTTATAGCTCTCTTATGCATCATAGGTACTCTTACATTTTTTATGTGGGAGGCCTAACTTGAAAATGCCATAACTTTTGATCTGAGAAGTTGATTGAGACTATTTTTTAAATCGAAGATGTTGGAGAGGTCAATGCCACTGTAACCTACTTTAGCTGGTTAAAGATTATTTTGATAAGTCTTAGAGAAAAAAATAACTTCTATAGCCCAAATTTTGTATTTTAGTGTTGTCAACATTAAGATGCAAGGTTGAAACACCTTTCCTAACACTCATCAATAATGGTTATGGCTTAAATATATGCAGTTCACTTATTTTATTGGAAACATCAACATTGATTATTCTCACTTACAAAACTCTAACTTGGCTATTTGGGGTGTTCATAATGCTATTTGAGAACCCCATGGGACTATCACTCTTCTTATCACTTTAGTCCTCATCATGCTTCCCATGTTATTCTATGTGAAGTTGGGCAAGCTAGCATATAATGTTCTTCTTGTCCACCCTTGGATACATGAGATGTAGGCTATCCCATCTACTCTTCATTAATGTCTAAATTGCATGCATAATAACTAGTAGATTATACAATATATGTTGATGAGGTTCCCTTCGTACATTTACCAAGATACCAAATCACATGTCCCTACTCACCTTGAAAATGTTTTACTCCATTTTTTAAACCTTTGCCAAAGAACAAATATCTACTTCCTCTCCTAAGACTGTTGGATCTAGGGCATACAACTGAGAGGGGGGGGTGAATCAGTTGTATAAAAACCTGCTCTACTTTAAACACTTGATTCTTCTTTGTTAGTTAATAGTATATCAATTAATCATCCATGAAAGCATAATGCACAAACACAAGAGCAGATAAACATCAACACATTGAACACCAAGATTTTGACGTGGAAAACCCGGTTAAGGGAAAAACCACGGGGTGATTAACCCAAGGATTATTCTTTGTTAGAAGAATAAGAAAAAGAATGGCACTTGCCAATTAGGGCTCACTACCCGAGCACACTGCTCACAAAGAGGCCCACTGCCTACAAGGAGACACACTGTCTACAAGGTGATAAGAATCACAATCTTGAACTGGAGAATGACATCTCTACCATGTCTGGATCAGTTCCATTTAAGCCCAAAAGTCTCTGCTCTGCCCTTCGCACTTCTCTTTGCTATACTCCACTCATCCACATAATCCACACTCTGAAATGAACTCACAAACCTTTATTTATACAAGACATCGACTTAGGAACAATCATCTAAGTCGGTAATCAACCATAAGAGTATCCGCAAGATGAATCACACATCTGGTCGGCCACCATAAGAACATTCGCAGGATGAACAACTCATCCGGTCGGCTAGTCGGAACAAGAACTTCATCCGGAAGAATATCTTCAATTCTGGGCTCTACCATCAATGCAGACCAACAACACAACCTCAACATGATCCAAGAACCTTCACAAGCCTGCCTGAATGACCAGGTACATCCGCACTTTCTCTACATATTGGAATCTCTTCTCTTCCTCATCTAGAACTTCAAGAACACAGTCTGTCGTCACTGTCATAATGCAAAGGGTACTTTCGGACCTCAAAATCATACACAACTCAAGATGAGACATCACAAGGACATCCCAAACAAACCTTCCAATCCGTAGATTAGGATTATACAATTCCAGACCTTTCTGTGATCCTCTGTCACCTCTGAACACTTGCCGGAACCGGTTCCACACAAACAGCCATAACTTCTTCAGATCTTCATGCAGACCTCTAAAATCTTAACTAAAACATCTCAGGACACATATCTACAAACCCTTTGATCCGCATCCTCCGGTTCTCAACCTATACAATACATTTGCCTTCTTCTCATCACTGTTCTTCACTGTTTCTGACTGAGGCTAATTTTCTCAATATCCTCAGCACACTGCTCATCCAATCCTTCTTGTCAATGCAATATGAGTATGTTGACATCAATGAAAACACTGGTTCACCTTCATACTTGCAACAATCTCCCCCTTTGTCATTGATGGCAACATATGATGTGAAAAACCATCAAGACAAGAACTTCTCCTTTCTGTCACAGCTCCCCCTATCAGCAACATGTCTTCTCCTCATTTACTACTCGCCCTTTGATCAACAGCCACTTATTTTTCACATGTCTTCTCTCCCCCTTTGACATCAATGGCAAAGGGCTCATACTTGCAATTCTACACATCAGAATCATACCAGCTGTTCCCTCTTAGTAGCAGCTCCCCATCATCAATCCGGATCACAAGATATGACTGTGATATCCACTGGACTAATGCACATCAGTGCATCCTAGTTCATTACTGGAGGGGCCATGACCCCTAACTTCTCTCGAAGATATTCAAAAGAGTCCTTGGGAAGAGGTTTAGTAAAGATATCCGCAATCTGATCCTTGGAGGGAACATACTCCAATCTAACTTCTTCCTTGTTCACCTGTTCTCTCAAAAAGTGAAACTTGATAGATATGTGCTAGTCTTAGAATGCAATACTGGATTCTTAGAAATATTAATTACACTTGAATTATCATAGAAAATTGTGATAGGCTCCTCATATTCAACTTTAATGTCTCTTAGCATCTGCTTCATCCATAAGATTTGAGTGCAACTACCTGCTGCTACAATGTATTCTGCTTCAGTTGTAGACAGAGATATTGCATCTTGTTTCTTGCTTAGCCAAGAAACCAATCTCTTTCCCAAAAAGAATGCTCCACCACTGGTGCTCTTCCGGTCATCCACATCTCCTGCCCAATCTGCATCTGTGTAAGCATGAAGAGAGAAATCTGGATCTCTAGGGTAACATAGACCATACTCAACTGTTCCTTTCAAGTACCTAAAAATTCTTTTGATTGCCATAACATGAGATTCTCTAGGATCAACCTGGAATCTTGCCACAAGACCAACAGCCTGCATTATATCTGGTCTAGTCTGAGTGAGATACAACAATCCACCAATCATTGATCTATACTTTGTCTAATCTGCCTTTGGAGAATCATCATCTTTGCTCAACTTACATCCGGTTGCCATAGGAGTGTTCATTGGATTTGAATCTTCCATACCAAATTTCCGCAATAATTCTTTTACATATTTGGTCTGAGAAATGAAGATCCCTTTCTTTGTTTGAGTAATTTGCAGACCCAAGAAGAAATTCATTTCGCCAAGCATAGACATTTCAGACTCACTTTTCATCTGATTTGCAAAAGTTTTGCACATACTATCTCTTCCTCCAAAAATGATATCATCCACAAATACTTCAACAATCAAAATATTTTCATGATCAATTTTGAAATATAAGTTACTGTCAGCAGTACCTTTGTTGAATCCAATCTGCACAAGATGCTTATCCAACCTATCATACCATGCTCTTGGGGCTTGCTTCAATCCATACAAAGCTTTCTTCAACTTGCAGACCATATCATCATTATCAGACAATTGAAATCCATCCGGTTGTTCAATGTAAACTTCTTCTTCCAGATCACCATTTAGGAAGGCAGACTTGACATCCATCTGATATACCTTGAAGTCTTTGAAGGCAGCAAATGCAAGGATAATCTGACTGCTTCAATTCTTGCCACCAGAGCAAAGGTTTCTTCAAAATCAATTCCTTCTATTTGAGAGTAGCCTTTGCAGATCAATCTAGCTTTGTTTCTAATTACTTCACCAGCTTCATTCAGTTTGTTTCGGAAGACCCATTTGGTTCCAATCACATTCCTGTCTCTTGGTCTGGGAACAAGATCCCAAGTATGATTTTTCTCAATTTGCATCAATTCATCTTCCATTGCTTTGGTCCAGTTTTCATCATTGCAAGCTTCTTTTATTGTTTTAGGTTCAATCTTTGAAATTAGACAACATTCATCCTAATTTTGAGCAACATTCCTTCTAGTTTGCACACCTTTGTTTCTGTCACCTATGATCTGATCTTCAGAGTGGTTCTGTCTTACATACCTTGGAATTTTGGGAGTATCCTGTACTGCTGCTTCTTGATCAGGCTCACTCAGACCTATCTCTTCTTCCTGATTTACCGGATCAGGCTGACTCTGACTTACCGGAGAGGATTGAGTTCCTTGAACCTGAACACCATCTTGATCATCTTCATCAAACTCATAAAATCTTGAGGGCTTCTTAATTCCTTCATCAACTTTTACATTAGTGCTTTCTATCATCTTCCTCAATCTCTTATTGTAACACCGGTATGCTTTGCTTTGAGTGGAGTAACCCAAGAAAATTCCTTCATCACTTCTAGCATCAAACTTTCCTAGATCTTCATCTCTTTTAATATAACACTTGCTACCAAATACTCTGAAATACTTCACAGTAGGAGTGATGCCAAACCAGAGTTCATAGGGGGTCTTACCGGTGTTGTTTCTGATTTGAACTCGATTGAGAGTGTAGACTGCAGTGCTGATAGCTTCTTTCCAAAACATTTGAGGGACATTTGCTTCCAACATCATTGTCCTGGCAGCTTCCTGGATGGTCCGGTTCTTTCTCTCAACTACTCCATTCTGCTGTGGAGTCCTAGGAGCAGACAATTGTCTCCTTATACCCTGCTTCTCACAAAAGTCAATGAACTCACCAGATGTAAATTCACCACCTCTATCAGACCTTAAACACTTTAGTTTCAATCTGGTTTGATTCTCTACCATAGCTTTGAAGATTTTGAACTTCTTAAGGGCTTCTGATTTCTCCTTTAGGAAGGTAACCCACATCATCCGGGAATAATCATCAATTAGCAACATGAAATATCTATCACCTTGCAGACTCTTGATTCTTGTCGGACCACAGAGATCAGTATGTACTAATTCCAACAATCCAGTAGAGGACTGATCTTTGCTTTTTAAGGAGACTCTGCTCTGTTTACCTAGCTGACATTCTTTGCACAAACTATTTGTAGGTTTCATCAATTTTGGAAGATCTCTTATAGCCTGAATATTGCTTATCTTGATGATGTTATCAAAATTTACATGACACATTCTTCTATGCCATAACCAACTCTGATCAACTTGAACAAACAGACAACTTTTATTTGAACCAACCAGATGAAAGATATTACCTTTTGTTTGAGTACCGGATGCAATTTCAGTTCCAGAGCTTGTAAAGATTCTGCATTTTCCATTCTTGAATCGGAGATCATAGCCTTTGTCCACTAACTGACCAACACTGAGAAGATTGTGCTTCAATCCTTCAACATATAGTACATTACCTGTTTTGCTCTTTCCATCAAAGGAAATAGTTCCCCTACCTCTGATTCTGCCAGCAGAATTGTCACCAAACTTTACCATTCCTCCTTCATACCTTTCCAAATCCAAGAATTTATTCTTGTCACCAGTCATATGGTGAGAACATCCACTGTCAATGACCCAATCATCCTTTTCTCCCACTTGAGCAGCCAAAGCTCTTTCCACAACCTTGTGATTGACAGATTCAGAGGATATTGAATCTTCTTCCTTGATGGCAATAAACACCCATTCATTTCCGGATTTGCTTCCTAGTTCTGATTCATCATCTGTTACTCCTTCATTGTCATCTTCTTCATGAACATAATAGTAGTTCTTTTGAAACCTTTGTCTGTTAGTATTAGACCTTGCAGATCTTTCTGGACATCTTGAAGCAAAATGACCAATCTTATTGCAGTTGAAGCACTTAAAGGGTAGTTTTCCTTCATACTTACTGGATCCTCTTGGCAGTCTCTTTGCAATGAGGGCTTCAAGTTGAGCTGTTTCTGCTTCTTCTTCTTCCATGTCTCTTCTTGCTTGATCATACCATGACATCTTCCTTGAAGAGTTTTCACCCGAATCAAATCTCTGTTTGCCTTTTACGTAGGCACTGGCTTTGAAAGCAGATTCAGTCTTGGGAGGATCATCTCCAAACTCGGTCATTTCAAATGCAGCTAGTTTGCCAGCCAATTGTTCTCTTGTGACAGTTGTGTGGGCTCTGAATTCATCAATGGCAGCAACCTTGATTTTGTAGGCAGCACGAAGGGATCTAAGGATTTTGTAAACAATCTCATTTTCATCCAGAGTTCCACCAGCATTTCTAATTCCACATACCAGCTTATTCACTCTTGGCATAAAGGTAGTGATGTTTTCATCATCTCTCATCTTCAATCTTTCAAACTTCCCTTTCAGACTTTGCAACCTTGCACTCTTGACAAACTCATCTCCTTCCTACAGAAGTTCCAATTTAGTCAGGATCTCATATGCAGTTGGTAGGTCAATAACATTTGAGAGATCTAAGTCATTCAATGTGCTTAGTAGAGCTTCCTTGGTCCGCAGATTATTTTTAGCATTTGTGATTTCATTCAGAGTTGTCGGACCACCTTGTGGAGGTACATATGGTTTTGAGACCATGGCCAAGTATGCTTTTCCCATACATTCCAAGTGACATTTCATGCGACCTTTCCAGAGAGTGAAGTTGGTTCCATCGAACTTCAGACTATCCTTCTTGTATGACGACATCCTAGATCTCCTCAAGCGGTTAAGCTCCTTTCAGAGGAACCTGGCTCTGATACCAATTGTTGGATCTAGGGCATACAACTGAGGAGGGGGGGTGAATCAGTTGTATTGATTCTTCTTTGTTAGTTAACAGTATATCAATTAATCATCCATGAAAGCATAATGCACAAACACAAGAGCAGATAAACATCAACACATTGAACACCAAGATTTTGACGTGGAAAACCCGGTTAAGGGAAAAACCACGGGGTGATTAACCCAAGGATTATTCTCTATTAGAAGAATAAGAAAAAGAATGGCACTTGCCAATTAGGGCTCACTGCCCGAGCACACTGCTCACAAAGAGGCCCACTGCCTACAAGGAGACACACTGTCTACAAGGTGATAAGAATCACAATCTTGAACTGGAGAATGACATCTCTACCATGTCTAGATCAATTCCATTTAAGCCCAAAAGTCTCTGCTCTGCCCTTCGCACTTCTCTTTGCTATACTCCACTCATCCACATAATCCACACTCTGAAATGAACTCACAAACCTTTATTTATACAAGACATCGACTTAGGAACAATCATCTAAGTCGGTAATCAACCATAAGAGTATCCGCAAGATGAATCACACATCTGGTCGGCCACCATAAGAACATTCGCAGGATGAACAACTCATCCGGTCGGCTAGTCGGAACAAGAACTTCATCCAGAAGAATATCTTCAATTCCGGGCTCTACCATTAATGCGGACCAACAACACAACCTCAACATGATCCAAGAACCTTCACAAGCCTACCTGAATGACTAGGTACATCCACACTTTCTCTACATACTAGAATCTCTTCTCTTCCTCATCTGGAACTTCAAGAACACAGTCTGTCATCACTGTCATAATGCAAAGGGTACTTCTGGACCTCAAAATCATACACAACTCAAGATGACACATCACAAGGACATCCCAAACACACCTTCCAATCCGTAGATTAGGATTATACAATTCCGGACCTCACTGGACCTTTCTGTGATCCTCTGTCACCTCTGAACACTTGCCGAAACCGGTTCCACACAGACAGCCATAACTTCTTCAGATCTTCATGCGGACCTCTGAAATCTTAATTGAAACATCTCAGGACACATATCTACAAACCCTTTGATCCGCATCCTCCAGTTCTCAACCTATACAATACATTTGCCTTCTTCTCATCACTGTTCTTCACTGTTTCTGACTGAGGCTAATTTTCTCAATATCCTCAGCACACTACTCATCCAATCCTTCTTGTCAATGCAATATGAGTATGTTGACATCAATGACAACACTGGTTCACCTTCATACTTGCAACAAAGACTCTATCATTTGTAGATGTCTCTCCAATGGATCCTCATACTTCTTTTTCATCACCTCCTATTGATGTTGCATCTTCTTACTCTTCCCTAAACTCCATGTATCGGGTACCTCTTGCTCCACTCCACTTGTTATTGATAATATTCTTCATCTTTTGGTTTACCTTATATAGATAATTGTCCTTCTTCTATAGTTGTAGAGCCTCTTTCTACTTCTCAATCATAACCCCCACCTTTTAATTCTTCACATGGGGATGACTAGGTTTCTTTAGACTTCACCCCTTCCTTCTGGGGTGAGTGTAATTTTTATGCTCAAGATTTTGATATTCCATCTTTACATGTTGACCTCCATACTTGAAAGGAAGCAAGGTACACAAAACACTTCCTACACTAATATTCCAAGGAGAGTGTTGTGCAAATTTTGTATATTTACAATTACAGAAAGTAGAAGCAAATATAAACATAAAATAAACAGTATACCAAACACAAGGTGTACGTGGGGAAAACCCTTTCAGGAGAAAAACCCCACACTCCAAATAAGTTCAATGTATTATATAGTAAATGATACGGTTACAATACACTTACAAAACAAAACTTTATAGGACTATCACCAACATTCAAATTTGAAGTGGTTTTAGCAGCATTAAGATACCTACAAATTAAGCCATACAAACTACAACTCCAAGCACCAATCAATAGGCAAGGTCCAAACTAGAAACCATGAATGGTTTTGGAAAACCATTATCAATATTATAGGATCTATGGTACCCAAACTAAGACACCAAATTCTAATGCTTTCCTTGGTAAAAGATCCTCTAGGCTATTTTTAGCATATTCTCTTACACTCTTACATCGTCATAAACCGTTATATTTGACCACCCAATCTTGTGTGTCCCAATTTATCCTCATTCAACCCATTCAAAGATGCTCCATGACAAGTGTCCAATCCTATCATAATGATGGTAAAGATTCCAATGTAGCCTCCCTCTTACATGCTCTTATGTGTCATAAGAATCTATCATATTCATAATTATCTTACTACTCCACAAGATTCTGACACATGGTAAAACTATGCTACCTCAAACTAGGATGCCTACCTCCTCATGTGATGACAAAATCCACTAAAGATGAATTCCATGTCACCTCCAAATAGGACACCAACTCTCCCACAAGAAGAAAAAATAGACAAAAGATGAAATAGTGAATGCGTACAAAGGTAATAAAATGAACATTAGGAATGCAAGGTTGAGACACCTTTTCCCAACAATCTTTTGGTCAACCTCCTTAGTCTTCTTCCATTTCTTCTTCTGCATCACCTCCTAAACAAACACCTAATATGAAATTCAATTTAGCTGATATTATTTTGGCAGACCCCCACAAGTTAAACTAAATGTATGGAAACAGGTTCGCTTTTTCTTCTTTGTAATGGTTTATGTGGGTAAGATCTAAGATACAATGGAAAATGTATTGCTAAACCAATTTAGCTAGAATAACAATGTGATAAAGTGGGTCTTAGTTATCATTCTTCACAACATAAATGTACTACCAATATCAAGTTTAGTAGCTATTATTGTATAGTTTATCCTATTCTACATCCTCTTGCATTAATCCATCCAGAGCTCATTGATCTTGCCCCTTCTTTTGGTACTATTTTTTTTTATACTTTCTCCACTAAGGAGTCATTGGAAGAATTCTTGGGGGTCTATTCTAATTCTCCTTATTTCCATCATGATCGTGGTTTTCCTTTCTCACTTAACATGCACACTTTTTTTGGGGAATCTATCATGATGGCTTTCAATTCTATTCTTCATGAGAAACTTCATCTTGGTCTTCCCACTCTTCTTTTCATCAAATACCATAGTACACTTTCCATGGGTGATACAACTGATGTTGCTATGGATCCTTTCGACCTTGACAAGGTACTTAAGATAGGTAAATGTCTTTCTTCTTCCAAGCGACAAGCACATTCTAACATTCTTCTTGATTTTTTGGATATCTTTGCTTGGCCCTATGAATATGTGTTAGGAATTGATGAGCATGTTGTGGTGCATAATATCATTCTCACCCCTGGTGCTAAACTTATCAAACAAAAGATCCACAAAAAATGCACCCCAAGGTGGCCTTAGTAGTCAAAGTAGAAATTAAAAAAACTTCTTAAAGTTGATTTCATCAAGTCAATTGACTACTCACCTTGGATTTCTAATATTGTTCCCATGTCCAAACCAGATGATCATGTTTGTATCAACTTTAACCCTTGAGGCTTAAATAAGGCATCCCCTAAGGATGATTTTCCTCTTCCAAATATTAGCATGATCAATGACTCTATGATTAGCCATGAGCTTCTATCTTTCATGCATGAATTTTTTTGACTATAAACAAATTCTTGTCAATCCCCAACACCAACACAAGACTAATTTCACCATACCTTGGTGAGCATTTTGTTACATAGTCATGCCCTTTGGTCTCAAAAATACTAGTGCTACTTACTAGAGGGCCATAACCCTTATCTTTCATGATCTAATGTATTCCATTCTTGAGGATTACATCAATGATATTTTCGATAAATCTACTTCTCATGATTCTCATACTCATAATTCATAATTTGTGATATTTTTGAATGACTTCAAAAATACATGTGCCTAACACTAAGAAATGCATTTTTGGGGTTCATAGTGGCAAACTATTATAGAACTATTATCCAAAAAACCATTAAGGTTGGCATAAAGAAGATTGATGCAATTGTCAATATGCCCCCTCCCAAAAACATTTTTCAATTATATACTCTTCAAGGTAAGATTCAAGCCATTCATCACTTCAAGCTCAATCTTCAATTATGTCAACACAATTCCCAGCAGTAGGATGTGACACATAAGTATCAAATAGATGGAATGCACAAGTTTCAAAGGGCCCATGGAATGCTTTCAGAGAAAAGGCCACACCATTAGTGAATCGGGTGCAAGGGGCCCACCATAAATTAATTTGTGTCATTGATCCCAACGATAGGAACTTGGGGGCCAATGATCACATTCATAACATTATGAGGTAAAAGCCAAATGGGAAGCAATGCATAAAGAGTTGCAACGTATTTGGGCTTCCACGCCATTGATCTATTCTAGACCAATGGTATTAAGGTGCCAAAGAGAGTCAACACCATCCATTGATCTCAAGGGCAAACACATCCTATTCGTTGGTAGCACTTAATGGGCCACCAAAAACTAAAAGCGATGGAGCCAAGGAAGTAAAGAGAACGCGTGGGCTAATAATCGATCCCTATTAGTTAAAAGACCAATCTACATCTAAATCTTTGTGGGGTCCCTCTAGATGGTAATAAATTACATTTTCCTAGGCAGAGTCCAATAGCAAAATATGAAGGGCCCAATGTCCATGCTAAGTAGGATGGTATAATATCCTAGGGGCCTATGAATTGTAGATTATGAAGGTTGGGGCTCCTCCTCCATTGATTACGAATGCTACTCACATATGAAGTAAAACAATAAAGGGAGCTTGTGGACCATACGTTTGGCCACATGGCATCATCTAGTGAATTGTAGTAGATAAGGGCTCTTTAGTGGATCTTAGTATATGTAGTTTGATATATCTACCAATTTACCATGACTCTTGATTTCGAGGGAGATTAATCTAAACCATTGGATGTGAGCAGTGCATAATAGATTTTAGTGTTCACTAAATTATTTTAAGGAGATGGTTCTTTCTCCAATGGTGTTTGGATCATAACCCAATCTTTCAGAGCTATTATCTATGTTTCATTAATTTAATAATTAGATTAGAAAATACTGACATTAATTAGGAAAATTCTCTTTCATTAGTATAATTTGACAAGGAGATAATTATAGATATATTTTCTTGAGGATGATTAAATTAAGTTTTGAATTATAAATTAATTTTCACATAAAGTTAATAAATTAAAATTGATTGTATTTAGATAAAAGAAATTACATATTGAAGAAAAAATAAAGTATTTTCAAGAAAAACCAGAAGTATAGAGGAGAGAAACAACAACAAGAAAACCACAAAAAAAGGGATAGACAAAGAAGACCAAAGAGACCTTTAACCAACACACTAAAATCCTCAAAAGAGGAGCATTCTAATCTCACCAAAGACATACAAACAACATGCTTGAAAAGTGAAACCACAAAGAGTAACAACTGCAAATGTTGCATCGAAAAAACCCAAACAGCAAAGCCTATACGCCTGAGTAAAAATACAACACAAAAAGAATGGGGATGAAAAGCATCCAACTACTATGTATATATTGAATTAAGTTATTGACTATGTATATGTTGAATTAAGTTATTGAAATTAATTCCATTAAAAAATTATAATTACAATATCTAAACCATGTATATAATGGTTTATGTTATTGAAATTTATTTCATTAGAGGTTAATTAGCCGATAGGCTTTGATATGTGAGCATTATAGTGCTCAGAGTTGTCTCACACCGTTAAAAAAATTCACGCCAGAAAATTTTCTAAAGTCTTGGTTGTTCCTATTGGCATATTCCTTTAACCTCCTATGGGTGTAAGTTCTAGTAGTTAGAGTGTTGGATTTATTGAACTATATATTAATTGAAATAGAATAAGGATATTGGTGGATGGATATGTTTTTAGATTTAATTAATCACTCTTAATTAGTTAACTAACTCCTAATTAAATCCATGAACACATATTTAATTAAAAATAAATAAATAAATGTTAAATATCTTCACCCATATTCCACTCCATGTCATGAGAGAGTTGACTCATTATTCAAAATAGAAACACATCCAAATTAATCTCAATCAATCAAGTTAACTCAATCTTCAAAAGACAAATAATATATAAAAGATAAATGATATATAAAAAAGAAATAATATATTTAAAAGAGAGACAAAAACAAAATTAATATCTTATAAAATTAGAATCTTATGAAACTAATATCTTATAAAGGAAAGTATAAATGCATATTATTTCTTTTTTAATATAATAAAAGAAAAATTAGAATCTTATGAAACTGATATCTTATAAAGGAAAGTCTCAAATGCATGTTCTTATATAAAGGAAAGTCTCAAATGCATGTTCTTTCTCTTTTGTTAATATAGTAACAACTTAAAGTTTTACTTTAGTTTAAAAGTAATTTAGAAGAAATTAAAAACTTTTAAAGAATATAGATATATTTGGAAAATAAGTTTCTAATAAGTTTTAATTAGAAAAGTTCATTTTTTATAATTTTTTATATAAGTTCAATTAAATTATATTAAATTAAATTTAAGAATATATAGTTAAAAATATTTAGAATAAATAATACATAGAGTTAGAAAGGGTTATAAAAGATGGTTGATAAACAATAGAATATTTATACACCATTATAAATATATAATGGTTAGTTGATTTTGTTTTGATATTTAGATGTTTTTGATAAGTTCAATAGGAAAAAAGGGTCCTGAACCCTATACAAAGCAGCCCTGAGGGTAAAAAGGCCTTAAGCATGCCAGAAACAGTCCATTAACATCACAGGAACAATACACAAAAAATTAGACTAACCAAAAACACAAAAACCAGTAGAAAAACTAAGGACTATCAGTTGTCCCATACTTGGCCAAGAAATTGACCATGTACTTATAATCATCGAGGCTATCTACTGCAACATCTCTAACCTTGTCATCGAAGTCCTTAATAACAGCAAACATAGAGGCTGCACAATGAAGAGCCTTGACAGCAAACTCGGTCATGGTACGCCACTTCTTTTGCATCTTGTCCATCCTAGTCTTAAGCACCACCAGATCATGGGCCATCCTAACACATAACAAGTAGATTCCTTTCTTCTTCCGTCTTCGGGCTTCCTCAGCAACCTCCTCTATCTCCTCCTCACTAGGCTTGTTCAGCTCGGCAAAGTGACTTTCTTTCTCTTCTTCATGCATGGACTCGGTGGGAGTTTCATCTTCACCCTACCCCATGGAGTCCTCATCAAATTCAGAATCATTAGAAATTTCCACACCCTGGGGATTAGAGGATGAGATTCTAGCAATACGGTTGGACCTGTGCACACCAAGAGCACCTTGTTTACCAGTACCTCCCCCATCATCACTCCCCACCTACTTAGTTCCCGAGTCCAAGTCAATAACTTTCACAAGCTCCTCAACCATATTGTGGTCCTCCTTCCCAGTTTTAGCTTTCTTAGACTACATGTTGCCCTCATCCTCCACAGTCTTCCAATCCCTTTTAGCAGACACTCCTGCATCCTTTTCAATCTTCTGGCTAGGGGTCACAAGTTTACCTTTCTTAGGTGACTTAGTTTTAGATTCAAGAGTAGGGGACCCAACAGGGGTACTACACTCTTCAATTCTAGGGCCCACCTTTGGGTTTTTTGCAGGGGAGATTTTGGGGGTCCCAATGGTTTTCTTGGCTTTACTTTTAGCAGCAGGAGATAGGGTTGATGGGGTATTCTCAACCAAACTAACCTTAATTTATTTTGGGGGGAACAAGGCCAAATGGAAGTGGTAAAACCTTAGGATTAGGCCTTGGTGGATGGGAATGAGAGGGTAGCTAGGGTTTTTCACATGAACATCCTTGGCAGACTTAATAGAATTCTCCAGAGAAGACAACAGGAAAAAGGGGAAACTAATCTCCATCCTATTCCTAAAGTGATTAAGCAACGCAAAGTGATAATGGCATAATACCTTGAATCTGCCCTCTAGCGTGAAATATTTCATGATCATCAAACAAATTTGTCCCCATGGCTTTGGTAGCTTCTCCCTTTCGAACCCCCATGGAATTTCACGGCAGCCTCACCTTCACAGAAGAAAATCCCCATGTTTTCAGGGTCCAGCACCTTACTGCGACAACTGTGTTTTTTACCTTTGGTGGGGAGTCCCGTGGCTTGCCCTATCACCTCCTTAGAGACTTCAAAACCAATTCCCCCAAGCGGACTTGCCTGGAATCCTCATCCCATGACTCTGTGAACTGGCATGACAAATTCTCATCGTGACCAATCATTGCGTCCAAGAATGGAGCCACCTCCCCCTCCTATATTATATGTCAAACCGTGGGGTCTTGTCAGAATTCTTCAACAGAGGTTAGTTCAATCTTAACAATCTCTCCACCCATCTTCAAGTTCAGTAATTTCTGCAACTAGAGAGAAAGGAAATGCTTCATGCAGAGAGCGTAGGAATACTTAGCAAAATACTCAAAAGAGTAATTAATCCCTTTCACGCACATCCATCTAATCAAAGGCCACAGGATGAAAGATTCATTATAGTTATGTAGATTTGCAATGTCTTCGCCACCCTAGATTTCTCCCTCGGGAAAGGCCCATGCCTGCCACCCCATGTGAAAAATAAATTTGTTGGAGGTGAGGACTGAAGGGAAATAATTTCCCTTGAGCCATTTGGTCCATTGATTGTCCTGCCCTCTCATCATATGCCACCTCAGCGATCTTCCAAGCCAGCTTGTCAACTCCTTCTCCCATCCGCCTTTCACATGCCTCCTCAACTTTTTTCCAAGATAGCCTGTTGTCCAATCATCCTGCCACCCAACGTCTTGCCACCTCAGCTTACTACCAAGCTAACTAGTCCTCCAAACCTTCCTCTCACTTTTTGCATGCCACCTTGGCATCATCATGTAACTCTTAGTCAGCTCCTTTATCTATTTTTTTGTGCCTCGCCGAAATTTTTGAAAAGCACCACTCTTTTTCTGCCACCCTGAGTTTGAAATCCAACGATAACAATTTTGAAACCCAACATCTCATTTGAATGCTTATTGCCCTTCAAGGCAAAAAAGCCACCTCCACACAACCATAGAATGCAGATGGCAAAGAGCCCATAAAGCCTAATCTATGCACCTGCTTCCATCTTGCTTAATGAGGGTTTGAATCCCATTAGGCAACCTAGACACAAGCCTCCAACACCACCAACCATCGCTGTTACTACCCCGCCATAGCGTCAACTACAACATTACCCTCTCTATAGATATGGGAAACCATGTACTCCATGGCATTGAGGAGCAACCAGATATCACCAATAATGTCCTCCAGCTTCCAACCTATACCCGTTGCACCAAGAGAAATGTTCACAATTAACTGTGAGTCCCCTTCAATATGCAGATGTCTAATGTTCAAGGAGATAGCCAGTTTGATGCCCCACATCATGGCTAAAGATTTAACCTTATTGTTGCTTTTAATACCTAATCCCCTAGTGTAAGCAGCTAAAAACTTCCCCAAATCAGATCTAATTATACCTCTTCCACTAGCAATCCCAGGGTTCCCTTTAGCAGCCCCGTCAAAATTGAGCTTGAACCAGCCTTTTTGGGGCAGGGTCCAATTAGTTTTATCTCTAGCTATCTTTTTAGAATGTCAATTTGGAAAATATTTGGGCTAATAGTCCATTGTTTCAATAAACTCTACTCTTCCTTTCCTAGAGGGTTCTCCACCGCTTTAAATTTGCAGGAATTGATATTCTCCACCAACAGTTTAGAGAAGGTCTGGAAAACCTCTGAGGGGGTTCTAAACTTTTCCCTGAAAACTCTATTATTCCACTCTTTCCATAAATTCTAGGTCAGGTGAGGGGGAATTTGTAGCAACAACTCCTTAACAATAGGGAATATAGATTTGAATGGGGACCTCCAAGCCCTAACGAGGGCCTCCACATTTTCATTGAAAACCCAACACAAGTTCACCCTCTCTATAAAAAGACTCCAAACCTCCCGAGCAAAGTTACGGTGTAGAAAGAGGTGGGTGACCGTCTCCTCTTCTTCCCCACAAAGAACACACCTATTTGGCATTTGAAAGCCTCTCTTCTTCAGATTATCAAGAATCAGCATTTTGTTATGCATTAGGGTCCACCAGAAGAAATTGATTTTAGGTAAAAGTCTGGAGAGCCAAACTTTCACCCATAGCCTATCCTCCCCAGGGTCCAACAACAAACCATAGGCACTCTTAATAGTAAACCAGCCCTTGTTTTTATCCCAAATCATATGATCTTGTTTAGGGAGAATGGAGAGCCTAAAATTAACCAATTCTTTTTTAAGATGAAGAGCCACCTCTTTATCCTCATCTTGATCAGTGACACAGTCCAAGATACCCTTCCAAGTCTTGATACCCCCATATCTTTTGATGTAATTGGCCACTCTACTATCGAAGAACCTACAGGCTTTATCAACAAGTCTACCATAGTTCAACTCTTTGAGAGAGTGGTCTTTCAACCATCTATCTTCCCAAAAATTAACATTTCTACCATCCCCAATCTTCCATTTGATGCCTCTATAAAGGAGACCGTGAGTCTTAAGGGTCCCATTCTAGATAACAGAACCTTTTGGAAGTCCAAGATCAGCCAGCAGCTTACAACCTCCGTCTCCATTAAGATACTTAGCAGACATTATATCACCCCAATCCTTATTATCCTAAATCAAGTTCCAACCTATCTTCGACATCAGGGCCCTATTCATGAGATGGATTCTCCTTAAACCCAGACCCCCTAACACCTAGGAGTATAGACCTTTTCCTAGCCCACCAACGTAATTCTCCTTTTTTCATCCACCCCAGACCAGAGGAATTTCTTCTGAATTTGTTCAATCTTCTTAGCCACATATCTCAGGATTTTGAATAGACTTAGGAAATAATTGGGAATGCCTTGCAGGGAGGCTTTAAGGAGTTGAAATTTCCCAGCTTGGCTCAGTAAAGATTCTTTCCACCTAGCCAATTTCCTCTGCATTCTTTCCATAATCATGTTCCAATACTCTGGGGTGACTTTGGTGATCGTTAGTGGTAGACCAAGGTAGGTAGCAGGCAACCTTGCACTAGAGCAGCCCAGCGCTCTGATAATTTTTTTTTGTAAGTCCTCCTGGGTATTTAGAAAGTAGATGTGACTTTTCTCAAACTTGATGCTCTGCCCAGAGGCCCCTTCATAAGCACTGAGAAGAATTTTCCACCTTTTAGCCTCAACCACATAGGCAATTCCAAACAATATAGTGTCATCCACAAACTATTGAATGACCGATGCTTGGGCTATGGAGGCAAGATTAATGCCTCAGAGACTCTCCTGCACCAGCAAATTACAGGCATTCCTACTAAGAACTTCAGCTGATAGGATGAAGAGATAAGGGGAAAGAGGGTCACCCTATCTAAGACCTCTCCCTAAGGGGAAAAAGCCTCTAGGGGAACCATTGACTAACTCAGAGAATCTAACAATGGAGATACACTCCTTCACTAGGTTGATCACCTGATCTTGAAACCTAAATTTCCTTAGAATCCTAATCAAAAAATCCCAATTGACTTTATCATAGGCTTTAGAAATATCTAATTTAAATATCATACATGGGGAGTTGCTTTTGGATATTGAGTGGATGATCTCGTGTGTGGTGATGGCCGCATCGAGAATTTGCCTGCCTGAAACAAAACCTTTCTTACTAGAGACTATGAGTTTTTCCAGAAGAGGTTGAAGTCTAAAGACCAGAATCTTGGTGAAGATTTTGTATACTATATTGCAGAGGCTGATTGGTCTAAATTCCATCATGGAAGTAGAGTCGGTCTTCTTCAGAATCAAGGCAATAAATGTGTTGTTTAATTGTTGCAGTAGTCTTCCTATCTGAAAGAAGTCTTTGTCTGCACTAGTAACATGCTTCCCAGTAATATCCCAAAAGGTTTGGTAAAAAGCCAAGGGAAACCCATCCGGACCTAGAGCTTTGAGTGCTCCCATAGAGAAGACAGTAGCCCTAACCTCCTCCTTCGTAATAGGCTTAGTCAGAAGGGAGTTGTCTTCATCAGATAATAAAGTGGGAATGGAGTCCAGAAGGGACTCATTTTTCTCCCCCAAGACACTAGCATAGTGAACAACTAGGAGAGACTCAAAGTAGTTAGAAGCCAATCTCCTGATTTCAGTATCATCCACCACCATATTTCCATTCTCGTCCTTGAGTTTACTATTGGAGTTTCTCTTTCTATGCCTCAGAGTTGACTGGTGGAAGGACGTGTTTCTGTCTCCCTCTTTTAGCCATTGGATCCTAGACTTTTGCTTCCAATAGACCTCCTCCTCCCTCAGCGTCAACAGCCAATCTTTAGAGAGAGAATTGTCCAAAGCCTGTAACTCCTCAGACAGGTCTCCCTGCTCCATTCTAGATTGAACCTCCAAAAGTTGACCCTTGATATTCTTTTTCTTGACCAGAACATTCCCAAAAGTGTACTTGTTCCATCCCTTAACTTTGTTCCTAACATTAGCCATCTTTTGGGCCAGTCTATACATAGTCGACCCCTAGACAGGAGTGTTCCACCACCCAGCCAGACTATTTTTGAAATTTGGGTGAAGCACCCACATCATTTCAAATCTAAAGGGGAAGGGGCCTTTAACACACCTCTCTTGCCAATTAAGCATTAAAGGGTTGTGGTCAGAACCCACCTGGGGAAGGGCCACCAGGTTAACAAGATTGGCTATGGTCCATTTGGAGGATATTAAGAACCTGTCAAGTTTAACTTGTATGAGATTATGTCCTTGTCTTCTATTTGACCAGGTAAAATAATGGCCCTCCAAATCAATATCCATAAGGCCCGCATTACCCAAAAACTCTGTCAAGTTTGTCATACTGTCAGAATAGTCTGTCTGACCTCCCATTTTTTCATATGGATAGAGGGGGGAGTTCAAGTCTCCCTCAATCATCCAGTTAGTTCTCTTAGAGCTTTTAATCTTGTCTGACAGATTATCCCAGACCTCCTTTCTCCCATTGCATGTATTCAGGGCATAAACATTAACCAAGGTCCATTGAATAAAGATACTTTGGAAGGCAATTTCAATATAATGCCTAGAATAGGACACCACCCTCCCCTGGAGATTATGATTCCAATAGCTGGAAATACCCCCTGAAGCACCTAGGGCACCACTAATGGAGTAGTTAGCAGTGGGCCAGATGCTTTTAACCACCATCCTGAAATTCTCCTCAATCATCTTAACTTCTTGAAGTAACAGAATATCCACTTTGTTATCGAAGATGCAGTTCCTAACAAGCAACTACTTGTGAGGGTTGTTGAGCCCCCTAATGTTCTGAAACTACCTTCATTTTTTGTTCTACCTAGGGGCCGACAACGTGGTCTACATACCCCTAGTAATTTCCTTCTCCATCTCCCTCTGCCTTGTTTGCATGAGTGTGGGCCTACCTTTGCTATTTACCCTCCCACATCTGCAGTCTTCCTACTATTACCCTTTCCTTTTTTCTTTGCAATGGACCAACCCTCCGAATCCTCTGCACTCCTACTAGTGCCCGTGCCTGGGGATGGGGAGAATTTTTCCTCCAAGTGCTTATCCCCATCTTGAAGCCTCCCAGTTTTAACTTTGGGCTAAGAACCTCCTGAGCAGAAACTGCCTGAACATTCTCCACCCTTCGAGACCCAGAGGTATGGATGAACTCATCCTCCTCACTCTCTTTAGTTCTACCATTCAGGTCCTCCAACTGGTTGTTATTGCCCACCTTAGCCACTAGGTTCTCCCCACTAGACACTAGTCCCTAGTCATCCTTTGAGGGTACCCCCACCTCCTGCTCCAAGAGCCCCTGCATTTCCCCTGAGGGTAACTCGACCTCCTTCACTAGGGGATCCAAGTGAGCTTCTTCCACTGAAACAGTCTCATCAACACTCTCCACTGGAAAACCCAAGGGGGAATCAACAAGTTTGAGGATATCCTCCTTGAAAGGATAATCTTCAGGGTTCCTAACTGAATCAACCTAGACCTCCTTCTATAGAGGGGGGAGTGTTTGGGAGCTCTACACCGAGTGAAAAAATGACCTAGTTTCATGCAATTCTGGCAAAAAACCTTGGAATTTTCATAAAGAATACTCTAATTCCACTTCCCATATTTGGATTCCAGAATAATGGAGGTGGGTAGTGTTTTGAGGATGTCGACATTGACACAGAACTGGGCATAGACCAACCTAGCCTTTGCCTTAGTGACCTTGTCGACAGTAACATAATCCCCAAAGGAATTACCTATCCAAGCAAATATTTCCTCATCCCAATATTCCAGTGGGAGCCCTGGGAACTTGACCCAGACAGGAGATGATTGGTTAAGGTCTGCTTTCGGGTCAAGGCCCAGTTTCCATTTACACATCGAGAGTGAGTGCTTCTCGTATAACCATGGGCCTCCAGCCAAGATTAACAACAAATCCTCTTGAGAAGTAAACTTAAACAAGAACATTCCACTTGCCATAGCGCTAGCTAAGATGCTCCCCTTAGGAACCCATTTGGCAGCCACTCATCTTCTCACCAAGTCAATATTGGGTCTGTAGGCAAATAACTTTCCCACAAGCGTATTTTGCACAGATGCCACCACCTTTAAGATCATCCAGTCTAGGAGTTTGAGGACGTTAGTACCGTTGCACTCAGACCGAATTGGAACAACCATCGGACAAGAACCACCACTATTAGTAGCTCCCACAAGGGCCTCTTTCCATCTGTTAAGTCTAATATCCAAGGATGGCGTCATGTGTTATATACGACAGCCTGTAATAGAAGAAGAATCCCCAGAAGCAGGGGGAGGGGACTGAATCATGCCCCCTCCCCCCGGACTGTCGCCATCCATTCCCGCCCAAAACCAAATTCAAAAATAGGCAGGGAGTTGCAAAGCAGAAAAAATAATCTCTTTATTCAACTTTTAAGAGAATCAATTTTAATTAAGAAAATCGATTTTAATCAATTTTTTAGATGTTATAAATAGATTTGTGTAAGGTTTGTTTAATTGATTAAAATTGATTTTCTTAATTAAAATTTATTCTCTTAAAAGTTGAATAATGATTAAATGTAGGTTGAGATAAAAGTAGATCTCTAGACCAAAAGAAAGTATGTTAATATAGTTTTAGATAAATAATGAATACAATATATTGATTTGTATAATTTAAAACATTTATATTTAGAAGGGAAATTGACCTCCTTTTTTCATAAAGTTAGATTCATTGATTAAATTGATAGTTAACATTTGACTAAAGAAACATGTAATTGAATTAACACCATTAGATTAATTGGGATGAATTTTAATTATATGCATAGTGGTAATTGACCTTGGCATATAATTAAAATGTGAGGATCTAAGAAGCAAAAGATTAATTTTTGCATAAGAATAAGACTAAATGACTTCAATTGATTTCCATCCAAGTTGGTTATGTGAATTAATTAATTATTTAAAATTAGACAAATTGGTTTAATTTTCGTTCAAGTTGATCACGTGATCAAAATTAATTATTTAAAATTGGATTAAATTAATTTAATTTGATTTTCGTACAAGTTAATATGTGATCAAAATTAACTATTTAAAATAAGATTAACTGATTTAAATTTATTTTTGTATAAGTTAAATATATGATCTAAACTAATTGTTATTTAATGATTAAATGATTTAATTTGATCAAATTAATGTTATATAAAGTTAGATTAATTGATTTCAAAAATAAGTTTCCATATAACTTGGATTTAAAGATCATTTTATTATATAAGATAGATTCCTTGATTTGATTCTATGAAATCTTTGATTAGGATTGATTTTTATATATAGTTCAGAAAATTGAATAATGGACTATAGAATTGAATAGATTATGGATTATTGTTTTATATGCCTTGCTTATCATCAAAATAAAATAATTAGTCAAATTAAGTAGATCAATGGTACCTATTAAATCTTATTTCAAAATAATAGCTAGTCTTTAAGTCCCATAAACAAATCTCATAAATCTAAAATAAATCGCAGTGTTTGGTATATCCAATGCCTTTGGTTCACATTTATGGGCAAAGTTGTGCAATTGAATTGCTATACCTAACACCTAATTTATAGTTGTAATAACAATGTATGTGGCCTCATCCTTATAAATTATTAGGGAGAAATAAGGACATCTTATCTTTTGTTAAGTTATGAGTGAAATGAAAATTTTTCCTCAAAATAATCCCCAAACAACTTTCTTAGATATTGAACTTAAATTGTACATAAACCTAACCTTACAAAAAGAATGAGACCTAGAAATCAAGTAGGTTGTAATCTAAGTGGGTAAAAGTCAATGAAACTATCTAGGGAAACTAGGCCTTGGAAAGGGTTGTGTACTCACTTATAGTCAGCCAACTTTGAAATGTAGAAATTGTTAGAAATAGGATCATGTAAGTATTAAAGGTTAATATTAACATAATAAAGATAATATTAACATGTATTAGGTATAATTTTTGAAAGTATTTAATTCTAATATTTTGGATCTTTTGGGAGGGTAGAATAAACTTATTCTAGAAGTCCTTATTGACCATCTTCTTCCAAAATATATTAAAATTTGTGAATGGGAAAAGTGCTCTACTTAATTCCTATTCAACACTTAGTTGAAGTTGATTTGTAAACTAGATTAAAACTTCCTAGGATTAATCTGATCTACAAATAATAAACTAATGTGATTTATTGTACAGAGATTTCTAGAGATAATGTAAGTGAATCACAAAAATAAAACTCTGAATGTAAATCGACATTGGAAACAAAACCTAATGTTGGAAGGAGGGAGTCTCGGCCTCCATTGGGAGTGTGCCATGTGGACGTCCTCGCTCTGCGTTGTCATCTATATAAGGTCGTATAGTTTGTAGGTATATTTTGTCGCTATCTATGTCTTCTAAATAACTTTCTATCTAACTTGTATGTTTTTCATAGAATCCTTTAATCAATTTGTTATTGAGAGAACATAAGAGAATTTTGGGATTGCTAAGGAGTTTGCCAAGAATGGTCAAACCCCTGGTTTTTAGTCCTTTGGCCTCCATGAGCAATGAAATGATAAAAGAGAATATTTATTTCGATTCTATGTGTGCCAAAGAAATAGAAATGGTAATCAAGAGATAAAACTAGGAGTATCTCCCTAGTCTATGAGGAATGACACTGGGCCTAGGGTGCAAAAGTTAAAGGTACCAAATGGTAAAAAGTAGTAGGGTTGGGTAAACAAATGGGATTTGTAGTGATATCAAATTCAAGGGGACACTAAATGAAGAAGAAGAGCTTCACCAAGGATCCACTTCTCGTGCTTTCAAAGAATATGCTCATGAAATACAAAGCTCTTAGGGAGCTCGATTCCCATGGAGCTTGTAAAGGGATTTTCGAGAGCAAATGTGAATGCTACTTATTGAAATGTTTGATGAAGATGAACTTTGGAGATTGGTATGAACACATTAAAGGAATCCCTAGGATAATCTCTAGCCTTTAATCCTCTCTCATAAGATATTCCTTTCTTGAATCGATCATGCAAAATGGGATGCAAAGATGGATACCAACAACATCGATTGTTGCAAAAGCTATCAATATACCTCTAGGCTAGACTAGCAGTATGCAAAGCTCAAGGTGTCATAGCCAATGAGAATAGTTAGAAACTTCTTATTTCTTTGTGTGTGTTTGGAGAGCTTTTATCATAAAAAATCTTGTCTTTTTCCTTTCATCCAGTAACTAATGCAACTTACTAATTTTTTGGATTCTTCTGGATTTGATTCAGTGAAACATGCTAAGAATAGTCAAGCACATCCATGGGAGTGTTATGACTGCCAGTAGCCATTATGAGGTGGAAACATGCGAAGGTAATGTACACTTTGAGGAGTTGTATGGACTGAGACGCCAATGTATTGTGCAGATGTCTATGTGTTGCACTGTCATCCTAAGAAAATAAGCTCCAATTTGGCATAGGTCCTCAGGAAGATGGTAAGGTCAAGGCTCCAATACAGATCTTGGGAAGAATTTAGTTTAAGGGAGATAGGCTTAGATTAGGCTACATGAATGGACACCAAGGTGAGTGC
The DNA here is from genome assembly GCA_027924645.1 of Cunninghamia lanceolata. Lineage (NCBI taxonomy): Eukaryota > Viridiplantae > Streptophyta > Pinopsida > Cupressales > Cupressaceae > Cunninghamia > Cunninghamia lanceolata. Next base: position 3,870,378 of record BSBN01000556.1, on the reverse strand, counting down.
AAAATGTGATGTGAAATTGCAAGGTATGCAATTTTTTACATTACAAAATTGACTTATTTTGATTATTAGTCCATTCACAATATAACACAATCCATTATAATTGATGCAGGGACTTCCGGAGGTCATAACTTTTGACTCGGATGTGAGTTTTCTATGAAATTTTACAGGTGGATGCGTTATGAGGTGACATGTGGTTTCCCAACCCACCCTAGTCGGTTGGACCTTGTCTTGGCACTTTTTCGGGGCTTGAAACTTTCATCTTGGCTCTCAAAATGGCAATTTAGTGTTTTTTCTAGTTTTTAAAAGTTGCTTTTTTTAATAACTCGAAACTCATGTTTTGAATTTAGGATGTTAGTTGGATTTTCATCCTACCTTAGCTTTGGGAAGTTTTTGGGAAAAAACTAGATTCTCAAGATATGATTGTAAAATTACCTAAAATGGCAAAGTCTGACAATTGTCAAAATTTGCCAAAAAAGGTAATTTTTTGATTTTTTTTGTTTTCTTGGATATAGGAGAGTTTTCTCTCATTGTAGCAGCAGAGTTGGTGAATAGAAGTTTTTTTTTCAGTTTCTAAATCTTTGGCTCTCACACATGATTAATGGCACATTTTTATTGAGTGTATGTTGTTGGCTACATCATCAAAAACTTCCTAAAGCTAAGGTAGAATGAAAAGCCAACTAACATCCTAAATTCAAAACATGAGTTTTGAGTTATTAAAAAAAGAAACTTTTAAAAAATTAGAAAAAAACACTAAATTGTCATTTTGAGGGCCAAGATGAAAGTTCTAGGCCCTAAAAAGGTGCCAAGACGAGGTCCAACCGACTAGGGTTGGTGGGAAACCACATGCCACCTCATAACGCATCCACCTGTAAAATTTCATAGAAAACCCACATTCGAGTCAAAAGTTATGACCTCTAAAAGTCCCTGCATCATTCTCCTCTGGTTGAAAAGAACGCAACTCCTATAAGTGAGTGTCTTCGAACTGCTACCATCTAACTAGATCTAACCTTTGCACTTCCCACTCTGTAACCCACGTGCTATCTATTGGTGGCAATCCTTCCCACTGTACTAAATACTTGTTGTAATGCCCTTGCCAAGTGTAGATAGTTTTCTTATCAAGAACCTGTGCAATCTTTTCCTTCTTCTTATGGGGAATGTGGTGGTGTCATGCTACTTCTGGTTGAGTATCTTCAACATCATCCTCACCATGGAATGCATATAAATCATAAATATTAAACACAGGAGAAATATCGAGATCATCTGGTAAACTGACCTCATATGCATTATCATTGATCTTCTTTGTAATTTTGCAAGGACCAATTTTCCTGTACTTCAACTTGTGGTATGTTCTAGTAGGAAACCGCTCTTTTCTCAAATATACCATCACTAAGTCACCTTCATTGAATGTTTGATGTCACCTACTAGTATCCACTATATTCTTGTACCTCTCATTATTGTCTTGCAACTTCTGTCTCACATCTTTCTACAACTGTTGAAGGTGTTCTGCAAATGCTTCCCCATCATCACTGACCCTATCTTTCATTAATAGTTGTACCAAATCTAGAACACCCTAAGGATTCTTGCCATACACAATCTGGAAAGGGGACTTTCCCGTTGATCTATTAACAAAACTATTAGAGGCAAATTTGACCTAGGGTAATGCCACGTCCCATTGTTTTGGCTTTTCTCCAACAATACACCTCAACAAATTTCCCAGACTCCAATTGACTACCTCTATTTGCCCATCTGTTTGAGGATCTGATAAGCACTACTAAACTGTAACTTAGCCCCCATCTTCTTCCATAAAGTCCTCTAGAAATGACTAAGGAATTTGGTATCCCTATCAGAGGTAATAGTCTTTGGAACACCATGTAGTCAAACAACTTTTGAAAAAAATAACTCTGCTACCCTCGTTGCATCAATAATGGAGTTAAAAACCCTTTATATTAACAATTGATTTGTGGAAGGGATTTTCTATAGTCACAATATAGTATTGAGTTAAGTCTCTCTCTCCTCTCTTAGGTAATATCTCTAGGGGTTGAATTAAAAAATAAATATAATTATTGAAAATTAAAAAATAATAATCCTCATGGTAAATTGATTATAACCTATGACTGTAATGAATACTTATTGAATTGAATCTAACTTTACAACTCAATGAGAGTCTAAAGTAACTATTAAAAGATAGGTGTATTAGTTATCCCTTCTTGTAATTGAAACATCATAGTATTCCTACTTGTGGTAAAGTAACAATTTTAAGAATTTTTGGGTAATCTTTTAAGCTCTTGTAAAAGGAAGTGGAATTGTTGATTATGGAGTCTTGAATGATTTATTGCTTATTAGACCAAGTTTTTTTATAATGATAGGTGGTTAAAGATAACAAAATCTTTAGAATGTGATCAAACCTATGAATAGTTTTTAGAAGTAATTAATAAATGACCTTAGAGTCTAAAGAAAATGGTACTATTATAAAGCCAAGAAAAACCATCATAAGATTCCTCTTATGGTTACATGATACCAAACAAATTGATGATTAAAGGCTAATTGTTTTAATTTGTTATTCAATCTACATTATTTCCCAAGGGGTTAATAGGTTAAGAGTTGATTGACCATGTGATTAGTTGCATTGGAATGGTCATAAATTTAAGTAGATAGAATCAATTGTAAACTTTTTATAGGAATGTTTGATGGCATTCATTCATTGGGACAACCAAGTAAGGTTAGAAGTCCAAGTTGACAAATGATAGTGCCTTTGTTTGTTAATACGTAGGCAAGGCTATTTTGTATGAGCCCTTGAGGACTAGGTCTAGCCCTTAAGATTTGGTTGTCATTCTTATGTTGCAAGGAGTTAATAATTGTCGTCAAAATTTGTTATTAAAAGTTAATTTACCTATTTATTTTTATCGATTCGTGTCATTATATAAATTCTTCGAGTATGATTATTGATTTGTCTATTTTATTTAAATTGATTGGTCATTTATGTACTTCTACTTTTGGACTAGTTAATTCATCAATGGAAGGTTGAAATTGATATACATAATGAAACAAATTGATTTCTACTTGAGATTGTGTAGGATTAAAGGCAAAATGATTCTCCCTAGATTAAATTGAGCCATACCACTGGTAAGCTTTAATCATCCAATGAATAGATGGTAATTATCCTTCCTCAACACTCTAAATTCAACGTTAATCATTAACTAAATATTAAACAAAAGTGGTACTCAGAAGAATCTAGTAGATGGATTTGCTTGGCTCCCCGAGGCTTTAGGACAAATTTTGAGATGAGACTCACGCCATTTTGTTTTACACCTCCTAAATGACAATGACCTTGGTGTAGTTCCATTAGGGAATTGCAGTCATTCAGTGAGTGACTCAATACATGTTTGATCTCAATGAGTCCAGTATCTAGCTAGTGCACCTTTGTCTATCATGTTGGACATATTTTTGTTTCATAGAGGGATAGATTCCTATTTTGGGAAGGGATGGATGCATTTCCTATAGGATACAAGAGTCCTTAGAATTAACGTTACCTAAGTATCCAACAAATTAAACTTATGTGATATAAATAAATAATATAGTTGAAACAAAAAAATATTTCAATTATACGTAAGTTATGTTGTTTTATTTAATGAATTATGCAAGGACTTTATAGCTTGAATAGGCTTGAGCCATTGATAATGAAGAAAAATACATTAGATTCATAGGATTAGTTAAGTGCTTTATGGACTAAAGGCTTAGGTAATGGAGTGAGTAAAGAGGATATGTGGCATAGCCTGATTAATGAAAACATACTAGTTGGTTAAGATGTCATGCATCTTGGCCATATACTAGCTTGTCAACATTGTCAATATAAAAAGTTATCATTTAGAACCATTTATTTAAGATGAATATTATAGTCTTTAGGAAAAATGCATAGCTCCAAATTTCAAATACAAGGTTGTGATATGGTGTAGGCTTTCCCAGGGGGTCTTTTTTGTAGTTTTAGTTTAGAGAATGTGTTAAGGTAGGTAGGTGAGAATTAAAGAGGAAAATTTTGATGTAACTAAACCATTGCATTGATTGCCTAGTTAGTGACAAGATGGATATCTGCATAGGTGAACTTGATTTTAAGGTCATATTATTGATTGAGGAGGTTGTGGTTAGAGGAATTATTGAAGATCAGACAACACCCATTCTAGTTGTTGAAATTAAGGAGGAATTTGACTCACTAGAGTATGGGCAACTTTCCAACTATAATGAATCTCATAAATCAATGAGATTAGGTGCCCATAGATATTATGCATGCAAGTTTGAATAAGTCTTCCCTACTTACAAGAGAGCCTAATCTAATTGAGTATGTTGAATGATTCACATAAATAAATGCTCTGCCAAAGATGTTACAAGTTCAATAAGGAAATGTTATCCATTTGCAAGAAGATAAAACTATATCTTTTAGAGTTCTCGAATGCAATCAAATCTTTTTATTGTCACAAAGATTGAATAAAATTCCATTGAATGTGACAGACATTGTTTTCTCGCTTTATCACAATGGTTCTAGAATGGTGCATATTAGAATAGATGTTAGTTGCATAGAAAATCTAGGGCAAAATTGACCAATTTATATGCAAGTTTTCTCTTAAGAGAAAAGATCTTTTGCCAAATTTGGGATTGTGTGCAACACTTGGGTGTAATATTTGGCATCAAATGTTTTAACTTGAGTCTAAAGCTTTTGTGTCATTCATTGTTTTATAAAATCTCTAGAGAAAGAGTTATCACACATAAATCCTCTACATGATCTAGATGTCTCCATAACAAGTTAAGAATGTTAGGGGATAAAAAATATAATTTTAGGGTTACATTTGCTAACCTATTTTTTTATTAGTTAACTATCATAATAGTTGTAAAACCTTTTCAAAGTCTTTGAGGAATCCCTTTTCAAAATGACATATGGGATTTCTTTGATTAGTTATGGATGGTTATAGAATCTTTGATTATGTGAAGCTTCTTAAGTCTTTAGATTGCATCTAAATGAAATTACAAGTAGATTAATGAGATTTTGGATGTAATGCTAGTTCTTCATTTTATATTTCAAAAATTGTTTACCATTTCTTTAGATTTTGACTTTGTTGCCCAATAGACTAAGGCATCAATCCTTCTTTGGTAAAATGATCATTCTCTATTTTCAATATATTCCTCTTGTTCTATGAAGATTAGTTTAGTTTATGTCATACCAGTTTACATAACTTAGTAATATCTATGTTTTCCATATCTCTTGAGATCTTGTATTTGTTATCTATTTTTAGAGAGTTAGCATGTTATAGATTTCTAGGTCACATATGAAGTATGAAGTTATAAAGGGTTTTTACATGTGCAAGAGGTGTCTGGTGACAAATAGTTGAGTATCCTTATGCAAATGGTGTGGCTAAGCTATTTGACCTAGTTTATTTGTCATTTCTCTTTAGTTGTTATGTAGAGATATCTAAGAATTCCCTCCTTGTCCTAGTAGAGCTAAAAGTGTAGTAGAGTTTCCTTCTTTTGTTAGTTGGCCAAAACTACTTGCATTCTAATTATGTACTAGATTTGTTTCCTCGAGGTTACTTTTTAGTGTATTTCTTCCAATGTTATAGGGAATGATTTTGAGCACCAAGAGAATGACACCACTATTGAGGAGATTCATTGTTAGGGTGTGAAGTTTGTTGCTCTATAGGTCCTAGGTTATATGTGTTGAGACTTTGCTAGTGGTGTGAACCTAGTTCATTCTTTCCCTTAAGGATCAGTTTGGTTCTTCTAGGATTGTCCTCTTCATTAGGTGGTGACTATATTGTTATCATTTCAAATATTTTTTATTCCCATAAGGATTGTATCTATTTGTATGATAGATCAAGTGCAAGAAGTGAGTTTCTCTTTGCATGGTTTAAAGGCATGGATGTCTTTAGGTGCACATTATTTTTTGTTTTGTCATTGTATGGATGAATATGCTTCTTTGTTTGCATATCAAAATATGAGGGGTAAAAGGAAATACCCTTTATGCATGTAAGTGATCCTTATTTAAAAATGGATACTTGGTGGGGGTACTACTCTATGCAACAACATGAATATCTTTTGTAATTCCCAAGATACCCCAATGTATACCCCTAATCTCTCTTCCAAAGTTAACTCTAAAAGCTAGTTGTATTACAAACAAGTTGTCCCTCTCAATGTTGAAATTTGTGAATGAACCCCTTACAAGGGTAAACTTTAAGAACTTGCCCCTAGAAAACTCTATAGAAATCTTGACAAATCCCTTATGTAGTGATATAATCATCTTGGCAATTTTTTTCAAAAAATGAACTGAAGTCGTAGAGCGGGTGGCTATTTTATGTTAAAACATAATTTTAAAAATAAATTGTGGGCGATTTGGAAACCAAAATTTATTCTTTTTTTTAATCAATTGGGTGAATGATGACCTAAATTTTCTATAAAATATTATTTGAGGTGGAAAAAAAAGGTTAGATTTTTTATAATTTTTTTAATTAAGGTGGTGAATTAAGCCTAAATTTCCCATAAATTTTTTAATTGAGGTGGTGAATTAAGATTGAATTACCCACAAATTTTTAATTGAGGTGGCGAAGTTAGTCTAAATTTTAATAAATTTGTAATTGATCAGGAGAATTAAAACCTAATTTAATATAAAATTTTAATTGTGGTGGTGAATTAAAACCTAATATAATATAAATTTTTAATTGTGTCTAATTGTAAAAATTTAAAATATTTATACATCTTATGTAACATCGGTGTCTTGGGTTGCGGACATCATTAAGAAATTGATATAATTCACCTATGAGAAGATGACAATCATTATTTATTAATACATGTGTGATGTAGTTCATAGTGCATTTGTGAGTTCACGAAGCTAGTTATGCAAGTTCACATTTTAGTTTTTCCTACGACATTGCAATGTCAAGTGATAATTCTCACATCTCCAATTGTCTCTTGGAAAAATCAAGGAAGGTGATGAATGAGGTCTTCTTCTTGTGCAGTGCATCTTCAACAAGGGTGGGTACTCGCAAAATTCAAGGTGCATTCACTGGTATTTCCTATATATTTTCATATTTCTGTGTTGAAATGACTATGATTTTTACCAAAGCTTCATGATAGGCCAACTTCTAGTTTTTGTACTTTGTAGTTTAAAATTAATACTAATTTGCAAGTTGTGTGCTAAATTAATGTAAATAAAAATATTTGTGCATATCTTGCATCACATCTGTCCAATACTTTTTGTGAAAATATATCATAGCATTTCATCAAGATTTCTATTAATTTAGAGAAACTTTAAAGAAAAGTTGTAGCATTAACCATCCGTGTGATCATTATCAATAACATTTGCATTTAATTCCACACACTAGAACTATCTGTCTGAATGGTTTTTGAGATATGAGCAAATATTATCTAGACATATGTAATATTATGTCAAAGGACATCCTTTCACTCAAAGTATCACATGGATGTCATTTAAAATAGGCTATACAAAAATATTATATGTGCATGTGTAATTTGATTACTATATTCTTATTTACTTTTTTTAATTTGAAGAAAACATTCATTTAATTTAGCTTTAGATTACATAGACGAAGAGGTATCTAATCGTATGCTTGGCCAACTGTTATAATCTTGCTTTTCTCTCTTCATTTTGTGGAAATCTTATTGAGATCTTCAAATCTTGGCCTATGAGATCTTGGAGCCTCTTTTCTTCTTTCATTATGTTTGTAGAGAAGGTTTTCCATGGATCAGTCCTACAAAGAAAGTTAAACATTATCTTTAATTTATTTTTGGATGAGGTAGAGGTGGCCATTAAGGAAGTCATTGGCATCGACTACTTGGAACTTGATATCAACAGTCATATCAATTCTGAGGTAGCATCTTATTTCCTATCTAATTTCCTATAGGTTATTCATTCCACAACATAAATGACCTACTGGTGGTAGAAATGTTTGTCTAACCATAGTTCAGAGTTGGGTTGGCTATAGTGGCAACAATAGACTGGCACTTCCTATAGGAGACTTTACTAGTTATTGGAGATGAGTTCAAAGGCATCACTTCTATGGAAGCACTATAAGAATTAAAATAGAGGATGGTGAGGCTCACGAAAAATCTTCAAACACTCTGGGAAGTCATCCTCATTGGTAATTTGGGAATTGGGATTGTGGGTGTTATGGGTATTTTAGATGAAATACACACAGAGTTTGATTCCTTTTGTAGACAGAGTTCGATTTGAGCATGCATGCCCATTAAGAAGCACTATTTCTTCTAAGTTTAGCTCAAAGTGCCAACCACAACAGAGCCTAGAGGAAAGTTGTTAACATAGTTTTTAGTAGAGTGTAGAATTTTATAAATAGTATAGTAAATACTATAGTTTTTTGTAAACAGTTTAGTAGTTTTAAGATCTTTCCTTAGGAAAACAAGGAACTTTGAGTTCAAGTATTCAACTCATGTAATATTTTAATGCTCAAATATAATACAAGTTATTTTAATATATTTGCATAGAATAAATGTTATAATGGAATTAGATTTTATCTTTAGTTGATTTTATCATATTAAAATACATAAGAGATTAATTCATTCTAGAAACATTAAATAATCTTCACTTGATTTTATCTAGAGAGATATTAAAATGCACAGAGAATTATTTTATATTAATTTCATTTTAAATCCTTATGCAGGGTAAACAATAATTTTTTTAATTATTTATGTTACAATTAAGCTACTATAGGCCCCACCAACTGACATGTCACCTTCTCTAGCTAATGGCATTGCCTCCAGCTCTAACAATATTCATTTTATTTTTGGGCATTCGTGAGTTGTTGATACAATGGTCCCAACTATGCCAAGTTAGCATTCTATTTACTTTAACTAGACATAGTGTACAAGGGGAATTTATTGTATTTTAAGGTTGTTAAAACTTAAATTACAATTTGCCCTCACAAAATGAACAAGTTCTAAATACACTGAAAAATAAAGAGGGACATTCACACTCAAATAAACATCCAGGGAAGCTACATTAAGATTATTTGTCCATTTTTTAGCAGTCAAATAAGATAATTTAATAGAGTGATAAAATACCATTAACATAGGGACATGGGAATTCCTTTTAACCTTTATTGGGAATAAACGTCTGATCAATTTTTGTTGGTTGTACAACCCATGATCTAGGTCTATTGTGCCCATATGTAAGTGTTATCTGCTAGTTGGGTAAATGGTGTAATAAATGCCCATGTCTAGAGTTGTAGCTACCTTTCACAACTACCAACACTTAACTATTCAGTTAACATCTAATTTAGTGGCGAGTCATCAAATGGTATATATCACACACACATAAATGCCCAATGACACATCAACCTTTTGATCAATCAACCAATGATGTCACCTACCCTAACCAACATCTATTTTTACTTCGAGGTCCATATGCCATTGATGTGGTTAAATGGTTTGATCTGATAGAGTGGAATCAATAAAATATGTGAATGAGATGACATGTAAGATCTTCTCTAAATAAGATCTAGTTAGAATAATTTCCAAAAAAGTAATGTAATAATCTAAATAAATACATACACACTCAAAAAATTAGCTAATAGTGTTGTTGCCTACCCTGACCAATGTACATTTTTACATCTAGCAATGCTTGTTGTTGATGAGGCTAAATAGTTTGATTCAATGAAGCAGGATCAATAAAAGATGGGAATTAAATGACTTGTAAGATCTTCGTGCAACAATCTAGGATTTTATTGGAATAATTACGCAAAAAGAATGTAATTCTCCACATAATTGCATATGAATACACAAAATGATGGTGAGGCTAGAACCTGCCCCACCAACCGAGCATTGGCATATCAGCTATTCGACTAATCAGCCAATGACAGTATTGTCTACCCTCACCAACATACATTTTTACTTCTAGGAATGCCTGTTGTTGATGAGATTAAATAGTTTCATCTAACGAAGTGGGATCAATAAAAGATGGGAATTAAATGAAGTGTAAGAGCTTCTCATGACAATCTAAGATTTTCTTAGAATAATTACCCACAAAGAATGTAATTCTCCATAAAAAGACAACAAGGCCAGAGGCCCCTCCAACTAAGCATTGATGAAGTTAAATATTTTGATTCGATGGAGTGGGATCAATAAAAGATGTCAATTAAATGACATCTAAGATATGAATTAAAGCACATCTAATATTTTCTTAGAATGTAATCACATGTGCTTAATAAATGCATACAGCATATAAGAATTCTAGATTTGCTTTTAAGTAGCATAGTAATTAAAATTACTCTCAACACATTAAATGAATACCACTACAAGTAGACAAGTGGAAATTTTCAAGGATCTCATTTGTACTTTCCTAGTTTGACACTTGAGTGAGCCTTAGTAAATACTCAACAAATATAAATGCATAAGCCCATTTAATTTTACATTTACCTTGTTACAACCTATAAAACACTACAATTTTACCATTAGTGTCTATAGAATTCCTATAAGAAGACACTTTAAAATAAGTTTGAACAATGGACAACCTCAAAATTTTAAAACCTAAAGTATTCTTGTAGTAGTCAGGACATGAAACAGTTGTAAACAATAACGACATTTATCATTGAAGTTATGCAGAGAAGGTAATTCAACTTGTGTTTGAATTTTTCATAAAATAGTCAAGTTTAACAATTATTTTTAATGATAATCCAAAATATCTTATTATTTATAATAGTTTAATTGGACTACCTTTTTGGGGCTATGTAAAATGTTATTGATTGCTAGTGATGGGAATGATGATTTACAATCCTTTCTAGACTATGATATATTATGTCGAGAGTTAGCAGTTTTGATTTTTGCTAAATAGTCGTACTACTATGGCTAATTAGTTGACTTCGACCTATTAGACCCCAGATAGGACAAACTTAAATTAAAATCAATGTGTGGATGTGGTCGTGTAATGTGAGTGACAATGACAGTCATAAAGGGTTGATAAATTTAATCCTCCTTTTTTGGCTGCATTGTTACCCTTATATGGTGTTATGTTGTACGTATAGTTCAAAATAAGATGGGATGCTAATTACTAACATTGTGGGTGACAATGTTCTTGAATATGTCACGAAAAGGTTCCCTGTCAACTAGCTTGTTTTGGCTTACAATGAAAAATTTGTTGGACATCACATAATTCACAAATAAGAGAGATTTTGGAGGACAAGGGCAAGGATGAACTATTCTTGAAGGATGTTTATAAACCTTTGCATGTTTCCAAATTTTGCCTATAACTTGTTTTGATTATTTTTCCTGTAGCATGTTTTGAAGGGCAAGGATAAGCTATTCTAGATTTCAAAGCTATCTATAGTAATGTAGCTTGTTTATGATTTTTTATGACAAATGTAAATAACTATTAATGAGTAGAGTATAACTTGTTTATGATATTTTGTGACAAATGTAAATAATGAGTTGAGTATTTGCTAGCATTTCTATTATACCGTCTTTTGATAATTAATAATAAATATGTATTTTATTGTTATCCTTGAAAGCAATATGGTTTAGTTTTTATAGTATTTATGGCTTCAAATTATTCAACAATTTTGAGACAAATGTAAATACCCATTTGGTGTTCTTTATTTATTTGTTTAAAATAAAAAATACATTTCAAACCTCATAATACTAACTGTATTCCAAGATTATCGTAATTATATGTCCAATATATACCACAATTCAAAGATAACTACTACAAATTTGACTTTAGTCTTTGTAACCTTCTCAAAATTCCTTGTCGACAACAAAAACTTGGCTTCAAAACTTGGGTCAAATCACAAATTTATTTAATCAGTGAGGTAATGAATGAGACTTTCCTTCAGGGTGGTGATAAGACCTATCTTCTGCGTATCCTGCCATGCTATGGATTATCTTCACTATATCTACATTTGGTCAAGTTTCTTTCCAACTTGGCACAGGTTTCCAAATGATTGAAGGATAACACTTCAGGCCAATCCACCAGATACCCTTCTCCTTCACACCCCTTATATATTGTCTTTCTCTTGTAATAGTTAACTAAAAATTTGTATAACCTAATGGCTCTTTTCTTTTCAATCTAGGTGTGAGTTCATCCCATAGATCCTTACAATGGCCTCTACTATTTGTGATATGTAATAACATTCCTTTAGCCACCTCAATCGCTTTATGCTTAGTGGCCTACATCATCTCCATGGTTTATATATTAGTCATAAATCTATATAAATTATGAAACACTTCCCTCACTAGAATATGTTCCCATATTATCATAATTTCTACATCTCTCTCCATTGTCATACCTCTTCTTCTCAAACCCTTTTTCTATTTGTCCTTGAACAAAAGAGAAAAATGTTCTTAGCTGAGCATCTCCTACATATAGATTAGAATTCTAGTCTTTGCCATCAGTCAAAATAAAATTATGCAAATACAACTCACACAATAGATTATTTTCTATCTCAACTTCACTTCTTAAATAAGATTCACAAAATGTTATAGGTGTATCCAAGGTTTTTGATGATCCTTTTTTACCTATATCTTGTGAAACTATTCCTATAGACGTAATACATGCACTCTCACAGGGGGCCTCCATTGTGGCATTTTATTGGCAAGCATTAAATTTAACTTAATTATGTCCCTCAAAACACTGTAATTCCTCTAATTCCCAAACATAGAAAATTGCTTTTTATTTATTATAATTATAAACCAGATTGATTATTCATTAATAATAACATTCAATTAATCCATAAATAAAAACTAAACAATGAGCATGTATTTATCAACTTAGGACTATTAAAATGCACAACAAATATAATCTAACTTAATTAAATGACTATACAATCTATTTTAGAAATCCTTTGAATAACAAATAATTGTATTAATTCAAGTTAATAATGCAAATGAATATATTAAACAATGCCAATAAATTTAGTCTCAGCAATTGGTATAATTAAGAAAATAATACTTATCTTTTGAATCCTAACAGCTCTCCAAATCTCACTCCAGAGAATAAATTATAGCCTCAACCCCCTTTCAGCAAGTGAGCACTTCCAGGAGGAATCCGGTTCTTCTTCAGAACCCACAAGTTCTTATGCAGAACTTACCATGCTTTGCAGCATGTAATGTCCCACCATGAAACTTTAGAGAACAACACATTTATGCTATATGCAACAAGATAAATTTTTTTTTATAGAAATAACAAAGTAATATTAACACATCATTTAAACTAATGACTTGTCCTCTAAGATAACATGGTTGCATTACTTGACAAAACAATTAACATAATCTAACACACATCATGAATTAACATCAGTAACTCATTGTAAACCTAATGCACTAAATCAATAAACATTTACATTTACATAACATCATATAAGTATTCATCAGGATCTAGTACATAGTCACAATTTCTCCCGACATATGAATACAACATTACATTGTTACATTATCATCTTCTGAATACATATAAATACATACATTATCAATAATCTGATACATAGGATAGCACATGAGCATAATAATTGTCTCCATAAATAGGCACATGATCTGAATCTGCTACAGGAGTTACCACCTTCTTACACACAGACAAAGGCAAGGAGAAACCAATGGAGATAAAGCACATCCACCCGACCATGTGGAACCCTAAGGTCCACCCCCCATGCTAGGAGATAACATAAGGTCCCAAAACATCATACAGTCAGGTAGACAATTGCCTAACATGAACAAAGACTAAACAAGACTCCATTACAACACATGACAACACCACAAGCAACTCAAAATCACTTCCAGAGGCAACACACGACGAATGGGGAGAGTACAACTAGGGAATGCTAGGCTGCAGTAGGAAGAGTGTCTTCGCATGGTCCTAACATGGGTTATCCTGACAGCCTCTCACTAGGCACCGGCCCCATAGGGTGACACATGCGGAATCAACCTTCCTTTCGTGAGGACAAAGAAGTTGAACTTGCCAACTAGGCCTTCTCTACCCATCCTTAGTCTAAACAAGCACTACAGGCATGGGAGAGGAAATCCAATTATCTTGTTAATGTGTAATTTACCCTTTTCCCCCCTGTTCATTTTTAGGTTTTTACTTAATTAACAACTTTCAATGGGTTATCCTGACAGCCACTTTGGGCGCCGGCCCCACATTGAAAGCCACTCCCCTACCTACATCTAGAAACCCCAACCATCAAGCAAGACAATCACTATCATACTGATAAGTATACATAACAATGCAATACATTACCTTCTTGCTTACAAAACATAATCACAATGACCAACCTGTACATCATTGTCCCAAAACTTTCCGTTGATCAATTGCAATAACCATAACAACACATATCCCGAGCAAGGTATGGGTCATCTTGCTTGCAAATCTCAACCATGAACAAAATAGTTTCTCATTACGATTTCCAAGATCTCCCCATTACAATACTAAACACAAGCTCGATATCAACACATATGTGAAGGAGGTTTAACCCCATCATAATATATTCACAATACAGTATGTACATCATCTCACATTATTGTTTACCAAGACCCACATACATAGACAAAAGAAATCATGTTCTTACAATATCTTCATTTCAAGACAACTATGAACAGAATACATACAACCAAATCATATTACCTTATGCCTTTGGAACCTAAACTTGACAACTTACACATAGACCAACTCAGCAATTTCAACTAATCAACTCATTGACAACATAAATTCTTCTTACTAGAGCAATTCTATTTAATCAAATTAGCAACTGGATTCAAGTTATATCTCCATCAAGAATTTCATAAAACCTAGGTCTAGTTTAATTAATATTAATTCTATCTATTATATTAATCACTCATCAATTACATATAACCGTCAAGCTAACCAATGCATAGATAATATTAATTACAAATACTTATAACTTAAATGCTAATTACAACATTTATAATCCAAACCCATATATCATATTTCTACTAACAAAACCATTATAATAGAATCAATGCCATATTATAGTAAATATGCGATCATATCGATTAGTTTAATAAACATTCGTATTAAACTATAACAACTACGTTTCTTTTGTTACATAAGTTAATATCTATATCATATATATATATATATACTCCAACAAACTCATCTACTAAATCGTGTATCTTAACTATGCATGGATTCATATTTAATTTATAATTAATAATTGATACCTATACAAATATCCATATGACATAAATGTTTATATACATGTTCATGCACTTGTGTAGGTTATTCCTATCCTCAAGGTAAGATTTGGTCAATCAACCTTCAAAATTTGGACGGTTTATAAACAACACCACTCTGCCTTTGAGTAGCAGCCACACCATTTCCATTTCTTCAAGCGACGACTTCATAGACCACCACACCCAATTTGAAACACCTTTGTTATACATGGCTGGAGTCTCACCTAGAGGATGGACTTTGATAGACTTAAGGAGTATGCACACCATATTAAATGGGTTATCTAGATTTGGATTATGGTCGATCAAGAATACTGTGAAGATTTGAACAACCAAAGAACAAGACACCCAAAATATAAATTGACTAAATGAAGAGCTAATAAGATGTTTAATACAATCTACTATAAGAATTGGATCCTGAAGAATCTATGCAAAAGTGGGCAGTTTTATAGGATCCAAAGTCCATATTTATTTGAGACCTTAATGCACATAAGAAAAAAATTTCCATCTAGATCTAATAGAAGGCAAAAGTAAGGAATACTCTAATGGACAAGGTACTTGAACTGTTTGACAAGGTTCAAAGATACTTACGTACACAAAGAACATCATTAGTTTATCTATTAGAGGATATGAACAAACTAATAGATCCTTAGCAAGATGACTTCGTAACCCCTTTTAAAAATAGATAAAAACCATCGTTTCTAAGATCCAACACCAACATTTAGCAATTATAAGATTATATAGAAATCTTAATACTAATATATGGATAACATATGATTATATGCAAACCTTAATGCCAATATATATGGCAATTACTATCTTATAATTATAGGAAGATCTAATGTAAAAATCAAAAATATAATTCATGCTATGATGATCTAGGTTTATGACATGCAAATAAGGCAACAAATATGCTTCTTTCAAGATTTACATTGAAATGTTTGCTTTTCCAATTTCACAAGCAACAACCCTTAGAAAAACAACCTTTACATTTAATAAATAAAGGATCCATATAATATTTAGAACATACAATATTTACATTTAACCAATAAAGAAAAACATATAATATTTATATTTAATCAATAAAGAAAAACATATAAAATTTACATTTAATCAATAAAGAAAAACATATAATATTTACATTTAATCAATAAAGAAAAACATATAAATTTATATTTAATTAATAAAGAAAACATGGTACCTCAATCGCAATATCCCACTAATGGTAGAATCCTTGAATGAAAATCATAAAATGAGCAAGTCACCCCTACTCCATGAAGAGTTTTTAAAGAGAAGGAAAGAGTAACTTCCTACCCAAAACTAACTCAACCACCCAACTAACTCAACCACCCAACTAATTCAACCAACCACCTTCCCATTTTCGTCACTTTTGTAAGTGGGGCTTAAAGGAGGGTCTAAAAACCTTTTAAAATATTATAAATGACAAAAATAAACTTCTTACCTATGTACCTTAGACATAAGACAATTTTCTAAACATAAAATACAACTTAGACCTCTTAAAAAACACTTAAAAATCATTTTAAAAGTTACAAGGTTAAATCCCACACAAGAACATAATCATTTTATCACATAAAACTAAAAATAATATTTCTTAACATCATGGCCAATAGACCTTAGGGCCCCATGCCTAGGTCAGACATCACACAGAAAGACATAAAGTGGCTAAATGACCACCATCATCCATTGACATAATAATTCTACATGTACACTCAACAAGAAGTGTTAGTACAATATATAGCCAAAATATATCCATCATAAATAACATATATTCACAAATCCATTAGTAACCATAGTGTAACGCTGAATCAATACACTCTTGATCCAATTGTTAGGCTTCATCAATTGGATGATAGGACTATCTCCTCTCTACTCTAGGGTCTAGTTAGTGCGTTTACTAGTGTTCAGTGACCTTCCCTTTATTAAATCAATTTAATAGTAGTAATAAAATAATTCATATTCAAACAACTTTAAATAATTATTTGAACTAGGTAATTATCAATTACCAATTTAATCTTATTAAATATTAATAACAATAATAAGAATATTATATGACCTTATTAAATATTAAAGTGGGTCAAATATTAGTATGACTATATAATGAAATATAGGCATACAACATAACCCACTGAGTAGGACAGCCGTTAAAAGCCAAATCAAACACATTCACAAGCTAGGGCCAAACATGCACTTAACCAATAGGCTCCATCAAATATCAATCAGTTGCAAGACCTGACATGTAATGCCTCGTCATGCAACCCTAGAGTGAAAGGCTAACAAGAGCAAATTTACAGAATAATTTTTTTTTTTAAGTAATAAAGTGCAACAACTGTATCCAAGGATATCATAAAACACAATATGAAGAAAAGTGCACCTCTAACCACCCTAGGGCAACATAACTGCATTAGAAAATAAGTTAAACCATAAGAGTGATAAACATAACTATTGAATTAAATAACCCAATAACTTTTCCAACAACAATATAATTCGAATACAAGATATCAGTTCCAAATTACAAGATTACAAGATTACAAGATCGATCTTGTCGATATACAAAAGAGTACATAAGAAAGTATACAACACTGCTGAAGATATAAAGTTGTCTGGAACCGGAACATCGCCGCACAAGGCTCAATCTGAGTCTCCAAGAAAACTCAATGGATAGCTCTACCTCCCAACCATGTGGAACCCTGAGGTCCACCCCACCGAGCTAGGAGATACACAACGAGGACCCACTAGGTCGAAGTTACAACCAAGAGGCAACGGTAGGATACAGACTACATCACAAACAAACAAGATAATAAGACTGCATGGGTACAATGGTATTCCACCAGACAACACATACAAGCCATTAAGAAAACAAACTACACTCCAGAGATAAAGACAAAAATCAAGAGAATAGAACTGAGATGCGTAAGGAGAGTGTCATCGCATTGTCCTAGCATGGGTTACCCAGGCTTTCTAACCCAGAAACTGGCCCCCATCTATGGTTACCCTGGCAGCCCCTCTCTAAGCACCGGCCCCATAGGGTGACACATGCGGAACCGACGAATCCTCTCATGAAGACGAGGAGGTCGGCCTTGCCAACTAGGCCTTCTCATCCCATCCTTAGTCTATGAGAGCACTCAAGGCATGGGTAAGGAATCTTGTTTAACTTGTTGAATGTTTACTACCCCATCCCTCCTAAGGTTTAAAGTTTTCCACCAGCTCACAACTTCCATGGGGTTACCTAGGTAGCCTCTCACTAGGCACCGGCCCCACCATAGAAGCCACTCCCTTAGCATTCTCAAACAAAAAACCAACACCAAGTGCAAAGATAGATACAGAATGACCAATAACCCTTACTTATGCCATTCATTTGCCTTGGACAACCCAAACACCACACTTGGGTACGCTACTACAAGAACCAAGACCCAAGACACCACCTCTCTGGAGTTAGGTACACAACCAGGGAACAGAATCATTAACTGATGAGAATAATGCTTTCGCATTTCATCACCAATAGGTCATGACTTCACACAGGATTTCCCACTATAGTTAAACAACAAAGACATACATTCCTACCACAAAGAGTAACAACTTATAGGGAGTAACAACAATCTAATCCGACATACAGGTCCATGACTCAAACTGATTGTACGAAGGTCTCAAAATAACAATGTAACCCACAAGGAAACAAAAACACGGAGAATGGAAAGCCATAATCCCAAGTGCTAACTATTCAAAAAAAACAAGATAGGGAAGAAACATGGTCTTAAGTAAATTTCCAAGATAATCACTTTTAAACTACACATTGGGATCCACCATAACTCTTTTTCCCTATAGAGAAACTAACCAAATGAAGAAGAAAACAACATTGTGTTAACTACCATAACAAGACACAAAATAGAATAATACCAACCTAGCTAGCGTGTTGACGTAGACTAGATAATTTATTACATACCTGTTTAGTATAATGATGCCACCTTAATAAAACAACCTTAGTGCATCTAACTCTAAGTTCTCAAGGACAACTACAAGGACAGAACATATCTTTTAACAAAATGATCAATTCATACCATTTAATTAAAATCATCTACCTGTAAAATTAATACATAGAAATGTAAATTCTTGTTTATTTCCTATTCCTCAAGAACAAAATAGGACACTCTTAAATTCTGAGAGAATAACTACCTTAATTAATGATAGCATAAACATGTTTGATAATACTTCAAAAGGGACATCCTACCCCCTTCCAAACTCCCCAAAGGGCAAAACAAGAAAAGCGTTAAACTATTATTTTATTTTATTTACCATCTACGGCTAGAATGAGTACAATGCCCAAAATAATTTCCTAGATAGACTACCAACACTAGCACTTAATTCCTATCAAAGCGAATCTGCTATCTAGCATACGAAAAGCTATCTTATTACGGTTCTATAAGGAAAGTGACAAATGATGTAGTATTAACTAATTCTAATCAAAACTTCAAAAGAATTAAATAACGAGAGTATAAATTCTTACAAATTCATTTAACCACCCTACCTACTAAGATCCTAGATACATTTCTACAATAACAAAACACAGACGCGACACAAGACACGCCACCTTCTACCATGCGAGGCTCCCAAAATAAGAAAGGGCTATCGACAACTATGGTTCACACGTAAAAAAAATCACAATATTAACACCGCAATTCTGTCGCACTTGATGCCATTTGATTCTACCACAAAGACCTTCGGAAGGCAAAAAAAAGAACTAAGTTTAAGACGTTGACTGCCTACACCTCCCACTCACTAAAGGTGGTAACCGAACCAAGGCAACAAAAGAATAGTGGTTTTACCCTTTCGACGCTACTGTCAAGGAACCCTTTCACAGCAATCTTCGTGACACACAGTACTGAGCAGGCCACCGACCTATCCTATATCCTACGACGTGCAGAGGTAGCCTTCAGCGACCACACCCCATCAAAAAACTACCCTTATCCTATGACGAGACACAACTCGTGGATTTGAGTTGGCCACAGCACCAAGGTAACGGCATCATGAAACCACAGGGCTCGCAGACTTACTAACTCAGAAAAAGGTTAACAGAATATTGCTTCCCAAACCACCCACAACATAACAAGGTAGTATCCGCATTACGAGATGAATACAATGCATGAACTGAAGATAACAAGGGTGGCGACAGCGGAACACAAGAGTCTGCAAGGAAATATTGAGAAAACAACAAGTTTCTAAACTAGAGCCCAACTTCCATGCCTACCCCGCGAACCTCCAAAGGAATCTACAAAGTTTAGGCCTCAAAGCATCCCAGCAAGTTGTTTTCTAAGGCAAGGCAATAAGAACGGCTCTCCTATCTTTCATGCAAGTGATGATGGAGCCACCTCAAAGAAAATTCCAAGAGATGCATGCAGGTATGATTCTTCTGGGACAGTATTGGGGCGCCCGACCTCATCAGAAATGCAGAGAAACACAACATAGTAAAATCAAGGTATAAGGGATACATTTAACAAAAATTATAGAGTAAGATTGTAAGCACTACGAGAAGTGAGGAACATGCAGGTTAGGACCAAATCTCTAATTACAATGAAGATGGGCCTGGATGAGAACTGGCATTATCAACAGGGACAGGGTTTTGAAGAAGGTTCATTACTAAGCCAACTAATTCACAGAGCTGGGATCACTATGCAAATCTACAAGCATTCCCAAATCCTCCCATTTTGGATTCACCAACCCAAGCATTAATTTCCCCATAACCAAATGTTCTGCACCAAGATTACCACTAAAAGACCGTAACTCCGATAATGAAAAACCAATCCCTTAATTCAGAAGATACTCTAATACCCAACTATTATAAATCTTAACCAAGGTATCAACCAAAGCTTAAGGCTAATTTATTAATTATCTAACAACCAAAATAGGAGCATTGTAAATAATCCCCAAATCAATAAAAAAATCTTCCTCCCACATAGGAGAATAATATGACATTACAAAATACGACTGGGTTAGATATTACGACACAAAATAACCTATCATAGCAGGACAATGACCAGGTGTCCCAACACGACTCGAGACCACACAAAAGACAAGGATGGACCTAGGGGATTAGACCTCGTGGTATCTCCCATCATAGTATCCATTGGTTAAGGAACCCGCTCAAACCTACTATATTAGGTGGAGTCGGGGTTCGGTACCTGCAGCCTGCATCCAACAACTTGTTGTCCAATCAAATACATATATGTCTGCACATGGAGAGACAGGGAATCGCGGTGCAGCAGGGTACTCGAAGCGAGTAATGCTACACCATCCCTGCTCTTGAATGAGAATATAATCACAACATCAACAATCAAGTATCTACGAATCTATCATGACATGAAAATAATAATCCAAAACATGACCAATACATCATAAGTGAAATAATCATAATGTCATCCTATCTCATATCACATGTCTAAAAAATATCCATCGAACATAGTCTATAGATCAAAGAGGACATAAATCATAATACATTAGTCCAAATGTCTTGAAACTGAAATTATGAAATAAAAGGCTATCAATTGTCTCAGAACTGTCAGAGAAAACTAAGAAGCTAACATCTAAAACCACCCAAAAAGTGAGGGGCATTACATCCTCCCCCCCCAGAATCAGGCTTACTCCTGGAAGCCTGCAAATAAGTAGGGATATAACTCCCTCATCCTGGTAGCATCCTCCCAAGTAGCAGAAGTCTCATCATTAGGGTCCCACTGGACCCTGACCTGCTCCACGTCTCTGCCCCTGAGAGCCAGTCTCCTGTGCTGAAGAATGCCTACGGGCTCCAAAGCCAGCTGCCCATCCTCTACCTGTAGAGCAGTCCAATCAAGAACATGAGCAATATCAGGAAAATAAGGTCTAAGTACTGACACATGAAACACATCATGGATGCGTGAAAGGCTAGGTGGCAAAGCAAGGCGATAAGCAACAGGACCGATCCTCTCCAACACCTCAAAAGGTCCTACAAAGTGTGGCGCTAGCTTAGAACCCTTTCCATAACGGATTGGACTCTTTCGCGGACGCACACGCAAGAACACTCGATCCCCAACTGAAAACTGACGATTGATCCTATGAGCATCTGCATACTTTTTCTGTCTATCCTGAGCAGCCACCAAATGCTCTCTAATCCTCTCAACCTTCTGCTCCATATCTCTAAGCATATCAGGACCCAGAAGTACTCTGTCCTCCAGACGATCCCAACTCAAAGGGGTCCTACAAGGACGACCATACAAGGCCTGAAATGGAGACATGCCGATAGAACTGTGATATCCATTATTATAGGCAAACTCCACTAGATACAGGTAATCCTCCCAACGGCTCTGCCGATCCATCACATACATCCTCAACATATCCTCGAGAACCTAATTAACCCTCTCGGTCTGACCATCAGTCTCAGGGTGATAAGCTGAACTAAAGTTCAGCTGTGTTCCCAAAGCATGCTGCAAGGAAGTCCAAAGGGCAGAAGTGAACACTGGATCCCTGTTGGAGATGATCCTACGAGGAATCCCATGAAGTCTGACAATGTCCTCCATGAACACTTTGGCCACCGTAGAAGCATTGTAAGAAGCACGGACAGGTGAGAAGTGAGCTACCTTTGTCAACCTATCCACAGTGACCATAATAGCATCATGTCATCGAGAGGACATCGGCAAACCAACAATGAAGTCTATTGAAATGATATCCCACTTCCACTCTGGAACCAAATGAGGCTGCAAAAGACCTACAGGGTGCTGGTGCTCCGCCTTCACCCTCTGACACTCAAGACATCTCGACACAAAATCGGCAATGTCCCGCTTCATACCACTCCAGAAGTACAGCTGACGCAGATTAGAATACATCTTCTTAACACCCGAGTGAGCAGAATAGGGTGCCCGATGCGCCTCCGACAAAACTAGGGTACGAAGGCCTGCAGAACTAGGAACATAAATACGACCCAAATGCCATAAAAGACCGTCTGACTCAAAAAAGTACGCGGAGAACCTCCCTTCTAAAGGTCTGCCAGACTCAATCTCAGATCTCACCACCTGACACCAACTGTCCGTAGGAAGAGCAACGAGAATCTGGCCTCTCAAATCCACTGTAAGAAGAACTGCTGAGATCTCATGTCTCCGACGACTAAGAGCATCTGCCACCACATTCTCCTTTCCCTGAATATATCTGACCTCAAAATCATACTCGCACAGGAACTCCATCCAACGCCTCTGTCTCGCATTCAAGTTTGGCTGCGTGAAAATATACTACAAACTACGATGATCACTGTGTAGCTCAAACTGATGCCCTAACAGAAAATGCCTCCACCTCACCAAGGCATGCACCACTGCTGCTAACTCTAGGTCATAAGTGGGATAGTTCAACTCGTGATCCTTGAGTTTGCGAGACTCATAGGCAATCACGCGACCATCCTGCATCTGAACAGCCCCCAAACCCTCCAAGGAAGCATCGGTACAAACAACAAAGTCTCTATCAGGATCAGGAACTGCTAAAATCGGTGCACTAGTCAACTACTCCTTAAGAGTCTGAAAAGATGCCTGACACTACTCTAACCAAACAAACTTCTTCCCTTTCCTCTAAAGAGAAGTTATAGGATGGGCAATCCTCGAAAACCCCATAACAAAACGACGATAGTAACCT
Organism: Cunninghamia lanceolata; assembly: GCA_027924645.1. Classification (NCBI taxonomy): domain Eukaryota; kingdom Viridiplantae; phylum Streptophyta; class Pinopsida; order Cupressales; family Cupressaceae; genus Cunninghamia; species Cunninghamia lanceolata. The sequence goes on along the minus strand of BSBN01000556.1, from coordinate 3,846,528 downwards.
GCCAATCCCATAAAGCTACGAACCTCAGAAACATTAGTGGGTGCAGGCCAGTCCATAATAGCTTGGATCTTCGAGGGATCCACCACAATACCCTCTCCAGAGATAACATGACCCAAATACTTAACCTCTGACTGAAAGAACTCACATTTCGATAAATTGGCGTAGAGCTAATTTTCTCTCAAACACTGCAACACCTGACGTAAATGTTCCTCGTGCTCCTCCATAGTCCTCGAATAGATCAGTATATCATCAAGAAACACAAGGACAAAACGGTCAAGATAAGTACAGAAGACACCATTCATCAAGCTCATGAAAACTGAAGGTGCATTCGTCAACCCGAATGGTACCACGGTGAACTCATAATGTCCATAACGGGTACGAAATGTTGTTTTGTGAATATCTGCCTCAAATATCCGAAACTAGTGATATCCCAACTTAAGGTCAATTTTAGAGAATACCTTTGCTCCCTTAATCTGATCAAACAAATCATCGATCCGAGGCAAGGGATACCTATTTCTCACTGTTACCTTATTGAGCTGTCGATAATCGATACATAGTCGCAGAGATCCATCCTTCTTCTTGACAAAGATCACAGGTGCTCCCCAAGGGGAAACACTAGGTCGAATGAACCCTTTGGCTAATAGCTCCTCCAACTGCAGTCGAAGCTCTTTGAGCTCCTGAGTGGTCATCCTGTAGGGAGCTCGTGAGATAGGTTCTGCACCGGGAATTAGATCAACCCTGAAATCGATGTCACGCTTAGGTGGCATCCCCAGAATATCAGAAGGGAAAACATCTGCAAACTCTCTCAAAAGTGGGTGATCATCAAGAGATGCCTCTCGACTCTCCTCCATCTCCAAATCACTCACAGTTACTGCAAAAAGCTGACATCCCTGACGCATGCATCTCTTGAGTTGCATAGCAGAGATCATACGTAAGGAAAGGGTCTCTGAACTCCTACAAGCTTGACCTCAGCACCAAAATCATCCACACATCTAACCGACTTAAGCCGACAATCTATCACTGCCTGATGGGCCTCCAACCAGTCCATCCCCAAAACTATATCATATGACCCTAGGGGTAGAATGCAAAGGTCCACAGAAGTATATAAAGAGCCAATCCTCAAATCACACCCAGAAACTAGAGACTCGACTACTATCTTAGCCCCGGAAGCTAACTCAACCTGCCACCTATTAGCCTGCTTTGTCGCCTCTAAGCCACAACGCTCCACAAGAGAAGGAGATATAAACGAATCAGATGCACCGGAATCAAATAAAACAGAACAATCAATACCTCGCATACGACCAGGAGTCTCTACCACAGAGCCCTGATGCTCTGCCTGTCGGTCATCTACTGCTGCAAAGACTCAGTGTGACCTGCCTGCATCACCAACTGTCGGCTCTGATGCCGTCGGACGATGTCCAAAACTTGGTGCACCCTTCTGCGGGCATTGCCTAGCAATATGACCCTGCTAGCCACAAGAGAAACACCCGGTGCCTCTACCGTAACCTCCATGACCCCGGAAGGCACTAGACTACTAGAAGCTACCTCTGCTCACTACGGACTACGTACTCTGAGCTGGCTGATCAAAACGGTTCTGCTTATTGCACTGCCAAGACTGGTCTTTCTTGTTTTGGAATCTATTACCTTGCTGATGCTGAGAACTCTTCGGCTTAACCTGCGAAGACTGTTGCCGACCACCCTTTGAGGGTGCATGGGAACCTGATGCTTGAGTGTAACCACCTCAAGAGCCATAACCTGAAGATGGTGCACTGCCAATGTGCACTCTCGTATGTCCTCCAAGTGCCATAGCCAGATTCTCCTCCACTAACCGAGCTTTCTCCACGGCAACCTCCATAGACTTAGGTTCGAATACACGAACCCCTCCACTAATCTGGGCATTCAAGCCCCTGATGAAATGCCGCACCAACATGGTCTCATCATCCCCAATACCTGCATACTGTTTGAGCTCATAGAATTTGCGCTCATACTACTCAACTGTCATGGTCAGCTGCCTCAACTCGTGGAACTCGTCTGCTCGATGCTGTCTCCAATGGTCAGAAAGGAAACGGGCTCTGAATCTCTCTAAGAATAGCTCCCAAGACACAGTGCTAATATCCAAATGCAGCTTCTGCTCCTCTAGCTGCCACCAAGTCGAAGCGAACCCTCAAAATGCAAAATAGCACATCTGGCTTTGGTGTTGCTGCCATACAGATGCATGGCGAAACACCTGCCTAAGTCCAAAAGCCATGTCTCTGCCTCTAGTCCTCTACCAGCTCCATCAAAAATGGGAGGGCGTGCTCTCAATAAATCCCTCATGTGGCTGGCTAGGGTGGCCTCCTGCTCAGCTTCAACTCCCTAGGTCTAGGAGACCTCTCTCTCTCTCTAGGACCCCTCTGGTCTACCTCTTGCTCTCCTTGGGTCTGCCTGCCCTCCTGTCTAGGGCCTAAACGGGCAAGGGCCTCCTCAAGAATCTGTCTCAACTGAGCTCCATCAGGCTGATCCTGACCCCCAATGTTCTGACCCCCACCTTCATGGGCACTTGACTGAGGAGAACTGGGAGGAGGTGTACCGCCACCACCTCTCCCACGACCCCTACCTCTGCCCTGACCTCGGCCCCTACCTCTAGGCATCTACCTACAGCACCAAAGACATTTATTACATTAAAAAAATATTCACAATAGGGATAAAATTATTCTACAGAGTTCAAGCACAAGGTTACATAATGGGCTCAATTATAACCAAGGTACCCAGTGTTTTAACTTGGCTCTGATACCAAATGTAATGCCCCATCATGCAACCCTAGAGTGAAAGGCTAACAAGTGCAAATTTATAGAATAAATTTTTTTTTTTAAGTAATAAAGTGCAACAACTGTATCCAAGGATATCATAAAACACAATATGAAGAAAAGTGCACCTCTAACCACCCTAGGGCAACATAACTGCATTAGAAAATAAGTTAAACCATAAGAGTGATAAACATAACTATTGAATTAAATAACCCAATAACTTTTCCAACAACAATATAATTCGAATACAAGATATCAGTTCCAAATTACAAGATTACAAGATTACAAGATCGATCTTGTCGATATACAAAAGAGTACATAAGAAAGTATACAACACTGCTGAAGATATAAAGCTGTCTCGAACCGGAACATCATCGCACAAGGCTCAATCTGAGTCTCCAAGAAAACCCAATGGATAGCTCTACCTCCCAACCATGTGGAACCCTGAGGTCCACCCCACCGAGCTAGGAGATACACAACAAGGACCCACTAGGTTGAAGTTACAACCAAGAGGCAACAGTAGGATATAGACTACATCACAAACAAACAAGATAATAAGACTGCATGGGTACAATGGTATTCCACCAGACAACACATACAAGCCATCAAGAAAACAAACTACACTCTAGAGATAACAAAAAAAATCAAGAGAATATAACTGAGATGCGTAAGGAGAGTGTCATCGCATTATCCTAGCATGGGTTACCCAGGCTTTCTAACCCAGAAGCCAGCCCCCATCTATGGTTACCCTGGCAACCCCTCTCTAGGCACCGGCCCCATAGGGTGACACATGCAGAACCGACGAATCCTCTCATGAAGACGAGGAGGTCGGCCTTGCCAACCAGGCCTTCTCATCCCATCCTTAGTCTATGAGAGCACTCAAGGCATGAGTGAGGAATCTTGTTTAACTTGTTGAATGTTTACTACCCCATCCCTCCTAAGGTTTAAAGTTTTCCACCAGCTCACAACTTCCATGGGGTTACCCAGGCAGCCTCTCACTAGGCACCGGCCCCACCATAGAAGCCACTCCCTTAGCATTCTCAAACAAACAACCAACACCAAGTGCAAGATAGATACAGAATGACCAATAACCCTTACTTATGCCATTCATTTGCCTTGGACAACCCAAACACCACACTTGGGTACGCTACTACAAGAACCAAGACCCAAGACACCACCTCTCTGGAGTTAGGTACACAACTAGGGAACAGAATCATTAACTGACGAGAATAATGCTTTCTCATTTCATCACCAATAGGTCATGACTTCACACAGGATTTTCCACTACAGTTAAACAACAAAGACATACATTCCTACCACAGAGAGTAACAACTTATAGGGAGTAACAACAATCTAATCCGACATACAGGTCCATGACTCAAACTGATTGTGCGAAGGTCTCAAAATAACAATGTAACCCACAAGGAAACAAAAACACGGAGAATGGAAGGCCATAATCCCAAGTGCTAACTATTCAAAAAAAACAAGACAAGGAAGAAACATGGTCTTAAGTAAATTTCCAAGATAATCACTTTTAAACTACACATTGGGATCCACCATAACTCTTTTTCCCTATAGAGAAACTAACCAAATGAAGAAGAAAACAACATTGTGTTAACTACCATAACAAGACACAAAATAGAATAATACCAACCTAGCTAGCGTGTTGACGTAGACTAGATAATTTATTACATACCTGTTTAGTATAACGATGCCACCTTAATAAAACAACCTTAGTGCATCTAACTCTAAGTTCTCAAGGACAACTACAAGGACAGAACATACCTTTTAACAAAATGATCAATTCATACCATTTAAATAAAATCATCTACCCGTAAAATTAATACCTAGAAACGTAAATTCTTGTTTATTTCCTATTCCTCAAGAACAAAATAGGACACTCTTAAATTCTGAGAGAATAACTACCTTAATTAATGACAGCATAAACATGCTTGATAATACTTCAAAAGGGACATCCTACCCCCTTCCAAACTCCCCAAAGGGCAAAACAAGAAAAGCGTTAAACTATTATTTTATTTTATTTACCATCTACAGCTAGAATGAGTACAATGCCCAAAACAATTTCCTAGATAGACTACCAACACTAGCACTTAATTCCTATCAAAGTGAATCTACTATCTAGCATACGAAAAGCTATCTTATTACAGTTCTATAAGGAAAGTGACAAATGATGTAGTATTAACTAATTCTAATCAAAACTTCAAAAGAATTAAATAACGAGAGTATAAATTCTTACAAATTCATTTAACCACCCTACCTACTAAGATCCTAGATACATTTCTACAATAACAAAACACGGACGCGACACAAGACACGCCACCTTCTACCATGCGAGGCTCCCAAAAGAAGAAAGGGCTATCGACAACTATGGTTCACACGTAAAAAAAATCACAATATTAACACCGCAATTCTGTTGCACTTGATGCCATTTGATTCTACCACAAAGACCTTCGGAAGGCAAAAACAAGAACTAAGTTTAAGACGTCGACTGCCTACACCTCCCACTCACTAAAGGCGGTAACCGAACCAAGGCAACAAAAGAATAGTGGTTTTACCCTTTCGACGCTACTGTCAAGGAACCCTTTCACAGCAATCTTCGTGACACACAGTACTGAGCAGGCCGCCAACCTATCCTATATCCTACGACGTGCAGAGGTAGCCTTCAGCGACCACACCCCATCAAAAAACTACCCTTATCCTATGACGAGACACAACTCGTGGATTTGAGTTGGCCACAGCGCCAAGGTAACGGCATCATGAAACCACAGATCTCGCAGACTTACTAACTCAGAAAAAGGTTAACAAAATATTGCTTCCCAAACCACCCACAACATAACAAGGTAGTATCCGCATTACGAGATGAATATAATGCATGAACTGAAGATAACAAGGGTGGTGACAGCGGAACACAAGAGTCTGCAAGGAAATATTGAGAAAACAACAAGTTTCTAAACTAGAGCCCAACTTCCATGCCTACCCCGCGAACCTCCAAAGGAATCTACAAAGTTTAGGCCTCAAAGCATCCCAGCAAGTTGTTTTCTAAGGCAAGGCAATAAGAACAGCTCTCCTATCTTTCATGCGAGTGATGATGGAGCCACCTCAAAGCAAATTCCAAGAGATGCATGCAGGTATGATTCTTCTGGGACAGTATTGGGGCGCCTGACCTCATCAGAAATGCAGAGAAACACAACATAGTAAAATCAAGGTATAAGGGATACATTTAAAAAAATTATAGAGCAAGATTGTAAGCACTACGAGAAGTGAGGAACATGCAAGTTAGGACCAAATCTCTAATTACAATGAAGATGGGCCCGGATGAGAACAGGCATTATCAACAAGGACAGGGTTTTGAAGAAGGTTCATTACTAAGCTGACTAATCCACAAAGCTGGGATCACTATGCAAATCTACAAGCTAAGGGCACGAGCACTCAGAAGGATAAAAACAGGGCTCAATATAAGGAATCACTTAAAAAAATTTAACGGGGAGGAACAGCTTTTCACCTTACTACAAGCAATTTCCATTCACAGAACATGCAGTACTAAATTTTAAATTTACAGCTACAACATTGCAGAACATTAACAGAGAGGACCAAGACACATACCCGAATACCAGACACTCTTCCAACTTTCTTCCAGAAAATCTGTGACCAAATCTCCCTCCCTGCTTCTAATTTTCTTTCTTTTTTCCCCTTCTTCTAAACTCCTTCTAATCAAATGCAGAGGACATGCATCCGTTACTCTTCCACCCCACTCCCCGTGAGTTTTTTTTTTTTTTAAAAAAAAATTTGCTATATCCGAAGATTCCCAAATCCTCCCATTTTGGATTCACCAACCCAAGCATTAATTCCCCCATAACCAAATATTCTGCACCAAGATTACCACTAAAAGACCGTAACTCCGATAATGAAAAACCAATCCCTTAATTCAGAAGATACTCTAATACCCAACTATCATAAATCTTAACCAAGGTATCAACCAAAGCTTAAGGCTAATTTATTAATTATCTAACAACCAAAATAGGAGCATTGTAAATAATCGCCAAATCAATTAAAAAATCTTCCTCCCACATAGGAGAATAATATGACATTACAAAATACGACTGGGTTAGATATTACGACACAAAATAACCTATCATAGCAGGACAATGACCAGGTGTCCCAACACGACTCGAGACCACACAAAAGACAAGGATCGACCTAGGGGATTAGACCTCGTGGTATCTCCCATCACAGTATCCATTAGTTAAGGAACCCACTAAAACCTACTATATTAGGTGGAGTCAAGGTTCGATACCTGCAGCCTGCATCCAACAACTTGTTGTCCAATCAAATACATATATGTCTGCACACAGAGAGACAGGGAATCACGGTGCAGCAGGGTACTCGAAGCGAGTAATGCTACACCGTCCCTGCTCTTGAATGAGAATATAATCACAACATCAACAATCAAGTATCTACGAATCTATCATGACATGAAAATAATAATCCAAAACATGACCAATACATCATAAGTGAAATAATCATAATGTCATCCTATCTCATATCACATGTCTAAAAAATATCCATCGAACATAGTCTATAGATCAAAGAGGACATAAATCATAATACATTAGTCCAAATGTCTCGAAACTGAAATTGTGAAATAAAAGGCTATCAATTGTCTTAGAACTGTCAGAGAAAACTAAGAAGCTAACATCTAAAACCACCCAAAAAGCGAGGGGCATTACATGACATACTGACAGAACTGGCAGGTTGAACTAGACATGTCATGCATCCTAATCGAGGATGATGACTTGAGATGTGGGACCTTAAGTTATCTCTGGAACAACTTATCCATTGGGTTTAGGGCACGCTCAGACCTATTAATTCAGGTGGAGTCGATGCCTGATACCTGCATCCTGCAATAAATGACACAGTCAAGCATATATAGACACACAAAAGCTGACACTAGGTGAAAAAGGAATCACAATATCGCAGGGCACTCGCAAGCGAGTGATATGACATCATCCTTTCCACATCATATCAATCTAGATTAGATAACACATAACCATAACCAAATCAAATCTACCTCATTATCTGAATAGAACATACATTGAACATATAGGTGCATGAAATTGAATAAGTCTCAGAAGTACCATCATAACAAATAAATCTAATAGAATCAGTCCATGAGATCCATTCTAACATATAGCAATTGTAGTAAGATCGACATCTTAATCATAGGAATGCAAAACAATGTCAAAGCCTTACCTTAATTATTCCCGTTATTTTACCTTCATATTCATGCGCCTTGATCAGTTCACCTGTACATCCAAGGTGGGAACGGAGGGGCACTACACAACACACTAGCCCTAGCCAGGACAATCCCGAGTGTACACTGTACCCCGAGTTGGACACACGCTGTGTGCCCCTTCTCAAATGCTCACCGCCTGTCAAGACTATAACCCTTCTCTTTTGTGATCTCCAAATGTGTATATTTTTTCTCCGTCTCTCCCTTTTTACATTATTTTCATGGGTTTAAATAATAACCCAAAGGGTGGTTCCAAATATCACACCCTTTATAAATAACCTTTTAATTATAACTTCTTGGAAAACACACTCCAATATGAGTGTACTTATAAATAAGGTTTTTTAACCTTTATTTTAACTCGAAAGTAACTTCTTTTTCCTTTCTTTTTTTACATTCCTTTTTATTTCTTCTATATATATACATATTTATTTATTTTTACTCTCTAAAGTTTATTCAAACTTTATTTCTTTATTTCACTTCTTGGGGAAAAAGATTCACAAAATGTTATAGGTGTATCCAAGGTTTTTGATGATCCTTTTTTACCTATATCTTGTGAAACTATTCCTATAGACGTAATACATGCACTCTCACAGGGGGCCTCCATTGTGGCATTTTATTGGCAAGCATTAAATTTAACTTAATTATGTCCCTCAAAACACTATTTTCCTCATTCACCTTTTCATGATTGAATTTATCCTTTCTTAATTGCTACAATTTCTCCTTTTGATTGGTATATGTAATCAACCAATCATGTTTTAATTTCTCCAATTTTCTCCCATGTTCCTTTAAAGGACCTATTTCTTTATCCTTTACCTACATTATAATAACTTCTAATTTTATGACTTTATTTTTCAGTGCCCTTATCTCGTCTTCTTATTTATTGATCAACTCATGACCCTGCTCTAACTCCATCAGACCTATAACAGACTCATTAACCCCTACAATAGGCCCATCCTCTTCAATAACTTCAACAACAAGATTAACAAGTTCTTCTCCCTATTCTACCATAACTATCTTTGTTATAGGCATCATTGATTCAAGTTCTCCTAGAACAAATCCTTCTACTACAAGATTCATCATCATAGAATTTTTAGCTACAAGTGTTCTTCTCTTTCATTTAGTGCTCGATGACACCATTTCCTCTAAAATCTCCACCTCATAATCAAATTGAGCTTCTTTCTCTAATCCTGTAGCTTGTTTACCAGTCATGGATGCTAAATTCTTAAGTCCCGCAAATGACCTTACATTCAATTTTGGAGTAAGGGGTTTTACGTGTTCTTCATCCCCATATTTAGATTATTCTATCCAAATATGTCACCTCCTTCGCTTTCTAATATCTCTTTTTGTAGTTGTAGAGGGACCTACTTTATCTCTTGGAACCATACCTATAGGAGGTATATTACTTGTTTTGATATGTGCATCATGGATAGGGGCATGGTCATCTTCCTTTGCAATATCTTCTCCTTGTGTGTTAGGTGTTGCAACAAACACTTCCCAAGTTAATTAGGTTTGCCTTCATTTCAAGGCCTCTATTACCACCAACTTAATTAACCCATGATGGATAAGGTATTTGAGTTTTCTATTTTGCACTTCTAAAGATATCTTTCTCAAGGATTTGAATAAAAATATGAAACATTCATGATTCTTTGATGTCTCAAATACACCATTAAATGAAGATGAGAACTATAGATAAATGAGTAGCTTCCCTCACAAGTCATATACTAAATGAGAGCATATGCCACCTCTGACCATAGCTCCAGTAGTGAGGTCCACAAGATTCCTTGGCTAGGCACCATTTGGGTTCACTCTCTTGACTTAAAAAACTCCTTGCAAATGTTTTCTAAATCTAGTCTAGTAATGGGAGAATACTTCTCCCCAATGATAGACAACCCTATAGCAGCTATGAGCAACTCCATATTGAAAGGAAAATCAATGCACCTTATTACAATTTTATCCCCTTAGCATCCCATGTTAAAATTAAGGACAACTTGGTTGTCAAATCCCTGTAATCATTTAAAAAAAATTGTCCAACCTATCCCCTTAAAATTTTGATAAATGCTTCACTTTTCCTTCAACTAGCCAACACCTTTTGGCTCTATTCGATTATGTCCACCACCCATTATGTTCAAACTTCAATCCATTGCCCTCTACAACACTACCTACACAATGTGTTTCCACACCATGCCGATATCATTATTTTTTATCAAACACGTCATAAATAAAAATAATAAAAAGCACCACGTGTAAGGTGTCTATGCTGGGATTTGACAACTGACAACTATCAATCTAACTTAATAAATTGATGGGATGGGTCATATGTACATGATACTTTCCCCACAAGTTAAAGAGTTGAACAAGCATTTATGAAGTTTTGTTGTATGCTAAAATTTCGCATCATACACATGTTGAAGATTGAATGTACCACCTTATTTGATATTGTGTTATGTGTGATCTATTCTTATAATCTCTTCATAATTTGATGTCACCTTCTTCCTAATTTTTAAGAGGAGTTATGGCAATTCGTCATCACTAATGACATTTGTGGTGTAAGCCTCATTCATTGTGTTCATCTCAAGGTTTTAAATCCTCCTAAATAGACCTTTAACACTTCATTTAGCTTAGTTGGCAAGATGAAGGACTCTAAAAAATAAGCAAATGTTCTTCAAAGTGCAAAAATGGGAGCCACGAGAACTGGGCAAGTATGATACTGTGAAATTGTCTCATGTTCTTTCTTTTGATTGTGATGCTATGGAGAATGATAAATGTGTTCTAGTTGGGTTGGAGTTCTTGTTAGAATGTCTATGTATTCTACAGTATTTAAAGGTGGCCTCAATTTTTCTCTCTAGTGCGATGGACCTTCTTCAAGATTTTGATTTCCTTAAAATGCTTACTTTTAGGTATGTACAAGATTATCTAATTTTTGAAGAAAGGTTCTATAATGCTATCATTAGACATGATTTGTTTCAAGGAGTATCTCTTATTGGGGGATTGTTTTCATTTAAGTAAATTATGAATGACCAGCCACCGCTTATATTTACAATGCAATGAAAACATGCCTTCAAAATGGCTATGTGCTTATTTTTTGAACTATGGTGAATTCACACAAAAGTGAAATTGGAAATGATTTTGCAAGAAAAGTGTCAAGGGTTTTCAATGCCATTCATTTCCTTCTTGGACATGCTCTGCATCCTTCTCTTCAAAACCCTCTTACAATGGAACATGTGCCTCCTCAGCCTTTGGGTGTTGTTGGTGCAAGTTCCTCTGACAATGCTTAAAATATTGAATATTGCATATTTTTGGGTTTTCAGATATTTGGGTTGTTCATTGTAATATCTTTATATGTTTTTTATACTTTGGTTATACTCCAATTGGGAGATATTTCATTGTAATATGATGATACTATGCATTTTTGGTATTTCTCAAACTTTTTAATATAACTATCAATGTTTACACCTTTTACCAAAAAGAAAAAAAGAAAATACATTAAGCCCATTTCAGTATAAATTATTGTTCAATGTTGTAAGCATAATTATTGTAATAAATGAAGACATGCACAAATATTCACACTAATTGATTATATTGACTCTATTTTCAAAGGACTTGAATGAGTTGGAAATTATAAAAAGTAAATATGGATTTTGGACAAATTGTTTGTAACTCAGTTTATTAATAAAGTTCATGAATTTGCCAAATATCTAGGTTGTTTATGTTTGACATTGGTTGGGAACCATCTTCCTCTTCTTCATCCTATGTTTCAACTGGCTTCTCTGAAACCCTATTTGAATTATTTGTCTGGTCCCCTTCTAATTGAGACAAAATATATGTCATACCTATTCTTTCACAAGTGGACTTCTAAATTCCAATAGCTCTATGAAATGGAAATGTTTGAACATTGTATTTGGTCATATAGAGCCTCAAAAAATTCTCCAAGTTTTTTTCAAGTTTGTTTTGTATCTTTGACTGAACCCAGAATCATTGTTTGGCACAAATTTGCAAGTTTGAAATATTCTGAAATAGAATACAATAGAATTTTTCTCAAACTTAATGTTTCCATAGCTTGGTTATTAATCCATCTTTGAAAGGATGGTCGATGAATTTAAACTATTCAATCATTGTTGATGTGAACAAATTGTTATGCAACCTTTGTCTTATCTATTATTCCTTCTATCTATAATCCATTTATTTCTACCATTCTACTAAAATGATTGGCCAAGTACCTCACCTTGCTCTAAAAATTCAGTGGTGAACTAACAGTAGACACACTAATGACATTCCAATATTGAGGATAAATTGTAGCCATTGCTTCCAAAAGTTCATCTTGAGGAAAGTGCTCTCTAATCTTAGAAGATAGACTTCTCACAATTTCATGCAATGTATCCTTTGCAAAAGATAAGATCTTTAAAATCCTCCCTTGTAACACTTTTTTGTCTGACTCGAGAGCTCCATCCAACTTTACTAAAGTGGTGTAATTTTATCATATATCCATGCACTGATGTGCATAGATCACCTATGTCATTGTACTCCAAAAATTTATCCAAATGTTTAATATATGTAATTACTTGATAGCTTACAAGCTTTGGACCCATAAATGCGTCAGATTCATTGATATTAGTGTCCAGAGTAAGACATAGCATTTTTCACAACTTTGAGTATTATACAATCTAAATTGTTCTATCTTGTGCCTTCTTTGATAGAACATTCATTCCTTCCAACAAGGAAAGAATCCCAGATAGAGTCAATAGTGTTTGGATGTATGTGAATAGTGCCAACATATTTGCTTGATCTGCATAGTTTTTGTTGAACAAGCCCAACAATGGCTGGTACTCTTGGAACAATCTATTTGTTGGGTCATGTAATGATAGCCATCTAGTATCCATATCCTTAAGTAGCTTGTTACTTGAAGTAAGTCCTTCAGCAAATCTTTGATACTCTAAAACTATTTTTGGATTTCTACAAAAATGTGTATACACCTCATGCACAAGATCTTCAACTTTCAAAACAAATTGAAACTAGCTCACAATTTAAAAAGCCAAATTCATCATGTGGGCCATGCAATGAATGTCGATCATGTATGGTGAACGTGATGTCTACAAATTAACAATAAGCCCATTTCTATAACCCTGCATGACTGATGTCCCATCTGCACCAATACAAACTAACTTCCTTGTGATCACCAAATCATCTAGGCCTCCAATATCTATTGAACAATTTTTATGATTTCCATAAGGTTAGCAAAGATAGAATTTTCTTTCATTTTATGAACTACAAGTAGATGAGGCTAGCAAATATAATTTCTACAATATAAACATGCATGCACACCCAAGAAGTATTGTCAATGGTTATCACCTTGTCTAGAGACAAGGCAAAGAAAATCACCTGATTCAATTTCTCCTTTATATCCTACTTCTCCACCATGGCTAGACATTGAACCCATTCCCAACCAATATTGATAGACCAATGGGAGAGTGGAAAGTTGGGCACTCTAATAAATTACATTAAATTTCTATACTCTAGAAGTTTGTCAACGACTGACCTCTATTTAATATATGGAATATAATTACGAGTTGTATAGTTTTAGACAAATGACTCGCTTCCCTAACCTTTCCAAATAGACCATATATGGAACCTCCAACAATGGAAATCCATGCCTATGATTGCATTATTCTTCATACTTGGCTACATTCAGAGCATGAGTGCATTCATCTTTCATTTTCCAATGCATTGAATTGACTTCAAGTCTCCATTCACATTTACCTTTTTGTAAACTTTACTACATGCTTCTCAATAGTGTCGAATTTCAATTGCAATGTCTTGTCTTTCTTTAATTTCCAACTACAAATCTTATAGAGACATAGGTTTGACACACCCTCTCCATCTTCACTCTTCACATATTCTATGAATGGATACTTAGAAACCCATTTGAACTAAAAATTTCTTGACATGTCCCACTGACGTGCTTTACATTTGTTCAAAAAGATTTCAAACTCAGGTTCAACCCCACCAATAGCATGGATATTTTCTCCCTAAGTGAACTCATTTCTCACACTTTCACTACCATATTGAACCACATCATGCCTACCTCCTTCAAAATTTTCATTTAATGCCTCCTTATTCTCAAGCTTGTTCCAATAGAATTCCTCAATCTTAGGTGGATTAAATCCTAGTTATTTATTCTTGATAAACCATCACCCATTATAGAATCTTGTTGTTGTTGCTTAAATAAGACTTTATGGTGGCCTTCTTTCTCTTTGATGGGGCTCCTCTTAGTCTTTAATTTTCCAAATTTGAGGATGACATCTTCTAACAATGTTAGAAAAGTGTTAAAGCAATGTTCTCAAAGTTGTAAATTCACAATATTTAAGTTATGCATATGTGAATCACTACTCAATTAAATGAACAAAATTGAATTAGTTATAGTGAAAGAGAAGAAGACATCACATGTATGAGATAATGCATAAAATCAAGGAGGTCATGAAAGACAAACACTATTTTAATATTCTAATCATTACATGTGGGAATCAAATTATCAATTTAATCATTTAGATTAAGAACCACTACAAGCACAACCAATTACCACATCACTATTTTTGGCCAATGGTGTAGCCTCCATCTCTAACTTTCTGTGTTTTATGTTTGGAGCCTCGCGAGCTATTGATGCAGTTTGATCGCATGATGTGGAATAAATAAAACATGTGGCTTTGTTTTAATATTATAGGCTCCTAATAAAATTATGTACAGCTAGGATAAACAAATCATTTCAAGTGCACCCCAATAATGCATTCAATTGTTGGAATATCCCAAACAATCAAAATTTAGGGAAATAATTACATAGTAATTAAAAAATAATATAATGAAGAACATATGCTTATATAAAACAATAATAATGTGAGAAACAAAACTCTACCATGTTTTGAAATAAATCTTCCCTTGATTTTAACATTGTAGATATTGAAATGCATAAGGAACTAATTTTCATTCATGAACCATTAAATTAATATTATTAATTAAATTTAATCATTTAGATTAATATAAAATTACTATGAGACTCGACAACTGACAGATCACTTTTTTCCTGGCAAATGGTGTTGCCCCTCTCTCTGACCATCTTTATTTTATCCTTGGAGTCCCATGAGCCATTGATACAGTTTAATCCCATGGTTTGGAATAAATAAAACATGTGTCTTTAGTTTAATACTATGAGTTCATAATAAGATTATGCATGGTTGAGATAAATAAATCATTTCAAGTGGGCCCCTGTAGCTATGACCCATACACCTATAGTTGTGACCAATACACCTAATACTATGGGCCCTGAGAACCAACACATCACCTTTTCTAGCTAATGGTGTTGTCTCTCACTTGGATAATCTTCATTTCTACCTTTGAGCCCTACCAAGCGTTGATGCAGTTTGATCTGACAATAAAGGATAATTATACATGTCCATTTAGTATTGCAAGCTCTTAATAAATTTATACAAGTGGGCCCCAATAGCTAAGACCTATACACCTATAGCTACAACCTATACACCTATAGGTATGACCTATACACCTAATTTTGTGGGACCTAATAACTAACATGCCACCTTTTCTAGCCAATGGCATTATCTCCTACTTGGATGATCTTCATTTTTGTCTTTGAGCACTGCCAGGCATTGATGCAGTTTGATCCAACGACTAGGAATAAATAAAACATGTTTGTTTAGTACTATGGGCTCTTAATAAATTTATACAAGTGGGCCTCAGCAACTAAAACCTATACACTTGTAGCTATAACTTATATACCTATAGCTACAACCTATGCACCTATAGATACAACTTATACACCTATAGCTATGACGTATACACCTAATATTGTGGGGCTTGAAAACCAACACATCACCTTTTCTAGCCAATGACACTATCTCCTACTTAGGTAATCTTCATTTCTACCTTTGAGTTTGTCCATGTGTTGATGAAGTTTGATCTAATAGTGTAGGATAAATAAAACTTGTGTGTTTAGTACTATGAGCTCTTAATAAATTTATACAAGTGAACCTTGGCAATGCATTCAAGTTTATAGACCTATACGATGGACATATTAAAATAAAATGATTACATGCCCCCTAACTGACATGTAAGCTTTTCTAACCAATGGTGTTGCCTCCTTATCTTTGCATATTCATTTTCTCCTTGGAGCCTCACAAGATGTTTATTTGGTTTGATTTGACAATGTGGGTTAACTAAAATATGTTCCTTTCTTACCTATCTATAGAAAAGAGGCAAGAGGCACAGAGGCAAAACATCGACATAAATTTATTAGGAAGGAAATGCATTGGGAACCATTGATATAGTCTATGTAAAAAAGAAATATTGAACTAATGTTATAGAGATTAATCATACATATATAATATAAAACTATTATAAAAAATAAATATTTAAATCAATATCGACACATGAGAAATATATAGGACTCTAGGTGCACATGAGAACTACTATTATAGAGATTAATCATACAATATACCAAAATAATGTGATGAAAATTAAAAATTGTGTCTTTTTTATTCACTAGGAATGGAAGACTAAAGTAGAGTTATAGCCTTTGTCTATTCCCCAACTTTTGAGAATGTACCCTCCCATCTCATAGTTGGCAGCTCATGGCAGATTGATCAAATGCCACTCCAAAGGATTAGAAATTGCAAATTTGTAATGTAGAAAATGGGTGAATTCAAAATTGAATTCCTAAAAAGTGAATGGAGTATTGTTTTACATAAATACCAATCCATACTACATAGTCATACTACATTTTGCATGGGAAATTAAATACATTAACCCTTAAAGACCTATAATTCTGAGGTAATGGGCCACACTTTCTCAAAACCACCTATAATTAAATGGCTATAATAAATGTTTCCCAAATATACCCATCATTGCATGGTGATATTACACATTTTCCTAAATTCACTATAATTTTATTGGTGATTGCACCACTATTTGCCCTCAATTGATTATAATTTCACTAGTGATCATGCCCCTTTTTTCCTAATTGCCTATAATTTCATTGGTGATCATGTTGCCTTGCACCTAATTGCCTATAATTTTAGTGGTGATCACACCACCATATGCATGTAATTAATGTAAAAAGGTAGGCAATTAAAACCTAAATTTGAAAAATGAAAATTCACATGACAAGAAATTGGACCTGGATTAAAAGTTGCCTCTATAATGTCTTGATAATTGAGACCAACTACAATAAATAGTATGGTGATCTAATGCTATTCTAAGATATTAAAAGATCAATCTGTGGGTGATCTGAAGCTACAATCACAAAAATACAATCAAATTTGGGTGAAAGCATATATTGCTAAAACTGGTAATAGTCACCATTTTCAACCCCTCAAAAGTTTAAAAAAAATCACCAATTGGCGACAAATCACCACTAAATTTTTTCCTACCCCTTATCTTTGTCAAGGCTTGAATCTTTCTCAATAATGTATTTAACAAATCAACCAGCATATTGCAAAACTAGAAGTCCAATAAACTTGCTTGCAAGCCCAAAATGCTTGACCATAATTTGCTAACCAAGTGCTTTATCAAATTTAACCTAAATACCACAAATCTTAGCATCAAAATAATCTAAGGCCTCATCCTAGAGGTAACATCCATTAAGGAATGGATCAACCTTAGAAGCCACCCTTTGTTGCTAATAGAAATAAATAACTAGATTTCACTAGAATACCTAATCTTTCTAATCCTATACTCAATGAAATCATAAACCAACTACCCCACTTACATGGGAGTGATTCAACATCAAGTAGTGAACATATCTAGGTTTTCATTGATTTAATGAATGATTATGTAGTGGAAGATGAAGATGTACAGTTAAAATTGCTTGTTTGGCCATTAAAATGACAATGTGAGGGATTGGTAAATAGTTTCTCAAACCATTCTATATCATTTTGGGAAGAATTTGTATTAGCTTATACTAATCAATTTGTTGATGAGGTTAGTCTTGGTATGTTAATTGATGAGTTCTATAGTGTACAGATAAATGGTGATGAACATTTGTGTGTTTAATATACTATATTTACAAGGGCCTTGAGGGATATTATAAAGCATGTAAGGCTTGGTGAATTAACATGTTTGGCTTTGTATTGTAGAGAATTTAATCTAGAACTAGGTTTTATTTTGATAGAGATAAATCCCATGAGTCTTTAGCAAGCTTACATTTGGGTTGTTCACATCAAAATAATTCTTAGGATTTAAAGGATGAAATAATTTCCATATAAAGATACCTATGTTGTTAAGTTTGTGCATTTGGATGCTCAATCTACATAATTGATTGTATAAATTTGTGATGTTGGAGGCCAAATTGTAATATATTATGATTCATTACCTTGGTTTAGTTGTTCTAGATGCCTCAAATAGAATGTGTCATTGCAAAGGAAGTTTTAAAAGAAGAAGACGAATTTATCATTGGGTTTATTTTGAAAAATCTATTGCCACACCTAATTGTAGTGAAGATGCTTATGCAACAGGTTGTAGTGAATATGATATAACAAAGAAGTAATATGAGGAACCAAGTTCTCCACTTGAGATTCAACCATATAGATTTGAAGCTAATGTTCTTAATGATGGTTTGGGTTACATGGATGATTCAAGTGATTGTGAATCCATCCATTTCAATGTTAGGATTGATCACAATCTTCCCAGCAATGATATTTTTGAATTTTTTTATTGTGCAAACTTAGATGAAAGTGAGATTCCAATCATTAAGCCCTTTAAAATGTATTATGGATAATTATGGCTATTGGTCTTTCCATTTTGATGAAGATTTAGACCTTAATGTTGAAGATAGTAAATTACTACACCTAAGTATGAATATCTCCACTTATAACCAAACACAAATGTTGAGATGATGAGCTTCACTATTTGAGTGACTCTAAGGATCAACATCATACAACCTATTTTAATTACACATTTGAGTTTCATACCTTTCATTATAATTTACCTAATGGAACTCTTTCTTTAGATCAATTCAATAGCTAGGTATGTTACCCTGGATCCCTTGAATGTGAGGAATTCAAATTTAATCTTCATTTGTTTAATTATGATTTGATTCTAAATCCCATTGAGGCATTGTATTATGAGATTATTTATTCTCCTATTTATTGGGACAACTTTGTTAGCTAGTGTGTTTATGAATTATGTTGTGTGGATCTACATGATGAATTTAAATATGATAATTTGAATGTTAATGGTTCATACATGATTTAAGATAATGTGAATGTTTATGGTTCATACATGCTTTATGATAATTTGTTTGATCAAGAGTAAGGATAGAAGATCTATTTGTTCTCTTATTCTTTCAACAACAGTAAGATCATACTCATGTTTGGAAGTTCTAGCGTTCTCATTTTTTAGCTAAGCAATGATTTCTTTATCATAAAAAAATACAAGAGATCATCAAATAATATAATGTTTGATAGATGAAAGAATTGGTATCATGTTTTCTTTTGGATTTGATCCATAGGAGATTTTTACAGAGGAGGGTCTACAACTCAATCAATTTTGGTGAACATCTTTTAGCTTTGTTTAGGTTTTAGTTTTTTCCTTGTGCATGTGTGTGTTCTTTGTGTTTGTATATATCTTGTGTGTTTTCAATTTTGGCCCTTTTTCCTATTTTATTTGTGTGGTATTCTTTCCTAGAAATGCTTCTTGATTATTGTAGCATCTACAACAGATGCACATCCTCAACTAGAGCCATTATTGACACCTAATTTGATAAATCCCAATAATGGCTTTATGTGCTTGCCTTGTTAATCCTCAAGCAACTTATTCATGTAAATTTATTCCCCACCTTATGCTTTGGATCCTTATTTGGTGCCTTAGTTGAGTCATCTGATGCACATATATGGTAGTGTAGTTTGAAGATTTTGTGTAAAGGCTAAGATCCTAAACCTTGCCTTTACCTTTATCTTTTGTGCACTTGGTGACTAGCTATTTTCTTGTGTATGATGATGGACTGACTTGGTAGGTTTTAAATCATAATATAAATTAGTCTAGCAACATCCATTGATCTTTCTTTATTAAATAATGTGTGTTCCTTTATCCCTTTATGGCCTTTGATAGAATCTCTAGATCATAGGAACTATTGAGTATCTATAATAGAAGGCGCATGCGGTTTGACAAGGTATAGTGATGTACTATCTTGGGAGTTATGTTGACACAATTCCCAACTATAGGATGTGACATTTTAGTACCAATCGATAGCTCACACAAGTTTTAAAGGGCTCATGGGATGATATTAAAATGTCACACCATTGGTTAGTTAGTTGTAAAGGGCCTCACCATGGATTAATTTGAGCCATGATCTCAATAGTAGGAGCTTGATGACTATCAATCATGTTAATAACATTATGAGGTGAAAAGGAAATTGGAAAGTAAGGAATAAATAGTCATGATGTCTTCAAGATTTCGTTCTATTGATCTATTCTATATTAATGGTTCCCACCATCTATAGGGCCTAGTTAGGAGGTGTCAAAGGGAGTTAATACCATCTATTGATCCTAAGGGCAAATGCATCATGGTTGTTCATAGTAGTTCACAAGATACCAAAAGCCAAAAGTAATAGAGCTGAGGAAGTCTAGGGAACATGTGGTCTAGTAATTGATTCATATTGATTGAAAGAATGTTATGATAATCTCAGTTAGGTCTCTATCAATGGTAACAAATTAGATTCTTCTAGGTAGATTCTCAAGGAAAAATGTGATGGGCTCAATGTCTTGTCAACAATTCATCCTTGTCATATATGTTTAATCATTTCAAAAACCAATGGACCATTGATTATTCCACATGTTGTGTGCACATAAGATCTATACTAAGTAGGATGGTTTGATATCTTGGAGGCTTGTGAACTATAGATTTCAAAGGTTGAGGCTCCATTATTAATTGTGAATAATACTAGCAAATAAATTAAAACACAAAGGGAGCTTTTAGACTATCTATTTGGCCATGTGGCATCATTTGGTGAATTATGGTAGATGAGGGCTCTTTGATGGATCATAGTATATAAAACTTTGATCATTTGTCATTCTATTGTAACCATTGATTTTGAGGGAGATTAATCCAAACTATTGGGTGTGCTTAATGCTTAATAGAGTTTAGTGATATAGTTTATTGGCTATAGTTAAAATCAATATATTATTTCTCCAAGAGTCAGTCATTTCTCTATTGGTGCATGAATGGACTTGATTTATTGATATTGAAGATAAATACATTAGACTAGTAGGATTGGTTAATTTCTTCATGGACTAGAGGCTCAGGCAAGAGAGTGAGTGAAGAGAATGTGTGGTGCAACCTAATCAATAGTAGTATATTAGTTGATTAAGAAGCCACACATCTTGGTCGTCTATCAACATAACAATATTATTGATCTAAAAGGTGATCAATATAAACAATTGATTGAAGGTAAAGATTTGAGTCTTTAGATAGAAATGCACAACTCTAAATTTCAAATGAAAGGTTGCAACAAGGTTTAGGGTTGCTTGTAGGATCCTTTCTATTGTATATTTGAATTAAAGAATGCAA
Source organism: Cunninghamia lanceolata (assembly GCA_027924645.1). Lineage (NCBI taxonomy): Eukaryota > Viridiplantae > Streptophyta > Pinopsida > Cupressales > Cupressaceae > Cunninghamia > Cunninghamia lanceolata. The sequence continues at coordinate 3,824,865 of BSBN01000556.1, read as the reverse complement.
TAAGGTAGGCAAGTTATAGTTGAAGATTAAAATATAATGTGATATGGCTAATGCATTGATTGCCCATTTTGTAACAAGATAAATATCTACATATGTAAAGTTGGTTTGGAGGCCATATTACTACTTAAGGCATGTGGGTAGTTGGAGGAATTAATAAAGATTAGATAGTGCCCATACTAGTTTTGGAAATGAAGGAAGATTTTAACTCTCTAGAGTATGGGCATCTTCCAACCATAAAATGAATGTTAGAAATCATTGGGATTAGATTCTTACAAACATTATGCATACAATTTTGAAGAAGTCTTCCCTACTTGCAAGAGAGTTTGATTTAATTGATTATCTTGCATGATTCACATAAATAAATGCTTAGCAAAGAGGTTGTTGCAATAGTTTTAAGAAGGAAATGGTAGTCTTTTGTGACAAGATAAGATCTTTATCTTTTAGAGGGATCAAATGCCATAAAAAGATAGTCATCATTAAGGTCAAATATAATTACATGCATGTAATAGAATTTATTCCCTCTCTTTATCATGATGGATATGCAATAGTGCATATTGGAATAGATGTCAATTTCATAGAAAATCTAGAATAGAATTGTTAATTATATATACAAGTTTTCTCTTATTATAAAAGATCTTTTGTAAAACTTGGGATTTTGTGAAACACTTGGGACTTGGGCCAAATTTGTATAGGTGTCCTCTAATTAGTATAATCTTTAGCATCAAATGTTGTAGCTTAGGTCTAAAGCCTTTGTATCATTCATTTATTTGTAAAATCTGGAGGAGTTGTCACACAGAAATCCTCTTAGTGATTTAGATATCTCCATAATTGGTTGAGAATTTTAAGGGATAAGAAATATATTTTTGGGGTTACATTTACTAACCTATTGTTTTTTATTATTTAAATATGGTATAAGTTGTAAAATCTTTTCAAAGTATTTGAGAAGCCCTTTTCAAAATAGCATATGGGATTTCTTTGAGTGGTTATGGACGGTTAAAGAATCTCTGGTTGTGTGAAGTTTCATGAGTCTTTAGGTTGCATCTAAATGAAATTACAACTAGACTAATGGGGTTTTATATGTAATTCTAGTTTTATGCTTCAAATTTACAAGACTATTTACCATTTCTTTATATTTTGACTCTATCACTTAATAGACTAAGGCATCGGTCCTTTTTTGGTAAAATGACCATTCTCTATTTTTTTAATATCTTCATCGTGTTCCACAAATGACTTTAGTTTGTGTCCTGCTAATCTGGATAACTCAATAATATTTACCTTTTCCATATCTCTTGAGATCTTGTATTTGTTATCCATTTTTAGAGAGTTATGCATCTTCTAGATTTTGAGGTTACTTATGAAGTATGAAATTATTAAAGGTTTTTACATGTGGAGATATAAATTCTATTTGCATCTTTAGTTACATGTGCAACCTAATAGTAATATGTTGTTGAGAGATATTTAGGTCTACAAGACCAATAAGGTAGTGTAAGGGGTGCCTAGTGACAATATTTGGAGTATCCTTATGAAAATGGTGTGGCTAAGCTATGCAACTTGATTTATTTTTAATTCTATTTAATTATCGTGTAGATATATTTGGGAATAACCTCCTTATCCTAGCAAATCCACAAGTTTAGAAGAGTTTCCCTCACTTGTTATTTCATTAAAACTACTTGCATTTTGATCATGAAGCCTACATGATTTTCTAGCCTAACTTGTTTCCTTGGGGTTATTTTCCATTTTATGTATTCTAGGATTGTAGGAAACACTTTTGAGAACCAACACTTTCTACTCTCAATAGGAATCCTCTAAAAGAGATCCTTAATGTTGCTTATTTGTGTTATTTTTATTGTTAAATGTGTGTCTTACAGTATTGATGTTTCTCTTGACCTATTCATAACTATACCTTATAACTCTTAGCTTCTACACATGTGGATCCTCTTTTCTCATCCTATGTGTTCTTATCATCCACTTGCTCCTAGTTTCTTTCCTTTATGTTTTGTTATTGTCCTAATTATTCTTCCTATCTCACTACACTCTATTCTATTTCTCCTACATTCTATACCATTTGTAACATTCATTTATTTATAGGCCATATTATAATAGTTTAAAAACATTACATCATCACATTATAAACACATAACCATCACAATAAAAAAAAAATGTACTAAACCTTAAGGTATTGGGGGATGGGTTAAAAGATTGTTTATCTAAGGTATTTATCTACTAGTGAAATAGATTCTTAAGGTCATGAATGATGAACCTTGGAAATAGCTTGTTAGGCATAATTTGGTCAATAGTTATTCTAATAATTATTCTTAGTTGATTGGGTTGCACATGTGTGGGATATTATGTTTGATAGTTTCAAGGTCAAGCCCTTTGGCTCATCTATTTTAAGTTCTATTTGGAAGGCCCGGGTGTTTGCTAGAGAATATACTAAAGGCCATGGGGTGTTTTAAGCTAACAAAGAGCATGTTTTATCTTTTAGATAAATTTCGTGGGGTTTTGAACATAAGAATGTCCCATTGGCCTACACAAAGGCACATTCACTGAAAGGTCTAAAAACAATTGAAAAGATTTTGGGTAAAGAGGGGTTGCTTCCTTGTGAAGTTTTACATGAAAACTTTCATATTCCTTAAGAGCATAAGAGAACTTATACTTTGGTGAAAATATCTAGTTTGGATGGGTATTTCAAAAATATATCTTGGTTTGATAATGATCTTTGGAAGTCTATAAAGTGGATTGGAAGCTATAAGTTGTTACATGCTTCACCTAAATTCTTGTACTTCATGCCATCTTTTTTTGATAATTGGTTCCATATGGAAAATTCATTGTGGTGGTTGTTTGACTTGGTTGAGGTTTGGGCCAAGAGGTTTAAGAGGTTATGGTTTAAGTTTTTAGAGCCAAAAAAATATTTTTCATTGGTTTATGTCATATCAAAAATTAGTTGTTGGTGTTAATTTTCATTCTTCTATATCTAATTTACGTATTGTGTGTGGTCATTCAAAATCTATTCATCATATTTTTATGAGTGTAATTTATAGTTTGGTTAGTGTCTTAATCTAAAATATTATGGTATTTATAGGTTTGTTATGTCATAAAATGTCCCCTTGGGGGCTTTTCCCTCTTAAGGTTTATCTCCTGGGTCTTTAGAATGCATTTAGAGTATCTTGCATGTTAATTTTGACTCCTGATGAGAAAACCCTAAAGTCTTATGGTAAATAGGACCTAGGGGGTGCTATTTTGATGATCCTTGAACAGAAATAAGGGGGTGGACTTGGGCGCTAGCACCCTAGTCCTACCCTATTTTAGGTTTGCCCTAAATTTAAATGTCAGTTTTATGACCGTTATTTAGGTCCTATGCCGACATCTCAACTTTGAATTACGAAATTCTTAGCGAGAATCTTTGTAGTTGCATATATAAGCATGATTAGATTTTATTTGCAAACTAGATGGGCATTTTTTATCTACAAGCTTATGTCAAAGTGATTCAAGGCATTCATTATGTTGCAGAGCAGTATTTTGTGTTGTTATTGTGTTTGTATTTGCAGATTTGACTCCATCTCCTCATGGCAATGAAGAGCATCTTCCTTCCATGAGATCTACACTTCAAGGTGATATCTATTGTGTTTTCAATCATTTATCATTTAGATTTTTGCCTCTATCCCATCAGGATACGCACTCTTATCTAACAACAGTGCTCAAAAGACTTGAATGTCTCTCCGGGGCTTGATTGAGGCAAGCCTCTAAATACCACAACCCCCTCCCACACTCAAGTTTGTGATTGTAAGTTATAGGTACCAAGTTTCGTGGAGTGGAGTTGCAGAAAGGAGGTTGTAGACAACAAGGATTTAGGATCTGACAAGTAGAGGACAAAAGTGAACATTTCAAGACAAGGGCATTAGTGCCAGTGTCCTCCATCTTTTCCAGGGTAGAAACAGAAGAAATTGTGCAGATCAGTGTTGGAAGGAGATCCAGATTCTGTGATGAAAACTGTACCTCAGACTAGGGCATTACTGCTAGTGTCCCTGACTATTCCTCATTCCGGGTTTTGAAAAATAGTGAGTTAATAATCTTTGCCCTTCACCCTAGCTTGAAAGGATTTGCCGTAATTCATTAATTTACTCATTATTTTTCTTATTTAGGGTTTTAAGAGTAATTGAGCATAAAATTGAGATATTGTCTGATACATATGAACTTCTGCATCATTCCAAGTGGCAGCCCAACCTGATAGGTGAATCCTCTTGCACAAATTGGAGGTTCAACTCGGTTGATATGCCCTTGACTGTATAGTGGTGAGAAGGGAGGATTTACCTTTGAAACATAAACCAAAGCATTTCCTTCCTTCCTTTTTAACCCTAAACAAGGTTGAAATTAATAAATATGTATTTCAAGAGCATGGGATGTTATTCATTGAGTTCTTATGAGAAGTCACAATTTCCATTGTTGCTTGGCATGTTGGCTTGTAGGTTCTGTAGACACCTAAAAATGTCTTAACCATCTAACCATTCTTTGACATCACCCATATCATTAATTTCTCTTCTAATTAATTAATTAAATTTTTATTTAATTAATTAACTCATCCATTCCCTTTTTTCTTCATCATTTAATCCCTAAAGTTGAATTAATTTAATTAATTCAATAGTTACACTTACTAACATTAGCCCAATTAATTAAATAAATATGACAAGTATTTATTTGATTAAATTCTCCACTTCCCTAAACCTAATTAATTAGATAAATCATGTTTATCTGATTAATCAAACCTACTAATTAGCCTACCCCTAACCTATTTGATTAAATACCTATTATTTAATTAGCTACCCTAGCCTCCATAACCCCTAGACCTAAATTAATTAAATAAATCATTATTTAATTAATTTTAACCCCTAATTAATCCATCCACTAATTTTTTCAGACCATATTAATTAAGCTAATCCTCTTGATTAGCTTGGTTAAACCTCATTTAACACTCATTCCCACACCTCCCAAATAAAAAATTATCTTTTATTCCACATAAGGTAATTTTTTATTCTAACTTGTCCTAAATCCCATTTAATGAGCTCTTACAACACCTAATTTGTCCTAGTCTCCATTTAATGGGACTCTTCCCCATGTGAATTAAAAATTCACTTTTAATCCCCTTCATCTAACTTCATTAATGCAAAACCATTCCCAATGTGAATTAAAAATTCACTTTTATTCTCATCCATCCAATATTTTTGATCAAATTCAATCCCTCCATCTTGCAATCAACCTCATCCATTGATCTCTACATTTAATCTCCACCATTGGATCAAATCTCCCTTTATTTTTCCTATAACTACAAGCTCTCCCAAGCCATTTTATCATCCAATCTTTGAGTATTGTTATTATGCTAAAATTTCTTCCATTTCTCTCATCTTGAGCTAGGCTAGTAGTGATTTGCATTTGAGTTTTGAGAGTATTTCACATTGGAAGCCATGGGTAAAGCTAGAGCATTTGGGTGCTAAGCTCTCAACCTTATCAAGGAGGAGGACTTCAAGGTATACATTTGAGTGTTTTAAGCATTTGATTTGTGTGTTTCACCTTATTTGTTTTCCTTATATTCATTTGGCACGCACGGTGGGACCCCATGGTCCCTATCTAACTTTTTTTGTTTGAGTTTTGTCAACAAAATAGGGTTTTCAGAGGTTCAGCGCCAAAATCTCTCAGTTTGGTGCCATATTCTCGCGGATTAGCACTATCTCTGTGATTTGTTGCGCCATTACCCTTTGTTTTGGTGCCATCTCTCTGCGACATCTTGCTAACTTAGGCTTAGGACTTTTTCTTATGGCTTCTTAGAGGTTTTTAGGGGATTTTAGGGTCTTCTCCTCTCTGTTTTTATTAGAATAACATAGAGACAAGGGGTTATAATGGAAAAATTTCTCTAGGGATGCATGTAATAGTCTTTTCATCTAACCTTAGCATATTTGGCTTTTTTCTAAACATATTTCATACCTCTAATCTAGTCTTTTCAGTGTTTCTTGGCAGGTAGAAGAGTTTTAGCTTGTTTTGAGTTGATATTTTTAAATCTAATGTGTTTTTAAGCAGTTTTTTGGGAGACTATTGCAGATTGCCACCATCTATACACAGTTTGATGCTATTAGGTCCAGCAGTAGGGGAAGCGCAGGTATAAACTTGTTTTGATGCCATTTTCTGAGATTTTGATGCCATTTGAGCATATTTTAGCGCTATCTGAAACGTTGACACCATTTTACTTATCTATAGCGCTATTTTCTTTTTGTTCTTTGTTATCAATCTATATCCTGTTTACTGATCCTTTAGCGCTATTTTACTTGATTTTAATGACATCTCTATGATTTGTGGCGCCATTGCTCTCTATTTTGGCACCATTTTCATAACAGCTTATTGGGACCTGTGCAGGTTATTAACACATTTTTCAGGGAAAAAGAATGCTTGTCAACAACCAAACATCAAACTACTAACATGTTCCTTGCAAGATTTCCCTTTTTATGTGTGTGTGCATTGTTATAATAGGAATATTTTGATTTGGTGCACTTAAAATAAACTTGTGTGATCAAACTTAGGAACATTTTGTTTGGTGCTTAAAAAGAACTTAGATTTTTTGGCGTGTTTGGTGCACTTGCACATTTTTACAAGTAGATCCCAAAGGATAGAACAAAAGTATCCTCTCCCCTTGCTTTTCAAAGGATCTTGGGTGTAAGAGAAATTGTTCTATCTTTTCTTTTATCTTTTTAGAAAGAGTCTGCCTTGGTGGGAAAAGAGGTACTCACCCCAAGGGACAACTCTAAGCAATGCTTTCAATTCAGTCTGCTATATAAATGTTTTAGGTGAAAGCTGAAGACCTATTGATGATGTCTACTTATTCTGACAATTCCCTAGTATCCATGCACTTGTGTATGTGATACGTCAACCCCATTCTCTCCTTGCAAAAGTATTCATGTAAGTGGTTGGGATAGTCTCTTAAGTGAGTCACTACTGCATGAATAAGCATCAAGTCCATGAATTTCCCCCACTAAACACCTTAGGATAGAGGCCTACCCTATTGACCTATTGGTGTCTTGTTCAATGCAAGGGTATGACGCCCCCAAGATTACTCACCATAAGGCTCCCTTGAGATGAGACAGAAATCCCCAGCTTAGCATAAGCTACTTGTAGCTTTCTGAGGAGAGGGTGATTGGGTCATCCTTCCAGTCCTGGAGGCCCTTACCTGTCCTCTCTCGCAAAGACAAAAGAATGTACACACCTTCTCTAGGTGTGATGACATTTGAGTCAACAGAGATTCCAAGTGTGGGTTGAACAAGTTGCCATTCACCTTGACCTTAAGTAGATTAAGCATTATTTTTGAGTGTATTTGATTGTGTCTAGACCCGTGGAAATTTGGCCTTGAGGGGCTATTGAACATACACATAATGCATGTACTTCCCGTCAAACATTTGGCCATTGTGTTCTCTTGTTTGGAGTGTTTGTATGCTTGCTAAGAAATCTCATTAACAAACCAAACCATCAAACATTTAAGCATTCCAAATCAATCATTTGACATTCAAAATCCAAAAGTTTGAGACCAAAACCAAAAATTTGCCAAAACTTTTCCAAAAACCTAGACAAAATCCAAGACACTGTCTCATTTTGACACCATAACTTCTTTGTTTGGTGCCTAAAAATTCCCCTGTGGCGCCATTTTCTCTAGCACCATAATCCACTACTTTAATGCTATATTCATGATTTATGGCACCATTTCACTCTATTTTGACACCTTACCACTAGAATTTGAGACCATCTAGAAACTAAATTGCACGTGTCTGGTAAATTGTTCTAGAATCCTTGAGTCTTGCTCAGTCATAATCTGTGGTCACCTTGTCAAAATCTATCAAAACCCTAATTCACCTTTGACCATCATCCACCACCATTTTGCCCAAAATTCATCTATATACTTCCATTTTGACCTTATAGATAATCACTTTGACTATTAGACCCTTCATCTCACATCAATAATCAACCACCAATCCTAACCATAATCTATCTCCACATAAATCCAACCTAACCCTACATTTTGATTTTCATCTTTGGACCTTTTATCTATCCCTTCCAAAATCCATTTCAAATCCAATATCCACCCAACCTTATCCAAATTACATACATCAACTCTAAAATCAAAATCATCCAAAATCCAAAATCTAAAAATCCAAACATCAACCAACATCCAAACCATACCTCAAATCATTTTTTGTGCAAAAAATAAAATCTAGGTCTTACCATCCTATCTTATTTTGCTTGTTGGTCATTAGTCTACCTTCAAGTAAAATAATCATCCCCTTTTTGCCTAAGGTCATAAGTCTACCTTAAGTAAAGAGAGACATCCTTTTTTATAATCCAAAGATCTAGACCTATTCAAGCTCATCTTTGATTTAAGCATCCTTTCTAAACATCATCAAAATCTTTAACCATCCAAAACATCCAAATCACCTAAGGTTTTCCTTGGTTGATTATCATCTAAAAACCATTTATCCAAATCACCTAAGGTTTTCCTTAGTTGATTATTATCCAAATAATCTTAAAAATACCTTAATTACATCATCATCCCTTTCACATTCATCCTAAAATCATTCATCCCCTAAAACCATCTTGCTTCATCCATTCCCCCTAGCCTCTTTGGCCCAAAATTTTTTAAAATCAATTTGTCCATTTATCTTTGAGGTTTTAACCTCTAAGGTTTTCCATCCATCTTTGTATCATTATCATTAATCATCCTTAGGTTTGCAACTTTTGAGATTTATCCTGTAAAAGCTAAAAAACCTATATCCCACCATATCATTATCCTTAGGTTTAGAATTTTGAGATTTTATTCTCTTAAGGCTAAATCTTTATTCCCTTTCACCAAATTTCCATCATCACCTATCCTTGGGTCCAATACTTTAAAAATCCATTCTCTAAGGTGTCTATCCTCATCCAACCAACTAAATCCACACCCAAATCCATTGTATGCCCTTGACAAGGTCTCAAGCTAAGAAGAACAAGGACATAAAATCCTTTAGAATCAACTTTGGCATAGGGATGCCTCAAACCAACCAAAACAATGCCCCTATAATCCCACAACAATCAACATTTGATGCTAATGCTATGATAAATCCTTTTTCCCATCCAACCACAAGCACCACCATCCAACACCAACCAAGTGGATCAAGACGTCTTAAATTTCACACAAGACACTAATTCCATGGACATACTCGATAGAGTCCTAAAATAGGATCCCAATAGATATCTTGAATTCCTCCTTCAAAATGGTGCCACCATACCTAACATCACCACATCATCACAACCATCCACATCCCATACCATTCCCAACACATCCTAAGATTCAAATATCACCACATCCATGATTCCTACCAATACATTGACTACACCAAATGTTTCAACCATATCAACATCCACCATCACCATATCTACACTAAAAATTACCCTTAATATCCCCAACAACACCACGCACACAAGTACTTCCACAAGTGCACCCCAACTCGACACTAACACCATAGCTTTCATGACCCAATTCTTCTCATGACCACCTTACAACACATCCAACATTCCTAATAAAAACCCATGAAACAATCCTTCATCCAATTTCATGTTTGTACAAAATCCAATCTCTCAAGTATCTATTACATCCTCCGTCCAAACCACACAACAAAACCCCAACCAAAACCAACAAATTCTGCCACATGTTCTACAACAACTCCTTGCATACCAACAACACCTTGCTCTTCCAAATCAAATCACCCAAAACTAAATCTCACAACACCAAAATCCACCCAAAAATCAAATTCCACCTTTCCTCCAACAGTTAATCCAAAATCAACAAAACTACATTCCACAACCACCACCACAAGATTTATCTAGCATCGTGCAAACATTGATTCAAAAAGTTGACAACATACAACATGGAAACAAGAGAAGCAATATTATTTTGTGGATATTTTCCCATATCCGTTTAATAGAACATTACACATGACTCCCTTTCCTAAAAATTTTGAGACGCCAAAATTTGACAAATACAAAGGAAAGGGAGACCCTAGGGAACACCTTAGGGAGTTTTATATAGCTTGCTTAGAAGTCTCATATGATGATACCTATTTGATGAGACTATTTCCTAGAATCCTTAGTGGTCAAACCACTGAATGGTTTGCTCATCTTCCCCTCGACATCAAGACATTCCATGAGCTTGATGAGAAGTTTGTGAACCATTTATCCTATAACTTTGAGCATGAAATATCCATGACTGACCTTTACAACACAAAAAAAAAAGTGGGGAATCTTTCACCACCTTTTTGCAAAGATGGAGAGGCTTAGCAAGCAAACTCCCTTGGCCCATTCCTAAGAAACAACTAGTCACTATGTTTGTGACTAACCTTAACCAAGAAATGGGGTTCCATTTACAAATCCAATGCACATCAACCTTTGAGGAGGTTATTGATAAAGGAACAACCATCGAAAGATCCCTTATCACTAAAGGCTCTATAAAGCTTTACAATAATGACAACAACAATAACAAGATCAACAACAATAACACAAACAACAATACACCATCAAATGACAAACCTTGCTTTTGGGGAAAGAACAAGAATACCCTTAATAATGGCATCACCGATGTGAAAGCTGCCCAAAATGTACAAAACCCCACCCCACCGATACATCCACAAATAATAATGTCAATGTTCCTAAGGGACCACCGAGACAAAACAACAACCCTAAGAGAAAGTTCACACCCCTAGGAGAGCCCATTGAAAATGTTTTGAATAACCTTGTGAAGGTAGACTTAATCACATTACCCCTATTAGACCTTATGACGAAAATCAATTTAAACCCTCTTGTTTTGATGAGAATGCTTATTGTGAGTACCATCACGTGAAAGGGCATAAGACATCTAACTACATGAGGTTGAAACATTGTATACAAGACCTTATTGATAGGGGTGATATAACCATTGACGAACCACCGAAACAATCACCAAATGCTAACTTAGGAGCATAAAAGGGTCCCCTCCCCGACCATAACAAAGGTAAAGCATCTTCTTCCAACCAAACATATAATTTCTTACCACCTCCCTCTTCTTTCGACTCCATTGTGGGACGAATAGAAGATTCTTCCAACCACATTGACACCATCACTATTAGATCTAAGACACCAAATTATGTCATTACTACTCGTCATGGCCGCATTTCTTTAAGTGGAGCCCTTACCAACAATCAACCCTCTACATCCGCACCTACCAATCTACCATCCTTTCATAAGTACAGCCTCTTGGATCGCCTTGGAAAAACCCCCGCACAAATCTCCATCCTTGAGTTGATTCGCACATCTCCCCTTCATAAGGAAGTCCTCGACAAAGCCTTAATGGAGACATAAGTCCCTACCAATTTTAATGTTGACCAATTCCAAGCCATGGTAGGCCACATCACCTCACCCCATCACCTCACATTTTCATAAAAAGATCTACCTACATCCAATGCAGCCCATAACGAAGCCTTACACATCGAAGTCCTAATCCACAAGCATACTATTAAACGAGTCTTAATAGATGGTGGCTCCAGCCTAAACCTTTGTACTCTAAAATTATTAAAACATTTGGGATACTCTGATGCGGTTGCGGATGCTATTGAATGTATAAACATCAAAGGATATGATGACACCAAAAGATTGTCTGAAGGCACCATCAAGATTCCTATTCAAGTAGGACAAAAGATCTTGGAAACCAAATGTCAAGTACTTGATCTTGACCTCCCATATAATATTCTTCTTGTCCGACCATGGATTCATGCCATGCAAGCCATCCCATCCACCTTCCATCAATGCTTAACATTCCCCCATAATGGCACGGAAGTTACCATCTATGTCGATCCTCGTCCTTTCCAATATTGTAGTTTCTTGGAAGGACATGACTGTACTTTATGCCCTTACAACAATGCTACCAAACAATCCACCTCACAGGCCAATCCTATGTCATCCACCTCATACATCAATCCCTCTAACATCACGACTACATCACAAATATCCCCTCCACCTGAGTTCAAGATCAAAATAAGTGACATGGGATGTGGTGAATATGACCTTCACGGCACATTTTGTGTCGGCACATTTTGTGTGGGACTATTGGCATCTCCTAAGACATTTGGTGCTCCTAAGGAAGAGGAAGTCTCTATGGTGATCATCAAGTGCAAGCCATCACCTACCTTCAAGAAGAAGTACCTCCTTGAACAAGATGTTCTTGAAAATATATCTTCTTGGTTATACAAAGAAGAAGAAGAAAATCAAGAAGCTCCTACTCTCCCAACCGAGATCTATGGCAAAGGTCTCGAAATTGTCAAATACATGGGCTATAAAGGACAAGGCGGTATAGGTCTTCATGAATAGGGAATTGTGGAACCCCTCCAAGCACCAAGGAATCAGTATATACATGGGTTAGGGTACAGAAAACAAGAGTCTACCCTGTCGATGTCTAGTGTATCTTAAGTGAAGTCACTAAGGCCTTCCCTATAGTTGACAACATCAACAAAGAGGATCATCAAGACTCTTTTAGTGATTTCACTGAATTGTTCGAGTCCTCCATATGCACCATCTACACCTTAACCACCGTACCATCTACACCCAATGACCTACCTCTTATTTACCCCCAACTCATAGATTGGGACCAACAAGGACCTCCTATCCTTGATATCGCATAGAATGACGAAGTAATAGCCAAAATGATGGGGGTTAGAGACCACTTTCCCCGAGGAGATCATAAGGCTGGCTACATCATGGAACTGAATACATCTGCATACTTCGGGGAGACAACCCCTGCTCTTAGTCACAAAAATATGAAAATAAAAATAACATCCCCTAGTGAAAACTACTTTGTGGCACTTTCAGATGAGGAAAAAATCAAAATAAAGGACATATCACCTAGTGAAAACCTCCCTAAGGTGCTAGGAGATGAGAGCATGGGCCTTCCCAAAGTGTCTAAGCTATATCAAGAGAGATCACCAATCCTAATTGAAGCATCACATGAGATGAATCTTGGAACTGAAGAGACACCAAAAATCACATTCCGAGTAGAGCCCTCACAACAAAAGAACAAGAGGCTTTCTTAACTTTCTTCAAATAGAGGAGCCATAACTTCACATGGACATATGCCGACATGCTAGGATTACATCCCACTCTGGTTGTTCATCACCTTGCAGTGTGTCCTGATGCGAAGCCAATGAAACAAAAGCTAAGGAAAATGAATCCCCAAATAGCACTCCTTGTCAAGGAAGAACTCAAGAAGCTCCTCGATGTGGGATTCATTCACCCTATAGACTATCTTGAATGGGTATCCAACATTGTACCCATTAGCAAAAGTCATTGGGGGCATCTGTTTCTACATAGATTTCAGAGATCTTAACAAGGCTTGACCTAAGGATGATTTTCCGCTACCTAACATAGACACCATTGTGGATCTCACTACTGGACATGAGATGTTATCCTTGATGGATGGATTTTCTAGGTACAATCAAATCAGGATAACAGAAGAAGATTAGCATAAAACCTCCTTTATATGTCCATGGGGAATATACTACTGGGTTGTGATACCCTTTGGGTTGAAGAATGCAGGGGCTACATAACAAAGGGCAATTACAGTCATCTTCTATGACCTTTTCCATAGCATAATGGAAGATTATGTCGGTGATTTACTAGGAAAGTCCAAAACTAGAGAAGAGCACTTAAATGTGTTGGTTAAAATCTTTGATAGGCTAGAGTAATACAATGTGTGATTGAATCCCAAGAACTATGTCTTTGGGGTCACTTCCGAGAAGCTTCTAGGATACATTGTGTCGAGAAGAGGGATTGAAGCTGATCCCGCCAAGGTTAAGGCTATAGTGGAGATACCTCCACCCAAGACACTCAAACAACTTTGAATCCTACAAGGGAAACTGCAATCCATCCACCACTTTATAGTACAGCTCGCCAACAAGTGTCATCCATTCCAACATCTTCTCTGCAAAAATATAGCTTTTGTATGGGATAGTTAGTGTTAGAATGCCTTTGAATACCTGAAGGAATATCTTGCTAACCCACACATCCTTATTTCACCAAAGAAAGAACAACCCCTCCTCTTGTACATTTCAACAACAGAAACGACGTTAGGGGCCTTATTAGCATAGCACAATGAACAAGGAAAAGAAAGAGCTATATACTATATCAGCTGCACCTTGGTGACCTATGATCTGACCTACACTCCAATTGAACGAGCATGTCTCGACATTGTCTTCACTTCCCAGATATTAAGATATTACATTCTCAACCACAAGACCAAGCTCATTGCCAAGATCGATCCACTAAAATATCTACTGACTAGAGCAAATCTTATAGGACAAATGGCTAAGTGGGTTATGATCCTGAGCAAGTTTGAGATTGAATACATAGAAAGGAAAGCCATTAAAGGACAAGTGATTGTTGATCAATTGGCTAATGCACTAATCCCAACAGAACAACCACTGCTTGCATAATTTCCAGATGAGTCCATATTGACAATAGCACTAGCAGTAGATACATGGAAAATGTACTTTGATGGATCCTACATGCATCGTGGCTCAGGGTATGCATTTTGTTTGTCACCCCTCAAGGAGACACTATTCCTAAATCCTACAAAATCACATTTCCATGCACAAATAGTGTAACAGAGTTCATCACACACAATACAAAAGCTTCATTCACCGAGCCTCTCGCTTTACCCTCATAGGAGACACTCTTTATCAAAGAAGTCTTGATGGTACTCTTTTACGATGTCTCAACTCTAGGGAATCTGAAGTGGCCTTGCAAGAGGTGCATGAAGGCGTTTGCAGGGCACACTCTAGTGAACCTACCTTAGCAAAGAAAATTTTGAGGATAAGGTACTATTGGCCGACCATGAAATGAGTTGCTTACTGATTTGTGAAGAAATGTTTGCCATGTCAGCAACACGATGATCTCATCCATGCACCTTCATAAGAGCTACAGCTGATAAAAACTCCTTAGCCTTTTTCACAGTGGGGACTCGACCTCGTAGGTAAAATTCACCCACCCTCATCCAATGGCCATAGGTTCATCATCACCTCTACCAAGTACTTCACTAAGTGGGTTGAAGCCATTCCACTCACTTTCACCACAGGCATCCAAATTGCTAAATTCATTCTTCATTACATAATATGTCGTTATGGCGTTCCCCATTCCATCATCATAGATAATAGGAAACCGTTCAAGAACTAGGAAGTCCGTACCCTATGTGAGAAGTTTCATATCCAACATCACTTTTCCACACCATATTATCCCCAAGGTAATGGTCAAGTCGAGGCTTCTAACAAAACCACTTATGCATTCTGAAAAAGACGGTTAATGAAGCTGGCCATGACTGGCACCTCCAACTCAACCTCGCCCTATAGTCCTACCGCACAAGCATCCACACACCTATAGGAGCCACGCCATACTCTTTAGTATTTGGTTTCAAAGCTATGTTACCTATTGAGGTTGAGCTCCCATCACTTGGGATTACATTGCAAAATTTAATCACTGAGGAGGAGTATCGAGTTGCACGACTAAATGAGCTAGAGTTACTGGATGAAAAATGCTTGGATGCTCTTAATCATCTTCAAGCCTATCAAAACCACCTACGCAGGAGCTACAACAAGAAGATCAAGAACCACAAGTTTGAGATAGGTGACCTTGTTCTTATGGAGAATCAGAAAAACCTACAAGAGCACACCAAGAAAGGAAATTTTGAGCCTAGTTGGTTGGGACCACATGTCATCATAGCCAACTATGGGTTAGGAGCATATCAGCTTGCAACACGTGAGGGGTAGCCTCTAGATGAACCTATGAACATCCTGCATCTAAAAAGGTTCTACGCATGACTCATCAATTATCCCAAAAAATTCAAAAAAATTCAAAAAATAAAGAAAAACTTGAGTGCAATAAAGTCGTTCAATGGTGAAAATCACTTTGGTGATGTCTCAGATAAGTACCATGGTGAAAACCTATCTTAGGCACCATGTGTAGTGGTTGGTTCTACCATCTAATAAGTCCTCTTCCCTTCATAACATTCCACATCACACACATCCCATGGCTTGGAATTCTAAAACATCAAATCCTATCACCCACCCTACATTATCCCACCAAAAGCTAATCCACAGAATGAGGATCCTTGTATGCTTCCCCTATATAGCTCAAAACTTCAAAAAATCTAAAAACATCAGAAAAGCCAAAAAACCCAAAAACATTAGAAAAGCCAAAAAACCCAAAAACAATACAAAATCCAAAAAAATTACAAAAAATCACAAAATTACCAAAAATAATCCCACATCATCATCCTATGCAACACATCATCTTATGCCATCATCACACACCCATTTTGAACCATCCCCACATCATCAAGTCAAACTAGAATTGCATATTCATCTGACCCGCATCTTAAAGAACCTTGATCCCGTGGACATAGGGTATGTAGGCAGTCTAAAATACAAAGGAAGTATCTAGTACTCATATATATAAGATGCACCCATCCAACCCATTTAGATGGTCCCTATCTTCTGAGCTTACTAAATTCACCAAGCAATACACATGTTAAGCATAACATTAAAACATCACATCTTACACAAAAATCATCAATCAACAAATCAACCATAATCATCACACATGGCCTTGCTATCCTTTTGCCCACCATTCAAATTTTATCCAACAACATCCAATCTATTCTTGTCTTAACGGATATATCATTCCTACAATAGGTAGAATCCATCATCAACACTTATCTTCACAAGAGATACAATGGTTGTTTGTGTAATTTGTTGGTATTTTTTATTATTAATTTTTACCTTCTATCTTGTTCTTGCAATCATTCCAAAGCCACCTTGATCTCACTATATCAGGGTATGTGGCAAAAAATACCTAGAATAGACATGGTCATTGTTTTGTATGCTGTGCTTGTGGGTTGATTTCATTACTCCAAGAATAGTATTTTTATCTTGAAGATAGGGTCGATTCTAGCATAGTGTTCCCCATTTGTATATAAGGTTAATCATACCTTCTATGTACTAAGGGAACTTATGCTATGAGTCCCCTTCCCTCATCTAGGCAAGGTTATACTACCTTGGGCATGCATGAGGTCAACCTATTGCTTGTGAGTCTAGTCCATGCAAAGATGGGTATATATCATCACCTTGGTCCTTTTATACCTTGGTGAACAATATCCTATTTTTCTATAATAAACCTAGAAATGCTCCCAATCATGTAATGCAAGTACTTTTCCTAGATCATCCATCTCCACCAACCATTCAACACAATATCTGGACTTAGCATTTGAAAATGATTCAACCCCCCATCCATTTACTCTAACATAACCCCCATCCATTCACTCTAACACAACCCCCCCATCTAACATATCCCTTCCCCCCACTAATCAATCATCCTAATCAAATCACTCTACATAATTCACCCATCCCAACAAAACCCCTCTAATAGTGTGGCGTCTAGTGATCTAGTATCCCCCAAATCTATTCCAACCATCCCTAAACCTATTCCAACCATCCCTAAACCTATCCCAACCATCCCTAAACATCCCCACCACCTAACCCCATTGCCTAGGGTTATACGAACATCACATGTATCATGACACCCAACTATATCATCAACCCATCCCATTTCTCATCTCATCTATCATTAATCATTTGCACTTATCCATTACCATTCCATTAATCATTTCATTATTGTATCATCAACCATCTCATATCCATTAAACATTATCATCATTATTAATCCATTTATCAATACATAATATTTCACATCCATTTGCATTCACAATATATGTTTATTGATTTGAGCATATATTCACATCCATTTGCATTCATAATATATGTTTATTAATTTGAGCATATGTTCACATCCATTTGCATACATAATATATGTTTATTAATTTGAGCATATATTTCCCATTCACATTCATTTGCATTCATAATATATGTTTATTAATCTGAGCATATATCCCATTCATATCATCACACATCCATAAATATCCATAATCCATAAACCATCATAATGCATAAACATCCATAAGCATCCATAATAACATAAACCATCATAAAGTACATCGTCATCAAAATATACATCACTCAAAATAATAAAATGTCATGATACAAAATACCACAAGGGCCAAAATACATCAGACAATAAAAGATCAACCCTAGGCTGATGACCCCCTAGCAGAGTCGGTGGGAGACCCAGGAGGCCACTGCTGCTACTGAGGTGGCTATTGTGGAGGTGCATGTGGCTGAATGGGTTGCTGCACTAACTGCATTGATCTCCTAGACCTGTATGACCCAGACATCCTAGAGTTGCTCCTCTGACTATAATTAGGCACACGCTGGCCCTCAATGACTATTGTATAGTATGCACCATAATATTACTTGGCCCTAGAGCACATCTCTAACAACTGATCCTACAACTGCTAGATATGCTGCTAGGAATCTGAGTAAATATGGCCTATGCATGTGCCAGATACCATATCTTGCAGTCAGGTAACCTCTTCCTGTAGGGCCCCCACCTATGCATCTATTTCCTGATGGAGGGACCTCTCTGTATCTCTCTTTGTAGTAACCTTGGCCACCTAGGCCTAGAACTGTTGAATCTATCCCTGTAGAAGTGCTACTTGCACCTGTAGTGTACTGATCTATCCATCTGCTCCACTACTCCCATCCAACAGGGCAATTGCTCCACATAGCTGTTGAAGCTCCTAACTCTACCTCACCACCATATCCTCTAAGCTAGCAACTTGGGCTCATATGGTATCCACATTCTCCTCATCATCTGCACAAGTGCATTGATGCCTAGTATGTACACTCAAAATAGGACCCGGTCATGTCCCCGAGCTCCCTGCCTCCGCAGCCCCTACCCCTGTAGATGCCATTTGACTCTCTGGCACCAGCTACTGTTGTGTTTGTGGTCTAACCTATTGCTGATGTATCAATTATGGAGGTGCTTGTCTCTACCCCTATTGTCGTGGTGGTGCCTATGGTGGCGACATCTACCCCCTCTATGCCTACTTCTAGGGTGGTGCCTGTGGAGGTACCTGCCTAGGTCCCTTCTACTATGATGGTTCCCATGGCGGTGGCATCTAACCCCTCTATCCTACTTGTGTCTACTGCATAGGTGCGTACTGTTGTTATTGCCTCTGTTGTGGGACATACCTAGCTGTCCGCTACCGCTGAGGACTCTATTGTCCTCGTCCTTGTCCCCTCTCAACCAGAACCTACTCCATTGTTGTTGAAACCAACATCCCAATGGGATCATCCTCATCCAACTCAACCTCCTCCAACACTATCTCCTCCTCCACCTCATCCTCTACTATCATATATAGCTCTGCAACAGGATTTGTCAAACGGATTGGTCTCCACACCGCCCACCACTGATCATAAGCAGGGGTGGTCCCTGCATCAATCACTGTGCTCCTCCAATCCCACTGCTGGGGCTATAGCCCTACAAAATCCTATATCACCACGAATGGCACTATCTATGGAGGTCATCTGATGTCCCGAGGTGTCCTAGCAAAAATAGCCATCGCCTGTGGAAGGTCCTGGCGCAACCCAAACTATCTCATCACTTGAGAGGGGAGATACATGTCCATCGTATGATCCCCTCAACCCATCAGGTATTGTGCTTAGAATGCATAATGTAAATGAATGTGCTCATCTGGCCATGCCTCCACTCCAATGTATGGGTGCCATGTGATACGAATTAAGTCGTTTAGAATCTGCCACCAGTAATGCAACTACCCAACATATGAGTACTGAACAAGAGCCCTGTATAAAAAGATGAATGCCTTGAACTGCCCTCAAAATAATGCTCCATGTGGCCTTGTAATCCCTATGTGCTTAAAATCCCATACGTGAAGCAACGTCACCCCAGCAGACAGAGCCCCATCCAACTGGTACACAACAGTGTGCATCTAATGATATAACTGCCCCAGCATGCATGGTCCCCATGTAGACATCATCTCATGTAGCACCATCCCCTCAATCTCCTCTCCGCAGTCTACTAAGAAGCCATGTGCATGTCGATCTAGCATCACCAGACCCCCAATCATTGCACATAGAAACAATGTGAAGTCATCCACACCTGTCGCCAAAGTTTGACCGTAGATCATCTAACGTCAATCCTATGTCAAAACTGGGTAGCCTGGGGTAAAATCTATGTCTAGTGCCGCTCGTCCTCTAGCAATGTCATAAGTAGCCTGTGCTCCATCGATCGATAATTGCAGAATGCGATACACGTCCTCCAAGGTGATGGTAATCTCACCTATGGGAAGGAGTAATGAGCATGTCTCACTCCGCCATCACTCTACTAGGGTCGTCATCATGGCCCTATGTGCCCATATGCTAGGCATCTTAGCCACTGTTTGCAAACCCAATCTCCCTAACCTGGCTAATGTAGCCTGGTCGAAACCCCCTAACAACTGCATAATGGGGGGAACATGCCGCTCCTACGAAGCCACAATCGCCCCATCAATCTACATACGCAAATTTTGAGTTAAAAACTTAGCATTTTTTGCAAATCAGTGTTATGGTGCTAATTTTCCCCCTTTTGGCCCCAAAATCAATTTTGGCGCTAATTCTAACCAATATGGCGTCATTCCACGGGATAGCACCACTCCTGCCAAATATGGCACCATTCCAGAGGATGACACCAATTCTTTCAAACATGGCGTCAATTCGGCGCTTAACCCTTAAAACCCTAGTCAACTTGCCAAACCCTAAGCACCATTCTAGAGGAGGATGGTGCCACAAAATCTAGCTATGGCGCCATTCCAAAGGATGGTGCCACTGCACCCGCATATGGCACCAAAACCCAATATCGCTAGCGTATGGCGCCAAACCAGAGTTTGGTGCCGTAAAAAACCCATATGGTGCTAATACGCCTAAAATCCCCCAACTTGACATGGCATCAAACTAGAGCATAGCGCCACAGGAAAATGAAATAGCACTAAAACTAACAAAAATTCCCCTTGGTTGATGGTGCCATTCCAAAGGATGGTGCCAATCTGGCCGATTATGGCGCCACACTACGCCCACATATGGCGCCAAAACCCAGTATCCCTAGCGCATGGCGCCAAACCAGAGTTTGGTGCCGCAAAAAACCCATATGGTGCCAATGTACCTAAAATCCCCAGTTTTACATGGCATCAAACCAAAGCATAGCACCACATGAAAATGAAATAGTGCCAAAACTAACAAAAATTCCCCTTGGCCGATGGCGCCATTCCAGAGGATGGCACCAATCTAGCTGATTATGGTGCCACATGACCCTGTTATGGTGCTAGAACCCTAAACCTACCCTTTCTCATGCAATAAATGACTCAAAACCCTAGAATTGACAAAGTCAAGGATAGTCCACATACCTGGGGGTCCGCCAGCGGTGATCTCATGTATGTGCACACTCGCTCGGATAGATGCTCGTAGCGGGGGAAAGGTGGATTCACCATCTCATCTCCTCTTCTCTCCTCTTGTCCAGTTAGCTCAATGAGTGAAAATGTGGCACTTTGGGCCCACTTTTTCTATTTATAGAAGGCCATGTCATCCTCCAACACACTCTTTTCATCCCAAGGAGCAAAACATAACCTTTTTCGCCTATTTTTCTTCCTGTCAACCTATTTTTCTGTCCTCTATCCATTTTCCACTATCATTTCCTCCTTTTGAGAGCTCACCCAAAAAAAATTATTTATTCACCTGACCTCTCAAAAGGGCATCCCTCATCCATTTTATTCTTTCCCGGCAGCTAGGGCAAATTCTTTGACTTGACGTCATATCCCTATTAGGTCACGAAGCCACATCAAAGAGGGGCAAATGTAGACACCTAAACATGTCTTAACCGTCTAAGCATTCTCCGACATCACCCATATCATTAATTTCTCTTCTAATTATTTAATTAAATTTTTATTTAATTAATTAACTCATCCATTCCCCCTTTTATTCATCATTTAATCCCTAAAGTTGAATTAATTTAATTAATTTAATAGTTACACTTACTAACATTAGCCCAATTAATTAAATAACTATGACAAATATTTATTTGTTTAAACTCTCCACTTCCCTAAACCTAATTAATTAGATAAATCATGTTTATCTGATTAATCAAACCTACTAATTAGCTTACCCCTAATCTAGTTGATTAAAGGCCTATTATTTAATTAGCTACCCTAGCCTACATAACTCCTAGACCAAAATTAATTAAATAAACCATTATTTAATTAATTTTAACCCCTAATTAATCCATCCATTAATTTTCTCCAGCCATATTAATTAATTTAATCCTCTTGATTAGCTTGGTCAAACCTCATTTAACACTCATTCCCACACCTTCCAAATAAAAAATTATCTTTTATTCCACATAAGGTAATTTTTTATTCTAACTTGTCCTAAATCCCATTTAATGAGCTCTTACAACACCTAATTTGTCCTAGTCTCCATTTAATGGGACTCTTCCCCATGTGAATTAAAAGTTCACTTTTAATCCCCTTATCTAACTTCATTAATGCAAACCCCTTCCCAATGTGAATTAAAAATTCACTTTTATTCTCATCCATCCAATTTTTTTGATCAAATCCAAGCCCTCCATCTTGCAATCAACCTCATCCATTGATCTCTATATTTAATCTCCACCATTTGATCAAATCTCCCTCCATTTTGTTTATAAATACAAGCTCTCCCAAGCCATTTTATCATCCAATCTGTGAGTATTGTTATTATGCTAAAATTTCTTCCATTTCTCTCATCTTGAGCTCGGCTAGTAGTGATTTGCATTTGAGTTTTGAGAGCATTTCACATTGGAAGCCATGGGTAAAGCTAGAGCTTTTGGGTGCTAAGCTCTCAAACTTATCAAGGAGGAGGAGGACTTCAAGGTATACATTTGAGTGTTTTATGCATTTGATTTGTGTTTTTCACCTTGTTTGTTTTCCTTATCTTCAGGTTCATAAAAGGAAAGAGGATGTTAAAATTTTACAAGATGCCCCCATTTCCTAAGTATCAAGTTAGTGGAAAAGATCTTCAATGGACAGATGATGCTCAAGAGATAGTTTATGGTGTTGATGGGAGGACAATTTAACCCAATGTCTAGGAGGAAACTAGGTGTCATAAGAAGGTCAACCTTGTTGAATCTATTGGTGGCTCTAAAGAGGTTACAAAAGATATCATTTTTGAAGATCTGGTAGCATTTGATTCGAGCTTAATTGGGTATGTTAGCTCCTCAAACATTGGTGAAATGAATAATGCCTCTACCCTATACCCTATTGTTTTAGTTCAAGCATATCTTGGTTCATGGCTAAAGGAATGTGTTGATTTCAGAGTCAACACATTTGAGAATTGTGTTTGGAACTTTAATAAGGACCTAGATCAAAAGAAATATAACAAGTAGAGCAATAAGTGAATACATATTTTGATTTGATTGTTGTTACATGGATATTTTTTTTATATTCTGTATTTTGCCTTCTTATATATACTTTTTGATATAGATGTTGTTTTACTACATGTAGGTTCTTAGTTTGTATTTGGTCTAGATTTGATCATATCTATTGTAGTTGGAATTATGCTCTTTAGGAGATAATTTTGGTCCTATTTGTGCTCAATGGCTTGTATGAGCTACATTTGTAAACTTTATCAAATTAAAAAATAGAACAATAAAAACTCATCATGATATATATATATATATCCATCTAAGATGGAGACCTTGTTGGATCTTCAAGAGGCTCTCCAGATTTGGGCCACATAGATCTTGTAGGCTTCACTTATGAAAATACAAATCTATGGTTGTGTAGCCTACTCTAGCTCACTACTTCCAATCTACTCTTTTCTAATCCTAGTGCCTATGTATTCTCTCTAAGATTACACTACCTCTCCTTATCCCTGGATAGCCTCTACCTACACTAAGAATATCACATATAGTAGCTCCATGAATCTTATTATTGTTGGTGACATCTATTGTCATGTGCATGCCTCCTTTAGATCTCTCTATAGTCAATTTCTTTCCACATGTAGTAGTTCCCTCTCTTATTACACCTGATCCCTCTCTTGCCACACATGATCCCTCTATTGATACACCTCATCCCTCTCAATTGCTGACTCCCTTATAGAATCTATGAGTTGATCATGGGCTTGTAATACCTATCTTTCCTATGCTACCACCTACTCATAGACCTCTCTCTCATATCTAAGAGCATCCCCATTGGTGCATCATATGCTCTCCTAGCATCCTCTTGCTATAGAACTATTTGTTGTCAGTCTACCTATGTTATTTATGCCATCATAAATTGATCAAATAATGAGGCAAGGTTACGTATTTTCTTTATGGGCCTCTCCTCCTCATCTATTTCTAGTGGTGGTATCCCATCTAGAATATGATCTTGTGACCATGTGATCAATATCCTCCAATCATTGATAGACAATACATCCATAAAAACACACGTTCTCCATTGTTCCTCCACCATCACATATAATTAGTAATCTTAATCACATGAATACAACTATATACACAAGTCATTATACCTAGATTACCTAGTAGTCACTCATGATTAAAGATCACCTACAATGGCTTTGCATCTATACATGGCTTGGTCAATGACCCTCCCTTGTCCTATACATCAAGGACACCCTCATCCTCATCTCTAGGTTCCTGGGGAAACTCTCAATCCATACTTTCTTTGCCTAATATTTATAGCTCATTTTCTACTCTTTATGGATCCTCGAGTAGCCCCATCTTCTCTACAATTATCTCTCCCCACCTAGATATGTCACCACCCTTTGGGATCCCCCATCCACCATCTCTCTATCTCCCCTACTAGATACAAAGGATCTAATTGAGTAGTCCCCCACCATTGATGCCACTTTTCTATGCATCTAGTATCATCTCCATCAACCACTATGGTATGATCTACCTCTCCCTCCCCTACCTCATCCAACATGATATTTTGAGGGTCACAATACCTCCCCTTCATGATATAGGCACTAATCACTATGATGCCACACTAGGCACAAAGATTGTAATATTTTTCACACACCAAAGTGTCTCAAGACCCACTTATAGAAAAATATTTTCACATAGGTGGCATGCCTACCTTACACCCATTACCTCTTCTTGATACCCTATAAATGCATGGCATCCTCAAGTCACTCCTTTAACTTCCTATAGGGCCTCCATGTGATGCCTATCTCTAGCATTCCATCCACTCTCTCTCCACTCACTCAGTTATCCCACTCACCATGGTCCTCGACTAGTATTGTACCACATAGCTATAAATAAAATACCTACTTTCTATGACCAAATTGGTCTCTTAGGTATCATGATGGCGATGTGCTCAAATGACCACACTTGTAGTGTGCCCTCCATGATTACTAGTCCTCTCCCTATACAAACTAATGCATATCATAGTACAATTGGGCACACATACTCTAATCCCATGCAAACACCTCTCATGTGGACTCCATCACCTTGATTCACTCACTAGTTCCCAATGGAGGTGTACCCATCTCCCATATACTACCACAATTGTTGATATTATTTCTATCATCATCTTCTATACTTAAGGTATGATGGCCTGCGTAATCAATGCATATCATAGTACAATTGGTCCAACATACTCCCACCCCATGCAAACACCTCGCATGTGGACTCCATCATCTCAATGCTTCCACCAATCCCAAATGGAGGCATACTCCTCTCCCATATACTTCCACAATTTTTGATATTATTGTCATCATCATATTTTGTACCTAAGGTAAAATGGCCTGTATAATCAACCTAAGGGGATCCCCTTTGATTTTGTAACTCTCCTCCCCTCAACCCCTGCTAATGGTGGGTGCCCCATATAGTATGTGTGGGCATGGAATCTCTCTCACCGTATCATATCCCATTGATAATGTACCTATCTCCCTTAGATTAGTAGCCTTAGAATTCTCCATACATTCTCTAGAGGGACAACCAACTCTCTCATTTATAGTTGGAACATGCATGCATCTGAGTCACATCTCTCACTAACAATATCAACATAACACTATGGTACTCTATATCTACCAACTCTACCATGCACCACAATCTCACTACTATTAATAGATCTTGTTGCTCCTTCATCCCCATAAACTCTATAATGATTTTAGACTACATTTCATGATCTTTGTCTCACTAACACCTAGTCACAAACAAATAATCATTAGTCCCACATGTCAAATCAACACAATTTTGAAATATTTATTTACATAATTTAATTTCATCATCTACGTACTTGTACATCTTATTCATTCTCTTTCTATCTCTCTTTTCACACTTAGTTTATAAAAATTTCTCACACTACTAAGTCCCAAAGCATACATTTCCCTTTTCGTAAAATTTCTCTTTCCCAAATATATATCCCCTTCTTGAAATATTTCCCCCCTCCTACCGTTCTCTTCCTACAAAATTTCTTCATTCTTGTTGACAAAAAAATCCCTACCCCCTTTCTTTCCATAAACTCATATTAAAAATGATAACATTAAAACATTATTTTAAAATTAAAAAATTTTAAAAAATTGGCTGGGAGGGAGGCATGTGCACTACCCCTCACATCCTTATGGGGTGGGGGTGTTGGTGAGTCTACCTTAGGTCATGACCAACACTTGTGTAACTCAAAGGGGTCATTGCCTATCCCACCATTTTCTCCCCCAAAATGTATTAAATTTTTTTCTAAAAATAAATTGCTCCCCCTAATTTAACTTTCTCCATTCATGAATAAGATAACACTAAAATTACCTTAAAATTTTGTAAAAAATAAAAAATTGAACAAATTGGGGTTTTACACTATGTACCTCTATCCAAGTATGAATAGGTGCCAAGCTCATCTACATGCAATCCAATTGGGGTGGCAGAAATCACATCTCATTGGCATTCTACTCTTATTTTTCCTCTTCTTCTTTCCTCTCCAATTTTCAAATTTCAAAATGACTTCTCTTTTTCCCCTTTTGTCCTATTTATACTCTAATTTTTAACTTTTATTTAAGTCTTTTAAAATTTCAAAACCTTTTCACTAAAAACCATTATTCTAGAGCTAGAAATGGCCAAATTTTCTTCTATGAGTTCAATTTATTTTATTGTCAATGTCCTCATTCCTCTATTTTTTAACTCCTCATGGGCACCTCTGTGCTAAAAATTCATGTTTTGCATATTATTCTATATTCTCACACTACCCTTTATACACAAAAATTTAACTTTTTTACCTTCTTGATTGTTCTTTCAACCATTTTTTCCATAGTTTGTGATGAGGTATAATTAACCTCATTTCATAATAAATCATATAACCCTTTCTGTGTTACCTATTTATCCAAACCATGTTAATTTACTAATTTTATAAGCAACATTTGTTTATTTTTGATAGAATGATGTACAAATCTTTGTTTCCCAATTGATTGAAGTTTTCCACTAAAGTTGGCATGGTCGTGTGTAAAGGTTTGTGTATTCATGCAGGTTTTTATGAAGAGCCTAGTGGAACTTAAAAGCAACTAAAGTCAGCAAGGCTAGAATCTCAGGGTGTTGGAAATCTAGGAATACATAATCATGGACTTTATTGACAGTTATTTTATTTTCTATTAAAAACACTTAAGACATTTTATGACTCCACTTAGATCCTTTACTATGTTGAACCTAACAGACATCTAGTTTAGTTAAAAGTTTGTTTTTCTGTTGAAGACTTCTTCAAGTGGCATTTATGCATCACCTGAAATTTAGGATTTTGGTAGTATAGATTATGGGTAATCTCTAAAAAAATTGTGTTATGTTATGCTATGTTCTGATATACAATACAGAAGTAATGTTCAACTATTATGTTATGTGATAATTTTCTATGGAATGAAGCAACCAATTTTATTCTGGGTACTATATTCTGAGAAATGGAAATGCAAATGAAAATGGAGTTACTTTGGAGCTATTGAGATAATGCATGTGATTTGAATCGATAAGAAGATCTCTTGAGAGCTGGCCACTTGAAGGTTATAGGATAGATAAGTGTTTTATCTTTGTGTAATTGTGTTGTTCAATTCTGTTTAGTAAATGTTTTGTTTAGATTAATGTAACTTTCTGTTTTAGCATTGTTGTGTGTTCTTGTAGGATGTTGTGTTCAATTTTATAATCTTTAAGTTTTGTTTGTTATGCTAGAGTCTTTGGAGCATCTGCTTCATTCATAAAGTTTGTTATCAGTTGTTAGCTCAAGTTTTAATCCATTTTTAGTTGATAGTTAGTTGTCTTTTCAAAATTCATAGTTAAAAATGCATGTGTTGATTCCTAGTTAGTTTATATGCTTTCTAGATTAAAAATTCAAATGCTTTATAGATTAAGAATGGTATGCTTTCTAGCTTAGATTCACTTTGTTAAAGGCTTGTTCAAAAACTTAGAAAATCATTGCTAAGATGAGATGTCCGAATTCATTCCCTATTGCAAACTGCCTTGGACACTAATCGGTCGACATAATTGACATATTTCAACTAAAGTGTTAGGACCTCACAATAGCCTATCAATTTGCAACTAATATTATCAAATGTCTCTTAAGATTTTTTATTATTGTCACTTTTGGCTTTGGATTTGCCCATTGGAAATACCTTTTCTTCTATTTTTCACAACTTTGGCTTTCTTATTCCTCCCATGTGTTGTTCTGATAAGACAAAGGATGATGATCCTAGATTAGAGATAGCATCATATTTAGCATCCTTATTAGAGCTAAATCTAGTCTTGTAGAACCCTTTATGCTTGCTCACATATATAACTCTATGGTTGTTTCTCCAGTACTCCCTAATACTATTGTTTCATTCTTTGTTTCTCTTATCTCTAGCCTTTATATTTCTCATTCTTATTGCTTTCACTCTTGTGATTTCTACTAACATGCTTGTTTATCAATTCCTTTATTACTTCTTCAAAGTCAACAATTTATAAATGTACTTTCTACTTCTGTCCTGTTATTTTTCTATCCTCAATCACATGCTATGACCTTGGATTTGACACTTATATCCCTTATGTTGTTCATATAATTATTCATTCCTCTTGGTTTATCCATGATATCCCTCTTTCTATTAGCATTGTTTCTATTCTCTTGATTTGAAGGACTTGGGGGAATCACCATAATTTTGTGTTCCTAATCTCCCTACATCATCTTTCTCTTTATATTGTTCTCACATGATTGCTCGACACTTGTTACACTTTTTAGCCATAATTCCACTTGGGGGCATCTTTTTCCTATCACTGGGGGCATGATTTCCATGATCCCCTTCTTCCCCTTTATTTTATTATTGCACATACCTTGGCATTTTCGTTCCCCCCTCTACCATTTCCTTAAATTAATTGACACTATTCTTTTGCCTACTAATTTAGGGAGGGACCATCTACATATTAGCTATTTCACAATGATATTGACCACTTGGGGTTAGCCTAGCCTCTTTATTTAGATTGAGTGGCGAATATATTACCTTTATTATACCATTTACTAGATTTTATATTTTGGCCCTATCTTGGCCTCTTTATCCAACTTGCATGGGAACCATATAGCCATTATCATAGCATTTACCAATTTATGTTTTGGCTTGGCTTGGCCTTTTATCCAATTTGAGAGGAAGTTGCTTATAGCTAGGTAGTAACCACATAGCCATTATTAGGATTAATGTGCTATCAACATTGTAAATCCAATATATTTAATTACTCCTAACATTATTTTGTAAATGCATTTCATAAGGGATGAAGGTTCCAATTATTGCAGTAATTATTTAATTATGGTGATGCTAATTTATGTTATTCTACCTCAGGATAGTAAATAGGTAAATGTTGGATGTCCAAGTTTATTAATGGTTTATGATAGGTATAAGAGCATCTACTGATATTAGTGCCTTACATGTTGTAAAAAATCAACTATAATTGGACCGTTATCATAGAGCATCTTATGACAACCTATAAGAAGGTGTAAGAGGCTATTTTTAGCCCGTTGTTGACTTTCCCAAAGGTGGGCATGGGATTTTGTCTATCTTGGGTGTAATATTCTATAAGGTGGTTTTATGACATCTATAAGAGGCTAATAATAGCCTGATTGTGGGATTCCCAAGATAGGCGTTGAATATTCCCAAGTTTGAGCTCCAAGTTTGAGAAATTTCTTTTGTAAGCTTGCATTTTCTATTTAACAGAAGACTGAGAAGTGTAGAATATGAGTTGAATGTTTTATAGGTACATAGGTGCAGTCAGATTGGATGCAAGAAAGAAGGAAGTGATTGTATTGTAAGCTCTTTTGAAGATGATACAAACTTGTCCTCTTTTCTGGTGGAGTTTTTTCTTGCAAGGGTTTCTCCAAGTAAATATATGTGTTATTTGTTAATCTCTTATTGTTGCTGACTTTACTAGTTTATATCTTCATTGGTATTCTAAATAATAAATTTCAAATTTGTAGTTTATTTCAGATTTTTGTATTGTAGTGATTTGCCTCCATTTCTAACAGCCATGAATAAATGACCATTTTCTTTTGTTTTGGCTTAGTTTGTCCCTATTAGTTTGGTGGAAACAACATAGCCAATCATATTTTTATTGTGTTTTAGTGGCAATGACATATCCAATCTTATCTATTTTATTATCACATTTCAAATCTATTCCATAGACAAACCTTTTCTAAGTTACCATTCTTTTATGTAATCCCACTATAGCTTATGCGATCCCCTTAGAGCTTCTTCATATCTTCTTCTCTAGTGTTGTCAAAGTAATTGTATGGATTTTTTTTATATTGAATATCATAAAAAAAAATATAGGTATAAAATGAGGTGATATATCACCATAGAAACAACATTAGAACCAAGTCCAAAACAAAACTACTGAAAGAAAAATGAGGAGCTATCTACATATTCTAAAGAATCAACAGTAGTTTATAAAAGATGTATTAAATCTGTCTACACAAAACCAACACAATTTATGCAAAAAATACCACATATCTATTCCTAGCATCACTTCTCATTACTGGTGTACTAATACATGTCACATTCAAAAGTGCCAATTTCAGGAATGATCTTGTTTTCAAGGTCCAAGTCTTTCACAATAGGCTCTTATTTAACATTATTAATAGAGTTGACCTTATCAATCCTATTAAGAATGCTAATGTTATGTGTCTTTATGTACTCTCTCTAAATTTCCAACTCCTTTTCGTTTAATTTGCTCCTATCTTGGAGCCAAAAATAGGTCCTCTTAACCTCTTTTATGTACACTAAGGTAAGACCTTCCTCTAATGGGATGAAGAACCCATCTTTTGGAATCTTTAGAACCATGGAAACTTAAATAAAAATAAAAAGAAGAGTGAGGTCACATTGAGATTCAGTAAGGTATCTTATTTTTCCTTGGAAGACCTCTTCATTCCTAACTTTCTAGATATGCCATAAAATATTGCTAGTTAAAACTAGCCAAAATTTATTCAGATCCTTAGTAAACTTATGGACATACCCAAAAAGAATTTCATGCTAGGGAAAACCATCCTTAACATCCCACCCCAATCAATCCCCAAAAAAAGAAGCCCATAAATTGTGGGCATAAATACAATAAAAAAATACGCTCAATAGTTTCAACTTTATCACAAAAATCACAAGTTCTAACAGGAATACCCAACGAGGTCAACTCAAAATTAACAAAAAGCTTTTTGAGAATTAATAACCATATAAAATAAGATTTTTTTGGCTCAACAACACTAGACTAAACATTATTTAGAATATAGGACCACTTATCAACAAACCAATCAAGATTCTAGTTAATATTTAATTTGCAAATAATCTCCTTTGTATCAAAAAGTAGGATGTAAAGCTTCTTAGAAGTTATTTTATCAAAAAAAGAACCATCCTCCAAACAAAAATTCTCCAAATTTTCTATGTTCATTTTCAAAGAAATAGGAAATTTGACCCCATAGAAAGCCTTTTTCAAAACAAAGTAAGATCTTTTTTGGCTATTAGAAATATTAAATCTAGATTGTAATTTATCCAAGTCTTTAACCCTTCTATTATCAAGAATGTATTTGAAGTCATTAATACCCTTGGATGATCGCTATTTAGTAGAACAACCTTAAGTTAGTGCAAGAGGCTTGTTTTTCCAATCTAAATTCCACCAGATAGATCTATGAGAAGTCAAAACACTATCAATTCTAGAAAAAACATCTTTATTTTTGACAAGATGTTTAACACTCTCCCATGCCCTCCAAATGGTGCTAAAAACATTTAACCTAAATGGTTTAACTAGGAATTCTCCACAAAGAAAATCATGAGGATGCAGCGCTACCCAATTTTTAGCCTTTTTTGGTCTTGAGTGAGCAATATTATTTCTAACTAATATTTTCTAGGGCTCATTACCATCAAATGCCTTTAAAATTGATTTTACAAGAGATATTTTGTGTATCTTTAAGTATTTAATCCCAAGATCCCCCAATGTTTGGGGAGGCAACACCAAGACCCACTAACAACATGCCTTTTTTAACTGCCTTTCTCATCCGACCATAGAAAATCTCTAATCACTTTCTAAATCTTGCCAATTTGATAACTACCAAATAACCAAGTAGAAGAATAATATAAGCTATAAGAAGAAAATACCTTCTAGAAAATGTGAACTCTACCTGCAAGGGAAAGAAGATGAGACTGCCATTTTACATTCTTGCTCTCAATTTTATTAAACATCCACTCCCACATATCTCTCAAAGAAGGCTCAACTGAGAGTGGAATGCCAAGATATCTAACAATTTGTCTTGGTCCTCCCCATTGTGATTTTTACCAATGAACCACTTGAGTGAGGAATCCTACCAACTTAAAACAATAGACTTGTTATTAGAGATCTTTGCTCTTGAAGCTTTTTAAAACAAGTTGAGTCTTTTTAATACATTATTGAAGTTCTCTTCACTCATTCCAATAAATAAAGCAGTAACATCTACAAATTAAGCATTGAGAAGAGCATTATTATCAGGTAAACAAATACCTCTAGCATGAGGATTAATAAAATTAGTCTTAAAAATGTAACACAAAGTGTCATCAACAATAACAAACAAATTAGGATCCAAGGGATAGCCTTGCCTTATGAATTTTTGGAGAAAAAAAAGTAGTCAATGACCCATTTACAACAATTTGTGTAGAAGCATCACTAGAAAGAACCTTAATTCATTTGTAAAAGTCATCAGGAAAGCCAAAAGCTTCCAAAATAACAATCACAAAATCCCACTCCACCCTATCACATGCTTTCTCAAAATCAAGAAGCACCATATTAGCATTCTACCCAAAATATTTGCCCAATTTAGACCTTCCCAGCTAGTTATCAAATTTTCCAAAATATATCTACCTTTAATGAATCCAGTTTGATTCACTAAGATCACTTTAGTCAGAATATCAATCAATCTAAGAGAAAGGAGCTTGGAAAGAATTTTGTAGGAGATGTTAAGTAAGGTGATGGGTTTCTAGTTCTTTATAAGAGAATTACCTCCTTAGGCAAAATTTTGATCATTCCTTTATTTATATTGCAACCAAGAGAACCCTTATCAAAAACTTCCTTGTAAACCTCTAGAAGATCCTTAGGAATCCATTTGCTATTGGTTTTGTATAATTTAATAGGAAGGCTATCAATACCGGAAGATTTACCATTATTGGAGGAGTTCATAGGTCTAATGATTTCATCCTTAGAGAGCTCTTTGCTTATTTCTATAACATCTTTATTGATAACTTTTTTAGGAATAATTCTCGTACAAAAATTTTTAACTTCAACACTCAACATTATCTTCAGAAGAAAAAATATTATGATAAAACCTTTGAAAAATATCTTTCATTCCATTAATGTCATCAATCATAGATTCCCCAATGTTAATAGGACCATTTTTTCTTTGTTATGCCTAGATTTCAAAATGTTGAAGAAATATTTTGACCCTCTATCACCTTCCTTCAACCAATTTAATTTGGCGCTGACTTTAGCCCCTTGGTTCTTATAATTCTATATACATCTCAACTAATGTTTAATCTTTGTAAGTTCACCATGAATATCATTATCATCAATATAATTCTACATCATAATTTCTAACTCTAATCTAGTTTCTCCTCTAAATTATTTTCTAACTTCCTCCTATCCAAGGTCTTCTTCCTAATAACAATTTTCAATAAAATTTTCCAAATAGATAACATACTCTCCCATCTTTTGATAGTAGACTTTTTCCCAAAAATTGATTTATTAATCTTTCTAACAATGGAAATACCATCAAGGCATTGTTTATCTTTCAATATAGAAACATTAAGTTTGAACAACTAGCTCTTATTATAGGGATTCTCATGGGTGTTGTTATTAATCTTGAGAGAGGCTTCAATGGGAGAGTGATTAGACATGGTGGAGGTATTTGAATTAGATTACTATCCCAATTATACTCAAAAGAGAAAAATCCTTGTTTGCATAGAACCTGTTAAGTCTAGAATACACCCTTTTCTTAAGAACTTGGTTATTACACCAAGTAAACCACATTTGTTTATTATTGTTTTTCTTCTTCTCAATAGGTTCAACAAGACTGTGGTATGTTTTCACTCTAGACCAAAAAACACAGCTCATTACCTTTCCATAAGGCATCCTTACCCGCCACTTTGTCTTCCTTATGCTCTACCATGGTAAAGTCCCCCCAATAAACCTAAGGGATCTTGGGGAGAGAATGAGCAATCTAGTTCCACAACACACCCCTATATATATAATGATTAGGAGCATAAACATAGCACATACCCAACTTTGTCACTTTTTTTAATAATAACCCACACCACTCTGTTACAAGGAGAAGAACCACTATCCAAAACATAATGAACCCACTTGGACTTGACTAAATTGGTAGCCCCACCTTTTCCTTTGACACGCTGAGTAGAATTTTGTTTTGAATTCCTCCAAAAAAATTCAACATAGACTCTAGCAGGAACCCCACAACTTTATTTTCTTGCAGACGTAGAAAATCCATTTTGGGTTTCCTATTACAAAAGGATCTAAGAATATATTTCCTATTAGAAGTTTCTAACCCTCTAAAATTCTACATAGAGAAATTGATTATCATTTGTGAGAGGGAGGGGAAGCTAAAGGCTTCTGGTTTTTATACAACCTATCAAAATATTTAGGCAACTTTTCCTCTTTTCCTTTTTTTCTACTTTTATGACCATTAGAATCTTTATCTATTTATTTTCTTTTCTTTTTCTCTTCAGACAAGAGATTTCCTTTTCTAGGGTCAATTTCTATTCCCTCATCCAAATAGAGGGGGTTAACACAATCCAATATGGATTTTTACTTTTTGGAATTTTTAGTAAAAACTATATAGCATTGTTCCTCCATAGGATTGGTCTCAGTTTCTAGCACCATTTGGGGGAACTTGTCATTTTTAACTTTTTCTAACTCTACCTTAGCCTTAATACTTTCCAACACTAGCTACTAAGCATTTTACTACCTTACACTTCCTTATGCTTGGAACCTTCTAGCTCTATATTCACCCTGCTATTATTCTGCATAAGATGGATGACAATGTAATCCTCCTCTATCAGAGAACCCCTAATGCAAGGATCAATATTTTAAATACTTTTATTAAAAACATAATTTTTGGAGGGCTTGGGAGAGTGTTAAGCATCTTGTGAAATATAAAGCATTTTAGATGCACAAGACAACTGAGAGTGAGGGTGAATCAGTTGTACATTAAAATATTAAACCCTCAATACTATTCCTAATCCTTATTAGCCTTCAAAATCTTATTATGCATTAGAAGGATGTAAACATGTGAAACATCAATGCAACCACATCCAAACACATAAGAACATCAAATTTACGTGGAAAACCTAAGAAGGGAAAAATCACGGTGAGGATTAGCTCACATATATATGAATAGCAACACTGAAAACAAGTAGGCTTACTTCCAAGGGCTCACTGCCCAAAAGAGAGGCTCACTGCCAGAAGGACTCACTGTCCAAAAGAAAGAGGAATAGAAGAAGACTGTTACAAAGAGATTCACTATCTCAAGGCAACAGGGAAATCCACCACTGCAACTTTATGCCATCTGCAACCTTCGGCTCACTGCCTCTAGTAACTTCAAGCATATTGAAATGTCAACACCTTCTACTCACTGCATCCATAAGTCATAAGCATTTAAGATTGCACTCGATTCACCACCCTTGATCACATATGCATCATTTTCCTTTTCTCACTTTCTACTCAAATTTCATCTTGCATTTATTCTATCCACGACCTAAAACAATCTCAATTAGGTCGGCCTTAATGAAACGTGTACACCTCAAACGTGCAACACCGAAGTAGGTCAGCACCAAACACTTTCGTTGTGGAGAGAAGTGAAGGTGGACCATGCCAAGGGTTAACTAGGACTCAAATCTATATCACCATGCTACTCATCACATCTACAATCCACAAGGTACCTCCACAAATAGCGCTAGCAAGCCAGGTCAGCCAAACCTGAACTAACACTACAAGCGACCACATACACGCCTCTCCAAGTCTAAAAACATCATGCGGACCACAAAGAAACATTCCAAAGCTTCATACAACTTTCTAGAATATTCTAGCATCATTAGAGTCTTCTACAATATATCCGCAACCACTTGAAACAAAGAGTGTCTTCATTCTACACATCAGGATGCACTACCACTGAACACCAACACAAGAACTAAACTTGCGGAGTAACCCAACACTAGAAACTTCAAGGGAAAGTAGATACAGACAATATAAGAATGTTCCCAGATCCGCAAGACAAGAAACCTCATTGCGGAGAAATGCGGAGCAATTGCATTTCTCCTAGACAACCTTCTTCATAGGAAAACACTCTGTCAAACACATCTTCCACTACTGCATGATCCAAATCCTAAAATTCTGGATATAACACCTCTGAACATCTCTAATCATTACTTCCAAGATGCACATGCATGTCTTCAACCATGAGAAAATGCATATCTTCAAACATACCTCTGTCATACATCAATGACAACACCAGCAAGCTTCCAACAATCTCCCCCTTTGTCATTGATGGCAACACCAACTCTCTAAAAAACCATCAACAACAAAAGCAACCAACAACAATTCTGCAACCAGTAGCACTCCCCCTAACTAGAGCAACTCTTACTCTTTACACTCTTTACCTTTGCTTCACACACACTTTCCAGTACTATGGTTTTTCACCCACTCTAACTCTCTCCTCCTTTGACATCAATGGAAAAGGGCAACACTTGCAACACTAGCAAGCACCTGATTTCTCTCCACTACTCTCACTTTTCTGCATTCTCCCCCTTAGGGACATAAAATATGCTCCATCTAACTGAACTAGCTAGAAGAACCACTACCTACTCCCCTTGAGAGGTAGCTTTCAACATCAGTCCAGGACTAAGAATGTATCTTGAAATGCTTCCCGGACAGATGCACACACTTATGCATCTAATTAAAGGAAGGAGGGGTAATAACCCCTAACTTATGCTAGAGATACTCAAAAGTATCTTTAGGAAGAGCCTTTGTAAAAATATCTGCAACTTGATCCTTGGTAGGTACATACTCCAATTTCACCTCATTCTCTACACCCTTCTCTCTTAGAAAGTGATACCGGATTGAAAAATGCTTTGTTCTTGAATGCATTACCAGATTCTTTGAGATATTGATAGAATTTGTGTTATCACACAAAATAGGAATAGGTTCATCATATGACATTTTGATATCTTTCAATGTCTACAAGTCATCCACAACACCTATGTGCAGCAATATGCTCTTGAAATATACTCTGCCTCTACAGTAGATAATGACATTGAATCCTGCTTCTTACTCAACCATGAAACCAATCTACTTCCAAGAAAGAAAACACCACCACTTGTACTTCTTCTATCATCTATACATCCTACCCAATCTACATCTGTATATGCACTCAAGGAGAAATCAGTGTCCTTAGGATACCATAAGCCATAATCTGGAGTGCCTTTCAAGTATCTAAATATCCTTTTTACTATTGTAACATGTGATTCTCTGGGATCTGCTTGAAATCTATCCACAAGACAAATTGAATGCATTATATCTGGTCTAGTAGTAGTTAGGTATAGCAGGCCACCAATCATTGATATATACTTGCTCTGATCAACCTTAGAAGATTCATCTTTTTTTCTTAACTTACAACCAGTAACCATGGGAGTACATACCAGTTTGGAATCCTCCATTCCAAACTTCTTCAACATTTCCTTAACATACTTTGACTATGAAATGAAAATACCTTTTTCTAATTGACTAATTTGTAATCCAAGAAAGAAATTCATTTCCCCACACATTGACATTTCAAATTCTTTATGCATCTCTTCTGCAAATCCCTTTCACACACTTTCATTTCCTCCAAAGATTATATCATCAACATATACTTCCACAATCAAGATTTGATCTTCTTTAACTTTGAAGTACAAATTGCTATCTGCAGTGCCCTTTTTGAATCCTTGTTGCAGTAGGTATCTATTTAATCTTGCATACCAAGCTCTAGGAGCCTGTTTGAGTCCACACAATGCCTTCTTTAATTTGCAGACCATATTTGGATCATCTAATAACTGAAAGGCTTCTAGTTGTTCAATGTATACCTCTTCTTCAAATTATCCATTCAAGAATGCAGATTTCACATCTATCTGATAAACTTTGAAGTCCTTATGAGTTGCAAAGGCCAAGAACATTCTAATGGCCTCCATTCTTGCCACTAGAGCATATGTTTCCTCAAAATCTATTCCTTTCACTTGTGAGTAGTCTTTACACACAAGCCTCACCTTATTTCTAACTACTCCATTAGTAGGCATGAGTTTTCCATAGTCCATGACAATAGTATTAGAGTGCTTCTAGATACAACTGTGTATGTTTTTTATTCAAGAAAAAAAAATGTTTCAGATCATGCTCAATGATCCATCATCAGGAAGAGGAGAGTAATAGATGGGAATGCAGACTTGAGCCTTTAAAGGAGGTAGAAAGGGAGAAGTGAGGGGAACGGAAGCCAAGGGGCAAATGGGGAAGATGGAAAACAAAAGATAAAAAGGATAACAATAAAAGAGTGGTATTATTAAGCAAAAAAGAAGAGAAAACCACTAACACTCTATATGAGTATATTCATATATAAATGTATATAAATATGCGTAAATATTCATACCACTAACTTAATATATGTAACACTATATATATGTAACTAGATCAAAGAATCAAAAACTACACAATTGTATCCAGAAGCACTCTAATACTACTTCTCCATTCTCATTCAATTTGTTCTGGAACACCCATTTAGTTCCTATCACATTTTTGTCTGCTAGTCTTGGGACAATTTCCCAAGTCTGATTCTTCTCAATCTACATCAATTCTTCTTCCATAGCTTTGATCTACTGTTCATCTTTGATTGCTTCAGTCATTGTTATGGGTTCTACTTTAGACAATAAGGATAAATTTACATGTTCATCTGCCATAGCAATTTTTCTTCTTGTTAATACACCTTTGTTCTTATCTCCAATGATTTGATCCTCAGAATGATTTTTCTGCACATATTTGGGAGTCTTAGGAATCCTTTTCAGAGCATCTTCTTCATCAACTTGCATCTCCTTTTCCCTTTCTTCTTCTCTTTCTTCTTCTCCGCAAGGGAGCTCATCAGATTCATATCCTTCTATCGGCATTGAGCTTTAATGTGGTTCTTCATCCACTTTGACATTTGCACTTTAAACTAACTTCTTTAGTCTTTTGTTGTAGCACCTGTAAGCCTTGCTCTTTATAGAATATCCAAGGAAGATTCCTTTGAATCTGATCTTGCATCAAACTTTCCCATGTTTTCTTCATCTCTCCTAATGTAGCACTTACTTCCAAACACTCTAAAATATTTTATAGTAGGAGTTGTTCCATACCATAGTTCATATGAGTCTTTGAACTATTGACCCTTGCTTGCACTCTGTTTTGTATGTAGATTGCACTGTGAATAGCTTTTCTCCAATAGATATCTAGTAGATTTGCTTCTTTCAACATTGTCCTTGTTGCTTCCTTAATTGTCCTATTCTTTCTTTCCACAACTCCATTATGTTGAGGAGTCCTAAGGGTTGACAAATGCCTTTTTATTCCATGATCTTCACAAAAATAGTTAAACTCATTGGAGATGAACTCACCACCTCTGTCAGACTTCAAGCACTTGATTTTCAAATCTATTTCATTTTCAACCATAACTTGAAATGCTTTAAACTTATCTAGAGCTTCTGATTTTTCTTTGAGAAAGGTTACTCAAGTCATTCTAGAGTAATCATCAGTTAACAACATGAAATACCTATCTCCTTGAAAGATTCCTATTCTTGTGGGTCCACACGGATCTGTATGTACCAACTCCAAGGGTCTTGTGGTAGAATATTCTTTGATTTTGAAATTTGTTCTTGTTTGCTTCCCAATCTAAGATTCCTTGCAAATTGCATTGATAGACTTTGTAATTATTGGCAGATCTCTCACAACTTGAACAGAGTTGATCCTTACTAGGCTATCAAAATTGATGTGACACATTCTTCTATACCATATCCAACTTTCATTGATTTGAGTCATAAAGCACATACCATTAGCACCTTTGAGCTAATATACATTTCCTTTTGTCCTTGTTCCTATAGCAACTAGAGTTCTGAAGTTTTCTTTTCTGATTTCACACCCACAATCCTAAAACACAAGGTTATATCCTTTGCTACACATTTGTCCTACACTTAGAAGATTATGCCAAAGACCCTTGACATAGAGAACATCATTTGTATTGTGCTTTCCATCAAAACTAATTGAACCTTGTCCACAGATTTTAGCAAATGCATCATCTCCAAATTTAACAAAACCACCATCAAACTTCTCAATCTTAACAAACTTATTCTTATCACCTATCATATGATTTGAACATCCACTATCGATTATCCAGTAGTTTTCCTCTTCTCTTGCATGAAAAGCAGTTACCAAATCTCCTTTGATGTTGTGCCCTATTTCCGGATCAATTTCCATCATACATCTTTCAGGGTTAGTAGAATTAGTTTCATCATTCAAAGCGATGAACAAACATTCATCACTTTCATTATCCAGATAGACAGACTCATCATCAAATATGCTAGCATCTTCTTTAACATAATAACTCCTCTTGATTAATTTACATTTGTTATCCTTGTATTTTTCATTTGAAATTTTGACCGGACATTTTGAAGCATAATGGCATATCTTTCCACAGCTAAAACATTTGAAGGGCAACTTACCTCTATATTTTCCAGAGCCCTTTTTCAATCTACATACAAAATTTGCTTCCACTTCATCAAAATCATTTGGATCTAACTCATCATTCCTTTATGTCTTGATAACCTTAAAAGAAAACTCATTTCTTGAATCATCTTGACCAAACTCTCTCAATTCAAAAGTAGTTAAAGTACCAAATAGTTGATCTCTAGTATAATTATCCAAATCTTGAACTTCTTCAATAGTAGAAACTTTAGCACTATAAGATTTTATAAAAGTTCTTAGTACCTTATTTACCACTTCACTTTCCTCCAGCTTTCCACCAAGACCATTGATGGAATTGACAACTTCATCCACTCTCTGCATGTAACTTGTAACATTTCCATCTTCTGGCATCTT
The DNA here is from genome assembly GCA_027924645.1 of Cunninghamia lanceolata. Classification (NCBI taxonomy): domain Eukaryota; kingdom Viridiplantae; phylum Streptophyta; class Pinopsida; order Cupressales; family Cupressaceae; genus Cunninghamia; species Cunninghamia lanceolata. Next base: position 3,783,204 of record BSBN01000556.1, on the reverse strand, counting down.
TAGGGTTTCAGAATTGGTCTTCAAATTCTGCATCTTTGCTTGCTTGACCTTGGCATCTCCTTCATAGATACTTTCTAGTTTCTTCCAGATCCAATGAGCAGTTTTGTAGCTCATTACCTTCACTAATTTTGAATCAGAAAGACTATTCAAAAGAGCACTCCTTGCCTTGCCATTGTTCTCATAGTCTTTAATTTCATCATCATACTTTGGACCATTAGTAGGCATAGTATATTTTTTCTCAACTAAATTCCATACGCTATACCCTAATGAGAAAAGAAAGCTTTCCATCCTGATCTTCCAGAAAGTATAATTTGTTCCATCAAACAAGGAAATCTCAATACCTTTCATGTGTACCATCTAGATCTACCTTAAGCGGTTAAGCTTCTTCAAGGAACTTGGCTCTAATACCAATTGTTAGATGCACAGGACAACTGGAAGGGGGGGTGAATCAGTTGTACATTAAAATATTAAACCCCCAATACTATTCCTAATCCTTATTAGCCTTCAAACTCTTCTTATGCATTAGCAGAATGTAAACATGTGAAACATCAATGCAATGACATCCAAACACATAAGAACACCAAATTTACATGGAAAACCCAAGAAGGGAAAAACCACTGTGAGGATTAGTTCACATATATATGAATAGAAACACCAAAAACAAGTAGGCTCACTACCCAGAAGAAAGGATCACTACCAGAAGGACTCACTATCCAGAAGAAAGAGGAATATAAGAAAATTGTTAAAAAGAGATTCACTATATCAAGGCAACAGGGAAATCCACCACTGCAACTTTATGCCATCCGCAACCTTTAGCTCACTGCCTCTAGTAACTTCAAGAAGACTGAAATGTAGACGTCTTCTACTCACTACAGTTGGAAGTCATAAGCATTTAAGCTCGCACTCGATTCACCACCCTTGATCACATATGCATCTTTTTCCTCTTCGCACTTTCTACTCAAATTTCATCTTGCATTTATACCATCCACAACCTAAAATAATCTCAATTAGGTCGGCCTTAATGAAACGTGTGCACCTTAAACATCCAACACCGAAGGAGGTGGACATCAAACACTTCCGCGGTGGAGAGAAGTTAAAGTGGACCACACCAAGGGTTAACTAGGACTCAAATCTATATCACCATGCTACTCATCACATCCACAATCCACAAGGTACCTCCACAAATAACATTAGCAAGCCAGGTCAGCTAAACATGAACTAAAACTACAAGAGACCACATACACGCCTCTCCAAGTTTGAAAACATCATGTGGACCACAAAGAAACATTACAAATCTTCCATAAAACTTTCCAAAATATTCTAGCATCATCAGAGTCTTTTGCAATACTACCGCAACCACCTGAAACAAAGAGTCTTCATTCCGCACATCAGGATGCACTACCACTGAACACCAACACAAGAACTAAACTTGCGGAGCAACACAACACTAGAAACTTCAAGGGAAAGTAGATACAGACAATGTAAGCATGTTCCTAGATCCGCAAGACAGGAAGCCTCAATGCAGAGAAATGCGGAGCAATTTCATTTCTCTCAGACAACCTTCTTCACAAGCAAACACTCTATCAAACACTTCTTCTACTGCCGCATGATCCAAATCCTAAAATTCTAGATATAACACCTCTGAACACCTTTGATCATTACTTCCAAACCGCACATGCATATCTTCAACCATGAGGAAATGCGGAGCACAACACTGAACATACCTCTGTCACACTGCACACCTTTTTATTCAATTTTTCTAAAAAGCACTTGGAAACCAAGTGAACAAATGACTGGAGGTTGACATCAATGACAACATGAGCAAGCTTCCAACAAAGAGGCTTTCCCTAGATCTTAAAGGGTTTTCACTACTTATAGGTCTACTTGGTGGAATTTAGACTAGAAGAACAAGCCTCTTGCACCTACATAAGGTTGTTATGCTAAGCTAAAGGATTCCAAGAGTATTAATGAGTTTAAGAACATTATTGAGAGTGGATGGGTTAAATACTAGGATATATTGCAAATTAAATTCAATAAATTTATAGCAGCCAATAAAGATCATACTCTATTTTGTAAAAAGGCTTTCTATGGGGTTAAATTTCTCATCTCTCTAAAATTGAACACTGAAATTCTAGAGAGTTTTAGTTGGGGGGTGGTTCTATTTTTTATAAGATGACCTCCAAGAAGCTTAATACAAAGGAAATTATTTGCAAACTTAATTTTAACTTGAATATTGATTGACCTATTGATAATTGGTCCGGTGTCTTAAAGAATTTTTGGTCTAGTGTGGTTCAGCCAAAAAAGACTTGTTTTAGATGGTTGTTAATTCTTAAAAAGCTTGTTGTTAATGTTGAATTGACCTCTTTGGGTATCCCTACTAGAACTCATGATTTTTTTAACAAAGTAGAAACTATTGAGCATCTTTTTTTTATTGTATTTATGCCTCCAAGTTATGGTCGACTTTTTTAGGGGATTGCTTGTAGTGGGATGTTAAAGATGATTTTACCTGGCATGAAATTCTTTTTGGGTATGTTTTAATTACTTTTCTGAGGAGCTTAACAAGTTATGGTTGGTTTTAACTAATGAGATTCTATGGCATATCTGGAAAGCTGGGAATGTAGGGGTCTTCCAGGGTAAAAGAAGACACCTTACTGAATCACAATGTGAGCTCAACCTTCTTTGTATTCTGATGTAGGTATCCATGGTTTTAGAGATTCCAAAAGATAGGTTCATTTGTTGGAAGGACTTACCATAGTGTAGAAAAAAGAGATGAAGAGAGCTTATTTTTGGCACCGTGATAGGAGAAAACTAAATGAAAAGGATTTAGAAATCTAGAGAGAGTACATAAAGAAGCATAACATTTGTATTCCTAATAAGATTGAAAGAGTCAATTCTATTAATAATGTTAAGTATGAGATTGTTGTGAAAGATATTGACCCTGAAGACATGGTTGATCCTATAATTGGCACTTTTTATGGTGATATGTATTAGTGCAACAATAATCATAAGTGCTATTGGGAATAGACATTGGTTTTATTTACCTTATTTTGTACCTATATTTTGTATTGGCAGATTGGTCACCTCTTTAGATAGTTGCTACTAGTTTTATAGTCTATTTAGATAGCTTAGCATTTTGTCTATAGTTGTTTTGTGTTGAACTTGGTGGTTAATGCCATACCTAAGGTGATATGTCACCTCATATTGTACCTATCTTTTATTTACAATCTTCAATATAAAAAAATGATAGGATTTTGAGGCTTTAATTCTTTAGAGCTAAGAGTAGGAGGGCAACCTTCCATTAAATCATCCTTCATTAATTCCACTCCTTCATTTTTAGAAGGGAGAGATCTTTCAAAAATAAAACCATTTTCTCTATCATTTTGAACTACCCCCCCCCCCCCCATTTTTCCCATGTATGTTTTCACTCCTCATAGGCCTATAAGGGTTTTTTTGGATTTTAGGGTAGTCTTTTCTAAGATGCGCTCGTTTTTACACAGAAAGTAGGCATTTAAACTTCCCAACAACTCAACTTCACAATTCAAACTGTTTCCATCTAATTAAATATTCAAAATTTTGGAAACCTTAGCATCTGAAAACAATGAGATTAATTCTCTCGCATTAAGATGCGGAAGGGTAACTCTAGTTTCCTCAACTTACAATACCTCATCTAGAGGCTTTACAATCTATGGGATAAATTTCCACATTGAGAAGCTAAATTTTGACTCTCTAGACCACCTCGAGGTTGAATTAGCCAAGACTTCATTTAGTTTGGAATCTATACTCTCAAAATAGATTGACCTAAATTCCAAAATTCTTTTGTAACCACTCTATCTTACATATTATGAGTCTTGAAGAAAATCATAAAGAGACCCTTCTGAATCATTACGCAAAAACTCACCTAGACACCCATTTTTGTTCCCCATACATTATTCAATCAATCATCAAAGAAGTTTCTTGAAGGCAAGAAATTAATATCAAGGCAAACAAAGAAAATTGAAATGTTTTTAATCTATTTTCCTCACATTTTATATCATGCACCATATTAGGATTGGGAGAGATGGAGAGGATTCTAGGTAAAGAATACACATCATCGTTTCATCTTCTAGGTTCCTCTCTCTCGAAGGGGTCATCCCTTCCCACTCCATTACCTTAGCAAGCTTCAAACACTACAGAATCTAGAATTACTTGTTCCTTCCCACCAAGCATATCCCTATATGAAGGCTTCTCTAACACTTGCTACGAACCATAATCATCCCTAAAAACACCACTACCAACCAAATTTTCTTCAATACAAACAAAATCACTCTCTCCACCGCCATCCTTCATTTCCTGCGTACTCATTTCCCATCCTCCTGCTTGTTGATACAGAGGAAATTTATGCCCTGATCCCCTAATACAAAAAATCTCTAACTACAAACACACGTCCACGTCACCCACCATATGTCATAAACTTGACAACAAAGGACCAATGGGCAATGCAAAAACACCCAAAATGAACACAAAACAAAAAGGGGTGAACAAAAAAAATTAAAAATTTAAATTCTTCGAAACTAAAAACACCAACACAAACTCTATTACATCAAATCTGAAAAGTTGGAATCGACAAAGGATACTAAGTTGAATCACCATGAGCGAGCATAGGAGCATCCAAGAGCAAAAATGGAGAATGACTCTTCATATTCCTCAACACTCTTAGAGCTCCTCTCAAGACTTCTCTATCATATGGAAAATTGGGAATTGTGTGTATATTTAGTGTTCCGTCTCGATGAGTATATCATTATCTCATTTAATATATCATGCATGTTTGGTGTTTGTTTTTGTTTAGTATATAGTTGTATGTTTTTTCCATGTATGATTTTCTTATGTTTAGCATTTCATTTATGTAGTGTTTTCATTTCATCTATGTTTTCTAGCATTGCTTTTGTTTTTTTTTAATAGTAATTACGTTGCCTCAATTTGGTGTATTGTAGGAACATGTACATGCACATATAAGTAAAAGAAGGAATGGAGACTTGTATCCTTATTACTATCTTATATTAATTTAGCATGTTTTTCATTGTAATATTACCAGCCCACTAAAGTAGGGGTAAAATGTAAGGTTGGCAATTGTATACTTTGCAATCTTCACTTTAAGTTTTTGCATTCATTTTGGTGACCACTTCCTTAGTATGTTTTAGGTCCACTTTCACCTATTCTATAGCATCTTCGATGATCACAAAGGGACAAATGTAGATGTTCCTAACATTAGAAACCAACCCCCTAATATTTTGGACAGTTTGAACTACTAAATTTGTAGGGTCACTAGTGCCCCTAATGCTAGTGCCCAAGTTCAAACTTAGCAAAAATACATTTCATAGACCCTTTCATGCCCAAAAACATAATACATTTTCAATGGTCACTCCCTTAAAAAATTTAGTAAAGGTTTGTATTTGTTAGAAATTAGGATATTAGGATACTAATCATTATAAATAAAATATAAAATAATAAAATGGGAATTATAGAAGTATAGATTTAACACATTACACAACATATACAAGGGGAAAATTCTTCTAGGTAAAAAAACCCCATAAAGCATCATTTATTATAAAAAACTTATAAAATTGTCTATAAAATTATAGATCGAACCTAGGGATACCACTTCTCCTCACTTCCACATGGCCAATAATACTTCCTATGCATAGTGATAGAATTCATTATAAATCTCTAAATTGAAATTACCTCTCAATGAGAGATAAGCTCTTTAAATATAGGAGGAGGGGTGGCAAAATACTTGAAGAAGTGTTAGTCACAACTATTCAAAAAAACCATTTGTAAATAATTAATAATCTAATAGTTAATAATATTATTAATTATTAAATAGTATATTTTTATAAAGCATATAACCTTATATTAGAACAATATACAAATGTTATAAGGGTATGGCCCCTAATAACATTATGTTCTAACACTTCTCCTTAATGTTAATAAGGGGCATAACTTGTTAATTTATGTAAAAGAAAAAATGAATTACCTTAGTAACGTAGGTCTTCTTTGATAGTGATAAATAGGGACACAAATATATGCCAAAATGAAGGTCATGCATTCAAAACTACATGAAAGTCATCTTGTCCTAATGAATAATCCTTGTGATTTAAAAAAGGATGCTTTTGAGGTCTTAGAAAGTTTTTATTGGAGCTCGGGACTCCTCAAACCAACCTCCCCCCTAGTTTATTACATAGTGCTCGTAGGTCTTATATAATACAATGCTTTTACAAGTGGAAGATTTATAGAGAGAAGAGTTTATAATATACTTGAAGGATATAGCACCTAGAGGTCTTATGTTATGCATGTTAGGTCTTACATCCAAGACTTAACCACATATATAATGCCTAGAGGTCTTATTTTATGCTTTTAGGTCTTACATCTATAGGGGTTATATATAATGCCTAGGGGCCTTATTTGTACCTTTTAGGTCTTACATCTAGATGTGTCATTGTGATGCACAATACCCCTCAATGAAAACTCCTTATGGCCAATCATTGATTTAAATTTTGAGAATTTGGTACTACACAAAGGTTTGGTGCTATACTGCATATAGGATTTCTTTTATGATTACTGGAACCTAGCCTAGGTCTTCTTGATCATAGTATATCTACCATCTGATAATTAGTCTAGAAGAATTGGAGAGTAATTTTATGATGGAAAGATTTTCCCTTGAATGAAGTGCCCAAGAACTTCAATGTGCTTTTATTTTTAGAAAGATGAGTCTTCGGCAAGAGTAAATACCTTTGGTTATCATATAATAAAGTGAGATTTTTACTAGTGCCTAAATGAAACACTTCCAATAATCTCCTAAGCCACATTGATTCTTTTGTAGTTATTTTTGTAGCCATCCTTTGATTAAAGGGCTATAGAAGGTAGCTGATTAAGTATTACTCCATGAATGTGATAGCACCTACATCATATTTTGAAGATATTTCCTGAGGTGGATTTCCTATTAATAGGATCACCAGTATAGTCAGATACACAATAATAAAATTAAGTTGATTCTTGGTGTAAGAATAATAAAGAAAATAACTAATTATACCTTTTAATATAGTCAATTTGTATGAAGATGATCTAATGATCATTAGCAAAGAGATCATATGAGATTTTCATGAGCATAAGTATGTATAATTTTCCATGTTTCTTTAAGCAAAAAATAGTCATCCTACTAAACATATAGTAACAATCCATAAAAAAAATTAAGCAACAGGTGAGCTATCCTTTCTAGGCTTACTCCTCAAATAATTTATTAGGGTGACAACCACCCATTACATGTAGGTGATTTATACCCAAAAAAATTTAGAGTTTTTAGAAAATACATAAAACTTGTAAAAAATGCAAGTTAAAGTAACACTCAAGAGAGAAAAGGAAATATAGTAGCCAAAGATGTTTTAAAAGTTTATGCAATTCCACTTTTTTATGGATGTGTAATAGTTTGGTATCTTTTGCGTTTAGCTTTTGATTCACCTTGTCATTATTATGTCTTTGAAAAGGGGATGGACTATTTTGTCCATTTAATTATAATGAGAATGAGAAGTCTTTGAGAGTAATGTTGACCTCCTTAGATAGTTGTCAAAACTATCTATATACTTTATCAAAATGTCATCCTCTTGGATGTCTTTACCCATTTGGACATACCTTTTTAGCTTGTAGTATTGCCCCTTAATGGACCTCTCTTCTCTATGACATGTAGGATAGAATTGTTTCTTCATTATGTTAGTTTCAATATAACAATCTTTAAGTAACTAATATCAAATGTTATCAATCCCCTAGTCATGTAAAATTCATCCAAGGTTGCATCAAATTGTTTCACATACAAGGTAATCATCTAAACCTAGAGTCTATATATATGACAAGATCTTACATGCATGGTAATGAAAAATTAATGCCATCTCTTACTTTTGTAATACAATTATCAACAAGAAGGAATAAGTTCCTCTATCTCCTACTTCACCTCCAACAAGTATTGCATATAAAATGCCAACTCCAATAACAAAAAATGTAACCTCCCTATGATGCTAGTGTGAGCATATCATAATTCATATCAAAGGAAACTTCATACTATATGACATATGTAGGGATAAATGTAGGAGAAAAACTATGAATATCTTCCAAAGTTATCAAGGAACTTTATTGGCATTAGACTCAAAGATTTAAATAAAGAATAACCATTTGACTAGAGATATGAGTACCAATACCTCAACCTTATATATCTATTTCTCAAAAGAAGTATGATTATATCAAAATCATAAATTATTTGGGACATGAGAAATTAGTGTTCCAACACCACCCATCTCTAATCAAGTAATGACTTTTGAACTATATGAAGTGCAAACAAGTGTATATGGATACCTTGCACTTCCATATAAATCATAAATGTGATTCATGATTGGTGCCATAATTTATAAATATGAAACAATCATGAAGACTGGTGTAAAGAATGTGTAACAAATATTGGAGAATCATTCACTTATAATAGATGGTATGAGAAATTACAAGTCTACACCATTTTTGTCAAAATCCATTCTTAGAGTAATAAGAAATAAATCAAAGTGAAAAAGGAAAAAAATAGATAGATCTTGTGCTCAAATGAATAAAACCACTAAATATAGACACCAGAATGAACCAAGGTTCAAAGGATATAATAATTGCTCTCATTATTATTACATGCCTCTTAATAGAACATCCACCCAATTGTAATCATGGTAGGAGGGGATTTACAACCATAAGAATGTGTAACACATAGAAAACTTGCCACAAAAGGAATAAAACATGCAATAATAGGTGAAAATACATTGAAACCAAGTCATGAGGCTTAGATGCCCATCACACTATTCATTAATCAAACGTCAACTTTATTTACATGCAATGGAGAGAGGTGGCATTAAAAAATAGATCAGATGATCATTATGGAGAACTTTTTTACCAATGACCAAGGGCCTAACCAAGAGATAAGTTAGACCTAATTTGATTTGATTGATGTCTTAAGTAATCATGTTGATCAATGATATAAAGCCAAATAGTTGAAAGAATAATAAATTCATATCTTATGTGCAATGTTTCGAGGATCAATGGTAATAAGACATTTGCAAGCATTAAAAAATAATTTATTTCTCTAACACCATAGTGAAAAGTTGGCAATTGCATTTGGTTTGATAAACATGCCCCTCAAAACAACTATTAGAGATGCTAAGAACCTTTTAGTATGTGTCGATTACCACACTGCAATGAAATTTAACTCCAAAATTCTTTCAAGAGAAAGTGTTATGTAGAATGATGCACATTGATTTTAATCTTTCTAGAATGAATCTACACCTTACATTTGTTGCAAGCATGTGCTAGCTAGTGTTGTCATTGATGTCAACATGTTTGTGTTGTCATTGGTGCCAACTGTATCTTCTAATATTGCTATCTATTGATTGATTGAGTTGTCATGTTAAGAACATTGTCTAAGTATTTTGCTCCGCATTTTCTTTGTATTGAAGATTGGAGTATGAGATTTGGATATGATTTAGAGAAGTGTTTGAAGATACTAAATCTAGAATTTGGTAGTCTGGATCGCTGTGCAAAAAAAGTTATATTCACCATTTCGAAGATTGTGCCTGGCAATGTTTGCAGAGTGACAGGGAGATAATATTTTGCTCCACATTACTCCACAGGTTGGATTTTGGCCTTGCAGTTTTGGACTAAGCTTACAAGGTCCTTATCTATCTTCATTTCAAAGGATTTGTGATTTGGTGCTCCGGAAAGCAAGTTATTGGTTAGCAGAGTTTGACAGTGTCTGTTGAGAAGCAATCTGTAATGTATCTTCAAGTGATATTTGTTGTCTTCAAGTGAGATCTGTTGTGGTTGGATTTGTCGGTTCCCAAGTGTCATGCCCAAATTTCCCATGTGGTCATGACATGCAACACACATGTCATGTCCACATTTGTCATGTGGTCATGACACGAAATATCAAAAACTTTTCCACCTGACTCTAAAAAACCCCTCACACGCATCAAGCACGCTAGGTGACACACACACGTAATGTAGTTACGTCCGCAACCTATGTTAGGCACGTCGCCCGAAGGCAGGGAAGTTAATCTAAAATGGGATAATGCGAACTCATTTCGCAATCCCTATGAGGTGATAGCCACAAGGGGGTGTGTGTCGTGAGGAGCAACGCTAAGAGGGTTGGTTTCCGTTTCGGGATCCAACCCTAGGGTTTACTAAATGAAGTGGAATGATTCTGATGTGAATCTAAATCTAACCCTAGGAATAACTACTAACTTAAACTAATATTAAATTAATGCCACAATTCAAATTTCAACTTAAAGCATTTAATCAACATCTAATGCGAAAAAAGTAAATAATCAAATTAAATTAAATAAATATTTCCATCTAAAGTCTAGGAAAAATTCGACAGCATAACGGGATAAAAGGGAATATTTCTCTAATGATTTCAACAGCATAATACCATCTCATCAACTATGGGAGATTTGAAAAATAAAATAAAATTAAAACTTGCATAATACCCTTAATAAAATTTAAACAATTTTAATGCATGAAAAATTAAACTAAATACTTTCCCCAATATTTAATCAAATTAAACAATCATAATTAAATTAATTGCATCAAATTCCAACATGAAGCTAAAAGTTCAAACATAAAAACAATAGGGTTTATTTAATTAAATTCAAAACGTTTAACCACTCACTTGATAAAAGGGTAAAGGAGGATTTAAATTTAACTAAATAATAAATCACCTCCACTAAAGTCCAAAAACACTCTAAGTGGGTTTAACCATTTAAACTAGGTTTTAAAGTAAAGGTTAGCCCACTAACCTTTAGGGCAACCAAAAAGCCTTAATAACAAGTTTATAATAGCACATCAAAAACCCCATTAGCTCAAAAATATTTCTTTTGTTTTCTAATGGCAGGTTCAATTCTCAAGGAGGCAAGTGGGAAAGTACCTTCCCAAGTGGAAGGTATTTTCTCCAATGGAGGTTTATTGTTTTCTAACAATTTGTTTTCTGCACGTTTTATGTTTTTGATTCACTCTAATATTTTCATTTTCTAACCTTTCTCTCATGCATAGGTTTTAAGAGCTTTCAATTTGTTTACTAACCATTTTCTAATTTGTTTCCTCTCTCTTTTTTTTTCTAAGTTGAAAAAGGCATTTTTAAATTTCCTAACCTAGATATTTATTTTCATAGTTGCAAAGAGCCAACATGCTCTCAAGAAAAAAAAAATGTTTCTAAAAAAATAGATACACAGAGAATAAATTGATGCATAGAACTATGTGTGTGTGTGTGTGTGTGTGTCATAAATTCATCTCTGTGTAAATAAAAAAAACACAGTGAACTTAAGTTAAACAGTAAGCTCTTTTATTCTTTTTATATATATATATATATATATATAAACAACTAACTCCAAAGGGGGGAAATGTACTAAAACTAAATTAGTTCATTCTTTTTTTTTTTTAACAAAAAGGTTTAAACTCTACTTTCTTTTTTTTAATATATATAAACAAGAGGGTGTTTTTTTTTTAAAATATTTAAATCATCTAAATACTCCCTACTTGCAACCATAGTAATAGCTTGATATATATTTCTTTTGAAACAAATCATTCTACATTAAAAGACAAGTTTAGAGAAGGTAAGAGAGAGAATTATTCTTCATACTAACATCATTATTTTTCTTTTCAAAGGCATAGTAAAGTAAATTATCAACACCCCCAAAAATAGTGAAAAGAAACCAATATTATTTCATAAAGATTTAAAACAATGTAGACTCATAGAGGGAGATTCTCGTCATTACAACAATACTTCCTTACAAAGCCATAATAGACCAAGGCAACATAATGCCATACCCTTACATTTCACCAAAACCATTAAACTTTCCATAACTTCCAAACTTTCAATCTTCTCCAAGAGCCATCCAAACCTACAAAACACAAAAAAAAGGTCTCCAAGCCCATGGAGAGCTCACCTCCCAACCATAGGCCTACAAGTAGGCCACCCCCAAGTTAGGAGGCCATCCAAATAACCATGATCAAACCACAAGGGTTACAAAACACACAAAGTACTCACTCAAAACACAATAACTCCCTCCCAAGGATAATCACATAACTAACCCATTTGATAATGAGTTTTAGGGGTGAGAGAGTGGATAACTCTCAACTCAAGGAAACCCAAAACTCAATAACTCAGTAATGCTCAAAACCCATGGCCTCTTGCCATTAAAACTTCTCATACTTCAAAACACAAGGCACTCTTGCCAAAACCATATTTCTGAAACTTCAATATAAGGCCCATGGCCATAAAAACTACTCCAAAAGATGAGGGAAAACCGAGGAGGTTCACACCTCTCTCACCCATGACAAAGGTGACCTCTCTCACATGGAGATCTCACCAACACAACCCTTTAAATCCACTCAACACCAAAACTAAAAATACAAAAGCATAACCATCATAAAAAACATGCATATCTACATAAACAAAGCAAATAGAAGTAGGCTTGAAACCTTGAGAGCATACCTCTCAAGCTCCAAGAGTAGAAGGTGATAGTGAAGAGATTTCCAAGATTACTTTCCCAAAATCCTTCAAGTCTCTCCAAGTCTTTCTCTCCTTCCCAAAAGAAACATAAAAATGCAAAAAGAAATAACCCTTGTCTCTTCTCAAAGAGAGATAAATAGGCTTTGCTCACAAGCCCTAATGAATGAGAAGGTGACAGTTGTCGTCTTCTCCATCCACATAACCCTCCTCACAACCCCACAAGAATGAGGAGGTGACACTTGTCATCTCCCCATTCCACAAAGCTACATACTCTCCCACAAATGCTCTCACACATGTGTGAGAGCATAGGGAGAAGGGATCACACATGGCAGACCTCTCATGAATGAGGAGGTGACACTTGTCACCTTCTCATTCAACTATGCTACACTCTTCCCCACATATGCTCTCACACATGTGTGAGAGCATAGGGAAGAGGTCTCACACATATGAGAAGATTCTAGAAACTTCTAAAGCACTTGAGGTAAGGGTAACCTTACCCTAGGTGAGTGAGGTTAGGTTAGGTGAGATGGTGACATGTCAACCACCTCTCACATCTCTCAAACTCGTCACTTGACTCAAGAGCCAAGTTTAGGTGACCATACAAGGGTTACACCACGTTTAAACATGCTAAGAATGGCCCTAGACCCTAGGGGTATGACCTAGGGTCATTATTTGACCATTAATAACACTAGGGGATACATAAATCCACATGAAAAGGGCTCATAAACATTTAGCACTAAAATTGTGCAAACTAAACATTACAACCTTACAACACATCAAGGTAATAAATCAAAAGGGGTAAACCTTACAAAAATAATCATAAATTGAAAGACAAAATAAATCATCATTCTCCATCACAAATGACCTTAGTCCATCTTAGGGACTAGGTCATCTTAACAGGGATATCACATAGGGTTATTTGTCTGACCTCTGATTTTCCATGGGCCATGGAATTTTACCTGTACACTTACACAAACCCATTAATAGCACACGATACATATAGCCAAAGCGAAATGAGTTACATAAACACACACAAGATCACATAAGCTTATATATCCTCAATTATAATCACATGCTAACATTTACATGATTTTAAAATCATTCGCATTTCACAAGGTATAATCAGGTTCATCATCACATAGCATTTCATTAATTCAATCTTCTAACTAAAACATTATAATTGCATCAATAACACATTTCAACATCATGAAATTCATAATATAATCACGCATGTAAGGTATAGCTCCTTCCTAGAATAACTTCATCAATCTCAAGATAGAACTGACAAATGTCCAACTAGGAGGGATCACTAGTACTCAAATGACCATGTATCCCACATAATCTGAACAACAAGTCCCATGAACAAAACAAGAAGAGAAACATGAGTTAACTTCACACTACAACACAAAAGAATCTAGTTCAAGCATAAACAGGTGATATTCCAATCAATCCTAACTAGGATGTGCATCGCCTATGCACCCACAATTAATCACAACTACCTTATACAAGATCCACAACATCACTACACCGACCAAAGATAGGGCCACGATTCCATAGACCGAACCCTTAGCTAGGGTGAAGCAAAACAATCATGGTCAAAAAGGGCAACTATTCCCATCACAATCATGGTCAAAAAGGGCAACTATTCCCATCGCACAAGGGTGGGCCTCACACCAAGTGATTCTATATTATTCGTGGATGTCTCCAAAATGTATTGAAGGTGTGTGCTCGATCCGCAAGCTACAATGAAGTTCTTGGAAGCATGTATCTAAGTGTTCTTGATGGGTGCACTAGTTCTGGCCGACCTGGTTAGTTACACTTGTTGCAGAGGTGATTCGTGGATTGTAAAAGCATGTCCAAGAGTGTCAAGTTGCATTTGGGCCCAAGCTAAACCATGAAGTGTTCCTCTTTCATTCATTTGCTCTGCAAGTTTGTTTAGGTCTAGTCCTTATTTTATTTATGTATGTATGCTGACCTTGGAGATAGTTCCAATAGTTGTAGAATGTAATGCCGACCTTGATGTACATTCCAAGGTTTATGATAGGTATAAATGTATGTAATGAATTTGTGAGTGAAGGAGGTAGATGTGAAGATGTGAAGATAAAGTGTAAAGTGTAAAAGCAGAGCAGAGTAGAGGAGATATATTGTGCTTCAATGGAACTGAACTCTAGCATGTTGTAGATGCTACTATATCAGTTCATGGCAGTGATCCAACCCTCGACAGTGAGCCTTTCATTTGGGAAGTGAGCCCTGGCCAATGAGCCCTTTTGGCAATGAGCCTCTTTTGTCATTCGGTAGTATTACTACATTATATTGTGACCTAACACTCACCATGGTTTTTCCCTGTTCAGGGTTTTCCACGTAAAAATCTGGTGTTCATGTGTGTATGGTGTTGATGTGTTCATGTCTTGATTCTGCTATTTATGTTTAATCCTCATAACAGAATAAGGAGTTAAAGTATGTGAAAGTGAAAGTGATTTTGTTCAAAGAAGTTAAAGTTTTGATACAACTGATTCACCCCTCATCTCAGTTGTCTTGTGCCTTTCAACAATTGTTATTAGAGTGAGGTTGATTGGAAGAAAGCCTAACAGCTTAAGGTAGATCCAAGATGGCACATAAGAATGATATTCCTGAGTTTGATGGATCTGACTATGCCTAATGGAAGGTACGAATGCAAAGTTATCTTATTTCTATTGGTTATAATGTTTGGACAATGGTTAAAGATAAATACACAGTACCTAAAAATGCTCTGCAGTCTGATGAAGAGATTAAAGATTTTGAGACTAATCATAAAGCTAAAAATGCTCTCTTATATGCCCTGTCTAACACTAAAATGGCAAAAGTTGTGGATCTGGAAACTGCTCATGAGATTTGGGACAAATTGAAGAAAAATTATGAAGGTGATGCATCTGTCAAGAAGGCTAAGTTGCAAAACTTGAAGACCACACATGAAACCATGTGAATGGCTGGAGATGAGAACATAACAAGTTACATACAGAAGATTGATGAAGTTTCCATAAGCATCAGGGGTCTTGGTGGAAAATTAAAGGATGAGGATGCTGTAGATAAGATACTCAAAACTATTCCCAAATCTTATAGTCACAAGGTATCTTCCATTGAAGAATTGTTTGATATGGGCAAACTTTTAAAAGATCAATTGCTTGGTAAACTGACTACTTTTGAGATGAGAGAGTTTGGTACTATTGATGGTCGCGTGAAAACTGAGACTGCTTTCAAGGCCAAGGAAGAAAAGACTGCTAGATCAGATAAATATGCTATGAAATCAAATGAAGAAGATTTTGTAGATCTTGAGGCAAAATTTGCAAGAAGAATAAAAAGAGGCAGCAGAGGAAAGTTCAAAGGTAATTTACCTTTCAAATGTTTCAATTGTGGTAAAATTGGTCACTATGCTTCAATATGTCCTAATAGAGCTTTGAAAATCAATGAAAGTAAAGGAAAGATGGTAAGAAAGAGTTACTGTGTTAGAGATGATGACGGTGTAACTGATGATGAACCTAATTCTGATGATGGTAATAGTAGTGAATGCTTGTTTATTGCACTTAGAGAAGAACCTTTTTCTGCTAATCTTGCAAGATGTGTGAAGGAAGGAAGTCCAGGAGAGTTGTCTGCATTTCATGATGAAAAGGAAGATGAATGGATCATTGATAGTGGATGTTCAAATCATATGATAGGAGATAAGAGTAAGTTTGTCAAGTTTGAAAAATATGATGGAGGACTAGTTAGATTTGGTGATGATGCAACTAGTAAGATTTGTGGAAAAGGATCAATTACCTTTGATGGCAAGCATAATACAGATGATGTTCTTTATGTCAAGGGATTAAAGCATAATCTTCTAAGTGTTGGACAAATGTGTGACAAAGGGTATAATCTTGTGTTCAAGGACAATGGGTGTGCGAAGGAAAAGCTCCAAAACCTTAATTATTGCTGGTAAGAAGACTCATGGTAATGTCTATCATTTGAAAGGTACTAAAAATTGTTGTTTGTTGGCTAAGACAGATGAAAGTTGGCTATGGCATAGAAGAATGTGTTACATTAACTTTAATAATCTGGTGAGAATGAGCAATGTTCAAGCTATAAGAGACTTACCTAAGATTGTGAAGCCCACCAATGTTATATGCAAAGAATGTTAGTTTGGGAAGATGACATAGACTACTTTCAAGAGCAAAGAACAATCCTCTACTAGTTTGCTGGAGTTGATGCATACAGACCTATGTGGTCCTACAAGAATAAGAAGTCTGCAAGGTGAAAGGTATTTCATGCTTGTTATTAATGATTTTTCAAGAATGACTTGGGTTACTTTCCTTAGAGAAAAGGAAGAAGCACTAGATAAGTTCAAGGCATTCAAAGCTATGGTTGAAAATGAATTGGATTTGAGAATCAAGTGCTTAAGGTCTGACAAAGGTGGTGAGTTTACCTCAAGTGAGTTCAATGCTTTTTGTGAAGAACATGGAATAAAGAGACATTTGTTTGCCCCCCGGACTCCTCAACAAAATGGAGTGGTTGAAAGGAAGAATAGAACTGTTCAAGAAGTTGCAAGAACAATGATCAAGGAAGCAGACCTATCGGAAGTATACTGGAAAGAAGCAATACACACTGTTGTCTACATTCAGAATAGAGTGCAAATCAAAGTAGAAGAAACAAAGACACCTTATGAGCTGTGGTATGGAAGAACTCCTACTGTCAAATACTTCAAAGTTTTTGGAAGCAAATGCTACATCAAAAGTGTTAGTTTTAGGATAGACAACTGAGAGGCGGGGTGAATCAGTTATCCCAAAACTTTCTTTTCTTTAACCACTTAAATCCTTCTTGTAATTCAACAGCATAATAATAAATCAATCATGGAAGCACAATGCAATAATTCAAGAGCAAAAACACATTAACACATATGACACCAAGATTTTAACACGGAAAACCTGGTTAAGGGAAAAACCACGAGGTGACTAACCCAAGATTGTATTCTTTGTTAAAAGAATAAGAAGAACAAAATGGCACATGCCAATTAGGGCTCACTGCCCAAGCACATTGCTCACAAGAGGCCCACTGCCTACAGGAGACACACTATCTATAGAATAATAAATATTACATACTTGAACTGAAGATTAGCACCTTCACCATGCTTGAGTCAGTTCTATTTAAGCTCAACGCTTATGCTCTGCTTTTCGCTCTTCTCCTCTCTACCACCTCCTCATCTTCACACGAATACTTTGAAATGACTTGACAACTCTTATTTATACAAGACATCAACTTTGGTATAATCATCAAAGTCAACACAATACATACTTTATTTTATTATAGAGAAAATACACAAATACAACTTGAATTATTACAAAATACTTCATGCAGATCACCACACTGTCGGCCACATAGATCTAGGACTTCAATCTTCTTTGAGGAACATGCCATGCTTCGCAGAACATCTCCAAGATCATCTGCAAGATGTGTAAAATATTCGGTCGGCCATGATTAGGAAGAACATCATCACCCGGAAGTAAATCTTCAATTACGAGCTCAATCTTCAATGCGGACCACCAACACGAACTTGACACAATCGAGAGACCTCCATAAGCTTACCTGAATCACCTTGAACATCCACACCATTTCTGCCTACTAAAATCATTCTCATCTTCATCTGGAACCTCAAGAACACAGTCTATCATCATTGTCACATTAGAATAAACGCTTGCGGACCTCCAGACCATGAACCAATTGAGTTGTCAATTCACATTTTCTTCCTAAACAATCCACCAAATCCACAGAACAAGATATTACATTTATGGATCTCACCGGACCTATTTGTGTCACTCTGTCATCTCTAAACATCTACCAGAACCAGTTTTGCTCATATGGCCATAACTTCTCCAAATATTCATGCAGACCTCTCAAATCTTGACTGGATCATCTTTAGACACATATACACAAACCCTTTGATGCGCGTCCTCTGATCTTCATCTTAGCTAGGATCTTCACTTCATAGAGCTTCACTGTCTTAACTATTCTTCTCTATTTTTGATAGGACTAATTTTCTCAATATCCTTAGCACACAGCTCATCCAATCCTTGACATCAATGCAACAGGAGTATGTTGACATCAATGACGACACCGGTTAGGCCCATACTTGCAACAATCTCCCCCTTTGTCATTGATGGCAACATATGATGTGAAAAATTATTTTAACCATCAAGACAAGAACTTCTCCTCACTAACTAACATAGCTCCCCCTATCAACAGCAATCATTCATATGTCTTCTCTTTCTTTACTGCTCCCCCTTTGATCAGCAACCACTTTTATTTTTCACATGTCTTCTCTCCCCCTTTGACATCAATGGCAAAGGGCACATACTTGCATCAATCATAATCATACAGACTACTCCCCCTAAGTAGCAGTTTCCTATCATCATTCCGGACCACAAGATATGACTGTGAGATCCACTGGACTGATGCACATCAGTGCACCTTAATTCAAAACCAGAGGGGTAATAACCCCTAACTTTTCCCTGAGATACTCAAAAGAGTCCTTAGGTAGAGGTTTAGTAAAAATATCTGCAATCTAATCCTTAGAGGGCACAAACTCCAATCTGACTTCATTCGTGTTCACCTGTTCTCTCAAAAAGTGACATTTGATGGATATATGTTTTGTCTTTGAACGCAACACCAGATTTTTTGATATATTTATTGCACTTGAGTTATTACAGAAGATTGTGATAGGTTCCTCATACTCCACTCTGATGTCTCGTAGCATTTGCTTCATCCACAATACTTGAGTGCAACTACCTGCTATTGCAATATATTCTGCTTCTACAGTGGACAGAGATATTGCCTCTTGTTTCTTGCTCAACCAAGAAACCAATCTTTTCCCCAAAAAGAATGCACCACCACTGGTACTCTTTCAGTTATCCACATCTCCTACCCAATCCACATCTGTATATGCATGAAGAGAGAAATCATGATCCCTAGGATACCATAAACCATACTCAACTGTTCCTTTAAGATATCTGAGAATTCTCTTGATTGCCATGACATGAGATTCTCTAGAATTAGCTTGGAATCTGGCAACAAGACCAACAACATTCATAATGTTAGTTCTAGTTTGAGTAAGATACAGTAGTCCTCCAATCATTAACCTGTACTTTTTCTTATCAGCCTTAGGAGAATCATCATCTTTGCTCAGTTTACATCCAGTTGCCATGGGAGTATTCATTGGTTTTGAGTCTTCCATCCCAAATTTCTTCAACAATTCTTTCACATATTTGGTCTATGAAATAAAGATTCCTTTCTTTGTTTAAGTGATTTGCAGACCCAAGAAGAAATTTATTTCCACAAACATGGACATCTCAAATTCACTTTTCATTTGATTTGCAAAAGTTTTGTACATACTATCTCTTCCTCCAAAAATGATATCAACAAATACTTCAACAATTAAGATATTTTCATGATAATTTTGAAGTACAAGTTACTGTCAGCAGTACCTTTGTTGAAACTAATCTTCAAAAGATGCTTATCCAGTCTTTCATACCAGGCTCTTGGGGCTTGTTTGAGTCCATACAGTGCTTTCTTCAACTTGCAGACCATATCACCATGACCAAACAATTGGAATCCATCTGGTTGCTCAATGTATACTTCTTCTTCCAAATCACCATTCAGGAAGGCAGACTTGACATCCATCTGATATACTTTAAAATCCTTGAAGGTAGCAAAGGCAAGATATAATCTAATTGCTTCAATTCTTACCACCAGAGCAAAAGTTTCTTCAAAATCAACTCCTTCTACTTGAGAATAACCCTTGCAGACCAATCTGGCTTTGTTTCTAACTACATCACCATCTTCATTCAATTTATTCTGGAAGACCCATTTGGTCCCAATCATATTTTTGTTTCTAGGTCTGGGAACAAGATCCCAAGTGTGATTTTTCTCAATCTGCATCAACTCTTCCTTCATTGCTTTAGTCTAGCTTTCATCATTGCATGCTTCACTTACTATTTTTGGTCCAATTTTTGAGATCAGACAATACTTTTCTAAGTCTTGAGTAATCTTTCTTCTTGTTTGAACACCTTTTCTTTTATCACCTATGATCTGATCTTCAGAATGATTTAGTCTTACATACCTGGGAGTTTTGGGAATTTCTTGCACTTCTATTTCTTGGACGGTTCATTCAAACTTATCTCTTCTTCCTATATTTCAGGATTCTCTGGATCAGTTTGGATCTAAATTTTAGAAGGGGTTTGAACCAAAACATCATTCTGATCATATTCTTCATATTCATAAAACCTTGAGGGTTTTTCAATGCCTTCATCAACCTTCACATTTGTACTCTCTATAATCTTTCTCAATCTCTTGTTATAACACTGGTATGCTTTGCTTTGAGTAGAATAACCCAAGAATATTCCTTCATCACTTCTAGCATCAAATTTGCCAAGGTCTTCATCTCTTTTAATGTAACATTTACTACCAAAGACTCTGAAATACTTTATAGTGGGAGTGATGCCAAACCAGAGTTCATAAGGGGTCTTACCAATATTACTTCTGATTTGTACTTGATTAAGAGTATAGACAGCAATGCTTACAGCTTCTCTCCAGTAGATCTGAGGAACATTTGCTTCCATCATCATGGTTCTAGATGCTTCCTGGATGGTCTGGTTCTTTCTCTCTACTACTCCATTCTGCTGTGGAGTCCTTGGAGCAGATAACTATCTTTTTATCCCATGTTTCTCATAGAATTCTATGAACTCTCCAGATGTGAATTCTCCACTTCTATCAGACCTAAGACATTTTATGTTTAATCTAGTTTCATTCTCTACCATAGCCTTGAATATTTTGAATTTCTCAAGAGCTTCAGATTTCTCTTTTAGAAAATCACCCACATCATCCGAGAATGAGCATCAATTAGTAACATGAAATATCTATCACCTTGCAAACTCCTGATTCTTGCCGGTCCACATAGATCAGTATGTACTAAGTCCAACAATTCGGTAGAAGATTGTTCCTTACTTTTGAATGTGACTCTGCTCAGCTTACCCAACTGACATTCTTTGCACAAACTGTTAGTAGGTTTCACCAGTCTTGGAAGATCTCTTATAGCCTGAGTGTTGCTTATCTTGATGATATTATCAAAATTCACATGACACATTCTCTTATGCCACAACCAACTCTGATCAATTTGAACAAATAAACAACTTTTACTAGTACCAACCAAGTGGAAGATGTTACCTTTTGTTTGAGTACCGAATGCAATCTCTGTTCCAAAACTTTCAAAGATCTTACATTTTCCATTTTTTAATCAGAGATCATAGCCTTTGTCCACCAACTGCCCAACACTGAGAAGATTTTGCTTCAAACCTTCAACATACAGTACATCACTGGTTTTGTTCTTTCCATCAAAATAAATAGTTCCTCTACTTCTGATTCTGCGAGCAGAATTATCACCAAATTTTACAACTCCTTCATATCTTTCCAAATCTATGAACTTATTTTTGTCACCAGTCATATGGTGGGAGCATCCACTATCAATGACCCAATCATCCTTTTCTTCAACTTGGGCAGCCAGAGCTCTTTTTATCATTTTATGATTGACAGATTTAGAGGGCATTAGATCTTCCTTCTTGATGGCAATAAACACCCAATCACTTCCAGATTTGTTTCCTGTCTCTAATTCATCATCTATTACTCCTTCATCATCATCATCTTCATGAACATAGTAACATTTCTTTTGGAATCTTGATCTATTTGGATTTGTCCTTGAAAATCTTTCTGGACACCTTGAGGAAAAATGACGAATCTTGTTGCAATTGAAACATTTGAAGGGCAATTTTCCTTCATACTTACCAGATCCTCTTGGCAGTCTTTTTGCAATAAGGGCTCCAAGTTGAGTAGCTTCTGCTTCATCTTATTCCAGATTTTTTCTTGCTTTTTCATACCATGATAGTTTCTTTGAGGAGTTCTCTCCTGGGTCATACCTTTGTTTGCCTTTTATAGAGGCACTAGCTTTGAATGTAGATTTAGTCTTGGGGGTGCATCTCCAAACTTGGCCAATTCAAATGTAGCTAATTTTCCAACTAATTGATCTCTTGTGATATTTGATAAAGATCTGAATTCTTCAATAGTAGCAACCTTGTGTTTGTAAGTAGGAGGTAGGGATCTGAGGACTTTGGCAACAATCTCATCTTCATCCAAGATTCCACCAGCACACCTAATGCCACAAACAAGCTCATTTACTTTTGGCATAAATGTAGTGATATTCTCATCTTCATTCATCCTCAAGTTTTTGAATTTTCCTTTCAGACTCTATAGCTTGGCACATTTAACATATTTGTCTCCTTCATGCAGAAGTTCTAGTTTTTCCCAAATCTCATATGCAATTTTTAAATCTATAACATTTGTCATCTCTGAATTAGATAAGGCACTTAATAAAGCATCTTTAGCTTGAAGATTGTCTTCAATATCTTTGATTTCATCTACAGTTGTCGAACCATTCTTTGGAGGAACATACTTCTTTGAAGTTATGGTCCAATATTGCATTCCCATACATTTCAAGTGACATTCCATGCGGCTTTTCCAAAGAGTGTAATTGGTTCCATCAAACCTCGGACTATCCTTCTTGTAGGAAGACATCCTGGATCTCCTCAAGCGGTTAATCTCTTTTAGAGGAACTTAGCTCTGATACCAATTGTTATTTTTAGGAAAGACAACTGAGAGGGGGGGTGAATCAGTTATCCCAAAACTTTCTTTTCTTTAACCACTTAAATCCTTCTTGTAATTCAACAGCATAATAATAAATCAATCATGGAAGCACAATGCAATAATTCAAGAGTAGAAACACATTAACACATATGACACCAAGATTTTAACGTGGAAAACCTGGTTAAGGGAAAAACCATGAGATGACTAACCCAAAATTGTATTCTCTGTTAAAAGAATAAGAAGAATAAAATGGCACATGCCAATTAGGGCTCACTGCCTGAGCACACTGCTCACAAGAGGCCTACTGCCTACAGGAGACACACTGTCTACAGAATAATAAATATTACATACTTGAACTGAAGATTAGCATCTTCACCATGCTTGATTCAATTCCATTTAAGCTCAACACTTCTGCTCTACTTTTCACTCTTCTCCTCTCTACCACCTCCTCATCTTCACACGGATACTTTGAAATGACTTCACAACTCTTATTTATACAAGACATCAACTTTGGGATAATCATCAAAGTCGGCACAATACATACTTTATTTTATTACAAAGCAAATACACAAATACAACTTGACTTATTACAAAAGACTTCATGCGGATCACCACACTATTAGCCACACAGATCTGGGACTTCAATCTTCTTTGAGGAACATGCCATGCTTCGCAGAACATCTCCAAGATCATCTGCAAGATGTGTAAAACATTCAGTTGGCCATGATTAGGAAGAACATCATCACCCGGAAGTAAATATTCAATTACGAGCTCAATCTTCAATGCGGACCACCAACCACGAACTGGACACAATCCAAAGACCTCCATAAGCTTGCCTGAATCACCATGAACATCCACACCATTTCTGCTTACTGAGATTATTCTCATCTTCATCCAGAACCTCAAGAACACAGTTTGTCATCACTATCACATTAGAATAAATGCTTACGGACCTCCAGACCACGAACCAATTGAGTTCTCCATTCACATTTTCTTTCTAAATAATCCACCAAATCTGTAGAACAAGATATTACATTCCCAGATCTCACCGGACCTATTTGTGTCACTCTGTCACCTATGAACATTTATCAGAACTGGTTTTGCTCATATGGGCATAACTTCTCCAAATATTCATGCAGACCTCTCAAATCTTGACTGGATCATCTTTAGACACATATACACAAACCCTTTGATGTGTATCCTTTGATCTTCATCTTAGCTGGGATCTTCACTTCATAGAGCTTCACTATTTTCACTGTTCTTCTCTATTTCTGATAGGACTAATTTTCTCAATATCCTCAACACACAGCTCATCCAATCCTTGACATCAATGCAACAGGAGTATGTTGACATCAATGACAACACCGATTAGGCCCATACTTGCAACAAGAAGAGATGAAGAATTAGGAAATTTTGATGCTAGATGTGATGAAGGCATATTTCTTGGGTACTCTACTAAGAGCAGGGCTTACCGGTGCTATAACAAAAGACTGAGAAAGATAATTGAAAGTGAAAATGTGAAGGTACATGAAGATATTCAACCAAATGGATATGAGTCAGATGGATCTATTGATACAGAAAAGGTTGAAAAAGGCAAAGAAAAGGAAGTTTAGTTTGAAGTGCAAGCTGCTCCAGAAGAAGAAATTCAAGCTGAAGCTCTGGTAAGAATTCCCAAAACTCCCAAGTATGTGCAAAGAGATCATTCTAAAGATCAGATTATTGGTGACAAAAGGAAAGGTGTGATGACAAGAAGTAGGACTGCAGAAGAACAAGTAAATCTATGTCTACTTTCAAAGGTGGAACCTAAAACAATAAATGAAGTATGTAATGATGAATTGGGTTAAGGCAATGAAAGAAGAATTAATGCAAATTTAGAAGAACAAGACTTGGGAACTTGTCCCTAGACATACAAACAAGAATGTGATTGGAGCAAAGTGGGTTTTTCAAAACAAACTGAATGAAGTTGGAGAACTTGTGAGAAACAAGGCAAGACTTGTGTGTAAAGGCTACTCACAAGTGGAAGGAATTGACTATGAAGAGACCTACGCTCTAGTGGCAAAAATGAAAGCTATCAGACTATTTTTGGCATTTACAGCACACAAAAATTTCAAGGTATATCAGATGGATGTGAAATCTACCTTCCTGAATGGTGCGCTAGAAGAAGAGGTTTACATAGAACAACCGGATGGGTTCTAGTTATCAAACAAACCAGACATGGTATGCAAGTTGAAGAAGGCCTTGTATGGTTTCAAGAAAGCTCCCAGAGCCTGGTATGCAAGACTAGATAAGTATTTATTGCAGCACGGTTTCAATAAAGGGTCCGCAGATAGTAATTTGTATATCAAGGCAAGCAAAGATCAAATCCTGATTATTGAAGTCTATGTGGATGATATCATATTTGGTGGAAATGAAGAGATGTGCAAGAATTTTGCAAATGAAATGCAAAAGAAATTTGAGATGTCTATGTGTGGTGAGATGAACATCTTTCTTGGACTGCAAATCAATCAGACTGATAAAGGCATTTTCATTTCTCAATCAAAGTATGTCAGGGAATTGTTAAAGAAGTTTGGAATGGAGGACTCCAAACCGGTATGCACTCCTATGGTTACTGGTTGTAAACTGAGCAAGAATGATGAATCTCCTAAGGTTAATAAAAGCAAGTACAAATCAATGATTGGAGGACTACTTTACCTAACTGCTACCAGACCAAATATCATGCATGCAGTCTGTCTTGTGGCCAGATTTCAATCAGATCCTAGAGAATTACATGTGATGGTAGTAAAGAGGATATTCAGGTATTTGAAGGGCACTCCTAATCATGGCTTGTGGTATCCTAAGAACAATTATTTTTCTTTAAGTGCCTATACAAATGCAGATTGGGCTGGATGTGTTGATGACAGGAAAAGCACAAGTGGAGGTGCATTCTTCCTTGGAGATAGGGCAATGTCCTGGCATAGCAAGAAATAAGAATCAATCTCCTTGTCTACTGTAGAGGCATAATATATTATTGCAATATCATATTGACTCAAGGGCTATGGATGAAACAAACCTTGAAGGATGTCAAAGTTGAGTATGATGAACCAATTCCTATTCTTTGTGATAACACAAGTGCCATAAATATCTCAAAGAAGCTTGTGATGCATTCAAAGACAAAGTACATTTTAATTAAGTATCACTTTTTGAGAGAGAAAGTTGCAGCGAATGAGGTGAAGCTTGAGTATGTACCTACAAAAGATCAAGTTGTTGATATATTCACTAAGGCTCTTCCAAAAGACACATTTGAGTATCTCCAGGAAAAATTAGGGGTTATTGCCCCTCCTTCTTGGAACTAGATGCATAAGAAGGTGCATCAGTCCAGTGTGCTTCAAAGTACATTTCTCCTTTTGGACTGATGTTGGAGGCTACCTCTTGTTGGCACTATAAAATTTTGAAAAAATTTAAGTGTCTATGATAAAAAAATTTGATTACCACACTCAGAAATGCACTTGAAAAATCTGCCACAGTGACCTACTTTGGAGGGTCATAATTTGATGTTTGCTTCCTTTCATGCCAAATCACTTGGTGAGTGTACTCATCTAACATATGTAAGCTTGTATGTTTGATTTCATCTCTCTATGATCAATTTTGACAGGGTTTTGAAGCGATAAGTTGGAGGGTTCTGGGATTGTTTTGTTGTTTGCATATTCTCAGGCCTATGAAGTAGCCCCCAATTCATATTGGTATTTCACAACTAGGTGATCATCATGGCAAGTGGATTGGTATTCTGCATTCCCCTCACATTCATATACTCCCTGGTCTAATTTCAGAGCCTCAGGATCAAGTTTGATATTTTTTCAAGGCCAAAAGCAAATGCAGTTTGTCATATTTTGACATCTGCGTTTCTAGAATGTTTTAGAGGGGTCATCTTTGACCTGTAATATTTTGTGAAGGAAGTGAATTGGTGAAAATTTCATTTGCACACATACTCAAGGGACCTAAATGAACTAGTTTCTCTAGTGGTAGCTTCCCAGGAGGAGATTTGGTATTTTTTCGGGATGGTGACTTGGTGAGCTCAAATTGATTTTGATAGGTGCAGTTGTAGAAAAGGCTAAATGACCCACTTTGAATGTTAATACCTTGCACCTTGGGATTGGTTTTGCCAAACCATTTGCTGCAATGAATTATTGGATCATATGTCTACATGTCTGATGGGCTATAGAATTAGTCTCTTTTATGCTACTTTTTATACTTCAAAGACTCCTTTCATAGCATCCTTTAAGACATTTATCCATGTTTGCACTATGACATGTTGACCTTCTTTATACTTCTAAGACCTGAACTCATAATATTAATATGGAATGTGATGATCATATTATCTAATGAATGAATTAGATATAGATATGTATAAAAGTATAAATGAGATGTTTTTAGGGTTAGTCATGGAGAATGCTTGTGGTCTATGCTTTGGGAACTAATTCTATGTGCAGAATTGGGCGTGTCACGATGAGATCAAGCATTTGTAGCAGGTTGCAGACAAAGAAGTTAATAGAAGTATGAGTTCCAATGCTAAGAGTGTAGAGACAGCTGAAGACAATTAGTGGGCATCATGGATAGTAATAAATTAAGGAGTGGATTTGTTTCAAATATGATTATTGACGTTGTTCATGCATCAGACTTCTAATTTGATTTGAATTCTTCTTCTTATAGTCAGTTAGAATAAGAATGTGATCTTAACTCCACAACCTAGTATCTAGGCACGGTAAATGATCAGAGTCAATTAATTAATAAATAAGGCTCTCTCCATTTTTGTATAGTAAGGGGAAGATGAGATATATAAGGTAGCAGAGTCAAGTTTTAGGGAGTTCAGTTATCATTTCCTTTTCTATGTGTAAAGACTCAAGCATGTTACATTTATGGAATACAATCTGGATATGACAGAAAAGATTTCATTGTTGAACAATTTGATATGAGTTGATTCTGTGCATGGAATAAGTTAAGCTTCGATATGTGTTACAAAGATACATAGAATCTGGATTAGATTTGGTTTCAATTAAGGAAGATAGTCTCTTGAGCTGGCCACTCAAGGTACTGATTCTCTCCTTGTTTATTTCATTTTAGTTAATGTTGGTTTATTAGTTTTCTGTTAATTGTAATTTGAATTCAAGTTAGTATTATGTTTTGATCAAATAGATATAGTTCATGAACAAATGCATATTAGTGTGTTTGCAAATCTTCTAGAGGTCAGCAGTTAGTCATTCCATTCTTGCCAATTCATTAAGTTAATTCTACAGTTTCCCTGTTGTAATAGTTATCTACAGACCTTGATGTAGGTACCCGTAGCAACTAGGATTTATAGTTGTTTTCACTGTTTTGTAATTCTGTCAATTCTAGCAAGGTAGATTTGTTTGTTTAAAGTTAAGATAGAATGATTTAGGAACCATATGAGGCATGAAGGCATATACTTTGCAAGTACCATCATAAGCTTACGCTCCTTAGTTGATAATTCAATGTAGGAATGCATAGTGATAGAGTGGACTATTCAGATAGGTTTTCCCCTGAATTAGTTAAGTCTACAACACATTAGTTTTCCTCTACATTTTTGGCACTATTGCCGGGGATGGTGCTAACTTCTTAGGCTCATTTTGTTTTTACATGTTTTCATAGTTTAATTTTTTTTATTCCAGCATTAGAGTTAATCAAAACACCTTTCAGGAAACACCAGGCATTGTATTAACATTGTGCAGGGCCGCTGAAACATAAAGCTCAATTTACTGTATGCGGAGGCAAAGAGATATTCGAGGTAGATTCCTTCCATCAACTTCTCAGAACAACGAGGGTACAGCTAATTTCAACAAATACACAATAGGAAGTGCTGAAGGAGAGTTTCCTTTTACATCTTCATCAACACCCCCTACATCTCCATTAGCTTCCTCTACTGCCACAGAGGGAACTTTCAGAAAGGACAAGCTACATTTGAATTCCCTATACCAGACCTAGCATGGGCAACTACCCTAAAAAATATACCATCTGCATTGTCTGTTTTCTATGGTTTGGTGATTGAAGATCCTGACACTTTCTTGTTCAAGTTTGATGTTTTGTGTAGGAGTTATGATTATACCACTAATCCTTACAGACTCAAGTTGTTCCCTGCTACCCTAAAAGATGCTACTTTAAGGTGGTTTATGGGACTAGGGAAAGATGCCATTCCAGACTAGGATACCATGAAGACAAAGTTCCTGACAAAATACAAAGACTACTATAGAGGACATGATAGAAGGAGAGATGACATCTTTAGGATGTCACAAAAGGAGGAGGAGCTATTAGAAGACTATGTGGAAAGATTCTAATTTGCCTTGAAGAAAAACCCTCAGAATAAGTTGTTCGAAGAATCATTAAAGCTAGTCTTTTTAAGAGGGGTCAATGATGATTGCATGGATGCCCTAAATCTCATTGGAACAGGGGATATCTCCCAATTACCCTTTGAGGATATTTGTACAGCTTGCAAGAACTACTCCAAGACTTTTTCCAGAAAGCCTAGAGGAGAAAGAGTAGCTATTGCAGGCAAGGCAGTTAATGGAGTTTCTCGAGTGGAAATTAGTAACCTACTGACCAATATGAAAGAAGATATCATTAACCATATGGCTACACAGTTGGACACCCTCCACATTAAAAAGAAATAAGAAGAGGTAGATGCAATGCTCACTAAATATTGCCCAAGTTGTAGACAAAGGAAGGCCAACTATAAATGCAAAAGGGTAGCCAGTATCCAGCAGGAGAAGATTGAAAGGCCAGAACTTCAACCATTTGAAGGTGACGATAGGCAACTATTCTTTATTGCTCAAAGAAGACCTTGGCAGTAAAGGCAAGATATTCCCCCTAATCCACTTAATTATAATTCATCTTTTTCTATTGCCAATCAAAAAATTTCTGCTTGGAATAACCAGCCCTGGCCTGCTAATCCAAATGCTTGGCAAAACCCACCATGGTCTACTCCATAGGCAAGGTGGAACCAACAACAACAATGGCCTCAGCAGACTTTCCAAGGCCCTAACTATAACCCCCAATGGCCTAATCAACAATAGCAATGGCAACCTCAATGGAACAAGGGCCAACCATGGCAACCAAACTCCCAATATCAGCAACCCTTGCTTCCACCTCAGCCATAGCCACAGCAGCAAGCCATCATGCCTCCACCAGCGCCTCCAAATCAACCTTCTAGACCTACCCAAATTCCTGCCCAACCTGCACCTAACCCTAACAACATAAAGATACCCTTGATTCAGACCATCAAAGATATTCCTATCTACACTAAGACAATCAGGGATCTCTGTCTCAAGAAACCAGGGAGAAAAAGAGTAGACCCAAAAATAGTCCATGTCTTAGGTAACCTTGCATACATCATGTTGGGAAATATCATTGTTCCTAAGTATACTGATCTAGGAAATCCAGTGGTCGATGTCAAGATCAATGGAGCCCTAATCAAGAATACCTTAATAGACTTAGGTGTAGCAATCAATGTCATAACTAAGGACACAATGCAAATGTTGCAATTAACTAATCTTAGACCTACTCAGACTGTCATGCAATTGGTTGATAGGTCCACAGTAAAACTTGAAGGTATCATTGAAGACTTAGTCATTGCATTAGATTCCTGGGAATATCCTGTTGATTTCATTGTATTGCAACCTAAAGTCAATCTTGTTGGTTACCCTCTTATACTAGGTAGACCATGACTTCCTACAGCTGATGCATTTATAGGTTGTCGGTCAGGAAACATGATTATATCTAATGGAACCATTACAAAGAAATTGGTGTTGTATCAACTAGCCCAACTGTACCATGAACTGGAGAAAACTATTTGGCCTACTCTAGAAGAAGAGGACAATTATTCTTTGCAGACCCTGATGACCAGTGAATGTAGTCCTTTGTTGGATATCCAAGATGAAGATGAGTTACTGGCACGCATTATCCAAAATGACTATGGGAGGCACCCATAGCAGCAAGACTACCTATCATGTCTGCAGGATCCACTGAGCAGTATAATACCTAGCAGCTCCATAGAAGAAATCTCCCAATTGTTTCATGCCTTACTACCCCAGAAGCATCTACCGGTCTTTCCTAGCCTTGATGTGTCTTCCATTCAACCAATGACTAAACTATTAGAGATACAGCCTAGAAAGATGTTGACTGTCAATAATGCCTTGACTAAAAAACAAGAGAAATCCCTTCAAAATGTCCTACAGTCCAATTCAATAGCTTTTGCATGGGATTACAGTGATATGAAAGGCATTGACCCAAATCTATGCATGCACAAGATCTATATTGATGCTAATTTTAGACCTATCAAGCAACAACAAAGATGTATGAACCCTGCTCTAAGGGACATAATCAAGGCTGAGCTTTAAAAACTTATGGATACAGGTTTTATTTACTCCATTTCAAATAGTGAATGGGTTTCACCATTGGTGATAGTTCCTAAAAAGGGTGGCAAGTAGAGAGTTTGTGTTGACTATAGAGAGCTCAACACTGCCACAAGAAAAGATCACTTTCCATTACCCTTTATTGACCAAGTCCTAGATTCTTTGGCAAGAAAGACTTACTTCTCATTTCTTGATGGTTTTAGCAGATATAATCAGATAAAGATTGCTCCAGAGGATCAGGATAAAACCACATTTACCTACCCCTAAGGGACCTATGCATACTCTGTTTTGCCATTTAGACTGTGAAATGCCCCAGCTACTTTTCAAAGGGCAGTCCTTAGTATTTTTTTTTTTATTTTGCTCATGATAGCATGGAGATTTATATGGATGACTTCACCACATATGGTGAAGCATTTGATGAGGCTTTGCAGAATCTTGAAAAAGTTTTGAAAACATGCACAGAGCACAATTTGTCCTTAAGTAATGAAAAATGTTTTATGATCATGACTGAAGGAGTGGTGTTGGGAAATTTCATTTCATCTATAGGTATCCAAGTTGACCCAAAGAAGATAGAAATAATCTCTACACTTCCTATTCCACAAAAATTGAAGGATGTTAGAAGTTTCCTTGGGCTTGCAGGTTATTATAGAAGGTTTATTCAAGATTTTAGCAAAATTGTTGCTCCCTTGTTTGCACTTCTATCTAAGGATATTGAATTTGCTTGGACACTTGAATGTCAGCATTCTTTTGAAAAATTAAAAGCAGTCCTGATATAGGCCTCAGTCTTGAGAGGTCCAAATTGGAAACTGCCCTTTCATATTCACACCGATGCATCAGATTTTGCCATTGGGACAGTTTTAGGCCAGCAACAAGGCAACAAGGAATATGCAATTTACTACATCAGTAAAAACTTGCAAGGAGTTGAGCTAAACTACACAGTAATAGAGAAAGAAATGTTGGCAATTGTTTATGCCATCAACAAGTTTAGACACTACATAACCAGCTACAAAGTATTCATTCATACCAATCACATAGCCATCAGATATCTAATGAACAAACCAATAGTGGGTGGCAGGCTAGTCAAATGGTTATTGTTATTTCAAGAATTTGATATCACAATTGTTGACAAGACCGGTAAGGCTAATGTGGTTGCTAACTTTTTATCTTGATTGCCCACTCAATCCTCAGATGGTGTAGTTGATGATTCCTTTCTTGATGAGCATCTATTTGCTCTCACTATACACACACCATGGTATACAGACATAGCAAATCACTTGGTTACAGGGCAGATTCCAAGATATTTTTCACAAGAGAAAGGAGACAACTTGTTCACAAATGCTTTCCTTACTCTTGGATTTTAGGTTTTCTCTTCTATACTGGACCAGACAACATCATGAGAAGATGCATAAGAGCATATGAAGTGTTTGATATCATGAAGGCTTATCATGATGAACCATGTGGGGGACACTTTGCAGCAAAAAGAACAGCCTTCAAAATTTTGACAATAGGGTATTATTGGCCAACACTTCACAAGGATGCTATCAAATATACAAGAGACTGTGATAGGTGTCAAAGAATGGGCAGACCAACTAAAAGTGATGAAATGTCATTGCAACCACTAATCTCATTAGCTCCTTTTGACAAGTGGGGACTGGACTTTGTTGGTCCAATTTCCCCAACCTCCAACAATAAGGAGTATATTCTGGTATGTACTGATTACCTTACAAAATGGGTTGAGGTCAAAGCATTGTAGTTTGTAAGAGATGCTAATGTAGCTAAATTCTTATATGAGGATATTTTCACCAAATATGGTGTGCCAAGGGAAATAGTACCAGATCAAGGTCCTCAGTTTACATCTGATCTAATCACAAAGTTAGTGGAGGAGTATCAAATAAGGCAATAAAACTCTACCCCTTATCATCCTCAAGCCAATGGACAGGTTGAGGTAACAAACAAAGAACTAGAAAAGATCCTGACCAAAACAGTACAACTCCATAGGCGAGACTGGGTTACTAGGTTACTAGAGGTTGTTTGGGCCTACAGAACCACCTGGAAAACCACCACAGGGTTTACCCCATATGAATTGGTTTATGGAAAAATAGTAGTCCTCCCAATTGAATTTGAACATAAAACACTAAGGACAGCTGTTGAGCTTGGGATGGATTTGACAGCAGCACAACAAGATAGGCTTCAACATCTTAATGCTCTAGATGAAATAAGGCTAGAGGCACTCCACCATACTGAAGTTGTCCAGAAACAGAGGGTCAAATGGCATGACAGTCATATCAAGAACAAAGCATTTACAGTTGGTGATTGGGCACTTTTATATGACTCCAGGTATAAAGACTTCAAGGGCAAGCTCCAATCCAGGTGGCTTGGACCATACGAAATCATGCAAGTTTTCCCAAATGGAGTAGTTCAACTGCAAACTATAGATGAGGTCTGATTTTCACTCTTGGTAAATGGACATAGGCTAAAGTTGTATAAGAATCCATTACAGAAGGAAGACTTCCTTGTTTCCTTATCTACTGCATATGGTGCTTCTGGCACTCTTGATGAGGATACTATGACACCAGTTGATACAGAATCAGAGGATGATCCACACGGCCTGACTAGTGATGCAGAGGTTGAGTTGGAATACTCAACCCCTGTAGCTGAGGCATAATTTCTTTTTCTTTCCAAACACATGTACACACATCACCACATGCACACACAGCACCTTTACCATGATATTCACAACCTTCAGCTAGGACCTATTTACAACTTTTAGCTGGGACATGTTTACAACCTTCAGCTGGGACCTATTTACCACTTTTAGCTAGGACCTATTAATTCTGCACCTGTTTTGATCACTCTCATAATCTGCACTTTGGAACAATGCTGCAAGCACTTGTAGCAAATGCAGATGTGTTCAAATGTAATGCACCGCCAATCCACTCAATCCGTACACTATGCCTTGCTTCATCACCATGCCTATACCTCACGCGCTAAATTTCAAGCAATTCAATCAAATCACACATGCTGACATGCCACCTCACCATTCATCCACATGCATGACCTTACAATTCTGGCAAATTAATTGCATCATACACAATATCTCCTTTTGAAAAATGCTCCCACATTTCTTTATGAGGCATTGTCCTAAAGGTAACTTTTCATGATCGCCATTAAATTTCTTTTTTATGCATTTATCATTATCCCTATTTACTTCATGCATGTGATAACATTTCAAAACATTCCAGTTAATAATTACAACTTCCTACCACTTCCTTTGCCCTGTGAGTGAGGTCACGTTCAGTTGGGGGAAGGGTTGTCATTCTTGATTTTTTGACTAGTTTTCAAATGAGTTGTCATCCCTGTGTACTGTGTAAATAACCAGTGAGAGTTACCTTCCTAATATCTTTTCTTAAGTCAAATTGAGTTAACCCTGAGCAAAATGGGAAATTGCAGAGAGATATGAATAGGGGTTAAGTCTAGCAAGGTGGCGAAGTGGAATTATACAAAGGATTATAGACATGGGAGGTGACTTAGTAAGGAGAGATCCATCTGCGCACAAGGAGATTCTTGAAGATGTGCTAGTTTTACCACTCTTCACCAGAGTAGGATGGCTCGAGTACTTCTTAAAATTGATAGAGTATGACAATGATATGGCCGCAGAATTTGCAATTACATTGCAAAGTGACGAAGCAGTAGTGAAAGGGTAAATGGTTGATGCTTCTAAGGTAACTATAGCCCAAGTGACTGGACTGCCACGCACCAGGTCAGAATACCCAGCCTGAGCTGATGCAGCCGCTGCCAGAGAAGAATTCTGTGAGTGAGGCGAGCATTTAGACTCAACAACTCAAGGTACAAAATGCCTATCTCTACCATTTTCTGGGGCAAATGTGCTACCTACATTATCAAGTATTTCACTTGTGATGTGAGGTATAATATGTTGTACATTGTGCACTTTAAATTGTTAAACCATCTTCGTCATGAGAAATTGGTGAATGTTCCAAACTACCTCTACAACTTCCTAAAGAGAATGGCTTCAGAATACCAAAAGAAGCCAGCAGATACTTCAGTGTCTCATCATTGTCTAATTGCACTACTGGTTAAGAGGAGTTTGCGGAATCAATACCCACAAATTGATTGGGGGGCCTTTAAGGATTGTGTTGATATTTCCACCTTGTTGGAGCAACCTCATGAGGAGGAAGAAGAACCCCCATACAATGCTGAACTAAAGATGAACCTGTTCATGAAGAGCCGAAGGAGGAAAATCTCCCTGAAAATAGACCTGAAGAAATAGGGGAACCTTCATTCTCTCCTCCTGAACATGTGACCCCAAAACTTGTAAGCAAGAAAGGAAAGAAGAAGAAGCCGGGAAAGGATATCAGCATAGAAAAGATAAAAAGGAAAAAGAAAGAGAAAAATGTCAATGCAGGGGAAGCAAAGGAGAAACAGAAGAGGAAAGGTAAAAAGCATATAAAAAGGGCTGTTGAACAAGAAACCACTACCCCAAGGAGATCAGGCAGATTGAGGAAATAGACAGATGAAGAAAGGATTGTTGAGCAGGGACAAGATTCTAAGGAAAGAGGAAATGCTCCTAGGAATGTTCCTATTGATATACTTGAAGATGATATCTCTGCAAATAAGGATGATGTGAATGTTTCTTCAAAGAAGAAAAGGTATGTTTCTTCTTCTGACCCTGACTCAGCAGACCCATTTATTGCCAAAAATATGAGAAAAGCAACCCCTAGTAGCCATGTTAGAGAAATTTTTAATGCTTCTGATTACAATGATAGTGGTGATGTCAATTTTGAGCAAAGAAATTAATTGTTAGAACCCCGAAAAGAACTTC
This sequence comes from Cunninghamia lanceolata, assembly GCA_027924645.1. Lineage (NCBI taxonomy): Eukaryota > Viridiplantae > Streptophyta > Pinopsida > Cupressales > Cupressaceae > Cunninghamia > Cunninghamia lanceolata. The sequence continues at coordinate 3,746,711 of BSBN01000556.1, read as the reverse complement.
AGGAGGCATTGAACATAATCAAAACCCTGAAGGATCAGGTAAAGAGGTATGAAGAGAAGGAGACAGAAAAATAAAAGAGGATACAGGAATCAGAGGAGAGGATTCAGACACAGAATCAAGGGTCTAAATTGGACTTGTTAGCACAATTGGTTGTTAGCAAGATCAACTTAGATGAGGAGAAGGAACCCCCTCCATCATTTCCTGAGGTAAGAACTCCAACATACCATACTACTGTTTCATTGTGTTTTGAGTTGCTGAAAGTCACTAGTAGGTCAAAACAAGACACAAAGAATTGGGATAAAGAAAGGAAAATTTTTAATGAAATAATTGAGAACCAGAATCTTCAAATTTAGAAATTAGAGGCAAAGATGGCAGGAATAATTGACAGGGCCATGGAAATCATTGAATGCAGACCACCTTCAAGGGTTTATGCATTATTTTTAAAGGAGAAGTTTCTTAGTTTTGAATTCAATAGATTTGTTAGTGACCAACCAGCTCTGCAGTCTAGACACAATTTCTTCAGTTATTTTCAAAAGGTCAGTCTAGAACAACAAGATCAGCTATGTGAGTTATGTTTGCAAAACTACCTGATGGAGGAAGATACATAATGGAATCCCTCTATAAATGTTGGAGATTTACAGCTGAGAGCAGTAGTATCATACCTAAATAATGAAAAGTTGTGAGGAGAATTGATGGATAGGTATGAAGAATATGAGAAGAAGGTGTCACTACCAATCAGACAAGAGGCACTTAACCCTGAAGATATCCTTACAAAATGGTACAAACTTCTCTCTCATAAGGGCCCAGGCAAAATCATTATGGACTTAAGAATAAGGGATCACAGAAGGATACAAAGAATGATGGGATCCATGTTCAAGGTTGTGTTAGATATGTGCAAAGCAGATGGATTAGTTTGACACCTACTCTTCAACGGAAAGAACCTCATTCCTTACATAACTTTATGAACATGTCTGAAAGATTACACAGGTACATTCAAATTTCAAAGACTAAAGGTGTGGCATGGTTGCCTCTTACCTACCATCCACCTCTACTCTTATATCCAGTTCCACACTGAACAAGAGAAAAGGGAGAGGAATGCAAGACTGCAAAAGCTATCAGACTACAAAGGATTTCATGCTATAATGGGTTCTATTTAAAATAGGGTGAGGCTGTCAGGGTAATTATGGACTTGAGGCAAATAGTTTTACATTATAATTCATTCTCCTAGGTATCTGTTTGAGTAATTTTGCTTGAGGGCAAGCAAAAGGTTAGTTGGGGGGAATGATGGGCTGCAGAATTAGTCTCTTTTATGCTACTTTTTATACTTCAAAGACTCCTTTCATAGCATCCTTTAAGACATTTATCCATGTTTGCACTATGACATGTTGACCTTCTTTATACTTCTAAGACCTAAACTTATAATATTAATATGGAATGTGATGATCATATTATCTAATGAATGAATTAGATATAGATATGTATAAAAGTATAAATGAGATGTTTTGATGGTTAGTCATGGAGAATGCTTGTGGTATATGCTTTGGGAACTAATTCTATGTGCAGAATTGGATGTGTCACGATGAGATCGAGCATTTGTAGCAGGTTGCAGACAAAGGAGTTAATAGAAGTATGAGTTTCAACGCTAAGAGTGCAGAGACAGCTGAAGACAATTATGGAGCATCATGGATAGTAATAAATTAAGGAGTGAATTTGTTTCAAATATGATTATGGAAGTTGTTCATGCATCAGACTTCTAATTTGATTTGAATTCTTCTTCTTATAGTCAGTTAGAATAAGAATGTGATCTTGACTCCACGACCTACTACTAGGTGCGGTAAATGATCAGAGTCAGTTAATTAATAAATAAGGATCTCTCTCCATTTTTGTATCGTAAGGGGAAGATGAGATATATAAGGTAGCAAAGTCAAGTTTTAGGGAGTTCAGTTATCATTTCCTTTTCTATGTGTAAAGACTCAAGCATGTTACATTTATGAAATACAATCTGGATATGACAGAAAAGATTTCATTGTTGAACAATTTGATATGAGTTGATTCTGTGCATGGAATAAGTTAAGCTTCGATATGTGTTACAAAGATACGTAGAATCTGGATTAGATTTGGTTTAAGTTAAGGAAGACAGTCTCTTGAGTTGGTCACTCAAGGTACTGATTCTATCCTTGTTTATTTCATTTTAGTTAATGTTGCTTTATTAGTTTTCTGTTAATCATAATTTGAATTCAAGTTAGTATTATGTTTTGATCAAATAGATATAGTTCATGAACAAATGCATATTAGTGTGTTTACAAATCCTCCGGAGGTCAGCAGTTAGTCATTCCATTCTTGTCAATTCATTAAGTTAATTCTACAATTTCCCTGTTGTAATAGTTATCTACAAACCTTGTTGTAGGTAGCCTAGCAACTAGGATTTATAGTTGTTTTCACTGTTTTGTAATTCTGTCAATTCCAGCAAGGTAGATTTGTTTGTTTAAAGTTAAGATAGAATGATTTAGGAACCATATGAGGCATGAAGGCATATACTTTGCAAGTACCATCATAAGCTTATGCTCCTTGGTTGATAATTCAATGTAGGAATGCATAGTGATAGAGTGGACTGTTCAGATAGGTTTTCCCCTAAATTAGTTAAGTCTACAACATATTAGTTTTCCTCTACAATGTTTATGTGTTTTCATGGCTTCAGGTGATTGTTTGACTAGTTTGCCAAGGTGATTTTAGAGCTCACTTGACTTTTTTGGGGTCATAATGAAAAAAGCCAGAAAGCAGACTCTGATGATTACCCATTTCATTTTTCTTGCCAGATGCTTACTAATGTAGCCTCAGGTCAATTCAAGACAAAAAACTTGTTCCAAAATGAATTTTTTTTTAGTCGGGCCCACAAAGAGACCTGACTTGTGTCCCACAATTATTGTTGTTGTTACACAATAAGATCTGATTTGTTAGTTGATTTCCAGTTAGGATGGATTTAGTACTTAAACAGTTTTTTTTGGCATATTGAAGAACTCAATTCTACATGCATAGATAATGAGCATGGTACTATCTCAAAACGGGATGACATGGAGACAATTTGGCACACACAGCTTCTGATGAGCCTCTAAAATGGGAACTCAAGAAACAACTAGGAGATGTGCTTTCGGGTGGTTGAGATATACCTCTGGATACCATAAATGTTGGTAAACAAGGTAATTGGCCTGATAGAGATCTTACTTCACCAGCAAATTCTAAGAGTAAGCTAGCAAATTCTAAAGCATCCAAAGCCTCCATGAGAAAGTGTGTTTTTGTATCTTTCTAAAAGGCTTGATCCAATAGATTGAGCCACATATGAACCATATCTTTGGGAAAATGAAAGACAAACTTATCTACAAGGCGCTGTGTTATTTGGCTTATTGGGTCGCTGCAACTTCAAGGCAGACATGCTAAATAGAAAGGTTGCTTTTTTGAGTGGTGGTGAAAAGGCACGATTGGCATTTTGTAAATTCATGGTTACACCTTCAACACTTCTAGTACTCGATGAGTTGACTAATCATGTTAACATACCATCAAAGGAGATACTTGAGGAGGCAATAAGAGATCACAATGGAACAATAATTGTTGTGTCTCACGATAAATATTTTTCAAAACAAATAGTCAATAGAGTTGTGGAGGTGAAGGATGGAATGCCAAATGATTTTGTTGGTGATTATAATTATTACTTGGAGCAAAACCCTGAAGCAAAAGAGAGAGAACTGGAGCGAGAAGAAGAAATCATAGGCGAACTCTCTGAAAGTATAAGCCAAATCTAAGATGTCCAAGGCAAAGAAATTACAAATGAAGAAGCAAAAGCAAATTGCTTTTCAGTAAAACAAAGCAAAGTCTAGTAAATCGAAGAGATGAGGCGTCGTTTCACCAATTTTTCCAGCATCTTCGCAAACTGTGACAAAATGGGTGCTCTCAAACAAGGTATCGACATCCATCAAAGCATAATGGTTGAGGAATTTTTGTCAGAAATTATGGTTGAAAATGCCCTGGCATACATGTATGAAAACTTAGAGACATTCGAGTGTGTGCTGATGACCACATTGCAATGAAGTACTATGAGAAATGCAAACTGTTTGCATCATTTTAAACAAGGACAATGCATTGGCAAATATGTATTCAAGATGTGGGCGCAGAAACAGGCACCGAAACTATTTGACAACATGAAGCATCCACAATGGCGAATGGGAGTATGTAGAAGAGCGCATCAAGCATTCCCACACCCCCATAGAGCCAGAGTAAGATGTGTGTGGTGTTGCGGGATGTATTCTAAGCTCTCCCTGCATCACCGCAGGAGGCATTAATTATATATGCGAGAGTGCGGTAAAATTAAAATGTTACCCGTAGTCCCGCAAGTAAACCCTAAACCTTGTGTGAGATAGCGGTGGTGTCGAAACAAATGAAATGAAAAAATAAAATATAGTGCGGTGGATTTATTATTTCCTGCACTCCCGCAAGGGAAAAGTGAAAAGCATGCAGTAATGCAGTGTAATGGAAATCATACTTGTGCGGTGTTACAGGAATAATATAAGTGGAAAATAAAACAAGGTTTTATTTCAATAAAAAAGGTGAATGCTTGTGCGGGAAATGACAAAGTGATTTGTGGGAATATGGTGGAATAAAATAACAAAATGAGGCATAAAATATTGCACGCATGGGAGAGGGGATAATGTATAATGTGCAAATATTTTCATTAAAAGATGAAATGTTTCCACCCATAGAGTTAAAATAAAAGTCTTGGGATGGTTAAATGTTTTTGAGCATGTTTGGGGTAAAAATGTATGAAGGTGAAAATGAATATGAAGTTGCCGGTAAAAGGGGAATATTAATAGTCATTATAACTATTATTGTACAAATATGTGGGCGAAATAATTTTTTCATGGGGATGCAAAATAAAAGAGAAATACAATTAAATATTTTTGGTTGTATAATGTAATGAAAAGAAAATGTTGTAAAATGTCTTATGAAGGGGTGGGAATGTGAAAAGCCATTTTGAATGTAAAAGGTTTGAAACTTGTTGCTTCCTTCATCTATATAAGAAGGAAACCAAGACCTTGGGGGGTTAGCTGGGAATTGATTTTTGGAAGAGCAAGATAGTGTATAGGCTAATTTTCTAAAGCATGGTAATAGAGAGATCACATTAAACTGGTGCTTGAATCCTAGTGTCATTTGTTTGTTGAACTCATTGCTTAAATTTTATCTGGTTGTCTCCAACTTGATTTTCCTTACTATTTAAATTAGTTTATCAAGTATATTCTTGATTTATCAGAGCACATTTGATGTTTCTGTGTGGGTTGTTTGTTGGGTTTCCTCAAGTAGGAATTAAATTTCTTTAAGAAAATGACAGTATTTTGGAAGGATTCAATTGGATAATTAAAGAAGAACCAGATAATTGACATTTTTGCACGTCTATGCCAGTCATAGACCTTGTAGTGCCAAACAAATCGAGTTGTAGCTAGTGGGAAGGCATATATCTTTTTATATTTGGACTCCATTGCCTGGTTGAGGAAAATGCACCAATCATACAACTTCCAAAATCATCTCGTATATATTTCAAAAAAAAATTTGGTTTTCTATTTGTAGGAGTAGGAGTAGGAGTAGGAGTAGAGTAATTGAAATAAAACTATTTTCAGATCTCATGCCAGTTTGAATTTTGGTTGAAGAGGAAGATTTGATTGATAAAATTACACATAATATGCTTAATCATCACCAGTCAGTATTGGAGAGCTCATATTCAATGATAGAAAGGTACACCCACCTAGGCGAAGCAGAGCCTGAAGCTTAGGGAAGTTCAATCAGTTTGATCGATTCCGTTAGTTGGCCAAATTAGTTATCAGACCTTATCATAAAGTTTGACATCCTTTTAGGGTTTGGTAAACTATAGATCTGAGAACCAACACCTCTCAGGGGGAGCAAGTAGTGGTTTGAGATTATTGTTTCATCTAAGGGGAGTAAAGAATGATTTCAGACTGATCAAAGAAGTGGTGTGCAAGTATGTGTAGTAGAAGAGATATGATGCCCTTTGCCATTGATGTCAAAGGGGGAGAGAAATCATGTGAAAAACTCAGGGAGAGAAAGAGTTCAGATGTGTAAAAAGAAAGGAGTCCTGATGCAGAATTGTGTCTTGATGGAGGAACATGTTATTCAGTTTTTCACATCATATGTTGCCATCAATGACAAGGGGGGAGATTGTTGCAAGTATGTGCTAACTGGTGTTGTCATTGATGTCAACATGTTTGTGTTGTCATTGGTGCCAACTGTATCTTCTAATATTGTTATCTATTGATTGATTGAGTTGTCATGTTAAGAACACTATTTGGGTATTTTGCTCCACATTTTCTCTGTATTGAAGACCAGAGTATGAGATTTGGATATGATTTAGAGAAGTGTTTAAATATGCTAAATCCAGAATTTGGTGGTCTAGATCGTTGTGCAGAAAAAGTTATATTCACCAGTTTGAAGACTGTGCCTAGCAATGTTTGCAGAGTGACAGGGAGATAGTATTTTGCTCCACATTTCTCTGCATGTTGGATTTTGGTCTTGTGGTTCTAGACTTAATCTTACAAGGTCCTTATCTATTTCATTCCAAAGGATTGGTGAATTGGTGCTCCGGAAAGCAAGTTATTGGTTAGCAGAGTTTGACAGTGTCTATTGAGAAGTAGTCTATAATGTATCTTCAAGTGATATTTGTTGTCTTCAAGTGAGATCTATTGTAGTTGGATTTGTCAGCTCCTAAGTGATTCTATGTTGTTCATGGATGTCTCCAAAATGTATTAAAGGTGTGTGCTTGATCGGCAAGCTACAATGAAGTTCTTGGAAGCATGTATCTAAGTGTTCTTCATGTGTGCACTAGTTTTGGCCGACCTGGTTAGTTACACTTGTTGCGGAGGTGATTCATGGATTGTAGAAGCATGTCCAAGCATGTGAAGATGTATTTGGGCCTGAGCTAAGCCATGAAGTGTTCCTCTTTCATTCATTTGCTCCACAAGTTTGTTTAGGTCTAGTCCTAATTTGATTTATGTATGTATGTCGACCTTGGAGATAGTTCCAATGGTTGTAGAATGTAATGCCGACCTCAATGTACATTCCAAGTTTGATGATATGTATAAATGTATGTAATGAATTCGTGAGTGAGGGAGGTAGATGCGAAGATGCAAATATAAAGTGTGAACTGTAAAAGCAGAGCAGAGCAAAGGAGATATATTGTGCTTCAATGGAACTGAACTTAGGCATGTTGTAGATGCTACTATATCAGTTCATGGCAGTGAACCAACCCTCAGCAATGAGCCTTTCATTTGGGCAATGAGCCTCTTTTGTTATTCGATATTGTTACTACATTATATTGTGAGCTAACACTCATCGTACTTTTTCCCTATTTAGGGTTTTCCACGTAAAAATCTGGTGTTCATGTATGTATGGTGTTGATGTGTTCATGTTTTGATTATTCTATTTATGTTTAATCTTCGTAATAGAATAAGGAGTTAAAGTAAGTGAATGTGAAAGTGATTTTGTTCAAAGAAGTTAAAGTTTTGATACAACTGATTCACCCCCCCCCCCAGTTGTCTTGTGCCTTTCAACAACATTATCTCCTCTGAAGAATTTGTTTATGAAAATAAGAGAAAATATAAATTCTTATTATGAATTTATGCTACTAAGCATTAGTCGCTTGGCCATGGAGTTGTACATGAGCTCTAGCTTAATCAATTTTACAACCATAGAGCTATAATTTATGTAGCAAGAAAATTCAAGGTGGAACTTGCTGCTAAGAGGGTGGACATCATCCTACTATTCTATTTAAGACAATATTGAGTATACATATTTTATAGGATATAAAAGTCACATAAAAGAGAAAAGCATTTAAGCAATGATGTATTCAAGTGTGCAAAGAATCAAAGTCATAACAAAATAATTTAAATTTCACATTTTGAAAAACCATTTTTGAAAGGGATAAGGAAGAAATATATTATAAGAGATTTGGGGATGATGACCGAGAAGAGTCTCCCAATAACAAAATGTGGCAATGGCAAATTGTTTTCATACATGGCAGTTTCAACTTTTAAAAAAATAAAAACTCATAGCAGAGAATTGTATAGAGCATTGTTAATAAGAATTATGTTTATGTTAACCCTTCTCATTTGATATGGCATCTCTATTACAATTTCTTATTGCTCTACAGAGACCAGATGGTGACAAGATAGATTTCCTCCTCTATCTACTTCACATTTGGTTGTAGGGTATGAGATATTCAGAGAGTTGCAGAGATAGGGCGGATATTACATCCATTAGAAGGATGGTGTTGGCCAAATCATTACGCAACACAAGAAATAATAATAACATTGTGCCAGTATAAATGAAGTACACTGGCCCAATCAACCATGAGAAACAAGGGCGATGCAAATAATAACATAGAAGTGCATAGAGCCTTGAGAAATTGATGCAACATTAAATACAAAGTACATCTATAGGAATATATTACACAACCATAAGCAAATATTGCATTGTCTTCAACAATACAATGTAGAACTATTGCACAGCCATAGAAGAAAGGAACATCATTAAAAGCATGCCACAATAATTTCACCTTTTACTTAAATATCATCCACTTTAATGGTCAAACAGTCAATAGCAATTTTACAACTCATTCACAACAAAAAGTGGTAAATATTTGTCCTATTTTTATTGGCCAAAATTAACATTTGACAGTTGAAGTGGATGATATTTAAGAATAGCCGTAATTTCATAGGTAGTGTTTCAAGTGTGGTGGAGCACTGTAAAGCACAGCACGGTCATTTCAAACTATGATGCAAGTGTAAATAACACTGTGTAGTCACAAGAAGACAACTACACAACCAATCAAAAGAATGGTGTCAACATTTAGATAAAACAAACAATCCAAGATGAATTTAGACATTGCTAGTACAAGTTTGGTATATGTTTATGTCAAAGGTGTGTGGTTTCATCTAAGGAGATAAAGGTCATGACTTATGATTATATTCCTCATGTTAAAATACATGTTATTTGACTTTTATAAAGGACTTTGATCTATTAAAAGAAGCACAATTTGTTATAGAATAGGCACTTTAAAAAAGTCTTGTGATTTGGGTATAAGAATATTATAATTTGACTATAATGGAATGATTTTGAATCAATTAGATTATGAAATATAATACTTAAAACTAAATATTATACATAACCTCTCCTGATAAAGGGACAGTGCGAAGGAAGGAAGGACAACTATCTCTAGTTGTTACTTGTGTGAGTAATTAGTAGAAGTTATGTCTCTATGCCTTGAGGGGAATATATTGGAGAGGATGAATGGACACTCGTCATTCATTTACTTGCTCAATATTTTTGGTGGGTGATGATGGTAATACCTTCTACAACTAGAAAACAACATTTGGGAGGCATAATGGTGGGTAGTGGGTGCGACAAGGGGAAAAAAAGGTGAATTGACGTAGAAGCAAAGAAAGAGACGGGTAATAGGGAAAGAAGCCATTATTTATTTCACGGCCTTTGTTGATATGGAAATAAAAAACTCAATGTTAAGGCAGTGGATGGTGCGTGTTTGGGAATTATCCAAGGAGATGGATGGCTCGCTAGAGGTTGGTATTCTCTCTACAACGGCGAAGATGCTTCTTGACCATGGGTATTCCAGAGAGAGATGGAACACGTTCGATATCGCACAGCCTCTGTCCTGTGCAACCATGCTTTCCACTACAACGCTTTCCACTACGACATGTTCTTATCTCCTTCATGATGATGTTGGGGACGTCATTCACCAGGTGGAAACATGCTTTGACTGTTTCTAGGAGCATCTGTACGTAATAAAGAAGAGGCAAATTTGTTTGCAGTTAACAATGAAGGCGATTGCCAAAAATGTACAGGTGGACCTTCCAGAAGAGGCAATTCTGTTGTTTTCTGAATGCTAGATTCTAAGGAGGAAGAGGAGAAAGGGGAGAAGACTACATAGACAAAGCAGAAAGTGGTATGTAATAAGTGTTAAAGATACATGAAAGTAGCAGATGTTAGAAACACAAAGGCAACCAAAAACAATGGGTTATACCTTTAAATCTCCTCCATTCAAGTCTCCTTGATAAGGTGGAGGAAGTGCATGCACCTAATGCAAAATCCTACCTTTACCCAATATGAACCAATGTGGATTGCTCAATCTAATACCAACAAATGGAAGTAAGAATTTAGATGTAAATTGGATGTGGAATTGGCTATAATTTTGGCTATGGATGTGAGAATGTTTTAAGCATAAGGATGGTGTCTCAAGCTTGTGTAGTGTTTTAATGGCTTATGAGAGGCTCTTATTTATAGATTTTTGAGGATTTTTAGACCAATGGTAGTGGTTCAAAGGTGAGATCCAAAGGTTGAGATTCCATAGTGAAATCAAGGGCTAGAATTTCATTAACAAAGATGAAGGGCTCCTATTATTTTGGAATTTTAAATTCAGCCTTGGGAAGGCTTTACATTTATGAATATGGAGACATGTGAATGAATTAAATATTCATTTTAATGGGTGAGTGGAATGAGTAGTGACAAATGCATGGATTTGGAAAGGTGAGGTGGAGACATGTGTGAGCTTTATTAATTAAATAATGCTCTTTCATAGATTAGTAAAGATGAGGTGGAGACACATGTTAATCAATTGTGGGGAGATGGGATAATGAGGGATTAGGTTAGTTAATTAAGTAATTAACTTATTAATATGGCTGGTGGAAATTAAGAGATGGATTAATTAGTGCCTCAAATTAATTAAGTAGAGGCTTAATTAATTTGGTCATAGGAGCTATGTAGGGTAGGGTAGATAATTAAATAAATGATATTCATATAATTAGGCTAGGTTTAGTTATAAGCTAGGTGGATTAATTAAATAAATTGACTTTATTTAATTAATTTAGGTTAGTGACAAAGGATGGGATAATTACTTTAATAAATTGTAATAATTAATTAATTGATTATGGACAATGGCTTCTGAGAGTAATTAATTAAATTTAAGTTATTTAATTAATTAGGGTGAGTGACTATGGGGGATTGACAAATTAATTAAATAAAATGATTTATTTAATTAATTATGGGTAAGGGGATAAGTTAGCATGACAGGGGATGCAGGAAAATGACCGTATAGGGTTTGTCATTTTTAGGTGTCTACATTTTGCCCCTCTTTGATATGACATTGCGATTGTACGGGAGTGACATCATGTCAAAGAATTTTTTCCATGGCCGACTGAAGGGAAAGGAGGAATGAGTGGGATATACCCCCTCGAGCTTAGACGAAAAAAAAATTCTGAGTGAACTCTCAAAAAGAAGAAAATGGTAGATAAGACTACATGCGGGATGAAAAATGGGATCAGAAGAAGAAAAATGGGGGAAAATGGATATGGTATGAAGCTATGGGTGAAAAAGTAGGGTTGGGTTAGAAAAATTAAGGTTAGTGCTTAAGTGGAGGCTATAAATAGTCTTTGGGGGGGCCATAATCCTCATTTGTACATCTAGGCTTGAGTGATTTGGAGAGAGAAGAGTGATAGAGCGCGGAAGCTATGGCAGGAATTCCATGACACAAGCATCGGGAGGAGCAAATTTAGGAGTATAGGCAACCTCCAGAGGTTGGCAAGTCAGTATGTGGCCTATCCCTCCTTTGTGAATTAGGTTTAGGGTATTTATGTCACATTAAATGCAGGGTAGGTTAGGGTTAATGAATGTGCTAAAGCACTCACTTAGCGCATTCTAGTTAGGCGTAGCACCTAAGGTAGAGTGGTTAGTGCTTTCGCTCTAGTTTAGCACCTCCATTGCAGAGTAGTGCAATTGTCACACCAAAAAATGGTCAGTTAGACAAGGTGATTTAGCGCCTATGATGGGCAATTTAGTGCATGTGTTTTGATTTAGTGTTGTAGTGTAGGGTAGCGCTTATGTGTCATTCAGCGCGTGCGCTAAGGGGATTAGCACTTGCATGCCTATCAGCACCAACGTGGGAGAACATAGTGCCTAAGAGCTAATCAATGCTAGTGTGGGATGGCTTAGTGCTTACACTGGAGATGATATGGTAGGATGTGATGGTCTCTCTAGAGGGCATGGCATTATATATTGTGGCACTAATTGGAGGTATACTGGTGCCAGACAAGAGGTTGCATGGATTCTTAGTTGGTTGGGGAGTTATATTGGAGAGGATGTATGAGGAGGGGACTGTGTACACTTGGGGGCCCTATGTGTTAGCCCATTTATATCATGATATGCATTTGGTAATGTACAGACGAGGGGCTAGCCTGGGATGCGGAGTCACTCTTCTCCATGTGTGGACTTAGGAGCACATAGTCATTACATTGCCAGTAGTACATATGTCGAGACAACAGGGCGGTTGTATATGTATCTGTATGCAGGAGTGTTACAGCATTGAGCATTAGGGGACTTGAGGTACTGGAGGTGGGTCTTTGATGAGTTAGACTCAGTGATACGATGGCCATGGTGAGCATGTGAGAGATGGCATGGAGATAAGGATCATCTACCCTATGTGCGACAAGGTAGATACATCATGGGGAGGATAGAGCATATTATTGATCGATATATGACCGAGCGCATACTAAGATAGTTTGGGGTGCGACAGGGAGAGCCACAGATAGAGGTTGTATTCCCTTAGGTTACGAGGAAGGGACTGGAGGGATGGGGAGTTCCCATTGATCCTTGCATAGTTATTGTTGCATTCAATGAATTAGTGTCATTTTAGTCGAAGTGTTGGGCAGATGTGGTGGATGTTGGGACTACGCCAGACTATGATGTCTGGTGGGAGGAGTAGTGTCCTATGAGGCTAACCTTTCCATTGGGATAGTTGGTAGAGGTCAAGGGCAGTGAGGAGGAGGAGGAGGAGAGTGATGGAGGAGATAGTGGGGATGGAGGAGGTGTCTGAGGTGGGTTGGCTATTGGTGGGCGACAAGTTCGCTAGAGAGTGGAGGCAATAACAAGGGGGTCAAGAGGAGGTGGTGAGGAGGAGGTGGATCTGGCAGTGCTACGTACTAAGATTCAGAGTTTGATGCAAGAGTTAGATAGCACCAGGGTGGAGAGAGATACTGCAAAGGTACAGTTGGCAATATCTGATGCAGAGATGGATAAGTTGCAGGGGGAGCTCAGGGCTACTCGAGGATAGATAGCAGAGTTATCTTTAGTGTAGGAAGGTGGCGTGGATCCTACAGAGCTAGCTCACGTGATTAAAGCGCATGATACAACTATCGCAGAGAGAGATGCAACCTGGATACTACAACAAAGGGTTGAGCATTAGGAGGCATTGTTATGTGTGGAGAGAGCTACAACACAATAGGTGGTTGCAAGGGCTAGGTTGGTTGACATGTGGCGTGACTTTGTGAGGATACATGGTGAGTTGGTAGAGTCTAGAGAGAGGGCTTGTCACTACAGGACGATGTATAATGCAGTAGTGTTGAAGGAGCAAAGATAACCCAGTTATAGTGCCCATAGTAGATCTAGGGCTAGCCGATCCAGGAGGTCGATGATGCACTCTATGTCAGGGCCGGTTATGCCACCACCTCGAGCTATGTCTACACCATCGCAGTTTCCAGTAGTGCCACCATCAAGGACTTAGGGGATAGGAGCACAGGCGACAGGTGCACAGGCTATAAGTGCACATGATACAGGGGCAGGTCCCTCGTCATCATGATTATAGGCTCTAGTAGAGTCTAGGGGTAGCACCATTTAGTGGTTTTCATGGATTTTGTACCAGACATTTTACGTACTAATCCTTCAAACACATTTTGTATCATGACCTATTTTTGTGATATATATGATGAGCATTTTGTGGGTGGCTTATGATGGTTTGTAATATGATTTTATGATGTATGATTTTGTGGACATGTGATGCATTTATGTTATGGTCTTTTTGTATGGATGCATTTATGTTGTTTATGATTATGTCATGGATGTATGTATAATGATGGATCATAGATGGATTTTTAGGATGTTATGGATTATGGAAAGATTTGTATTATGTAATGGATGTTATGGGTTATGGATATGCATGTATGATGTTTATGATTATGTTATGGATGGGTGTATTTGATTTATGGGTGACGATGTTATGATGAGATGTGTTTTATGTATGGTTTTATGCATATGTTATGGTAATTATGATGATGTAGAGATGTCCACCAAGTCATATTGTGCTTTGGGTGACTACCAAATCTAGCCCCATCACGGTGTGCGTTGGGTGACTATGTGTGATGGATATGTGTATGTTTAGGTTATGATGTGTGGGTAGGTTTATTGGTGTCATGGTTGTTAATGATATGCATTATGTTATGCTATGGATAGATGTTGAGACTATGGACTATGTGATTACATGTGATGAATTATGGATATGTTTTATGTTATGGTTTCATGTGACAGATGATGTTATGGTTTATGCATTATGATATGTGATGGATTATGTGATGTTTCATGGATATGTTTATGTTATGGATCATGGATTATGTTATGAGTAATGGATTATGATATAGATTATGTATTTTGTTATGTTGTAGATGTTATCCATTTTAGATGCCAGTAATTACCAGTAATAACTTTCTTTAGGCTTATGTGGCAAATAAATGGATGGTCTTGATAGATGCATAATGTGATGAATGTTATCATGATATGATTATGTGATGTTTTTTGATATATGGATGTTATGTTGATGTAATGGTTATGTTGTGATGTAGATATTATGAGGTGGAACATTCAGAGGTACATAACAACATAGTTACTAAACTCACGTGCAACTATCGGAGGGAGTTACTAGGAAATCAATTCTTTTGCATTTCTCTGACATGTTTAGTGGATTACATGTTTTTGTGATTAGGCCTTATATGTACACAATGAAATAAAGCCCACTTGCTTGTTCCCTTCTGATGGCTTTTGTGGTGCATGATTTATGGATGTATGTTGTATGATTTATGGTACGTGATTGTTGTCTTGTGGGGGGTTTATGTATGTGTTATGGTGATGTTTTGATGTATGGTTAGGTGTTAGCTTGAGTCTTTTTGTTCTTGCATGTGATTTGCAAGCGATGAGACTTCGGTGTGCTTTATAAAAAACTCAACCTGTACGGGTTGTGGGATGGTGATTATGATGGAGCCATGTATGTATGTTCATACACTAAATCAAGTCTACATTAGCTCCAAGCATGGGTGGTAAGGTATACCTATGTAGTGTGTTTAAATTAATAATGTTCTTTAGGCATACATTTAGATGTGGATGAGGATGTATGTATGTGGGTAGATGTTAGGATAATTCTGAGCAAGAGATAATTGGTGGAAACTTGTGGCATTGAATTTGCATGTGTGTATGATTCATTTTGTGTATTTTTTATGCAGTTATGTGGTGGATTTAGTTGGTGATGATTATGTGTTCATGCGAGTGAATGCAGTGAATGGTTGTGTGAGTGGTGCATTAATTAATTTTAGGTCATGATACAAAGTGTCCTTGTGCTTGTGAGGGGGGTAGTTGGGTGGATTTGGGGATGGGGGGTTATTGGGGGGTGATTGGAAAGAAACATGAACAAGCTTGCCTAGGGGGGAGATAGGTTTGTTAGAATGGGGTAGGTGATATGGTTGGAATGCAAAGTCTGAATTAGGCCATAGAACGTACTATTCCAGGTATTAGGTAGTAAGAGATATTTTTCTGTCAACCCTTGAGATAAGTCCTTGAATCCTGCTGGTTTGGTCAGGGTGGGTGTGAATTGGGGGGTTACTGGGGGAGATCAGGGTTGGTTGGGGGGACGGTTTTTTTGGCTCTGTTTGTTAGGATGGGGGGGAAGTGGTTGGGTTAGGAATGGGTTTGTTAGGATGGGGGAAGTGGTTGGGTCAGGAATGGGTTTGTTAGGATGAGGGGAAATGGTTGGGTCACTATCTTCATTAATGTAAAGCCAATGATAGGGTTGTAATTTGGATAGGTCTCTTGTCATGGGTGGGTGGTTAAGATAGGGAAGATTAGGGTGGGAGTTATGTTGGTATGTTTTAGAGCAATCCTAAGTTTTAATTTAGCAAAAAGGATATTTTTCACCAAGGTATAAGAGACCAAGGTGATGATTTATATCCAATATTTGCATGGACTAGACACCCAATCAAGAGGATTTTCTTATACATGCCCAACATAGTACAACCTTGTCTAGAGATGTGGGGAAAAAAGACTTAGAGCATGGTAGTCCTAGTGCACAAAAGGTATAAGCCTTAGATGCAAAGGATGTATGTTATGCAAAAAGCTATTTCGACACACACAAGATATGAATACTAGCTTGAGTAATAAGATAATCCAACAAACATGACATACATCAACAAATGCCTCTTGCCCCATTCAATACCATCCAATGACACACCAAGATATGGAAAATCAAGGTGGTATTTGGGTAAGTGTAGAAGGGGTACAAAAAGATAAATCAAAACAAAAGACCAACTAATAGATAGACTAACAACCATTGAATCTCTTGCTAAGAGTGTGGATTGTATGTGATTGGTCTATGCCTATTGCGGGAATGATATATCCTAAGGCATAGGTTGTGATTGTGAATGTTGTAGGATAGGCACAAGATGTGATGGTTATGTGGTCTTTGGAGATTTGGTCTTATGTGTGATTGGTGTTGTGGTATGTTGTTTTTTTAGGTGGTGTTTGTTTTGTGTGGTTGTCTTTAGTCCTTTATTTGGGCGTAGCCGGTTTATTACTTCATTTTTTGAAGGTTTTTCTAATTTTTTTGGTGTTTTGGGATTTTTTTATTTTTTTGGGTATTTTGGGATTTTCTAATTTTTTGGGTATTTTCTAGGGATAGTGTATGTACAAGGGACACATGAAGTCAACTGTATAGTGATCCATAGTATGTATACAAAGATCCAATTCTTTATCTAGAATAGGGGTTTTTGCCCCCAATGTGAGATGATAGTGGGAGGGAAATGGAGATGCTTAATGTTTACAAGTTCAAGCCATGATAGAATATGAGGTGATGGTGGATTAAGTGGATGAACAAGAATTTAACATATGGTAGGTAAGGCCACTACTTATGATGCTTGAGACATGTTTTCATCTTGGTACTTATCCAAGGCACCACTAAAGTGGTTTTCACCATTAGACAACTTTATTGCACTCGGTTTTTTTTTTAACTTTTTTTATTTTTCTATTTTTTTTTGGATTTTTAGCTTTTTTTTATTTTGGGATATCCGATGCTAGGTGTAGAACTTATTTAGATGGATTATATTAATTAGATCTTCAAAAGGTTGGCACTCAGGTGTGGCAAGTTGATATGCTCCTAATCCATAATTGGTAGTGATAATGAAGTGAACCAACCAATTAGGCTCGAATTTACCCTTTTTCTCTCGGTCTTGTTGGTTCCTCTGATTTTATTTAAACACGAGATCACCTACTTCAAATTCTCCGGCCTTAATTTTTTTATTGTAGCTATGAGAAAGGTGGTTTTAGTAGACTTGCAAGTGATTTAAAGCATTGAGATGCCTTTTGTCTAAAAACTCTAACCCATGTAGTCAGAAAATTTGATATTCCTCTTCATCAATAAGATTCTATAGTGTTATACACAGTGAGGGGAGCTAGACCTCGATTGGCAAAATGACTTCAGAACCCAAGACAAGGAAGTATGGTGTGGCTCCTGTGGGTGTTATGATGATGGTGTGATAAGCCCAAAGGGTAGGATTGAGTTGTAGGTACCTGTCACGACCAACTTCAATGACTATTTTCTTGAGTATCTTAAGTATGGTTTTATTTGAAGCCTTGACTTAGCCATTACTTTGTAGGTAATAGGCTATGGATAAGCGATGTTGAATGTTGAATTGCTGGAAAAGGGCTCGTACCTCTTGATTTTTAAAAGGTCTACCATTATCTATGACAATAGCATTATCCCATAGCGGCATTTGAGGTAATGTAGGATAAACTTGGATATTTATTTTCCAGTGATATAAGTGAGTGGAATGGCTTCGACCCACTTTGTGAAATATTCAGTGGCGATAATGATGAACTTATAGCCATTGGATGATGAAGGGGTAATTTTGCTAATGAGATCAAGTCCTCACTATGAAAAGGGCCAAGGTGTGGTGATTGGTTGTAGCTCTTGAGAAGGTGCATAGATTAAATCACCATTTTGTTGGCACTAGAAACATTTCTTAGAAAATTGTTGGGCATCTTATTCCATGATTGGCCAGTAATATCATGTTCTAAGTAGCTTCTTGGCTAGGGTAGGACCACTAGAGTGTTACCCATAGATACCCTCATGTACCTCTTGTAAGGAAGTTCAAGCTTCCCCCTCATTAAGGAACCTAAGAAGGATTCCATCTAGACTCCTTCAATACAATGTGTCACCGAGGATTAGGTAATGGGATGAGTGGTGAATGAATGTTTTGCGTTGGGTGTTGGTTAGGTTAGGTGACAAGGTGTTGTCATGGAGGTAAATGTAAATGTCTTGATACTATGGAGACAAGGGACCAATAAGCTCGCACACGAGTTCTGAGTCTAGAACATCTTAAGCAAGTACCAATAGTTGTTCGATAAGCAATTCACACTTGAGGCTATTACTTGGCATGTCCAAGAGAGATCCAATAGTAGCCATGGAATCAAATCTTTGTTATTAGTCCTGGGAACTTGTTCAAAGTGGATTTCATGGAAATACTCCTTGAGATAATCTACCATTATGTTATATGGGATCAACTTGTCATCCTTGGTTTGATATTCATCATTAACTTGTTTGCTCAAAAGCTAGGAATCTCCATAGACATTTAAGGTCTTAATCCTCCATTGGGTAGCTATTCTTAGTCCTATGATAAGGGCCTCATACTCTACTATGTTGTTTGTGAACTGGAAGGCAATCTTGTAAGCTTTGGGAATGCAATCACCTTGCAGCATGATGAAGAATATTCATGCTCCTAAACCATGATAAGTGTAGGATCCATCAAAATATAGTTTCTATGGGGTTGTTGGAGTTACTGTAGATACAATTTCATTAGGGAATTCTGCAATGAGTGGATAGTCAGCATGAACAAGTGCATATATTAGTTGATCGGCTATCACCTGTCTCTCTATGGCCTTGTGGTCAACATACAATATCAAACTCCCTTAGGATCATTATCTATTTGGCCATACGTCTTGTGAGTGCTGCTTTTGACAACAAGTACTTAAGTGGGTCTACTTTGGTGATGAGCTTGATCTTATGATTGATCATGTAATGTCTTTATTTTTGGGTAGTAAAGACAACTTCTAGGCATGCTTGTTCCATGGGAGTGTAGTTAAGCTCATATCCCACTAGATTTTTATTGATGTAGTACATATTGCTCGTCCCTTTCCAATTTCATCGTGTTGTGCTAAAAGAGCCCCTAGTGTTGCTAATGTTGTTGAGATGTATAATAGTAGAGGTTGATCTAAATTAGGAGGCATGAGTACTGAAGGAGAAGTGAGGTATTCCTTTAGTTGATCAAATGCTTGTTAACATTTTCATCCCACTGGAATGCTACATTTTTCCATAGGAGATGTGAGAATGGGTGACACTTATCAGCTAGTTATGCAATAAACCATCTAATTGATTGCAACTTCCCTTAAAGGCTACGTAACTATTTTAAATTCTTTGGTGGAGGCATGTTGACTATAGCTTTGACTTTCACATGGTCCACTTCAATGCCTCTTTGGAAAATAATGTACCTAAGAGTTTTCCAGATATTACCCCAAAGGCACACTTTTTGGGGTTAAGGCATAAGTTGTATTGTTCCAAAGGGTCAAATATTTTTCCCAAAACTTGCAGGTGTGTTTCTCTTGTTCTTGATTTTCCTAGGACATCATCAACATAATCTTCCATTGTTTTGTGTAGCATGTCGTGGTATATCACAGTCATTGCCCTTTGATAAGTTGTTCTAGCATTCTTAAGCACAAATGACATAACCTGCCAATAGTATGTGCCCCATGGACATGTGAAAGTTGTCTTATGTTGGTCTTCTGGAGCTATATAGATCTAGTTATACCCTAATAATCCATCCATGAGTGATAACATTTCATGTCCTTCCATCAAGTCAAAAATGACGTCGATGTTTGGTAGAGGGAAGTCATCTTTAGGACATTCCTTGTTAAGATCTCTAAAATCTATACAAATATGAATGCCCCCTATTAGCTACTGGAACAAGATTGGACACCCATCCAGGATAATCAATGGGGTGGATGAAGTTATCTTGTAGTAATGATTTACTAGGAGTGCAATATGCGGATGCATCTTTCTGAGCTTAACAGGCTTAGCATCTAGATGTACTGCAAGATAGTGTAAAACGAGTTCAGGATCTAATCTTAGCATATCTGCATAGGTCCATGCAAAGTTATGAGACCTTTCTTTGAAGAATGCTAATAATTATGATTGCTCCAATGGGGTTAGAGACGCAGCTCTAAAGGTGATATTTGATGCTTCTGTGGTTCCCAAATTCATTTCTTCTTCTTCTTCTACCAAGATTGTGGACTTCTCTCAATAAAATCTTTGTATCTTAGGGAGATCGAGTTCCTCATCCTCTAGCGCCTCAAAGAGGTTTTCACTAAAGGATACATCCTTTATTTTTACTTCTTTGTCATCTGATAATGCCACATGGTGGTTTTCACTAGGGGATGTAGTTCTGATATTTTTATTTTCGCGACTAAGGAATTTTACAGTCTCCCCAAAGTAGGCATCCCTGTTGAGCTCAATGGCATACCCTTCTTTGTGATCTCCCAAGGGAATATGTTTTCTGACTCCAATAAGTTTTGTTATGGCCTCATCATTCTAGAAGGTGTCGAGGATAGGAGGCCCTTATTGGTCCCAGTCTATTAATTGGAGGTAGACAAGGGGAATATCATGGATGGGGATGATATGGATGAAAAGGTATATATGGTACAAATGGCCATGTCTTCGAAGAGGTTGGCAATGTGTTTGAAGGAGTCATCATGGGAACCTTTGTTGGTGTTCTCAATGCTAGGAAAGGCCTTAGCTACCTCACTAAGTAAACACTTGAGTTCTGAGGGAGGAGGCTCAGGTGTCCCATACCCTAGACCTTGATAGTGATACCCTTGTGTAGATTTTATGGGCTCAATAGTACCCTGCTCATGCAACCCTAGACCTCCATGTCCTTAGTAGCCAATGTTTTGAATGATGCAAAGACCTTTTTCATATTTTTCTAGAGGTAGAGAAACAGGTTCATCTTCATCATCTTTGTAGAGCCATTATGATACGTCTTCAAGGTCAACTTGATCCAGGAGATGTTTGCATTCAAATTTTCCTTTTATGACCACTGTTGACACTAAGTTGGAAGATTTTGGTCTCCCATATGACTTTGGAGAGGGTGGGAGTTTTGCTAGGTTGTATTCTTTGTACCCTTGATCAGTTATTTTGACCTTGACCTCAAGGATGATGGGTGGTGAAGTGGAGGATGAGGCGATATTTGATGGATCAACATATGATTTAGATTCTTTGACGGCATCATTAGTGTGACATTGATCAAAATTCTTATATCTTCCTTCCAACATTTTGCAATATTGAAAGGGACGGGGATCGGCATATATGGTCACTTCAGTCCCATTATGGGGGAACTTAAGACATTGATGGAATGTGGATGGAATGGCTTGCATGTCGTGAATCCATGGGTAACTGAGGAGAATATTATACGGGAGGTCAAGGTCAAGTACTTGACACATGGTATCCAAAATCATAGGTCCTACCTAAATTGGTAACTTGATGATTCCTTTGGATTATTGTTCATTATCATCAAAGCCTTTTATAGTGATGCTTCTGTTGGAATCTACCACCTCTTCAGAATATCCCAAGTGTTTTATTAATTTGAGAGTGCAAATATTTAGGCCCGACCCACCATCTATTAAGACTTGTTTAATGATATGCTTGTGGATGCGAACTTCAATATGTAATGCGTCATTATGAGATGTATCAGATGTGGGTAAATCATTTTCAGAGAATGTAAGGTTATGTGAGGATGAAATAAGTCCTATCATGGCCTGGAATTGATTCACATTAAGGTCATTGGTGACTCGAGTCTCTTGAAGAGATCTGTCAAGCACTTCTTTATGGGTTGGTGAAGTACATAGTAACTCTAGAATGGATATTTGTACGGGAGTCTTTCCAAGGTGGTCGATGATGTTGTACTTGTTGGAGGATGATGGGGGTTTTTGGATGGTGCTTCAGATGAGGCTCCTTGGATTGTGATGCACCCATGGTGAGTGGTAACAACATAACTAGGAGTCTTAGCTCTTATGGTAATAGTGGATATGTGGTTAGAACATTCTTCTATTCATCCTACAACAAAATTGAAAGAAGAAGAAGGGGGAGGAACGATGTTATAAGATTGGTTGGAACCAAAAGCTTTCCCTTTGTCATGATTAGGGAGTGGATCTTTGTATGTGCTAAGGTTCTCATTTGGTGATCTTTTGGGAGGATCATTAATTGTGATATTTCCTCGGTCTATGAGATCTTGTATGCAATTCTTTAGCCTCATGCAATCGAATGTTTTGTGGCTTTTGACCCAATGGTATTTACAATAAGCATTTTTGTTAAACCATGAGGGTTTCAACTCATTGTCATCATAAGGCCTAATGGCAAGCCATTGTATTAAGTCATCTTTAACCAAATTGCACAAAATATTTTCAATAGGTTCTTTTAAAGGTGTGAACTTTCTTTTAGGTGTATTATTTTGTCTTGGTTGTCCTTTAGGAATGCTAACGTTATTGTTTCTTGTAGATAGGTTTGATGGTGGAGGAACTTGTATGTTTTAAACATTTTTAATATCAGTCACACCATCATTGAGAGTGTTTTTGTTTTTGCCTCAAAAGTGGGGTTTCTCATAGGATTGATTATTGTTGTTGTTGTTGGTGTTATTATTGCTACTGTTGACTTTATTGTTATTTTTTTGTCATTGCTTTCCTTATAAATTTTGATGACCCCTTTGGCAATAAGGTCCCTTTCAATGATGGCACCTTTGTCAATGACTTCTTCAAACATTGAGGCACATTGTATTTGGAGATGAAAGCCATTTCTTGGTTGAGATTTGTGACAAACATATTGAACAATTGTTTCTTAGGGATGGGCCATGGAAGTTTGCTTGCAAGGCTTCTCCATAGTTGCAAAAAGGTAGTGAAGGTTTCCCCATTATTTTTTTTGTGTTGCAAAGGTCCGTCATCGAAACTTTGTGTTCAAAGTTGTAAGAGAAGTGGTTAACAAATTTCTTTGGAAGTTAAGGAAATGTTTTGATTCCAGGGGTGAGATGTGCAAACCATTTGGTAGCTGTCCTCCTAAGATCTGAGGGAAAAGCCTCATGAGATAAGTATCATCATAAGAGACCTCTAGGCAAGCAATATATAATTCCCTGAGGTGTTCTCGAGGATCTCCTTTTCCTTTGTGTTTGTCAAATTTTGGTGTTTCAAAGTTCTTAGGAAAGGGTGGCATGTTGAGAGAGTGATCAAAAGGGTATGGACAAATATCCACAAAGGAATATTGTTTCCTTTTGTGCCCTTGTTGTATATCGTCCACTCTTTGCATCAAGTGTTGGATGACTTGTGATAGGTCTAGTGTAGGTGGTTGGGGTGTGTTGGTTGATAAGGTGTTGGAGGAAATTGGGTGGTTGTTGTTGTTGGAGTTGAAGTTGTTGAAGCTGTTGGAGGAATGTGTGGTTGAAGTTTTGAGTGGAAGATGATGTTGGTGGTTGTGAGATGGGAGGTTGTGTGTATGTGGAATTGATTTGGGATGTGGACGCGGATGTTTGTAGATTTTTGTTGGGGTTACAAAAGTATTGGGATACGAATGCTATGGTATTTGGTCAAGTTGGGGGACACTATTGGAAGTACTTGTGTAAGTGGTATTGTTTGGGATGTTGAGGGTGATTTGTGGGATGGGTGTAGATATGGTAGGTGTTGATGTAGGTGTTGATGTGACAATTAATGTTGATGTTGATGTAGAGGTGGATTGTGTAGAGGTGTTGGGTACATTGTTGGATGAGGATGGTTGTGATGGATTAGTGGGGGTATTGGTTGATACTACGGTGCCTTTTTAAAGCAAGAAGTCTAAATATATATTGGGATTGGATTTTAGAACTCAGTCTAATAAATCCATGACACCAGGGTCTTATGTAAATTCCATTACTTCTTGATAGGGATTTTTATTTTCTTGATTTTGTGGAGGAGAAGGAAAAGGTTGAGGATGATTAATCATGGTTTGAGCATCCATATCCCTCATTCCTAAGTCACTAGGCATCCCAATCTCTCTATTTGGTTCCATGTCTTTGTTTTTCTTAGCTTGTGACCTTGTGGTTGTTGACATACAAAGAAATGATCCAAAATTGATGGTGGAATGGGTATGTTAAATGAAGGATGTTGAACCTTAGAACTTTATGGATTTTTGAAAAGTTTGGACCAAATGTAATTGATAGATGGGTGAAGGTTGGTTTTGGTTATGGATGATGATTTGGTGTGGTTTAAGGGATGGATTAGGTGATGAAAGATAATGATTCTGATGATACTTTGGATAAGGTTTGATCAAAGGATGATTTTTGGATTTCAAACCAAAAGAGGCTTAGGGGAAATCTAGATCTTTGTGGATGTAAAAGGATGTTATCCTCTTCTAATTGGGGTAGACAAGACACACCAAGTGAGAGAAAGATAGAAGGATATTTTACTTGGGGTAGACAAGACACACCAAGTAAAAATGGGATTCTTGGAATGCACTAACTTAGGAGTAGTCTAAGCTCCTAAGCTAATTTATCCAAGGTTGATAAGGACTAATTTATACAAAACTCAAGATAGACAAGTTCTTAAGCTTAATATAAATTAGGGAATAATGATAAGATCTAGATTTACTTTAGCCAAGTTTTGATTTGGAAGATAGAATTGATTGAAGCATAATTTGATTTGGTGATATGGAAGTTATGTTTGGATAAGGGATGGGTTTTGATGTTGATGTGGCTTTGATATGGTTTGAATTTGATGGTATGAAGGTGTTGGTCCAAAGCAGGTCAATAAATGGTCAAAGTTTTATAAGGTTTCAAAAGGGAAAGTGGGATGATTAGGGGGATGGCGATGAAAATTTAGATAAAATGAATGACTTAAAAGAAGAATGGTTTGGTGAAAAATGCAAAGAAGATGATTTTGGATCACTTTAACTATTTGCTAAAGTGTCAAGGACGGTCAAATTTTGATGGGGAAATTTATTATGTTTTGTTGTCTAGGGTCACAGGTGTAGGCACTAACAAAGAGAGTGCAGGTGCTAATAGATGGATCAGAGGCACCGACAGATCAAACAAAAGCACTGACAGTTAGATCGAAGGCACTGACAATCTGGTGAAGGTGCTAAAAGGTAGAGCATAGGCGCTAATAGACAGAGCATACGCATTGAATGGACTATAAAATATGTTGACTAGGTTGACTATTTGGTCATCTGATTATTTTGCAGAGGCACTGATAGATACAGCGAATGCGCTAACTAAGACAGCGAGTGCACTAACATAGGCAGTGAAAGTGTTGATAAAGATAGCATATGCATTGACATGAATGGCTTAGGCACTAAAAGGCTCTATTTTTTTAATGACTTTGTGTTTTTGGTCAAAGATTCTCTTGGCAAGAGATTTAAAAAACAATAAGACACAATGGTTGTTTAAGTTTTCAGGGAATAAAGGTTGAATGGATTTTATGGGTCTTCACAACGAATACACCTCAAGCACATAAACATTCCCTAAAATTATTGAAGTAAGAGTGATTTCATAATGTGGGCACACATGAAAGAATAACTATCCATGTTCTTACCTAACTAAGAATACTTCACCCTAAGCAAATAGCTAAGGATAAGGGTGTTGCACCCAATACCCCCTTCCTTGGAGGCTTTCAAGCCCTTCCCAAGAAAAACTTCTATCTTGGCTTCAAGGAGGTATGATGGTGAGTAACTTCAGGGAGCGGTATACGTTCCTTACACCACACTAGAAAATGGCCAAATGTCTTAAGTAGGCTTTACAAGTGTCTAGGGGATGTCCCAATATACACTAGGTATGGGGGACAAATCTATGAACAAGGGATTACCAAACATCCAACCAAGAATGCCACCACTCCAGTCTCAACAAACCGAGGGTCTTAAGAGTTTTGTTTAGACTGAATGGGATCCCTATTAAAGTGAGTATTTCGATTCTCACAACTTTTATATACCCCACCAGAACACGGGGTTGAGGTCATCCCTTGGAGTGGGTGTATATCCAAGTAAGCCTCCTAGGAAAGAAGACACTACTCACTTTTGATCCCCAAGATCGCATGAAGCGCAAGGGGAGAGCATATGTGAAAGTAGTACTCCTTTAAGGGATACACAACAAAGGATTTGAAAAAGTATTTTGAATCCCCAAGATCACCCAAAGGTGCAAGGGGAGAGCATACACCCTAGTGCAAATCAAAACAAAGCAAACAAGTAAATTCCCACTACTTTAATGCAACTAAACTAGTGAAAAACAAATGTTCTTTGACTACGGATCTGCAAGAAAATGTTAGTAGTTTGTAGTAAAGGCCTTGGTCAAATGTTTCAAGCTATAATAAAGTCAAGTTAGTATCCCAAAATATGATATGAATGAGGTTCAGATAGAAATGCTAATACACAGAACATAGGCGCTAACAACAGAAGCAAAGATGTTAAAAATAGAAACCTAGGTGTTGACAGAAGGTGCGAAGGCACTAACACTCAACACAAAGGCACTGACAAACATCATAAAGGAAAATTCAGGTAACTTAGAGGCACTAAAAGGTTAAACCAAAGTGCTAAGATGCTAAGCAAAAGTGCTAAAACAGAATGCAGAAACTCTAAACAGACTGTGTATACCTATCTTTACCTGTCGACGAAGCCACTAGACCTGAAGACAAAGATGTTGAAACAAAGTTTGAAGGCACTAAAGCAAAGACCGTAGACTCTAATCCAACACAGGAGATATAAACTTGCAAAAAGATGCTAGGTTGATAACTAAATCAGGACAACATATTAGTCCCTGCAAGAAATGTTAGCCAACAAAGCAACCCATCACTGTATTAGTCCACAAAATAGACTTTTAAAATGTGAACATAATCTTAGATAAATAACATTTACAAATTTGATAAAAATATTATGTAAACTCCCCAATTTTTCTACAAAACAAAGTGTTAGACCTGCCAGAGATGTCATATAAGCTGCCAAAACACATTGTTAGAGATCAGTGATATGAAATGTCAGTCTGCAAATAGATAGAATGTAGATGTTAAAACAATCATTAGAGGTGCCTCTACGGGGTACAAAGGGGCTAAAACAAACTGCTAAGGCGCTACTATGCTAAGCCTAGGTGCTAAACTACCGGTCCTAGGCATTAACAAGAGAAACGGAAGCACTGACAGGCCCTGCAAGACAAAAGATTAATAAACAATCGTAGGCACTATTGTTTCCAACAAAGGTGTTGAACCACAGTTGAATGTGCTACCCTATCACCTGCACAAGAACACACAAAATTTCTTCCAAAAAACATCAAATTCAAGGATGGTTAGGTCCCACTGGGCATGCCAAATGAAGATACATGAAAGTAGGAGATGTTAGAAACATAAAGCAAACCAAAAACAATGGGTTATACCTTTAAATTTCCTCCATTCAAGTCTCCTTGATAAGGTGGAGGAAGTGCATGCACCCAATGCAAAATCCTAGCTTTACCCAATATTATGAACCAATGTGGATTGCTCAATCTAATACCAGCATAATGGAAGTAAGAATTTAGATGTAAATTGGGTGTGGAATTGGCTATAATTTTGGCTATGGATGTGAGAATTTTTGGAGCATAAGGATAGTATCTAAATCTTGTGTAGTGTTTTAATCGCTTAGGAGGGGCTCTTATTTATATATTTTTGAGGATTTTTAGATCAATAGTGGAGGTTCAAAGGTGAGATCCAAGGGTGGAGATTCCGTAGTGAATTCAAGGGCTAGGATTTCATCAACAATGATGAAGGGCTCCTATTATTTTGAAATTTTAAATTCAACCTTGGGAAGACTTTGCATTTATGAAGATAGAGACATGTGAATGAATTAAAAATTCATTTTAATGGGTAAGTGGGATGAGAAGTGACAAATGCATGGAATTGGAAAGGTGAGGTGGAGACGTGTGAGATTTATTAATTAAATAATGCTCTTTCATAGATTAGGATAGATGAGGTGGAGACACATGTGACTCCCATTAATTAAATAATGTTAATTATTTAATCAATTGTGGGGAGATGGGATAATGAGGGATTAGGTTAGTTAATCAAGTGATTAACTTAGTTAATATGACTAGTGGAAATTAGGAGATGGATTAATTAGTGGCTCAAATTAATTAAGTCGAGGTTTACTTAATTAATTTGGTCATAGGGGCTATGTAGGGTAGGGTAGCTAATTAAATAAATGATATTTATTAAATTAGCCTAGGTTTGTTATAAGCTAGGTGGATTAATTAAATAAATGGACTTTATTTAATTAATTTAGGTTAGTGACAAAGGATGGGATAATTAATTAAATAAATTGTAATATTTGTTTAATTAATTATGGATAATGGTTAGGTGAGAGTAATTAATTAAATTTAAATTATTTAATTAATTACGAGTAAGTGACTATGGGGGATTGACAAATTAATTAAATAAAGTGATTTATTTAATTAATTATAGGTAAGGGGATACACTAGCATGATAGGGATGCAGGAAAATGACTGTATAGGGTTTGTCATTTTTAGGTGTCTACAAGTGTATGTAATGAATGCATGTCCGTTATCTAAAACATACTAAATATTTTATCAAGATAAAACCATACTTTTTTTTTGAATAAATTAACATAGTTAGTTCATAAATACAATATTGAAAACCATAAAGAATTGTTCAATTTCATAAATCACATACAACGAAGAATATACCAACATTCATAAATCAAATGTTACATGATTGCATCCTAGTCTTGATGCTATATTTACAAATTCTCATATTTATAATAGTACATATATCAAGTAGAATATCATTGATGTCTTTGAGTAACTAAGTCTTCAGATCTTTCAACTGCAAGAGGGAGAGCATCACTCAAGTTCTTTTCCTCTAACCACTGACCAGTGGTCCCTCGCACACCTTCCATCTGGAAGTGGCCCTACCCTTCACAAGAGCAGTTGATTAAGGGAATCAACAAGATCCATCATGCCATCTAAGAATTAGTGTTGTGTCCAACAAAAATAATCAGTGATATGACTCTAGAATCCCTCTAGCTAGGTATGACACAATCCAACTATTTTAAAAATAATTGACACTGTGAGCCGACAATGCAAGCAGTGATTTTGCATTACTTTGGCAAAAGTTTTGATAATTCATAAGCACATTCCAAAATTGAGATGTGTGTCATGTGCTCACACACCTCTATCTCAAACAGGTTAACAAAAAATCATTGTGTTCAATCTCGAACATTCATAAAAAAAAATAATAGTTTAGACATAAACAACATTGGCTTTGAATACTAAGTCCTCTATCACTGGTTTGGCTAGAAGATAAGGATATTATGGCAACTATAACCTTCCTAGCCAAACAAACAATAGAAGTCTAAAAAGATAGCTAAGTATCTTCTGATACTATTGTATTCTTCAGCATTTAGTCAATCTGACAGACCGATCAAAACTACAACTTAAACTTATCTTAATAAAATTTAGTATGTATACTGATACCAAAATTTAATGATCTGACTCATCATAATTCTGACTAATATCTTTAAACATCAATAAATATAATGAAATAACATTTGAATAAATCACAAATTCTTTCATGATTGCAGGTTCAAGCTATAAAAGAACCAAAAGTTTTTCTTCCTTCTTTATTCATTGGAAACTATTATTTCTTTTGATATACAGATTTAAACAAATTTGTGTTGAAGGAAAAAGTCTTAATGTATCAAATATAACTACTAATTAAAAATATCCTCAAACATGAGTTCACAATCCACTGCCAACTTAAATCTTACAATTTTAACACACACACACATATGTCTTCATTAACCTTCTAGAATTATTCCCACTCATATCTAAGTTCTGAATGAAAGGATCACTAAAATAGTACAAAACTGATTACATATATATCTATGCATCTATGTTTTTTATTAGTTCAGTTGGAAAAGAGGGTCCAGAACCCTATACAAAACAACCCCTTGGGCAACAAGCCTTAAACATGCCAGTAACAGTACATTGACATCATACTAATAGCCGACAAAAAACTACTAACCAAAAACATTAGAAAATAAAAGAAAGAACTAAGGACTATTAGTAGTCCTGAAGTTGGCCAAAAAACTCAACCATGTCTTTGTAGTCACCGAAGCTATCGATCCCAACCTGCTTGACTCTATCATCCTGATCCTTGACAACAACAAAAACCAACGCCGCCCGATGTGAGGCCTTGGTAGCAAATTCAGTCATGGTCTTCCATTTCTTCTGCATTTTCTCCATCTATAGCTTGAGTCTCCCCATGTCCTCAGCAGTCGTGACACACAGTGAACAGCTACCCTAATTATCCACACCATCGACTTCCTCAGCAGCAACACCCAAGTCCTCCGAACTCAACTTATTCATGGAATCAAAATGGCTCGCTCCTTCTTCCTTGTGCATAGACTCAGTAGGAGCTTCGTCCTCCCCCTCCTCCATAGTTTCCTCCACAAATTTTGAGTCATTAGAAATCTCAACAACTAGAGGGTTAGCAGAAGGTTTCCCTACAATGCGATTGGACCGATGCACCCTCAATCTGGTTTGCTTAACAACATCCTCCCCTTCACCACCTCCAGTCAGTATGGGCCCCAGATCCAATTCAATTATTTTCACTGGACCAGTCGGCATCCCTTCTTCCTTAGTACTAGTCTTGGTGGCTTTCTTAGCCTTCACAGCCCCTTCCTCCTCAGTTGTCATTCTCTCCCTTTTGGTTGGGCCAATTTTCTCTTTCCTAGGTTTAGGATTGGTTTTTCTTGGGGATTTTGTTTTAGACTCAGGGGTGGGGGTTCCAGCTGAGGATTGCATTCCACAATACGGGGGCTCCCCTTGGCAATTTTAGAGATCTTAGGGGTCCCAACACACATTTTCACCTTGCCTTTAGAACTTGGAGAAACAAACATCTGGGGGTCCTCAATCATTTTGACCTTAATCTGCTTTCGGGGACACAGGGCAAGATGGAAATGGTACAGTCTCAGAATAAGGCCCTAATGGATGGGGACAAGAGGGTGACTAGGGTTTTTAGCTCTAAGCTCTCTAGCTGACTTAATGGAATTTTCCAGAGAGGACTGAAGAAAAAAAGGAAAGCTAATTTCCATTTTGTTCCTAAAGTGATTGAGAAGGACATAGTGATAATGGTAAAATACATTAAACCTTCCTTCCAGTGTGAAGAACTTCATGATCATTAAGCAGATTTGGCCCTAAGGCTCAAGCAGTTTTTCCCTATCAAACCCACCATGTGATTTCACAGTTGCCTCGCCCTCTCTAAAGAAGAGACCCATATGTTCTGGTTTGGGCACCTTGTTGTGTCTAGTGTGCTTCTTCCCTTTGGTGGGGAGCCCCGTAGCCTGACTAATCACCTCCTTAGACACCTGGAAGCCTATACCCCCCAAGAAGACTTGTCTGGTGTCTTCTTCCCACGACTCAGCAAACTAGCGCAACAAGTTTTCGTCATGGCCAATCATACCTTCCAGAAAGGAAACCACTTCACTCTCTTGGATGATATGCCAGACAATCTGATCCTACCTGAATTCCTCCACCATGGTCAGCTCAATCCTCACAATCTCTCCACCCATATTTGTAGTTTGATTTTCACACAGGCAGCAGGGCTTAAAATTGTTAAGGCTGGTGTTATTGTAATTAGCAAGTAACCCAATAAAATGGACGAGCTGTGGAGTAAGATCAATAATTACATTGTAATTATTATGACAATACACCACACCTATGCCACATTGCAAAATCTCCTTGGGAAGAGATCTCAGCAGCCACCTTGTGTTGCAATGAATATCACCTGCTGCAAAGATTAACCAAATATTATTGCCCACAGGTGGACCCATCCTATGCACCATCCGTACCCCTGCTAGAGGCCACCGCAGCATCCTTTTGACCCAATTAGGTCCATCTCTCACACCATCCCCAAAATCGAGGCTTTTTTGCTTTATGACCTATCTACTTGTCATCTAGTCAGCACACCAACCCACCAACAGATAGTTGTCCCGCCAGCTATACTTCCAACTTGTGCAGACCCCCTTCCTAAGCCACCTAGGAGTGCTAGACTTCCCACCCATTTGCTTTTGAAAATTCAAAAATTTCTCCCGACCAGACTTGTTACCCCATCCAAAACCATCAACCTTGGTCCCATTTGAACGAGTCTCCATGAAATAACCCCCACCACCACCCAACCACGAAAAGAGGATGGTTACCACCCTGAACCACCTAATTCTTGTTATTGTTTTCATCTTTTTTTATGATAGTGTGAATCTCATTAGGCAGGCTAATCAAACTCCTCCAGTACCACCATCCATTGCTACTATTGCCCAGGTTTGCCATAGCATCGGCAACCACATTTCCTTCCCTGTATATGTGAGAGATCTTAAACTCCTCCAACCCATTGAGCAGTAATTTAAAATCTCCCATGATGTCATCCAAATTCCACCCAAACTGAGACGAACCCAAGGCAACATTAACAATTAACTTCGAGTCCCCTTCCATGTGAAGAAGTCTGATGTTTAAGGAGATAGCCAATTTAATACCCCATAGCATGGCTAAAGCTTCAGCCTCATTATTTCTCTTGAATCCAATGCCTCTAGAATGGGCAGCCACAAAGGCTCCCTTGTCAGTTCTTATGATTCCTCCTCCGCTAGCCACCCCTGGGTTCCCCTTGGCGACTCCATTGAAGTTGAGCTTACACCATCCTTTCTGTGGCCTGACCCACTTGGTCTTGGCTCTAGCAAGCCCTTTAGAATCATCTATGTGGAAGTACCAGGGTTGATGTTCCAATGCTTTAATGAACACTATTCTTCCCATCCAGGGGATCTATCCGCTACTTTGAAGTTGCTAGAGTTGATGTTATCTACCAATAGATTGAGGCAACTCTGGAAGACTTCCACGAGGGTTTTGAATTTCTCTCTAAAAATTTTATTATTATGTTCCTTCCAAAGATTCCAGGCCAAGTGGGGTGGTAATTGTAACTAGAGCTCCTTGGTCACCGACAGTACCAGACTAAAAGGGGGCCTCCAATCCCAGGCCAGGGCAACAAGATTATTATT
Source organism: Cunninghamia lanceolata (assembly GCA_027924645.1). Lineage (NCBI taxonomy): Eukaryota > Viridiplantae > Streptophyta > Pinopsida > Cupressales > Cupressaceae > Cunninghamia > Cunninghamia lanceolata. Next base: position 3,713,413 of record BSBN01000556.1, on the reverse strand, counting down.
TAAGGTCCAACATATATTAAGCTTTTGAAAAATCAAGCCCCATATCTCCCAAGCAAAAATGCAATGAAGGAAGAGATGATTGGGTGTCTCTTCTTCAGTTCCGCATAGAACACCCATGTTTGGCATTTGAAAGCCCCTCCTTTTCATATTATCCATGGTCAAAATTCTGATGTGCAACATATATAAATATGCATGTATGTTACATGCATACATATATAAATATATATTCATATAACCAAGCATAGAAACAATAGTTGCAACAATAAAATTTCAAATCTCTACTTATAGATATGCCATAATAATCCCTCACAGGTTTATCAAACCCTTCCTATAATTTCAAAGGTAGTGCTACAAAAAAAAAGTAAAACTTAAACCCAGCTCCTGTTCATCATTAAAATATGCATACAAAGTCTATCTTTATAGTAGGGATTGTTTGTGCCCATAATAATACACTGAACAATAATATCAATAAATTGAAATCTTCAAGTATACGATCTCCCCCTTTGGCATTATGGCAACACTTAGTGAAAAATGACTAAGTGTCACACTACACTCCCCCTTAGCTAGATTCCACATTTTTCACTACTCCTCACTCCCCCTTTGACATCAATGGCAAAGGGTAGGGTCTGCACACCAAAATTTTCCAAAAACAATCTATACTTAGCCGCATAAACATATATACATGTTTTACTTACATATACTGAATTATATCTACAAAAGTTGCCTTCAACTGGACAAATTCTATTGCCCAACTCTGCTTCATCCTGTCCAAAATTGAGATGTGACCACTCAACAGGAATGCAAAAGCTTCTGCCCTCTTTAGATCTGTCAGATCACTAGTCTGGGCTATGGTCTGAGCATCAGTTAGGGCCTCATGCATGGCCTCTAATTTAGGGATAATTATCCCTCTGAGTTCACTTAACCTGCTTATTCTATTTTTCTTCTCCTTCTCAAGCTTCTTTATTTCATTTATGACTGCAATAGTCTAACACTCTTGATTTATTATGGAAGAAGTGAGAGGATCAAAACCTTGAGATAAACTTGATAGTTTGCTCTCTTGTTCTTTCACTTTCTTGGTGATGTCTGTTGTTACAGTGGACCAAGATAGACAAAATTTGTATAGATCACCACCATCTTTAAGAGCATTCTCTAGGCTCTTTATTCCAATATCCAAATTTCTTCTATCATTTGTTATTAGTCCTTGTATTTCAAAGAATCTCTTTCCCAAAAACTCCTTTCGGACCTTTTCTTTTGCTGACTTCTCTTAGGAATCAAAATGTGTATGAACAGAATTTACAAGAGATTTTAGATTACTGGATAAGGAGGCCGAGAGATCCTTCTGAAAGGATGGCATGATCTTCTCCAATACACCGGATGTAGTTTCTATGAGCTCACAGTCTTCCATGTGAGACTTTAGAAGTTTTTCTTTTGCCTTTGCTTGAGTAAAGGATGCTATCTTCATGGTTTGAACCGGGGAGAGGGAATCAAAATTGAATGGTCCTTGAAGCAGTTCTAGTTCATCAAATTCCATCATCTCTTTGGTCAAGAAATCTTTGATAGTTTCTGCAGTGTCTCTTGCCAGAGACAGAGTCTTCTTCCCTTCTGCAGTCTCAGAACTGTCTCCTAGGGTCTTCTCTATTTGATCTTCTTCTCTTTCCTTCACCTCTTCTTCTTGACTGATTTTCTCCTCTATTCTTTCTTCCCCTTTAGATCCGGAGTCTGCTGGGGAATCCGAATGAGAGATATTAACTTCTTCATGGACTTTCTCTTTCGAAATAGAGGAATCCATGTCCTTGGTCTTCTCCTCACTTAACTCCTTTGATTCTTCAACAATTGCCTTTGTAGGATCTTCCTCAGAAGGTTCATCACTTATGTCCTCTATAATAGGAATATTGAATCTTTTGTATGCATTCCAGATGATGTCTTCTGTTTCTTTTGCGACTTTATCAGTCTCTCCAAGCATAAGCTGATTCATTCTAGCTTTTCTCTGGAACTCATCCTTGCAATCTTTGAAGATCATATTCATTTGTTTCTGAGTGATTGAAGGATAGAGATGAATAGCTATCTGTTCCCATATCTCAAGGTCCTTTGCCTTGGCATTGTTCTTCCTTATTTCTAGTTCCTTCTCTAGGCTTTTGGGAATTAGAGATATGATTTCAATAAATGCCTTATTATAGATGTTCAGATACCTGACTGTAGCTTCTTGCAAGATCTTCTGGTCAGCTTCATTGTATTCATCATAGAATTCAGTCATTGGTTTTAGGTTCCCATCCACAGTGATTGATTTGATGATATCATCAATGCAGAGAGTAGGCTTTTCAACAAATTCCTCTACCTTTTCTTCTTTACCTTGACCGGTAGAGGGTTCACCAAATATTTTCTTCTTCTTCTTCATTTTCTTGACTTCCTCATCTGACTCAGTCTCTTCATCATCCTTTTGACTGGCATAAGACCTTGTGGCCTTTGTCTTAGTTCTTTTCTCTCCCTTTCTGGATGTTCTGACTTCTGGTTTTGATGCTTTCTGGCTCTTAGAGGTGGCAGATGCAGAGCTCTTGGAGGATCTGGTCCAGGAAGGGGCTTGCACCGGATCACTTTTCTTTTCTGCATCTTGTTTCTCTTTCTTTGCCCTTTCCATCTTCTCTCTGTTGGCATCAACTGTCTCCTTTGAAATTCCATGTCTCTTTGCAAATTCTTCCACTTCTCTTCTCACTTTTCTCTTGATTTCAGGCTGTCTTAGTTCAACATGGACTTTCACACTCAATTCTTGAAAGGTTCCAAACCTTTCTACCTTAGGATCCTTGGGTTGTCCTAGCATGTGTTCAACATGTAGCTCTACAATTTTCTTATCTACTTCATACCCCATTGGCATGATCCAAAATGTCCTTGGCTCCACTGCCTCCATTAGGCATTGATCAGTGTCTACCATAAAGGACACTGTATCCTTGTATTTATCAACCAAAGATTGGGGAATTATTTCTCTAGCCTACATCATGCTTTGGAAGTTTTTGAAGTATCCCCACATAGTTGTATTTTGTGTCTTGGCATCACCGAGCCCATACATATAATCTCTGATTTGTATGGCTACTGGTCTGTCATTTTGCCATACCCAACCACTGGATCTGGGTAGCTCATTCATAAAATAAAATAACAAACATAGTATTAGCCCACCATACTTTAAAGAGTTCTTTTTGTCCTTCTTGATCTTTTGTAGATTTTCCAACAGTTAGCTCAGAAGAAGCTCACAAAGGTCATAATCTACATTTTTCCTTAGCATTTCATATGCAGTATATACAGCAGTTTCAGATACAGAATTCTCCCTACTGGAGTGATATATCTTATAGCCAATTATCATAGATACAAACTTGATATCCGGATCAATGTTATCTTCTATAGTCATTGCTCTCTTGTCAAATTTTGATCCGGTAGCCTCACTCACAATTTGGTTTTTGATGGATTTGAGAGTAGGCAACCTACAGGATGAGTGCAATCCGGTTACCGCCCTAATGGCATCTTTAGTGATCTTAAACGGTCTATTCAACCACATGAAGTTGTCATGCACCCTGCTCAAAACATACCAAACCCATTCACCTTCTGTAAAACAGGGGAAATGGATACAATGTCCAAAATGCCTATCCCAGATAGCCTTGTACTAAGGTTTGAGTTCAAAAGCATCATCTATTAACTGATTGTGATAGATATCCATTAGCTTGGATTCTCCAAATTCCTCAATGTTTGCATGAATATATGCCCTAACATCTTCTACATGCAAAACCCCATGCAGAGTGCTTGAAAATGCGCCTAGGGGATCAACTTCTAGGGATTTATAGGGATGTTTCTTGAATTTAGGGTGCAGCCTATCAATAATCTTCCCAACATTCAGAGTAGCCATCTTTCAAAGATTCAAAGAGAGATTTAAAGAGCAGAAAATACCTCTTACGCTTCTAGGGTTCACGATATGAGCCGGATCGAGTTGCTTGGATGAATCGACTTCTGCGGTTTGATCTTTGAGAGGATTGAGATAACTCTTTGTAGAGCTCCTTCTCTCTTCTTTTTGAATGCAAATGTGCAAATGATGAACCAAAGAACCCTTTTATTTCTGCGCAAACCCTAATTCCATTTTGCAATAAATGCACAACCTAAGTTATTCCAGTTGCCTTGTTTTCTTTGTTCCGAGAGAGATTTTTCTGGATCACTGGTACACACTATTAGCTGTCTATCTATCTTTCCCAAATCATTCCACTTATCCACAGATCAAGATACCTCAAATTTGAGTCATACTGGATCTAACTGTGAGAATCTTGTTCTTACCAGATGACTGTTAAACCGGATCAATCTAGGAAGATTAACCTCTTCTAAACTTCTTGTGGATCTTCCATATCTTTACCAAGGCTCAATTAGATGTTTCTTTGAGAACCCTTTAATCCGCAACTTTCCATGTGCCAATTTCAGGCACTAATTGACTGGCTAGGGGAACTTGTTTTCTTTTGAGACTCCCCCTGAGCCAGAGCTCATCGATTTAGTTTCTAGAAGGAATATCAACACCAAATTCTAGTGCGGATCCATCCCCAGCATTTTATGTACTCCTCTTTACCCAAATCTTGTTCATCTCCCTTTGAATTTCATCCACATCTACTTTTCCTTTTCCTTTGTCTTGGTTTTGATTATGATGCACCGGACCCTTTTTGTCCTAATTCTTCTGCAGAATTTGGCAATATGACCGGATCTATTACAATTGTAGCAAACAACATTTCTTTGCATATTTGACTGATATCCTCTTGATCTACATTGATTAGCCATATGTCCCATTCTATTGCATGCAAAGCATCTACCATTGAATGAATTGTTCATTTGCATATTTCAACACTCATGAGATTTGTGACCATACCTTTTTCAATTGAAACACTATCCAGAGAAGGATGAATTAGTCTAATTCATTCTTCTTCTGCACTGATTTGCTTTATGACCAAAGTTATTGCAATTGTGGCAGTATCCATTAAAGGATGGATATCTTTGAGCATTAGGTTGCCTTACTAGAGGTATTCTAGGCCTGTTCCTTGGATTTCCTGATCCAGAGTTCTTCGGACCGGATCCAAAGCTTTCACCTTTCTCATACCCCAAGCCTTGCTTGTCATCTACTCTCTTTTGGCTTTCAAGAAGAACTTCAAGATGAGCAGAGCTTATCTTGAATTTCTCTTTGTATTCATTTGTTGTTTGAAGATCTCTTTTTAGAGTGTCAATCTAATTTTCAAGTTGTTCTTCATTATCTCTAGCTTCTTCCAGATCAGATTCCAAATGCCTGATTATTCTATCCATTTTGTGGCAGTCTTCTGATTTCTCTTTGAGAGATTGTTTTAGATTATCTTCAGTTTTTCTCTTCTCTTTAGTTTCTTGGGTGAATTTCATAACCCCTGATTCCATTTCATGTCTTACCATAATGACCTCTTTTGATAGCTTCTCACATAATTTGTTCTTCTCATTTAGATCTTCATTTGCATCATTGGCTTCATTCTGACTTGTTAATTGTTGAAGTAGTTCCTTTCTCTTTTTCATAGAGATACTCAGTTTCTCCTTAAGTTCATTTATGAAATCATCAACTTGTTTGAGTCTTTCCCTTAAGTTATTTACTTCAGAGTGAGACTGTTCAAGATCATCTAGGGCAGACTGAAGTTGTTCCCTCATACCATACATATCCATTGAGATTCCTAGATCTTCCTCAAACTGTTAGGCTCTGTTTGGAGGAACTTAGCTCTGATTCCAATTATTGATAACTAAGAGGGGGGTGAATCAGTTATCCTAATTAATTTAACTTTCTGTTCTTCTTTAATAACTAGTACAACATCAAAACAAATAAGCATCCATAATCATGAAAGTAGAAACAAAGTTAATACACATAACACAATGATTTTGATGTGGAAAACCCTGTTAAGGGAAAAACCATGGGGTGACTAACCCAAGAATGTATTCTCTGTTAGAAGAATAGAAATACAAAAATGGCACTTGCCAATTAGGGCTCACTACCTGAGCACATTGCTCACAAGAGGCTCACTACCTACAAGAGACTCACTGTCTACAAGTTACAATGAAAGATACTTGAACTGATGAGAAGCATCCACATACACTGAGGTTCAGTTCCGGTTAGGCTCAATACACTGATCTACTGCACTTCATTCTTCCTCTTCTTTGGTGCTGTTGTCCTGTCACATACCAGACCTGCATTACTGCTTCCACACTTGTCTCTACTTTTCTTCGCACAATACAATACACCACACACACCTTCATACCAAAATCAATCGGGTATATATATCCGCATCAATGATTTCAATCATCTTTCTAGTCGGCATCCGGAGAACTCAAGATATTTCCAAACTTTGGTTTGTCGGCTGAATCCATGTTTACTAAGTGATGTGCATCAAAGAGATGCTTATAGAAGTCATCAATCATGTTGGCCAATCATGAATGATACCTCAAGAAACTTGATCACCATCGATAACTCATCTGGAAAAAGGTCTGATGCTCTGCCGGTCAGTTCTTCCTCAGTCTACTCTGCCAAACAGGAACCCAACACTTAGGTGTTCATATCTTCTCACTCTTTCATCACTGGAGGCTCAATCTCTGGAATGTGTCATTCATGGTACTCCTCTTGACTTCCCCAAGTCTGCACTTTACTGAGATACTTCCTCTGAGAGAACCGGACCTGACTGTCGGACCTTGCTGCATGCTCTGTTCTTGGTCACCAGACCAAAATACTCTTCAATCTGACTTCTGGTATAGATACACCATGTCCTGCGGATGTGTGGGATGGACTTTGTTGCCATCAATGACAACACTCATGAAGCCACATAGTGTCTCTTGCCAACAATGTATACATTTTAACAATTTGAAATTTCTTGAATGTGATGTACATGAACTCATTTCATTCAAATTATGTTCAAGGCCATATGACAATAAATTCATTTACATAACATTTGATAACTCAAAAACTATTAACAACCCTATACATTCCAGACCTGTAAGTGTCAAATTCTCTAAATGCTCTACTTTTCAAGACTTACAAAATCCCTAATCTGATTGACAGGTTTATTCAAAAAAACCTAATCACTTTAGTTTTAATCCCACTTCATAGATTGGAACAAGACTCATATTCATAATATCTAGACCTATTTCTAAGGTCAATTATAATTTAAGGATAAGATTATTAACCTAAAATAAATGTATATACATGAAGATAATTTCATACATTGTTAGACCAATAAAGGTCGATGACTCCCATATACATAATCTCCTCTAATTGTAAACCAATAATTGGTGCTTGGGATGTTGCCCCAGTGTTGTTAGAGATAGATGGACAACTATTAAGCTACCAGACTTGATAGTGGAGACAATTATTTCCTTCATGGATTTCACACTGGACCTAAACATCAACATGGTTAAAAGATGGACAATGGCTAAATGGCGGGTAAAAGGAAGCTTGATGGTTAGCACAATGGTTGGAGGTTTATTCCTTTTAAAATTTACCTCTAAGGAAGATCTTGTGGCGATCCTATCCAGAGGCCCCTGCATTTATGGTAAACATAATCTTTCACTCTATCGATGGTGGCTAGGATTTGATCCCATTGTGGACCTAAACAAGATGGCTCCAGTTTGGGTTTGACTGCTCAGTCTCCCACTGGAATATTGGGATGAAGAAATTTTTATGTGGATAGCGAGTTCCTTTGGGCACTACGTCGTTATGGACAATGTCACTAGGACCAAATCCAGGTTAGTGTTTGCTCCCTTCTGTGTTAGCATAGAGATTCATAAAACCCTACCAAACTCTATTATTATTGATTCAAAGTATGGGAAATGGACACAACTTATTATGTATGAAAATTCTACATTCTTCTATCAAAATTGTTCAAAAGCTGGACATGTGGTTATGGAATGTAAAGCCCCGAGGAAACCTTCCCAAAAGTTCAAGGAATAGGTGGACAAAGAAGAGGATGCCTCAGAAGGATATCCTTTTAAGGCAGACATTATTAATATCATAAGTTCCCCTCTTCACCCTAAGGTCCCAAAAAACCTTGCTAACCTAGAGGATGATGCGACTATTGACAACATAGGGTCAACGGATGGGCAACAGAGTGACATTCTAGAAGTGTTGGGTTAGGAAGAACCTAAATGGGCAAAAGAAAGAGAAGAAGGGAAAATATATCCCTAGGAAGTCAAAAATACCCTATAAGAAATCATTCGTAAACCCTTTGAGGGGGTTGTTATAGCAGATATTTCATCCCCTACTAGGGTAGAGATTGTTATTTAGCAGGTTAAAATCTTTAGTCCTCTCAAGAAGGTTAATGGGCCTTTTGGGAAGGAAGGATTTTCATCCCATATCAGGAACCAGTTCTCTCCTAGAGCTGGACCAAGCAATATAAGTACAGATCAGAGTTCTTGCAACCAGGAGGGTTGGTCTACTCCTAAGAAAAAGGGGCAAGGGCAACATGAAACAAACTGCTAATCTGGGTATTGATGCAAAACAAGGAAGACCTTCTTAGCGAGAGACAAGAAAAAGAGAGATAGCCAAGGAAATATATAATGGAAGACAACTAACCCTAGAGATCATGCAAATGAAAATCTTTTCCTAGAATACCCAAGGATTGAATAGTCCTTAAAAGTAGTTTCAAGTCAAAAACTACATTTTTGAAAATAAGGTTGATATTTTGTTACTATAGGAGATTAAAATGACATATGACAACTTCAAAGCTATAGCTAAGAATCCATGACCTACTGTTGATTTCTATATCAGTTTTGCTATTGGGGCTTCTAGAGGGCTTGTGACTATGTGGAATAGAAATACACTTAAATGGGTTTATAGATCTCACAATTGAAGTAGCTTGAAGGTGAGATTTGTTTCCTCGGATAGGGAATGGTCTTTTATTAATATTTATAACCCTAACTCTAGGAATGCCAGGAAAGAAGTGTGGGAAGAGGTGCCCTCCTGTATTGCAACTAATAAGGATAATTGTTGGATGGTGGCAAGGGACATTAAAACCCCTTTATATCCTTCGAAGAAGCTTGAAGGTATCATGGACTTCTTTGACAGTATGGGGGATCTTGCTGAATTGTTGAATAACACTGGGCTTCTGGATATTGAGTTAAATGACCAGTTGTTTACCTAGACTAACAGAAGAAGAGGGGATCAACTTATCCAAGTCAAACTTGACAGATTTCTCATTTCATCTAACTGGGACATCCTAAGCTTTTCCAAGCTTTCTGCCTTGTCGAGGACTGTGTTTGACCATAATGCTTTGTTGTTCAGCTAGAATGAAAGGACTCACAAAGGTCCCTACCCCTTTTAGTATGAAATTATGTGGACTTCTCATCCCAACTTCAGGGATTGTATCTCTAATTCATGTTTAGATTGACCCAAAAACTCCTTTATGTTAAAAATAAAGTTAAAGGGTGGAGTAAATTTTGCTTTCGCAATGTGCTTGATTAGAAGAAACTAGTTTTTGCTAAATTATCTAAGGTCCAAAATAAAATGGTGGAGGGGGACATATCTGATAACACTTCTCTTTTGGAAAGTTCTTTACTCTGTGAATGGAAAGATATAATGAAGAAGGAAGAGATATTGTGGAAACAAAAATCTAGAATACAATGGTTAAAGGAGGGGGACAAAAACACAACTTTTTTCTACCAATCTGTCATAAGGCATAGGAAAAGAAACACTATCTCCAAAATGATTAATGAGAAAGGTTTGGAAGTCAATTCTGATGATCAGATAGGATAGCTTGCCTCCAAGTACTTTCAGTCTTTTCTATTGGAACAACCTATTGATACTGATGGGGATCAAGTGTTGGTAAGTTGTTAGACAACATTCCCTCTATGCTGACTACTGAGGACAATTCTAGTCTCATGAAACCTATTATTGAGGAAGAGGTCAAAGATGTTGTCTTTTCTATGGCAGATTTTAAGGCCCTAGGACCTGATGGGTTCCCTCCAGCCTTCTTTCAGTAATTTTGGGATGTTGTGGGCTTTGATACTACAGCTGCTGTCAAAGACTTCTTTAGAACTGGTAAGATACTCAAAAAATTAATAACACTTTCATTGCCCTTATTCCTAAAAAGTAGGATCCTATCTCATTGGTGGATTTTAGACTCATAAATCTATGCAACATTGTATAAAGATCTTTTCTAAAATCCCGATGTTTAGACTTCAACCATTATTGGAAGGTTTGATTGCTGATTGTCAAAAAGGATTTGTGTCTGGTAGACAAATTCTTGATGATTCTATTTCAACAAATGAAATCTTACACTCCATTGATAGAAGCAATCTCCTAGGTATGGTGTTTAAGCTTGACATCTCTAAAGCTTACGATAGAGTTTCTCGTGACTTCTTATTCAAGGTGCTCCAGAAACTTGGCTTCTAGGCAGAGATCATCAATTTGATACAGGAATGTGTGACTACTGCTAAATTCTCCATTCTGGTTAATGGGATACCTAGAGAGTTTTTTAAATCTTGATGAGGAATTAAGCAGGGGGACCCCCTGTCCCCTTACCTTTTCATCCTTATGGCAAAAGTTTTGGGGAGGAATATTGTGAACCTTTTAAGGGCTAGAAATTTGAAAGGCATAAAGGTTGCTACTTCGGTTGACCCCTCTGCTATTCAATAATTTGGTGATGATACCATTCCTTTTGGAGTGGCTTCGGTTGTTGAAGCTAGAAATTGGAAACAACTTTTAAATGAATATGCTAGGGTCTCTGGTCAATGCATTAACTATGAGAAGAGTCATATTCATTTTTCTAACACTAACCTAGACCTGTAGTAGAAAATCAAGGTCATATTGGGCTATTCCAATGCTTCCCTGCCAGGTGTTTACCTTGGGCTTCCCTTGACTGTGAAAAAATCCACCAATTCCTTCTGGAACTCTATCCTCAAGAGAGTTCAAAAGAAGCTTGCTGGCTAGAAGGGAAAACTTCTCATCTAGGTAGGCAAATCCCAACTTCTTAAAGCCTCGCTTAAAGGCATCCCTATATACTTCCTCACTCTTTTTAAGATGTCTATTTACTTGGCTTATAAATTTGATAAAATTCAAAGAACCTTTCTATGGGCTCGAGTGGAAGAGAAGAAAAGAATGGTGTTGGTCAGTTGGGATAAGGTTCGCCTTCCCAAGATTCATGTGGGTCTAAGGATTAGAAAGGTCCAGCTCATGAATAAAGCCTTAATAGCCAAGGTGGGGTGGAGCCTTATTAAGGATAGTAAGGATTGGGGTGATTTATGAAAGCTAAATACCTACATAATATGGAGATTGGTAGATTTATAGACCAAGTGGGATTGCCCAAAGGATTGGTTATATGGAACAATGTGCTTAAATCTATGAATATTCTTCATAAAGGTATCAAATGGAAACTTGGCAATGGTGGTTTGATCAAGTTCTGGAAGGATGCTTGGGTTCAAGACTAACCACTCATAAATCAAAATACCTATACCAATATTGCAGGTCTTGTTAGCAACTTCTTGGTGAGGAGGTTTATAATTATATTCTGCATATGGAGGGTGGAAAATAGTTGAGGAAGTTATCTGATTGTTGCCCTAATCAGAATGATCTGATCTTGGCTACCACTAACCTACTAAAAAAATCCACAAGCTTAGAATCCCCATTTTTCCTAAGGAAGATGAGATAATTTGGACTCAAGATAATAGAGGTAGGTCAAAATTGCTTACGGTCTATTGTTAGACTCGAGTACTAGAAACAGTTTCTAGAAGATGATTTTGAATCATTATTTGATTCCTAAGGTCAATTATCTCTAGTGGACATCCACTCATAATAGTAATCTCACACAAGACAATCTCAAGAGAAGAGGTTTTCAAATTACCAATAGATATGTGTTATGCTTAAAGGAGGAAGAGTCTATTTCCCACTTATTTTTCCATTGTGATTTCTCTAGAGAAGTTTGGGAAATGGCCATGCATAATTTGGGTATAAATTGGGTCATGAATGATAATTTGACCTCATTTGTTGAGGTGTGGAACTCTCCCTTTCCCACCCTATGATTAAAGAACTTTGGATGCAGATCCCTCCTCATTTGGGTTGGAGTTTGTGGAAAGAGAGGAACAACAGAATATTCTGTGATGTTATGACTTCAAATTCCTAGGGAATTATTTTTTGCCTTCTCCAAAATTCTTGCTGAGAATGTTTCCATGTGCAAGTTGAAAACTTTTGAGGCTCCTCCTAGCCTTATGGAAATCATGATGGTAAAAAGTTGGGGTATCCATGCTAATATTAGCAAATTTGATAACTCCAAGAAGATGGCACACTTAAACACCAAATGGAACCCCTCTCCAGAAGGATGGACCAAATTGAATTTTGATGGAGCCACAAAGGGTAACCCTGGCTAGACTAGTGGAGGTGGGGTGCTAAGATCCCAAGATGGGGATTTTATTCTGCTTATGCGGGTGGTTTGGGGTGAACTACCAATAATTTGGTTGAAGCAATAGCCATGTTGTGGGGGATAAAAATTGCTCGATCTATGGGGATCAACAAGTTACAGTTAGAGGGGGATTCTAAACTTATCATTAACTTTGCTAAGGGTAATGCTCATCTTGGTTAGCATGTGGTTGATATTATTGATGACATTAAGGGCCTGGTTCATGGTTTTGATAGATATGATTTAGCTCACATTTATCATGAAGGCAATGGTGTGGCTGATGCCTTATCCAACCTTGGTATACACTTTAATAAGTGGAAATGCTGGAGACACCTAGGGAATCTCCCTAGACATATTAAATATCTCCTTCAAAAGAAGATGCAAAACCCCCATATCTAATGAAGCTTAGTCTTCGACTTAAGATTATTTTCTACCATGGGGTTGAATTTGATTTCAAATTTGCCTGCACTCCCCTTTAGAGCCAAGGTGGAAAGAGGATGATTTCTAATCTGGAGGCTAAGAAGATGAGTCAACATGGTGGTAAGATGACTAACTCCACGATGGAAGTTGATTTTATGTGTCATCATGATGATCATGTGGTAAATGATAGGCTTTTGAGTTGGCAGAGATATTTTGGCCGCTTGACAATGCTCTTGAATGACTAGAGGTTAAGGAGATGACTAAGCATGGTGGTAGGAAGACTAACCCCGAGATGGAGGTCAATTTGAAGTGTCAGCATAATGGTCACGTGGGAAGTGAAAGGAAAATAAGATGGCTGAGATATTTTGGTTGCTCAACGACAATTTTAAATAATAGTGGCAACTAGGATATGTACAATCATTTAAATTCATGTTATCTGAACTATGATCATTACAATGCCACCCTTGAGGTTACCAACTTAGAAAGTTCTAAGTCTCCATCTTAAGCTTTTGCAGGATTTTTAGGGATTTAGCACCATTATAGAGGTGCTAGAAGAATTGAAAAAACCCTCATTGTCCTTGTTCTCTGTCTGGATTGCTGGCTTTTTTCCAACACCATGGGAGGTGATAGGCTTCATACCAAACCTATTTCTTGTGATGAATTAAAAAAAGATGAGACCCTTTGGCATATTTGTAGCGAGGGGGAGTAGCTCCATTTTTCAGTGTCTTAATGGGTACGACCAAAATTTATCCATTCAATTTGCCAACTCATGGGACAGTAGATGGGTGCAATTAGGGGGGTTGATTTTGAGCTGTCTGAGGAGGTCATTAGCCAGGCCACAAGAATGTCTTACTGTGGGAAGAAGCTAAAAAAGTAGACTAAGGTTCCCAATACTGAGAGTTTGGACATGAATGTCTTCCCGCAGGAAGAATCTCAAAAATTAGAGTAAGGTTCCTGATACTGAGATCTTGGACATCTTCTTCAAGGAGGGTGGGGAGTTAGTGAAAATGCACAGTGTCTTTGAAAGGGAGAAACTTCCACCCTCGTGGGATAAGGTATATTACATGATAATGAAATATTTACTTTGGAAGGCCGCTACAAATGTTATTATCATTATCATTTTGCGCTGCTTAATCACTTTAGGTGCAATGTGCTGCTCAGCTTTCCATTCTACCTGCTCTCTTCGATTGAAACTTCTATCAAAGAAGCCAAATGAGGGTCATGCTAATGACCTTGCTAAACCCCCTATTCCATTACACCAAGGGTTAATTTTGAGGCTATACCACTTCCACATGGTCTTGTGTCCCCCGAAGCCTATTAAAGCTTGTCTTATTAAAATCCCCCCTGTTGTATCTCCTTCTTGCTCTAAAGTTAAGGTTAAGATTCGTGATGCTGAGAGGGAAAGTAACCTGTTGGTCCCCTCAGTGGAGATGGATAATGTTACTTAGCCCTTGGTTTTGAGGTCCAAACCTAAGCCCCCTTTGAAGATGTTGACCCCAAAAACCCCTAAGTCTAGTGGCCCTAAAATCTCTAAGTTCGGTGGCCCTAAAATCTCTACGTCTGATGGCTCCAAGTCCAAATCCCACAAAGAGGAAGTGGATAGCCTTTGTTCCCTCAAGAAGACCCCCTTGAAGGAAGATGGCCCCAAACCTTCCACTAAAAGAAATCTAGAGGAGGCCTTAAATGCAAAAAATTAAAAAGTTAAAGGGAATGTGCAGTATGAGGTTAGGGAGTGTAGGTTTGTTGATGTTAGGATTTTTTATAAGAAGGAGAAAAACCTCACTGAAGGAGGTCAAGCTGCGACGAAGAATCTTGGGGATGATAAGGATTTTGGTTAGATTGAGATAAGGGTTTCTGGTCATAAGGAGAGAAGGGACCTAGGCAGTTATGGGGAAAGGAGGATTAGGAGGCCCGGCATCAGAAGGTCTAGCAGGCTTTCTAGCATGCCCACCACTATTCTACAAGATATCATTGAGACTAGTGACTCTCAGCGTGGTGAACAAGTCAAGGAATGTGAGGGGGAAGAGGAGAAGGTGAACATTAAAGATTCCTCTGATAATTCTAAACAAGGTGAGGAGGGTCCTAGCTTATTTTCTAAAATGAATGCCCCTGATTCAGATCTTGAGGCTGATGATCACCCTATTGATTCTCAATCTAATGTTAAGAATGATTGTGCTACCTATGCCCAGACTACCATTAAGGTTGTTGGTATTTAGAATACATTGGCTGAGTTTGAGAAGAAGTTTAGAACCTTGTCTTGCTTCACCATGAAGATAATGTATCACTTGGCTACAACCCCGACTATTCTGCAGGATTTTGAGCTAGGAAAGAAAAGGACTGAAGTGGATAGTGTGAAGAACTATGAGGAAATGTACAACTTCCTCACTAATGACTAGGAGCAGTTGTTTAATTAGTTTTCTCCTTTCTGTGTTTTGCTTTTGTTGTTGGTTCTTTATTATGTTTTATATCCTCTACTACTGTTAATGTGCTATTAATGTTCTGTCAGTGTGTTGTCTGTGCACTAGTTCTAGCTAGTATTGGGTCTATTTTGGTTGCCCTCTAGGCTATTCTATAAAGGGATCAACACCCTCATTTTTCTGCTTACCATAATAAAAAAAAATGAATTTCATCTAAAATGAAACCTATGTATTATCAATGCAATGATCATATAATCATTTCATTGCCTACCTTTATTAGGTCAAGTGTAAATGATTCTATGTTCATTACATAAACTAAAAAGACAATCAAGATATGAGTTTCCTAAAACATTCTTAAAGAGATAGTAACATGCCTATTTGTTGTCATTTACAAATGAGCAAGGATCTTCTATGGCTGAACATAATACAATTTAAACATAGAAATAACATATTCTAAATATGTGTTTACCACGGGTTCAACAAAGCTCAATCTCGAAATGGATATTTTGTACACAAAACTATTTCCTTCTATAGACTGATAAAGGTATTGAAATATCTTATATAAAAATGTACTTCAGACCTATTATGGTCTTGAGAAAATTTCTATTCTCAACAAGGTTATGAAATTTGAAAACACATCGATTCAAAAAAACCCTTCATACAAATTCCATAATCTTCCAATAAATCAATATATAGGACACAAATCCATATTCAAAACATAGAAGATGTAGAAATGAATATTCTATGTAATTACTTCATAAAACATTGAAAACCATACCGATATTTGAACCCTAAGTTCTTCAAAAGATTGTAGAGCTTTTCTCTCTTCCTTCTCAGGTACCTCTTTCCTTTTTGTTTTCTCTCAACTATCACTTATTCTCATTATGGGTTCATGGAGAGAATTCCTTGAGTTTTCTCGTCGAAACTCTGGATTCTTCCTTGAATTACTTCTCCACTCCACCATAATGCCCAACAAAACTGAAGTGATCCTTCATTAAAGAAGATTTTATGGAGTATAACTCCACTTCCCTTCATAGTACTCCATAATCAAATGCATTCCAATTGCTCATTAACTCCACTTCGTGGATCCTTCTTGAGCTCAAGGAATTTGAATTCAAATATTTCAAACAACCAACAATTTATAATTACATGCTTATGTGAATGCATAACTATAATCATACATGTATATAAGTATATGATTACATATATTTGTATTTATATATTTATATACATGAATATAACTAGATACATCTTACTCTTATATGAGTAATTATCTATACTCTCTATCAATCTAAATAATAAAACACAACATAGACAATTATACCACCCTCTCAATGCAATCCACAAGTAACATAGTAAAATGATAAATGTCAAGTAGAGGTAAACAATAATAATCCATCTTCACACAATGAAGTATAAATTTGACAACATCGACAAAGTGAAAAACAAGACAAGAATCAATACCGAAAAACATCAAGCCAACTAAATAAAGCAAGTGCAACCATATTGACAAACTAATGACAGTGTTATGATGCAAGGTACACCAAAATTATGATACCAGAAAAATATCAAAATACATGCAAATTGACACAATACTGTGTGTGTGAGTTCTCAGAGGCATCATGTCTTATCCATTCACCCTGATCCACTTCCCTCTCTCTGACGATACTCTCCCTCTTCATTCAAAAGGGGAAAACTATTTTCCTGCATCCACCTCATTTACAATCACAGTAGTTAGTTCATTAACTACAACAATATAACATGAAATAATTATTTCAACAATAATAATCATCAAGATAAACCATTATCCTCATTAGAAATCATATCCATTTCTCCATATCATAAATAAGGACAAATTTATCTCATCATATTTATCCTCTAATCACAGCTAGATAAATAAATTAAAAAGGTATAACAAACATTTAACTAATAATTAGTTAAAAATAACATAATTTAAGTTGTCCAAAAATGGGATGTGACATTGTAACTGTGTCTGTGAGGGGACGTCAGGGCCTGCATAATTTGCCCCGACCCCAGTCTATTTCTTATACTTTTTGATACATTGATATACAGGTTGTGGCAAGTAGTATATATGTTATGTCTTCGGTCATTTTAGTAGTATGTTAGTATGGGTAGAATAGTATAGTATGTCTTTGTTAATACCTTGTCAACGGTTTATGCTATATGGCTCTAGTCTGAACTTTGGGTGAATTCCCAATTTTTGATGGTTCTTGGACCTAAACTAGGTAATACAAGAAAAAATATTATACATAACCTAACAAACAAATAGTTGGCAATCACTATCCTATGCTACTTGATCAACATTAGGAAGGCATGTGCTCAAACTATAGATTGCTCCACACTTTGATGTTGTACAACTTGGAGTAGATAATAAGTGGCCCATATTTGACTTCTAAATGAGTTTGAAATACTCTTTCTTTATTTTTATAGTTGGCACCATAATAAATAACTTCTAGATTCTTAAAAAGTCTTCTTTTTATCTTCTTTGTCATGTGCACTAGATGTATTGAGAAATGGTATTATTTGTAAAAATGATTAGCATGAAAAACCTCCCGAATGTTTAAAAAATGATTAGCATTTTCCAACTCTGCTTTGATACCAAGTTAGAAATTATGATATTAAGATACTAATCATTACAAATAAAATATAAAATAAATAAAATGGGAATTATAGAATCATAGATTTAACACACTACACAACATATACATCAAGAAAATCCTTCTAGGTAAAAAACCTCATCATTTTATTCTAAAACACTTACAAAATTGTCTATAAAATTATAGATAGAATTGGAGATACCACTTCTCTTCACTTCCACATGGCCAATAATACCTCATGTGCATAGTGATATAATTCACTATAAATCTCCAAATTGAATTATCTCTCAATGAGAGATAAGCTCCTTAAATATCGGAGGGGTGGCAAAATACTTGAAGAGGTATTAGTCACACCTATTCAAAACAACCATTTGTAAATAATCAATAATCTAATAGTTAATTAGATTATTAATTATTGAATGTTATAAAGCATATAATAAGCATAAGGTTTTATAACCTTATATAAGAACAATATATAAATTTTATAAGGGTATGACCCCTAATAACATTATGTTCTAATAGTATTTAAGCCTTTTTCCTCCTCCATTCACTAATAATAATAAATTTGGAAACTTAGCATCTATCTATCCTCTCAACACATAGGAATAAAAGGAATCGCTATTAGAGAGTGTAGGGGCAAAGTATTATGGATCTGAAGCTTGCAAGTTTGGGGCCATAGTCATCATTTTTCAACCATGGATCCTTTCTAGATTTAATCCTTTCCCAATCTCATATACTTTGTATTCCCCTCTCCCCATTTGGAATTAGTAAAGCCTTAGTTTTCTTCCTCCATTGTTTAAAACCCTAGACATAGTTTCCTATCCTAGATTTGCAACATATCATTTGTTTCTCCATTGTTTGCATCCCTCTCATAATCATTTTCATATCCCATTTAACTTTCATCACAAGCACACACCACTTGTGTAGAATTCCCTCTTAGCTTTTACCATTGTGATCACCATAGTTGTGCACGCCACTTCAAAAAACACTAAGTCTACACACATAAGCCATTTTTTCCAAAGTGCTAAAGTGGAGGTTGAAACATACCAAATATGCACTGACTAAGGTAGTCTCCTCTATAACACACTTTCTTCTCCATGTCCTCTAAATTTTAAATTAGGTATTCAAGATTTCTAAAGTAGATGTGATCACTTTGCAAGTGGAAGGAGACTTACAAGACGAAGGTGAACAATTGTGGAAAGTTGTAAACCTCTTGGAGCAAAATTCACAAGTGCCTAGATTGGGCAACAACACCCCTTGTGCTATAGCAATGCCCACTATTCACTAAAACATGCCATGTTTTGGTAAAAATTATATGATAGTGCTTGGATTCTACTTGCAAAAATTTCCAAACTAGATTGGTCTATTTCTAGTGTTACATCTACCATTTTCCAATTGCATGAGTTCCATTCTTAATATCTTTATCCATACCATAGAAATACACGAGAGTATTAAGAATGGAAGGATTGGAAGCCATAAAAGCTAGAAACACATCATAATTAGTAAGACGTGTGTAAATCAATTAAAGGGAATAACTTATGAGGATCCATGATGATGGATAATCTAAGGGTGGGTTGGTGGGATCAAATAGATATGGCAGAATGAAGGTTAGAAATTTATATAAAAAATGGGCCTCCTAAGAAACTCTTAAAAACCAAAACTTGTTTTATATAATATAAAATTACTTAAATATAAACATATATAAATTACTTAACTACATTAGTTAAGTGGGACGCATTTCTATTGTAATTCCTTAAAAAATTCAAGTTCACCTTTTTTATATTATTTCTTTTCTTGATTTTTTTTTGGAAAATCTTTCAATTTTAAATTATATTTTAAAAACTACACTTTGTAATTTTAAGTTCACTTTTCTAAAATATAAATAAATATTTATTAACTTTTCTATACTTCTATTATAATTATTTAAGAAACTGAAAAATCTTGAAGTTATATTTTAAAAGCTACACTTTCTAATTTTAAAACAAACTCTTTATTATATAATATAACAATCATAAATCTAAAAACATTTTTTTAATATATTATTGATAATTTTTTAAAAATCATTTTTATAATTTTTAATGTTTATATATTTTTATGGAGAAAAGATTTGCTAAAATATTTTTTAGATTTATTTTTTAGAAAAACAATAATTTCTATAATATAATTAAGAATGATAAATCTAAAAATAAAAAAGATTTGCTATTTAGATTTGTATTTTAGAAAGCACAATAATTTCTATAATATGACTTCATAATGATAAATCTAAAAAACAAAAAAAATCTTTATAGAAAGATATTTAATGTCTATAATATAACTTAAGATTGGTAAATCTAAAAAACAAAAAAATCTTTATAGAAAGATATTGAGATAGAGTAAGATATGTAGAGTCAAAAACTCATAGGATTTTAGAAAGTTTAATGTAATAAAATAAATGATTATATTTTATTTTAGATGATGTCATATTTAGTTAATTTTTTTTATGATGATGTCATAAGTTGGGACTGATATTAGATACTATAATAAATACAAAAAATAATTAAATTAAATGTGAGGCACTTAGCTCTAGATCCAATGAAGATGTCATTGTACAAATATAGAAATCCACTCAACATGATGTCAAAATTTTAGGGTTTGTTAGAGGATTGCCATTGATTGGGAAATTGAATTATGCACTATCTTGATTTGCTTTCACAAGTACAAATCTAAATTTATGCATGCAAAACTATACTTGTGATTCATGGATATGAAATAGCCATAATTTATTACTAAAACGGGTTTGCCTTTCTGTACTCACTTTGAATCTAATAAGGAACATGTAGTGTTTACAAATATCTATATGGCATTTACTTTAGACCCTTAGACTGATTTAATAATAATGAACCAAAGTTGAGAACAAGCAAGCAAGTAGTATGCTCCTATAATGATGATGCAACGCTGATGTAACCTATTTTATCCCTTTGCAATTGAATTTTAGATGTGCTTAATAGATTCTTATTTAACTTCTAAATGATCCTTTTTGAATTAGGGTTAGTCCTTAAATACACAACCCTAGTGTGCAATTTGGAATAATTTGCATTTTAGTTGGCTCATATTAGCTAATGGAAAAAGGCTATAAATGTTTAAATTTTGAAAAAAATTGCATTTTAGTTGGCTCATATTGGCTAATGGAAAAAAGCTATAAATGTTTAAATTTTGAAATTTGAGGTTTAGATCTTAGGCATGAAAATGATGTAGATTAATTTTGCACTCATGGGCTTAACCATGGTAGCAAACAATAGATTTGGGGATAGGAAATTATTTATGGGTATAAGTGATGATGTAATCCCTAATGTCATTTCTTAACTTCCACACTAGATGATGCACTCTAGTCATCTCGGGACCCAAAACATAAAAGAAAAAGACACGGAGATAGAATTTTCAATGCTGCAAATATATCTAGCTCAACCTATGTAATAAGAGTCTTTCGAAAGTGACATGAGATTTTTTATTTTATTTTTTAAGTGATAAACCATTATTATATGGACTTTCTTCATCTTCCAAATATTATGTAATAAATTTTTGGTGGTCCAAAATTGTAAATGTACAGAAAAACATATTTTTATATTTTATACCAACTAAATATGCAACACCACTTAATATGTCCTATTCAATTAATACAACTCATAAATATTTTGGTATATTGGCACATGAAATGACATAACTCCTAAATATTACCAAAAAAATGCTAGGTGGTCCAAAATTTTAATTATATGAAAAAAATAAAATTATATTTTAAACCAACCAAATATGCAACACCACTTAATATGTCATATTCCATTAATGCAACTCCTTATTATTATTTTTTCCTTTTTTTCTTTGTTATATTTATAGATCAAATGAGATAAACCAATATACTAATGCCTTTAACAGTTAGCCATAACTTAATTTAGTTCCAGGGTATGGCAGAGAAGTTCAACTTTAATGGTTGAAACTATTGTATGTTCAAGCTGATTATTGCATTATCTTTAATGGTTGCAGTGATTTGGTTTGTGGATATGTTGATTTAGATTTTGCAGGTGATTTGGAAAAAAGGAGATCTACCTCGGGTTATGTCTTTACTCTTATAGGAGGACATGTTTTTTGGATTTCAAGATTCAAGAAATAGTTGATTTGTCCACTACTAAGCTAGAATATATGGTTGTCTCACATGCATGCAAAGAGGTAATTTGGTTAAAGGGTCTTTTGGGAGAATTTTGAAAAATGCAGGATAAGGTGAATGTATTATGTGATAGTCAAAGTGCTCTTCATTTGGCTAAAAATCCAACTTATCATAGTAGGACCAAGCATATTGAAATTAAATACCATTTTATAAGACAAGTTATTGATGGAGGTAGAGTAGCTCTTGAGAAAGTCCATACGCAAGAAAATTGTTTAGACATGTTTATAAAACCAATACTGCTAGAGAAGTTGAGGTGGAGTTTGGCTTCTCTTGGCTTGCAGAAAAGGTGATGAATGGGCATGAACATGTATTAGGTAAATTGTTGTCAAGGTGGAGATTGTTAGATTTGTGACAACAAGATAAAGCAAAGAAGGCAAGAAGCTTAAATCTTTGAAAGAAAACAAAAATCTTTTGTTTTAAATCTAATTTTTTCCTAAAGAAAGAAAAAAAAACTACTTTCTTCTAAATTTGATGGAGGCAGTTATGTTGAAGATTTTTTTTTATCTTTGTAGCCTTTCAAAAGGCAAGTATTTTTGTAATTGTAGCTATGTGAGGATTGTAAATTTTTCTTCTGAACAATAAGAATACTGATACTTTACCCCGTGGATATTTCTCTAGCATATTGTTGGAGTTTTACCACGTAAATCCTTGTGTTATTGATGTGTGATCATTTATTTTGTTTATTCATTATTCTATTACTGTCTCTATTTTCTTTGCAACTAACTTGTGCTGTAATATTATACGATTTTGGGTTTTAAGCTTATCATTAAAATCTGAAAGAAACTCAACACCCTTCTCATTTGAGACAGCATCCGTACTACAATTTCTTATTGCTCGACAGAGACTAGATGGTGACAAAATGGATTTCCTCCTCTGTCTACTTCGCATTTGGTTTTAGGGTGTGAGATATTTAGAGAGTTGCAGAGCTAGGGCGGCTAAAAAATCTATTAGAAGGATGGTGTTGGCCAAATCATGGTGCAACACAAAAACAAATAACAGTGTGCAAGTATAAATGAAGTACATTGGCCCAATCAACCATCAGAAACAAGGGTGATGCAAATAATAACATAGAAGTGCACAAAGCCTTGATAAAGTGATGCAACATTAAATACAAATCACATCTATAGGAACATATTGCACAACCATAAGCAAATATTGCATAGCCTTCAACAAATACAATTTAGAACTGTTGCACAACCATAGAAGAAAGGAACATAATTAAAAGCATGCCATAGTAATTTCACCCTTTACTTAAATATCATCCATTTTAATGGTCAAAGAGTCAATAGCAATTTTACACCTCATTCACAACAAAAATTGGTAAATATTTGTCCTATTTTTATTGGCTAAAATTAACATTTGACAGTTGAAGTGGATGATATTTAAGAATAGCCATAATTTCATATGTAGCATTTCAAATGTGGTGGAGCATTGCAGAGCATAGCATGGTCATTTCAAACTATGTGGCAAGTGTAAATAACACTATATAGTCACAAGAAGACAACTGCACAACCAATCAAAAGAATGGTGCCAACATTTAAATAAAACAAACAATCCAAGATGAATTTAGACATTGCTGGTACAAGTTTGGTATATGTTTTATGTCAAAGGCATGTGGTTTCATCTAGAAGGAGAATGACTTATGATTATATCCCTCATGTTAAAAGACATGTCATTTGACTTTTATTAAGGACTTTGATCTATTAAATAAAGAATAGGCACTTTAAACAAGTCTTGTGATTTGGTTATAAGAATATTATATTTTGGTTATAGTGGAATTATTGTGAATCGATTAGATTATGAAATATAATACCCAAAGCTAAATATTATACATAACCTCTCTCGATAAAGGGATTGTGCGAAGGAAGGAAAGACAATTGTCCTTAGATGTTGTTCGTGTGACTAATTAGTGGAAGTTATGTTTCTATGCCTTGAGGCCCGAAATATATTGGAGAGAACGAACGAATGCTTGTCATTCATTTACTTGCTCAGTGTTTTTGGTAGGTGATGATGGTAATGGCTTTTGCAACTAGAAAATGACATTTTGGAGGCATAATGGTGGGTAGTGGGCATGACAAGAGGAAGAAAGGTGAATTGATGCAGAAGTAAAGAAAGAGATGATGATGTTGGGGACTCCATGCTTTCCACTGCAGTGTGTTCTTATCTCCTTCATGATGATGTTGGGTACGCTATGTTCACTAGGGGGAAACACACTTCGACTATTTCCTAGAGCAATTGCACATAATAAAGAAGAGGTAGATTTGGCTACAGTCTAAACTTTGGGGAATTCCCAATTTTTTATGGTTCTTGAACCTAAACTAGGTAATATAAGAGAAAAATATTATACATAACCTAACAATCAAATAGTTGGCAATCATCATCCTATGCTACAGTGGTCAGTAGTAGAAAGGCATGTGCTCAAACAATAGATTGCTTCACAATTTGATGTTGCACAACTTGGTGTAGAGAATAAGTGGCTCATATTTGACTTCTAGATGAGGTTGAAATACTCTTGCTTTAATTTTACACTTGGCACCATAAAAAATAACTTCTATATTCTTAAAAAGTTTTGTTTTTATCTTCTTTGTCATGTGCACTAGATGTATTGATCAATGGTATCATTTGTAAAAATGATTAGCATGAAAAACCTCCTGAATGTTTACAAATGATTAGCATTTTCCAACCCTGCTTTAATACCATGTTAGAAATTATGATATTAAGATACTAATCATTACAAATAAAATATAAAATAAATAAAATGAAAATTATAAAAGCATAGATTTAACACACTACACAACATATACATGGGGAAAACCCTTTCGGGTAAAAACCCCATAAAACATCATTTTATTATAAAACACTTATAAAATTATAGATACAATTGGGGATACCACTTCTCCTCACTTCCACATGGCCAATAATACCTCTTGTGCACAGTGATAGAATTCACTATAACTCTCCAAATTGAATTATTTCTCAATTGGAAAGAAGCTCCTTAAATATAGGAGGAGGGGTGGAAAAATATCTGAAGAGGTATTAGTCACACCTATTCAAAACAACCATTTGTAAATAATCAATAATCTAATAGTTAATTAGATTATTAATTATTAAATGTTATAAAGCATTTAATAAGCATAATGTTTTATAACCTTGTATTAGAACAATATATAAATTTTATGAGGGTTTGACTCCTAATATTCTTGTAGTATTTAAGCTTTTTTCCTCCTCCATTCACTAATAATAACAAATTGGGAAACTTAGCATCCATCTCTCCTCTCAACACACATGAATAAAAGGAATCGCTATTAGAGAGTGTAGGGGTAAAGTATTACGGATCTAAGCTTTCAAGTTTGGGGGCATAGTCATCATTTATCCAACATGGATCCTTTCTAGATTTAATCCTTTCCCATTCTCATATACTTTGTATTCCCCTCTCCCCATTTGGAATTTATAAAACCTTAGTTTCCTTCTTCCATTATCTAAAACCCTAGACATAGTTTCCTATCTTAGATTTGCAACATATCATTTCTCTCTCCATTGTTTGCATCCCTCTCATGATCATTTCCATGTCCTACTTAACTTTCATCATAAGCATATACCACTTGTGTAGATTTCCCTCTTAGGTTTTACCATTGTGATCACCATAGTTATGCGCACCACTTCAAAAAACACTAAGTCTACACACATAAGCCAATTTTTCCAAAGTGCTAAAGTGGAGGTTGAAACATACCAAATATGCACGAATTGAGATAGTCTCCTCTATAACACACCTTCTTCTCCATGTCCCCTAAATTTTAAATCAGATATTCGAGATTTCTAAAGTAGATATGATCATTGTTGTCTCTCAAATTTGCACCCTTGCTGAGTTGTAAAACTTGGCAATCTGGAGAAACATGGGATCTTTCCAGGTCTGTGGGTCACCTGTGATGGAAAGAACCTCCGGGGAAGGCTGGCTTCCTAGCTAGTTATCACCTAAAATCTACTAGATTTGCAGAGGAAAAAGGAGAAGGAATGCTTTTAAAAATGAAAGTTAAAGCTGGAAAATTTGAAAATAAGGGTGATTCACCAAACTTAATAAGGTAAATGAAACTCAGACCTGCATACACTTGGCCACAGACAACAGAAACTAAAACCTGCACAACCTATCACTGTATGTTTGCAAAAGCACTTCACAAAGAGGCCTAATTGCATTAAAATCTTTAAAAGGAAGCTAAACTTCACAATTTAAAGCCTTATAACACTCTAAGATAGTTTGTAACCTGCATAAACACAACTTCTACAGAAAAAGGGTATTGAAACATAAGACAGTCACAAGGAAATAAATTACCTCACAAATGACCTGATCAAACACTTGATAACACCAATACTGCAAAACAAGAAGGCAAAATCTGACTGTCAATGGTATCCAAGGTGTTCTCTGTATTTCATATGCCCAAAGAGTTACAAAAACATGCTAAAACTAAGTAGGATTGCAGAAAAAATCACTAACTCCAGAATGTACATGGAAAGAACTCTCTACAAAGAGTCAAATGAATGACTATATACTCTCCAAACAGTTGTAATCAGAAAAAGATGAGCCATCTCCATTTTCATGTATCTCATAAATGTGCCCAAAATATTTGCTAAAAGTCCTCCAAAAAGGGTCTTCAAAGCAGAAATGGTCAAGGCATGCCATCAACTATCATAAAGGCACCTGAAAATGTCTTTGAATGCCTTTAAATGATCTTTAAGGCCACTAAAAATAAGTCAAATCTGTGCAATAACTCCCCTGCAGCATCATAAATGTTTGATATTTTCACAATAAATGACATAAATACACAATTTCTACATTTATTTAACATTGGCTAAGTGATTTATAATTACATCACCTTAGTTAATGTTTTACAATCCAAAATTTATACAAACCTATGCAGAAAATAATGGTATTTAAGACATAACATTTAATTCCCTGATTTTGCATGATTTAGGGTTAATTAAATGTCGTGAAAGGACGACAAAGCAATCGACAAGACTTACTTTGTCGTTTGTGATAATCTGCCCAATATTGCCTCTTTGCATTTTTATTACAAACGATAAAGTAATTCATAATTCATTACTTTATCGTTCATTTACAACATTTAATCTATTTCTAGATTATGCAAAAATGACAAAAAAAAATGTCTATAGCTCCTAGGCAAAATGACATGACTCCACATACACTTGCACTACCTCTTGCATCTCATAGCTATGTCAACACACTTTACAATCCCTAGCCATTTCCGTTTTCACATACATATCACGTGTCATGCCTACAAGGATCAAAGCAATATATTTTAAAATGACCCTTATGACTCCCCATACATATATCCCAAATAGAACAACATATCCACCTTGTGATCTTAACACCAACATGCCTTAGACCTATAAGTTTCACTTTTATACCACCTTGCAACTCCCTCACCAACATGCCTTAGCAAAATATACCCTCTTGACCCATATGCTATCATAATATTTTTCTTGACTTTTAAAGAGAATCAAAAGGCAGAAAAAAAATGTTACACGGCCCCATGCACAAATGACTAGGTCTTAAGACTTCCAAAAGTCTTTACCATGGCACCAATGGATAAAAATGATTGTTTTTAAAACAAAAGTCAAAAAACATCATTGATTGGAAATGGTCGATTGATGAAAAGGAAGAAAGAAAACCTAAATCTTATCATTTGCATTTTCATTTCTCACCTCTTCTCACTACCACACTACCATGAGGGTTTGGAAGGCAAGAAAAATGCATCATTTTCTGTCGATTCTGGGTCTATCTGGCCGATTTTCTGAGGCAAAATGTAAGGTAAATGGTTCCTTTGAGGTATTGACTCCTTGAAATCAATTTTTTGGCCGATTTTAGACCTCTGTGGTCGTGTTTTGACTGTGTTTTGATGTATCTTTTGCTGTCTCTTTTGTGGCTGACCATCTGCATTACATTTCGACGGTGTTGAGGTCATTCTTGGAGCACGAATCCTTCCATTCTCTGTTGTTTTAATGCATGTTTCTTCGAAGACTTCGACAGAAATGTATAGGTAAGTCATTACAAAACTTAAAACTAGTATTTGTATCATTTCCTACTGTTAAATCTAGCCCTATAGGCTGTGAACTCCATCTGGTATTTCAGAGCATTGTTTTGAGTATTTGTTTTTGTCTGAGTTGAAATGGGTTTCATTTTCCCTTTGTATCTACATGTATGATCTTGATGCCCTGCTCAGCTATATATGATAAACGTTTTATTCTCCACCATGGCTGCGGCCATAGATACTGTATTTCATGCTCTATAAGCTGCATTTCTCTTTAAAGAGTTACATAAGTAACATAAATGTTTATTTCTTTGTAAGATGTTTTTGTGTATGTATATTGTTATGCTTCTGTTGGCTTTCCATTTGATACTGTAGTAGCAAGCTTATTATATTCATGAAAGTTTTGTATCCTAGGGTTTTATCAAACAAACCCTCACTATATTTTACTTTCTATGCTATTTTAATGGTTCTAAGAGCAAGTCTTTGTTCTCATGTAGCAGCAAGTTGTTAACAAAATATTCATTCTCATTCATCTTTGTTTACTCCAGGTATTTTCCATGAGTTGCTTCTATCTTCACAAGGGTTTTGTAAAGCAACCCCTAAGTTTCTTTTGAACAGTTAGTTATGGAGACACATCTTATAGCTCTAAAAAATATTGCATAACAACTCAGAATGCTCGTGTTCCTTTATTTGACACCTTCCTTCATACTTCATAGCATACTGTAGCAACAAACTTGTATGGTTTTCATGAGACGATCCTTTTGGCTGTGACGTTCAAGCCTTCCCTTGTCACTAATGATGGAGATACCCTGTTGTTCCTCTTTGATTTGGTTATTGACTGTCCCTTAGCATCAACTTAAGCTTACCTTGCTCATACCTTTGTTTCTTTACTTTATATCTTGAAAGGTCTGTCACAGTCCATGTAGGGTTTGTAAGTTGTCTCTGCTATTGCAATGACTCCATATGGTGTCCCATGCACTATGTCCATTACATTCACGATGTCTATTCCTTTTTGGACTACTACTGTTGCTTTTGGTAGCCTAATTGATAGTCCTTTGTCATCTCTTTTTACATATGTTTTCATCTTGTACTCAGAAAACAATGAAGATACAAGTCCTTCTGCATGCTATCTCACTGCATCTTCTTGCTACTATCCTTGGTCAAAACTATTGGAGGCTCTGTATTTACTTTGGTAGTGTTTGATCTTATCTTTTGGACCGCTCTTCTCATTTTATGACAGTCCAAGATGTCTTTGTGCTTCACTGCTTTTTGTATGACCACTGTGAAGGCTCTAAAGAAAACTATCCTTCTTCAATTCTTCCCTAGTCTTTAATGCTATCCCTGACTACATGTCTTCATCATTGTGTTAAGGTGGCTTTGTATCTTGTGGATTTCTATTGCCTTTTGTGATAGTCATTGCTGCTTTTGGCTCTCATAACAGTTGACAGTATGAGCTCTCACATATTAGCAATTCATCCATAGACATACAAAACTCAAATGTACAAAAAGACTAAAGAAGCCTTTATAAGGTTTAGGCAACTAGATTTATGTCAAGGACACTTGAATAAGCATCTTCTCAAGCCTGTTAGGGTTTATAACACTCTTGCAAACCCCTATGAATGCCCAAAACATCCGGACAGAGTTAACAAAAGTGGTGCAGGGTCATATTCAATATGATGTTCTTCCTTTTCTCCATGTGTAGTCTCTTAGAAGCTTCATTAGGGTTTGATGGAGGGATACCCGATCCACAAAGTTTAAACTCTTGGCATTTTACATTGGCCTACTGCTTGGACTTATGTGTTACCTCTACATATATCCTTGTAGACCTCTTGGCATGGTTTCATACTTTACCTTACTGTCCCTGCTATTGCCACATCCTTTCTTTGACTGTCTTTTCAAACTTTAACCTCTGCAATCTCTTGGGGACTGCAACATGATAGCACAAGCTTCCCTTTTAGCATGCTCTTCATTTAACACTAACATTTGAATCAGATGACTGTGGATTTATCTTTCCAATCAAAACATCACCACTATAAAGGTCTACGGAAATATAAGGGAGTCCATCCTCATCAAGCTTATCTACTGTAAGCTTTTTTGTGTTTGGCCTTCCAAAAATTACTCTGATCTTTGATGAACTTTTAGAGTCACTGTCATCATGGTCTGTCTCTGATGTGAATGTATGAAAATGCATGGTTCAAAATAGCCCTCGATCTATTGAGGCATGGTTTAAAACTAGAGAGTCTTCTTGGTTATATCCATAATGAACATTGACAACCACAATAACATTTTGACCATTATAGACTCCACCTTCTTGAGACAATCAGAAGACATAGTCTTAAACAAGTTTTTTGAGGATAAAACAATTGGTGTGAAGAGATATCACATCTTGTATGGGAATTTGTTGTATAGTATCCTATTGCTAGCCTTAAGTGTTTCTCTGATTGAAGAAGTGTTCTTGTTGCAAGATTATGGTTTGCAAATGGGATTCATGATACCATTGTATATTCTCATTACCTTTTATCTATCCTTTGTATATGGGCAGTGATCTTGAATCTGTATCATAAGATATGTTCCTGGCTTCCTGCCTTTATATCACTATCAAGCTCTTCATTGTCCACTGTCATGACTGATATGCACTAACTTTAAACTATTTATTTCAATGATTTGTTGATCATCCTGATGTCTGCCTTGTTTAGACCTCAAGTTGTTATTTAGTAAATACATAATCCAATGTGTACATATAATCCACCTTTCACTTCGACTGAAGTACTCTTTCATTGACTGCCTTGGTATTTGGCATATGGTGACTATTCTCTCACATTGTTTTATGCACAAAACAATACCCTCATGCTATCTTCATGCTGGTGGCTGCTCATTGTGGACAATCCTTTCATGACTGCTATGACTTCTCTCTTTATGTCATCAATGTGATGTCTTCATTAGTCATATATAACAATCACAAATGACTACTCCATTTCATTTCGTACTACCACTTCATGAACCATTATTTACTTCCACACTAGTAGACAACGAGAACTCTAATTTTTTATGACTGTCCTGGAATGTATGGACTGTACCTTGTATGATGTTCCTTTTATGGATATTGTTGCTCCTTTGTACTACATGATTCTTGTCCATTTATTATGACAGTCTACTGTTCCATTATATGCTATGACAGCACTTATTGTTGTTCATCTCTTCATTTAATTGGGCAGCATGCTTGTTGATGCGTGGTCATTACTCCATCCTCTCTTTTTTCCTTCATGATTGTCTTTATCATGGCTATGCATGTGATTGCCTTCCTGCTGACTATCCCTTGGGCTGTGCTTTTGCATTTGTATATTACATTCTCTTTTTTTCTGTAAGGCCTATGAGCTAGGCTCAACCCTTGTCGGAGCCACATTTCTTCCACTCATAATGTAACCTGATGAATCAAACAGAAACATAATTACACTTGTACTGCACATGAAGCAAACATGTTAAGAAAAACAAGGACTTGCAGTCAATATTCCTAATTTGTCTTCTCAAAGGTCTCTATGACACTAACTGGTTTACTGCATCTGAAAAATAAATTGTATATTTATAGATGTATATCATATGATGTATGATGCCTCGTCATTGCTCTAACATCAGTTTTCCATAATTTTATGCAGATAACTAGGTGTAGCAAGGAGATAGCAGTTGGATGCGGGACACGCAGACAATACAGGATGACACAAGACACGGCAATAGGATGAAGGCTTGTCATTCAGGCAATGATGAGTCACCCTATCTCATATGCATATTTTTCTTTTAGTTCTTTTATAAATGTATAGTTTGTCTTTTCACTTGCAATGAAACAGTTAGTCTCACGGCTTGTGTGAGACCTTATACACTTATTTTTTCAATACAAATTGCTGATCTTTTAAAAGATTTGTACAATCTCTTAAATATGAAATGCATCTGAATGCAACAATACACTGTAATCTTAATTTTTACCATATATGTACATGGATATAATGCAACAGAAATAAAAATGTACCTTTCTCTCCTTCAAAAACTAAAAATCTCTACCTGATTGAGCTAGTAGTGAAATCTAGGTAACAATCATTTTGCAAGTGAAAGGAGACTTAGAAGATGAAGGTGAACAATTGTGGAAAGTTGTAAAACTATTGGAGCAAAAGTCACAAGTGCCTAGATTGGGCAACAATACCCTTGCACTGTAGCAATGCCCACTGCTCACTACAACATGCCACGTTTTGGTAAAAATCATATGACAATGCCTGGATTCTACTTGTAAACATTTCCAAACTAGATTGGTCTATTTCTAGTGTTATATCTACCATTTTCCAATTGCATGAGTTCCATTCTTAACATTCTTTATTGTATTTCCTAGTTTCAAATTGACACTTCCTAGCTCTTGTATGTTCTAGTAGTTTAGACCAAATTAGGCATTGCTTGCTTATTATTTGTTGTTCTATTGGTTAATGAACTATTAGACACTTAGAAATATTAGGTGTTTGGTTCTTTGTATGTTACACTAAATAACATTTCATTTTCTATCTTTTAGGCACAACACCATCATGCATAGGTAGAGAAGCTGTAACATCATCTATGTTCAACACACAAGGTGTATCATTAACATAAGGTAAAACTTAATTAGGTACATGTTCATCATTGTCACAAACCACAAGAGAGATATAACCAATATAATCCTCATGGACAAGTGAGATGAATGTGTCTAAAAAAAATGATAAGTGCACCAACCAACTCTACGAAGGAGGGAAAAACATGTACATGATAGAACACCACTTCTATGAAAAATACGTCTTCATCCATACCATAGAAATACATGAGAGTATTAAGAATGGAAGGATTGGAAGCCATAAAAGCTAGGAACACAACATAATCAGTAAGACTTGTGTGTAAATCAATTAAAGGGAATAACTTATAAGGATCCATGATGATGGATAATTTAAGGGTGGGTTGGTGGGATCAAATAGATATGGCAGAATGAAAGTCATTAGGGGAAATTTATATATAGAAATGGGCCTCCTAAAGAACTCTTAAAAAGCAAAATTTGTTTTATATAATATAAAATTACTTCTTTTCTTGATTTATTTTTCTTTGGAAAATCTTTTATTTTAAGTTATATTTTAAAAGCTACACTTTCTAATTTTATTTAAAACTCAATTTCACTTTTTTTTGGATTGAAGATAGTTCATTGATATTACCAAAATGAGTAGAAACAATACATAACCATGGCCAAGGGGGCCACCAAAAAAATATATCTCTGGACCAGTTATAACATATTACAAACGATCAAAATTTCAATCTTATCTTTTATCTATGAGCTGCTCAACACAAA
Source organism: Cunninghamia lanceolata (assembly GCA_027924645.1). NCBI lineage: Eukaryota > Viridiplantae > Streptophyta > Pinopsida > Cupressales > Cupressaceae > Cunninghamia > Cunninghamia lanceolata. Next base: position 3,679,968 of record BSBN01000556.1, on the reverse strand, counting down.
CTATAAGACTATATGTGACAAAGTTGATATGGCCTAATTTGCATCATCAAGTTCTTCAATATCTTCAATAGGATCAAACTGGGACAAAGGTGCAACCTCATAGAGGGCCATAGGTGCAGTCTCGGCTTCAGGATTGGTTCCAAAATACAGGTTACCATAATCATCAACGTAAATCTTCTGGTTGTCAAGAACTGGTCGAATGTCTTGTGGGATAGCATAAACTCTTTGATTTGCCTCCACCTCCTTCCTTGATAGGACTAATTTGCTAAAATCTTGTTGTAGCAACTCCATTTTTTCATTGAATGATTGGCAGGTCTTATTAAAATCATGGAAGCCCTGTTCAACAAAATTATTAGCTACCAGATGCTCTGAAGTCTCATCATATTCAGTCTCCTTGTCCACTGCCTTTAACTGTTCTTCCACTGTAGTTGCCACCTGTACATATAAATCAATTTATGTGAGTCTCAAATTAGACTCAGTAAGCAATCTTGGTTTGTCTTGGAAATGATATTCATTTCTCTTTTTCCACAATGCCCATAAAACTTTAGTTGTCAAAACCAACCAAAAGAGATTAGACTTAGTATCAAAGTCAGACATAGAACCAATTAAAATTACAATACTTACCAATGGATTACACATAGACCAATCTACAATATTCCCCAAAAACATTTTCCAGATTTGAACAGCATAAGGACATTTAAAAAAAATGTGATCATAAGACTCAAAAATATTACACAATTTACACACATAACTATTAACCGCTACAGGAAGTTTATTTAACAGCAAGAGCCATCTAAAACACCCCTTCTTAGGTTCCAGAGACCTACCCCAAAAGGACTTAAAAACTTGACTTAATTTTTTGTAACTAAAGACACAATCCCAAGACTTGGTACAATGCTCCAGGATTTGGTTAGAGTTACTAAGGATCCTGTAGATCCTTCTAGATTCACACACTGCCAATTTGCAACCATCCTTCCAACACAGCTTACTCAACCAATCCCCTTCACTCAACAAAATTGACTGACCAGGATCACTTGAGTAAGCTGCCATCGGCACCAAATAAGTTCTTTTTTGAGACTCTTTCAGACCAAATTCTCCTTTCAATATTTCCCAACTCTTACAGCTATTATCATCAAGCAGATCATTAAAGTTGGAAAGTCCTAATTTGTGCCACTTGAGACCAGACCAACCTTGAATGAGATCAAGAGGTCTATCATTGTGTTTAAGAGTCCACCAAATGGAGTTGTGAGAACCCCACGGAAATGAGGCCTCACCATGACCAAGCAAAGAAATGCAACTCCTAACATTTTCCCAAGCTTTCCAAATAGAGGCAAAGACCACAGATCGAGCCGGCTTAACTTTGAAATCCCCAAAAAGGTAATCATGAGGGTGCAGATTGCTCCATCTTGTACTTCTCCTTGGTTTAGCCAATGTGATATTATTCCAAACCAACACTTTCCAGGGCTCATTGCCATCTAATGAATTAACAATCCATTTTTCTACCAATGCCATACCTTGCAATTTAAGATCCTTCAAACCAAACCCTCCAAGCTCCTTCCCCACACATCACCATTTCCAATTCACACAATGCCTTTTACTTTTTCCTTTTCCATCAGACTAGAGAAAGGCCCTGATGACTTTTTGAATATAATCTGTTTGCAAATTAGAAAAAAGCCACATTGAGGCATAAAACACTGTGTAAGCTAATAAATTTTTTTGACATACTTGAAACCTTCCTACTAAAGATAGAGCCTGCCTATTCCACCCTCTGAGTTTAAACTCTATTCTGGCATACAGCTAGTCCCACATTTGCTTTAGAGAAGGATCTAGGGCAAAAGGGATACCTAAGAACCTAACCAATTTCTTAGGCCCACCCCACTACCAAACCTGCAAGTCCAACCACCCCGGAGGGGAATCATCCCAACCTAAGAGAGTGGACTTGCAAAAGGAAACTTTGGCCCCTGAAGCAGCACAAAATTTACCTAATCTAATTTTCAAATTATTTAGATTTTCTTCGTCCAAGATTGGATAAATGGTAGTATCATCAACAAATTGCATGTTTAACAAGGTGGATCCATCAGGGAGCACAATACCTTTGAAGATTCGAGGAAGTTTATCCGTTCTCAAGTAGTAAAGGGCTTCAGAAGCAATAACAAACAATGCTAGTGCCAAGGGACACCCTTGTCTTATAGATCTCCCCATTTGGAACGAGTCAGTAAGCTCTCCATTTACCTCAATTTGAGTAGATGCATCCATGAAAAGCATTCTCACCATTTTGATAAATTCACCTGGAAATCCAAAAGCCTATAGTACACAAATTATGAAAGACCATTTTATTCTGTCGTATGCTTTCTCAAAGTCTAGTAACAGAATTCCAACATTTTGACCAGTCTCCTTAGCCCAATGTGAAGCTTCCCAGCTAGTCAGCAAGTTCTCTAGGATGTACCTTCCCTTTATGAACCCTATTTGTGTTACATTGATAATAGCCGGCAAAATCTCTACAAGCCTCCTTGCCAACAAAAGTTCACTTTTCTAAAATATAAATAACTATTTATTAACTTTCTATATTTCTATTATAATTATTTAGTTTTTTTGAAGGCATATAAAAAGTAAAAATGAAAATTTATTAGCTTTTATTATGAATATTTGTTAGTTTTTTTTCTTTCTTTTTCTAATAAATTTTTAATTTTTTTGTTCTACAATACATATAAAAATAAAAAGTATAATTTGAAGATATATTTAAAATATTTATCCTCATAGTTTTTAGTCTATAAAATTTGTATTTTAATATATACTTTTATTATGCCAAGAGGCATTTACAATCACAGCGGGGTGGGGATGATGTAAATTTATGAAAAATAAATAAAAAATAAAAAAACAATAAAGGAAATTGAAAACAATAAAAATAAAAACCAGGAAAAAATAAAAAATCACAAAAACTATGGAACGAAAAAAATTGAAAAAAAAACCAATATTAATGAACGAAAGATTTTAATAATGTCCACGAGGCCACAATAGCCTATGGGACCCAAAACTGCATGTAGCCCCTACTTGAAAACAAGGTCGTTAGACAATTTGCATCCCTTTCTCAAGCTCATACCTTCTGCCGTGAATTTTGATCAAGAAGTTTGCGGTTCTACCAAGTCTAGCCTCCTCAAACAAGGTGATTAAGTTGCTTCCTTTCAAGGTGTCATTGTAGCTGCCATGGATGTCCTCATAAGCTGTCCATTCCATGATGAAATGCCATTCCATCTTAACCACACCCTTGTTGCAAAAAAGGCATAATCGCCTTTACCATTTTTCTTTGGGAAATACCCACCTACCCGTTTCACATCTAAGATGGTGTGAGCTAGTCCTTAGCTGTGTAATCAACATTTTTGCTTTCTATTTAATATCCGTTCCTATGTAGGATTTTTCCTCATGATCCCACATGGGGTTGAACTCTTTGATATAGTAAGCTTTTTTCCATCCCATCTGATTAGTCCACATGATGTTTCTAAATTTTTCTCTAACATACTTTTTTATTTCCTCTTTAGCATGTGGGAATTCCTGCATATTAATATCCCACTTCTTTAACCACTTGTCATTTTGTTTCCTCCATGTGTTCTTTCTCCTATTTAATTCTTCCTTCATAATTAGCCTAGGCCACTGGTGATTTTCCATATTTTGAGTTTTCCTTATATAACTTAATAGTTGAACCACCACAGATGCCTCCAAAGGATACATACCAGATTCTGCCAATCAGATCTCGTACGAAACAACAATCTTGATTTTGAGGTTGCTTATGATGATGTGCTTTTGAATTCTCTCCACCTGCCTCCATTTCTGCTCAGACATACTGCTGCCCCAGATTTCACAACCATACAGGATCACCGGAGTAACAAGCAAACCAAAAAGCATTTTCTTGGTTTTCCAATCCCATAACTCCACATTCCTACATCTATTCTGAAGAGAGTAAAGTGCCTTCCAGCCCCCTTGAATGCTTTTTTCTCTACAAGTTTCCCAATCCAGTTTGTTGTTGAAATCTATCCTGAGGTACTTGTACTCATCCACAACTTCCAACAGGCTACCTTAAAAAAGAAAGCTAACTTGGTTCTTTCTTCTTCTCAACGAGAATATCATCACTTTGGTTTTGCTAGTGTTTACTTGCATCCCCACCTCGTGACAAAAGGATTCCAATGCTTGCAATTGTTCCTTCAAACCATGAGTTGATTTAGCAATTAGAATGAGATCATCAGCGTATAAGAGAAGTTTTATCACATATTTAGCCAGCTGAACTCCCTCCACACTAGTTGTGTTTATCCATTCTTCTAACTTATCAATGTATATCCCGAACAAGGTTGGGGAAAGTGGGCATCCCTGTTTGACGCCAATATCACTGCTAAAGTACTCAGATATCTCTTCTTTGGTTCAAATTTTAACCTTAACCTGTTCATAAAGCATGTGGACAGCAACCCTATACACATCAGGGACCTCTAGTTCCTCCATCCTTTTCCAAATCTTGTTGTGTGGGACCGTGTCAAAGGCTCTCTTAAAGTGAACAAAGCAACAAAAAGCCTCATTCCCTTGGGTGTTCCATATTTTTTCAACCATGAACCGAAGGGTGACACCATGGTCTATAGTGGAGTGTTTTGGTCTAAAACCATCCTATCCTTTAGCTCTTTTTCCCTCTTTTTCAGCCCAACAACTGATTCTACGTTCAATCATGCTACCAAAAAGTTTACCCGAGAGAGGATTAACCATAATTGTGCAGTAACTTGAAGGATTATTGATATCCCCGCTTTTGAATAGAGGAATAACCACACTAGTTGTCCACTCTTCCAGGAAGCCCTCATGAGTGACATTGTTGAAGATGCATTTGATACTCGGTGCAAGGACCTCAATGCCCCATTTTAAATGTTCCACTTGCAGCCCATCAATATCTTGAGATTTCCCTCTAGCCAACTTTTTAATGCCTTGTTTTATGTCTTCTATGGTGAAAAGTGAAAGGAAGCTAGGTGTGTGGAAAATGCTTCCTACACTAATCTAATGAGGAGAGGGCTATGCAAATTCAAATTAATCCTTACAACTATAGCAACATAGAAAATCTAAACGAGATATTGTAGTAATACACATGAACCAAAAAGAAGACAAAAGAAGAGAGACAAAGATTTACGGTGGGGAAAACCCTTATCAGGTGGAAAACCCCACACTCAGAAACCTGCACAATGTATTAACAAATCTGAAAGTTATTTACAATACACTTGCAATGCAAGCTTCAATGGTCTTCGACACTCATGTCTGGAGTCAATCCGATAGCATAACAGTACCTGTAAACCTATGATGCAACTCCCTCTCCAAGCACCTGTTTATATAGAATATACAAGGCAATATTGGACCTATCTTGGGATGGGCGTCCAACTTGGCCTCATGGCCCAAAACCTACGCCTAAGGACACTTAGTCAACATTGTAGAATGTGCCTGACACTTGTTCGTAGCTCCCATCCCAAAGAGGTCACCTATTTCCAAAATGGGCTATGATAGATGCTCTTACGACACTTACGACTGTCATAGAATCTATCATAGCGGTTACAACTTACAGTTGTAAGAGAATATGTCATACACAGGCTATAAATAGCATATTCTCTTACAACATGTCATAGTCCACCTTGGGGCGCTCAAATATGCCTTTTTCAAAGATGCTTCATGACACATGTCTTCACCTGTCTTACATGCTTCTATTTCTAACTCTTACATGTCATAGATTATGTCATAGGAATCCGTCATAACCGTTTCGGTCAATATTCCCTTACACAACATGAAAGGTGCCGACACATGGAAAAATGCTTCTACCACAAAGTGGGACGCCTATCTCCTCATGTGAGGACAAAATTACAAGTTGTCATATTCCATGTAGGATGACACATCACCATGCCACATCCCACAATATGACAATATGGAATTTACAAATATTTACAACATAGGCAATGAATTAATAAATACAAACATAAATAATGCAAGGAATTACCAAGGTTGAGACACCTTAATTCCCAACATTCTCCCACTTGTCAAACACCTTGTAAGAGCCAATAGAATAACAGGATTTAACTGCTATAGGCCAAGAGGCCCATAGACTCTAAACACCATCTGAACTTCTTTGTGCCCACTAGTTTCGTCACTGCATCTGCAACATTCTTCAAAGTATCTACCTTCTCCAAATTTACCTTTACATCCTCAACCATGTCTTGCATGAAGTGAAACTGAACATCAATATGCTTTGTTCTAGCATGGAAAGTTGGATTGTTCGCAAGACAAATTGCACTCTGACTATCACAACTAATCGTAATTTGACCTACATCAACACCAATATCAGAACACAATCTCTTAAGCCAAATGGGTTCCTTACAAGCATGAGTTGATGCCATATACTCAGCTTCTGTCATGGACAAAGCAACCATAGGTTGTCGCTTACTCATCCAACTAATAGCACCACCAAACAGTGTAAACACATAAGCACTGGTGGATCTCCTGTTGTCAATGTCACCTGCACAATCTGAATCACAAATCCATAAATATCAACGAAATGCGGAGGTCCTGTAACATTACCATGATAGCATATGGAATACTTAGAAGTACCCCTCAAATATCTGAACACTCGCTTAACTGCATCCTAATGAACCCATCCAGGATTACATAAATCGACTAAGGACTCCCACTGCTTGGGCAATGTTTGGTCTTGTGCAAACCATAGCATACATCAAACTGCCAACAACACTAGCATAAGGTACTCTGCTCATGTCCTCCACCTCACTAGGAGATTTTGGACAATCCTCAATAGATAACTTTGTCCCCAAAGAAACAGGAACACACAATGGTCTACAATCTGCCATGCTGAACCTGTCCAACATGGTCTTCACATACTTACTCTGGCTTAACCAAAGTTTTCCATTGGTTCTGTCTCTTATGATTTCCATTCCTAGAATGTACCTGGCTACCCCTAAATTTTTCATTTCAAACTGTGTTGACAACTGAGATTTAAAATCAGAAACCATATTCTTACCCTTCCCAATGAGCAACATATCACCAACATACAGTGCAACAATGAGAATATGATCACCATCAAACTTATAATACACACAGTGATTTGATTTCGATCTCACAAATCTAATTGACAACACAAAGGCATCAAACTTCAAGTATCATCTCCTAGGGGATTGCTTCGAACCATACAAAAACTTCTTTAGTTTGCAAACCAAATTTTACCTTTCACCATGTAATGCTCTAGCTGTGACATGCATATTTCTTCCTCCAAATCACCATGAAGGAAAGTTGTCTTCACATCCATCTATTCTACCTCTAAGTCATAAGTTGCTGCTAGAGACAATAGGAATCGAATGGATGTCAGCTTTGCAACGAGAGAGAAGATCTCACCATAATCTATACCCTCCACTTGTGAATACCCCTTCGCAACCAATCTGGCCTTATACTTCTCAACACTGCCATCTGCACCAAATTTCTTCTTGAACACCCATTTGCATCCAATGGGTTTCCGTCTAGGAGGCAAAGGCACCAAGTCCCAAGTTTGATTCTTTTCCAAAGAAGCCATCTCATCCTCCATGGCCTCCTTCCAGGAACTTGCATCTTTCATGTCCATAGCCTCTGATACAGTTCTAGGTTCATCATTGTTAGTAAGCAAAGCAAAAGCACAACTAGAAACAAGCAATGTAAAACCAAACCTTTCAGGTTGCTTTCTTATCCGTGTAGACCTCCTCAAGAGCTGAGGTTGAGGTTCAACTTCTTCATCTGAGCTTTCAGAGTTGCAAGAGTTCTCCTCATCATCAGGTCCAATATTGTCTTTTTGTTCAGTCTTCTCAGGGGTAGCAGGAAACTGAATAACATCCTCTTTCTTTTCTTTTTCTTCTGGCTGTAAAATAGTGGAAGGTGTAAGCTCTCCGAAGATGACACTTCTACTATACAACACTTTTTTAGCCACAGGATCCTAAAGCTTGTATCCTTTCACACTGACACCATAGCCAATAAAGATACACTTAACAGCCTTGTTCTCCAATTTTGACCACTTCTCCCTAGGCACATGTGCATATGCCTCACAACCAAAAACATGAAGATGCCTTATTGAAGGCTTTCTTCCAGACCACACCTCCATAGGTGTCTTTCTAACAAGAGTTGATGTAGGAGATCTATTTACAAGATAGCAAGAAGTGGCAACAGCTTCAGCCCAAAACTTTTGTTTTAGACCAGCTCCACTAAGCATACGTCTAGCCTTCTCCATCAGTGTCATGTTCATCCTTCCTACAACTCCATTTTGCTGTGGGGTGTATAGAGTTGTCTTATGTCTTTCAATCCCAAGTTCCTTGCAATATTTGTCAAAATTCTGTAGAACGAAACTCACCACCGTTGTCAGTTCTCAAACACTTAATATTTTTACCAGTCTGATTTTCAACAAGGGCCTTAAACTCCTTAAACTTACTATAGACTTCAGATTTGCTTCTAAGAAAATAAATCCATGTCCTTCTACTGTAGTCATCTATGAAAGATACAAAGTATACAGATTTTGATAATGAAGGAACATTAATAGGTCCAAATACATTAGAATGAACAAGGTCCAACACACCAAAAGAATTATGAGAACTCGAATAAAACTAAACACAGTCTTGTTTCCCATATATGCAATGTTTGCAAAAGTCAAACTCAAGATTACAATCATCTAACCCCTCAATGAGGTTTTTATTTTTCAGGGTACGCAGACCCTTCTCACCAATGTGGCCAAATCTCTTATGCCATAACATTGTCTTTTCAGCAGGAAGTTTAACTTCCAAGGCATGATTACAAACATTAGAACTAGAAACAACAGATCTCTTAACTGCTCGTTCAGGTGGTGGGGATGAAGTGACTACTGTCCTCTTTTTTGAATCAGAAGAACTATTGCATTGTGAAATGCATGCCTTCATCTGAAACAGAGTACCTCTTCTAGTACCATTAGCAAACACCATAGCTCCTCTAGTCATCTTGCATCCTTCTTTCGAAAAGACAACCTACACACCTGCATCATTCAACATACTTACAAAAAGCAGGTTCTGTGTTAAGCTCGGGATATGCATAACCTTAGAGATCCCCTTCACTCGTCCATCAGGGAATCGGATAGAGACTCTTCCACGACCAACAATCTTCAGATGAGAGTCATCACCCAAGTACACCTTTCCACCATCAAACTCTTCATACTTGGTGAATCAGTCTCGATGCGAGGTCATGTGGAATGATGCACCAGAGTCAATCAACCACACATCATCAGATGCATGGGTTGCTAGGGTTTCGATGAAAGCATCACCATCATCTTGTGATTTGTTAGAATATGAATCTGGGGTCTTCTTTTTCTTTTTCTTTTCTTCTTTGCATTCCTTTCGAAAATGCCCAGATTTTCCACGGTTCCAACAAAGAGCCTTGGACTTTCCAGGAGATTTGGATCTCCCACGGGATTTGGATCTACCCTTTTCAGCTTTCTTGTCCTTCTTCTTCCCTTTCTCTTTGGGTCTTCCACAAATCGCAAGAGCCTCTTTAGCTGCCTCAAAAGACTTTCTCCGTATCTCTTCAGATAACAGTGAAGATACCACATCTTCCATAGGTGGTAGTGGTGCTTCCGATAACCATGACAAGATGATCCCACGAAGCTGGCAAAGAATAAAGTAGGGTCATGCATCAATCCTCCTCCTCCATTTTCACACCCACAGATGTCAACTGTGCAACCAACATGTTAAAAGCATTCATATGTTCGGCAACGGATCCTCTGTCCTCCATTCGAAGAGAATACAACTTCTTTCTCAAAAAAAGTTTATTAACCAGGGATTTGGCTTGATACACATCTCCCAACTTCTTCTAAAGCAAGGTTGCAGTTTTCTCCTCATGGACATTTAACAAGACAGAATCAACAAGACTAAGTCTTATGAGACCCTTAGCCTTTCGATCCTTGAGATCCCAATCAGCTTGTTGCATTGTAGCTGGTTTAGTTCCAGTAACACTTTCCCAAAGGTCTCGGTCAACAAGCATGTCTTCCATATTGAGCTTCCACAGCTCAAAATTAGTGCCATTAAATTTCTCCACTTCCATTCTTCCGGATGTGCTTGCCATCTCCTTGCTGTAATAGAAATCAGAATACTCTGCACAGACTCCCACTTAACTTAAGATCAGCTCAAAAAACCCCTACCCAACAGCTAAGACCAAAACTAGCCAGGCTCTGATACCAACTGAAAGGAAGCTAGGTGTGCGGAAAATGCTTCCTACACTAATCTAATGAGGAGAGGGCTATGCAAATTCAAATTAATCCTTACAAATACAGCAACATAGAACATCTAAATAAGATATTGCAGCAATACACATGAGCCAAAAAGAAGACAAAGGAAGAGAGACAAAGATTTACGGTGGGGAAAACCCTTATCGGGTGAAAAACCCCACACTTAGAAACCTGCACAATGTATTAACAAATCTGAAAGTTATTTACAATACACTTGCAATGCAAGCTTCAATGGTCTTCGATACTCATGTCTGGAGTCAATCCAACAGTATAACAGTACCTATAAACTTGTGATGCAACTCCCTCTCCAAGCACCTGTTTATATAGAATATACAAGGCAATATTGGACCTATCTTGGGATGGGCATCCAACTTGGCCTCATGGCCCAAAACCCACACCCAAGGACACTTGGTCTACATTGTAGAATGTGCCTGACACTTGTCCATAGCTCCCATCCCAAAGAGGTCACCTATTTCCAAAATGGGCTATGACAGATGCTCTTACGACACTTACGACCATCATAGAATCTGTCATAGCGGTTACAACTTACAGATGTAAGAGAATCTGTCATACACAGGCTATAAATAGCATATTCTCTTACAATATGTCATAGTCCACCTTGGGGTGCCCAAATATGCCTTTTTCAAAGATGCTTCATGACACATGTCTTCACCTGTCTTACATGCTTCTATTTCTAACTTTTACATGTCATAGATTATGTCATAGGAATCCGTCATAACCATTTCAGTCAATATTCCCTTACACAACATGAAAGATGCCGACACATGGCAAAATGCTCCTACCACAAAGTGGGACGCCTATCTCCCCATGTGAGGACAAAATTACAAGTTGTCATATTCCATGTAGGATGACACATCACCGTGCCACATCCCACAATATGACAACATGGGATTTACAAATATTTACAACATAGGCAATGAATTAATAAATACAAACATAAATAATGCAAGGAATTACCAAGGTTGAGACACCTTAATTCCCAACAAAAAGTTGCTCATTTGCCTTGTTTACCAGTGGTCTATGTTTACCCTGATCCCTCTCATACAACCTCTTTGCGTATTCCAGCCATTGGTCATCTTTGATATCATTTTCTGTTTGTGTTTTCTTTTGTTGTAGTTCCTTCTAGAATTTTTTGGGACTGTGCTTTCCAAGAGCAATCAGCTCCAATCTTCTACTTTTCACGAAAGTTTCTTTTTTAGCCTGTAGCAAGTTTTTGTACTCTTTTTTCTTTACTTTGTCCATCTTATCTTTTCGCAGATCTCTCTTTGCCCTTTTGCACTCATCATCATACCAAGGATTTGCTGAGAAAGTGTTTTTTATTCTTTTCTTGGGTCTAGCTCTCTTACATTCACTTAAGGCCCTGTGAATAAGTGGAATCAACATATTATTGTTTACATAGTGATTATTTTTGTCTACTGAATTACTCTCATAATCCTTGAAAATACAACTTAGAGCAGCCTTAAAGATTTCATGATTTTCTTGAGTTATGAGGATTTTTCCTTATGGAGTGGAAACAAAGGAAAACAAAGTGGAGAAAATCACAAAAGCTATATAAAACAAAAATAACAGGGACAAAACGTGAAGAAGATATTTCTCAACAGATATATTTTTTAAAATATAAATATACTAGTATTAAAGTAAGTCTCATATTATGATTTTTATATATTTATGAATTAATATATTTATAATTTTATAATTATAATTAAAAATATATAAATAATATAAATAAATATATTAATTACGCTGAGAGGCGTTATAGTCACAGCTGGGTGGGGATGAGAGCACTCACTTTTTCTTTACGCGGAGAGGCATTATATAGTCACATCGGGGTGGGGATGAGAGCACTCATTTTTTCTGCCTAAATTTATAAGAAAAATAAAATAAAATACCAAAAAGGAAATAAAAAATAAAACTTAAGAAAATAAATTAAAAAAACCAAAAAAGAAATTCAAAAAAATAAAAACTAAAAAGAAATTAGAAAAAATAAAAAATAAAAAATAAAAACCAAAAAAGAAATTGGAAACTGTTGGAAGGAGAAAAAGCTGGAGAAAATCACGAAAACTATGGAACCAAAAAAGAAATTAGAAAAATAAAAAAATAAAAACAAACGAAGAAATTGCAAACAAAAAAATGTGAGAAAATCAAAGAAACTATGGAAAAAAGATATACCTCGGTGTACTTTTAAATATATTTTTTAAAATATAAATATACTAGTTATGCTGAGAGGCATTTTACAATCACAGCAGGGGGAGATGAGAGCACTCATTTTTGTGTAAATATATAGTAAAAAAAAAATAAAAACCAAAAAAGAAATTGGAAAAAAATAAAATAAAATAAAATAAAAAGTAATTGGAAAAAATAAAAAATAAAAACCAAAAAAGAAATTGAAAATCGTTAAAAGAAAAATATGGAAAAAATCACAAAAACTATGGAAAATGTAAAAAGCACATACATAACTTTGAGAAGATACCTCTAGGCATACTCAGATATTTAAAAAAAAAATATAAATATACTAGTTACACCGAGAGGCGTTCTACAATCACAGCGGGGTGGAGATGAGAGCACTCATTTTTCTGTGTAGAGATATAGCAAAAGAAATAAAAAAATAAAAACCAAAAAAGATATTTGAAAAAATAAAAAATAAAAAATAAAAACCAAAAACGAAATTAAAAACTGTTGAAGGAGAAAAAGCTGAGAAAATCATGGAAAAAAATAAAAATAAAAATCAATTAGAAAAAATAAAATATAAAAACCAAAAAAGAAATTGGAAAAAATAAAAAATAAAAACCAAAAAAGAAATTGGAAACAATTGGAAGGAGAAAAAGCTCGAGAAAACCAAAAAAGAAATTGGAAAAATTAAAAAATAAAAACTATTGAAGAAAAAAAAAGGTGAGAAAATCAAATAAACTATGGAAAAAAGATATCCTCTGCATACTTTAGATATATTTTTTCTATATGTTTTTTAAAATATAAATATACTAGTTATATATATATTTACATCGAGAGGTGTTCCTACATTCACAACACGGATTGAAAGATTTTGGAATTTCTATGTAAACTTATAAGATTCCAATCTAGAATCTTTATTAAAAAACCAAATAGTCACTCCACAAATTAAGAAAACCAAACAAAAAAGGTGAAAGGAATAAAAAAGAAGAAAAGAAAATACACGCTTGATGTAAAGAAAGGTGGATGGCAGTTTCAAAGAAGCCATCACTATGCACTAAGATGAAAGAAAGAAACGTTACAGAATGACATATGAAAAGACGCACATTCAATCTATTTATATTGCCTCCTTAATTTTTTTCCACATGTAGAACGAACATATCAAATTGTAGGATTTGAGGTGAGCCGAAAGGGAGTGCAGTAAATTGATAAAAAAGTAGGCACCTTGAGAAGATATCTCTCAGCGTACGTTACATATATATTTTAAATATAAATATTGTCATGTCCCACGATAGATAGATTAGTACATTCCAATTAAAGATTGGAATGACCAAATTAAATTATTATGAGAATAGTATGAAATCCATATGTTGCTCTAAAGAGAGACTCCACTCTTGGAATAAAGTTGATTGCACTTCAGCAGCCCATCGAATACTAGCATTATGAAGACAAAATAACTTAAAATAAGATGTGAATAAGACAGTTTGAATAAGAAGAAATAGTAAATGATTTGTGCAAAGACAAATTACTTGAGCGACAGGTAGCAAAGAGATGACAAGTGATCTAACTAATTATCATTATTAAGAGGTGTGATCACGGGGAAAGATGTGTCCCCTCTATGACCGATCCGCTCGAAAGATATAATATGGAGAAAGAGAAATCGTTGTGGGGGGATCATATCGGCAAGCACTCTCCATTGAACAGTTCAAGCATTAACATCCCAGCATATAATAATACCCTCAATTCATATTATCAGTTCAGACCAGCATTGAAGAGGAACACATCATCAATAGAGGAAAAAAAGAGATCAATCAAAGGAAACTAGTCAATCGATCCTTGTAAGAACATACAAAGAGCATCAATTAGAATTAACAATCTGTTACAAGAAGACCTTATCATATAAATAAGTCAATTTTTGATATTTCTGAGCAAATAGCAACAACCAACACCACGTCAGCAAGTAAGTTTCTGTTATTTATCACTTCCATATCAATCGATTATATGTATATCAGGTACGAATGCCTCTTTATATTTATTGCCAATGATAAGTTCATAGTTGTATCATTATGATAAGTTCAAATTTGTACGCAATCATCTCTTTTAGACAGTCATATAACATAGTAATGTAATTTGTATGGATCTTACGTGACCCATTAACCTCTTATGAGAGTGAGAGTAAGTGCCTAAGAGGCCATTCATGGGTAGTTAGTCTCATAGAGGCCTTGACTTTAAGAGTATGGAACTTGAGTCTAAGGATATGAGACATTAGAGCCCCATGGTGGATAGTGGCAACTCTCATCTCAACTCTCATAGGCTGTTAATGAGTGACATAAGAAGAGATAGCCAATATGTTTAATTCAATAAGCATGAATGAATATATCTTTCTTGAGGCAATAACACATAAACCTCATAGGAGAGCAGGTAGAAGAGGGTCCTTGCCATTAACCAATGGGTATTTAAAGCCCTTTGGCATTATGAGTACAAAAGGTACCACATGCAAAGGTTTATGACATAGAGGCCTTGTGTGCAAGTGATGCAAAAGGCATCATTGTGCCAAGGATAGGTCATCCTATAAATGTGACATATAGGCCTTGTTCATAATTGATGCAAAAGGCATCATTTTGTCAAGGATAGGTTACCTTAGAGTCCTTGGCTGCAAAAGGATGCAAAAGGCATCATTACACCAAGGATATAATAGAGCCCCATAATGGCAAATGGCAAAGATACTCCCTCCCTACTCTCATATGATATCCATGACTTAGTGCAAGATGCTATAATGATGAGAGATATCAAGTGATAGTGCATGTGAAATGCAAGTGATAGAGAATAATAGAGAAAGTGAAATATAAAGTGAATATGAGAATAGAGAATTGAGAAATATAAATAGAGAGTGTACATTATGTAATGATGATGCATATAATGTTCAAAGTTAGTGAATGAGAAATAATGTCTAGTAGTAGAAGATATGAAATGAAATGATCATAAGGAAAGTGATAGTGTAAATAGTGAACATAGATTGTGAATCTTAGAATCATGAAATATATATATGAGTAAAGAGCAATATGATGAATATATCTTATGTTTATTAGTGATCAAAAGATTTAGTGTACTAATGTTCTCTTCTTGCAAGTTGAAATTTGTGAACAAGGTTGAGAAATTTTGAGTTGTGATAAGGGGACATTACAAGTGGTATCAGAGCTGCATCCTGCCAACCTGTGAGGATATTATATGCAAACATATAGAAGGCCAAGAAGCAGCCAAGTAAGGATGAACAACGAATTGAGAGCCTTCATTGAAGCAACCACCATTAGCATGAATGAACAAACCCAAGCTACACAAGCTCTACTACAAACCGTGCAAACATTAAGGAATGACATGGAAAATCTAAAGGCTCACTCACATAATGGGAAGGAGGTAGGTTCCAATCACTCAGAAAACAACAATACCTCATCTATGCCTAAGGTGCCATTACCTTCCTTCCTACCAAATGAAGAGGCATCAAGTGCGGAAGAATCCACACCAAACGTGTTAAGCACGGATGATATAGCAAGGGCTTATGCAAGTTTGGAGCCGGAGGTAAGAAGACATGTGTCTTTCAATGACTATATTAACTCAAGAAGACATGAAATAAATCAGAGAGAAAGAAGGCCCATGAATAAAGACCTCAAACACAAGGCAAACAAGGTACACCTACCAAGCTTTGATGGGACAAGTAAAATCTCAGCCCATGCATGGTTAGAGAAACTCAATGACTACTTCCACCTTAGCCCTATGACTGAAAGAGATGCATTACAATTCACCATTCTACATTTGGAAGGGCTAGCCTATGAATGGTGGCACCACGAGAAACACACCCTAAGCCATGAGAAGATAACCTCCTATGAAGAATTTTCACGCAAAGTCATAAAGAGGTTTGATAAAAGACATCCACAAGAAGACTTCAAGGAACTCACACACTTGAGGCAAAGAGGAATAGTGGAAGAATATATTCAAGAATTTGAGAAGCTATCCATAAGAATCTCCGAAATTGAAGAAGATAGACTTTCATATATATTTGTGGAAGGGTTAGACGAATCTCTTAAGAATTTTGTAAGTGCCTTCAAACCTATTAGCCTAGAGGATGCTATAGATACAACCCTTAGGCTAGAAAAGGACAAAAAACCCAAACCCTACACAAAAAACTACACCAAACCCTTCCATAAGAAAGAAGGATTTGACGAGACATCCCACCACAAAGATGAAAGGAAGAATAGAGAGCCATGTTTCACGTGCGGAGCACCATGGTCACAAGGACATCAATGTCAAAAATGACAAGCTTTAAAAGAGGAAGGATTATGTTTTAAATGCAAGGAAGCATGGAAACCTGGACATAAGTTTAAAGACCCCGCAAAAGAAAACACATGTTTTAGATGTAATGAGAATAGTATGATTTCTATATTGTGTGCTTGAGCCCTTTTTCCACATTTCATTCCAATCTTTAATTGGAATGTACTAATCTATCTATCGTGGGACATGACAAATATACTAGTTTTATACATGTCATGAGAGCACTCATTTTCCCTGCAAATATATAGAAAAAAATAAAAAAAATAAAAAACAAAAAACAAAAAAGAAATTAAGAAAACAGGTGGGAAAAAGCAATTTAAAAAAAATATAAATATACTATTTATAAATTATAAATCATATATACTGGATTCTTTCTTTTCCATAGTTTCTTTGATTTTCTCACTTTTTTTTCCTTCAATCATTTGTAATTTCTTTTATGGTTTTTATTTTTTAATTTTTCCATTGGTTCATTTTCTCTCGTTCTACTTCCAACTGTTTCCAATTTCTTTTGTTTTTATTTTTTCCAATTTCTTTTTTGTTTTTCTTTTCTATTTTTTCCTTAATTTCTCCAACTTTTTCTCTTCAACTGTTTTTAATTTTTTTTGGTTTTTTCCAATTTCTTTTTTGGTTTTTATTATTTATTTATTTTTTCTATATATTTACATGAAAATTGAGTGCTCATCTCCACCCTGTTGTGATTGTAGAACGACGTAATTATTTTTTATTTTTTATTTCTATATATTTACACGGAAAATGAGTGCTCATCTCCACCCTGCTAGTTTTAATCCTTACCATAATTGTACCTTAATCCTAATTTTAATTCTAACCCTAATTCTTACCCTACATAAATTGTAACCATAACCCTAATCCTAACCCTAATTTCATACCTAACTCTAAACCTAATTCTAATTGTAACCCTAATTCTAACCATAATCCTAACCCTAACCCTAATTATAACTCTAATTCTTTTTCTAACCCTAGTACTTGTACAATAAGAATAGTATTTGTCCACATAAATCATTCATACTATGGTTGTTTGATTTGAGTAACTTAGGGTTATGAGTAAGTTAGGATTATAAAGGTGGAGAAAATCACAAAAAGAAATGGAACAAAAAAAGAAATTTGGAAAAAATAAAAAATAAAAAATAAAAATAAAAAAGAAATTGGAAATATTAGAAACCAAAAAAGAAATTGGAGAAAATAAAAACTAAAAACCAAAAAAGAAATTAGAGAAAATAAAAAACAAAAAGAAAGGTGGAGAAAATGACAAAACAAAAAAAGAAATTGGAAAAAATAAAAACTAGAAAAGAAATTAGAAATATTAAAAAACAAAAACAAAAAAAGGAAAAAAAAAGTGAGAAAATCAAAGAGACTATGGAAAAAAAATATCCTATGGATATATTTTTTTAAAATATAAATATAAAAATAAAAAGCAAAAAATATTTTTTTAATAAAGATTTTAGATTGGAATCTTACAAGTTTACATAGAAATTCCAGTGTAGGAACGCTGTGACGTAATTATTTTTTATTTTTTATTCCTATATATTTACACGAAAAATGAGTGCTCATCTCCACCTTGCTTGATTGTAGAACGACGTAATAAAAAAAATTAAAATAATAATGTATAAATCTTATATTTTATTCTAATTGGATTTTTGTAAATATAAAAAAAAATATTTTTTTAAAAATGTAAATAATATATTAATATTATTTAAAAAAAAATTTAAGTTGTATATCTTTAATTAGCTTTTTAAATTTAAATTAATTTTATATGCAATCTAATTCTTTAATTTTTTATATTAAATATAAAAGTATATTATTTATAATTTTTTAAAAATCATTTTTATAATTCTTAATGTTTATATATTTTTATGGAGATAAAATATTTTTTAGATTTGTTTTTTTTAGAAAACACAATAATTTTTATAATATAACTTAAAATGATAAATATAAAGCACAATAATTTTATAATATAAGTTAAGAATCTAAAAAAATCTATTGACATAGAGTAAGATATGAGTCAAAATAAGATTTTAAAAAGTTTAATTTAATAAAATAAATGCTTATATTTTTATTTTAGGTATGTTACAAAATGATTTCATTTTTAATTAATATTTGTTAGTTCATTATTATCATTATCATGTCATCTTTAGGAGGCCCTTTATATGTAAATTTCTCCTAATACCAAACTCTAATCAAGATGTGATAATGAAACACAAACTAATCAAGATGTGATAATGAAACACAAATAAGGGTGTTCAAAACTCTAATCAAATTTGATAGGAAGGACATGCAATAAAAAAAATTAGATCTAAAAGTCTTAATGAGAAGGAAGATTAAACCCTACTGTCAAAATCTTAGGTCATGTAAGAATGTTGGTTTGCCAAAAATGTAAGGGTAAATAAACTCTACATAAAATATCCCAAGTAAATTAATTAAATCATAAGTTTGGACTGATATTAGATACTATAATAAATACAAAAATTAATTAAATTAAATGTGAGGTACTTAGCTCTAGATCAAGTGAAGATGTCATTATACAAAAATAAAAAATCCACTTAACATGATGTCAAAATTTTAAGGTTTGTTAGAGGATTGCCATTGATTGGGAAATTTAATTAAGTTTGGACTGATATTAGATACTCTAATAAATACAAAAATTAATTAAATTAAATGTGAGGTACTTAGCTCTAGATCCAATGAAGATGTCATTGTACAAATATATAAAAAAACAACTCAACATGATGTCAAAATTTTAGGGTTTGTTAGAGGATTGCCATTGATTGGGAAATTTAATTATGCACTATCTTGATTTGCTTTCACAAGTACAAATCTAAATTTATGCACGCAAAACTATACTTGTGATTCATGGATATGAACTAGCCAAAACCTATTCACTAAAACTAGTTTGCTCTTCTCCTATGAACCAAAGTTGAGAATAAGTAAGCATGTTTTATTCTCCTATAATGATGATGCAATGCTGATGTAACTCATTTTATCCCTTTGTAATTGAATTCTTAATAAATTCTTATTTAACTCCTATACGATCCTTCTTGAATTACGGTTAATCCTTAAATACACAACCCTAGTGTGCAATTTGAAAAATTTGCATTTTAGTTGGCTCATATTAGCTAATGGAAAAAGGCTATAAATGTTTAAATTTTGAAATTTGAGGTTTAGATCCGTGGGCATGAAAATGATCTAGAATAATTTTGCACTCATGGACTTAACCATGGTAGTAAACAATAGTTTTGGGGATAGGAAACTATTTATGGGTATACTGATGATGTAATTCCTAATGTCATTTCTTAACTTCCACACTAGATGATGCACTCTAGTCATCCTGGGACCCAAGACATAAAAGAAAAAGACATGGGGATAGAAATTTCAATGTTGCAAATATATCTAGCCCAACCAATGTAATGAGAGTCTTTCGAAAGTGACATGAGATATATATTTTTTTAATTTAAAGTGATAAACCATTATTATATGAACTTTCTTCATCTTCCAAATATTATGTAATAAAATTTTGGTGGTCCAAAATTTTAAATGTACATAAAAACATATTTTTATATTTTACACCAACGAAATATGCAATACCACTTAACATGTCCTATTCAATTAATACAACTCATAAATATTTTGGTATATTGGCAGATGAAACAACATAACCCAATATACCCGTAGATGAATTGATGACATAACTTAACCATACCTTTAAACTAATAGACTATTATTATAAGAACTTTCTTTATATCTTTCTAATATTACCAAAAACAACATTTGGTGGTCTAAAATTATAAGAACTTTCTTTATATCTCTCAAATATTACCAAAAAAGTTTGGTGGTCCAAAATTTTAACTATCAACCAAATATGTAACACCATTTAATATGTCCTTTTTCCATTAATGCAACTCATTAATTGTTTTTTGTTTTTTGTTTTTTCTTTGTTATATTTACAGATCAAATGAGATAAACCAATATACTCATACCTTAAATACTTAGCCATAACTTAACTTGGTTCCAGGGTATGGCCAAGAAGTTGAAGTTGAGATTCAGTAAAAGGACAAGTAAGGGGCGAAAAGGAGAGTTCCTTCAAACAAACTCGACGTTCGATGTTGAACAGCACCATCAGAAAAAGAAAAGCAAAGATAAAAAATCAAAACAATCAGTCCACCCTTGTCAATTATGCAATTCTGGGTCGACCTCGTGGCAAATAATATATACAAATATAAAAAAAAAGTACATATTACAGTATGCAATGCAAACAAGGTGTGCTTTCTGTAACATAACACAGGCATGAGGATTCAGAATATTCTTTGGATCCGATCTTCCCTCTTATATGTTTATCGCTCAGCTCCCCTTGTATGTTTATAAGGCAATACCCATTTCTTTGATTTCTCATGTGAGTTTTTTCACTAACGGGGAATTAGTGGAGTGGATCCGTGCTTGCTGAGACGTGGGCGATTGTTATTAGTAGATTGATGCCAAGTGTACATAGAAAAGGATGAGTTGGATTAGTTGGGAAACCGAGTCATACCCCTGCAATGAGGACCTTCTCGCAGTGCCTCTCTTTGCGCTTTTCTTCCCATTTGTGCGGTTTTTCCTCGACAGATTGATATTTGAGGTGATTGCAATCATACCCAACTGATGTTTTATAACTAATCCAATACAACTTTAGTTTTTGATTTATTTAACTGCCCTTTTTTGTGTTGGTTTTTTTGTATATATATATATATAAAGATTTTCATTGATTACAAATAGTGCTATTTATTGAATCTGGGTGAGGTCTATACTGTTTAGATTTCTTAACATGGATGGATGGCTCTGCATACTGTACAACTATTAGATTACAACCTTACCACATGTCTGTTAGAGTTATTGGTTGCCTTTTTACTGTGAGGGGAATTTGAACATAGGTCATGGTCCTGCAAATGATACCCTTTATTGTTGTACCAAACGTCCTTAATCTCAAAATAGTCCCCCACGTTTGTGGGTTGCTAAAGCTTGATTTACTCCCGAACTTAGTCATGAGATCGAAACCATGAAGAACAAAATTTGAAAAACATATATGGTAAGGAATTTCTGTAAAGTAAAATGAAAAATTCCTTTGTTACCACAAGGGGGTATTATAGGCCAAATTAGCATGCTGGCTAAGTTGTGCTCTTAACTCACCTTTGGAAGACAGTGCCTCGAATTTTTCTCTTCCAATCAAAGGCCTTCCTACGAACGAGCACACCAACAATTGTATTTGATTACCTGAGATTTGACCTGTGATCTTCTGGGATGCTTTTCTATAATTTGTTGCAACTAAGGATTATTGGGGAGATGTTTTGTCTCTTGATTAGTATTCCACTTAATGATTTATTCTTAACAGCCAGACTTGCACAAAGGAAAAGATCAGGACTTCATTTCAGAATTGACAAAGACTTGACAAAATAAAACTTTAAAATATGCTTAAATATTTGAAATTCAAATTTCACAATAATTGGGTGTTTTTCATTTCCAGGATAGTTCAGCTGGGGGAAAAAATTTCTCCAAAAATGCTCCCCACTTCCTAAATATGAAATGATAATGCAAATTTCTCAGTTTGGGACCATGAATTTTGTTCTTTTTCAGTAAAATTCCTGCTAAAACAAATAAACCTTCACTTTGCAGTTTGTAAGATTGAAAAAGGAGTGTTTGCCCTTTCAGTGTTTTATAGACCATAGGACAAATTGCGGTCCACTGGCAACTTTGATGTGGCAGAATCTGAAATTTGCACAAATTTTACATTCTTGCATACAGACTCAGCCGAGACTGTAGAAAAGAGTCGACTTTTTCTCTTCAGACTCAGTAAACTCAACTCAGACATGGGTGTAAGAGTAGAGCCTGGTAATTATAGTATTATTTCAGAATATGCTGTGAAATTGAGTATGAGGATTTTTTTAAATCTGAGGCTTTTTGGGTGTTCTGACATTTAAATAATAATGAACTAGCATTATGAGTGGGCTCTGGGTTGCTGGGATCTGATTCTCTCAGATATCAAGAAATAAATAAAAATAATGAACTAGCATTGCCTTTGCCTTCTTCTCTGTGATTTGCCCTGGCTCTAAGATAGCTTTCTTTTCTATGTCCTTTGAATCTATGGAATGTTTTGAGTATGGGGGATTGTTCTCTCACATTTAGAGATACATCATTTGATGCTTCTTATGTTATCGCTGGTAATCCTCTTAGAAATTTAGAATTTTTAAGGTTTATGCCAATAGGCATAATTTGTTCCTCTGGCCCGTAGAAGGTATTGAGACTATGTTATAGGGTGATTAAGTTCTGAAAAGTTTCAAGTTTTATGCTTTACAGAAATAGAATGATTTCATTCATCTAGCCTGCAGGAAGTGTTGAGCTTTCCTTAGAGATTGACAATTGCCCTAGTTTTGCATGTGGAGGAAGATAATTCTTGATAAGGCCATTACATTGGGGTAAACCGACATTGTGATTGCCTTAGTATTCACAGAAACTTGATGACTTCACTCAAACAAGAAGTCTACAACAATAATATTGTGTGGGAAATTCATTTATCTGGCTTTCAGAAAGTTTCAGACTAAGAGATCCAGACAGCAGCATTCGAGAGATATTGAGCACTGCAGTCCATGTCTGAAATAGAATTTTCAATGGCCAGGTTGATTCAATGAATTACCGGCAGAGACAGATATAATACATTCCTAGCACCATGAAATGTTAATATCCAGTCAATATATTGGGAAGAAAGCTGTTTTAAACTCTAATGAAATAACTCCCTTAAACAGTATACAGTAACATATGATTTATAATATTTTAACTAAAATCTTCAATTTGTTAAATGGCTTCTATGGAGAGATCTCCATATTGAACTAGAACTATCTGAACGGTTGTTTTTTACAAGATGGATCATCTTCATCAGCAGGATTGTAAAGAAGAACATTTTTGAAACTTAAGCTAAATAATTTATGTTCTTCATATTTGTCCTCGTGATAAAACCTTTGCGACATGCCTAGCACAATGATCAATGACATTGACTGATATGATTAGTTCTCAAAAGCAATCAATATCAAAATAAGTTTTAATCTTTGTATTCAAGGACTCATTATTGTTAACAACATCCAAGACAATTTCTCATAACAAAGGTGTGCTTAAGAAGCTACAGTATTAAATCTTAGTTATATTTCATCTTGACCATGTTTTAGATATCTGGTGCAAACTGACTGTGGTGCTGTGTTGGCAAACTTTTACTGTCCCAGTTTTGCATATGACCAAGTCCACGATTATGTACCTAGACTTTCGCTTAATACATCATGTTCATTTGCACATTGATAGAGCCCTAGTTTCTATCATTCCCTTGCTAAATATTGAACTAGAACTATCTGAAAAGTTGTTCTTTACAAGATGGATCATCTTCATCAGCAGGATTGTAAAGTAGAACATTTTTGAAACTTAAGCTAAATAATTTATGTTCTTTGCATTTGTCCTCATGATAAAACCTTTGCAACATGCATAGCACAATGATCAATGACATTGACTGATATGATTAGCTCTCAAAAGCAATCAGTATCAAAATAAGTTTCAATCTTTGTATTTAAGGACTCATTATTGTTGACAACATCCAAGACAATTTCCCATAACAAAGGCGTGCTTAAGAAGCTACAGTATTAAATCCTAGTTATATTTCATCTTGACCATGTTTTAGATATCTGGTGCAAACTGACTGCGGTGCTGTGTTGGCAAACTTTTACTGTCCCAGTTTTGAATATGACCAAGTCCAAGATTATTTCCCTAGACTTTCGCTTAATACATCATGTTCATTTGCTCATTGATAGAGCCCTAGTTTCTATCACTCCCTTGCTAAATATAAGTTCAGTGTACCTTGGGGATGCATCCCCATCATTTTTCCACCGTACACCCATCTGGGAATGTTTTGGGGATTGGGGGATGGGGACAAAATGTCCCTCCCCATCCTCATTTTGCCTCCCAAAATGTTTCTCTGAGCGTGCCTCTGTAGCAGGGTTTTGGGGACAACCTGTCGTCCTCAATGTCACTATGATGTCCTAGGGATGTCAGAATGTCTCCTATGTGTCACATAGTGACAGTAAAAAGACTTAAAAGAAAAATTAGATAACCCTAAACCTTTATGGGGAGCCCACAAGGCCCCCCAACCTAAACATTTGCTATTTCACAACCAAAAATGGCATTCTACATGAAGGTTCCTGTGGCCTCAAAGGCCTTAATTTGGGCTTGGTTGCGGGTGCTCTGCTTGTTGATCCTGTCCTATACTGCGATAGGGAATGTGCCTGGCTTGCAGCCCTTGGACTTCGCAAGGGGCATCACCCCTCAACCATGCTTGGGGCTGCCATCCCAGACCCCTGCTCTTTTCCTTTTTAGATTGTTTTGTGCTGTGCCAAATGGAAAAGAATCATTTTTACCCAATTAAATCCTGAGTAATTAAATTCCATTTATACTTTTGGTTTGCCAAGTCAATCCTGATTTTAAGTAATGCTACTTTGATATAAACCATTTTGATTTATCTTTAACATTTATGATTTGACAGTTGACATTGAATTATCAATTAATAGTTGTGTTCACAATTCGATATTTAATTTTGTACATTTTGTGCAATTTATGGTAATACACACACACACACACACAAGTATATACATATATATATGTACACACATATTGGTATATACCTATATGTGTGTACATACATACATACCTACATACCTACACACATATAGGTATATACATATACATATATATGTGTATATACATACATACATACATTCATATATATATATATATTATGCAATTTATGGTTATTTTTATTATACATATATGCATATGTACATACATATGTGTGTATACATATACATATATATGTACACACACATATACACACGTACATACACACACATATGTATATGTATTAATAATTACATATATGTATATACTTATTGTATGTATACGTACATATATATACAATATATAATAAATATTACATGTATATATATTTCTTAGCCATCCCCACACCATCCCCCCACCGTCATTAATCAATTTTGCTTAGGGAAGAAAGGAGTGAAGCGTTCTTGAGGTCTAGATGTAAAAAGGGGAGTAAATGATAACTGAAAAAGCCATTCATAATGTACTAAGGGATTTACCCAGGGAAAAGTTTGAATTGTCAAAAAACCATTCAAAGGACAAGTGAAAGGAAAGGTTTTACTTCTCGCCAACATGTAAAAGACATGGATTCATTATAAATTCATCTCCACATGGCTCATTTTGAGTATATGCAATGCAAGAGTCTGATGTGTTGATGAGAGTTTTCAAGGAAAACTGGTAAGGAGATGAGAAGGTGATTTATTAGAGTGCAGCAGGGTAATGCCTTGTGCTGAATCACGAATAATTGCCCTCTAGGTGGTATCAGCGGTACTATTCATTCCTTCTCTCATAATAGTAATAGTAGTAGTATAGTCTTTATTATCCTAATTGCATGTACCCATGCTACCTTGACAAAGTTTAAATCTTGAGCTTGTGTTGGCTCTCATGTTCATGTAGTCTAGTATCGTTAGTGTCCCAGCTTACTTAGGGTTAAATCGCTGCAAATTATATTAGAGTTTGAGGTGTCCAAGATTGGGGAATTGCACTATCTATTCAAGGACAGTCTGCTGCTCAATAACCTAAGAGAATTTGATAGTTTTTGAAGGCAGAATAAAGGACAGAATTATTGCTAAAACAACAACATATTTCAGGGAGAAATCGCTGTTTTTTGTGGTAAGAAATCACAGCACTTGGAGGTATTTTGAATTACCATTCATTGCCGGTTAAGGTTTGAATATAAGGCGTCATCATCTCAAGACTCAGCAGCTGCATGTTGAGAATGAACTGGGGTAGTTAAGGAGGATAAATCTGCTAAATATCTAGGCTAGGGTTTGCTGATTTCCTTTGTGTAATTTCTGATTTGTTTAAAACAACAAATTCATGCCCAAAAGATTTATGTATTGATGTTGATTTGAGATATAAAGACCAAGGGTTTCATATTAAAGTTCATATGCAAGGATCATTTTAGTTTGTGTTAGGGTTTGCTGTTCTAACCCTCTAATTTCAGAATACTTGTTCATCATTGGTGAAAGAAATCAAGTGTATCAGTTGCATATAAAATAAGGATTGATATTGCAGATTTTTATTGTGATCAAGTTGAGCTAGGTTTGGGTATATTTTGCAAAATAAGGAATTTTTTTAAAGGGGATTATTACAAATGGAGCCCCAATCAATCCCTCCTATGTCTCCTCCTTATCAACTTGTATGCAATCTTCAAAACCAACATCCCAACATGCAGCTGGAATCTAACAATCTTAGGAGTTTGTTGATCCTAATGTTGCAAGGCACTATGAATGGCCATCAACTTCTCCAATTGTTGAGAGGTAAGCCTATTCCTCTTGATTGACTATATGAAGTTGTAAGCAAGGTTTCAGGGTAGTGCCCCTCGAGGGGGTCTCGGGGCAGCACCCCTAGTGGGATTGAGGGGTAGCACCCCTAGTGTGCTCCTCGTCGCGATACAGGGTGGGGTTGAGGGGTGGAGCCCTTGCCACCAAGCCCAAATTAAAGCCTTTGAGACCACACAAATCTTCAAGGTGAATGCGATTTTTCATATTTAGTGCTTTTAAGTTGATGTAGTTTTGATGCTCTCTTGCCTTCTTCTCATTGTTCTCTTCTCACAACTGTTCCCTTCTTTGTCTTGTTCATAATATGGAAAATGGCAAAATGAGTTTTTTTTGGTTTTTAGTTGTTTGTGTGGCTTTTTTAGGTTTAGGGTTGGTGTAAAAGGGATGTGGGGGTCCTTGTGGGCTCCCCATCCTCCTTTTTTTTTCAATTTTGTGTTTTTTTTTAAATTGCATTTTATGTTGACTGGGTTGTAGGGGATGGCTAGTTGTCCTCTCTAGGTGGTTAGGGGACATCTGGGTTGTGCCCCATCGTACCTGAAAAAATAGGCATTTCAAAAACATTTTTGAAATTTTTGACGATCGAGAATAGTGGGGACATTTTCAACCAATCCCCACGTCCTTGAAATATCCCCTATAGGAAACAGGCCTAAAAACACAGGGGGTGCATCCCTGGGGTACATAGTGTTGATTTTCTGGTAGCTAGGTCGGATCCTTGCCGGAGGCCGACCTAATCAAAAAATGCTGAATGGCCTTAGCATTTTAAGAGTCTCAGATATTCGATCAAGGCAGGCCCCATTTGGGTGAACTGATTTTGAAATAGGTCAGGACCTATTACCTGTAACGTGCGTTTGATTTTTGGCACCAAGGCCGACCAGGATCATTAGGTAAATGGTCTCCTATAAATGTAATGAGCCTTGCCAAACGAACAGAACATCATCTCTGCTATGTGCGAATTATCATTCTACCATCTGCCAGCGTTATTCTCCAATAGTCATCAGCGAATCTGCTTTCGTCGAAGTGGATTTGACCTAGCTCAAGAAGCGTCGGTATAACAAGAAGGCATCGGATAAAGTTTACAATCTTACGCCGAAGGAAAAGGTCTTGGCGACACCTTAAGTACCCTCAAACTTCATATCGGTGTATCGGACGAACTTTACTCCGTTCGGCCGATAGCCAAAGTCTCACCGACACCTTAAGCTCCATCGGAACAACAGAAGACTTCGGGTGAACATTTCGAAGTTATATCGATATTGAAGGTCTCACCGAATCCGCAAGGGTCATCAGCATAACAATAGCTCATTGGTCAAAGATCATAAAGCAGCGTCGATAGCATAAGTCTCACCGATCTCATAGTGCCATCGGAATAACTAAGGACATTGGTCAAACCTTGTAAAGTTGCTCTGATAACAAAAGTCCTGCTGAAGTCAGGTTGTCATCGGTGTATCGGCTAAGTCTCTTTGAGGCTTCGCTGATATAATTTGTCTTGACGATAATCGGTGATTTTTGTCAGACAAGGAATGAGCTATGTCGATGCTCTCACTGTAATTTGCTTCTGCACTTAATATAAATCTGAGATTCTGTTGCTGGGTTTTTCACCTCCAAGAGGGAGGTTTTCCCAGGGTAACTCTGTGTTATGTGTGAAATTATGTTTGTTTGATTCTTACTGCATTCTGATTTTAAAATTTGACACATAGGATATTACACATAAGACATGCACAACAACCTTGTTATCATTATGTCAAGAGTAATCATCTCCAACCTATGAACATACATGACTTGGTCCATAACTACTCATCTATGCCCTTAAGATTACAATCTTAATGTCCATTGGCGATATTCCCTCCTTAGCCTATGAAAAACTTACCTTCATTGGCAATGGCTTTTTGGCTTTTTGTTGTTTGTGTGCTTTGCCTCAGGGTATCCGATCTATCAAAAGCATCCAAGATAATTCCCCATTGTCTATCTTTGTCATCCTTCTCCTTTCATAAAAATGGCAGGGTTTGGGGCATTTATAGGCATCTTAGGTGGCTAGGGTTTTGCCACTAACTTATTAGGTTCATCCCTCAAGCAACACCTAGCTACATGGTAGTAGTCTTGCAATCCTTGGCACATGGAGTTCTAAGTGACATCTAGATGTTTTCTTCCTCATTGTGGATTATGATGTCCATCACTTAGTCCCCTTTCCTTGTTCCTTGGGTGATCTCTGTCTTATTCATCCTGTAACTGCAATCAACTCTTCATCTTTGGGCATTGACAAAGGGAAGTTAACAACCAACTGTGCCGTAGTATATTTTTGGTGCCAACGTTTCTCCAATGCTATTTGCTTATTCGTCTTAGATAAGGCTTCTAGGCACTTAGCATCAACTTTCTCAAAAAATGCTTTGCATTCTTCCACGATCAATGACACGTCTCGAGTAAAAAGTTCACTCTTTCTTCGTATTTTTCAATCGTCACTCATCATTGGTAGCTGTTTGCGCTCTTGCTTCCTTTCCTTCCACAAGCCAAGTATATTTTGATACTTTGGCCTATTCCTTCCACCACTTGTTTTGATTGCTTGATTAATCCCCTAATTTTGTAATCATTTCCTTCTTTGCCACAAGGTTTCTCTTTAGGTCTTGTATATGCTTTGCTTTCTCAAGTCTCTTCCTAGGATTTGTCAAAGCTTTGCCCCTTTCTCCAGCTGGTTGAGGACTTTTTGTTATTTGCTGTAATATCCCCAAAGGAATATTTTCTGATTTTTACCCCAAAATTCTAAAATTTTATGAAACATGCAATCCCTTTGAATTGCTTTGCAATATTTAAATAAATCAATGCTGATTTCCAACTTTTATTGCAACAATTGAAATTTATGTGTAAAAGTACAGCAATAATATCATTTAATAAATTTCCAGATGATTATAATGATTTGATATAAATTAACTAACAGCATAAAAGTGGCTGACTTGGCAGTCCCAATCAGCCAGTACAACCTTGAAACTAGCAACCTCTTTTTTTTAATTTTTTGATAGTAGCGGACTTGGCACTCCCAATCAGCAAGTCCAGCCTTGAAACTAGCTGCCCAATCTCATTAAGAAATCACAGCCTTCTCCAATATGTATTAAAATATTATTTAGCTTATTTAATGGTCAATATTGTATTCTATTAGATAGTTTCTAATTCTGTTTTAGTTTTGCTTTATCAGCTGTGGTTTCCTTTATGGAACTCCTATAGTCTTTTTAGAAACTTCTGTTTGTACTCTATTTAAAGAGCTTTGCTCTCATGTAAATAATATCATTCTGATTTTAATATTTACATGGTATCAGAGCGGGAAACGATTTTTTTGAACTTTTTCCTGTGCTCTTTGTATTCTGTACGACGTATAGATCATACGACGTTTGTACGAACGACTGTACCTGTTTTGATTTCTACAGTCGCGATTTTATGCTAGGTTTCTGTTTGTAGGGTTTGAAATCATTTTCTTTTGAAGGGTCACGATTTCCAAAACCTAGTTCGCGATTTTTTAAAGGCGGATTTTTGGGCGTTTTGTCCATGAAAATTGTGGCGAAAACCTAGGTCGCATTTTTTGGTCGTGATCTCCATTTTGGGTGGCGTTATTTTGTTGCAGACGGATTTCGTGGGGTTGATCACGTTTTTTTCTTCTTGCAAGTTCAATTCTTTGATCGCTGATTAGGTTTTCTGCAAGCGACGGTTTGGTTGCCATTTTCTTTGGTGCTGATCGTTGTTTCTGTGTTCCTTGGGTTGCGGCTTGAAAAATCGTGGCTGCTATTCAATTAGTTTGGTTGTTGTTTGTTCATTCATCACTTCTGAAGTTTAAAGATCTTGTTTGGTTGTGTTTATACTTTCCGCGACAGTCTTTTGCTCTTTGCTAGCCGCTTGACCTGGCTTTGATCGTGTTTTTTTGTTCTGGGGCGTCAACCTTTCTTTGTTTGAGGTTCCAGATCATTCGACGACGGTTTTTGTGTGATCACGATTCAGTTTTTTGCGCCCAGCGCCTGTTAGGTAAAGCGTTTAGCGCTTATTCCTTTGGTTGTGGTTGCAATCAGCAAGCGAAGGTGCTTTAAGCGGCGGTGGTTTGTGTTTTTTTACATCGGGCAATCTTTTGACTTGCATTCTAATCACGGTTTGGTTGTCGTTAATCACTCTTTGGTTGCCTCTCATCCTTGGCTAAAAGTTTGAAGCTGCAGTTTCTTTGTGGGTTTCTTTGATCTGCGCTTACAGCGCTTAGACCCATGCAGCCCTTCGTCCTAGCAAGTGCCCAACACTCAAATTTTTGGCAGGCGGTCATTTTGATCAAACCTCGGGATTTGTGCAGATTGTGCTAGGGTTCTACAGAAATATTTTCCTTTTTGTCTCAAAATCCGTGTTCGGGTTTTCTATGCTCTCGGGATTTGTGCCTCAAAATTCGTGCTAGGGTTTCAAGCTTGTTTTTTCAATCTCGGAGTCTGTGCCGTCAATTTGCCCTAGTTTTTGTGCCATCAACTTGTAATTTGTTTTTTCATGCCTCGAAAAACGTGAAAGATGGTGTCCTGGTCCAACATCATGTTGGAAGCCAGTCAGAAGTTCAACGGCCGCAATTACGACACTTGGAAGTAGCGCATGTTAACCATATTCGAGTATCGATGCCTTGACCAGCTTGTTCTGGGAAAATCTACACGCCCTCTAGTGGCGGGTAAGATCAAGATAAATTCGATGAGCAGAATCGGGAAGCGGTAATGCTTATCAAATTATCGGTCACCGATGACCAGCTGCCTCAGGTTCCATCTGGGAAATCAGCGAAAGAAATTTGGGATTCGTTGAAGGACCTTCATGAAACATTTGACAAAAGCCGAGCATTCTTTCTGAAGAACATGCTTTTTTCGATTATGATGGATGAAAAGATGTCTCTGTAGGAGCATCTTACAAAAATCAAAGACATCCATGATCAGTTGGAGGCAATTGGTCGGAAGATGGACGAGGAAGTTATGGTAGTCATCACTTTGAAAAGTCTACCACAATCTTATGAGCACTTTATCGAAACGCTCAACATTACCTCAACTAATGTTGACTTGAAGTTTCCAGAGCTGTGCAACAAACTTCTGCAGCAGGATCGTTGGAGACAGCAGTTCGGTAGCAGTGCTAGTTTCTCCTCTACAAAGCAAGCATTTACTGCCAAGTCCTTTCAGCAGAATAAGGGCAACACTCATCCCTCTCAGCCATCTAGTCAGGGTCAATCACAGGACCCTTCCAAGAAGAAAAACATTCAGTGCAATTATTGCCATAAGTTTGGCCATATGAAGAAGGATTGTCGGAAACGCTTGGCTTCTGCACAGTCCAAGCCAAGAGAGTTTGCACCATCAGCCCATGTTGCAGAGCACACTAAGCAGAAGAAGTTTGCTTTCTACGCCTTTATGGCCAAGACACTAGTAGATCCTATCAACTCTTCTGCCTGGTATATTGATTCAAGTGCTCATGGATCAGATTGCCCCGGATAAATTTGTCAGATTTAGGGGGCACCTTGGTGAAGTTATTAGATTGACCATTATGGGGGGGTATTAAAATATTATTTAGCTTATCAAATGGTCAATATTGTATTCTATTAGATAGTTTCTAATTCTATTTTAGTTTTGCTTTATTAGCTGTTGTTTCCTTTATGGAACCCCTATAGTCTTTTTAGAAACTTCTATTTGTACTTTATTTAAAGAGCTTTGC
Source organism: Cunninghamia lanceolata (assembly GCA_027924645.1). Lineage (NCBI taxonomy): Eukaryota > Viridiplantae > Streptophyta > Pinopsida > Cupressales > Cupressaceae > Cunninghamia > Cunninghamia lanceolata. The sequence goes on along the minus strand of BSBN01000556.1, from coordinate 3,647,031 downwards.
TCTCATGTAAATGATATCATTCTGATTTTAATATTTACAATATGTACAGCTACTATTAATTGGTGCGGTTGGCAGATACAAAAGAATACAACACCAAAAAGGATATTAAATGGCATGTAATAACAATTGAAATTTCTTTAACAGATGTGCTACAACCCTTCTCTATTCTCATGGTAGCTTTCAAACTATGCTGCGACCATTTGAAATGCTCTAGCAGCTGGAAGGAAACTCATGATCCTCATAAATTGTACGACCAGCTAGATATAATACCACAGGAATCTAAAAGGTTGTGCAGCAATCAGATGCAACGATTAGGGTGTGATATATCACACTTTCTTTTGACACTTTCCTTTGACATATATATTTTGTATTTTTTTCTGAATATATATAAACTCTCCACACAAACTGAAACAATCCCGCAACCATACTACCAAACTGAAAATAACTTCACAATCACACTATATATGTAAATGCTATTGAAGCACTGTGCAATTCCTGGGTGGAATCACTGGAATTGAATTGAAGGGATTTTATCCTCCAATCCTCTGGAAACCATGAGGGTTTCCGTCCTTTGGTAAAAGATGAACATTAATGTCTAAGCTCTGCAAAAGTTTTTTTTTTAATAATAAAGATAGCATACCAATTATGAGGAATTTCCTTCCTTTATAAATCTTCTCTTTTCTGCTTTTCTTTTTTCCCCAAAAGTTTCCTTCTTAAAAGATCTCTTATTAACTTAATAAAGATCTCTTAATATCTCATTAATATGATCTTTTAATTATTTTAATAAAGTAATATTAAGTTGTCACTTTTTTTAATAAAACAAAAAGTAAATCATTAGACAACTAAAAATATCTACTTTATTATTTCTTTTACTTTAATTGAAAAAGGGGACATGACATTTGGCTACTCTTTCTTTGTGATCAACTATATGTTAGCAAGTTCTTGATATAGGTTCTCTCCTCTATTTTGGTAGCCTTTTTACCACTGTCACCAAATCTGATTGGATCTTCATTTTTTGGACTAGTTGTATTTGTTTGATTTGGTTCGAATTTTTCAATTCCTATAGAAATATTATCAATATTTTTTTTTTAATTTCAGATTTCTAAAATTTTTAGACGTTTCTAATGAATCAAATTTTTTGATCTTGGTAATTATACTTTTTACCTCCAATGCCTTTCTTCTAGCTTCATCCATTACTTACGCTTGTTAGCTCTTATGTCCCTTCTTCAAGCAATGCTTCCACTTGCTTTTCCCAATTTCTTTGTTTGTGGCAACTCTTCCTTTGACGCTATCTTGTGCTTCTATTTTGTGATAAGCTCTATCACCTCCTTCAAATGTGATTTTGCCCTCTCCACTTTTGCAGTCTTCTTCCTTAAGGCATCAAACAACTCCATTTGCATCTTCCTCAATGTCACCATAGATCTCTTATTGATGAACATCCCTTGAGCACTATTCGTCATTCTGTCCGTTGTCAATCTCGCCATTTATGCATATGATACTCTTGTGGCCTTAACTGTCACTAGTTCCTCTTGCACATTTACCTTGCCTCTTGATGGGAATGACAATATTGACACTATTTCTATTTGAAAGCCTATTCATATATATATATATATACATACATTAGGTATTAGTCAGTATTGGCTTGGGTGCATATGCTTTGTAAGTTGCCCTATATGCTAAATTAGAATAAAAGTATTTATCCCATATGTATGGGGTAGTAATAGTTGTCTTTTGTTAGACTCTATATATTGTATTTATCCCACATATATGGGGTAGTAGTAGTTGTCTTTAGCTAGACTCTATATATTGTAATGACTTAGCAAGTGTAAAGCATCTTGAATATATTATATTTGGAGCTGCTGCTCTATTGGAGGATTGCCCCCTCAAAATGGTGCCATGAACATTGATATATTCTAATTTCTATTGTATTTGTGCATTTCCTTAATTGAGATCTGTTATTGCATATTATATTTTGCAGGTTCCTTGCAATTATGATACCTTGACACACCCTAAATGTAACCCAATCACCCATTGACATTGCCACTCACAACTACCACAATTATTTTTGCACTTGCAGCTGCAAACTTGAAGAGAAAGGAAAGAAGAGGAACATAGTATCCATGGTTTATGACTAGTCATCCTTGAATATTCATGTTACTCACACAAATGAAACTCATGGCTTGAGGTATAAAATTTAAAACACACCTTGCTTGATGCCAAATATGATGATTTTCTACAAAATCTATAGGTGGCTCCAATTGCACGCCATGAAAGTTGGCTACAATAGTTTGCTTGATATGTTTTGTTGCTTTCCAAATTCCAAACAATGTGCCATTTGGATCATATGCTTACACACTTGTATTCTCATTGTGATCTAAACTTGGAAACATGGTGATCCTATGTTTGTCAAGAGAAGAATTTGGATTGTTGGGTAGTTTTCTTTAGTTGTTTAGTTCTATAGAGTAATAGATTGGCACACCATATGTTCAACGCTTCTATTTCTTTAGCTAAAATCAAGGGCCACTATGGTTGCTAAGTATACATTCTTTTGTCTCCGTGCTTGCTATAAACATAATATATACTTTTTTTGCTTGATATTTTTGATCTATTTTTATTTAATATGCAATATTTGAAAAAAGTTAAAGCGCTTATATATATATGTATACATACATATATATATATATATGTATACATACATATATATATATATATATGTATACATACATATATATATATATGTATACATACATATATATATATATATGTATGTATGTATGTATGTATATACATATGTACATACATATATATTATGTATATAACATATGTATATTATATATGCGTACATACATATATATGTATGTACATATGTATATACATATACATGTATATGTATGTATATACATATATGTATAAGCGCTTTAACTTTTTTCAAATATTGCATATTAAATAAAAATAGATCAAAAATATCAAGCATATATATGTGTATATGTATATAGATAGATAGATACTTTCGTCCCTTGCTGTCCCCAAGAAATGGCCTCTTGGACTATTATCCCTAAAATGCACCCTGCCATACCCTACTGTCCCTATCCAAAAAACATCATGGAACATTGCTTTTTCTCAATTCTCTTCATATGTAAAGTAACAAATGACCTACTCTCATCTATCTTTTATAGACCTTCCCTCATTAAATGCTCTCACCTACCCTTGACAAGTTAGATGGTATCCATGACAAATTCATGCTCCCCACTTTTCTTTTCATTGCCTTCTCGCATTCTTTTCTTTTAATGCTCTCCAACGCTAATCCTTCTTTTGCCATTGGCATAACCTCCCTCGATGTCACCTTCTCATCTTCCTCTTTTATTTTTTGCTCTTCCTTTTTGTGCAGATTTCCCTTCACTATTTGGCACAACCATTCTCTATCGATTGTTGATTCTCTTCCCACCCATTTAGTTTCTCCTTCTTCTATAGCCCTCTTTTAGCTATCCAACTCTTTCTATTGATAGATTTTTTTTTGTGTTTCCCTTCTCAACTCCAACTACAAGTCTTCTCCTTCTTCATTTTGGATTTAATGCTCAAACATGACTCCTACTTTTGGTGATCTAACTCTCACATAGCCCTGTGTTTTTTTGCTAGCCTGAACACTATTCTAGTTGCTGAATCTTCCTTTTGTTTCTCTCCTCAAGGCATTTCTTTCTTGTGCTCTTTTACTCCATACAAAACAAATTTACATGGCTTCATATAGCCTTATTTATCCTGCTTGGTCATGCGACATTATTTACTTATACTTTCTTCATTACCTCCCTTTCGGCAATGGGTTGCTATTTCTTAGTACTTGGATCATCACATCCTTAATTTATTCTCTTCATGGCTCTCCACTTGCACTTATCTACAATTCTTTATTGCTTAAACTTTAGTTGCTTGCTAATTATGCTAATTTCAATATGATTTTTAATCGCAAACGCCAAACTCTTCAATATCCACTTTGACATCTAGTTATCTTTCTCAACAATTGATGTCAATGCAACTCTGTTCATTTTATGTAAATGATACTCCTTTGTGAACTCGTTGAATCTTTTCAGTCCCATTCTTACATTTGTGTATTTCTCCTCGTTTTTTGGACTTGGGTCCGTGTAGGGTTGGAGAACCCAATGAAGGGTTGTCAGAGCAAGCATCGACAACAATTGGATGGGAAGATTATTGGTTTGATTACAAAATGAATGTCTTTATAGAGCTTTATAGCGGGTGCGAGGCTGAATAATGAAGTATGCTTAACTAAGCTATGACCTTCTATCTAACTTTTTCACACTAAGCTGCCTCCAACACATGCTACGATACATATTTATACACATGTTACAACCAAAACCCATTCAAATCCTTGGGAAATTGGTGCAACCTTCCAAACATGGTGTTTTACATTTAATACCTGCATATCCATCCAATGCAGTTGACGACTTTGAGACACGATCTATGTGATACGTTTTCCTCATTACGGTTGGTGATCATCCTATGTAACACCCATTCCTATTTTAATAGAATAAAAATACTTAACAACAGAAATTCAGCGGAAAGATTATTAACTAACTGCAACATCATTCAAATTAACAACTAGCTTTCATTTTCAGCTGAAATAATCATTTCTAACAGAATACATATGTTCATGAATAAATTCATTAACTGTTGAATAACTAACTTTCTTCAAAGAAATTCAAATAAAAAGAGAGAGAGATTGAGATAGTACAACTTGAATAGCTTCTTGCTGAGTGGTTTGTAGATCCTCTTCTGGATTTTGGGAAAAAGGAATATCAACAAGGGTTTTATCCACCCAACCAAGACCAACTGGTCTCCCGTGCTTCTTCAACTGAAGAAACCCGACCCTTCATGAGGTGATTAACAAGGAATCAATTAACAACAATATGCCTCTGCGCCTGGTGTCAAGACCTATACCTCCTGATCGATCTTTTCCCTATAGGTACCTCCTAACTGGAAAGATCACTCTGACCAATGGTATATCTGGTACTTGATAGCTGACAGATGCCTATATTGCATCATAACCTTGGCCAAGGATTTCTAAAAGAATAACTGACACTACTGTGTCATCAGCACTCACCCTTGCTCAGCATTGTCATTAATTCGTATGTTTCTTTTTGGGTTTCAGGTTTGAATGAGGAACATATATGATCCACTTGACATACTTACATATTTATAAGAGATACTACATAAAGAATGTTCAGACAGAATGTTTTCCGTTATCTCAATGACTGAAAACAAATGCCTCAATGAGAATGTAGAAGAGGAGATAAGTTGAGTATGCATATATATATATATAAAAGATACAGATACAAGACAAACATTTCTGCAGATTCAAGAGAAGGACACACACGTAATCAGACGATTCATGTTTTAATCGCAGAATAGAGAATGCAGATTATAACATATTCAGGATTAGATAATACTTTTATCCCATGCAGGGTGAACTGAAATATATATTGAATAGAGAACATTGACTTGCCTGAATGAACTTATGCAAATCGTAACTGGAATAAGAGCGACTGCAGAAACAAATCCCGATTTCTAGTTCCTTTTCTTGCGACCACTTCAAAGATAAAATATTAACTCTGCTCAAAGAATATATGATTCGACAGGAAAGACAAGTATGAATTCACACTTAATGATTTTATGGTTTCAGCTCTCCTTGAAATGCAGTGATGAGAACACTTAACAGAATGTAGCCTATCCTCTTGGAATCGCTCCCTAAACTTCCGAATGCTTCTTGCCAGAATGAGTAATGAATGAGGAAGGAAAGATGAACGCCCACAATTAAAAGGAGGTCACCTCGTCTCTCCCCCGTCCGCATGTAAGAAGCATGTGGGCGGAGTGGAGAGGAGTTACCAAGAAGATCTCCAGCGTGCCCACTACTAAGCGCTCCTCAAGAGGTAAGAAAAAGAATAAAATATATTTTATTTATTATAATAAGAATATGAGTCTTACCAACTTGAAGTATATATATACATAAGTAGGTGCCTTGGCCAAGGCTACGAGGATATAGTTTGTCTAGACTTAGACTTAGGCAATATTGTTGTTTTTCGATTCCCATAACCACACCTCTCCTTGTTGATATCCCTTTTTCCTTGTCAATTGATTTATCCTACAACACTTCGACAATTAAAGGAGGTTAAATCATTTTCTTGATACAAACATTAATATATCTATTATATTTATGCATACATTCATTCTTTCATACAATTGAAAAGAAATATATTCGCTTATAAAAGTAAATCATTCTCACATAATTATGCACATTAACCAACGAACAAATTTTCATTTCACATGAAAGTAGTTATTCACAACTAACAACATAACCAACATTTCATTGTTCAGAAGAAGGGAATGTAACAGATTACAAAATGAATGTCTTTATAGAGCTTTATAGTGGGTGCGAGGCTGAAGAATGAAGTATGCTTAACTAAGCTATGACCTTCTATCTAACTTTTTCACACTAAGCTGCCTCCAACACATGCTACGATACATATCTATACACATGTTACAACCAAAACCCATTCAAATCCTTAGGAAATTGGTGCAACCTTCCAAACATGGTGTTTTACATTTAATACCTGCATATCCATCCAATGCAGTTGACAACTTTGAGACACGATCTATGTGATACATTTTCCTCATTACGGTTGGTGATTATCCTATGTTTTTGTAGTAAGCAATAGTCTCTTGATTTGTGCTCTTATTAGGCCATGTAAGCATTGTGTGGATTCAAGGCCTACCAACCCTCGAATGACATATGTCATTGGCTAGGATGCAATGAATCTACTTGATTGTTGCCCTTTTGACACATGTTAGCATAGTGTGCACTAAAGGGATTTCTATCAATAGATATATTTGAGACACATGTCTGCATCTCACTCCTTTGGATATCCTTACTGTTTGGAAACAGTGATAACCAAAGTCCCCATGTGGGAAAGTGATCTTTTGAAGGCAAAATGGAGAATCACCAAGTGATCTTGGCTTTGAGGTACCTTGAATGAGTGGTCAAAAAGTTCCAAACCTAAAGAAATAATAGGCAACTTCTCATTGGCAAACTCATTCAGATTGGTACCATGAGGGCTCCCACAATTTAGGAGGGTAGAAGGTTTGTTTAAGACCATCTATATACTTGTGTGGCAAATGCCACCACCAAATCATTTCGTGTTACTACAATAGTAATAAAAGACATCAAAATATATATAGACGGAACTGCAAACTCTGACTCTAGACACACACAAAGAAACCTACAACTCAGGGAAATTTAAAAAAATGAAAACTCCTCTTTGATGATACATGATTGGTTGTCGGCTTGGGATGCTCCTGCATCAGATACCTTAGGTAGGAAGAAATGTGAGCCCCTACACATGGCTTTGCTTGAGAATTTTCAAGTTGCTAGCCATAGTGGCTAAATTTAGTCGATGTTAACCATGTTACTTCTCCATGACCTTTGTTCTTCCACTTAACCAAATATTCAATCTATTCTTTTCCTTCGGTCTTCTTTGCAACTCTCTACTATAGAATGTAGGGTAGGCTATCGAGAGAGGCCCAATATCCAATCTATATAGGGGTGGGAGAGAACACCCACCATATATGCTATGTCCACCATATAGATATAAAGGGGCGCAACCTGCCCTTTTTCTCAAAGGCACCATATATATAGATTGATGTATAGTCAATTCAACTCCCTATAATAGGATGGTTTGACAAGAAAGGGGCAATGAATGGGACTTTTAGCTTTACCTGAAGAGAAAGATGATCTCATTATTTGGGAGCACAGTAGCCTTGCTTAGGGCGGGGGAGGGGTGAAATAAATAAGTAGGTGTGCTAGGTGGGGAAAATAGTAGCAACTTGGTGACTTTCTCGTGTGAGACGAGCATTAGGGAAATAAAGAAACTATTAGCTCCTGCCCGCTAATGATACCAAAACTATTGGTATGAGAATGCAAACCATATATGAGATAGTAAGGCGAAATTGGAACCACAGTTAGATACCCCTACTTCCTTACCATCCCATATAGAGTATGGCATTGTTTGCATTAACCACTTGTGGCCACTCATGTTATGTACATAGTATGGACAACATCACTGGCACTAGTACTGCATTAAAATGGGATGGATTGCATAGTCAATCAAGTCATATATAGACAGGGGGTGGTGGTGATTGGTTGCATGGGTCAATGGGTCAAAGAGAAGCCCCACTCTAGCTATAATGGTGATTCGTTGCAACTTGCATTGGTGGAAGAGAAGCCCTACTCGAGGAGGGTGGGGTTAGTAGGTCTAAGAATGGAGGTTGATCTAGAGAGAAGGGAGGTGGTTCTCTCCAATAGGTTGGTTGGGGAGGTAACTGAGGCGGTAAAGATAAAAGGCCAACAATCTCTTCTTTTTTGCTTTCTAGTATTCTTGTCTTCCAATTTGGTGCGTCTAAACTTGAGCCTTCTTCTGCCTCCATTTCTACTTTTGCGTTGCATGATAGTTATACAAATCAACTACATTAAAAATTGGTGAAATATCTAGATCCCACAACAACTCAATCTCATATGCATTTGTGAATATTTGTTTCAACACTTCACATGTGCCAATTTTCTTCTAACAGAATGTCATGTCCCCATATTAGATCATTATTTAAATTAAAGATTTAAACATCATGGATAGAGAAATCCCTTTGGTCAAATATATTTAATCAACATATATAATAATATTAATAAATATTATGAAAATACAATATATTTATTGTATTATTGATTTAAGTATTATTATATAATATAATAATACTATTATATAATTTATAATATATAAATATAACATCATTATGACTATTTTATATTATAATTTAAATATATATAAATAATCTTATATAAATAAATATTATTATAACATTATAAATATATATAAATAAATATATTTATATATATAATAAGACTTGACTTTTGGCAGCAAATATCTCATATAAGAGAATAAAGTAGTAATTGTTAAGTAACTATTAATATTCCTTACAAGCAGCGAATACAACAGTAGACACTCTAATAAAGGAGTGATTATTATTAAATAATATTAACTAAGCAGTGAATGAACAAATAGGTCAGCGATCACCATATAAAGTGGTGACTATTGATGAAAAGGCACCGATCAAGATATAAAGAGAATAGTGGTGGGCATTGTGAAGATATCTCATCAGAATAAAAAAACACAAAATAGAAATGCAATGGAAGTTAGATCACAATCCATTAGCCATGGATCATTCATTCAATAGGAAAAAGATAAAGCAGAATAACATACTTTACTAAAATTAAGAATATATATATTCTAAAGTGAAGTACATAACTAAGCATACCAACATCAAGAGGGAATTGAGTTTGGAATATATATATTTATATTATGAATTTAAAGACAAATAATTGCAGCATATTCATATGAGACATAAGAAATTGATGATGTGTTCATCAAGGTTCAGGTGAGATTCCTCACTCCGTCTTAGTATTTATTGCCCTCCATTCAGCATAATGTTTCATACTCTAATTTAATATACAGTTCCTCCATCGAATATCAATGACTAGAATGTAATATGTTTTCATTCTTTTAACATACACATACGAATAGTTTGACAAAGGCTTTCCAAGTAGATTCGAACCTGAAAACAATGTCTAACATCAAATACAGACGGACTAGGGTAGTCCTTAACATAAAGTAGAATTACCATGATTTAACACCATCACTGATCAGAAGAATACTATTATTGAATCACCTAATATGAAACTGTATACACGTCTGTTAATATAGATTGAATTATTGACTGCATTTACCTGTAGGTTATGAAGAATAAAATTTAAATGGAAATTTTAATATCTTTCTTTTCCTGCAATCTGATATAATTCAGGCTGTGTCAAATATTACTGTATAATCGTAAATGCTTGAAATGTGAGTAAGACTGTATAAATTATGTCTGTGATGCCAGGAGATGTGGAAGCATAACCTTAGTAGATTGCCTATAAACCTCATCTAGGTTCCGTCCCCATAGGCCCAAGATCAGGAATGGGTGTTATGCCCCGCAGGCCTGAGTCAAGGGTTGGGATCATGGAGGGATGGGGCTCCCACATTTGATTATGCCCCATAGGCCCAAGATGAGGGAATGGGCAATATGATATGCCCCGTAGGCCTGAGTCAAGGGATTGGGCAATAGGACTGTGGTAGGCCTTAGGCTACTAAGGATTTATGATTTCCCCACCCCCTCGCTGGCTGATTGTCTCTTCTTTCTTATGTGTTTTCATTTGTAAGTTGATTATGTTGAATTGTTGGGTAATTGATATTAGAACTGACGTATGGCAATATGGATTTGTACATAAATATATGCTGTTACAGGTACTATACCAAGAGAATATTTAAAGAGAAGAAACCCTAAATCTAATCCACAAGCGAATTCTAGGGGAAACTAGGTAAGGGACATTACACAGAACTTGTTTTACGTTCCTTTTGGGAAACTCTTGTTCCTCAGATGTGCCAATACCAAATCTCTTTCCTAAAATTCCTCCACTCTTCTTTTTTGGTCTACATGTTAAGTGTAGTTTTGACTGCTCTTAGTCAGAGCTCTTTGACTTGATGAACATCTTGCATGTGTGCAACAAATTCTTCCGCTTCAACACTTTTGACATTGGCTTCACTTGCACTCTGCAACTTTGCTACTCCTCTTGGGCTGCCTATACACCACTTGGAAAGGTGTTCTTCCAATGGTCTTGTTCACTGAGTTGTTGTAGGCAAACTTTGCTTGTGCCAATAGAAGATCCCAATGTTTGGATTTGACTCCTCCTAAGCATCTCAACTCGTTTTCTAAGCTGTAGTTTACAACCTTGCTTTGCTGATTAGTCTATGGATAATATACTGAGCTAAAGTTCAAGTTAGTGTTCATCTTCTTTGGCAATGTTCTCTAGAAGCGACCCACAAATTTTGTGTCACAGTTTGAAACTATGCTCTTTGGCAACCCGTTAAACATCACAATCTCTCTAAAACTAGGCTTGCAATGTGCGAATCATCACTTGTCTTTTGGCATGCAATGAAATGTGCCATCTTGGACATTATGTCCTCATCTACAAGAGATAGAATCATTACTGCACTGAGTTCACGACAACCCTAGCACAAAATCAATGCTGATGTATTCCCATGGCTTTTGCGGTACTGGTAATGGTTGAAACAATTGTGTGCTCAAGCTGTTTACTTTGGAAAATTGGCAAGCATGACAATTCCACACAAACTGTTGTACTTCGGCCCTCATCCATGGCCAATATAACCTTCACTTAGTAGTGCCAGCATTTTGTCAACTCCAAAATGTCTTGCCATTCCTCTGCTATGTTTCTCTTGGATCAGGTTCTCCCCCATTGATTCTTGTGGTATGCACAACCATTTTTTCTTGAACAACAATCCATCTTGAATGAAGTAACCTAGCTACTGGGTTCTATCCTTGTTGACTGGGTTTTAGCATGCACTCTATGCATCCTTGAAATTTGCATCTATAGAATATAACTCCTTCATTTCATCAAATCCTGCCACTCTAACTCTTATCTCTGTGAGCAATGAACTCCTTTTGCTCAAAGCATATGCTACACAGTTGGATCTACTTTTGTGCTTAAGGACAAATGGGTAACTAAGTAGGAATTTGATCCATTTGACATGTCATTGGTTCAATTTACCTTTATTTTTGATAAACTGTAGTGCTTGATGATTTGTGTACAACACGAACTCTTTTGGCAACAAATAATGTCTCCATTTCTTCAGCATTTGAATGCTGGCATAAAATTCTTGGTCATATACTGAGTACTTGCACTTTGCATCATTCAGATTCTCTCTGAAGTACGCTATTGGCCTTCCTTTTTGAATCAAAACGACTCCAATCATTGTATTGCTCGTGTCACAATCCACTTAAAACACCTTGCCAAAATTAGGTAGCACCGTTGCTTTATTATTGCACTTCAACACGTCAAAATTGTTGGCAGCATCAACTGTCCACTTGAACTCCTTGCAATCATCTCTCATTGTCTCTGTGATAGGTGCATGGATACTGCTGATGTTTCTAATGAACTTCTGGTAGAAACTTGCTAATCGGTGGAAGCTCCGAGCATCAAACATACTCTATGGCGTTGGCCACTCTAGCATTGCCTTCACTTTTTCTTGATCCATCTTCAATCTAGCTTGGGAAATCACAAAACCCAAGTATACCAGTTCCTTCTTCATGAAATTGCATTTCTTCAAGTTGATTAGCAACTTTTTCTCCTTCAACCTCTGCAACACTTGCCGCCAGTGCACCATATATTCTTCCTTAGTCTTGTTGAAGATTTGATATCGTCCAGATTTACTATCACAAACTTGCCAATGAAAGGTTTGAGCACTTCATTCATGAGTCTCATGAATGTGCTTGGTACATTTGTTAGGCTAAACGGCATGACTAGCCACTCATACAGTCTTTCCTTGGTTTTGAAGGTTGTCTTCCACTTGTTCCTTTCTTTGATGTAGATCTGGTGGTAACTTCTTTTTAGGTCTATTTTGGTGAAGTATGACACTCCACTCAAACAATCCACCAAGTCGTCCATCTGGGGCAGTGGGAATTTATACTTGATTGTGATTTTGTAATGGCTTGGGAATCCATGCACATTTGCCATTCTCCACCTTTCTTTGGCACCGACACTGCCAGTGTCCAAGGTAAATTCCCACTTGTCTAACCCCCTAGGACCTCTTAGCTATCTCTGGTACTTGCCATTTGTTTGTTAGCATCTTTTCCTATTTTTGTTTTGCATAAAATTTGTCTTGTTTTCATTTTGCATAAAAAATTGTCCATTTTCCCACTGTATAGCAATCAACTTAAATAATTTAAGTGCGTTTTGATCATGAGAAGGTCAAGAGGGTCAATGTGTCTCATAAATGAGCTGTAGATTATTATTTGTACCTTCTGTCAATGTTGGAGTATTTGTCAAAGCCAACTGTCCTTGATCAACACAACAGCATAAAATTCAAAATACAACAGAGATATATCAACAGGACAAAATTCAATGCAACAGATGAAAAGTCAACACAAGTTTTAACTTTCAAAACATAGTAACACAACAAAATTTGCTGAAATTGGATGGCCAACACCCAAAGTAAACATTGGAGCAACACCTAGAATATTTGTCTGTGCTAAAGCTGATGTCGACAAATTGTTTTTACCCGTTTTTGTCTTGGGATTTGAGTTGGGGATCTAGAAACTACAAAATTGAGCGGTGATGTTCAACTGGGGTGAATGGAAATATATTAATATGCATGATATAGGATGAAATGTAGGCTAATGTGGCATAGGTCAGCATGTCAAACCTGAAATTTGATAAAATCTGACTTACATTGTCAACAAGAGAGAAAACTATGGAGTCGGTTGGGCTTTCACTGACTTCGAATTGCTGATGTTAGAAAAATTAGTAATTGTTAAATTAAATGGAATGTGATTCCATAAATGATGATTATGCGATTTACTGATGTCATGATTCATAATGGGTCAAATGATGTTATCTTCCTTCTTGGTGTTCACATTCAGGTGCCTTGTCTGGTTCCTGTCTCGAGACTATCTTCCATTACTTCGAAAAAAAATCAATAGATTTGTCATGGAGTATAGGTGTATTCCAGGTTGCAACAACTATGAGTAATTGTAATATTAGAAATATCAGTAACATCTGCACCATATTTTCAAAACTCAGTGAGTGCTTGTAGTCAAAATTGCTTGGCGAGTTACTTGGCAGAAACTAGCCAGCTAGCAGAATTTTTTTCCTTGCTGTGGATTTCAACAAATTTTGAATAATTTTCTTAGACATGCATTCTCTAAATTCATTTCTTTGTTCTTTTTAAGAGTAATTTGCATGGTGCTTAAATTTATTTTTTGAATTTATATATATTTTCAATTTGCCAAGTTTTGCTGAGTCCTGAGTCTGAGCCAAAAATTTGGACTGCTGAGTTTCTGCTAAATACAGGTTTTATAACTATGATCTGTGCAACTAAGATTTGAGGGAATTTGCACATCCAAAGTAGTAAAAGACAAAACAATTCTCCAAAATATGATTGCATTGGTGATGAGAATAGGTTGAGATTCGAAAATTTACAAAGTGATTGAAACCCTGGTCTGCTTTGTACCCTTATTAGATTCCTTCTATCTCAGCATCCACACTCCAACTATTTTTTGTATTTTGTCTATGAATTTGCATGGGCTATCATAATGGGAAGAAAACATGCTTCGATGAAAATGCAAACTGACATTAGACTTTATGATGGTGAATTGCAGTGTTGTGAAGTTTGTGGATGTGAAAGTTGAACTCTTTCTTGAAAATCCAAAATGTTGATCAAACATATTACATTGGTGATGAGAATAGGTTGAGACATAATATAAGGAGGATAGTCCTATTTACTCAAAAAATTTAAAAAGTGATTGAAACCCTACTCCACTTTGTACCCAGATTAGAATCCTTCTATCTCAGTATCCACACTCAACTATTTTCTGTATTTTGTATATAAATTTGCATGGGCTATCATAATGGGAAGGGAACATGCTTCAAGGAAAATGCAAACTTACGGTAGACTTTATGATGGTGAGTCGCAGTGTTGTGAAGTTTGTGGATGTTAAAGTTGAACTCTTTCTTGAAAATGGAATCAAATATGTTAAGTGTTAACATTACTGTCCAAATTGTCTCTTGCAGAATATCTCTTTCACAGTTTTATTGCAGAATTAGACTCTATGAGTATGAGAGACTTGGGAACTGCTCGATCTAATGTATGATATTTGGGACTATAGGAATTACTTTAGGGGGGTGGATTGCAATCAATGCTGTGAAATGCTAACAAAGCAAAGGCTGATTGCAGAGATTGAATTTGATCTTAGAGGTGATATGTATATAGTATTAACGAAGAGTAGAGGTTCTTGTAACGATGTATTAAGTGTTACTGATCCATTTGGATGGTGTAGGTTCGAGAGCTGCAAAAGAGACAAAAGGCTATGAAGAAGCACTTAGGTGTCTGTCTGTTTTCTCTAGAACGAGTTTTGGTGATATTTATTTATGTCATTGAATTCCATTAATCGCTATTTACTCATTTTGGTTTCTGTGTTAAAATGCACGAATGTATTGTGTGGTTTAGATTTTCTATTTTATAATACCCAGGTTTGGGTGCGTAGCTTGGTTTTCATTTATTGGGCTTGTGTTGTGAGGGCCCAAACTCTCATGCTACAACATCTTATCAGGTGCAAGTGTATTGTTCCTCAAAGCATTGTCCAGGCAAATTTTGTTGCCCAGCCTTTGCGTCTGAAACCATCTTCCGGCTTACTGTTTGCATACACAGACTCAGATCCATGGGTGACTTTCTGGTCACGATAGATATCCACATTTGGCTCTTCACTCTTTTGAGAGGATTGCCTCACTAGATCTAGTTCAGTGCTATCAGCATTGATACTCGGAGTCTAGCTCGCTCCTTTCTGGTATCTCCATTGACAGATTGCCTCTTTTCATGTATTCCTTGGATGCTTCTCTCCGACTCCTTCCTTTGAAGGAAACCATTACCAGAGGTGCTAGAAGGGACATTTACAAACAATACATCCAGGTCACTTGGACCTCCCCTCCTATGCCACTCAGCCCGAAGCTTGCTTTTTACGTTGAGCATTTCCTACCGGTTGAAGATGGTACACTTTGCCACCCTAACTATCTCCAATGTTGTTGGTCACATGGCTTGAGGTTCCCCCTTGGTCAAATGAGGGTATGCTCCCATTAGCTACGGGTTGAGACAGATCACATTTCTCACCCCAACTGGATCTGCTGTCTTTGCTCCCTCCAGGAGGTTGAGACCGAGGAGCATTTCATCTTCAGATTTCCCATTTATTATGAGATCTATGGGAGATATTACTGCCTATACAAGGACTCAGGCAATAATCTCTCTACTTTATTTAGATATTCAGACCAGGGGTGTTTGGCTCTTTAACTTCAGGAGGCCATCACCCTTCAGCATAGATCCTTGCATGTGGCTTCTCGGGATTCTAGAGCCCCGAAGTTGATCACCTCCTCCTTTCAGCACATTCAGGAAACTAGTAGCCCTAAACAACATTAGGACACCACTACTTTCCACATAGACGCATATAGGCCTGTGAAACAACGTCTCTCACAACTTCTGTCCCCCCTCAGCATCATGTTCCTGTTTCTTCCTGACGGTGTGGTGCAACTTCCTCTCATTGACTTATATCTTCTCATCTTCGGCCACCTCTCCAACACAAGGGTAGATGCATATTATGAGCTTTTTTCACTATTACAGGTCCTACTTTGGCCTTGAATGTTAGGTATGATCCTAATGGGGGTACCTCTCCTTGGCACCCCCTAATGAGCATTTTTAGATCTTGTGTTGGTCCCTTCATAGTGGTTGACGATGGCATTGGTGACTCCGCCATTTCTAGTGCAGACAATGATACTTGATGATCTTCAGTTTTCCTCTACAGTTGCGCTCTGCTTTTCGGGGTTTTTGTTCCCCTTTCTTGGCTATTTGTACCTTTTTCTTGACCACTTGTTTTGGTGGTCCCCTATTGTTTTGTATTTTCTACTTTATTCTTCCCCTTGGTGGGACCTTTCTAGGTTTCTCTTCCTAGATCTCTCTATTGTATAATGCTGTTCTCTTGAGTCCCATTGACCTATTTTTGGTCATCCATGGACATCAATATAATTTCTAATTTAACAGTGGTTTCTAAGTGTTCTATATCTATTCTTATCCCTACATTAGAGTTTTTAAATGTTACTGATTATTTACAAGAAAGTTACAAAGGTCTTCCAACCTTTTATAGCATTAGAAACTATAGCTATATAAAAAGTAAATTAGAATCCTTGCTGACAAGGATTATAGATTTTATTGAATCTGGTTACATATTAAATAGTCTTAGGCAAACTTATTGTACCATTTTTCAATTTATCACAACTATAAAACATTAGATTGCAGAATATTTTGTAGTTATGGTCATTTAAATGCATATATTTTTTTGGAGCTCTTATATTTTTTAGAGGGCAACCCCAGTATTTTTAAATTGTTATGTAATGTATTCTGTCCAGTGAAAAAGGTTGGGTAATTTGTGTCTAAGGGTATGGCACAGGAACCATGAGCAGGGAAAAGCTCTTTATACTGAGTCTGAATCTTATTGAGAGCATCTTAAACCAAGCTTATTTACTTCTGAATTTAAGTGATGTTTTTTGCATGGGTTTCACGTGCCTTTATTTAGTATCTGTAACTCTTAATGGAAATTGAATTTGGTGCAGCAACTAGCAAGAAGATTTGTGCCAGGCTGTTCAAAAGGTGCATCTCAGGATGAGAAAGATGATCGCAAGAAACGACACACGAAGTTCAAGGAATCTGCATGGAAGTGCATATATTACTTATCAGCAGAGATTTTTGCATTAGTAGTGACATATAATGAGCCATGGTTCTCAAATACACAGAATTTTTGGGTTGGGCCTGGGAACCAGGTCTGGCCAGATCAAAAGACAAAGTAAGATTTCTTTTCATAAACTGAAGGTTCATTGGTGTCTACAGAAGCTTGCTTTATAGCTATAGCTGTTTTATCTGGAATCAAAGCAATTCTCTTGAACTTTTCTTACTACTGTTTATGTTTTGAATACCGTGGGTTGCAGGACAAAACTAAAGGCTTTGTATATGTACGCAGCAGGGTTCTATACATATGGTATCTTTGCTTTAATTTTCTGGGAGACAAGGCGGTCAGACTTTGGAGTGAGCATGTCACATCATGTTGCCACTCTTATTCTAATTATATTATCCTACTTGTTAAGGTTTACTCTGATACACATCTCTATTTTTTTCCCTCATATTCATTTCTGAAGATCACCATATACAAAATGCCTACACTTGCAAAAGAAGTAATTTCTGAATAAGAAAATGTAATTAGTATTTGGCAACCATCTGAGATGTTTATGGGTTCTATTTACTAGGAATGTTCATGGTTATGCCAGCAATTAATTGTGTTCTTAAAGATTTGTCATCCTTACAAGGCCGTGTTCTAGATGGGATTGTAAATGTGAATAATTTTTCTGGGAGTTGTATTGGAGTGAACTCATTTTTGTACTTTTTCTGACAAAATTATGTCATACAGACAAGTTAAAATCTACCCAAAGAGTTATCTTTAGGATACAGATTTACTGAATAGGAATTTTGCATTGCTTCGAAGCTTACAACTATTCTCCCTACCACATTGAAGGTATGCACAATTTTTGTATTTTCGCTGGCTTATTTACTAATTGGATGCTATTTGGTCTTTGATTGTTATCGCTCGACATATCCTTGGGTTATTTGCAGACACATACTACTCATAATTAATTATAAATGTTAGTGTGTAATATTTTAATTTTTACCATTATACCTTAGTGTAATCATGACTTGTGGTCCTTGATGAACCATAAGCCATCTTGTGGTACCTTTCATGTGACATGATCCTCTCAAAATGGATGGTCATGATTTGTTCCTACCACAAGGGATCTAACGGTCACAACAAGATCATAGGGATCACTGTCCACACACTTGATTGGCTCTTTTTCAACTATATATTTCTATAAGTGGACATTAGGACCATTGTTGTATGTAAGCATGCTAGGAGCATGTTGTGAGAGCTATATCCCATTGTGGAGTTCATGCAATTGGCCCATGTGTCATTGAGATGCTATTCTGTAAAGTGGTACATAGGTACCTGTTGTTACCAAATCACACATCACCCCATTAGGAATAGGGACCCCCCCTTTTTTTTGAGCTCTGTGCTTTCAATGAGTTTTCAAATGAGATTTTGATGATATCCCGGTTATCTTCCTCTGCCAATCCAATAGTGATTTCCTTCGATATGATCTTTGGTTCATGATTAGAGGTAGATCAACTTGCAGTGATGAAGAATTGTGATAAAATCCCATCTAGAGAATGAGTTTTGAGGTCAATCCTGAAGAATGTTTGAGACCTTGAAAAGACTAAGCCTGGAGCCTGAAATCCTGAAAATCCTGAAAAATGGCTAAGTCTGAAATCTGGTGAATCCTCCAAATTCTATATTTTGCATCTTAAATCCGGTGGATTCGGGACCTATCTCAAACATCCTGAAAGGTATATTGAAAAATATTTAAAGTATATCAACTTATACTTAAATATATTTTTCAATATACCTTTACTCGCGCGATCCTGAAAAATGCCTGACAATTCCAGAGGATTCAAAACACTGATCTAGTGCGACAGGGCACTTAAGTGGCGCAAAATCTTGGCGCAAAATCACAAAGGAAAAGGCGCTTGAGCATGAGGATTTCAATCAATGATCTGATGCGCCCATCTACACCTTGATCTAGTGCGAAAATGCTTGAGGATTTCGATCACTCATCCACTGCGCCTAAACCAAAATATCATTTTGAAGGAGAAAATGAAGATTTCAATACCTTGAATTAGTGCGAAAATGAAAGGCCAAGTCTGGAAGATCTTCAGTGCCTCATCTAATGCGACCTCATGAGGGGAAACTCCAGAGGATTCCAATCCTTGATCTAGTGCGCCCAAGTGGTTTCAAGATGAAGTTTCAAGGATCCTTATCCAAAGCGCAATCTAGAGGATTTGAAAACTTGATCTACTGCGCCCTACAAAGAGGAAGGTGAGATCCAAGGTTAATCTTTCAAGGTTTGAGTCTAAAGGATTTTAAAGTCTCAACCAATGCGCCAACATCATGAGGCTTCCAACAAGCCTATCTAATGCGCAACATAAAGAAGAGTGAGATTTGTTTCTAGAGGATTCTCCAAGGGCATCTAATGCGCCAAACCATGCATGATCCACTTCAAGGTAAAGATCATCTAATACATCAAAGTTTTGAAGACTTCAACCTAGTGAAGTGATGCGCCACTTCTAAGACCCCTTATCAAAGCGCTTAACAAGAAGAAATCGAAATTGGCATCTAGTGCGCCATACATGAAGGGGAGAATAAAGTTTGATTGAGAAGAATCCAAATTGCCTATCTAATGCGCCAAAGTCTAGAGGATTTCAATCCTCCATCCAATGCGCCACTCCCTTAAGCAAGTAAAAACTAAGTGCAATCTAATGCGAAATGTTGAAGAGGAGTCTTAAAGCTTCATCCAATGCGACATGGTGAGAGGAATCAAAAACTTCATCTAGTGCGAAATGATAAGAAGATTTAAAACTTGAGCCAAAGAGCCACACATGTCAAATGCTAGAGGATTCTCTATGCTTGATCTAATGCGCCTAGAGGGTTATGAAGAAAGATCATGCTATTTCAAAGAAGAAGACTTCACCATGCCCATCCAATGCGAAATTCAAGGAGAAGGTCAAATACGAATCCAAAGGATATGAAGAAGACTTCGAAAACATCATCCAATGCGAAATGCAAGACAAGAATATTTCAATCCTTGATCCCATGCGCTTGAGGGAGAAGGAAATTACAATCTACAAGGAGATCGTCAAGACCCCATCCAATGCGCCAATCCAAGGAAGTTAGAAACATTTAATGATTTTTTGCCTTGGAAAACGTGAAAATTGCATTTATTAAATAAAGATCAGTCTAAATTAAATGTTTTGCACTATAATAAAGGAGGTCGGCCTAGGTAAGAGGTAAAGTTTTTAAAGCTAATTATGTATATATACCTCATCTCCTTTTCATTTTTATCATTTTCAAAGAGCAGATTTGTTTTCCAAGAGCAGATTTGTCTTCAAGGAGCAGCAACAAGAAGTTTTTTAGAAGAATAAATTTGATTTTATCAAATTCACGCAAGTGGTGGATCAAATTGCAAGGTATCCAATTCAAAACAGCCTATCAAGTAAGTCTGATCTGAATATTTCTGATCTGATTTTCTTCTTTTTCCTTCATTAGATGCATTAAAATTGTTCAAGTATTGGTAAAATTTAAGAAGGATAAATGGATTTTCATAGATTCCTTGAGTTTAGTAGCAATATTTCATAATTGTAAAGGAAAACTTCATAAATTTAATCCACTAAAGTTGCTGAAGTGAAGTCTGGATTGTGTTTGCAATCACTTATTCGCGTCAAGTCTACAGGATCATGGCAATGACTTCTAAGGAGCGACAAGCGAAGATCCGGATGGATGCTAAGGGGAAGATTCCCGAATCAAAGCTCGTCTCAAGGTGGACAAATGTAGGAGACACAAATATGGGCAACAGCAGCTTAGAAGATATCAAGTCAGTCCTTGAAGAACCCAACGGAGGAAGTCTTGCTCGAGCCATCATGAGGAGTGGAGCCATTGAAGCTGCTTGTTTTCCGCCAGCTTTGCCGTGTCCGGAGATGATCATCGAATGCGTCAAGAAATATGATGTAGATACAAGGCAGATTACAGCGAAAGATGGAACGATATTAGCTTATTTGCAAAAGGAGGCAGTTGAAGAAACTTTCAACATTCCAACTAAGGAGAGGATGATCAGTATCTCAATACAACAAGGTCAGCAGGAATATGATGTCGATTCAAAGACAAAATTGCAGGAGATAAGGAGAGAATGGATGGCCAATCTAGCTATGAAGTTCAATATGAATAATCCTCCATAGTTCCACAAGTCAGATTTTCATCCTGAAATTGGATACTTGATCATGTTTTTAAATAGAATGACAGGAATGCCTCAATCTGCTACCTTTTAGCCTTGGATGTACTCTTTCATCAAGTCAGTTCTCAAAGGGAAAATGATTGATTGGGCTGGACTTATCAGTCAAAGTATACATGAGCAGTTCATCAATTTTGCTAAGACCAAGACTTGTCATATGAGTTCCTATGTAGTGTACCTTCTCGCAAGAAATGAAGTCTACTCAGGTTTAACCAAAAAAGGAGAAGTCGGCATTGGGCCTAACAAATACCTATCACATCAATGTTATCCTCAGTTACACCTCAAGAGTATCAATCATTATACAAGATTCAATGATGCATTTGCTATGTTCATAATGAAGAAACTAAGAGGAGAATTTCATAAAAGGTTGTCTAATGCAGCAAGAGAGTTCATTTCAGCATATGGACACTGGTATACTCAGCATGAAAGGTACACTTACCTAAGGATCCAAGGGTTTACATCATATCCATACAGATTGCCAAGGTATCCAACCAACAGGATGGTGATGTTAGAGGTTACAAGGCAACTCCTAGAACTCATCAGGTTGCAAAAGTTGAAGAAGAAAGGAGGAATCCAGTTTCCACTTCGTCTTGGACAAAATTTGGAGTGTCCATCCTTATCAGCAGCTGAATGTTCTGAAATAGAGCTACAGGCCTATCATTTGCAAACTCATGGCACCAAGAGGCTTAACTTTGATCCTTTCCAAGTTTGCTGGAAATACAACAGAGAATTCAAGCATATCAAGCAGTTGGAAGACCACTGGGCCAGTGCCCAAGATGAAGATCTCCGAACACTTCAAAGTTCGAGACTTACCTGGGATTTAGTCAGAGCTTCCAAAGTTTTCAGGATTCCAGACCAGTTCACCGAAGATGATACTTTGTTAATAGATGAATTTGATAAGATAAAGGATTTGCCTTATACAGTTGATTGGTCAAAGAGAGATGTGTCCGAAGAAGAATTGATAAAGCCAGTCTTAACCATGACACAAGTATGTATAAATCAACTATTGCAAGAGATGAGTAATGAAAGTCAAGTTCTTACTTACAATAAGATGGATGAAGGAGAACCAGGACAGCATAGTACACATAGCCAACCACAACATAGTGGGAATGATCAAAGTAATAATTCAGTTAGAAAGAGGAAAAGACCTAGTCAAGATCAAGGGGAATCAAGCCGAAGACCTCAAAAGAAGAATAATCTATCTACTTCATCTAATCCACAAGAAGGTGCTTCAGTTGTTCAAAATCCAATACAAGAGATAGAAATTATAGAAGAAGTTGCCTTGATTCCGTCAGAAGAGATTCAATCAAGCCCCACTGTCATAATGGAGGAGAATGATGATCTTGGTCAAGATGAAGTAGGTCAAGCAGAATCTGATGAGGAAGTAGCTCGTGTTCAACACAATCAAGCTCAAGGACAGCGAGATCTTTCTACTTTTCCACCTTGGTTGAGGCAAAGGATTGAAGAAAGTACAATTGTAGAAACTTATCAGCCTGCTTCAGTTGAGGAATTGCTTGTAAATGTACAAAAGAGTAATCAGAAGAAGAAAGCAACAATCCTTTCCAAAATCACTCAAGATTCTGCTGGAAATAGAGAGGTACATATGACACCTGAGGATTACAATATGACTACTATTGGCATGGGTCCAATCACAAGGGAACAGGTAGAGGAGGAACTACAAGATTCAGTGAATAGTGTAAGAAGCATGTTGAAGCAAGAAAGAGAAGCAAGGATGAAGGTTGAACAGGATTTCAATACATTGAAGCATTACATCCAACAAGTCATGCAGCCCATTCAACAGAAGGAAGCTACTCCAATTCCTCCGTCTATTCTTCCATAAGAAACAGTATCCCAAGTT
Source organism: Cunninghamia lanceolata (assembly GCA_027924645.1). Classification (NCBI taxonomy): domain Eukaryota; kingdom Viridiplantae; phylum Streptophyta; class Pinopsida; order Cupressales; family Cupressaceae; genus Cunninghamia; species Cunninghamia lanceolata. The sequence goes on along the minus strand of BSBN01000556.1, from coordinate 3,623,521 downwards.
GAAAACATGAGAACTTCATCTCAAATGATGAAAGGATGGATAGAAAAGACAGAAGAGAAGGCCTATACTCACCTTGAGGAAATTGTGCAAGTGTATGAAAGAGTCATTAAGCTTAAAGATCGAGTTCAAGCTTTATTAAGAAATTGTGCTGAGTTCAAACCGATCAAAGAGCAATACATGCCACAGCTCAAGAGTTTAATGGAAGCTCCATTAGAAGATCTAATTCATGATAAGGTGATTGATAGAGATACTCCACATGACTTCATCACTTGGTATTTCTCCTTTCACAACAAGGGGCAACTAGTTGATAAAATTGAAGTAGATATGTCCAGGATAAGAAGTGTTCTAAGAACAGAAAATCATATATACACTGCTTTGACAACAATTTGTAATCCTTATGGAAATGTTACTGTTGAAAACATGAAGCAACAAGTTAAGGCATTCTACTTTCAATATGATGGACTTGATGAAGGTCAACTGGATAGTATATTCACACTTGCATATCGTCTTGGAGAAAATAAGTCTTGGATAAACGACTGGGAGAAGACACTTGGCGTCTATGAGTCAGACGTAGCAGTGGCAGAAGGATCCATTAATGCGGCGACAAGTGTACCAATGGAAGATATTGTTCAAATTGTGTCTAGATTCATTGTATCTCATAGTACTACTACATAGTAGGCACATGATGTGGCTTCCTTATCTTCTTGGAAAGCGTGCCTTTGTTCTCTTCTTCATAGCTTCTTTCATTTAATAAAGTGAGCCTCCTTCATTTAATAAAGGATAGTTTGTTACAACTACTTGTGATGTGGCTTGATCTGGTCCGCTGATTCGGCCGATCGATCTTGACCCTTCTTTCCTTTGAGGTCTATAAAAGAGCTCTCATTGCTCTCATTTGAAGAGGTTGGAAATTATGAAATTGTTGTAAGAGCTCTCTGAGATAATAAAGGATTCATTGTTTTGGTGATTCTATTTATGTTTCTGAGTGTTGCATGGTTTCAATTTTCAAACAAATATTAAGTTAAGTTATAAGTTTCTTTAAGTTTAAGTTAGTTAATGAAAGGTTGCTTTATTGCTTCGTAGTGAAGTCTTTAAGTTCATACCATTTGTAGTCTACGGCTTGTGGATTGCAATGCATGGTTAGTCTGAACAATTGAACGTCAATTTGATCTTTATGCCTGTTGAATCTTTCATGAGCATAATTGATTTAAACATCTTGTATACCTTTGAAGATTGCACCTATCTTGTGTAGTTGTTTTATCTTGGCGAAGAAGGATTTGGTTCGATTTCACTCTAAGTAGTAAACGTCCTTGCATTTAGGATTAGATTAGCGTTTCTAAACCCTACATCTTTTGCCCTTTTTTATCATTAAGTTAGGATTAGAACCATAGAACATCCACTGCTAAATCATACGCGTCAATTGCAGTACTTAGGCTCTCTAGTATTTACTTCCATAGTCCTTGAAACAGCACGTTACTTGAACAATTGTGTAAGTCCCTTTGTTTGTTAACAGCAAAATCATACTTAAATCGCTGAGCTGTCTCTTACCGAAATTATTAGAAGGAACCTTGGAGTTATCTCGTTTGATCACCTAGTTCAGCATCCGAGAGGCTTTGCTCAAGAGAGAGTCAGATACTCAGTATTTTACTCTAATTGTTGACTTGTTGAAAAACAACCATCAACAGTACCCACCTTAGATCATTTCTTCTCTTTTATGTTGACCGATTGATGTGAATTTGCTTCTTATGGATCTTGGCTCCTCTCTACTTCTACATGTTATCAAAGAGGGATTAGAAGGCACCCTCTTAAGCTGCATTAGTGAGAGAATTCTCTATAAAGTGTCTTATTTGAATACTACTTTGATAAATCCACCCGAAGAAGGAGACTTTTGTCACTTGTGAATTCTCCTTATGCTTAGTTGCAGCTTTGGATGCTTTTTCTAAGTTTGTTTTGTGTTCTTTGGAGAAAATTTGAAGGAGATAGGCTTCCTATACTACAATCCATTCCGAGGGAATTTTCTCAAAAATACGGCATTCTATATTTGATCATTTTCTAGGTCTAGCTTCTATTGAGTCTTAGGATTAGACATATCCAAGCAGTTTGTGAAATCAACCCCTATTTTTCATAAATGAAGCCTTCATTTGACGGCAAACTTGTTATATCTCGAAAACAATGTAGTTTTAGGAAAAATTGATCATACAAATACATCCAAGATGGGTGGGTAATCTCATCTTTCGATTATAGTCCCATTCAAACCATCCATTCTATTAGGATTTAGGAAAAGGGTGTCAATGGAAAATTTTTCTTGCCATCATTGATTGGTTTGGCAACTGGTTTTTGCAATTGATAAATTTTTGTCAGTGACCACTGACTATCATTTGACCTAGTGCAGAATACTGTTGGTGTCGAGTTGGAAGCCACGAGTGTACATTTGATAGCTGACGGTTACTAGCTGAGATTGCTGGCCTAGATAAAGCACTCAACATACATTGTATGATGACTGGCACACTTGCTTGTCTGCAGTGTCTGTTGACAATTGATGCCTATGAGTCAGCATTGAGACTGACCATTGATCGCCACACCCTCGAAAATGTGGCATTTGGTACTTTTTTGATGACAACAGATATTGGTTGGATGTTTAGGTAATTTTCAGATGTATAACAACTATACCTATTAAGAAGTCAGTGTTTTGTTACTGAAGTCTGCTTGACACATGCAACCTGTTGCATGAGTGCTAGAATGACAACTTGCTGAACAACAACCAACTGCATGTTTCAGATTGTAGTCTTAGCCTTGTGATGCAACATTGGGAATTACTTGATCACATCCTTTCTTCATGTTATGCAACCACCTGAAAGGAGGAGGATTCAATTGAATTTAAGGAGTTCTTAGGTGATCAACTGTGATTTTTACAAGATGGGGCTTGATAGTGCGCTAAAGAGGTGCTTGCAAGAAGAAATGCAAGATGTGTTACAATAAGCTCACGAGAGAGCTGCAAAAGGTCACATGGGACCATACGTGACAACAGCGAAGGTGTTGTTGGACTATTGTAGCCTGCTTTATTAAAAAATACCAAGGAATGGGTCCAGGCATGTGATCCCTGGACTTTGTGTTCTTATGGCTATCCTAGCCACAACAGTATTTGTACGGTGGGGACTTGACTTCATCAGGTATCTCAAGAAGTTGAGTTGAATTCACTGATGAAAATATAGTGTGGTGCTGATGGAATATCTTATCGAGTGTGTTGAGGCTAGAGCTCTGCCAAACAACTCAACTGAGAGCACTACAACATTCAGTTGTAAGCTGATAGTCACTTGATTTGGCATCTCTAGACAGATTCCAAGTGAGAGAGTCATCCAATTTGTCAAGGAAATAGTAAGGCACCTCATGATCAAGTTTAAAATTGAGATGATAGGAAACAGCTACATGTACAATAAAAGACAATAGTTTTTAGACCTTCAAAAAAATATAAATTAAAAAATCACAATATCCATGTTATTTGCAGCTAAAATAAACAAAAGTTAACAAAAAGCTACACTATTCAAGATATCATAAATTGATAAATTATTAAATTCCAATATATGTTGCAGGTTAATATAGTTCTTTGTTTTTTGGTTTTCATTTTATTTTTAGTGGTTCTTTGGACTTTCCAGATCCCCACGAGTAGTCCTGAAAATAGCCTGGAATTATCAGGACTTCTTGGATATGTCCTGGAAATAGCAGTCCCTTCCCTTAAATGTCCCCAAAACAGCATTGTTTTAATTTGAATAACTACTCCCATGCAGTACAAGGTAAAATTTATTATTTATAAATTAGTGATTAATTACTTGATAGGCTTAAATTATCTTCAACAATATGAAGAATTTATTAGTATGGGGGGGAACGGTGCTTATCAGAAAATCTAGGACAGGCTTCTGAGAATTCAAGAAAAGCTGAGTTTTGTTTGCAAAAACTCCAAGAAAGTTTTTGCAGAACAAAGGTACAAAATCTGAGAAATTTTTGCATGGTATAACAATCAAGAAAGACAAAGATCTGACACCAACAATTTTTGCAGCAAATTCATGTCAGTCAAAGCAAGATTTGATGTCAGAAAGCCCATACGGTTGACATCAGCATACCTGATGACAACCAGCAGGTCTGGCATTACCATTCATAGACTTGACATCAGCAGGAGGATTGTCATCTACAAATTTGAGAGGTGGTGTCAGCTTGGCAGATGCCTGTAGGGGACTGTCCGAAGATGTGACATCGGCAGCACCTTGATGTCAGCAGTAGATGTGAAGGTTATGCCAACAGGGTGTGGCAAGGCTACATCAGTGTAGCAGCAGGGCCTGACAGGTATGACAAGGTGACATCAGTGGCAGCAGCAGTGACAAGGTAACATCATTGGTGGCAGCATTGAAAGACAATGTGACATTAGAAGCGTTGGAACAGAACAGGGTGCATCCACTTGAAGAGTTGAGTACAATCACCGAAATTCCAATATTTATTCCCATTTACTTGAGTTCGAGTACTTGTCCAGCAGAAAGGATTGTAGCCACACTGATTTTCTTTTCGTTTCAGGTTGTTCTCTTCCATTTTAGTGAGTTTGTTAGTTGCAATGCAAGCTCCAGCACTAGTTTCTGGAGAATCTTTGAGCTTTTGAGTAATCTGTGATTAGGGGTTTTTGAGAGTTAATTCAAATGGCCAATCAGCAGCAGAGTAAGGGGAAGCAGCTCCAACCATCTCGACTTAAGATCAAAGGGGTAACTGAATTATTTTTTCAGAAGAAGATGTGAAGTTGATGCAATCAGCTACAAAGGAGGCCAAACGAAAGCCTTTTGACACCTCAAGGGAGAAAACAGAGCTTGATTCCAGAGAATTGACTTGGCATGTCTTTGGCAAGGATGATTCTAGGTAATGGTGGGAAAAGGCTTCAGATGACAGACAAGTTGAAGGCAACATTTAGACAAGCCAAGGTATATTTGATGTTTTGGATGCCTGTCTTTCCTAAATAGGAGTTCACATGCTACCTGTTGTAGCTGGTCAACAATTATAACCAGGGGACAAGGAGATTGGCAATCTCCTTTGGCAAAGTCACTGTCATTTGTATCTTAAGCCAACTGGTTTTCACATGGTTTTCAGGGTAGGAATTGATTGTGAGCTGATTGTCAAAATAGGTAACAAGAAGTGTGAACTTGCAGTGAAGGAAAAGGCTGTCCAGAAGTACTGCCGGCACTATTTGATCAAGAAGAACAAAATTTTACATCATGGGAATCAAAGGTTTAAGAATCCACTCCTATCTACGGAGGAGTGGCAGTGTTTAACAGATTTGATCGCTTCTGAATTTCTTGATAAGGACAACTCTTCAAACATGCTGATTCAATTTATCAACTATATGGAAGCACTTTCCCAGGGGAAAAACTACAATTGGATGGCATATGTGGTGGAGAAAATCAAGGAGTTCTTGTACTTTGTGAGGAGGAGATTCTATATAGACCTTCATGTGATTGCCTTGATGTTGCACACAAGTTGTCAGATGCAATGTGGAATTGCACTGTACTTTTATGCAGATCTTTATAGCCGTGTTATTGGATTCGCCATCCTGAAGGTCCATGTTCAGGTTCGATCCGAACCGGATTCGGATTCGGATCTGATCCGGCCGAGGATTCTGGTAGGATCCATCCAAAACTCTACAGATTCCTCAGGGACGAACCCAAGCGAATTTTGGGTGAATTGAGGCATTCCAAGGAGAATCCGCTGAATTTGGACAGGTTTTTTAATTTCTTTTTTGCATTTTTTTAATATTTTAACTCATTTGACTCTGAGTTGACTTCACCCTAGCCCTAAAAGCATCTTTCCAATGCATTTTAAAGACCAAAACACTACTATTTACCTCATTGTGAATACAAAACACAAAACTCATTCATTTTTGGCTAAACTTTGATTCATGCTTGGCATCAAACAAATAGAGTTGAAGATTGATTGGTGAAGGTTCCCAAGTGATTGGTTTGCTATTCCTACACGTGTGCAACAACCCATTTGCTACGAAGGAGATTGTAGAGGAAGATTTCTACAAGTTTAGGTTGGTTTTTTTTTTAGTTTTTTTTTTCTACATTTTTTGTTTTGTTTTGAATTTTTTTTTCATTTCTTCTATGAATCAATAGCATATGCTTAAACTTTTTAATCTCAATTAGGTTCTATATATATATATTTTGTTTTTATTTGTTTCAATTTTCAAATATGTTGTTTATTGAATTTGTTGCCATAGGGGTTACAATGGCAACCAATTCATCCTTCGTGGGCAAACCCCGCATCAAAACAAACCCAAGTTCACCCCTTTGGAAATATGTTAATATGGTACAACAAGTAAAAGGTGGTAGGCTATGAAAAGGTGTGTACTATCTTGTTGGAAAAGGAGGTGAAGTTTGTAGAGGATCCATTGAAGCCCATAAGGGATTCTTGGGTCGAGATAGGGGTATCCATTGTTTTCGATGGATGGAAGGATGCAAAAAAACAACCATTGATCAATGTTATTGCAGTGTCCCCTAAAGGCGCAATGTTTCTGAAGGCGATGGATTGTGAGGGGGAGGTGAAGGATTGTCCATTTATTGCTAATATTCTTTGTCAATCCATTGAGGAAGTGGGGCCTTGAAATGTTCTTCAAGTCACAATGGACAACACCAAAAATCGTAGAGCAACTAGTTTATTGGTTGAGGAGCGTTACTCACACATCTCTTGGACACCTTGTGCGGTCCACTCCCTCAACCTTATGCTACAAAAAATTGGCACCAAAATTGATTGGATCAAATAGGTGTACAATGATGTTGAAGACATCCAAATGTTCATCACCAACCACCATATGTCACAAGGCATATTCAAATAATTCTCAAAATTGGAGTTGTTGAAGTGAAGTAATAAGATTTATGTTTCAATTTAGTAATTTAAAAAAAAAATTAAGCTTATGTTTTTAGAATCTAAGATTCAATAAGTTAAGAATCTTTATTTTCTAATTTTTTAATTTTGAAATCAATGTTGAATAGGTTGTTGAGACTCGTTTTGCCTCCGACACAATTGTATTAAGACGACTTGTGAAGGTTCGAGAGGCTCTCTTTAACATGGTCGTCAGCCAAAATTGGTCCATATGGAGGCAATCTAGCACTAAAAGGGCAGCAAAAATTAAATAGATGATCTTAGATGACACTTGGTGGGATCGTGTTGAATATCTCCTTAGTTTCATCGAGCCCATATTGAGTATGATTTGTTATACCAATATAGATAGCCTTGTTTGAGAGAGATATATGATGGCATCAACTCAATGATTTGAAAAGATGAAAGCCATCATAAATGCAAAAGAGCAAGATCCTGAAGAAATTTTCTTCAAACAACTCCACAAAATTATTGAAGAGAGATGGAACAAAACGACCACCCCACTGCATCTTCTTGCCTTTGCATTGAGTCCCAAATGTTATATGTTGAGGTCCTTTCTGTGCCAACAAGAATTGCCCCATATAGAGATGTTTAAGTCAGCCAAGGGTACAAAGGCAGCACTTCATAGACTCTTAATTGATCCTAACATGTAGGATGCAGTTAGACAAGAGTTTATAGATTTTGTACTCTCCAATGATTGTAGTTTTGATGCTCTTCGGAACAAGTTTAAGGTTGATGCTACAAGTTGGTGGTCATTGCATGGCCAATCATTTAAACCATAGTTGGCAAACTCGGACTTGGCAAAAACTCGGCCAAAAACTTAGCAACTTAAAAAATTGCTTAAATTTTTGTAGAAACACAATTTTTTTTGCAAAATTCAATGACAAGATGTATCCAATGAGTCCATAAATGAGTACAAAAGGGTGTTCTACTAGATTTGATTAATTTGAATACAAATTGAGTACAAAATCGCATTATCATGCAGAATCCTGATGGTTGATACAATATATAGCTGACAACTATTATGAATTTATGATGATTGCTTTTGAAAATCATCATCATAATTCATAAATATATTACGAAATAAAAATACAACATTTTACATCTTCCTCTTCCCTAATCTAGTGAAAACCCTTGTAGATTGCTGCAACTCCTCACGTGGCATAGAAGGTGGCACTGGCAATGACTCCTTTGCAACCTCATCAATGTCATCCAATCCCATATCTCCTACTGCACCCATTTCCTCCAATGCCTACCTCTCAAAATCAAGAATATCATCTTCAGTAAACAATGGAGGTTGCTCATCCTGCCCTGTCCAATCGCTATAAGGATCAATCTCATCCAAATCAATGAGCTCCTCTAATTTGTCCTCTACCTTTCTTGTGTGAAGCCGAAGGTTGTATTGCATAAAGACAAGGTCATTGAGACGTTTTTGAGCTAATTTGTTCCTCTTCTTCGTGTGGATGGCCTCAAACAAGCTCCAATTGTGCTCACAACTGAATGCACTACAAGGTTGGCACAAAATGCTCAGGGCAAATCTTTGGAGATTTGGGGTATTTGCACCCCAATCTATCCACCAAGAATCTACAAAATAAAATATTGAAGAGTTAGAAAGCAAAGTCAAACCATATTTTATTAAATTATCAAATAGTTGTAAATTTGAAATTTGTAACTTGTAAGATGCATGTGATAGAAAGACTCCAAATTTTTTTACCTGGTGTCTGAGTGGTTCTTCCTCAGATAGCTAGCTCCGAAGAAAAGAGGTTACCCCTTGTAGTCCTGTAATTGTGCAATTATTGAATAATGAGGTCTCTCACCTCAACTTGGGGTGTCATCCTCTGAATGCATGTCGTGAGGCCCTCCATAACCTCTCCATTAGGATCTAAAAAGCTATCTGAATAGAAAAGACGGGGGTTGAAGTACCCTGTTGCATGGATGGGTTGGTGGAGTTGATTCTTCCACCTTTGATCAATTATCTCCCTAATGAGATCAAATTTGAGGCTGTCCCCCTTGTAAAAATTTTGGATGGCCTCTTTGGCCCTATCCATGGCTTCATAAATATACCCCATTGAGTTTTGATCCCCATTTACTAAACGGAGAACTCTAACCAAGGGCTCCGACATCTACAATTTACAAATACAAAAAGATTAAAGTTACAAATTTATAATGAAAGACTTAGCAATTAAAAAATAAAATATTCAATTTGAATTTAAAATCATAGTTTTGAGGTTACCTTCACGATCTTTGTAGCTCTCTGTTCAAAGAGCTTATCAAAGACTATGCTTGTGACCCTCTCTCCTTCAGGCTTCTTTGAATATGTTGGCTTTAGCCATGATGGACTCACAAACATTTGTTTCAAAGAAGCCAACAAATCAATAATGTTTTGCAACGTTAGGAAGATCGTTGCAAACCTTGTGACACACGATCGCTCCAACTCTTTCCCTTGGGTGTGATCTCTCATCAAATTAAGAACCGAAGGGTGATTGTAGATAAATTTTGTTATGCTCCTTGCATCATCTACAATCGGTGTCACCCAATCAAGTTTGCCTATGTCCTCCAAAAGAAGATCAAAGCAATGTGCTATGCAAGGTGTCCAAAAGAGTGTCAGATGCACGCCTTGGAGCAATCTCCCAGCTGCCACATATGTTGCTGCATTATCAATTATGATTTGTACCACATTCTCTATTCCCACCTCCATGACAACTTCCTCCAACATTAGAGAAAATGTTTCTGCATTTTTTACTTTGTTGGAGGCATCAACCGATTTCAAAAAAATCTCCTCACCATTTAAAGCTACCAAAAAATTGATAATGGTGCGGTTTTTCCCATCCGTCCACCCATTTGAAAGAATAGTGCAACCATATTTTTTCCATTGCTTCTTTTGTTCTTCCACTACAAGCATTGCATCTTCGGTTGCATTCATGAGCAACCTACAAGTACAAAGTGAAAGTACAAAATTTTAATTTTTAAACACAAAAAAAGCCTAAATTAAACATAAATTACGATAAATTAATCAACATAAATTTAGCTTAAAATTCAACTTAAATTAGCATAAATTTTAATTAACCAACCTCCCACTTAAGTCTTTACGAGAAGGTGCCTTGTAGCCTTTTCCTGCAACTATCAATGCAGTTACCAAATTCTCCCAATAAGGACTATTCGCCACATTGAAAGGAAGGTTGTTGAAGTACCAAAAATCAGCACATGCCTTATCTACTTGTTGATACACCTCCTTGTTCCACCTTGTACCTTCCAATGATGGTTGAGCTCCAGGTGTGTTTCTGGGCACAAAAAAGCTATGTGGCATGCATGTAGATGAAGAGAGCCCACTATGCCTTGACATGCCATATCTTCATCTAATTCTTCTTGCACTTGAGAACCATGAGCACTAGCTATGGATGCCCTTGTCTTCTCCCTTAGTAATTTTTTCTTGTCTGCCAATGCAAGATGGGCATTCATCTCTCTTTTTATCTCTTTAGGGGTATTGGGACATGGCTTGGCATCACGATGAGTAATGCCTACAAGATGGTATTTGAGGTGATTTATGCCTCCATTATGTAATTTTTGGCATTTTGTGCAAATAACTGTCCTAGGTGTCGGACCTTGTACGACATATTTCCAAGCAGGGTCACTAGCTCCAACAGGACGAGTGCTTGTAACTGGCACCGATTGGGAGGAACTTGAGCCTGAACCTGATCCAAAAGCTTCTCTATTTGCCATTGTATGATGTATCTAACCTACACATACAAAGTGAAAGCACAACATTTTGATTTTTAAATACAAAAAAATTAACCTAAATTTAACATAAATCACTAAAAATCAGCATAAAATTAGTTTAAATTGATATAAATTACTTTAAATCAGTATAAATTTAATATAATCTAAAGATTCTAAACATTTTATTCCAAAAAAATTGTTAAAATGAAAAAAAAAAACTTGTGTATGCAAAAAAAATGAATTCTTTAAAAAAATCAGAAAAAATGATCATAAAATGGTGATGAATCCAATTTTTTGGAATTAAAATGCAAAAATGCTACTTAGTTTTAGCAAATGATGAATTGTTTTTAACCTAGATGCTGGATTTTGTAGCCAAAATGAAGTAAAATGTTAAAAAAATGAAAAACAAAAAATAGTTAACTGACATGTGCTTCAAATTTGGCTTCCAAATTTGCTAAAAAATCTTTAAAATCTTGTCACTCCAATATAAGATCGCTGTGTGCAAAGTGGGAGGGGCATTGGAGGTTTTGGAGAGCAGAAAATGATCTAAAATGATGTTAAAATGATCTAAAATCGCCTGTTATAAATGATGCGTGAACTTTTTTGGCGCTCGCGAGTTTTTGCCTCGGACTCACCAAGTTTTTGGCGAGTCCGAGTGGCAAGTAAAACTCATAGAAACTCGCCAAAGGAATTATTCGGCAAGTACTCAGACTCGGCGAGTAGTCGCTGAGTTTGCCATCTACAATTTAAACACTTACAACCTCTTGTGATGAAAATTTTATCGCAAGTAGTTTTTTTGTAAATTTTATTTTATCTTTTAAGTTTCATTTATAATTTTAAATTTTAAATTTTATATTTATAACTTGAACTCTCTAATTTTGTCTTAATAGGTTGTTAGTTCATCTGCATTATAAAGGAATTGGAGCACATACTCATGATGCTATGTGGTATTCTAAACTTAATTGCTACTGCAAATATGTATATATCTTTCTGATTTTTATATTTTTTGTATTAGTGAATCCAAAACGAATCCACACCAAAATTTTTTTTAATTGACTCCACGAATTGAACCCATAAATCCGAACTTGAATTAATACCAGGATCAATAACTTAGCTTTATAGTGATAGAAAATTGTCAGGAGTTGGCTATGCCTTGGGAAGATGGTTACCATGAAGAAGTCTTTAGGGGAGAAAGGGAACAAGGCAAAGAAGAAGCAACCTGACCTAAATTGATGAGGATTGCAAAAGCACTATAAACTCCAAGATGATAGCTCCAACAAGTAGGAGTGATGATGGAAGCACTAGAGCTATGATTGACTAATTCTAGGTACCATGGGCCCTTGGGAAGTCAATGTTCTCAAGCGTCATCCCCTCTTTAGCATTTTGAGATAGTACATATTAATCCTTGTCCATAATCCATGTTTGGCTTTGCAGCTTTACTTTCAGAGTCTCTTCTTTCTAAGTTTGTAGTGACCTCAAAAGCTTTAATGAGAGGGAGGCCATCCCTCAATTGTTACAACATTGATTTGTGTTGGTTTGATACTTTGGGCAGTACACTTGCATTGGCCATTGCTCTTGAGCCACCCTTGACCAAACCACAGATGGAGACCCATTATTAGAGTGTATGCCTTACTTCCAACTCCCTTGACCTTTACAAGTCTCTAGATACTCAAGATGGTCAGCAACGAGGATGATTAGTGAGGGGAAAATAGAGGGGTTAGATGATACAAATGGATTAGAGAATGCATATAGTTCAGATGATGACTATAGTAATATAGATGATACAGACAATGATGAACATTAATGGTAGGAATTTGACTCCAACATCAAGGATGATGACTACTAGGATGAAGTTGGGATAAGATGAAGTAGATGTTGAGTGAGCAGCTTTCCTTACAATAAACAGGAGAAAGTCATATGAGACCTTGACGCATATGATGAAATGCCATACATAGTTGGGGCAGATTTTTACTAAGGTCCATAATGAGCTAGAAAATGAAGACATTTTTGCTTGCAAGACCCAGCAAAGCAATTGATGGAAGAGATATCAAATATGTACACATGTGCTTGGTACGGGAGGGAGTCATACTCCTAGGATGATTATGTAGAAAAAAAAAGGAAAAGGTGACTCCAAAATTGATGAAGAAATGTATTGAGTAACCTCCATGCACATGATTTCAATTGACTATCCAGACTACCATGGATAGACTTAATTTTCAGAGCATGGAAAGTTAGCATAACTTTATCATGTCCAAACATGCTGAACAAAATGTTGTTAAAGTTAGTATTGACAAGGAAATTTAAGAAAAAAAGGCATATTTTGAGACAAGAACAAAATGATGTATTGATCGAGAAATTAAAAGGGCCAGAGAAAAGTAGATTGCAGTAGAAAAAGAACAGGCCAAGAAGACTTTGATTTTGAGTTATAGGTGCTGAGAGATTGTACCAAGCTAAAACATGACTGTAATGTGCCGTACCTGTTTGTATTTTTTAATGATCTTTTATGTGTTATTTTAAATTTTTATTTTGTGTTCTTTCAGACTAGAGAGAAGATGCAGAAGGGGTTTTTAGTTTTCCTGCAGATGTGTTGCCGGAGCATACAAAATATAGCATATATTGCAAACCTTGAAAAGATACAATAGATATGAAGAAACTATTAGATACCCAGATGGTAAAATGGCCAAAAACTAATTACTATCACATACCCATGTTTAGAAATACAACCTTGTATTTCTGTTGTTGCCGGACCAGCAAATGGGTTATCTCCCAAATCACTCCAAACTCCAAATGAATACAAGCAATGAGCAAATAAATGATATCAGCCAATAAGAGGCCCTGGTCGCCTCACAATGGGGGAATACAACAGATATAACAAGGCAGATTGAGTCTTCCTAGACCCCACGCTCCTCCATCTGAAGATGTATGGCCCAGCCAAGGATGAACAGCAGAAATAAGGCACCAAACAAGCCTGCACTCTTTCTTATGTTGCTGCACCTCCAAGAAAAACCCTCACGCCAAATATGGAGTGGAAATAGTGAGGTTCCAATGTCAAAATCACCTCCAAGACAAGGTACGGCCTAGTTGGGATGTACGGCCAATAAGGGGATCAATACAACAACAATAAACTCTCCTCTAACACACTAAAATCTGCCTCCAATCCCTCAGAAAATCAGAATGCTCAATCACTGGCAAAAGATGTAGCAAATCAGCTCCAAATCTTCATCTCAGAACTCCAATTGAAGCACATATGTGAATACTGGATGCATCCACCATTAATGGCACCTTTGGGTGATCTTGCACCTCTGTAGAATGCCGTTACTCAAGGAGGTTTTCGTCTCCAAGAGCCTCAGGTTCGAATCCTCAAACCCTTCACAAGCGCAAACCCTAGCAGAGCTCACAAAGAGAGAATATCAAAACATAGCATAACCAAATGAGCTCTATTTTCCCCTTTTATTTCTCCTCTAAGATGGGCGTTGGGTTTTAGGAGGGAACTTTATGTTTTTAAATTCATTTTTATCCCTCTAGGGATGGGCGCCCATGTCTCCAAATGACCCCTTTTGGTACATTATTCATAAAGTCACTTTTCCATTAATATTTATAAAGTCCCAATTAAATATATAAGTTATAACTTCGGACTTTAAAATAAATATGAAGACGGTGTCGGAATGCCTTGATCTTTAGCTCGTCGGAAAGGTCTCGACGAGATGCATCTAACCCCACTATGAACATCCCGAACCGACACCAAACCCGAACTTACTAAAAATAGTAACGGACAAGAGCAACAGAGCCAACTCAGAGGGTGCCAACTGGATCCACTGATCTCGAACCACAACTCTATCACCGACAAACACCTCCACGGCCAAACTAACCACAGTTCCCTAACCAAACTGCTAGTCCACGGGAACCCAATGATGGACTAACCATGTATCAAGAAGGGGACATTACAGTCCGCCCTCCCTAAGATTGCTTGCCTCAAGCAATCTCAGATCAGGATGCTCCAATATCTGCTCATTTTCCCAAGTCGCATCCTCCACTAGCAGGTTCTTCCATTTAACCGGGTACTCTCTTATAGTCCTCCTCAAAGTACGTTCCCTGGTGTCAATTATTGCCTCGGGTACCAAAATCAACTTCCCCTCTTCATCAAGAGAAGGTAACTCTACTGATGGTGTCACATTATGCCCCAATGCCTTCTTGAGGCGAGATACATGAAACACATTGTGTACCTTGCTACCTACTGGAATTTCTAACTCATAGGCCACTTCTCCAATTCTCTTGGAGATCCTAAAAGGTCCTGAAAGGCCCATAGTACCGTCGCTTAAGCTTCTCTGCCCCACTCTTCTTGAGAGTGGACTGCCTATAGGGCTGCAACATTAAATATACCATGTCACCGACCTCAAATGATCGCTCAGTCCTCTGCTGGTCTGCATACTGCTTCTGCTGATTCTGAGCCTTCTGTATGTTCTCCTTCAAAGACCTCATGATATCTTGACTCTCCTGAAGAAGGTCTTTGGCCTTAGGCACTCTGCTATCACCAAACAACAAATCAGCAAAGCTTGGTGCCTCATATCCATACAAAGCCATGAAGGGTGACATCTGGATGGACATGTGATAAGTGGAATTATAGCAGTACTCTCCCATGTGAAGCCACTTAATCCATGCCTTTTGCTGCCCTGAAACATAATTCCAGAGGTATCCTTCCACCCATTTATTGACAATCTCCGTCTAGCCATCTGTTTGTGGGTGGTAGCTCGTGCTAGGGGTGAGCTCTGTCCCTGTCAACCTGAAGAGCTCCTGCCAAAAATTACTAAGGAACCTGTTGTCCCAACCCATGAAGACGGAATTCCTCACGAAAGAACAAGTCTGCAACCTGAGCTGCAGTGAAGGTGGTAGGAATAGCAAAATAGTGTGCATACTTTGTCAATCTGTCCACTACCACGTAAATACAATCCCTGCCTTGGACTTTAGGGAGGCCTGTGATAAAGTCCATAGAAATGCTATCCCACTTCCTCTTAGGAATGGGTAGGGGCTGCAATAATCCTCTGGGGAAAGAGTGCTATTTATTCTGCTGGCATATCAGACACTCTCTCAAACACTGCATAACTTCTGTTTTGAGGCCCTTCCAGGTGAACCTCTCTCTGACTTGTCTGTAAGTTTTGAAGTACTCTGGATGCCTTGCCATAGGCAAGTCATGGAATGCCCTCAAAACGTTCTACTTCATCTCTGACCCTAGCACTAAGAAGATCCTATCCTTGTAAATAATGAGATCATTTACCACCGTATACCTGTCATCCCGAATAGTGCTATCAATTATCCTGGTAGCCCACTTGTCCTTGGCATATTCTGCGGATATCATCTCCCTCCAATCATCTGAAATAGCACCTAAGGCGTTCAAATGGGGCCTCCTAGACAAAGCATCAGCAACTATGTTCTTCTTACCTTTGACATACACAATGTCAAAGTCATAGGCTTGTAGTTTGCTGACCCACTTCTGCTGCCTCTCATTCAAGTCCTTCTGCCCAAGGAAATGTTTGACTATTATGATTTGTCTTTACCACAAATTTGCTGCCCACAAGATACTGTCTAAATTTAGCCAACACATGCATGATGGCTAACACCTCCTTGTCATATATGCTGTAACTTCTTTCCACACCCCTCAACTTTCTACTCTCAAATGCTATGGGGTGCTTATCCCGCATGATTACCGCACCAATGCCTTCTCCTGAGGCATCACATTGCAACTCGAAGGGTTTGCTGAAATCTGGTATTGCCAACACAAGGCATGTACTCATAATCTGCTTGAATCTGTCAAAACACTCCTGTGCACTACCCGACCAATTGAAAGCGTCCTTCCGAGTTAAATCTGTGAGGGGAGCAGTTGATTGTGAAAACCCCTTCACGAAACGGCGGTAATACCCACAAGGGCCAAGGAATCCCTTGAGATGTGAGAGATTCTTTGGCGGTGACCAATCCACAATTGCTCGAATCTTTTCCGGGTCTACCTTCACGCTATCAACACTGATAATATGACCCAAGTACAATAACTCGGTCATCCCAAACTTACACTTTGACATTTTTGCATACAATGACTCCCGCTCTAAAATGCTCAACACAATGTCAATGTGTTTCAAATGTTCCTTCCATGTCCCGTTGTAAATCAATATATCATCAAACAATATCAACACAAACCTCCTCAAGTGCTCTCGGAATACTCTATTCATGCAGGATTGGAAGGTGGCCGGTGCATTGGTCAATCCGAATGGCATGACCAGGAACTCGAAGTGCCCATAGTGACACTTGAAAGCTGTCTTCTCCACATCCTCATCCCGGAACCGTATCTAGTGGTAATCGGATCTCAAATCTATTTTGCAGAAGTAACAGGCCCCGTGCAGCTCATCAATCAGCTCATCAGTGTGGGGTATAGGGTACCTATTTTTAATGGTCTTCTTGTTGAGCTCCCTGTAGTCAATACACATTCTAAGAGTCCCATCCTTTTTCTTCACTAGAACCACAGATGATGCAAATGGACTCTTGCTAGGCTTGATGTGACCCATCTTGAGAAGCTCTTTGATAGCTTTCTTGATCTCATCCTTATACCTCTTCGGGTGCCTGTAAGGTGTAGTAATCACTGGTTTTGCACCCTCCTCCAACTCAATCACATGCTCAATACCCTTGTCAAGGGGTTTACCTGGTGGAATGTCACTAAACACTTTGGTGTGTTTAGTCAAGAGAGCATGTATATCAAGTGGATACTCCCATTTCTGCTGCTTTGAAACTACAGGCATCACCATCACCTCAGCTGCCCACTGCACCTAATCATGACGAATCAATCTCTCCATCCACTTGAGAGAAACTACTCTCAAACCACCATCTGAAATGCCCCTGAGCACATGCTGAACTCCGTTCACCTCAAACTTCATCTCCATGGTCCTCAAGTTGAGTGTGAACTCTCCTATATCATGCAACCACTTCATACCCAACACAACATCCATGTCACCCATGCTAACAACATAAAACTCTGACTGGCAAGTGTAATTATTCAACTGGATGGTCAAATTGGGTATCCTCCTAGTGCAGGTGAGTACAAACCCATCTGCTATCTCTACCTTAAACCCTTCAAATTCTTAAGTCTTCAACCCCCTCTTCGCAACCGAGCCCTCGTCTATGAAGTTATTGTTGTGACCTTTTACAACATCAACCCCAATTGCAAATTGGGTCCCCCTTTTTTTTAACTGGTCTGGATCCTTGGATCTAATCCCATACTTTGATCCGACAATATTTTCACAACTCAGACAATGTCAATGGCTTGGGCTGGCTTGTCGGTGTGAAAGAGAAGTGAATGCATGGATTTCTCCCCGCATAGGCCCCGAACCCTAAAATTGCCCAGTCCAGACTATCCTCTGGGAAGGGTTTTGTTTTTCCATCCTTAAGGAAGGGTTTTTTGTTTTTCCGTCCTCAGGAGATGAACCCACTACAGTCCCGACATAAAACTCAATTCGAGTCTTGTTCCAAGACTCCATGTCCCAGTCAAGGAATCATTCTTGGACTCCAGTCCAGAAATCCAGCTCGGAGGTCCAATTCGGAGTCTTGTTCGAGGAATTCCTGCCCGGAATCTTGTTTCATGGTCTATCTAGATTCTTCTCCCGACTAGACCCGGAACTCAATAATGACTGCCACTCCTTGGCATGTTCATCCTTCAGTCATGGAACTCAGTTCCCGGCCCGACAACTCCAGTCCGGAAGGTCAAATCCAGGGGATATCTCTTCAAATCCTGGTTCGGCACTCAACCTTATTCCATAACTCGGAGGATATTCGAAATGATGAATTCCTGTTTCAGGAACCTATGATGGTTTCAGGGCGAAATCTGTTCTAGACACCAGAAGGAAAATGGAAAAAGTAGATCTAGGAAAATCCCTGGTCGCATATCCCAATACCAACTGGAATATGCGCCCAGGACAACTTTTTGTCCTGAGCGCATAATCCAGTAGGTACTGGATTATGCACCCAGGACAATTTTTTGTCCTGAGTACATAATCCAGTAGGTACTGGATTATGTGCCCAGGACATTTTTTTTTGTCCTGGTCGTAGAATCCAGTACCTACTGGATTTTGTGCCCAAGGACTGGAAGTGTCTAGTTTTCCCCTCCTGACCTGCCCAGTCACCAGTTGGCATGAAAATCATTTTTCTGACTCCCTTGTGGATGATTGAACCCTGGAATTCAGGTTTGAACTTTGTGTCTCGCCATCGAAAGCAGATTCCCGGAGGATGGAAGAAACGAGGATGGAACAAACGAACTTCGTGTCTCGCCATCAAAGACAGATTCCCAGAGGATGGAACAAATGAAAGATGGAACAAACGAACTTCGTGTCTCGCCATCGAAAGCAGATTCCTGGAGGATGGAACAAACGAGGATGGAACAAACGAAAGATGGAACAAACGAACTTTGTGTCTCGCCATCAAAGCAGATTCCCGGAGGATGGAAGAAACGAGGATGGAAGAAATGAACTCCGTATTTCTGATCCTGTATCGACAACTGAACCTCTGTGGAATAGCTAGGAGAATGAACCGGCCACAAGACTGGAATCCCACTCCGAAACTGAAGAAAATGTAAGTCTTTCACTTAAAATCCTTGAAACTGAATTCCATAGTCTAGTGGCGCAAAATCCCTGACCATTAGGATTCTGCGCTCCAGGACAAATTTTGTCCTGGGCGCAAAATCCTTGACCTTCAGGAATTTGCGCTCCAGGACAAATTTTTTCTTGGGCGCAAAATCCTTGACCTTCAGCAATTTGCACTCCAGGACAAATTTTGTCCTAGGTGCAAAATCCCTAAAATTTTGTCCTTGAACGCAAAATTCATGACTTCCTGGATTCTGCATTCCTGAAGATGCCTGATCCAGCCTGGAATAGGGGACTTGCATAATGAAATTCTGGAATCCAGTCTGCAAGTTCCTACATGGGAAAATTTCCTGGCCTGTTATCAGTCTCACCTTGGAATCCGGAATCCCTAAAGGAGATAGAAGGTACTTTTTGTGTTAAATGATGGAGTCTCTGATCCCAGTAGAAGAAACTCTATCCTTGCCAAAACAGAGTGATGAAACCCTTAGCAAAAATCCTGAAACTGAACGTAAAGGTCAAGTGGCGCAAAATCCCTGACCCTCAGGAATTTGCGCTCCAGGACAAAATTTTGTCCTGGGCGCAAAATCCTTGACTAGTAGGAATCTGCGCCCTAGGACATACCCCTCCAGTTTTTTCAGACAGAAGACTTCACTCCGTCCGGGAATTTCAACTTGAATGAATTCCAGTACCTTCAAAAGAATGCGCTCCAAGAGATCCAATCCACTCTGAAATACGCGACGTGAAAAGTTTCCTGTTCAAAGTGCAAAATTACAACCTTCCATCCGAGCAAGATTCCATAGGAGAAAATATACCAGGACTTAGCTAGATTTTAACAAAAGTTCAAGGGTTATGCTAGAGAAGAAAATCCTAAACGTCGTAAAATCCCCAACATTGCAAAATCCCCGACGTCGCAAAATCCCGGACATCAGGAATTCCCCGACATCGCAAATTCCCCGATATTGCAAATTCTCCGACATTCATAAATCCTCGACATTGCAAATTCCCCGACACTCATAAATCCCCGACCACCGACATGGGAGAAAAGGACAAAAACCTAGGTCGGCCAGTGACAAAGTACGGCGGTTAGGGTTTTTTTTTTTAAGCTAGCCTAGGTTGGCCAAGTTAAGGAGGATGTTTAAATGCCTATATAAAGGCAACGCCCAAGTCATTTTCAACCATTCCAACTCAAATCCAAACCAAGTAGGAGCAGAAAAAGACATCTTAGGAGCAGAAATTACCTTCCAAGGGCAGATTTCATCAAGAGAAGAACAACTTCATCCAAGGAAATTGCAGATTTTACCATTCCAAAGGCAAATTCTTCATTAGGGCAGAAATTTCTGTAGGTTTAAAGCAGATTTCTGAACTTTCCAAGGGCAGAAATTCATCTCCCAAAGGCAGAAATTCATTCTCCAAGGCAAAACTCCTCCATTCCAAGGTAAGTTCTTCACCAAGGCTCATATTTCTGAATATTCGTAAGGCAGATTTCTTGTTGGAAAACCCTTTAAAACTCAGAAATTCCTGCAGAAAATCAGAAAATCCATTAAAAGGTCAGAAATCCATCAATAAAAATTAGAGATTCCATTGAAAGTCAAAAGTTCCTTGTGCGGGGAGAGGTATGTGACTGCATAGGAGAAATTCTTTTACTTGGAAAATTGTTATTTTGTCCTTCCTATGTACTTAAGAATTCCTAATTTTAGTCCCACATGCATAAAATGTTATACTTTCCTATGTACTTAAGAATTCCTAATTTTAGTCCCACATGCATAAAATGTTATACTAACACCCCACGTGTGGGAATAAAATCCCCGTCTTACCTCTATCCTTGCCCCTTTGGAAAACTCATACTTTGTTTTTTTTTTTAACTTCACAGGTAAATGGCAAGTGCCAAGGCAGGTTCCTCGAGACAAACTCAGGTGAAGGCCGCCTTCAAGGGAACACTTTCACAGTCCAAAATCGCCTCGAAATGGGCAAATGTCGGAGACACCAACATCTATCCTTCAGTCATGGAAGAAATTGGGAAGCGAATGTATGGAACGGCTGGACGTCCTCCATCCTTGCTTACAGCCAAGATCGTCCGAAACGGAGTTGCCGCCGCCGCATGCTTCCCACCCGCCATTCCTTGTCCCGAGCTGATCGTGGAATGTTTCATGCACTATGATACGGAGCGAAGGATGGTCGTCGATCGCAACAACATAGTGGTAGCCTATTTCACCAAAGAAAAGATTGCGGAAGCTTTCAACATTCCTGTCTATAGTCCCATCGAATTCATGAGCCAGGAGGAGTCGGCCGAAATGTTCCAAGCCAATCCAGCAACCTGTTTCGGAGTCGTCAACAAGACATGGATGCAGAAGAAAAGGCCTCACCGTTCTAAGTTGCTAAGGACACTCCTCAAGTTCGACTTCAAGTAGGAGCATGGAGACCTCGTCGTCATGCTGAACAGGATCATGGGAAGTCAGCAGTCCTCTACCTTTGAGCCATGGATGTTCTACTACATCAAAGAAGTTCTTGCTGGAACAAAGATGATTGATTGGGCTCAACTCCTCAGTGACAGCATTGATGCACAATTCCAAAACCTGGAGGAATCGAAGACCTTTTACATGAGTTCCTATGTGATCTACATGTTGGCAAGGAACAACAAATATGGAGGACTGTCATGGAAAGGACGTATCGGCAATCAAGAAGGACAGGTCATGGTCTACAATTGCTATCCTCAGCTTCATCTTCAGAACATAAACATTTCTGGAGATTCAATGACGCATTCGCCATGCATATTACCAAGACCCTCCAGGGAGGCATTCACCAGAGGCTATCACCCGAGGCCAAGCAGTTGATCAAGACATATGGCTCCTGGTTCATCTAGTTCTCGAAGTTCACATACGTTAGGGTACAGGGATTCTCCGGCTATCCATACAGACTACCAAGGTATCCGTCGGACAAAATGGTCCTGTTGGAATTAACAAGGCAACTCTTGGCATATGACAAAGTCCAGAAGAAGAAGAAGAAGGCCGGGGTGACTTATCCAATCCAGACGGAAGGTGAAGTCGAGTCGTGCCCATCTCTCCTAGCTGCCGAAAGATCTGAGGAGGAGCTGCAGTTCTACAACTTAGTGACTCATTCCTTACGGGAGAACTTTGACCCGTTCAACACCACCCGGATAGCATGCGGAAGGAAACATAGGCATAAGACGCACCTGGAAGACCATTGGGCAAACGCTGAGGATGACTTCGAGGTGCAAAGGAGGATGTGTTCCCGACTTTCAGTGGACATGATCAGGGCCACCGGGATCTTTCCAGTCCCGGATCAAGTCAAGGAGGATGGTAAGCTAGTCCAACCATTCTTCGAACAGGAAAAGGATAAGCCTTTTCCACCCTTAATTTGGTTTGATCCAGAGGTCACCCACTTGGATGATCTAATGGCACTCATGCTAACAATAACACAGAAATGGATAAGTCAGCAGACGGAGAAAATGCACAAGATGGGTATCCGTCCGACTTACGACTTAATGGGAGACTTGGATTCTCAGTCTTTCGAAGAGGATATGACCGAGGACACTCCTGTGAAGGAACAAGGAACAGGAAGACAGGAGGTGAAGGATAGGACGGCGGAAGATCCACCAGCAAAGAGAGTAAAGGCTCGGAAGGAACTTATCAGCAGGCCTGATCAGGAGGAACGGAATGCATCCAGACCTCACTCTGCCAACACTTCTTCCGTTCAGGAGGTGGATCTTTTTGGAGATGGGCAAATAGTTAAAGGTAAGGGACCCATGGAGGAGGAAGTGGTCCCGAATGAGCAAGATGATTAGGGGGATAATGAGTCCATGGATTCCACCCAGGAACAGACTCCTAGCCTCATAGTGGGGAATCAGCCTAACCCTCCACCGCGGAATCCAGGGGAGGTCCATCTTGAGGACATGCTCCGTCATCCTGATTTGGAATTCCTCAACGAGGAGTTCAATTACCGAGAAGTACCGATCTCCACGCCACAAGTTGGTCAAGTTCCCCAGGAACCACAGAAAGAAGTCAATCCATCCGCGAAGCCCAATTGGTTACAAGACAGGTTGAAGAAGACAATCAGGAAGAATAATCCTTCCATCGCACTTGGTGATTTTCTTGCCAGGATAGGGAAGTCCGCGGATCCAAAGAAGGCAAAGAAGTTTTCTAGGATTACAAGAGATGAATCCGGATCCCGCCGAGTAGAGGTGGCAATTCCCAGGGTAACCAAAGCAAAGGAAGACATCAGTCCAAATGACTTTGACATTTTGAAGGCCGACCTTGGACCAACCACAAAAGATCAAGAAATGGAGGAGCTGGAGGATTCCGTTGCCGTCATCTGAGAAAGATTAAGGAAGGAAGAGGAAAAGAAGAACCAGTTGAAATAGGAGAATGAGCAACTGCGGCAGCACATCCAGCAGCTCATGGGCTCATTGCAATCCGCCCAAGGAACAACGTCCCAACCTCTGAGCATAACTAAGGATTCCTTAGCTGAGGTTGAAGTTTTGAGGACAGTTGGCCACACAACAAA
Source organism: Cunninghamia lanceolata (assembly GCA_027924645.1). NCBI lineage: Eukaryota > Viridiplantae > Streptophyta > Pinopsida > Cupressales > Cupressaceae > Cunninghamia > Cunninghamia lanceolata. The sequence goes on along the minus strand of BSBN01000556.1, from coordinate 3,599,762 downwards.
ACGCTGGGTGGAGAAGGTCTTGGATAGAGCCCATGGATTCATAGAGGACCTCGTCCAGGTGAATGGTAGAGTTACAACACTCATGGCAGAACTCAGGCAATTTTGGATACATGTCAACAGTTCATGGTCGTCCGGGAGGAAACTATCCCTAGATTGAAGGCACTAATGAACACTCCGCAGCCAGACTTGATCAAGAACAAGGTAATACATGCAGGATCAGTATATGACTTCCTCAGCTGGTATTCCGACTTGCTCATGAAGAGAGATAACTTGGAGAAGATTAAAGGTGACACTTCCCGGGCCCACGCCATGTTGAAGGAGATCCAGGACAAAATCCTTGTATCATTGGAGACCTGGTTTGATTTGGATGTGGCACCAGATGGGATCATCGACTTGGAAGAATTGAAAGGCAAGATGCGGAGCATATACTTCAAAGCAACTTATCCTACTGAGGAATCCCATCTTGAGGATGCCTCCTCGTTTCTGATCCTCATTAACAGTATCCAGGAGCTGAGGGCGGATTGGGAAAATGTCCTTGTTGCCTGCACCACCACCGCATCCGTCATGGAGTTCCGGATTGAGAACCTGCCCAGTATTCCTATGGAGGAGTTGGAAGTTGTCCTAACCAGGTTCCGGCAGAGACAAAAGAACAGGAGAAAGTTCCAGACAGACAGGACAGTCCTATCCAGGAGTCCTAGACAGGTGACGCCCAGGACAGTTGGAAGTTTTCCTTACACATTCTGACGACCTAGACAGGTGGCAGTCTCCTACATGAACAACCTGATGACCCCACTTGCTTTTCTAGGGTTTATGACCCAAGGCACATGTTTCAAGGAAATCTGATTTCCTTTTGCCCTAAGATATTTTTGCTAGCCTATATAAAGGCTGTGGGATGCCTCATTGTATCTCTCTCTCTCTCACTTTTTCTGATTTTATCATTCTGATGCTCCTAGAGCACCTTAGTAACTAGCTTTTATTTCTGCATAATCTTTATGAGCTGAAACTCCCAGAATTGGTTGGATTGTTGTGATACAGACTTCTGAAGTAATAATATATGCATTGAAGAATGGTGTTCATATATTCCTTTGGATTTTTAGCATGGTCTTATTGATTTCTTGGAGCAAATTTGAAAGATATTGAAGTTCTTTCTTGTATTTTCATGCTTTCATTAGTTAGAATGATGGAGATTATTACTGTTGAATGGTTGAATCTGTTTGTTCATACCATTGGTGATCTGTGGCTTGCAAATCACCGTGCATGGTTAGCCTGAACTTAATCCAAATCTAACTTCGACTGTTCCGTATGACCAAATCCATGTCTCTTACTGAAACAATCTGAAAATCCTTATTCCCCCTCAGAAGATAGCACCACCCCTGCCTAGTTGTTGCCTTATGACGAAGCAGAGGACTGGTTCTAGTTTCTATCCCCAACAGTAGTCTTCTTCCATCGATTAGTTAAACTCCTGAACCCTTACCTGATCTTTTTCATTTTCTTTTAGATCTTCATTAGGATTAGTTTTCCAGAGCCTCATCGCCAAATCATCCGCCTCTGTAAGAATGGAACTTTAGAATTCCTAGTTGTCCATTTGTGAAAGAATTCCATTCACCCGCAAATCCGAGTCCGAGTCCCAGAAGTGAATTCCATGACCCTGAAGGAGCAATCTTACATAAGTCCCCCTCGTGATTACCAGCAAATCACATCATTTCACTGAGTCTATCCCTGTGCACGTCAAGACCTGACACAAAAGGAACCTTGGAGCAGTCTCATTCGATCACGTAGTTCAGCGTCTAAGAAGCTTTATTCAAGAGAGGATAGGATACTCTGTGTTTTATTCTAATGTTGTAGTCACAAAAACCTCATCAATAGTTATGAGTGGCACCTGTGTCAAGTAGTGTAATATATCACTGTCCACCCAATACTCCTCTGATCCTGAATGACCCTTCTCTCTAAATACTCAAGATATGGGCTGTAGGTAGGGAGGTCTCCTCATCCTTATCCGATGCCTCAGATGCAACATCTGTAACTGAATCATTATCATCCGAATGTTGCTCTGAATGTGACTCAGATTCAACAGACTCATCAACTGAAAAGTACTCCAACTGTTTTGCCTTTCCTTGGGCAGCACACTTGTGCTTAGGATCCCAAGGCTCTTTGCAGTGAAAACAAAGCTTCTTCCTCCTAAGGTCATTCAACTGGTCATTGTCTAATCTGGAAGAACTCTTGTGTTGCTGATGTCCTGAATCCTTATGGAAATGTCTCCTGTCTCTCTTTATCCCTCCTATGCTGGAAACTCTTAGTCTGAAATTTACTCCTCCACGCAGAAGACTCCATATCACGGGCCTTCTTCATGGCCTCCTGCAATGTCAAAGGGTCCAAGCCCTTAATCCATCCTCGTAGAGGATCAGACAACCCATCAACGAAAACCATGATCAACCTACGCTCCGAGATATCTGAAACCATAATTGAAAGGTCCTGGAACTCTGAAATGTATGAGTCCACTGATCCACTTTGTCTCAACTGTGCCATCTCCTTGAACTGCATCTCAGGGTCCTTCTTGTCGAACTTGTCTATGAGTCTGGCTGTGAACTCCACATAAGATGTAATCTGCTCATGTCCCAACATGACCTTGCCATTGCTCCACCACTTATGCGCACTGCCCTCCAAGTGTAAGGCTGCATAAGTAATGGCATCGGCCTCTGGCATGGGGCTGATCTGGAGATAACTATCCAACTTTTGGACCCAAGCTCTCGCAGAAGTTTTACCTGAACCATCGAAGTAGGGTAAAGTCATTTTACTAACTTTCTTTTGAAGCTCATGATTCTGCTGTCTATTACCCCCTCTAGGTTATGTCTCATCCTGAGATCAGAGTAATCCCTGAAAGTCATTTCAGCCCTAAACTCCGAACTCGAAGCCCGCCAATCTCTCCAAATCTCATCCTGAAACTCCACCTGTGTAGCATCCTGTTCAGGAATCTCGTCCCTCAGCACAAAGATAGGAATGCCTGGTCTATCTGTGACGGTGAGCTGTGTAGCACCTCGGTTATTCACCGAAGCCTCTCCATCAGGATCCCTATATCTGTTCCTATCCCCATTGTTCCTATCTCCAATCCGTTCTCCATTACTGAGACCATTACCTCGGTCTTGGTGTCTATCATTCCAATCTCTGTTCCTGTCTCCGTTATTCCTATCTTCATCCAAATCAGGAAACAAACAGCCAAGAAGCTGTGTAAGTGCTGTCTGTGACCTGTCCATCCTATCAATCAACTGCTACTATCCTCTTGCCAAATCATTCAAAATATCTTGTGTACTCGGTTCTCCGATTTCTTTGTCTCCCATTTCTTCAGGCTGTATTGGAATCTCAGCGGAAAAGGAATCTGTTCGCGAAACTTCGAGATCTTCCTCACTATACAATACTATTGGTTGCTCTTCAGCAGCTGCAACCTCTGTATCTGACTCAAATGGATCAATCTATGGCACTTCTCCTTCCTGTACTCTCTATGGATTCCGTGTTCCTTGTCTCTGTCTAAAATAATATCTATCTGTACCAGGCCGCATGTCTCATTCTCACTTCTGCATGTCTGATTTTAACCTCACAGGATGGCAGGAAGAGCTGTGCTCTGATACCACTGTAATGTGCCTTACCTGTTTGTATTTTTTTAATGATCTTTTATGTGTTATTTTAATTATTTTGTTTGTGTTCTTTTAGACTAGAGAGAAGATGCAGAAGGTGTTTTCAGTTTTCCTGTAGATGTGTTGCCAGAGCATACAAAAAATAGCATATATTGCAAACCCAGAAAAGATACAATAGATATGAAGAAACTATCAGATACCCAAATGGTAAAATGGCCAAAAACTAATTACTATCACATACCCATGTTTAGAAATGCAACTTCGTATTTCTGCTGTTTCCGGACCAGCAAATGGGTATCACCCAAATCCTTCCAAACTTTGAATGAATACAAGCAATGAGAAAATAAATGATATCAGCCAATAAGATGCCCTAGTCACCTCACAATGGGGGAATACAATAGATAAAACAAGGCAGATTGAGTCTTCCTAGACCCACGCTCCTCCATGTGAAGATGTACGGCCCAGCCAAGGATGAACAACAGAAATAAGGCACCACACAAGCCTGCACTCTTCCCTATGTTCCTGCACCTCCAAGAAAAACCCTCACGCCAAATATGGAGTGGAAATAGTGAGGTTCCAATGTCAAAATCACCTCCAAGACAAGGTAAGCCTAGCTGGGATGTAGGATCAGTAAGGGGATCAATACAACAGCAATAAACTCTCCTCTAACACACTGAAATCTACCTCCAATCCCTCAAAAAATCAGAATGCTCAATCACTGGCGAAAGATGTAGCAAATCAACTCCAAATCTTCATCTCAGAACTCCATTGAAGCACACATGTGAATACTGGATGCATCCACCATTAATGGCACCTTTGCGTGATCTTGCACACCTGTAGAATGCCGTTACTTAGGGAGGTTTTCGACTCCAAGAGCCTCAGGTTCGAATCTTCAAACCCTTCACAAGAGCAAACCCTAGCAGAGCTCACAAAGAGAGAATATCAAAACATAGCTCTATTTTTCCCTTTTATTTCTCCTCTAAGATGGGCGTTGGGTTTTAGGAGGGAACTTTATCTTTTTAAATTCATTTTTATCCCTCTAGGGATGGGCGCCCATGTCTCCAAGTGACCCCTTTTGATACATTATCCATAAAGTCACTTTTCCATTAATATTTATAAAGTCCTAATTAAATATATAAGTTATAACTTCAGATTTTAAAATAAATATGAAGACGGTGTCGGAATGCCTTGATCTTTAGCTCGTTGGAAAGGTCTCGACAAGATGCATCTAACCCCACTCTGAAAATCCCGAACTGACACCGAACCCGCACTTACTAAAAATAGTAAGTAACAGTCAAGAGCAACAGAGCCAACTCAAAGGGTGCCAACTGGATCCACTGATCTCGAACCACAACTCTATCACCAACAAACACCTCCACAGCCAAACTAACCACAGTTCCCTAACCAAACTGCTAGTCCGCGGGAATCCAATGATGGACTAACCATGAAGATGGACACAAGGAGGTTACTGGAGATATGAGGGAGCAGAATAAGTCTAACTTAAAATTAGAAGAAGATTTCAGGAAACTAGAAGCCACCTTCACTGCATAGAAGCCACCCATGTCCATTTTGGGCCTCCAATGCAATGGACAGATATTGACAAGGAGTAGGTGCAAAATCGAAGGGACAATGTCCAATAAGGGATGGATGAAAACCTATGTTACATGGAGTTTTAGGGATGGGGACAATAGGGTATGATGAGATATGTTTTTAGTACAACAATTTTTTTCTTGGATTTAGGAAATGGAGATGGCAAATATATATATAATTTTGTTTTCAAATTATTTAAGTTTGAGCTAGTTTATAATAAAAAAACTTTTTTCTTTATAGCTAAGAGCCTAAGAATATAGTTTAAAAACTCAATGACTTAGCAAAACTCGGCAAGCCCAAATTTGATTTGGACTAAACAACTCAGCAAAAACTCGCCAAAACTTGGCAAGATTTCCAAACATTAAACCTAAAGCACAAAAAACCACCCTCAAGTTTTTTGCAAACAAGCACAAAACCTAAAACACAAGTACACCGATTCACATAATAATTTTTCTAACCTATGGTTTATCTCTCACAATCAAACATCGATTACATACACGAATCAAATTGCAATAACAAAACCCTAAATCATTGAAAAATTGCATCAAGCACAAAACCATGGTGGAGTTGTCACTTTTTTGCAGGAAATGCATGGTTGTCACGTTTTTGTAGCAAATGTATGGTCGTTGTATTTTTGCAGCAAATGCATGGTGGAGTCATGGGATTGCAGCCAGAATAACACTTTTTTTTATTTGTAGTAGAGAGTTTTTTTAATTTGCAATTGTGAAGGTTTTTTTAAGTTGCAATTGCAAATGTTTTTTTATTTGCAATCACGAGGGTTGTTTTATTTGTAGTCGCGATGACATCTAACAGCCACGGGAACGGCATTTACATATGCAATCGTGTTTTGGGACACGAACAAAATATCAAACAGCTACACGCTAGAATCAGTTGTGATTTGCAAAGATGTGATTGATGGGTTTTCAGATTGAACTCACAAATTTTTGGCAAGTTTTTCGCCAAAATTTTGGGCAAGTGACTTGGGAGCTGATTTGTTTCACAAAAACTCGTGAGTCAGCAAGTTTTTAGGCAATTTTTTAATCTATGCCTAAGAGTATGAACATTCAACATTGAAACATTTGAAAATTGAAGTTTATGAAGTGAAATGTGAAATAACAAACATTAAACATTCAAATGAAATCTCAAATCAGAAACTGCAGGAAATGACTAGGGTTGAATTAAAAATATGAAAGTTCAAAACTTCTATAGCTGTTTCATAATCCAAAAAATTATATTCTATTGATCTAAGAGCCTAAGAGTATGAACATTCAACATTGGAACATTTGAAAATCAAAACTTATGAAGTGAATTCTGAAACAAATGAACATTGAAAACTCAAATGAAATTTGAAATGAGAAATTGCAGGAAATGGCTAGGGGTTTCCTAAACCTGCAGGAGAAGGCTAGGGGATTTCAAAAACTGCAGGAAACTTTGGGGATGCTTCCAGAAGTCCCCTTGAGCATTTTCTGTACCAGGTATGACATCCTTAAAAAATGATCAGGGACAACTAGGAAAAGTTCATAGCTGTCCCTGAGTATCAAAAATGGCTAAACAAGGGAGGGGCATGGGGGTTAGGGCAGCAAACTGTCTCCAGGAACATAGATATAGACTTTATATATCCCAAACAATTAAATTCGTTCATTTCATCATGAGTTTTTCTCCTCTATCATGTATGCTGTAATATTCATCTCTTTTGGGGTATTTGTGAAATCCTATGGGGTTCATAGCTTCATAAACATTGAATGACAATTAAGTGATTCAATTTGTCTTCATAAACTAATGCAGTCTAGGTAAAGGGGTCTAGCTAAAGACTACCTAAACCTAGCAACCCACTCTCTTAAACATTCACACAAACCAATTGAGAAAACCAAAATTGTTTCTATTTGCATTAATCTTGTCATAACATGCCAGTGTGACCTGCTTGGAGTAATTGCTTTGTTAGGATCAACGCGCTCATGTATAATCCATTGATGTTGGTGTGATCTTCATTGATAATTGAGTTGGCCTTAATTCAAATGTTTACATCTTGATAGGGTACCATCGTAGCCCTTAGGATAAAGTGTTGTTGTTATAATGTGGCAGATTTGGGATTTGAAGTTTTTGGATTTGAGGTGTGATTTTGGATTTGGATGGGGGATGTTGGATGTGGAATTAGGTGATTGATGTTTGTAGGATTTAGATGGAGAGGTTGACAATTTAGATTGGGTTGGAGGATTCTTGACTCGCCATACTTGGGATGGTGGATTATGGAGTTTGGATTTTAAATTATGGAGGTTGGATTTTGGATTATGATGGTGATTAGGACCAACATTCTTATACAATTTGGAAGGCGGTGGACACCTATTATATGCGAGGTGCTTCTTTCGATGTGGCTCCATGTTTTGAGTGATTGCTTGATTTGAATATTTTACTTCATTTGATTTGATTGGTCCACTTTGCTTCGGGACCCATATTGCTTTTATGTATCTTCCTTGATTTTTGGATTCATTTGCCTTTGATGTTTGATTTGGATCTTTTGCTTTGCATGTTCTACAATTTTGTTGGTCCCAATCAATGATGGGTTGAGGATGTGGAGGATAAAGTTTGATGGAAGGGAGAGTGGAGGTGGAATTATTATTGGTAGCAAGCTTATTGTAGGGGCTATGAATGGTCCCTGTCTCAATGCTTTCATTGGATGAAATTGTCTCAGTGATCGCTGAAGTATCACTAACACCATTAGATTATTTAGATGATTGATCTCTGATGCCTTGACCATGGCTGATATAGATTGTGATAGGCTCTAGGATGCCTTGCTCATGAAGGCCCAAGAACGAAATCCATGCTTACATCTTCCTATTGTCTCTACGGTGTAGGCAATGGCTGATATAAACTTGTATTTTGACTCTTTCCCTTGGTGCAAACTCTACAATTTTGCACAATGTTCTTCACATCTATATTCATCCTTGACCAATAATAGCTCTCACACAGTTGTACCAATGTTTTGTCCATGCCAAAATGTCTAGCTAGACCTCCAGTATACTTCTCTTTCACCAAATTCTCCCTCATTGAACTTTGAGGAATGCACAAATGTTGTTCTTTGAACAATAAGCCTTCTTGAATATAACATTCCAGCCATGGAGTTTTGCCCTCTTGCGTGCTGCCCAAGCTTCTATCAAATCTTAGTCATCCTTATACAACTCTCCCTTGCAATCAAATCTAGCAACTTCCACTCTCATTTCATTCAACAAAAGACATCTCCTACTCAGTGCATTGGCTACCCTATTTGATCTACCACTTCTATTTTTTAAAACAAATGAAGAAATTCAACTCACTTCATGTGCTTTTGGCTCAACTTACCTTGGCTGTTAACAAACTAATGTGCTTGATGATCCATGAATAGAGCACATTCTTTAGGTAGCAAATAGTGCCTCCACTTAAGTTCTTGAACAATTGTGTAAAACTCCTGGTCATAGACCAAATATTTCTTCTTAGCTTAATTTAACTCCTCATTGGAATAAACAATGGGCTTACCTTCTTGACTCAAAACTCCATCTATTGCTGTCCCACTTGCGTCACAGTACACTTGAGATACTTTATTGAAATCCGACAATGCTAGAACTAGTTGTTCCGTCACTTTCTTCTTCAAGCATTGAAATCTCTTCTCTGCTGCAACTGTCTAATTAAATTCACTCCTACAGCCCTTGTCTGTCTCCATGATGGGTGCACATATGCCCGTCATGTCCCCTTCTTGAGCGTAAGCCTTTCGAAGACCCTTAGCCTATCTTTTTAATTTCCTGTAGGCTATTGGGGTGAAACCAGGGAAATAGTTTAATAATTAAACTTTAGTTGTTAAAAAAAGTAACTTTAAGTTAAAAAATAACAACTTCTGTTTATTATTAAAAAATGTTGTTTTTAAAAAGTGAGTTTATAAAGTGTCGCTAGGAGTGAGGTGCAAAAGTAATGACACTTTATGACACTTAGTGGAGAGAAAATAGGAAAAGTAATTAAAAATTTATTATTTTCTCTCAAAAGGCTATTTAAAGGGGTTTTTTCTTTAGAAAAGCTTCTTCCTGGCTAATTCATTTCATTTTGCTCTGAGTAAGAACTTGAGTTCTTCTATTCGCTCGAGGACGAAAACTCTTTGGTGAATCTAGTTTCGGGGACGAAAACACTCCTAGCTGGTTTGTGTTATTTCACCCAGAAGTCACCATTGTGTTGAACATTGAAGTTTTTCCAGTTTGCTATTTAAAATGGAGATTTTAGATGTGTTTTGATTCCAAGTCTGTTTCCTAGGGTTTCAATTTCAAGCGTATGAATTTTCAGCTGATGATGAGCTAATATTTGCGATGTTACCCCAAGTTTCCGGGACATGGACAATAGGGGAGGGGGGGACGAGTTTCGGGGACAACTTTTTTTTGGGCCATTTTTGGGGACAGCAGGGGATGACAAAGGGAACGACTATATAAAAAATAGGGAAATTTTTAAATATATACAGAAATTTCAAATATTCATATGATAACATTGATAAAACATTCATCATATACATTATAGAATCATAGATCCTTAATACACAACATTTGTGTTGAATTGAGAGTTAACATGAGAGTCGAACAAATTAGCAAATGTCAAAACTTAATTGCTTTCATAATTCATTGTCAATATGCATGTGATATTAAAAATTTAAGTTTGTTGTTCCTTAAATACTCCTTGTGACTTCCATCATAGGCATGGGCTATCAGACATGGATGAGAAACAACTGGAGATATCGAAGGAGAAATATTCAATGTTTGAATTGATTCAATTTTCGTAATGACCCAACTAGTTAACCTCAACCACCCAGCAGTATGGTTGCGTTGGACATAAACAAATTTGAAATTATATGCCCATTTAAATTGCTTTTTATATTAAGTTCAAATCTTATGTTCTCAAATTTATATTTATAAAACAACTCTATATAGATGCCTGCAAGCTGGTCCCAAGATGGACAGTAAACAAACTTAATCTTTCATGCATGTGCTCTCTAATGATGTGGAAGTGTTAACTTATTCATGAAACACTGAATTTCTTTCCAATGTGAGGACACTAATTGTCATAGAATATAAAAGTTGGTTGTTCCAGTCATATTCACATATCCCTCAAAATTCTGTGCAGATTGCATCACAAGATGCACTAACTGTTGCCTTATACTATTCTTTGGTCTAGGAAAGTGCATATGTGGTCTGCTTCTGTTCTATCCAAGAAATTGCTTTCAATTCATGATTTAAGACAAAGTCTATTACTGTTTCATTATTGTCAACAGATCCAAGGTAGCTTGTGATTGAGAGCTAGTCAAATTGAGCTTGTTGTTCCTCAAATACTCTATCAAGTTTGTTATTCCTTAAATATTAGCTAAAAAAATGTTGCTTTTTGTTGGGGACAGCCTGCCGTCTCCAGGATGGCAGCCCACCCCCTTTCATTTTCTGGGACATCCCCAAGTTTCCGGGACATCCCCTGCAATTTTCTAGATTTTAGGGGCAGCTCGGGGATGTCCCCTAGGCGTCCCCACATCCCCAAAACGTTCCAGACACAGGGACGCCCCAAAAAACGCTGGGGACACGTCCCTGGGTTTCCCTGAATATTTGTGGAGTTGTTTTGAAGCCGTACTATTTAGATTGTATGTTGGGCCGTACACTTCATGACTAGGTTGTACTGTTTATTGCTGGCCGTACCTTTGTTGGGTACACAAGCTCCTGGTTGCACAGTTTCCTTTCTTCCTGGGCATTAGATGTTGCTGGTCGTACAAGGGAAGAGGGGGGTGGTGAAGTTTTCTAGTGAAGGCGCCTCCTTTTTTATGCTAAAAATAGACCAAACTGCTGGTCACACCACCTACAGGTACTCCTGTACCATATTTTTGCTAAACTGTACCAGTTTGACGGGTTAAAAGGGGTTGTACTGCTGTGTGGAAGGGTATGTACCAGTTTATAACACCTGCAACAGTCTCAACTAATTCCCAGCAGGCCGTAAAGACATTATGAGGCCGTGCAAGTGCAACAAGAGGTTTGTATAGTTCTGATTTGACATTGAGCAGAGTTTCAGTGGGCAGTTTCAGACTTTATGAGTTAGTTTCAGTCATTAAGGGTGGTCTTCATCAGCAAATTAGTGCGTGTTTCAGAGAACTCCAGCCTCCCAGTTTATGTAAGCTTCATTTCTTACATTTTCTACTGTTTTGGACTAATATGTGAATTTGCAGTAGTGTGATTAGCTGAGTAGAAAATAAAATCAGTTTATTGCAGCCAGTCTATTTATTATTTGAATATCCAATAGTGCATTTAATGTTTAATTGTTATCCGGATGGTAGTATCGCCGAAAGTATGCATTACATGATCATAATTGTAAAACCGGATGGTATACCGCTGATAGGTGCATTTCAATATTGTAGGCTCTGGATGGTTAACCGCTAGACTTAGATGCATTTCATAGCCCGTTTTGGCATCAAACAAGCTTGCATTGCCATCAACCATTTTGGTTTGATCAAGCTTAAGTTATTATGGCAGTGGCTCTGCATTTATATGCATACTTGTCCTTTGAAGAGGTGTTGATTTGGGTCAGCTCTGCTGCCTGCATGCTCTGGTCGTCTTGCTGCTTTTTCATTACAACAATGCATTCATCTAGATAGTTGTGTGTGTGTCCAAAACACCGTATGCTCTCACCTTGCCCATATTGGGAACTTGGTGATCAGAAAGTGTCAGGACGTTGCATTTGCATTTATATATTGCAAAAAACATCAAAAAATTGGTGTGGGTCTTTACAATGCCACTAATTTTTTTTTTGTAAAAACTTGCCAAACCGTGGAAACTTCTTGCCTCTAACATGCTCCTTGGTGATGGCCACTCCACAATAGCTCTTACTTTTTCAAGGTCCATCTATAGACCTTTTTGTGAAAATTCAAAACCCAAGTACACTAACTACTTCATTAAATTGCACTTTTTCAAGTTGATCAACAACTTCTATTCTTTCAGTCTATGCAAACCAAGCCTTAATTGTATCAACTTTCAAGTGCTCTTCCCTTGTTCTACTAAATATCAAGATATCATCAAATAAACAATTACGAACTTACCAAGAAATGGTTTCAGCACTTTGTTCATTAGTCTCATGAATGTGCTTGGTACATTTGTCAATCCGAATGGCATAACAAGACACTCATACAACCCATCCATTGTCTTGAATGCGGTTTTCCACTTGTCTCTCTTTTTAATCTGGATTTGGTGACATCCACTCTTCAAATCAATCTTTGTGAAGTACTTAGCTCCACTCAAACAATCCATCAAGTCATCCATCCATGGCAATAGAAATCTGTATTTTATAGTTATCTTGTTGATAGCTTTTGGATCCGTGCACATACACTATTCTCCATCTTTCTTGGGTGCTAGTATAGTTGGTATTGCACATGGGCTCAAACTCTCCTTTATCCAACCTCCCATAACTACTGTACTTGCCCCTTCACCTCCTCATTTTCCCCCTGTCTCATCCTATATGTTGCCTTGTTTGGTAAGCTTGATTCAGGAATTAAATCCGTATGGTGGCTAATGCTTTTCATGGGTGGCAACCCATCCAACATGTACTCTTCTTTTTGTTGTCTCCATTGTGTCCAATTTGGTTGTAACACCTCTCAACATCTCCCCTATATCTAGAACTCTAGGTGCTTCTGATCTTCCTCTATGCATCATGTCTTCTCCTCGCTACTTTTTGCAGTTGCAAGACACACACACCTACAACAAATATTCTAGAGCTTCTTAAGACACAACTCATCAAGAAACCTTGCTCTAATACCAATTGATACAATCTAGGTAAGGGCTCTAGCTAAAGACTATCTAAACCTAGCAGCCCACTCTCTTAAACATTCACACAAACCAATTGAGAACACCAAAGTTGATTCTATTTGTGTTTATCTAGAAAAATCAGCAATTATAAGGATTTACAAACATGCTGAAAGGATAAATTAATTGGTTACACACTCAAAAATAAGTCTAATGCTAGTTTGTGGCTTCTATGAATGAACTATAGATTTAAAATTATCTCGTCTATTCTTCTTTGTTATGTTCTCTTTGACTCCTTAATTTAGCCTCCTTATAAAATCTCCTTGATGCCTTTTTCCAAGCCCTAGCCCTTACAAATTCTCTTCTTGATCGAACACATCTCTTGCATTCTTTCCCTGATCGTAGTGGAAGGGATTTCATTGGTTGTAGAACAACAATCAACCATCAATGATAACTCTTTGATGCCTAGATGTGATTGGAACTTCTAAATGCCCTGTTGAAGATCTTCCATAACCATCAGTGAGTAGCAACAGAAAAAATACCCCACAAAGAATATGAATCGTTGCCCTCTCAAAGAAATATGATAGGTGTGGCAAATAAGAATGAGCAGCAACCAAATCGTGACGTTTTGACTACCTATCACCACCCATGCCAGAAAAGACTGTCTCAGCCTCGTTAAGAAGTTGATTGATTGCTAGGTGGAACAATGACTACCAACAAAATGCATGAGATCATTGTATATCTATTTGGCATTGATTATATTGCTAAAAGCAATGATAATTTACATGAACTAATCGACCCATCCTATAAGTTATCGTCAAAGGTCTGTAGCATGTTATCATGTTGCCTGTAGTAGTCTAAAGAGTGCTTGTAGCAGCTCACAAACATGTGTAGCAATCTTCAAGATGCCTAAAGCAATCTCCAAGATGCTTGCAGCACACTATCGAATGCTTAGAACAACTTTTTATATGCTTGTAGCAGCCAGCAGATGTCCTGTAACAACCCATTCTATGCCTGTAGCAACCTTTCGAGCATGCATGCCGATGAAAACCTTCCAAACAAAAACAAACAAAACAAAATGAAGCTGATTATTTATTTAAAATCTATTCTACTATTGTTTTTGGTGACACAAGATTGCTCATGGACCCGGATGCTCTTGCATCGTATACACTAGATGACAGTTAAGTGATATAATCGCTCATTTTCCATAATTGGAGGAACATATTTGAATGTATAGCTCAATGATCACTTCTAATTATAATTTTGTGAAAAGTTACATGCACGATTCCATCCCATGGTCCTAGAAATGCACATCTTGAAGGAAAATTTCCATTTGTAATTGAAAACCACATCATTATTTTGTTATATCAGGTTCTATTGTCGAAGTATCTAGACACCTTTTGCTGGTGCTGTTGATTGATTCTCTTGTGCTTATAGATGACATTGTTTTAAACTTCTACTATCTAACTTCCTTTGTTGATCTTATCTTCTGCATACACACATTTCATATTATGCTTGTGCATACACACAGTCTGAGTGACCGGTTTCCTTGACTACATTCTATTCCAGAAAAATATCAATAATTTCTTGAAGACATAAAAAAACCTCTGAGTTGAAGTACTGAAAGACCTTTGATGTGCAGGTTCTCTTTGACTGTTAACAAAGTCAAAATAATTTAGTAATACTTGATTCCGTACCAATGTATTAAATTCGCTTACTGTACATGATACCTTTATATATCTTGCTGAATATGGGACTTCTATTTGAATTATCAAGCTTTGCAATATTTGATCTATTTATTAGCAAAAATAACTTGTAGCATATTAGGCCTAAGGGGTTGTGTAAAGGTAATGAGAGCACTTGTAAATGCATGACCCATGTTGAAATTCCCTTCACCGCAATAAGCTGGTCCATAATTCCAGCAGAGATATGATAAGGTTGTGGTGTAAGTGATTATGGAATTCAGGCATAACCCTGGTTTACAGATCTTAAGAATGCAATCCAAGATTATCTTACTCATGATTCACCAAGCAGAAAAAAAGCATACAAACTTGTACATTAATACTTTCAGGCATTGGGAAATCTAATGCATATTTTTGGCTATGTAAATTGCATGACCTCATAGGTAATTGTAATTGACAGTACTTGAATACATTTCCTCTTGTAATGGTTTTGAGTTGTGTTTCAGGTTTGCTCGAGTGGGCTCTATTGTTCTAGCCCTCCATGATGCAAGCGATGTGTTCCTAGAAGTGGGCAAGATGTTCAAATATAGCGGTTCAAACATTATTCCAAGCATCTCCTTTATTCTTTTTGTGATTTCTTGGATTGTACTCCGCCTCATTTACTATCCATTTTGGATCCTTTGGAGCACAAGGTAAATTTAACCTTGAATTGAGATTTTGTGCTGTTGATCATTGTTTTTACTCTTTAAGAATATAATTGGAGACACTTCTTTTTTGTAGAGGAAACTTTTTTAACTAGTTCAGTTGCCTACTTGCACACATAGAAGCACACAAGTTAAGTGTATATTGTTGGAAGTTTCTACATTTTTGTGCCTCTAATTTTTTTGAGATTTCACAAATGGTGGTCTATTACAATGTTTCAGGAAAGATTTTCTAATGTTCAGTTGTTTTTTTCCATGATCTAAAGGAGATGCATCGATATTTTTACTTGCTGACAAATGATGCTCTTTATAATTTGTTGTTACAGACCACCATTGGGTACCTGCATGTACATATTAAATAAGAGCCTTTTCTGAGACATGAATGATTCTGCTAAGTCTTCAGGGTGTGGATTGGAGTAGCCAACATCAAACTTATTGTGGCAATCCTCTATAGGTGCCATTATTTTCAACAGCAACATCCTGTTGGGAATTAGGCTCACTAATTTATGGCTCTAACTGACATCACCAGTTCATCATATACATTACACAATATTCTCAAATTATTAAGAAGGGGCTTAGAACAAATATTAATATATTATACAGACCAAATGCTCTTTATGGGATACCAAATCACCACTAAGAATAGAGGAGAACAAATATATTCCCCATGTAGTATCAAATAAGTCTTATGCATGTATTAATTATATTCTAAAATATCTGATACATAATTAACAAAATATAATAATACCACTGAACAGCATCTTGGTCTTACTCTTTGATGAGCAATGTGGATATCTTTCTTTATTATGGAGGAGTGGCTTGTCTTATCCAACATTGTTACCACCTTAGAGTTACAATACTTGCCTTCGATGAACACTCCCAAGTATATGTAGCTTTGGACCTGTAGAGCATCATCTCATCAGAATGTTTTAATTGCCGTCTTTGGACTTTGTTGTCCATGTGAATTGTGATCCCTATTATGACCTTTATTCTGACTTTCTGAGATATTTTGTTATTCTGTCTTCTGGATGCCATCCTACTTGGGGACTTCAAGGCTCATACAAGGACATGGCAGATTGCTCTCAATGACATGATCAAGGATGAGCCATAGGTTAACTGAGCATTTAATACACATATCAAACCCAATCACTGTTATGGAAGACATGTTGAAATGAGCGAGTCAAATGGCTTTTTTTTAATTTTCAATGGTATTTCCCTCTCTTTGAGGTTTTTTTTTTGATTGGTAATGTAAGGATATTTAGGCTGGCCCACTCCAGCGGAGGTCACAAGGGGGACCTCCTCCCCATCTACATTAGAGCGTAGGATCCACTTAAGAGCCACACATACTCTCGAATCCACTTAAGAGCCACTGCATGGAATCGCACTAGAAACCACAAACCACCAACGGAACCACCACGGAAGTCCAAGAGCCGCATCTTGAAGTTCCAAATATAGGTGTTACTTGGGGGATTTGAACTTGGATCTCCATCTTGAGAACCTTATGGCCTTGCCATTAAGCCCAACCCCTTTCACCTCTCTTTGAGGTTTGTTGTTTATTAACTTATTATAGATTCGAGTAAAGGGAGATGCTAGCAACTTGATAATGATCCAATCAATCTTTCTCTAATTTCATATATTCACAACTTCTGGAATACAGACAAGCTTCTGACTGCACACTATGCTTACCTTGTGTTTTCTCTATTTGGCCCTCCCTTGACCTCTGCTCAACCTGTGTAGCTCCTACTTACATCACAATTGAGTTTGATTACCCTATATCCTGGTTCCAAGAGCTGCTTCCTAATTTTTTTTCTCTACAGAAAGTTTAACTTCTGCCCCATATCCTATTGGCAAGCTACTTAATAGTCCTTTCCATACACAGTTTGCTCTACCAAGCCTGCTCAGCCACTGGACAAAAAAAAATGTAGGTTTTAGCAATGAGGAAGGATCTCTCATATGTCCTGCATTCTTTCCCCCAGAGCTTTTCATACACCCTCCTAGCACTAAAGCATTGCCTTCCTAACATTAATTTCCACATTTAGTCTGCTTTGGTATCTGCTCTTTATGGGATGTTCAGGGACTGTTTCTCATTCTTGTCTCTTTATTACTGTTCTTTTGTGTTTTCTATGGTAGTAGCTTTATTTGAAGGCCCAATTTTAATATTTGCACTAGCAAAATAATTTGCCTCTAATCAACTTCCTGTATACATTGTGAAGGCCCTAACTTATCCTATTGCTGTCCAAATTTTGTAATGTTTTTTGCTTTGGTTTTTCTGCCTCTTGTCCCTGTCAAAGAATTATCAAGTTATTCTAATTTGTTAGGGAACCCATAACACTGATCAGTGAAGGGCGTCATTCTTGCATGAGGATTCTTGATGTTCTAAAACCTGCTGAGGGATCCATTAGCAATTAATAAGAGTTCTGACTTATGTTCTCCTGGTTTCTTTCTCATTCTTTGTCTCTTATTATTGGAGAATCATTGCAAAGACATATTTCTTATATGGTCATTAAGGGAGTAACTAGGGTTGGGACCCCTTTGGAAATAAATACAATCTGTTCATTTGGTTCAATGTAACATAGGAAGACCCTAGTATTATGAAGGACTATCAATATTTTCCTTACTGGTACCTCTGATTGAACAAATTTCTGCTGTTGATGTTTTTGCTTACAGGTGCCATGCTCAGTTCTGTGAATTAGAAGAGAGTGAGGTAGACCTTTGGCTATGTTATAGTGCTCAGCAGGAGTGCTAAGCACTCAGCAAATTCAACTTAGTGTAACTTGAACTTTGATAAGATCAAGGTCAAGTGTTTATGTATTTTTTCCCAAGTTATTATAGATTTACACGTTCTTATGAATTTTTGAGCCTGTTTTTGCAAGTGCAATAAAAAAATTATTAGTAGGTTCTTACCATTGCAATCCATTTGTTGGAGCATGTAAAAGAAAGCCAAGAAAAAGATCATTTAAGGGGCACACATCAACATTTTCCTGATGTTAAGTGGCCTTTGAAAGTTACACAGCCAAGTGACAAGAGTAGAGAAGATTTTCAACCAGATACTTGAGGAGATATCTTCCACACTAAGTTGCCGGTTCTGGTTCGGATCTTGGTTCGGGTCCATGGGTTTGGTTTGTGGATTTGGCCAAAATTTTTTTGGGGGTTGGGTTCATATATATATATATATCAAGTGACAAGAGTAGAGAAGATTTTCAACCAGATACTTGAGGAGATATCTTCCACACTAAGTTGCCGGTTCTGGTTTGGATCCTAGTTCGGGTTTGTGGGTTTGGTTTGTGGATCCGGCCAAAATATTTTTGGGGGTTGGGTTCATTTTTGGGTTCATATATATGTGTGTGTGTGTGTGTGTGCGCGTGCGCGCGCAGCCTAAAAGCAAGAATTAAATGTAGAAAAGTAGGAATTAAGTGTAAAACACCACATAGCATCATATAATCAACAAAACCACCATAAACTTGAATATCATAAAACATAAAAATTTAAATATTGATTGCTCAAATGCCAAGTTCAATATCAAGATTCAAAATAATAATATCAAGTTCAACAATCAATTTTCAATGTCAAATGACAAATGTCATCAATCATATGGATTTGCTAAATCCTCCACATCATCATCATCAACATCTTGGACATTAGTTGACACAGGGACATTTGAAGAACCACAACCAACGCCACTGCCACTTGCTGAAAAAGTGCGCTCGCTCTCTGATCCCTCAAGTGCAACATGTTGGGAATGGGCACTACAAACATCCAAATCAGTTTGCTTTGGCTCCACATCCCACAACTTTGATTCCCCTTCCTTACAGTCATGTTGTTTGTGCGAAAGGAGGCGCAAGTTGGAATGCACATAGACTAAGTTCTCCGCCTTTTTTGAGTGCATCGGTTGCGCTTTATTGAGTGGATGAAAGAGTATGTGCTCCAATTCCTCTTAGATGCAGATGAACTAGCAACCTATGAAGACAAAGTAGAGAGAAAGACTTAAAGTAAAAACTTATAAAAATTATAAATGAATTATGAAACTTCAAAGTTTAAATTTTTAAAAGACTAAAGATAAAAAAATAGAAATTTAGTAAACTTACTAGTGATAAAACTTTGATTGCGAGAGGTTGTAGGTGCCGTAATTGTTGGCCATGAAAGTACCACCAATTGTGAGCATCTTTCTTGAATTTATCACGAAGAGCCTCAATGCTTTGACCATTGGAGTGTACAAAATCAGTGAACTCATTCGTGACCATATCTTGCAATTTTGGATCAGGGAAGAGTCTACGAAATGCTGCCTTGTACCCTTTATCCACTTCATAATCTCTCCATGGGGGAATCCTATTTGGCACGGCAAGAATCTCAACACTATAATATTTTGGAGTCAATGCAAATGCAAGAAGATGTAGCAGGGGTGTCATTGTGCTCCATCTATCTTCAATAATATTGTGCACTTGTTTGAAGAAAATTTCTTGAGGATCTTGCTCCTCCTCATTTATGATGGTCTTTATCTTCTCTATCATTGAATCAATGCCATCATATATCTCCCCCATGCAAGGCTTGTTCATGTCAGTATAATGCCTAGTTCCATGGGGACGCGTCCCCCCCCCTAAAATACAGCCGTCCCCACGTCTCCCCGTTTCCGAGACGGGGAGACTTCTGGGAAACATCCCCACCATCCCCCACCATCCCACCGCCGTCCCCCCACCGTCCCACCACCGTCCCCTGCCGTCCCCCGCCGTCCCCCAGTTTTGCCGATGTATTTCTTTGAGGCATTCTGTCAAACAGTTCACGTGCTTTGTCTATGCTTCCACATTTTGCATACATGTCTATGTTAGTTGTGGAATTTGGCTTTACACCAGCCAATTGCATTTGCTTTAAAATTTCTAAAGCCTGTTCAACATATCCATTTTGTGCATATCCTGCAATCATTGCAGTCCATTAGACCACATTTCTTTGAGGCATTCTGTGAAACAATTCATGTGCCTTGTCTATGCTTCCACATTTTGCATACATGTCTAATTTATAACTAATTTATACAACTTATAGACTTCTACAGTTATACATCTTTTTATAACTAATTTTTCAAGTACTATATGTATTTCAGCGCGCCGCTCCCCCGCCGCCCCCCCGCCCCGCCCCCCTGCCGTCCCCCGCCGTCCCCAAATTTAGGCCCCCCCCGTCCCCGAACCCGAAACGCATCCCCTGCCGTCCCCCCGTCCCCATCCCCGAAACTCCGTGGAACTATTGTATAATGAATCATGCTCAAAATGGGCTCAGTGAAACTAAGGAGATACAACACACGATCCCACCAAGAGTCCTCTAGGATCATCCTCTTAACATTTGATTCCTTGTCAGTGTTGCTTTGCCTCCATATGGACCAAGTATGCCTAATAACCATGTTGGAAAGAGCCTCTTTGACCTTCACAAGCCGTCTCAAGACGATTGTGTTTGAGGCACAATGTGTCTTAGCAACCTATTGAAATATCAAAAATAAAAAATAAAATAATTAAAATTTAAACATTTAAAAACAAACTCTAAAGAAGAATTAGAATATGTGAAATTAAAGCATATAATTTATATTGCTTCACTTACCTGCAACAACTCCAATGTAGAAAATGATCTAAATATGCTTTGCAACATGTGGTGGTTGGTGATGAACATTCGTATCTCCTCGGCCTCTGCGTACAACTCTCTAATCCAATCATTTTTTTTCCACATCACAAGGTGTCCAAAAGATATGTGAATACCGTTCCTCAACCATCAACCCAACAGCTGTACAATTTTTTGCGTTGTCCGTTATCACTTGAACAACGTTACGAGGTCCCACATCCTCAATGGCTGCAATGAGGATGTTAGCAATAAAATTTCCATCCTTCACCTCCCCCTCACAATCCATTGCTCTCAAAAACATTGCCCATTTAGAGGACACTACAATGACATTCATCAAAGGCCGATTTTTTACATCTTTCCATCCATCGAAGACAATCGACACCCCTGTCTCAATCCATGAATCTCTTATGGGCTTCAATGCATCTTCTACACTCTTGACCTCATTTTCCAATAAGGTGCCACGCACCTTCTCATAACCCGGGCCCTTATACCCTTTTGGAGCCTCATTAAAAATTTTCATCATGTCTTTCCAATATGGTGAGCGAACAACATTGAATGACAAACCATTTGCATAAATGCATCTGGCTATATGTTGGTCAACAATATCTCAAGCCTCATTTTGAAATGATGTTTCCAAAGGTTCCTTTGGTCTCTTGTTTGGAGTGCTTGTGGGTTGCTCTTGAGGAGTGACCAAAAATGGGTGGCTCTCTACCACAACAGTGGGATTTTAGATGGAGGCTTCATTCCTTGAGTTTTACTTTTTTTTCTTTGGTAAATTTGCTAATGCTTTACAACCTGCTACTTCATCTGTTGCTTGTTGCTCCATGATATATGCCATCACTTGCTTTGGTGGTATAGGTTTTTTATTCTTCCTGGCAAGCTTTGATGCCCATCCCAAGGGTGTTACACAAATGGATTTTCACCCGACTATATGAACTAGAATATTGCACATCACACCCATTGCATCTCCAAATGTACCCTCACCACCTGGAACCGGTTGTATCATTTCAACATACTTCCAAAGAGGTGAATTTGGATCAATTTTGAATTTAGATTGGCTTGTGGAGCTAGAACTAGCTACCATTGTAATTCCTGTGGTGTGGCAATAAGCTTTGTAAACAAGACATTCAAAACAAAAACAAAAAAAACCTAGTTTAATATGTTAACTAGTTAAGCATAGTGATACATTCATATAAACTAAGATTTTTCAAAAAAACAAGAAGTTGAAAAGAGTTTGTTGTTTAAAAATGCAAAAATAAAATAAAAAATAAAACCCTACCTTTTTGCAAAAATCTCCTCTAATCTTTTTGGCAGCCTATAAACACTTGCAAATGTGTAGGAATAGTGGTGCAATGGATTTTCAACATTCAAGAATCAATCTTCAAGCCTCTTTGTTCAATCACAAACAAATATGGAAGTTCAGCCACAATGAAAACTATTTGTGTTTTGCAAACAAAATGAGTTAAAATGGCTTTCATTTTGTGTTTAAAATGTGTTTTTAGGGTTGCCTTTTCATTTTAGGGTGAATTGTCAAAGTCAATGAGTCTTAAAATATTAAAAAAACAAAAATAAAATAAAAACTCGTTTTTTGGGCGGATGGCTGCCGGGTTTACCGCCGATTCGTCGTGGGTTTGGGTTTTGAGGCCCAGGTTTGCCCGAGTTGAATCCGGCATGTTTTGGGCAGACCCTGTCCGAACCCATAGGTAGACCGGACCGGATCATAGACCCAATTCGAATTGGACCCGGATCCGGCCGGTTCCCAGGCGAATCCGGTAATGTAGCTTCTAGATATAGATGGCCGTAGTTGAGTAGTAGAAACAGTTTGGGTTGCTTCTTCCCTGAATTTTAAGCCTCATTCATGATCTTTAAAGGAAGATTTATGTGCAAGTTTCATTAAGCATATGTATGGACTAAAAGGATTTAAAGTTTCAAATCTACAGTTGCTACCGTTATAACAACTTTACCTAGGTTGGGATAAAGGGAGGTGCCTTTTAGGGTTGGTAGCAGTTCCAAGCCCTTGCAGTTTGCTGAGATATCTCTTTGGATGTTGAAACCAATATGTGGAGAATCTTTCTAAAGATAATGCAATAGATGTTTGTGCTGAGCATATTAGAGTGAATATGATCAGGATTGTGATTGTATGGTATATTCAATGCAGTTCTAAATGGCATACAAGGCTCCAAGAGTGAGGTTCTTGCAGGAAGAAGTTGCAAGGATCATAAAAAATAGCTAGGTGATATCAGGGCCAGAATTGGATTTCAGTAAAGATAGGTTTGTGTAAAGAAAGTTGCCTAAATTATAGTCTAGGACTTCATGTAGTTAATTCTTAAAGGTGACTACATGGTTACTAAACATTAATTTGTATAGAGAGAGCACTTTTAAAAGGTTATGAATGTGGCCTGTTAAAGTTATTAGTGAGCATCCATCTTTAAGTTATAGGTGGATTGTAAGTCATGAGTTATGATCTCCTTCAAAAATCTTGATAAAATTAAGTGGATGGTACTCTTATTGTGGAAGCTCACTCATAAATCTGTAAGGGGTCTTTATCATTGAATTGGTCATTGAAATTTGAAATTAAGTGTTTTGTCGGATTCATTCTTTAAAATAATATATAGGCCGTCACTTTAAGTTATGTCCAAATTGTATTTGACATATGTTTGTAATTTTATGAAGTCCACCTTCAAAGTTAACCATAGTGGGACTGAAGGGATAATTGTTCATTATTTTGTTTCGGGTTCAAAGGGGAATCTTGTTTGATGTATTTAATTCTTGATTGTAATGCATAATGTGCTGTGGGGATTTCCAATCAAATTATGTGCACACCATGAATACAATGTTTAGCTTAAGTTATGTCTAGACGGTGGGATTATTGTTGAGTCAGTGAGACAATAGTTTTTCTAACTGTTAGAAATTGGAAAACGTATGAAACTATTTGTAATGCCAATGAAAAAGTACATTTAGGTCGGGGCCAAACTGCTTTCCTTTTAAGGTTTAACATCTCCTTGTTGTGCAAGCATTGATGTCTGGCATTCATGTGAGCAATTGAACTACTTCTGGTTTATATGTGGAACATGTACAGAAGATTAACAATTCCTTTCAGCCATCTTCTTAATTGAGTTTGTTTTACATTGCTCGATGCCTGAAATTTTATTACTCTTGAAATTCCTTTGGTCAACGACACAGGGATGTGATACCTTGGAGCAAAGGACCATTGTGATTATGAAGTGGTGCAGCATCAAGGAAGATGAATGTTTCCATCGATGGTGAAGGAGGATAAAGTTTACCTTGGGTTTATATATGGTACCTTGCATGAGGTTTTCTCAAAACATTTTTCATTGTTAATGGTAGGCTATGCCATCATGAGAAAAAGTCACTGCCCATGATGGATCATGTCTGATTGAGTGGCAAACTAATCCTGAGAAGTCAAACCACTCAAATTAAGGTTTACTAAGAAGCCGAACCTTGGTTGACTATGGATTATGAAAAGTGACAGATTGAGAAGATTACTGTTTGTTCAGAATCTTTGTCGTCTTGAGTTTAGATTCCTTGGTTTGTAGGCTTTGGTTAAGGGTCTGCCTAGATCTGCCCTCTTAAATGGCTTGTGTGTATAATGCCATAGACAAGGGAGGATCTAACATATATCCTTGGACTTCAAGTTTGCTAGGCAGTTTTGGTCTAATATGGTTCCATGGTATCTTTTGTAGGACTGTCCATTGGAGGGAGTTTGTATATGATGATGCTTGGTTACTAAGGTGTGTTTTCTGTTTGCCCGCTCATTTTTTATTTTTCCATTGCATGATAAGATGTAATGGGACCTTTGAAGGTTCTACAAAAGAACTTTGCTGTAATGACTTATAAAAATTTTGATGCTTATAAATTAAAATTTTACACACCCATTGTGGGGCCCAGTCACATAAGCCCGTCCTCTTACTGATGCCCCAGGCTTCTTGGTGAACAGAGTATGTAATATAAAGCTTTGTTTTCTTGTAGAAAATAGAGAAGGTAGAAATATAGGTGTTCCTCATTCCTTCATTTGCACTCTATTTTACAAGGTGGAACAAGTTGACGTGGTTTTGTGTGGTCAGAGGCATGCCGAATGAGTTACTTCAGCATGATCATGTCAAGGAGGCACTAGATGTACAAGATTGACAAGGCTTGCTCACTACAAAGTATGGAGCAATAGTCAGGCCTCAAGAGGATGTGTATAGGTTGATCGGTATGAGGAGCTTAGAAGATCAAGTTATAGAGTGGCTGGATCGGGTGGTTGACTAGATTCACTCATGCTCCATATCTTCTTATTGCTTCCTTTTTGGATCAAGAGGGGATTTGTCAGGTTTTTGTGATCCAAAGTGTTTTAGTGTATTGTTGGGCATGCTTCTCTTGAAAGATCCCTTACCAAATCTGCCCTGATTTTTCAATTTTGATCCCTTGGCAATTTGTCAAACAGTTGTTGTGCAAACTAATGAATTTTGATTTCCTGACTGCTGTTCTGATTTTTTGAGTTTGTTATTTGATGTTTGTGTGGATATGAAATGGTTTTGATTGCAATATTCACATACCGAATGAAAAGAAATATAACCAACAAATAAACATTGCAATACCACACCAAAATAAGCTTTATTTCTCACTAAACATAAATCTGATTACAAATTCAGAGGTCTGATTTCCACTAAATCAGACTATAACAGCAACCCAAAAACCTTTATAGGACTCAATAAAAAACTATCCAAATGACAATCACATACCTGGGAGCCAATGCTTAATTTGTGGAACAATTAGTAGCTGAAATCCTAATTCCCAACTAGGATTTGGCTGAGAATAACCCCCAAATCGAATTGCCAGCAGGTGAATGCACAAAAATGAGGCTATATGCTCATAAGAAGCCCGATCTGCAAATGTGTCTTGATAAACCACTGCTGCAACCTCTCCAACATGCAATAATACCCTGTAATGAAGTCCAATGACGCCCAAACGGAAACACAGAGTAGATTCCCTTGTTTTGTGAACTAGGTTGTCGTCCAATCCACTGTCTTCCAAGGGGTTTCGTCCTCAGAAGAGCTGCAATCTGCTAAAACCCTATCCAGAGCTCCAAACCTGCACTTAGTTTTGTGAAAAATGAGAATAGAATGCCCAAAAGTGAGCCCAATACATTGCTTTATAGCCTCCATCCTCCTTTTTCCACAAAAAACAATAAAATATTCCCTCCAAGAGGCCACTCCCACCTTGAGGGTCTTTTCTCGTGAAAAGGGAAGTGCCACTTTTTAAAAACAACATTGTGCTACTAGGATGGGGGCACTTTTCACTATTCCTCTTCTAATTCTCTGTTACTATTCACTTTTCATTATTCCTCTTCTAATTTTCTGTTACTATTCACTTTTCACTATTCCATTAAAGCAAACCTTAATATTTTCAATTCAACCCCTGGATTCATCAACTGACACCAAACTGAAGGGCTCGTAAGACTCCCAACAAAGCTCCACTGCCCCTGGATAGGTCCCCTAACCACTCTGCTGACCTACGGGAACCCTGGTAATAGGCCAACCACTGCTCATCTATGTGTCGTCTAGGAAGGGGACATTACAGTCCTCCCTTCCCGGGATTGCTTGCCCTCAAGCAATAACAAATCTGAATACTGAAAATTATTGCCCAATGACAAGAGTCTCCATCCAATCATAACCCAAGTGTTACACATGTCAACAACACAATATAAATGAACAAATGACAAAAGATATCATCTTGAAAATGTGTCCATCCTACCAACATGCCCGTTGCTCCACTCTGATGAAACCAATATCGTACCACAAACCATGAAACAACCTCAATAAAATCCATGTGAAATAATGTACCAATCAAATCAATACCTGGATTCCATACAAAAATATAGAGCCTGCTGTAAAAGATGAAGTGATATCTCATCCAACCACCATGAGACAACCGTCCATGAAGGATGTCCAACAAAAAGATGTATAAATGAACTGTCACATGCCAATACATCAACACATGAAGTCTCTCAACATCGCTGATGTAACCCAGGCCATCGATAAGAATGATATCATAGGTGTCACCAGACCAATGAAAACCAAAGAAATCTATCTCATACTCCATGTCCATCCAAAAAACATACCTCCACACACTCCTAGACCGCTGAATCGCTGATGTAAACCATGAAAAATTAGGAAGTGCTATATGATTCCAACTAGGACAACCACTAATCCATAAGGAGTCTATGAATATGAAGTCACCAATCAACAAATAGATCGCTGCCATGTCATGAGAAATAGGTGACAAACCCAAGGGTGTAGCATAGATGCCATCAACACTCCTCAAAGACAACTCAATAGCTGTTGCAGACCATGCTAAATCTGAAAGTGAAATGGAAACCCAAACAGGACAACCACTTACCAATGAAGAATCCATGAAGATTATGCTACCATCATACCAATGAACAACTATCATATCATAGGGAATAGGTGACAACTCTAAAGATGTATCGTAGATGCCTTCATCACTAACTAAAGATAACTCATGAGTGGCTGATCCATTATAAATGTCATCAATAAAATCAGCATCTCCATCAATGAAATGACCAACATCAACTGCAATTTCAGAACTAGAAGACCTTTGCTTATAATCTTCCATGGAGTGGTGAGTGTTATGAGCTTGTTGAAGATGAAGCTTGGCTTCTTGTGCTATCAGCTTAGCTTTCCTTGCCTTGTCAAGCCATCCTTCAATTATTTCTTGGGACTGTTTTATCTCAGTTTCTCCAAAGTGTCTAAGATCAGTCCTATAATGAGATGCATCATATAAAATA
The DNA here is from genome assembly GCA_027924645.1 of Cunninghamia lanceolata. Taxonomy (NCBI): domain Eukaryota; kingdom Viridiplantae; phylum Streptophyta; class Pinopsida; order Cupressales; family Cupressaceae; genus Cunninghamia; species Cunninghamia lanceolata. The sequence continues at coordinate 3,571,976 of BSBN01000556.1, read as the reverse complement.
CCATGACCCATGCATGCATCTTGTGTACCAATCAAAGTAGAATCAATATCACTCATTTCCCAATGATTAGCGGCTGCAATATCGGGAGAAAGTGAGAATATACCACTGCTGTTCAAAATCAGAAAATTAAGACCGAATCTTTCCCTTTTAACCATGCTTCTCAAGTCATCTATGTTAGAGCAAACGAACATATTCTTAGCTGTCCCATCCTTTATCTCATTCTTTAGTGCCTTAAGCACAATATGTTTATCCCTGTGAGTAAACACTAATATCATCTTGCTGAAGTCTTGGACAAATTTTCCAAGAGATCTCAACCATTGAATACCTAACACCACTTCATTCTCCTTAATGTTGAAAACATCATCTACAAATTCAAAATTAGAGAAATCCTGCTTCTCATCATGTATAAGTGGTGTATGTTACAAGTTTCTTTGGACTGATTTATGACTGTTGTTCTAAAATAAACAAATTTAGTCCTCTTGGAAGAAGCAACATCAAAATAGCTATGTTTAACCAATGCATCATGTAAGCTATCATTTGGAAACTCATTGTCACCAATTACTTCATGAGTAGGGGTTGCAAGTTCATGTAATTGAGAGAGTATAACGCTGTTGTCCCCAACCAGAAAATTAGAGTTATCATACCATTTTGTAGTCCTTTTATCTCTCTCAAAGACCTTCATGTTCCAGGATGCATGCTCTTCATCAAATGCTGGTCCTACGTGAGTCTCTCCATGAAATGTCTTAATGTTGATCCTCTTCGCTACCATATCATGGTGTGGCATAGGGCTGCCATTATGCCTCAGAAAGTCAGACACGTCCTCATACTCAAGTGAGTTATCCTCCACCAATTTAATCATATCTTCTCCTATGAAAGGATGGTTATCAACAAGGGCTGATCCACAAGTTGAATCATGTGTACAATGTGTCATCAATGCTGTCCTAGGGCTGCCAATTGAATTATCATGCACATGTGTCCCTATTATCCGGAAGTCTTCAACATAGGTGTCTTTATTATGAATGATCAAGGAGTCATCATATTCTGAATTCCCTATGTCTTCCTCTTTAAGTGAAATCCTGATGATTGTGTCTGATTCACAAAGTGTTAGCTCAAATTTTCCTTCCATCTTCATTACTTGAATCCTTGAAGCATTTTCGAACAAAGACAAACCATGATCCTTATGATACAAATCAGGTGTACCAAAATTTTCAAACTTGTACCTCTGTTCTTGCTTATCTAAATCTGCATCTCTGTCTCGCTTGCTTGCTTCCATGCACTCTTCCTTTGGAAGGGACAAAGTTCTCAGGTGTGCTTCCCTTTGTCTTCTTGCTTGCTCCAGCTGTTCACGTTTTGCCTTGACCTCTTGAAGGTGCTGTCTCGCTTGGGCAGCCACTGATTTTGCTTCTCTTGCTCTTTGTACCCAGTAGTTACACAAGACTTGTGTCTTCTTCACATCTGCCCAGGTCTGATGCACAAAATCAGAACTGTTATAGCCTGAATTCTTCCCAAACTTACCACCTTTAGTGCTCAAATCATGAGTGCCAACAGTAGAGGGTTCTTCAACCTTCTTCTCACCATGTATGTTAACTACCATCTCAGGAATCTCATTCCATTGAGTGACGTCAACATTAGGCTTGGACAAGGGATCTCTATCAAAGTAGTGAGTGGAGTCTACTACTCCCATGTGTGACTGAACTTCAATAAGTGTTGCTTCTTCTTCTTCCATAGGAGTATCTTTGATGGATGGAATGTCCATATCTTGATCACTTCCCTTCTTATGAACCAAGCCCATCTCAAGGATACCTACACCATTATTTGATTCCATGCCAATATGATGTGGAGGGAATGAAACAATATTATCTAATGAACTCATACCTTGATGAACGATAACCTCCGTGGTGGCATGTTCTTCGTCCATATGATCATGGTGAATGTGATTCTCCAATGAAGCTTCTTCATACAAACGCTTATCTTTCATGCTTGTTTATTGCTAAACAACTTTGCCATAATGACCTTTTTCACTGTCCCAGACTAAAAACCAAATCCAAACTGACTTGTGCACAACTGATATCACACCAATTGAATGCAATCATTACCCAACAGGCTGGCAGGATTATGGCTCTGATACCACTGAAAGATCCCTTACCAAATCTGCCTTGATTTTTCAATTATGATCCCTTGACAATTTGTCAAACAATTGTTGTGCAAACTAATGAATTCTGATTTCCTGACTACTGTTCTGCTTTTCTGAGTTTGTTATTTGATGTTTGTGTGGATATGAAATGGTTTTGATTACAATATTCACATACTGAATGAAAAGAAATATAACCAACAAATAAACATTGCAATACCACACCAAAATAAGCTTTATTTCTCACTAAACATAAGTCTGATTAGAAATTTAGAGGTCTGATTTCCACTAAATCAGACTATAACAGCAACCCAGAAAACTTTATAGGACGCAATAATAAACTATCCAAATGACAATCACATACCCGGGAGCCAATGCTTAATTTGTGGAACAATTAGTAGCTGAAATCCTAATTCCCAGCTAGGATTTCGCTGAGAATAACCCCCAAATCGAACGGCCAGCAGGTGAATGCACAAAAATGAGGCTATATGCTCATAAGAAGCCCGATCTGCAAATGTGTCTTGATAAACCACTGCTGCAACCTCTCCAACATGCAATAATACCCTGTAATGAAGTCCAATGACGCCCAAACGGAAACCCAGAGTAGATTTCCCTGTTTTGTGAACTGGGTTGTCGTCCAATCCATTGTCTTCCAAGGGGTTTCATCCTCAGAAGAGCTGCAATTTGCTGAAACCCTTTCCAGAGCTCCAAATCTGCACTTAGTTTTGTGAAAAATGAGAATAGAATGCCCAAAAGTGAGCCCAATACATTGCTTTATAGCCTCCATCCTCCTTTTTCCACAAAAAACAATAAAATATTCCCTCTAAGAGGCCACTCCCACCTTGAGGGTCTTTTCTCATGAAAAGGGAAGTGCCACTTTTTAAAAACAACATTGTGCTACTAGGATGGGGGCAATTTTCACTATTCCTCTTCTAATTCTCTATTACTATTCACTTTTCATTATTCCTCTTCTAATTTTCTGTTACTATTCACTTTTCACTATTCCATTAAAGCAAACCTTAATATTTTCAATTCAACCCCTAGATTCATCAACTGACACCAAATTGAAGGGCTCGTAAGACACCCAACTCAACTAGGATTTGGCTGAGAATAACCCCCAAATCGAACGGCCAGTAGGTGAATGCACAAAATGAGGCTATATGCTCATAAGAAGCCCGATCTGCAAATGTGTCTTGATAAACCACTGCTGCAACCTCTTCAACATGCAATAATACCCTGTAATGAAGTCCAATGATGCCCAAACAGAAACCCAGAGTAGATTTCCCTGTTTTGTGAACTGGGTTGTCGTCCAATCCACTGTCTTCCAAGGGGTTTCGTCTTCAGAAGAGCTGCAATCTGCTGAAACCCTATCTAGAGCTCCAAACCTACACTTAGTTTTGTGAAAAATGAGAATAGAATGCCCAAAAGTGAGCCTAATACATTGCTTTATAGTCTCCATTCTCCTTTTTCCACAAAAAACAATAAAATATTCCCTCCAAGAGGCCACTCCCACCTTGAGGGGTCTTTTCTCATGAAAAGAGAAGTGCCACTTTTTAAAAACAACATTGTGCTACTAGGATGGGGGCACTTTTCACTATTCCTCTTCTAATTCTCTATTACTATTCACTTTTCATTATTCCTCTTCTAATTTTTTGTTACTATTCACTTTTCACTATTCCATTAAAGCAAACCTTAATATTTTCAATTCAACTCCTAGATTCATCAACTGACACCAAACTGAAGGGCTCGTAAGACTCCCAGCAAAGCTCCACTGCCCCTGGATAGGTCCTCTAACCACTCTGCTAACCTACGGGAACCCTGGTAATAGGCCAACCACTGCTCATCTATGTGTCGTCTAGGAAGGGGACATTATAGTCCTCCCTTCCCGGGATTGCTTGCCCTCAAGCAATAACAAATCTGCATACTGAAAATTATTGCCCAATGACAAGAGTCTCCATCCAATCATAACCCAAGTGGTTACACATGTCAACAACACAATATAAATGAACAAACGACAAAAGATATCATCTCGAAAATGTGTCCATCCTACCAACATACCCGCTGCTCCACTCTAATGAAACCAATATCGTACCTCAAGCCATGAAACAACCTCAATAAAATCCATGTGAAATAATGTACCAATCAAATCAACCCCTGGATTCATCAACTAACACCAAACTGAAGGGCTCATAAGATTCCCAGCAAAGCTCCACTGCCCCTGGATAGGTCCCCTAATGAAAGATCCCTGATGGATCCCTTTGCTGAAATGAAGTGCTGTTGCTGAAATGAAGTGCTGTTTTTTTGTGATTTAATTTGTTTTATGATTTTTATTATCTTTTTTTTGTTTTCTTTCAGACTAGAGAGGAGATGCAGAAGGGGTTTCAGTTTTCTTGAGATGTGTATTTGCCAAGATGGCAAATAGAAATACATACAGCTGCAATCTCAAATAAAAATGGACTAAAAATAAATATTAACTGATAGAAAGATAACACATGAGAAATTGAGGCACATACCCATCAGATCTGTATTTTATATTCAATGGAAGCCTGGTTTGCAACCCTACTTGCATACAAAGGCAATATTGGCCTAGAAGAGGCTATACATGCAACTGAGAATGAAGGATCTGAAGAATTAAGCTGATTTAGCACTGCTGCAAGCTTAGATCTGCAATAACATGCCCTGGAATCTGTCCAATGATGCACAAATGAAGACCCAGAGTAGGCCTCCCACAAACAAGAACTGGGTTGTCGTCTAATTCACCAAAATCCTTGAGAGTTTTCGTTCCCAAGAGTCTGAATGCTGCTGCCCCCTTCCACAGAGTTCAGAGCTGCCATGAAGCTTCAAAAGTTATGCAAAAGATAGATCCAAACAGCACTTCAAAGTCACTTTATTCCTTTCCCAAAGTGGGCGTCCACTTTAGGGTTCCAAAAGGCATCCAAAATAAGAATCTTTAAAAGATTCTTTTATTAATGAAGTCTTCATAAGTTGGGCGCCCAAGTTGAGGGCCCAACTTCATTATTAAAAGACCACTTTTTAAACACAACGTTGTGTCAACTAGGTGGGGGTCTTTTAATAACTTATTAATATAAAGTGACATGTTATTCACTTTATTTTATTTATTTTTATTAAATATTAAAGCCACACTTTAATATTCAATAATTATTCCAAATCCATCACCTAGCCATCCTGAACTGAGAACTGCTGTAGCCCACGCCACTAGTGATGTCGCCACGTGTCATGCCAACTGACAGTGCCTCCCTAAAATGTAGGGATACCTCCTAAAAAATAGGAATTTGACCAAAACTCCAAAAATGCTCCTGGAGGTCCCCTGATGCCTCCTGGTCAACTCTCGGTCAAACCCTAAAAAATAGGAACCCTTCCTAAAAAATAGGAAACTGTCACAAACTGACTGGAAAGGCCTGTAAAGCTCTGTGCCAAGCTACACTGCCTCTGGATAGGTCCCCTAACCACTCTGCTGACCTATGGGAACCCGAATAATAGGTCAACTCTCATGTCTCTGCTAGACAGCGCTAAAGAGGGGACATGACAGTCCTCCCCTCTTGAAGATGCTTGCCCACAAGCAACTGCAAGGACGGATGCTGTAAAATGGACTCTCCCTCCCAGGTGGCGTCCTCTATAGGGAGTCCCCTCCAACGAATCAAGTACTCCCGAATCACCCTACTTCTCAGCCGTCGTTCCCTCTCCTCCAAGATCTCCTCAGGAACCAGAGTCAGCTTACCTTCCTCATCCAAGGGAGGTAAATCGGGTGATGCTACAATATGTTGTCCCAATGCCTTTTTCAGGCAAGATACATGGAACACATTATGAATCCGACTGTCAGGTGGTAACTCAATCTCATAAGCAACCTCTCCCACACGCCTGAGAATCCGATATGGTCCGTAGAAGCGAGGCTTGAGCTTCTCAGCTCCACCCCCTTTAAGGGTGCTCTGTCGGTAAGGCTGCAACCGCAGGAAAACCATGTCATCCACCTCAAATACTCTCTCAGTCCTATGCCGATCAGCGTAGACCTTCTGCTGATTCTGTGCCTGCTGAAGATTCTCCCTGAGAGATCTCATGATGTCCTGGTTCTCCTGTAACCAATCCTGTGCCAAGGGCACTCTGCTGTCACTTACAGCCAAATCAACAAAAGATAATGCCTCGTAACCATAGAGGGCTCTAAAAGGTGTCATAGCAATAGACATATGGTGTGTAGTATTATAGCAATACTCTCCTAGATATAGCCAACGCACCCATGCCTTCTGCTGTCCTGACACATAGCTGCGCAAATACCCCTCAACCCACTTATTAACAATCTCGGTCTGCCCATCTGTCTGTGGGTGGTAGCTGGTACTAGGTGTCAACTCCGTACCTGTGAGCCTGAAAAATTCTTGCCAGAAAGAACTCATGAACCTACTATCCCTGTCACTCACTATGGTCTTGGGAAGACCGTGGAGCCTGAATATCTCTCTGAAAAATAACTCCGCCACCTGAGATGCTGTGAAATCAGCTGCAATAGGAAAGAAGTGGGCGTATTTAGTCAACCTGTCTACTACAACATAGATACAGTCTTTCCCCTGCACCCGAGGAAGACCTGTAATGAAATCCATGGAGATCCCTGACCACTTCTGCTCCGGTATAGGTAACGGCTGTAATAAACCAGCAGGGAAAGTATGCTCAGACTTATTCTGCTGGCACGTCAAACACTCATGAACATGACGTAAGATATCAGCTTTGAGACCCTTCCAAAAGAATCTCTCTCGAACCGCCCTGTAGGTCTTACCATAACCTGGGTGCCCTGCTGTCGGAGTATCATGATAAGCATGCATAATTTGTTCCTTCAACTGAGAACCAGGAACCAGATACACCCTGCCCTTGTAGTAGATGACTTCATCTACCACAGTGTACCTATCATCCAACACCAAACCATCCATGACCTCACAAGCATGCTGATTTTTGGAGTACTCAACTAAAAGTTGAGCCTTCCAATCTGCTGAAATCTCGCTCAGTGAACATAGGGCAGCAAGTGATGGTTTTCTAGAAAGTGCATCAGCCACAGTATTATTCTTCCCCTTTATGAATTCGATGTCAAAATCATAAGCCTGAATCTTGCTCACCCATTTTTGCTGACGATCATTGAGCTCTGCGTGATCAAGGAAATATTTCAGACTGTTGTGGTCCGTTCTTACCACGAATTTGCTGCCAACAAGATACTGTCTGAACTTGGCTAATGCATGCATAATAGCCAACATTTCCTTATCATATGTAGAATACAACCTCTCATTATCCCGTAGCTTCCGACTCTCAAAAGCAATGGGGTGTCGGTTCTGCATCAAAACCGCTCCTATGCCCAAACCGGAAGCATCACACTCAAGTACAAAGGGCTGCGAGAAGTCGGGAAGTGCTAAAACTGGGCAAGTACTCATAACCTCCTTGAGCCTGTCAAAGACTCCCTGTGCCTGCTCTGTCCATCTAAAAGCCCCTTTCTTTGTGAGGTCTGTCAAGGGAGCTGCCAACTGAGAGAAACCCCTCACAAATCGCCTGTAATAAGCACATAGACCAAGGAACGCCCGTAACTCAGTAATGTTCCGAGGGTGTGGCCAATCTCTAATTGCCTGAATCTTCTCCTCGTGCACCTTCACCCCATCAGCACTAATCACATGACCCAGATATAGGACCTCTCTAAGTCCAAACTCACATTTGGACAACTTAGCAAATAGAGACTGACTCTCCATGATGCTAAGTACCTCCTCAACATGTCTGAGATGGTCCTCCCAAGTACGACTGTAGATCAGAATATCGTCAAAGAACACTAGAACTGATTTCCCCAACTGCTTGTTGAAGAGATGGTTCATGCAGGACTGGAAGGTGGCTGGAGCGTTGGTAAGGCCAAAGGGCATCACCAGGAACTCATAATGCCCATAGTGACAACGGAAGGCGGTCTTGTGTACATCCTCTGCTCGTACACGAATCTGATGATAGCCTGAACGAAGATCAATCTTAGAGAAGTAGATGGCTCCATGAAGCTCGTCCAACAACTCATCAATGCGCGGAATAGGGTATCTGTTCTTGATTGTCTTCTTGTTCAAGGCCCTGTAATCTATACACATCCGTAGAGTCCCATCCTTCTTCTTAACCAGAACTACAGAAGAAGCAAAGGGGCTAGAACTGGGGCGAATGAAACCCATATCTAACAGCTCATGAATAGTCTTCTCAATCTCATCCTTGTACGCTCTAGGATGACGATACGGGGTGGTGATCACTGGCTTAGCTCCATCCTCCATCTCTATCCCATGCTCAAACCCTCTATCCGGGGGTACACCAGGAGGTATGTCACCAAATACTCGGCCATGCCGATCCATCACTGTCTGTATGTCAACATGAAATGCTCTACCATCCTGAGGAGTGGGTGTCTTGGATTTCACAAAACAACGTGTGGCCCAGATCACATCATCATGTCTGATAATAGACTCCATCCTGCGAGAAGATACCTCCTTGGGTCCACCGTCGGAGGCTGCCCTCAAGATCACCTTCTTTCCACCAGATAGGAACTCTAACTGCATGCGGTGGTGATCAATAATATATCTCCCAATACCCTGTAACCACTGCATACCCAGAATCACATCATAATCCTCTAAGGGTAGGATATAAAAGTCATCCGTCAAGGTAAAATCACCCATCTGAATGCTGAGCTGTGAGATCCTCCGAGTACAACCCAACACTGCACCATCGGCAACCTTAACTCCAAAACCCTCGAACACCTCAGATTGTAATCCACGCCTCTCCACCAATTTCTGATCAATAAAATTGTGCGTGGCTCCTGTGTCAACCAAACTCATGACTCGCTGTCCCTGTAAGGTTCCTTTCAACCGAAAGGCATGGAACCTGGGATAACTGGATAGGGTAGCCATAGTCACTTTGGCTGCCGCCGATGAATCAGGGATGTCTATCTCTAGCTGGGGTCGCTCCTGAATAACCTCCTCAGGGTTGTCCTCAATGTCGATGTCTGGTATCTCCTCATCCCCAAGCTCAGATGTAACCTCAACCAAGTGAACTCTGCCCTTACCCATACAGCGGTGTCCGAGCTCCCAAGGCTCCTTGCAGGAGAAGCATAATTTCTTCCTCCTCAAATCATTCCGTGACTCCTGATCCATCCTAGGAGGTCTAGCTGACTGTCCATCTCTGAACTGTGGAGTATTGGCCTTATGAAAAGGCCGTGATTCCCTGAATGGCCTCTTATCCGACTGATAAGTGGGAGTGGTGTCCAATCTCAAGGTCACATCAATGGCATCCTTAAGAGTGGCCGGCTGGAAGGCACGTACCAATCCCTTAAGCCTATCCTGTAACCCCTCAATGAATAACATCACGCTACGCCTCTGGGGCATATCAGGTACCATAACTGCAATACGCTGGAACTCATTAACATAAGCTTCAGCATGTCCTGTTTGTCTAAGATGTGCCAACTCCCTATAGTAGAGTTCTGTGTCCTTACGGTCAAACCGGGTAATGAGTCGTTCAGTGAACTCTGCATAGGAATGAATCAAGGCATGATCCTGGGTGACCAGTCCATGATGCCACCAATCATAGGCAACCCCATCTAAATGTAAGACAGCAAACTGGATAGCCTCACGCTCAGGCATGGGTCTCAAGGATAAATATATGTCCAGCTTGTGCACCCAAGCACGTGCACTCGTACTACCCGTACCATCATATGTAGCCAACGTGATCTTCCCAGTAGCTCTACTGAGGTCATAGTTCTGCTGCTGTGGTCTAGTGCCTCGGTCTCCTCTAAACCTGGTAGAATCTCTGCGCTGTGCACAATACTGTGGAAAAGGAAAGACATCCCGGACCTCAGGGGGTAAGGCTCTCCACTCAGCTGTAGCCGCCATGACTGAGTCCTGAAATTCCACCTCTGGTGGCTCTACCTGTGCTGGCCGTTCACCCGGTGCAAACTGAGGAAGTAAGGGTCTATCCCTGGCCTGTCCACGCCTAGGGGAATGATGGGAACTCCTAGCTGATGCGTGTGACCTGTGACTATGCTGGCTTCCCGCCACTGATACTGATCTGCTTCGTCTGCCTCTATCTAACTCCAATCGTTCCAAGGCATCCTGTATCCTGTCAAGGGTCTGAGCAATCCTAGGCTGAGTGTTGATGAGAGTTCTCATCATCTCTCTCTCTTCCTCATCCTGATCTCTCCTGGCATTTCTCTGTTCGTCAGCCATTACTGGTTCCTCTGCTGTACCAATCGCAAGCTCGTTTTGGGCTGTCCTGCGTGTGTAATACCTGTCTGTATGCATAGAATGCAAATCTCTAAACCCCACAGGCTGGCAGGTCAAAGGCTCTGATACCACTGAAAGATCCCTGATGGATCCCTTTGCTGAAATGAAGTGCTGTTGTTGAAATGAAGTGCTGTTTTTTTGTGATTTAATTTGTTTTATGATTTTTATTATTTTTTTTTGTTTTCTTTCAGACTAGAGAGGAGATGCAGAAGGGGTTTCAGTTTTCTTGAGATGTGTATTTGCCAAAATGGCAAATAGAAATACATACAGCTGCAATCTCAAATAAAAATGGACTAAAAATAAATATTAACTGATAGAAAGATAACACATGAGAAATTGAGGCACATACCCATCAGATCTGTATTTTATATTCAATGGAAGCCTGGTTTGCAACCCTACTTGCATACAAAGGCAATATTGGCCTAGAAGAGGCTATACATGCAACTGAGAATGAAGGATCTGAAGAATTAAGCTGATTTAGCACTGCTGCAAGCTTAGATCTGCAATAACATGCCCTGGAATCTGTCCAATGATGCACAAATGAAGACCCAGAGTAGGCCTCCCACAAACAAGAACTGGGTTGTCGTCCAATTCACCAAAATCCTTGAGAGTTTTCGTTCCCAAGAGTCTGAATGCTGCTGCCCCCTTCCACAGAGTTCAGAGCTGCCATGAAGCTTCAAAAGTTATGCAAAAGATAGATCCAAACAGCACTTCAAAGTCACTTTATTCCTTTCCCAAAGTGGGCGTCCACTTTAGGGTTCCAAAAGGCATCCAAAATAAGAATCTTTAAAAGATTCTTTTATTAATGAAGTCTTCATAAGTTGGGCGCCCAAGTTGAGGGCCCAACTTCATTATTAAAAGACCACTTTTTAAACACAACGTTGTGTCAACTAGGTGGGGGTCTTTTAATAACTTATTAATATAAAGTGACATGTTATTCACTTTATTTTATTTATTTTTATTAAATATTAAAGCCACACTTTAATATTCAATAATTATTCCAAATCCATCACCTAGCCATCCTGAACTGAGAACTGCTGTAGCCCACGCCACTGGTGATGTCGCCACGTGTCATGCCAACTGACAGTGCCTCCCTAAAATGTAGGGATACCTCCTAAAAAATAGGAATTTGACCAAAACTCCAAAAATGCTCCTGGAGGTCCCCTGATGCCTCCTGGTCAACTCTCGGTCAAACCCTAAAAAATAGGAACCCTTCCTAAAAAATAGGAAACTGTCACAAACTGACTGGAAAGGCCTGTAAAGCTCTGTGCCAAGCTACACTGCCTCTGGATAGGTCCCCTAACCACTCTGCTGACCTATGGGAACTCGGATAATAGGTCAACTCTCATGTCTCTGCTAGACAGCGCTAAAGAGGGGACATGACACCTAACCACTCTGCTGACCTATGGGAACCCTGGTAATAGGCCAACCACTGCTCATCTATGTGTCGTCTAGGAAGGGGACATTACATCTCTTTAGTGAGATGCCCCCATAGTGTTTAGGTCCTTCATTGATGTCATGTTTTGGGCAGCTCATTATAATAGTGTAAGTGTTTTGTTAATACATTATTATGATTGATTATTGTTTTCTCATGGGGTAGTTTCAAAGTAGTTCCCTGTGAAGGCATCTATATATTGCCTTCACTCTTCTTTGTGTTGGATGCTTTTGTGCATGGCTTGCCAGTCTCTTTAGAGGATGTGGAGGCTCCTATACAAGAGTTGCATAGTGTAGCTAGTGGGAGTGGCATTGTGGTTGCTTATGGTTCAAATGAACCAAGTGATGACATTGATGCTCTTGATGAAGAGCAATATTAAGATTATTGATTGTAATTTTGTATTGATTTGACATTTGACAATGAATTATCACTTCTTTTTTTATCACTATCAGCTATGTTTCCAATTATGTATACTTTTTTTCAAATTATAAGTGTGTGTGTGTGTGTGTGTGTGTGTGTACATACAGAATGAAATCCAACCTTAACGAACCTGCAGAAAAAAAAATGTTGTACCAAAAAACCCAAACCTGAAATCCAGCCTTAACAAACCTGCAGAAAAAAAAAATGTAGTACCAAAAAACCCAAACCGGCAACTTAGCTTGAAGCTGAACTTTCATAACTGATAGGTACTGTTTAAATGTATTATTGTACGCTAGTAATCAAAGTACAACAGTTCTAGAGATATATTAGCTTATTGTAAAAGTACTTTGTAACCTCTTCTGCATATTATATTTGAATTGTTATATACAAAGTTAAGTAACTAGATTGAATGTCATGAGTTCACTCACTGTACCACATTTAAAACCTGTATGCAAAAGATGTAATGGAGCACAACGTAAACTACTCTTTCTGGTTATCTATAGTCATATACATGTCGACAATGTCAATTTAGAAGATAATATGTAGATTGTCTACCTATATATGACTATAGATGAACAAAGAGTAATTTACTTTGTGCTCTATTACATCTTTTGCATATAGGTTTTAAATGTGGTATAGTGAGTGAACACATGACATTTCACCTAGTTACCTAACTTTTTATATAACAATTCAAATATAATATGCAAAATAGGTTATAAGGTACCTTTACAATAAGCTAATATATCTATAGACTTGTTCTACTTTCATTACTAGCCTACAATAATACACATTTAAATAGTTCCTATTAGTTATGAAAGTTCAACTTAAAGCTAAGTTGCCCGTTCGGGTTTGTTGGTACAATATTTTATTCCACGGGTTCGTTGCAGCTGGGTTTGGTCATACCCCACGCGTGCGCACGGACTCATAATTTGCAAAAAATTACTTATTTGAAAACACAACCGATAGTGATAAAGATAATTGATAATTCAATGTTAAATGTCAAATCAATACAAAATTGCAATCAATAATCTTTATATTGCTCTTTATCAATTATCAATGTCATCACTTAGTTCGTTTGAGCCACAAAGCTACTCCCACTAGTTGCACTATGCAACTTTTGTGTAGGAGCCTCCACATCCTCTGAAGAGATTGGCAAACCATGCATAAAAGCATCCAACACACTTAGGGGCTACATCCTAATTCCTCATTGCCCTTGTACCCAACTTGCTTATGTGACAGGAGGTGCAAGTTGGAATGCACATAGAGCAACTCCTCTACCTTTTTTGCAGCCAACCGGTAGCACTTAACTAATTGGATAAAGGAGTATGTACTCTAGTTCTGCTTAGCTGAAGAAGATTGGAACTTATTGAGATTGGAAACAAAGTCAATACAACATTTGCAATTATAAAATATAATACATAGCTGAAGATGTCACAACCCTAGATTATTGCCTAATTATAATATTAGATTAATGTAATTAATTTACAATTGAGAAATAATCCAGAAAGATTATCATTGATTATCTTTAATTGGATGATTATTTAGAAAAGTTTTAATTATGATTTTCTTAATTGACAAATCACAATTTTGTAAGTGCCACAAGACCGACACTCTCTTGAGGACACAGAGAGCATATAATCGAGGAGAAGGTGTCTAGCCGACTAAAGGCGAATGATTGTGATGAAATCTCTCACACACCACACCTAGAAAATCATATAGGAAAATGTGCATATTACAAGGGAAACATTAAAATAGTCTATGCTTTCCTTATTTAATTGTGACATATTGGTAGATGTTTGAATACGGTCGCATATTAGTGACAGATGGTGAATCACTTTCATGTCTATTCAATGATTTTGTGACCATCTAGATTCGTTTGTATAGAGGAAATTACCACTTTAATTCCTTTCATAGTTATATATATCTTTTCTATTATAAAGATTTAATAGAATAAATTTTATAGCTAATTATTAAGAGGAATATTAGGTGATTTTCCTTATAAACATATATTCCTATTTCGATTTTATAAAGCTTTATAAGAATAGTTAGTTTATTATAACTATTTTGGTTTATATCCTCTTTAAGTATTTATTACCCCTATCTAGGATATTTTCTAAAATACTGATCAATCACTTGAGTTTTCAAACATGAGAATCTAAACCAAAAAATTACAAAACCCAACTAGCTGTCATAACTCAGAATTTCTCAATTAGATTATAGATAGAAATAGATCCTTCATATTAAAGATTTGAAGTATTTGTCAAAACAAAGTTATATGGCAGCTTATGAATTCTGATTATAATGATAACAGCCTTGTATTACATCAACATCCATATAGACTGCAGTTTCAAACTCAGAAATGCATATTCAGATTACAATGAAGGTAATGGAACAATCAGTTCTGATGATACTACTCAATCCTTTCAACTATATCAATTCACTGTCATATGACAGTCACAGTTTGCTGTTACAAGTCTGAGAGGAAACACCAATTACATACCAGAGAGTGATGCCAAGTATACAATATGACCCTTCAATGTCGAATGAACCACTCCAGATTAGCCGTCTCTATGTATGGATGGAATCGCTGTTCCTGTATGCTTGCTTTGCTATCATAGCTGTTGTATGAAGAAGTTGTCCTCTCAGCGATTCCAGATGATCATAATCGGGCTTGTTTATGACTCAATGCAATATAACTGTTTATGACTTATTAAATCTCTTTACACTTGCTTAGTGTGTTGAGGGGCCCACGCATGTGCCAGATCAGTGATCTCCTACATAAACAAAGTCTTCAAATGGATTTACCTTTCCTTCTAAATTCACGAATTCCCTCTGTTGGTCGGCTGAGTGGAAAGGGGTTCCATGTTTGTCAGACTTGTCTCCTTGTTTACCAGCAGTTCTAAATAAAACCATGAACTTATTTTTAATCAAAGACCATTTCCTTAATACTCCACGATTCTTTGAAGGCAGTGATACAATCAGATAAAGTGAAATCAGATAGTATGCAAGATCGGGGCAGATATTAGAGTCGTCAAAAAGAGCTGTTCCACAATATCTTTTGAATCCACGCTGGCTAATACGAAGCTGTCAGAATTTTGTCTTTTATAAAACTGCAGTGTACATATCCTCTAATTCGAACATTTACAAATTCATATTTGTTTACAAATCAATGAATTTGTCAATAAAACCCTTGTCATGAACATTATAGTCTGCAGACATAGATCTTCAATGAAACTCACAAATGGTCCCCGACCAAATATCGAAAACCCAAATACAATAAAGCACAACTGTGAAATCTGAAGCAATTTCACCTCAAGGTTGGTAAGGGAGCATCACCAAACCAACAACTACCAAGGGCACATCACCTTGATGCTGCGAATGCAAGGACATCTCCTTGAACTTAGCTGAAGTCAAAACTTGACAGAACACAAAAACTCAATACATCAATACGTGCATACATGATCTCAAATGACTCCCAGGTATCCTTTTAAAACCTTCACAAAGGTTTTTGTGTACACGGTCACACATGAACCTTTTTAAATGCTTACACCTGAACTTCTTAAATGTTTGTTTTTGTGTACACAATAACACTTTATTTTATAAAATGTTTTTAAAATTGACTCAAGTAACTTAATAAAATATTAATTTTTATAAAGCAATTAAAATACTTTATAAAATTAATTTACAATTAGAACCCTTTTAAGTTATTTGAAAAATGGGGACATTACAAAGTAATAAAATAAATAATTAATGGCTTAGATAATTAAGGAATGAATTAGTTAGAAAAGATATAAGATTAATAAGTATCGTAGTTGGCTTGCATTTAGATGAGGATAAAGGACAAGAAGTTAAGGCGTACTATAGGGAGTAAATTATGGCATGTGAAGAAAAAGAAAATGAACTGTGCTCACTTCCATCATCATTTTTTTCTGGAAGGAAAACAATTTTTGCTCTTGGGAGGTTGTCATTTTTCTTTAAAGAAAAAGGAAGAGATCTTTTATCCTGGCACGAATAAGGAAAGAAAGAAGAGGATCTTTACTCACTACAGAGAAGGGAATATGGACTTTTGTTTCAAAGAAAAATCAGGAAAATTATTGATTTGGATAATATTTATCCACAAGGAAATGGTTGGGAAGTACATAAAAATTCCCATCAACATAGAGGATTGACAAGTATAGGATAGCGAGGACTTGATAAATTACAAGTAGCAGGAAGCTGGTGAGTATTGGTGAAGGTTTTACTTCTTAAGGCAGCATAAAATCAAATCTTTGAATCTTAGATAGAGTAAGAGGTAAGAGTTTATTTGAATATGTCTTTCTGTATATGTTAGAAATGAATTTATTGTTATATTGAAATTCTAAGTCTCAATCGAAGCTTAGAACATAGCTTGAAATCAATCATAAGTATATTCTTGTTTGATTTATGTTCTCTTCCATAACATGTTTATCAAAGAACATGAGCATTGGATGTGTGTTGCATGAGCATATGGGAATGCTAGATTCGATTCCATCATGCATATTGGCTTCAGTCTGCGACCTTTCGTGAAGGGCGGGCTTTTCCAATTTGGGAGTAAGGCTAGGGAAGCTAAATGCTTCATGGATGGGCGGAAAAACGCCTTGATGATACTCTCTCTCTCTCTTCCTCTAACGATTGAGGTGAAGACACTAGATGTGCAAGATTATATATTTAATATTCTTTTCAGTGCATACCTTGTTGGTAAAATGATTTTGTAAAAAATGTATTGTAATGACCTTAGAAGGCCATGTTGATTTTAAGGACTAAGTCCTATTTGTATTTCAAAGTTATGTTGTCTAGCTTTTGTAATAATCATTGATTGAATATATTTGATGTAAGATAATTTGATGAATTTATTTCATGATTTTGTATTTATTTGTAAAAAAAATTACTTCCTTTCCGCATTATTTTAATTGATTTAATTTTATTTCATTGTTTATAATTAAAGGGGTTATTAGAGTGGTGCAGTGGAAGCGTGGTGGGCCCATAACCCACAAGTCCCAGGATCAAAACTTGGCTTTGATACCACATGTAATAACCCCTTTAATTACAAACAATAACATAATATTAAATCAATTAAAATAATGCGGAAAGGGAGTCATTTTTTTTACAAATAAATACAAAATCATGAAATAAATTCAGCAAATTATCTTACATCAAATATATTCAATCAATGATTATTACAAAATCTAGACAACATAACTTTGAAATACAAGTTGGACTTGGTCCTTAAAATCAACATGGCCTTCTAGGCTCATTACAATACATTTGTTATAAAAACATTTTACCAACAAGGTATGCACTGAAAAGAATATTAAATATATAATCTTGCACATCTAGTGTCTTCACCTCAATTGTTAGAGAAAGAGAGAGTATCATCAAGGCGTTTTTCCGCCCATCCACCAAGTATTTAGCTTCCCCAGCCTTACTCCCAAATTGGAGAAGCCTGCCCTGTAATATACACAGTCATGTAGGGGTTTTATGCCAAATTTTTTTTTGTGTTTTCTGTTTCCGATTTCACTGATGAATGTGCTTAGGGTTTATTTATGGTTTTTGCATATGATGTTTGCAGTTTGACAATGAAATATAATGCATGCAACAAAACCCAGAAAATATATAACAGATATGCATAAAATATTGAAGATCCATATCATAATATTGCCCAAAATGAATTATCGTTACATACCCATTTCATTTTCTTCAACTTTGTACTTCTGCTGTATATGAACCAGCAAGATTGGCACTACAAATATGCATACAACAGCACAGCAACAAGTTTCTCCCTCTCAATAGTGATTGCAATGAGATATGTATGTCTAGGCGCCTATAGGATGTGAGAGAAATGGCCCATAAGGGAGGCAATTTGATGTAGAAAAGTAGCTAACCCTTCTGAGGGTGTACGGCCCTGCTGTAGGTGTTTATCAGCAGCTATGAACTCAGCAATCTCCTCTCAAACTACCTTCTTTATCAAATCTGATTCACCATTTGATGATAAGAGATCTCCACTTCGAATGCTAATGAGAAAGCCTCCAAAAACCCTCACAATATATCCTCCAACATGGTACAGCCAACATGAGACAAGGTACAGCCAACATGGAAGGAGTATACAGCCCCAAAAACCACTTGAAATATGCTCAAGTCTGCAACTACAATATTGTTCTCAGCTGTTCATAAAATCTGCATAAGAATGCGTGCAATATCTCTTCGAAATCTCATCAAAATGCATCAATGAAAGCACAATGCGAAGCCCCTGAGTGAGACTCCCAGCAACCCTCTTGATGTTGTCTTTCAAACATGAAGAGAGCAATTTTATAGAGGTTTTCGTCTCTGCAAAACCCTAGTACAACCACAAGCCAAAGCTCAAGCTTTCACAACAATATTTTCCAAGAGTGAATGAATGAATGAAAATGACTTCACATTTTTCTTTTTACTACGACTCTCAATGACCAAGGAGAGTTTTATTATTTTAATATTTTAATAACTTATGTCTCCTCAAGTCCCCATGAAGTGGGCGTCCATCTCCTAGCACAATGTCTTTTTAAAAACAACTTTTATCAACCAATATTAGAAGTCACCTTTATAACATAAAGTGACTTAGGCACTTTACTAGTGTAAGTTAAATATTTAATTTAACTTATTCTTCGACAATTAATTCCTTTGCCATTCTGAAACCCAAGTGCAAAGTGCTAGGTACTTCGACCGGTAGTGCTAAAAATAGAAAGTCAGTCAACTCTACCAGTAATCCTCTTGCTTGACTTACTATAAATAGTAAGTCCTAGTAAAATGTACCCAATTAGGTTCCCTAACCAAACTCCATTAGCCTACGGGAACCCTGGAATAGGCTAATTATTCCATCTGTCTGTTTGGGCTAAGAAGGGGACATTACAGTCCGCCCTCCCCAAAATTGCTTGTCCTCAAGCAATCTCAGCTCAGGATGCTGCAGTATCTGCTCACTCTCCCACGTTGCATCCTCAACTGGCAAGTTCTTCCATTTCACCAGGTACTCGTTGATGATCCTCTTCCTGAGATTCCTCTCTCGGGTGTCAATGATAGTTTTTGGAACCAAGATTAGCTTCCCTTCCTCATCCAATGGTGGAAGCTCAGATGAAGGAACAACATTATGTCCAAGTGCTTTCTTAAGCCTAGATACATGAAACACATTGTGCACTCAGCCATTAGCTGGTAGCTGGATACCCTAAACGGACCATATAACCTGGGTTCTAGTTTCTCTGCTACACTCCTTTTGAGAGTGGATTGCCTGTATGGTTGGAGCCTCAAGTAGACCATATCTCCAACCTCGAAACTCCTCTCTACTCAGTGTTGGTTTGCATATAGTTTCTGCTGATTCTATGCTTGTTGCATATTCTCCTTGAGCTCTTTCATGATATCTTGGCTCTCTTGCAACAAGTTCTTAGCTTTCGGCACTTTGTTGTCACCAAGTAGCAAATTTGTGAAGCTAGGGGCATCATATCCATTTAAGGCTCTGAATGGAGTCATCTTGATAGACATGTGATATGTTGTGTTATAACAGTACTCCCCCAGGTGTGGCCACTTAAGCCACGCTCTCTATTGCCTCGACACAGTTCTTGAGATACCCTTCCACCCATTTATTCACTATCTTTGTTTGCCTGTCGATATGCGGGTGGTAACTAGTACTGGGAGTAAGCTTAGTGCCACACAATCTGAACAACTCCTGCCAAAAGAGACTTAGGAACTTGCTGTCCCTATCGCTCACAATGCCTCTGAGTATCCCATGCAACCTAAATATCTCCCTGAAGAATAGATCAGCTACCTAGACTACTGTATGAGTCACTGATATGGCGAAGAAATGCACAAACTTGGTCAACCTGTCGACCACTACAAAGATGCAATCCTTCCCCTATACTTTTGGTAGCCCAATGATGAAGTCCATGGAGATGTATTCCCACTTTTGATTGGGAATCGGCGAAGGCTGAAGTAGGCCAGTTGGATAAGTATGTTCATTCTTATTTTGTTGACAGATAGGACACTCTCGAACAAACTTAAGGACTTCATTTTTAAGTCCTTTCCATGTAAAACATTCTCGAACTTGTCTGTAAGTTTTGAAGAACCCGGGATGACCAGCCATAGGTGTGTCATGGAAAGTCATTAAAATCTTGCCTTTGAATTGAGAGTTAGGTACCAGAAATATTCTCCTTATAAATAATTAGGTCATTAACCATTGTGTACTTGTCATCATGTATTGTGCCCTCTATGATTCCTGCTACCCAAGAATCCTTAGCATATTCTGCTGAAATTGACTCTCTCCAATCAGCAGATATCTCCCCAAGCAAACACAAGTGGGGTCTCCTAGATAATGCATATGCTACAATGTTCTTACCTTTGACATATTCTAAAGTCATATGCTTGTAATTGACTCACCCACTTCTGTTGTCGATCATTCAAGTCCTTCTGGTTCATGAAGTATTTGATACTGTTATGATCAGTTTTGATAATAAATTTGCCCCCAACCAGATAAGGCCTGAATTTGGCCAATGCATGCATTATGGCCAACATCTCTCGGTCATAAACCGGGCAGCTCTTCTCCACACCCTTGGGCTTCCTACTCTCAAATGCAATGGGGTGTTTCTCCTGCATTAGTACTGCCCCAATCCCCTCTCCTGAAGCATCACACTCCAACTTGAATGGCTTGGAAAAATTTGGGATTGCTAACACCGAGCAAGTGGACATTCAAATGTTTGAAGTGTTCAAAATACTTTTGTGCTGAATCCGACCACACAAATGCTCCCTTCTTGGTTAAATCTGTAAGAGGCGCTGCAGTCTGTGAGAAGCCCTTAATGAACCTCTTGTAGAAGCCACACAACCCAAATAACCCCTTAAGCTAAGTGAGATTCGTCGGTGTAGGCCATTCCATGATAGCCCTGATCTTCTCTGGATCTACCCTCACACCATCTGCACTGATAATGTGGCCAAGATAGAGCAACTCTGTCATGCTGAAGTCACATTTGGACTCCTTAGCATACAAGGATTCACTCTCCAGGATGCTCAAAACCTCCTCCAGATGTCTCATGTGCTCTTCCCATGTTCTACTAAAGATTAGGATATCATCGAAGAAAATCAAAACAAACTTCCTCAACTGTTTCCTAAAAATCTGGTTCATGCAGCTCTGGAAAGTAGCTAGTGCATTTGTCAACCCAAACGGCATCACCAAAAACTCAAAGTGGCTGCAATGACACCTAAAAGTTGTTTTCTCTATGTCCTCTCTCATCTTGATCTGGTGATACCCTAATCTCATATCTATCTTCAAAAAATAGCAAGCCTTGTGAAGCTCATCAATCAACTCATCTATACAGGGAATAGGATACCTGTTTTTGATGCTTTTCTTGTTCAAAGCACGATAGTCAGTGCACATCCGAATGGTCCCATCTTTCTTCTTGACAAGAACTACCACAGAAGCAAATGGGCTATTACTAGGCCTGATGTGCCCCATCTCCAACAGCTCCTTAATAGTCTCCTCTATCTCATCCTTGAGCCTCTTAGGATGACGATAGGGAGTAGTAATTACAGGCTTGGACCCATCCTCAAGCTCTATGACATGCTCAATCCCTTGATCAGGTGGCACTCCCGGTGGTATGCTCCCAAACACCTTGTGGTGTTTGGTCAACAACCTCTGTATGTCTAGATGATAGTTGTTCTTTGGCTATTGGGGAACCTCTGGCATGATTAGGCATTCAGCTGCCCACTCTACCTGGTCATGTCTCAACATTTTCTCCATCCTCTTAAGAGAGACTACTTGAGGCCCTCCATCTAATAATGCTCTAAGAACAAACTTTTTGCCATTTGATTCAAATTTCATCTCCATATTTCTCAAGTTCATGGTGAACTTGTGACGTCATCGCCCCATTGCTGATGGGGACCCCTCTCTTTCTAAGTTTTTGGCTCAGGTTGTGTTGTTTTAGCAGTTGTCCTGCTTGAGAGTTCTTTCTCGGATGAGGAAGTTTTGCGAATTGCGAAAGGATATACCAGGATACATTGAATGTTTGGGAGGTCAATCAGATCGTAAAAATCAGAAGAGCATTCTCGTCCCCGAAATTTGAAATGAGAGTTTGGATCGAGTGAAATTGGAAAATTGTCTAGGGCTTGGGTTGGATGTTGAAGTTCATTTCAATTTCAAACCAAGATCGTCACTGAGTGCACCTAGAAGATAGGTTGGCGATTGGAATGTTCGTATGTTGTGTATAGGAGCTAGAATGATCGCTCTGGCTTTACTTCTTGAAAACCTCATGTTTCGTTTTAAATAGGGGCCACTCAGGAGCACAACCCTGCTTTATAGTTTGCATCTTCAAGGCTTGTGCGCGTAGGTCTCATGAGTTCGCTCCAAGCAGAGAATCCAAACAAGTCTAAGGTGCTTGCTCTAGGCACGCATTCCTGATTGCTTTATAGTGCATAAAGTTTCGAATTATGCATAAGGCATCCAAACCTCTGCCCAAGCGGACTTCTTGGGACACTTTGCAAAAATGAGCAATAGGCATCACGCACCATGATATTAAAAGTCCGCTTAGGCGGTCTTTTCAAGACACTTTGCTGACCCAATCGCATCATTTGTGGTATGCATAGCTAATCAAAATGTCCGCTTCAGTAGAGGTACTTGCATTCGTAGGTTTTAGACGTTATGCATTATATCATTAAATCTCCGCTAAAAATAAAACTCTTCTAGGCGCATATTCGATGAGGCATGCCAAAATTCCCGCTAACACATCTTTTGAGTGATTTTACAATTCGCAATGGTCTAGAGATTTCGTTTTGAGCACCAACGCATAGTCTTTCTGCATAATTTTCCGTATATCATACGCTATAATTTGAAATATCCACTCTCATCAACTCATGCATAGGCACGTAAAGGTCTGCCTTAGCTTGTTGGATATTCACTCATTGTTTGAAGGTCATTCCAATCTATTTCTAATGGTGTTTTACTCCTTTGAAATATTTCAAGCATCTACCCAAGTGGTGTCTTATGCAAACAATCCCAAGAAGTCCGCTGAGACTCAAATTAAATGGTTGGTCTGTAAAGATGGTGAAATTTTAAGCATATATTATGCATGATGTCCTCATTTGCCCGCTAAGCGCATATTTGTAATCAATCTGCATAATTTCAAATCATGCATGGCTCTCCAAAATGTCCGCTTTTTCTCCTTGGCGCATATCTGTTTCAATCTTGTAATTCGTATTATCCGGTTCATACATAATAGTTTGGAAGGTCCGCCATAGGCGCTTATTTGATGATTGCATTGTTTGGTCTAAAAATAGCACGATATCTCAATGCATAATAAATCCACCTCTTCTAATTTTGGTCTCATGCTTTAAAACTCAAAAGGCTACTTCAGCGCGTATTTAAGGGAGGCCTCCATTTTATAAACGTCTCTTAATTCATTGAAGCACTAAGGTCCGCTTAAGACATAAATCGGTGATTAGTATGTAAAATCTAAATCATACATAGAGCAACCAAAAAAAATTGCCTCTTCGGCACCCTGCATTAAGACGTGACAAGTCTATAGAGCTTGCAGTTTAGTATTTTTGCGCCATCATGCAGATTGTTTGTCCTAAGTAGTCTTTGAAGGATTGCAAGTTATTCAACTGTGCACAAATTCTATGCTGAGAATACTAGGTAAGTTTGCCGAGGTGAGGAAAGAAATTATCCGAACATCAACTGAAATTTGTTTTAAAATCTGTGACACCAGCATGCAAAATGCATTCACTTGTTTCAATCATACATTTTCAAATGTTGCTTTAAATAGCGGATCAATCCAATACATGAAAAGGCGAGTTGAAACTGAATTTGTTGATTAGGGTTGTCAAGAAACTGGTCAAGTTTTTATTTTTTGCAAAATCCATATTATTGACTTTTCTTGCAATTAGACAAGGTGATTTGAAGTTGCTTATTTTAATCCCACATGCATTTGGCGGTGAATTTTGTCTCTATTTGCTTATTTATTAGGTATCACTCCAATTCATTAACTTGAGGTATTTCTTATATAGGTGAAGGGTGAATGAGAAGGAGAGGCAAGCAGTTATGAAGAGCAATATAGAAGGATAGTGGCGACACTAATCTCGGGAGAAGTTCAATGCATGGGGGTGCCTTGGTCCAAGAGCATTCGATGGAGGAAGATATCATTGCCAAATGGAAGAATTTCCGCATCAAGATCATCATTTGCACGGAGAGTATAACTTTGTATTGCAGAGGAAGGGAACATCTATCATCTGTAGTTCACTCCAAGAATTCATGTACAAGGCATCTTTCTACTTCCAGAGTCCAGAGCCAAAATCTTGCATCCTGCGCAATAACATCATCAACAACATCATAAAATGAGAAATGATTCGAGGCATTCAAGAAATTCATGAATTACATCAAGACAACAAGAAGAAATTCGACAAGATTTTCCAAGTTTCAAGTTCGAAGCAGCCAAGTTACAAAGCTAAAAATCCAAATTCAAATACTACTCTAAAAGATGACAAAATCTGGGAAAACATTTCGAATGATATGAACACAGAGAAAATCAAACCAGTTTGTTCGATGCTGAGGTGGCACGTGCACAACAGTGATCCAATCACAGTTTGCCACATCATCCGTCTGCATTCAATGATTCTAAAAATAGTAAATTTTGTAACAAACTGCCTTGTCAAAATCTTGGCCATTGATTTTCGAATCAATCCTAGCCATTCATGTGATTTTGAGGTCTATATGAGGCCCATTTTTCTCATTTGTAAAGGGAGGATTAGAGGGAGAACAGGAATCAAGCAGTAGGAGTAGATGCTGTTAGAGTAGAGGTAGATTAGAGGAGACTTTTCGAAGTCATTGAAGAGACATGAAATTGTTGTAAAAATACATTTCCAAAATCAATACAAGCTCATTGTTGGTTCTCATGGTGATTTGTGTGGTCATGGAATGTTAGCATGGTTTCAAATTCTCGAATATGATGGAGAGACGTTTCCAAGTAGCTTAGAAATAGATTAAAAGTGCATTGATGTAATGAATATATGTAAAGATATTTGATGAATTCTTCTGGTTCATACTTTTTATGATTTATCGCTGATAAGTCATTTTGCAAAGTTAGCCTGAACCACATGTTTTAGTTCAGTTGTGGATGCTCGTTCAAGCTGCGCCAGTAGTGGGTGTTTGGATGAAAGTTTACAACATGAAAATCCTTGAGTTTCCTTAGAAGATTGCACCGACTTCGTGTAGTTGTTGGTTCTCATGGCAAAACAGAGTTTGGTTTCATGAGGAGTTTGTCTATCTTGGCATATTTCATTATCTCATTGTCCTTAGATTAGCCTTCTAAACCCTTGTCCTTTTGCATTTTCTTTTTTCGTAGCTGGTTAGAAGAAGTTCCACTTCACAAGAAGGAGAATAACATATTTAGAATGGAATGAGTCAATTCAGCGTAAGTCCCTTTGTGAGTTTCAACAAAATCACATCAACTACTAAGTCTATCCATTGCAAGTCAAGACCTGACATATCATGAACCTTGGAGTTGTTTCACTGGATCACATAGTTTAGCCTTTGAGAGACTTTGTTCAAGAGAGGATAGAATACCTCGGTATTTTATTCTGAGTTTGCATGTGCATGAAAAACACATCAACAGAACTCACCAATGCTCATCATCCAGTGCATGCCCAACACCACATCTGTGTCGCCTATACCAACAACATAGAAGTCATCTTTGAGCTCGTACTACCCAAGCCGTATGCTCAACCCAGAAATCTTTCTGGTGCATGTGAGTTTGAAGTCTTCTGCTACCATTACCTTGAAGCCTTCAAACTCCTCTGTTTTGAGCCCTCGTTTTGCAACCAACCCTTCGTTAATGAGATTATGCGTTGCACCTATATCAATGAGGGTGACGATGCGTTGTCCACCAAGGACTCCTCTAACTCTGAAGGAGCCAACTTTCTAGAAACTAGAAAGTTGTGCCATCACTCCTTCACTGTCACTACTACTCTGGGATGACTTTTCATCATCGTTGTCCTCCCTATCTGATGGCTGATCTAATTTTTCTGAATTGGACTCAGCAGAAAAGTATTTTATCTACTTTGCCTTTGCCTTATTAAGGTATCTATGTGAAGGATCCCATGGTTCCCTACAGTGGAAGCAAAGCTTCTTCCTCCTGTACTCATTAAGCTGCTCATTGTTCAACTGATTTGTCTTCTCTCTATGCTGATTGGTATTTCTTTGAAAAGGCTTCTTATCTTTGTCTTTCTTGTATGGAAATCCCTTAGACTGAAATTTGCTTCCGGATGTTGAAGATTCCATATCTCTAGCCTTTTTCATAGCCTCATGTAAAGAAGGTGCGTTGAGGCCCTTAATCGAACCCCGTAAGGGATCTGTGAGCCTATAAATAAAAAGTACCATCAACCTACATTCTGAAATATCTGTCACCATGACCGACAACTTCTGGAACTCTGATATATAACTCTCTACTGAACCCCACTATTTTAGCTGTGCCAATTCCTTGAACTGCAATTCAGGGTCCCTCTTATCAAACCTATCTATCAATCATCCCGTAAACTCTGCATAAGATGTAATCTGGTCATGGCCAAGAGTCACCTTCCCATGGTGCCACCACTCATGGGCAATGCCGTCGAGATGCAGGGCAACGTATGTAATGGCCTCCTCCTCTAGCATAGGGCTAAGGTGTAGGAAGCTATCCAACTTATGTACCCATGCTCTGGCTGTGGTCTTCCCTGACCCATCAAAATAAGGTATGTTGAGCTTGTTCACCTTCTTTTGCAGCTCAATATTTTGCTGTCTACCACCTCCCTTGGGTCTGTGTTTCATCCTCAAGTCTGAGTACTCACGGAATGACATCTCCGCTCTAAACTCCTCACTGGAAGCTCGCTAATCTCTGACAATAACATCCTGAAACTCCAGCTATGTAGGCTCAAGCTCTGGTGCATTGTTTCTAGGGGTAAAGGTAGGTATACCCGGTCTATCATAGACCGTATGCTGGCTGGCCCTTCTGTTATTAATCGATGCTTCCCCTTCATTTCTCCTATCCTCCTCATTTTTGTGCATGTCCCTGTCACCATTGTTGCCTCCATTGTTATTTATGTTCTTGTCATTGGTATTATTATTATTATTATTGTTATTGTTTCCAGGATTCCCAAAAAATGATTGGCCATCATTTACATCATACGATTAAAGTTATGTTGCATTTCCCATTGTCCCCTAGCCAAATCATTTGAGAATGTCACAGGTGCTAGGTTCTTCACGGTCTCTATCACCCATTTCCTCTACTGGTACCACTATTGTATTAGTACCTGCAAAAGGATCAATATAAGGTGGTACTGCAAGATCTGGCTGTGACCTGTTTCTCCTGAGGTAGTATTGGTGTGTACTCGGCTGCATCACTCAATACCCACTCTGCATGTTTCAACTGACCTCACAGGATGGCAAGATTATCTGTGCTTTGATACCACTGTAATATACACTGTCATGTAGGGGTTTTATGCCAATATTTTTTTTGTGTTTTATGTTTCCAGTTTCACTGCTGAATGTGCTTAGGGTTTATTTATGGTTTTTGCATATGATGTTTGCAGTTTGACAATGAAATATAATGCATGCAACAAAACCCAGAAAATATATAACAGATATGCATATAATATCGAAGACCCAAATCATAATATTGCTCAAAATGAATTATCGGTACATACCCATTTCATTTTCTTCAACTTTGTACTTCTGCTGTATATGAACCAGCAAGATTGGCACTATAAATATGCATACAACAGCCCAGCAACAAGTTTCTCCCTCTCGATAGTGATTGCAATGAGATATGTATGTCTAGGCACCTATAGAATGTGAGAGAAATGGCCCATAAGGGAGGCGATTTGATGTAGAAAAGTAGCTAACCCTTCTTGAGGGTGTACAACCCTGCTGTAGGTGTTTATCAGTACTTCTTTATCAAATCTGATTCACCATTTGATGATAAGAGATCTCTACTTTGAATGCTAATAAGAAAGCCTCCAAAACCCCTTACAATATATCCTCCAACATGGTACGGCTAGCATGGAAGGAGTATACAGCCCCAAAAACCACTTGAAATATGCTCAAGTCTGTAACTACAATATTGTTCTGAGCTGTTCATAAAATCTGCATAAGAATGCGTGCAATATCTCCTCGAATATCATCAAAATGCACCAATGAAAGCACAATCAAAAGCCCCTGAGTGAGACTCCCAGCAACCCTCCTGATGTTGTCTTTCAAACACGAAGAGAGCAATTCTACAGAGGTTTTCGTCTCTGCAAAACCCTAGTACAACCACAAGCCAAAGCTCAAGCTTTCACGACAATATTTTCCGAGAGTGAATGAATGAATGAAAATGACTTCACATTTTTTTTTTTACTCCCTCACTCTCAATGCCCAAGGAGAGTTTTATTATTTTAATAACTTATGTCTACTCAAGTCCCCATGAAGTGGGCGCCCATCTCCTAGCACAATGTCTTTTTAAAAACGACTTTTATCAACCAATATTATAAGTCACCTTTATAACATAAAGTGACTTAGGCACTTTACTAGTATAAGTTAAATATTTAATTTAACTTATTCTTCGACAATTAATTCCTTTGCCATCCCGAAACCCAAGTGCAAAGTGCTAGGTACTTCGACCGACAGTGCTAAAAATAGAAAGTTGGTCAACTCCACCGGTAATCCTCCTGTCTGACTTACAATAAATAGTAAGTCCTAGTAAAATGTACCCAATTAGGTTTCCTAACCAAACTCCATTAGCCTACAGGAACCCTGGAATAGGTTAATTACTCCATCTATCTGTCTGGGCTAGGAAGGGGACATTACATGCCCTTCACAAAAAGTCTAGCAAATTGAGGCCGATATGCATGATGGATTCTGGTGCACCATGTGAATTACTAACAATCTAGCATTCCTATATGCTCATGCAACACACATCTAATGCTCATGCCCTTTGATAAACATGTTATGGGAGAGAACTTAAATCAAACAAGAATATACGTATGATTGATTTCAAGCTATGTTCTAAGCTTCGATTAAGACTTAGAATTTCAATAGAACAATAAATTCATTTCTAACATATTAAGATAAACTTTTACCTCTTACTCTATGTAAGATTCAAAGATTTTATTTTATGCCGCCGTAAGAACTAAAACCTTCACCAATAGTCTCCAGCTTCTTGCTACTTGTAATTTATCAACTCTTTCTGGCTATCCTATACCTGTCCATGCTCTATGTTGATGGGAATTTTTATATATTTCCCAACCATTTCTCTGTGGATAAATATTTATCCAAATCAATAATTTTCCTGATTTTTCTTTGAAACACAAATCCATATTCCCTTCTCTGTAGTGAAAAGATCCTCTTCTTTCTTTCCTTCTTCGTGCTAGGATAAAAGATATCTCTTCCTTTTTCTTTAAAGAAAAATGGCGACCTCCCAGGAGCAAAAACTGTTTTACTTCCGGAAAAAAATGACGGTGGAAGTGAACATAGTTCGTTTTCTTTTTCTTCACATGCCATAATTTACTCCCCATAGTACGCCTTAACTTCTTATCCTTTATCCTCATCTAAACACAAGCCAACCAAGAAACTTATTAATCTTATCTCTTTTCTAACTAATTCGTTCCCTAATTATCTAAATCATTAATTATTTATTTTATTACTTATAGAGGATATAAACCAAAATAGTTATAATAAAATAACTATTTTTATAAAGCTTTATAAAATAGACATAGGAATATATGTTTATAAGAAAAATCTCCTAATGTTCCTCTTAATAATTAGCTATAAGATTTATTCTATTAAATCTTTATAATAGAAAATATATGTATAACTATGAAAGGAATTAAAGTGGTAATTCCCTCTATACAAATGGATCTAGATGGTCGCAAAATCATTGAATAGAAATATGAAATCAATTCACCATCTATCGCTAATATGGGACTGCATTCAAACATCTGCCAATCTATAGCAATTAAATAAGGAAAGCAGAGACTATTTCAATGTTTCACTTCTAATATTCACATTTTCCTATATGATTTTCTAGGTGTGGTGTGTGAGAGATTCCATGACAATCATTCGTCTTTAGTCGGCTAGACACCTCCTCAATGATACTCTCTCTCTCTGTCCTTGAGAGAGTGTCGGTCCTGTGGCACTTACAAAATTGTGATTAGTTAATTAAGAAAATCATAATTAAAAGTTTTCTAAATAATCATCCAATCAAAGATAATCAATAATAATCTTTCTTGATTATTTCTCAATCTTAAATTAATTGCATTAATCTAATATTATAATTAGGTAATAATCTAGGGTTGTGACATCCTTCCCCTCTAGGAAGTCATCGTCCTGATGCCTTATGTTCCAAACATGGTTAAGCAAATACTTAATTCAGCATCTCAATTTAAATCCAAAATTAAAAAGTTACTATGACTTTTCAAACTTGGTTTATCATATCCTTACAACTTGTTCACCTAACCAGGATGTCGACTACTTCAATGTACCTGTATATTCATAACAACATTGTTTCCTGTGTCTAACAATCAAACACTTCCACAAGTTGTTAGATCCTTAGTGGGCAAATCAAATAACCTATTGGACAAAGCTAGTAGATTAAGTCAACATCTAGCTAATTCAAAGGAACAAAGCAAGATTTCATCAAATCTTTTAGCTAGGTCAAACAATTTAGAGATAATTGCTAATCTCATTAATAACTTAATCACACAATTTTTCGATAATTCCAGACATGGTATATATACATGCCAACTAAAATGTTTATTCCAAACTCGAGTAATTATTCAAACATCACCAACTCTAGTTACCATCAAGGAGTAATGATATTCCATGCATACGAGTCTATAAGACTACACATATACTCATATCTCTGTTTATCTATCTCAGATAAGCATGGTACTAAGATTTCAACTCAGTTCACTAACAATGTCATACAGACAATTAACATCATTAGTCATGATATACACTTGATCTGAAACAATTTATTCCCAACCTGAGATTGTCATTTACTTATCTCTACAAGTACGATTTAAGTTGTTATACAACTGTTTATCATCTCATTCCATATCCTTATTAATCTTATAGGGTTGATAGTTATAATTACAATGTATTAGTCAAATCTCACTAACATAGGTTGAACATTTGATACAGTTCTCTTCAATCGTTAGAAGAGAGAGAATCTGTGCAATGCATTCCACTAACAATCTAACATTCATTCTAATGCAGATGAACATAGGAAGAATAATATGGTAGTGAATATCAAATTGAACAAAGTAAAACAATATTCAATTACTAGGCTTGGCCAAGCACTTACAAGCAGTACTATACTGACTTGTTTACTGTAAGCTCTATATTACACTTTCTATTCACTGGTATTCCATATTAGCACCGTCTCTGGTTCAACCATATCTTTCATTCCAATTCTCTCTCATTTGAAACTAAACCACATTACATTTTCATATATATCAAGTATGGCAATGGGCAGATCCAGATACATATGACTTTCTTCTGTTGCTTTCTTTTATTATCACCAGGCTTATCCTCCATTTGTTCCGCATAAATTTAATTCAATTATTATTATTTTAATGTTTTTATTAGAGTGGTCTCTATAAAAGAAAGTTAAAAAAACAAAAAATGCATACTTGTGATAGAACTCTGATTGCAAGAGGCTGCAAGTAAATAGAGTTTTGGCCATGGATGTATCACCATGTATGAGTGTTCTTGTACTTGTCTCAAAGAGTGCTAATACTGTGATTTGTTGAAGCTACAAATTTTCTAAACTCATCCATGGTTGTGTCCTCTATGTCTAGATCTAGGAAGAGTCTAGTGAATACTACCTTGTACCCATCACTAACTTCATGCCTCTATATTGTTCCACCCTCTTGGGAAAATAAGTATTTATGTGCTATAATATTTGGGGGTCAAAGGAAATGCAAGGATGTGGTCATCTTGTTTAGTTGTTCAACAATGATTCTTTATATCCATTTGAAAAATGTATCTATGGGGTCATTCTCCTTTGCTACTATTATGCCCCTTATTTTCTTCTATCATGAGGTCAATGCCATCGCATTTTCATTTGAAGACGACCAATTAATATCAACAAACCTAATCATACTCGTAATGGGCTCAGTGAAACTCAAAAGATAGTCCACATGAGCTCACTAATCTTCCAGGACCTATTAATATTCAAATCACAGTACACAGGTAAAAATAACAATTTAAGTGTGAAGATGAGAACGCACTATGTTGATTTCTCTCGAATGGTTTATACAAAAAGGAGTGAAGGCAATATATAGATGCCTTCACAGGCAACTACTTCAAAACTACCCTATGAGAAATCAATACTCAATCATAATAATGTATTAACAAAACACTAACATGATTATAATAAGTGACCCAAAGCATGACATAAATGAAGGACCTAAACACTATGGGGGCGTCTCACTAAAGAGAAGCATGTCCAACAATACACTAAAACACTTTGGATAACAAATCCCCTCTTGATCTAAAAGGGAAACAATAAGAAGATTTGGAGCATAAGTGAATCTGGTCAACCATTCAACCCTGCCATTTTGTAACTTGCTCTTCTAAGCTCCTAGCACCGATCAACTTGTATGCATCCTCGATATTTGACTCTTTACTCCACACTCTGAAGTGAGCAAACCCTAACAATCTTGTACATGCAGTGCCTCCTTGACACTATCATGCTGAAGTAACTCATTTGCATACCTTCAACCATACCAAAGTGTGAGCAAGATATGTCATTGCTTAATTAGATGACCAACATCCCTGGTGGATTACCCTTATCATAGCATAAAGATAACACATAATATTAATAGAACCCCACTTGCAGATTGATCATGAAGGCCTTCTGCATAGAATGGCTTTACCACCCATCAAATTCCCATTTTGCATCAATGCTCAAAAAACTGGGAAATCAAAACTAAACATCACATTGCACTGAAACACCAAATTGCAAGAACCATACTAAAAAAACAAAACTTTAGAAAATGCCAACTGGAAACTAGAAAAAATGTACTACTTCTATCAAGAATGCTACTTAACCATTTTACCCAATCTTCGAGCGAATAGCTAACTCGAAATGGTAATGGTCTTCCATCCTCTTGGTGGGTTCTCCAACCTCCTCTTTAACCCCCTTACACTCTATTCATCAAATACAACATGAAAATCACCAAAATATCTCTTGGTAGCCTTGAGAGCGCAAGCATGCATGTCTAGTGTGGCCATGACAAATTTAAAACCAGGGGCATCAGATTCCATTGAGAATGCACTGATTACAGAAATAGTTTTTTCGATAATTTAATAAGGTGGCTCTAAAACTAAAACTAAAACCAAAACCAACAATGGATCTGGAAGGTGCCAAAACTTATAAAACGAGTGATCATGTCACTATGTTCCAACAAAAAAATGATAAATAAAGTAGCAATTTTTGGAAGGATAGAGACTTGGAAGATTATAATGCAAAGTTAGGTAGGAGTTTTGAACCTTCGACACGGTATAAATTTATAATCAAATTCCTACATAAAACTCTGTTACCAACTCCTCTGCCACAAACATGCATATATGTCTTGTCAAATAGAATATTTAAATGATTCCTTAAACATATGCTACCAATTTTTTCTGCAAAGGCCTTTCATCCCATTAATCAACATTTTACTGGAATGTTTGCTGCTTCACAATTTAGCTAAAATTTTATATTAAAAACAAACCTTATAAAGCAATGGATTTGCTTGGCCTTTTGACCACCTTTTGCTAGTTTAGTAAATTGTGGCAAGGAAGCTTCAAACTCTGCCTTAAATTTTGTTTTGCTGATAAATTTGATTGGGTTTTCATGAAAAATATCTCTGCTCAGAGTGAAGCTATTACAGCAGTCATTTTGAACCTTGTTTACCCAAGTAAAGTCAGGAAGAAGATGGTGAAAATTTATTAAATTGTATTTTCAAACCTAGCGACCAAGCTACGAGTTTTCTAACCTCTGGCTGCCATCAATACTGCTACACATGTGGGGCGCAATTTGATGGTTGTATATTAATTTGGGCTTGCAAAACACGAAGAGAACTTCACATTTAAACAGATCTGCACAAGAAGAGATAAAATAAACATGCCTATATGTTCAGAAATGAACAAATATTAATCAAAAAATCTGTAGAAGCCACTCTCAAACTCCTAAATGAAATGATACAAAGAAATCTGCTACAGCAGTGTTGGGGCTGTCTTCCAGTCTGGCCTGACAAAACAATTTCTAAGTGCTGCTTCTCAATTTGCATTCCAATCTGGTGCTACAACAAATCTTCACTATTGCTAGTACAGCCTATACACATTTCAGCCTCCTTCCATATTGTGGTTTGGCTCAGATACCACTTGTTGGTATTCAAATCACATTACACAAGTAAAAATAACAATTAAACCATGAAGATGAGAACACACTATATTGATTTCTCCCAAATGGTTTATACAATGAAGAGTGAAGGCAATATATAGATGCCTTAACGAGCAACTACTTCAAAACTACCCTGTAGGAAAACAATACTCAAACATAACAATGTATTAACAAAACACTAACACAAGATTATAATAAGCTACCCAAAACATGACATAAATGGAGGACCTAAACACTATGGGGGTGTCTCACTAAAGAGAAGCATGCACCAGCAATACTCTATAACACTTTGGATCACAAAAAAATAATAGGACCAATGC
Source organism: Cunninghamia lanceolata (assembly GCA_027924645.1). Lineage (NCBI taxonomy): Eukaryota > Viridiplantae > Streptophyta > Pinopsida > Cupressales > Cupressaceae > Cunninghamia > Cunninghamia lanceolata. The sequence continues at coordinate 3,536,970 of BSBN01000556.1, read as the reverse complement.
TTTGAACTTTCTCTATATTTCACTCCGTCCATAAACTCCAAAGGTCGTTGATAACTATGGTGCTCAATGCCTCTCATACCTTCACAAGTTGTTTCAAGACGATTGTGTGATGTCAATGGAGTCTCAACAACAAATTAAAAAATTAGATGATGTAATTAAAATTTTATAACAGACTTAAAGTAAATCAAAAAATAAAATATTGAAATTTCATGAACTTACCTTCAACAGCTTCAACTTGGAGGACCTAAAGATGGCTTGTGACATGATTTCTCACAAACATTCAAATGTCCTCAGCCTTAGTGTGGATTTATTTGATCCACTCGATCTGCATGCTAGGCTTCTGTATCACCAAGTTGAGTGAGTGGATGGCACATGTTGTCCAAAATATGTGTTGTATCTTGCCTCCACCTATAAACCTACTGCCCTACAATTTTTAGCATTGCCTGTTATGACAGATAATGTGTCAAGACCTCACCATCTCAATCAACTCTATGAGGATGTTAGCAATGAAGTTTGCATCCTTCATTTGCCCCTTTTCACAATCAGTTGCATTCAAAAAAATTGCCCCTTTAGGGCACACTACAATGACATTAATTAAGGGCATGTTTTTGCAATTTTTACATCATTGGAAACGATGGACACTCTTTGTTTTGGCCCATGAATATCTAATTGGTTGCAATGATGTTTTTTTATCTTTTTCCTTTGCCAATAAGGTGGTGCACACCTTTTCATACACGACTTCTATAAACTGCAGGTGTATGATAATTGCCATCACCATCTCCCACCAATATGGTGATCTCATGAGGTTGAAAGGAAGTCCATTGGCATAAATGCAATGCACAATGTGCTCATTTGCAATGTCCCTTACTGCATTCTAAAATGCCTTTCTAATGGACTTGCATCCTGAGTTGTTCTTTTGTGGAAAAGAAAGGGGCTATCATCTTCTTGGGAAGATGGTGTTGTAATGAAAGGATGTGTGGCAACCAGAATTGAAGAAGTGGAAGATGGCCCTGCAAGTGGCTTGCATGATCCTTTCTTGGCCAAAAGATGTCTTGTTCTCTCAATTGTACTATCTGCTACTTCTTGCACTTTGACATAAAAGAGAACTTGCTCCTTTGGCAACCCATGTTTAATCTGAGACAAATTTTGATTCCTTGGTCGGCCATTGCACAGAGGTGAGCTTTCACTTGACTATACGAGATCTTATACTCATTATGACACTGACTACAACACCAAAGATAACCTCTAAGATGCTTGATTATCATGACATGTCACCAAATAGGTGATGCTTGGTCAAATTTGACAGGCCTATACAACCCTAGGCCCATTGAACTAGAACTACGAGCCACTCTAAACTATATCCTTACCTACATGTTTTAAACAAAACAAATATCAGGAAAATTGGAAAAAATTGTAACCCTAGGCTACATTAACATAGAACAATAAAAAAAAAAAAACAATGTAACCCTACGAGATGTTAAAAAATGAATAAAAACAATTCTGAAAACAACAAAACATTTATAAAAAAATTGAGGCAGCTTGAAAATAAAATTTTAAAAGCTTATAAAAAACTTACCTTTAATGACGAATCTATTTGATGCAAGTTATTTGATCCCCATAGCACCTATCAAATACGCCTTCATGATTCTTCAACACTCAAAAAAACTAGAGACACTGAGCAATGACAAATGATGAATTTTGGAATGGCAGGTAGGGGTGTGTTTTTTGTTTGTATGTCACCTGTTTAGGTTTTATTTTCAAGTTTGAAGGATTTTTTCTTTTCAAAAATGTGTTCTATTTAATTGCTTTTTAAAAGTGAAATCTGTGCCTTGGTTGCCCTGGGTACATCTAAAATGTACTTGGGGTATACCCGAGTTGCCTTGGATGCGCCCTAGGCATGCCCGAGAGGTACCGGTAGCTGGACCTGGACTCAGACCTGTTCAGGCTTGGTACAACATACCAGGTAACATAGGGTTTCAAGTGTGACCAAAGACATAGTTTTGTCAAACTCAGATCCTGGTATGTACTTCATCAGTTCTTTATTTTTCATGCATGTTCTTTGTGTTGATTCGTGTGATAGCCCACACAACTTAATGAATTCCTGATAACTTGCCTTAAAAACTGAAATCGTCAGGCTATGTTACGTTTTTGTGGATAGCATGTCTTTGCAATTTGCTATGAAGATAGTTTCGATGAGTTCATTGCATCTGGCAACCCAATTAAAGCAGTTTCTTAAGACTTCCAGTTAAATGAATGATAGATCCACCTGTTTCTATTCCATGCCTTGGAATTGTGTTTAAGTTTAAAAATTGTATCTGTTTGCATGTGCCTCAGACTTCAGCTCTCCTTGAATCTTTTAATGTGCATCTGAATCTTTTGTGATCTTTAGGGTACAGATATACCCGTTGTTGAGCATGTATAGAAATACATTATGGTTTATCTACGAGAGATGCATGATAAGCAAAATTTATTTTTTAATTGTTTCCAAGGTGTATCTACATTGAACCTCAACTTTGTGGCCTGTTGATGTTTTTACAGTTATGAAGTGGTCCAAACGTTGGACAAAGACAAGCACAAGAAAGAAGGACCCATTTACTACTATGTCTTCAACACTCTGCTTTATTGTTTGCTTGTCCTACATATATATTGGTGGGTTTTGATGTACCGTATGCTTGTTAGGCAGATCAAGGCAAGAGGCAAGCTTGGAGATGATGTTAGATCAGGTATAATTATAATATTTTTACTTCTGTTCATCTAATTCCATAGATCATGGGTTCTTAACTCTTTGAGCCTTTGTACTATTGCTTGTTTAGATTCTGAAGGCGAGGACAAAGAGGATTGAAAAATGACGAGTGTGATTGAGAAATTACCACACTATCAAGTCGAATAATGACTTGAATGCATTTTTTGTTCAATTGTCAACAACTATCTTATACAAAGATTGGTGGATCTTCAAGCACACGGTTGTTGAAATTCAATGTTGAATATGAACTGTAAGATTCATTGTTGCAGGAGCTGGGTTGGATTTCAGATATTGTAGTTAAATGGTTACACCTTTATTTTACTTGTAATTTATAATTATAAGGTCAACAGGCCGTGGATATTTGGCTCAGCAAAATGTCTTGGACTTTTGGTTAGGTTTGAGTGCAATCTAATTGTTTGTGGGAAATTTTAATTGAAGTGGAATTTTTTGGCAAATATTGGAATTGAGGTTAATTAAATGGCTATGCACACTACATGGTACAATCACATATCATAGAAGAAGTAAATTCGTCATATCATAAAGGATTTCATATATCTGGCCAATTTCTCAACCTACATGGTACAGTCACATTTCATGGAAGAAGCAAATTCATCAGATCATAAGGTTTTTATGTGTCTGGCTATTTTCTCAACCCATGATTTATGTGAAAGAAGATATGGATTGTTGTTTCTTGTTTTGTTAAAAACATGTCAAAACAATTTTATGTTTCTTGTTTGGTTAATACATAAACAATTTTATGTCGGTAACTCTTGATATGGACTTTTTTCCACTATTGTACATAACATGATTGCAATGCAGAACAGGTCGAAAACTATTGCCACTCAATTATTTATTTATTTAAATTTAGCATTTAACAATTTATCAAGTGTTCATTTCAGTATGAGCCAATGATGTAAACTAATTTCTAAAAATACAAATTCCTATTTTTAAATTGAAAAATTAGTTAGAAAGTATCTTAAGAATTAATCCCAACAACTAAGAAATTATTTGTTCTTTTGGGAATGCCATTATACTGGAGAAATTGAGTACTTTGTGAGGATGTTATGAAACTGTAGTTTATGCAGCTACTAAAATGCACTTCATCAATGGTGCAGTCTTAATACACAGTTTTTTGGGAGGAAAAGGCAGTTTATGAAGTGCATATTGTTTCGTAATCTGCCAATAATAGGTAAACTTTAAATTGGTTGCAAGTTTGAGAGATTATATGAAGGTGGTGAAGCGTTCTCTTGATCGAGGTTGTGCTTCTGATGCTTATTATGATAGAGTTGCATCTTAGAATCTTCTGACATGAAAGATCTTACTATTAGCATTTTATAGATATATAAAAAATATTTTTCCACAAGGTGGTGTAGGTATGCAACATGATCTACTTATTGTGGAATGTCATTCTTCAAATTTTAAGAGTACTTGGAAATTTTCTCGAGGTGTGTAATGACACAACATTTCGTGGAGATTCTAATTTATGTTCATCTTCATCTGGAAAAACACCTAACAGTTTGACATTATTCTTTTTATTGAAGATAAATTAATTGTTATTATTTTTTTAATGGATTGAACCTGGTTATAATATATCGGCATTTCTGCCCTTAAGCTATTTACAACATGTTAACCGTGCACCCATGCCTGAATTTTTCTTTGGCTAAGCTGTCATGATTAGGGGATCTATTCTGTCAAAGACACCCACGTATTAAACCTGCTCTCCCGGTACCTCTGGAATTTAAACCTTGGATGATGGTGTGACACACCATCATCCTCACAGGTGGAACTCAACCCCTTACATAAACTATTTTAACTTTGAGGGGCAACAAAATTTGGCAATGGCCGAAAGCTTGTGCAGAGTTAATAAACATACGAATGAGATAAAATTTGAAAAGATACAAAATGGTAGAAATGTATCTCTTCTTCTTCCAGGGATGTTGAGATCTAGAAGGCTTAGTACAATACCAGAAAGAAACATAGATCGAAATACATCTATTTATTGCAAAGCTAAACAATACATTGTGGATAATCATCGCACACTTCACAAAATATATTGCCCGCTATTTATATGGTGCTACGCTATAGAAGATCGAGTATACATACTAAAAGAAGAATAGAGATCAAGATACGTACATAAATCTCTACGATGAACATGCTATGTTCTTGATAATTGATAGGTTACAAAGTTATATATTGTTTTTACGCTCAGAGGCCTACTATAGTTGCAGCAGGGGTGGAAGAGAGAGCTCTCAATTTCTGTCTGTAAATAAAAACAAGAAAATTATGAAAATTTTTGGAAAAAGCTGAATTAATATTCAAATTGCTAAAGAAAAATAACTCCACGAATGAAAAAGTAACTGCCATGACAGCTGAATTAATTTGCAATTGCTAAAGAAGGTATAGTTTCTTTCTTAACCACCGCCGCCAGTTTGTAAAGGCAATGAGGATTAATGTTCATGTTATTTTTAGTGTGGCATTTCATTAATACATTGTCAATCATTTCAATGGATTTATGTGTCTGCCCTGCCCACCAGAATCTGCATTATATCTTTATCTCCTCGCAGAAGATGATAAATTTGGTTCCAAAAGGCGTGACTCAATCTGAAGACATACATTGAATTTTGGCGCTTAGCTTCTTGCTGAAGAGGACACATATTTCGTAGAACGTCTTAACCATCCGGTGCGTTGTAAGCGACTGGCTGGTCGATAACATGTACGACAGGTCGAAAACAGTCGACATCCCGTGGGCGGGCTGTACGGCTGGATAGGTCTATTTGGTCAGGTGAGTTGGGTCGTTTTCTATTTTCTCCATATTTCCTTTCCCTGACTTTCCAGAAGGCAGTTTGTAAATCTCCCTCTTTATTTTTTTCAGCAATGTGTCCACCTCCAGAGGCGTTAACTCATGGCCCATTGTTGTCGAAATGTAATGTTCCCTCACAAATGCTGTAAAGCCAGGCTCATAGCTCCTCCATGGCGCCATAAATCCTCTTCTTCCATCATCACACGGAATGGCTGATAAGAGTGCACTGATATTTCATTCTCACTTTTTTTTCCTTGTATTAATGTATTTCCTATTTAAATCCATATATATTGTGTATATACGGTATTATACAAGGAAATCCAAATTTTCTTTATTGTGTATAAATGAAATGAATATACAAGCAAATCCAATTTTTTTTAATACCGATATACATAATTTTCATTTATTTAAACTTCATCCTTTTTAAGCTTTTCTCATGAATCCATATATTCAAACTCTGCTACTAAAAAAAAATGTCTCCGTTTATTATTATTTTAAGAGGTTGCCACTTATGGTTGTCCAATATTTTTTTTTTCTGAGAATGTTATACAAATCTGCCTGACTCAAAAATCCATTTAAATTATTATGTACGGTAAAAATTCAGGTACATGCATATTACCCAATTTTCTTTATATACGTGTATCAATAATCTTGCGAGGTTTTAGACGTCATTGGTTTATCTATTAAAAAAACTGGTGTCGTCTTATAATTCTTTTTTTCTTGTATTATTGACTAGGGGAAAAGATTCAATAGGTGAGATAGTTCCAATCGCTGAGAAGGTATATGTGCATTTAAGGCCCAATATTTTTTAAGTTTAGTACGAGTATATGTGCATTTGAGGCCCAATATTTTTAAAGTTTAGTACTAGTAGTTGTGACTTTAAGGTTGTTAGTGTTACTATAAGTACTAATAATTGAATGAAATGTGCCCTTTAAATTTAAAAAGCAACCAATCATGTGATGCCACATCAGCCCACCAATAAAACATGACTTAATGCACACCTATTGGTCCACCCTTTTTTGGGGGAACTATTTGACACCTCAACAAAAAGCATGTTGGTGTGGCCCTGAAACCTTAGTTATAAGTAGGGGCATTGCCAAGTAAGCTATTGTAAAAATTTTGGAGTGATTTGAAATTGCCACGTATGATTTTGAGAGGCGTGAAGGTAGGGTGTACGACTACTGGGTCCTCTCCCCTATCGTTATATAAATGTATTATTGGCAGGGTTTGAAGAACCCAGAAATGGTGTCAAGGCACACAAAGAACAAGGGTTTTTAAACTGATGATAGATGATTATTGAGATTCACACTTATATATATGGAATTCAAATGTATTAACTTTTGGATGTGCCATATTGATTAAATTGTTTTAGAAATAATGTGTATATATTTATTTGATTATACAAAATGATATTCAAAGTTACTATGGAGGCATATTTTTTCTTGATTGGGGTTCCACCTAAATAATAGGGTGTTCAAGCAACTACTGTTGCACCTTCAAAAGATACATTGGTGCAACACAATCCCTTGAATATATGATTTACATTTTCTACAGAGCACTAAATGCAAGGCTTGCTCATCACTACAAATTCGAGATTGATTTTTTAAATAAAACAATCCCTCCTAAATGATAACTTTCAAATTTTGTTGTACTTTTCATTGTCAGTTATATCTCCAAAAATCAATTTTTTTTTATCATGCAATAATTAAGTAGTTTCATAGAATATTTAAAAATATATTAAAATATAATTTTTTTCAATACATTAAATTTAATATTGAAAATAAATTAGGGTTAAATTTTTTAATATATAGCCGATGATGGCATGGTTCGGTGGTTAAGTCGCTCAGGATGTAGTGGCGGCCACCAGAGTTCAAACCCCCGCTGGGCCAACGAGCTCGCAAGGCTTTACGCCTTCGCTGGGCCAATGAGCTCGCGGGTTTGTAGTGTTCTTCCTAGGGGATGAGGTCCCCTAGTTGTGGCCTCACCGGTTCATTGCTCCGGGCAAAAGCATTCGCGTGGAGCCGGAGGGCGTGTCGCACCAGCGTCGCCGGTCACGTTAAAAAGTTTACCAGGCGCATTTAAAAAAAAAAAAAAAATTTAATATATATATATATATATATTTTTAAATTATTATGTTACCATATCTCATAATTATAAATATGGTAATATTTTATTATCATTTAATGTTACTATAATATATTATAATATATGTCGTTTAGATATATTATAAAATATATTATTACCATTGAATATTTACCATAACATATAGTAATATTATATATTTTTTATTTAATATATTTTAAGTGATGGAAATGCAACCAAATTGGAAAAGGAATGGGAATTAATTTATTTGGTGTCATATTTTTCATAAATTTGGTAAATATAAGCCTATTATATGATTAAATATATTAAAATATCATATAATTTTACCTTAATATTTTTCAATATGCTAAATTTAATATTTAAAATATATTAGGTTTAAAAAAAATATATTTTATCATTCAATATTACCATAATATATTATAATATGTGTATTTTAGATATGTTTTTGATAAAGTCAGCTAGAAAAGGGGGTCCAGATCCCTTTAAAAACCAGCCCAAAAGACAAGGCAAAAGACAAAAACAGACCCCAAATAGGCCATCGACACCACTCTAACAACACAACAACAACATGTTGAAAGAAAACACCAGCTAAACTACCCCTGAACTAGGGCCAGCAAAATGAATTGCCTTGGCCCTAGGGTGTGAAGCAACCACAAATTTGGGAAGCCCTTTCTTCCTATGTTGAATCACTGTCCAAGAAAACTCTGAGTCAAAATCCTCGAAGCAAGGCGAGAGGAGAGAATTCTCGACTGATGTCGCAACCTCATAACCCTCAAGCAAAGAAGAGGGCATAGCCGGAGAAACAACAGGAGTAGATGAAGCAACAATCAGATCACTGTTCGAAGGAACCACAATAGGAGTCGAAGAAGGGGACACAACAAGAACAACCACCAACACACCTTCAGGCTTCACTTGAATAGGAGCAGAAGTCCCCGCAGGGGGTCCAGAAGCCACAGGAGTGTGCGAAGGAGAAGAATCCACAGGGGACTCCTCAACTGGCCCAACCTCTGGATTAATAACAGTCAAATGTTCCAAACGAGTATCCCACCACCACAACAACGCTTTGCGATGGGAATGATGGAAATTCAAAGCCAAGTGTCCAACCGTGAAGCAACGACAACAATGGAAGGGCAATCCCCCACCATCAAGACAACCTCTCCATGAAGAGGCTTAGAGATATCAATATCCACAAGAATGCAAGCATACGTACAAAGACCCATCAAAATTGTCGATCTGTCCACCATAAGGAAGCGACCAATAGATATGTTATAAAATATATTATTACAATAAAATTTTAATTTACTATTTTATATAGTAATATTAAAAGGTAATATTATATTTTTATATTTAAAATGATGGAAAGGCAACAAAATCACAAAAAGAATGTGAATTCATTGGGTATTTCAAGTAAATTATTTGGTGTATATTTCTCATAAATTTGGCATATAGATTGTGCCCTTGCACTATGATTGGTGTAAGGGATTTATGTGGGGAAAAGATAATAAACCTTGTTATATAAGCACAATTTGAGTTAGAAAAGATTAACAAATCAAAAAACAACTCTTATTATTCTATGAGAACTATAGGATTTGATTATTCCATTAATTCATTTAAACCATCTTCACACCTAGAATCTAACTCTAATGAGGATGGACATTTGAGAAAACTTAGTTTATAATCATGAGGTTAGAGGATTTGGAAAGTTCTTATTTAATTTAAAGAAGAATGTTGTTTAGATGGTGTTTTAATAAAGATCTTATGACGTCATATGACAATTTATATATAAAATTATAAGAGTGAAAATTGTTTAACTTGTACTTTTTTCTTTTGTTTTCGACTCATTTAATAATGACTTTTGGAATATGTTTTTTTTTAGAAACTTGCCTTAGAAGAAGAAGCATTAAGATGCGGGAAACAAGAAACTTGTGGTTTCCCTAATCGAGTTCAATAATTACCTTTGGTGTCTCTAATCAATTTGAAAATTTCCTTCCAAGATTGTGTAGAATAATGGTTTGACCAAGGTTGAATTTTGAATTTGAGGAGAAATAAAGACAATATCAAAGATATAATCACAAAAAGAATGTGAATTCATTACGTGTTTGAAGTAAATTATTTGGTGTATATTTTTCATACATTTGGCATATAGATTGTGCCCCTACCCCCTACTCAAACCTAGCCATGGCTTATGCACTATGATTGGTGTAAGGGATCTATGTGGGGAAAAGATAATAAACCTTGTTATATAAGCACAATTTGAGTTAGAAAAGATTAACAAATCAGCAAACAACTCTTATTATTCTATGAGAACTATAGGATTTGATTATTCCATTAATTCATTTAAACCATCTTCACACCTAGAATCTAACTCTAAATGAGGATTGACATTTGAGAAAACTTAGTTTATAATCATGAGGTTAGAGGATTTGGAAAGTTCTTATTTAATCTAAAGAAGAATGTTATTTAGATGGTGTTTTAATAAAGATCTTATGATGTCATATGACAATTTATATATAAAATTATAAGAGTGAAAACTGCTTAACTTGTACTTTTTTCTTTTGTTTTCAACTCATTTAATAATGACTTTTGGAATATGTTTTTTTTTCAAAAACTTGCCTTAGAAGAATAAGCATTAAGATGTGAGAAAAAGATTACAATTAGGATTAGATTTAGGGTTAGGGTCAATGTTACAATTACAATTATGTTTGTGGTTGCGAATGCTACTAGCATATTTATATTTTAAAAAAAATATCTAAAGTATGTCAATTTTTTAATCAATTTACCACATATAAGTGGAATAGGCGTCTCAAGAAGGATATCTCTTGGCATACTTTATATATATTTTTTAAAATATAAATATGCTAGTTATAGTACTATGTCAACACTATGTGGAGTGGTAGAGTTGCTTATGCCTTGTAATACACATTAAGCTGACATTAAAGATATTTTTGTATTCCTTCAGTTGCCTCACTTTTTCTTTTATTTTTTGGATAAAGGCGATATATTAGATTATAGAACCAAATACAAATATAGGTTGTCTCATGCAGACAAGAACATATAACCAACAACAACGGTAACAACTGTGAAAGCACAAGTTAGAAAAACACCCAATACAAACGTTGCACAAACTAACAACAATAGTAGTAACAATAACCAACAAGAGTAGTATCAGCTGATATAACATATAAGAGCAAGATAACAAAATGTTGCATACACCAACAACAATACATAAATATAGCGAAGCAAGAATCATACAAATGTTACAAACACAGATCTCTTTTCCTTACACAAAACAACAAAGAACCAAAACGCTGCCTCCCATAAACACTTGCTTAGACTCCAAAGCCTGCAACTAAAATTGAATTGAAGAAATTGAATCTTAAGATCTCGGAGGACTATTGTATTCTCCTTAATGAGACTAGGTTAACTATTGCATCTGCAAGGCAAACAAGCATATGAAATTCCACCTCAAAGGGATAAGTAGTATGAGAAAACATGGCAAGGCAGGGAAGACACCATATTAACCGAATAATGAGCTGATGAAAAGACTCTGAAACAACATTACGAGAAACAAAGAGTCCCAAAAGTGTAGATGTCCAAGTCCATTTGTGAAGGAAAATAGCAAGAAGAGCAGAGGAAAGAACAAACTGTTACACATATGGTTCCTATGGTTGTATTGTTTGTCATTGATGTCAACACTATCACTAGGTTGTCATTGATGTCAACATTGTTATGAATGTGTAATAGTGTTCATAGTTGGATGTAATGCTCCTAAAGAAGATATATTGAGATGAGAAGATATGCATGTCATGCTTTTGAAGAAGATACATTGAGATGGGAATTAGAAGTTCATATCATGCCTTGTTCATTGCAAAATTGAGTATGAAGTTATATTCATATGGGAATTAGAAGCACTAAGATATGGTACTGATGGACTAAGATATGTTGTATGTTCTCTTCTACTGTCCCTAAGAATGCATGTGTTAATACAAAGAAGGTTTAGCCTCTGGAAGTTGGTGATAGCCTTTGTTTCAGAATGACCATCTTTGAAGACTGTCTAGGAAATTGCTCAACATTTCCATCAGTTTGGTTTTGGGCCTTTGTGGATTGGAATATAGCTTAATATAATGACAAAGCTTGCATATTCCAAGTTTCATGATGTGTGGACTACCGGAAGTATGTTTTGCAAAAGATAGAGTGAAGACAGTGTTGGTTCTGTGAAAACAATCACTACACGGAAGCAGGATGCTTCACATTCCTCCACATTTGCAGATTTGGCCATGCGGTTATGAAGGTATGTTAAGATTCCCATAAAGGTGATAATTCCAGAGATTTAGATCATCTACCCTTCCGCTGTGAAAGTTGTGCATGATAGAGTATCGACATATGTTTTGGCAGAGTAAGCCAGTGCTGAAGGTTTATTGGAATACTCTGCATTCCTCCACAAATGAATGATTTCCCTTGTGATTTTGGGGACATGTTTCTAGATGTGTATTAAATGCTTCTTTTCAATTTCAAGGTTCTTGATGGTCCGCAGCTTAGTTTTTCAAATGACAGCATGTTGTAGTGTGTTCTAGATGACAAAGTGATTCTCAGAGTTAATGTTTGAAGCTGTGCGGTGCAATTCTTTGATGTGTGGTGGAAAAGGAGTGTTTGGGGATGTTTTGTGAGTCATGTGGACTCATCTGGAAAAGTTTCATGGAGATTTTTCTTGTTTCCAGTACCACACAAGGTTTTTCAAGTTGATGTGCCCGTTATACTTCAAGTCTTCATGTGTTCTCCTTAAAGCTGTCCTATTTCCAAATAAGTGAAGTGTGCATATGTGATTCCTTAGTGTTTGAAGTTGTGAAGGATGTTTTGGACATGGTTAAGCAAGTGTTGGGGTCTGCAAGGCTTGGATTTTCTGCTAGTGTAACGTGTGTGTTCACTTAGGACCTATCTTCTACACGTTTCATATTGTGTGTTGTCTGGCCAACTTGTAAATGAATTGTTCATGTTGTATCTAACCGAAAAGTAATGTAATCAATGTAATATCATGTATAAATAGTGAATCAAAGTGAGTGAGGTGAAGTATGATTGCAAGTTGATTGTAAAGGTTCGCAAGCAGATAAAAGGCAGAATAAATGCATTATTGATGTGCGACTGAAGGAGAAAGAGCAGATGTTGTTGATGCTGTACGAATTCATCTTGAAGACATTTGTGTTAGTGATCAAGTATAGAGTGTGCCTAACTAATCAAATCTTCAGAAGAAAATGTGAGAAGGCAGAAGTGCAATCATTAAAAGTGTGAGCTTCAATGTCAGTTTTCAGACAGTAGAAAAGGCTGTCATACTATAATCTCTTGTGTGTTTTCATTTCAAGGAGTAGTAGCTTCCTTGGGAGTGACCCTAAAACAAAGTCATAAGGGAGTAGAAGCTTCCTTGGGAGTGATGCCAAATCAAAGTTACTTAGGGAGTAGTAGCTTCCTTGGGTTATAGCCCCTAAAACAAAGTTATTATTTGAGGTTCATATATTGTGAGTTAATCCCCATCGTGGATTTTCCCTTCTAGGGTTTTCCACGTATATCTGTGTTATGTGTTTTTGTGCATTGTGTTATTCTTTCATGTTGATATTGTGATGCTTAAGGTTTAATCTGCTCCAGATAAGTTGAAGTTGTTAAAATTGAAAATTGTTTAAATACTGATTCACCCCTCCTCTCAGTATTCTCATGTGTCTAACAATTGGTATCAGAGCCAAGTTCCTCTGAGGGAAGCTTAACCACTTGAGGAAGGTCTGAGATGGCACAAGGTGCATCCAATAAGATACCTAGGTTTGATAGAATAAATTATGCTTTTTGGAAGCTAAGGATGGAAGCCTACATCAATTATCTAGGGTGTGGAGTTTGGGATTATGTCAAGAAAAGTTACAATGTTCCTTCCTCTATTCCTACAGATGCAGATGAAATCAAGAAGTATGATAATAATGCCAAGGCAAAGTTTTCTATCATGAGTGGATTAACTGATTCAAAACTTTCAAAGGTGATGAGTTGCAGTTCTGCTCAAGAAGTTTGGGACAAACTGGAAACTATTTATGAAGGAGATAAGAAAGTAATGCAAGCTAAGATGTAAATATTCAAAAGCAGATTTGAAACCCTAAAGATGGTGGAGGATGAAAACATTGTTGGATTTATGCTCCGGGTGAATGAAATGGTCAAATGGCACCACAGGTTGTGGTGGTACAATAAAAGAGGATGAAATTGTGAAGAAGGTTCTGAGATCTCTTCCTAAATCTTACAGTCATAAGGTATCTACTATTGAGGAGACTACAAACTTGGATACATAAACTTTGGACCAATTGTTTGGTACCCTGACTACTTTTGAAATGAGAGGGTTTGATAGTTATGTTCCAAAGAAAGAAGTTGCTTTCAAAGCCAGTAAAAAGGCAAAGGATGAAACTGTTGATGAAGATGAAATCCCTGATGATGTTGAAGAAAATTTTGTAAGAACACTGAAGAAAGGATTTGGCAAATATAAAGGTCAGTTACCCTTCAAATGTTTCAATTGTGGAAAAGTTGGTCACTTTGCTTCTAAATGTCCTTTTAATGAAGCTAGGAGAAGTAACATAAATAGTAAATTCAAAAGGAGTATGTTTTCCATAGAAGACATTTGTTCTTCAGAAGATGAGAATCATGATGATTCAAATGATGAAACACTTTTCTTGGCCGTGACTGTTGGTGACAAAAAGGATAATGTTAGAAAATGTGGAGAAATTGATACCTTGCAAACAATCCAAAATAATGAAAGATCAATGGTTGTATGGATTGCCTTCCATGCAAAAGAAGAAACCCAAGCTTGGGTTATTGACAGTGCATGTTCAAATCATATGACTAGTGGCAAAGAGAAGTTTATCAGCCTTGAGAAATGGGATGGTGGAGCTGACAAGTTTGGAGTTGACAAGTCAGCTCAAATATGTGGAAAAGGTGTCATAACTATTGATGGAAAGAACAGGACTGAGGATGTTCTCTATGTCAAAGGATTACAGCACAATCTTCTCAATGTTAGTCAGATGTGCAGGAAAGGTTACAATCTTACTTTTCATGCCAATGGTTGTGAAATCAGGAAGGCAGGATCCGAAAAGCTAGTTGCAGAAGGCATCAAAACATGTGATATTTATCACTTGAAAGAGGTAAATGGAAGAACATGTTTGTTGGCTCAATCCAGTGAGTGTTGGCTATGGCACAAAAGAATGGGACACAACAATTTTGATAATATGGTAAGGATCAGCTCTACTCATGTAGTGAGAGATATGCCTAAGATAATCAAGCCTACAAACATTGTATGCAAGGAATGTCAAATAGGAAAGCAAACAAAGACAAGTTTTAAAAGCAAGAAGTATTCTTCTTCAAAGCCATTGGAGCTGATTCATACAGACCTATGTGGACCTACCAGAGTAAAGAGTCAACAAGGTGAAAGGTATTTTATGTTTCTCATTGATGATTATTCTAGAATGACTTGGGTTACTTTCTTAAGAGAAAAATCTGATGCCCTTGATAAGTTTAAAGTTTTCAAAGCTTTGGTTGAAAATGAAATGGATACTAAGATCAAATGTTTAAGGTCAGATAGAGGAGGTGAGTTTCCTTCAAATGAATTTGAAAATTTTTGTGAAGATCATGGTATTAGGAGGCATTTGTCTACTCTTAGAACCCCTTAGCAAAGTGGGGTAGTGGAAAGGAAGAATAGGACTATGCAAGAAATGTCTAAGGCAATGTTGAAAGATACAGATCTGCCTGATATATATTGGAAGGAAGCAGTTCACACTACTGTCTATCTAACTAACAGAGTACAGTTAAGGGTCAACAATACAAAGACCCCTTATGAGTTGTGGTATGGAAGACCTCCCACTATCAGATACTTCAGAACCTTTGGCAACAAATGCTATATCAGAAGAGATGAAGAAGACCTAAGAAAGTTTGATTCAAGATGTGATGAAGGAATCTTTCTTGGTTACTCAACCAAAAGCAAGGCCTATAGATGCTACAACAAAAGGTTGGGAAAGATGATTGAAAGCACAAATGTCAAAATAGATGAAGACTTGTATCAAATCTCACAAGATTCAGAAGACACCAGATCTGATATCTTTCCTTGCATTGAAGATGAAGAAGTAAAAGAAGAAAAGGAACAAGAACTAGAGTAGATGACTAAGACCTCATCAAAGTATGTTCAGAAGAATTACTCAATAGAATAGATGATTGGAGATAAGAATGAAGGTGTGCAGACAAGGAGAGGGTTTGCCAAGACACGAGCAAGTAAACTTGTGTTTGTTATCAAAAGTAGAACCTAAGACCTTTATTAAAGCCAACAAGGATGATGAATGGATAAAAGCCATGGAAAAAGAATTGGATCAGATTGAGAAGTATTAAACATGGGAATTGGTTCCTAGACTAGCAAATAAGAATATTATAGGAACAAAATGGGTGTTCCAGAACAAACTAAATGAAGAAGGTGAAGTTGTAAGGAACAAAGCAAGACTAGTATGCAAAAGATACACTCAAGTAGAAGGCATTTATTTTGAGGAAACTTTTGCTTTGGTAGCAAGGATGGAGGCAATTAGAATGTTCCTTGCTCTTGCTACTCGTAAGAACTTCAAAGTATATCAGATGGATGTCAATTCAGTATTTTTGAATGGTGACCTAGAAGAAGAAGTATACATTGAACAACCAGATGCTTTCCAGATATCAGAAGATCCAGACATGGTATGCAGACTCAAAAAGGCTTTGTATGGTCTCAAGCAAGCACTTAGGGCTTGGTATGCAAGATTAGACAAGTACTTACTTTAGCGGGACTTCAAAAAAGGTACTACAGATAGTAATCTTTATATAAAGAAAGGAGACATGATTTTGATAGTTGCAGTATATGTTGATGACATCATATTTGGTGGAGATGATGATACATGTAAAAGGTTTGCAAAGGAGATAAAAAAAGAGTTTGAGATGTCCATGATTGGTGAAATGTATTTCTTCCTTGGACTTCATGTTTCCCAGCTGGATGGTGTTATCTTTATCTCTCAAGCTAAGTATGTCAAAGAATTGTTGAAGAAGTTTGGTATGGAGGATTCAAAACCAGTGAGTACTCCCATGGTCACTAGATGTCACTTGAGAAAAGATGATGAGTCTCTAGAGGTGTATCAGACTGTCTATAGGTCTACAATTGGAGCATTGTTGTATTTGACTACTTCTAGACTTGACATTATGCATGTAGTATGTGTGGTTGCTAGATATCAAGCCAATCCCAAGCAAACACATGAGAAAGCAATGAAAAGAATATTTAGATACTTGAAAGGAACTCCAAACTATGGTCTATGGTATCCAAAAGGAAATGACTTTGATTTGAGTGCATACACTGATGATGACTGGGCTAGTTGTGTTGATGATAGAATAAGTACAAGTGGTGGTGCTTTCTTTCTAGGAAGCAGGTTGGTTTCATGGCAGATACTGTAGAGGTGGAGTATATTGCAGTAGCCTCCTGTTGTACACAAGTGTTGTGGATGAAGTAAATTCTAAAGGATATCAAGGTATTGTATGATGAGCCTATTCCTATTTTGTGTGATAATACAAGTGCTATCAATATTTCCAAGAATCCAGTGATGCATTCTAGAACCAAGCATATAGCAATCAAGTATCACTTTTTGAGAGAGAAGGTTGCAGATAAGGAAGTGAAGTTGGAATATGTTCCAACAAAGGATCAAATTGTAGATATCTTTACAAAGGCTCTTGCAAAGGACACCTTTGAGGATCTCTAACAGAAGTTAGGGGTAATTGCCCCTCCTTCTTCTTGCTAAAGATGCATAGTGATGCATCTGTCCAGGGGGAGTTAATGTTATATCTTTGTTTCTTGGACTAATAGTGGGAGTTTGTTTATTGCAAAAAGTTATAACCTAAAGAAAAATGTGCAGATGTATGGTTGTCAATGAGCTGATGGTAGTTTCCCTTTGTCCTTGATGTCAAAGGGGGAGAAATATGCAATTATGTGTTGCCATCAATGCCAAAGGGGGAGATTGTTACACATATGGTTCCTATGGTTGTATTATTTGTCATTGATGTCAACATTGTCACTAGGTTGTCATTGATGTCAACACTGTTATGAATGTGTAATACTATTCATAGTTGGATGTAATGCTCCTAAAGAAGATATATTGAGATGAGAAGATATGCATGTCATGCTCCTGAAGAAGATACATTGAGATGGGAATTAGAAGTTCATATCATGCCTTGTTCATTGCAGAATTGAGTATGAAGTTATATTCAGATGGGAATTAGAAGCACTAAGATATGGTACTGATGGACTAAGATATGTTGTATGTTCTCTTCTACTGTCCCTAAGAATACATGTGTTAATACAAAGAAGATTTAGCCTCTCGAAGTTGGTGATAGTCTTTGTTTCAGAATGACCATCTTTGAAGACCGTCTAGGAAATTGCTCGGCATTTCCATCAGTTTGGTTTTGGGCCTTTGCGGATTGGAATATATCTTAATGTAATGACAAATCTTGCATAATCTAATTTTCATGATGTGTGGACTGCTAGAAGTATGTTTTGCAAAAGATAGAGTGAAGACAGTATTGGTTCTATGAAGGCAAACACTATATGGAAGCAGGATGCTTCACATTCCTTCGCATTTGTAGATTTAGCCATGTAATTCTGAAGGTATGTTAAAATTCTCATGAAGGTGATAATTCCAGAGATTCAGATCATCTACCCTTCTGTTGTGAAAGTTGTACATGATAGAGTACCAGCATATGTTTTGGTAGAGTAAGCCAGTGCTGAAGGTTTGTTGGAATGCTCTGCATTCCTCCACAAATGAATGATTGCCCTTGCGGTTTTGGGGACATGTTTCTAGATGTGTATTATATGCTTCTTTTCAGTTTCAAGGTTCTTGATGGTCTGTAGCTCAGTTTTTTAAATGATAGCGGGTTGTAGTGTGTTCCGGATGACAGAGTGATTCTCACAATTAATGTTTGAAGTTGTGTGACGTAATTCTTTGATGTACGATGGAAAAGGAGTGTTTGGGGATGTTTTGTGAGTCATGTGGACTCATCTGGAAAAGTTTCACAAAGATCTTTCTTGTTTCCAGTACAGCATGTTGGTTTTTCTTCTGAATCAGCATTAGGGTTTGCCACTTCTAATGCACAGGCAGATTCAGCCAACTGAATACAAGAGGTTGCGTGAGCTCCTCCCCTTCACTTCTAGTTCTGCCGCACCAAGGGGGGTGTCCCTATTTGATAAAAGTATAACCTTGACTAGCTCAATGACAGAAGGATTTAACTTGACAGCAACAGGCAGAATACTCTCATGTATGGACCAAGATTTGTGTAACAAATCACAAGGTTGGCAACATTCTTGGACATGATGTCTGGTTGGGTATGAGAGCATGCAGGGATCCTAATCCTACTCCTACAACTAACAGGTGGAAGGATGAAATGGTTTGATTTGATTTTTGGATGCAAAGCTGGACATGGTATATAACCTCAACACAGAGCTAGATTGGTGCCTATCCAGGGCTTGGAGTCGGTAGACATACACCTGTGAATGATCAACATGAACAACTAAAACTGGATTTCAGGGGGATATACATGATATCTATCTTACAGATATCTCCCAATACAGAGTGTTAAGCTGTCTATACTTATGGCATCCCTATTGCAGTATACCCTTCCCAATATTCAATCTGAAAATAGTTTAATCTACCCCTTGAGCAGAAGTTAAAAGATTAAACATTCAACACAGGAATTCTATGTTCTAGAATCTTAGACATTCCTTGAATGCCTGGACTCAGAAGAAAGATACATGCAAAACTAGAGACAGAATCAGCATAACACATGCAAACATAGCATTATTCATATAAAATTGACCATGAAATCAGTGGATTCATGCACAAACGTATAACAGGAGATACATAAACTCGCAAGTTTTGCTACATAGAGCAACCAAATCAGCTGTATTGTATTACAGAGCCAAATGTTCAACTTTCAACAACCTAAAATGAGTAACACTTCTTGCTTATAACAGCCAAAGAAGTGTACTCAGCATTAATTACATGGCTTTGACAAAAAATTTGCCAGATACAGATCCTTCAAAGGAATGGCGCTCAAAATTTATTGCTGCAGAGACAGAAAGTAGACAATGGTGGCCTCGAGCCCTGTACCACCATCTGGAAGTCCTCACGCCAAAAATTGGGTACATGACTGTTCAACAACTCGCCCATGCCCCTGCTACAGTCGCCATTGATGGCTCAACCACCCGCGGCCGCTTGAAAACTGTCGCAGCACTTCAAAAAAGAAATTCCCGCCAAAACGCATTCTATCGCAGTTTCAAATTATACAGGGAGATTAGTCCCACATGCAAGGTGAGGAGACCACTTCAACGTTTTATAAACATGGCCACAAACATATTAAGTGTCGAGCGCTTTTACCGCGCTCGACACACAAGCCCTCGCCCAAAGCTAAGCCATCGGCTTGCCCCAAAAAACTCTCACCGATCTATCAAGTCTCTCCGATGGCAAACAAAACACACCCTCCGTCGCCGTGACTCCCTCCATTGGAGCATCCAAAAATCCTCTGGCCGACCTCATGTGTTACACCGATGAAGCCCATCGCAATCCCCTGTCGGCCAGACCAATCCCATCGGCCAACCTGAAACTCCTCTGACCAACCTCAATAGTCTCACCGACGCCATCGCAAACTCCATATTTCCCATCATCGACCAGAGATAGACCATCGGGCCAACTTTCATCGACTAGGCCGATAAAACAAGTCTCACCGATGGCCAAGCAAAAAACACCCGTCGCCAAGACAAAAACCATCGGCCAACCCAAAAGCAACGTTTGCCGACAACAAAAGTCACACTGATGGCAACTTGGCTTCCCATCTCCGTCGGTGTGACTTAGACCATCGGAGCAAGACCACAAACCTATGCCGATAGCTGCCATCACGCCGATGAAACCAAAAACATAAAGCTTTGAACCATTGAACCAGTTCAAACAGATGGTTCAATGCGGAGGTTCAAACTGAAAGTTCAAAGACACAATCGAAGCACTCAAAAAAACAAAACTTTCGCTGATGGACAAAACATGATGACCCCTTCCTCAGGAAAGATGATGCGGATGCTGCAAAACACTGAAGGGGTGCCAAAACTCAGAACCTTTTGGATTTTTTGGGAAGGTGCCTGCATGAAAAATTGCTCGGAAACTGACAGTCAATTCAGGCACCAACAGTGGCTCTGATTGGGGACGTGCAGGTGCAAGACTGCAGCGAGAACCCCAGATCTCTGGGATGCAGACCAGTCCCCTATCCATTGGGCACAGAGTCAAACTTGCACCAATCTGCATCACCAAACACATTATTTTAAAATAAACATGGTGGCCCAGGGCCACCAAAAAGGAAAAACCAGACTTTTCCTTTGTCAAACACCTGATTTTCTTTTGATTTCTTCAAATGAAGCCTAAAAGCATTTAACTGTCTGCAGCAAGCCCCTTGGCAATTATTTGTGCTGCTGCTCATTTTTTTTTTTTCAACAAATCTACAGCTAGCTTCATCAGCATATATAATTATCAATTGTAGAATGTCATCATCATATGAGTCACTGATGTTGCTTGGAAAAATAACAGACTCACATGAAACAAATGAATCCACATCAGAATTTTGCCCTTCCTCAAAAAATAAGAGCTCCTCTGTATCAAACATGCAATATTCAGGCACAAGCAACATCTCATAATCAAATTTATCTTGATGAACATACAGATATCCATCATCATCATGCACGGTAGTTTTGTCATTAATGTCCACCTGAAATGTCTCAAGAGAAGGCAGAAATAACTCAGAATGTAGCCCTACACTGAAAGCTTCATAGTCACCCCTGCAATCAACACTATCCCCAACTATATGAGCACACACATCTGCAATTTTCCCATCCACCTCTGAATAGTGACCTTGTTTTTTATCTTCGCCAGTGCCCTGATAATCAAAAGCAAAGTTTTCAACCTCTGCACTATGAAGGTGGCCAAAATCTTCAAGGAAACATTCATAATCAACATCCAAATATAATTCATCATTTGAAAGGCTCACATATGCATCTGAATGCTGGCAATCACTAGCATATTCACTACCATCCCTTGAATCAATGTTTTCTATATTCAGAGTGAAGCTCTGCATATCCACTTCATATAAATAATCAGGCATAACTGGGATATGCACACTGCTGCAAGACACAACTTCATGTATGTCTCTCATTTGATCAATTGGAGGGCACCTTGTGTCTGCAGGCTTGTCTTCTAAAGTCTGATAACAATCTTTGTTTTCATTATTAGAAGATGTGCTTACATTTTCTACAACATTTTCTTCATGCATCACATCATGGCTGCACACATTATTCTGAAATATATTTCCCTCTATACAATCATTTCTCAATGCACATACTAGGAGAGCTGAAATATATTCACTTTGATAACTGCTTTGACAACTTGCAGCCATGAAACCTATTGGCATTCCATATTTCTCAATGTTTTCTATGTCCATAGCAAATTGGAAAGCTTGGTGAAGTGTGACTGGTTCTTTATCTCTCAACAGATAACTCATTTCTTCATCAAATGCAGCCAAATAAATTGTCAAGCACAATGCATTATTAGGTCTCATATATTCAGGGATCTGCCTGAGCAATTTAATAAACCTAAGATTAAAGGCTGGAACTAGCTCCTCATCTTCCCTTTGGATATTCATAAAATGTATGATTAATGAGGCCACATCAAACCTTTCACCAAACTGCCCTAGGAATGCAAGTTCTAAATCTATCCATGAAGAAACTGAACAAACAGGCAGGTCTGAAAACCAAATCCTAGCATCATCTTCCAATGACTGAACAAAGAGTCTCATTACTACATCTTCATCCTCTACCTCATAATCTTCTATTAAATTACAAAATCTTTGCAGATGTTTGTTTGCCGATTCAAAATCTGATCCACTATATTTTGGCAAACATATTCTAATTTTATTGGGATTATTATTTGGGTAACCATATATCCCTGTGAAATTTAGGGCTTTATATCTTTCAATAAAGAATGGTCTTCTCTGAGAGCATGACCAGGCTTGCTGTTCTAAACTCAACATTTTGAATCAAAGATGAATACCTGGATATATGTTGCAGCATTGATAGGTTCTTTCAACAGAGTCGCCACCTCTCAGAGAGAGGACAGAATGTCAGCAAGGCACTTTTGTTTTCTAGATTCATCACCCCAGCAGAGCACCACATGGTTCCTTTTTGCTGCAACAACTTCACTGGAAACTAGATTTTCCAGCCCTCAGGTTACTTGACTCTCTCTCTCTCCCCAACAGAGTCGCCAATTTTCTGTTGGTTTTTCTTCTGAATCAGCATTAGGGTTTGCCACTTCTAATGCACAGGCAGATTCAGCCAACTGAATACAAGAGGTTGCGTGAGCTCCTCCCCTTCACTTCTGGTTCTGCCGCACCAAGGGGGGTGTCCCTATTTGATAAAAGTATAACCTTGACTAGCTTAATGACGGAAGGATTTAACTTGACAGCAACAGGCAGAATACTCTCATGTATGGACCAAGATTTGTGTAACAAATCACAAGGTTGGCAACATTCTTGGACATGATGTCTGGTTGGGTATGAGAGCATGCAGGGATCCTAATCCTACTCCTACAACTAACAGGTGGAAGGATGAAATGGTTTGATTTAATTTTTGGATGCAAAGCTGGACATGGTATATAACCTCAACACAAAGCTAGATTGGTGCCTATCCAGGGCTTGGAGTCGATAGACATACACCTGTGAATGATCAGCATGAACAACTAAAACTGGATTTCAGGGGGATATACATGATATCTGCCTTACAGATATCTCCCAATACAGAGTGTTAAGCTGTCTAAACTTATGGCATCCCTATTGCAGTATACCCTTCCCAATATTCAATCTGAAAACAGTTTAATCTACCCCTTGAGCAAAAGTTAAAAGATTAAACATTCAACACAGGAATTCTATGTTCTAGAATCTCAGACATTCCTTGAATGCCTGGACTCAGAAGAAAGATACATGCAAAACTGGAGACAGAATCAGCATAACACATGCAAACATAGCATTATTCATATAAAATTGACCATGAAATCAGTGGATTCATGCACAAACGTACAACAGGAGATACATAAACTCGCAAGTTTTGCTACACAGAGCAACCAAATCAGTTGTATTGTATTATAGAGCCAAATGTTCAACTTTCAACAACCTAAAATGAGTAACATTTCCTGCTTATAACAGCTAAAGAAGCATACTCAGCATTAATTACATGGCTTTGACAAAAAATTTGCCAGATACAGATCCTTCAAAGGAATGGCGCTCAAAATTTATTGCTGCAGAGACAGAAAGTAGACAATGGTGGCCTCGAGCCCTGTGCCACCATCTGGAAGTCCTCACGCCAAAAATCGGGTACATGACTGTTCAACAACTCGCCCATGCCCCTGCTACAGTCGCCATTGATGGCTCAACCACCCGCGGCTGCTTGAAAACCGTCGCAGCACTTCAAAAAAGAAATTCCCGCCAAAACACATTCTATCGCAGTTTCAAATTATACAGGGAGATTAGTCCCACATGCACGGTGAGGAGACCACTTCAACGTTTTATAAACATGGCCACAAACATACTAAGTGTCGAGCGCTTTTGCCGCGCTAGACACACAAGCCCTCGCCCAAAGCTAAGCCATCGGCTTGCCCCAAAAAACTCTCGCCGATCTATCGTCTCTCCGATGGCAAACAAAACACACCCTCCGTCGCCGTGACTCCCTCCATCGGAGCATCCAAAAATCCTCTGGCCGACCTCATGTGTTACACCGATGAAGCCCATCGCAATCCCCTGTCGGCCAGACCAATCCCATCGGCCAACCTGAAACTCCTCTGACCGACCTCAATAGTCTCGCCGACGCCATCGCAAACTCCATATTTCCCATCATCGGCCAGAGATAGACCATCGGGCCAACTTCCATCGACTAGGCCGATAAAACAAGTCTCACCGATGGCCAAGCAAAAAACACTCGTCGCCAAGACAAAAACCATCAGCCAACCCAAAAGCAACGCTCGCCGACAACAAAAGTCACGCCGATGGCAACTTGGCTTCCCATCTCCGTCAGTGTGACTTAGACCATCGGAGCAAGACCACAAACCTATGCCGATAGCTGCCATCACGCCAATGAAACCAAAAACATAAAGCTTTGAACCATTGAACCGGTTCAAACAGATGGTTCAATGGCGAGGTTCAAACCGAAAGTTCAAAGACACAATCGAAGCACTCAAAAAAACAAAACTTACGCTGATGGACAAAACATGATGACCCCTTCCTCAAGAAAGATGATGCAGATGCTGCAAAACACTGAAGGGGTGCCAAAACTTAGAACCTTTTGGATTTTTTGGGAAGGTGCCTGCATGAAAAATTGCTCGGAAACTGACAGTCAATTCAGGCACCAACACCGCACAAGGTTTTTCAAGTTGATGTGGCCGTTATACTTCAAGTCTTCATGTGTTCTCCTTAAAGTTGTCCTATTTCCAAATGAGTGGAGTGTGCGGATGTAATTCCTTGGTGTTTGAAGTTGTGAAGGATTTTTTGGACCCGGTTAAGCAAGTGTTGGGGTCCGCAAGGCTTGGATTTTCTGCTAGTGTAACATGTGTGTTCACTTAAGACCTATCTTCTACATGTTTCATATTGTGTGTTGTCTGGCCAACTTGGAAATGTATTGTTTATGTTGTATCTGGCTGACAAGAAATGTAATCAATGTAATATCATGTATAAATAGTGAATCAAAGTGAGTGAGGTGAAGTATGATTGCAAGTTGATTATAAAGGTTCACAAGTAGATAAAAGGCATAATAAATGCATTATTGACGTGTGACTGAAGGAGAAAGAGCAGATATTGTTGATGCTATTCAGATTTATCTTGAAGACATATTTGTGATAGTGATCAAGTATAGAGTGTGCCTAACTGATCAGATCTTCAAAAGAAAGTGTGAGGAGGTAGAAGTGCAATCATCAAAAGTGTGAGTTTTAATGTCAGTTTTCAGACAGTAGAAAAGACTGTCATATTGTAGTCTCTTGTAAGTGTGTTTTTATTTCAGGGAGTAGTAGCTTCCTTGGGAGTGACCCTAAAACAAAGTCATCAGGGAGTAGAAGCTTCCTTGGGAGTGACCCTAAATCAAAGTTACTTAGAGAGTAGCAACTTCCTTGGGTTATAGCCCCTAAAACAAAGTTATTATTTGAGCTTCATATATTGTGAGTTAATTCTCACCATGGTTTTTCCCTTCTAGGGTTTTCCATGTATATCTGGTGTTATGTGTTTATGTGCATTGTGTTATTCTTTCATGTTGATATTGTGATGCTTAAGGTTTAATTTGCTCCAGATAAGTTGAAGTTATTGAAATTGAAAATTGTTTAAATACTGATTCACCCCCCTCTCAGTATTCTTGTGTGTCTAACACAAACCACAACAAAGACCCATGTGGACATAAATAAAAGATGCTTAACAGTTTCATAAAGAGACCAAAAGGGACAAGGTAAAGGAATAGTTGAAAGGAAATGCAAACAAATGAGCACTAAGGGCATACCCAAGTAGATACCAAAAAAAGAACAATTCCACTCCGCATTAAGACATGGAACAATAGGTAAAGTGAGCAGCATCAAGCGGTAGTTAGATTTGATGTGGGAAAGAGTAAAAACTGGGACCCAAAAGGCCAACACCAATCCTTGTTAGAATTACAAACTTAAGGCGTTGTAATTAGATCCAACAAAGTAGGGTACACCAACATAAAAAGCTCTTGAAGTAGTAGAAGATTGGTTGGAAGAAGACAAAATTTAGAATGAAGTTGTTGCATCATTTTCCAAGCAAAGGATCAAAAGTTCAACAAGTTATAGAAAGTATGAATTCCTTTTCATGCAAAGCAGAAAGCTTTGAAATGAGGATCAAGAGCCAAAGGTAGGTCATAAGACTAAACAAGAGGGTTCCACCAAACAGATGAAGTTTAAAAAAACTAAACCCTTACTGAGGAGATCATGCATGCCATATAAGAAGTGGTCACACTTGTTGCCATGCCTTGAGTGACTGAAATGAATGAAAGATTTTAATAACGTCCACGAGGCCAAAGCAACATATGGGACCAAGCACGACACACAATCCCATTGAGAAACAAGGCATCAAAGCTTTCTAAAGTTTGCAATCTCCTTTTGAGATCAGACCTTCTGTAGTGAATTTTGACCAAGAATTTTGCAGTTTTGCCTAACCTTGCCTCCTCAAACAAGGTGCTTAAATTGTCAATTCTCAAAGTGTCTTCATAACTCATACATATGTCACTTCATGACAAAGTGTTATTCTGTCTCCACCACTCCCTTGTTGCAAAATAGGCAAATTCTCTTTTCCCACTCGTCTTTAGGTATCAACCATCTATCGGTTTCACGTCTAAGATGATGTGAGCTAGTCCTGAATTGGGCTATCAACATTTTTGCTTTCCACTTAATATCCGCTGCTATGTAAGCTTTTTCCTCATGGTCCCATGTGGGGTTAAATTGTTTGATATAGTAAGTTTTTTTATGTTTAATTTGTTTTATCCACATGACGGTCCTAAATTTTTGTCTTACAAACCTTTTTATTTCCTCATTAGTATTTGGACATTCCTGCATCCTAATGTCCCACTTCTTTATCCATTTGTCATTTTGTTTCATCCATGTGTTCTTTCTTCTAGTTAGCTCTTCCTCCATAACTAGCCTAGGCCAATGATGGTTCTCCATATTTTGATTCTTCTTTAGGAAACTTAACAATCAGATCATCGTCGATGCTTCCAAAGGAAAAGTACCCATTTCAACCAATAGAATCTCATACAGAACAACAATCTTAATTTTGAGACTGCTTATGATTAAATGTTTCTAGATTCTTTCAATCTGCCTCCATTTCTGATCTGACATGCTGCTATCCCAAATTTCACATCCATAAAGAATCACCGGTGTAACAAGCAGACCAAAAAGCATTCTCTTGGTTTTCCAATCCCATAATTCTACATTCTTACACCTATTTTGAAGAGAGTATAACTCTTTCCAACCCCCTTGAATTCTTTTTGCTCTGCATGTTTCCCAACTGATCTTGTTGCGGAAATCAAGGCCGAGGTACTTGTACTCATCCACAACTTCCAATGGGTTTCCTTCAAAAAGAAAGTTAATTTGCTTTTTTTTCTCTACAATGAAAAGATCATAACTTTGGTTTTGCTAGTGTTCACTTGCATCTTGACCTCTTGACAAAATATTTCAAGAGCCCTCAAGTGTTCTCTCAGACTATGAGCTATTTTAACAATTAATATGAGATCATCTGCATATAAGACTAACTTTATTATGTACTTAGCCAGCTAAACTCCCTCCCCATCAACCTTGTTTATCCAATTTCTTCTAACTTATCAATGTATAGTCCAAACAAAGTTGGGGAAAGCAGGCAACCTTGTTTAACTCCAATATCACTGCCAAAGCACTTTAACATTCCATCACTAGTTCTGATTTTAGCTTTGACTTGTTCATAAAGTCTATGGACTAAATTGCTTTAAACATATTTGGAGCTCCAAGTTCCTCCATCCTATTCCAAAGTTTGTCATGGGGTACCATGTCGAAGGCTTTTTTAAAGTCTACAAAGTAGCAAAAAGCCTCGTCACCTTGTGTGTTCCATATTTCTTTAGTCAAGAACCTAAGGGTAACACCATGATCAATAGTGGAATGTTTTAGTCTAAAGTCAGGCTATCCTCTAGCTTTTTTTCTCTCTTTTTCTGCCCAGTTGCTAATTCAATGCTCAACCATGCTTCTAGAAAGTTTTCCAAGGAGGGGATTAACCATAATAGTGTGGTAATTTGATAGATTATTGATATCACCACTTTTGTAGAGAGGGATAACCACACTAGTCATCCAATCTTCCGAGAATCCCTCTTGAATGACATTATTGAAGATGCACTTGATATGAGGTGTCAAGACCTCTATACCCCATTTTAAATGTTATGCTTGCAGCCCATCAATAACTTGTGCTTTCCCTCCCACCAACCTTTTTATACCCTCATTGACATCTTCAATGGTGAAAATTTTGGTAGTTGCATTGATTACTGGGGGTCTATGTTTATCCTGTTCACACTCATATAGAAACTTTGCATATTCAAGCCATTGGTAACCTATGATATTATTTTCTATTTGTTTTCTCTTTTGTTGTAGTTTCTTCCAAAAGCTTTTGGGGTTGTGTTTTCCAAGTGCAATCATCCCCTCTCTTCTTGTGTTCACATACTTTTCTTTTTTAGATTGTAACAATCTTTCGTACTCTTTCTTATTTTCTTTGACCATCTCACACTTTCATATATTTCTTTTTGCCACCTTGCACTCATCGTTGAACCAATGGTTTTCTGAAGAAGTACTTTTGTTCCTCTTGGGTCTGCCCCTCTTATACCCATTTAAAGCCTTGTGCATTATGGGAATCAACATGTTTTTGCTTATAGAGTGAATCTCTATGCAAGTTGTAGTACTCTCATACTCCCTAAAAAGTTGTTCAAGCGCATCTCTGAAGAGTTTCTAATTTTCCTAAGTCATGAGAATTTTCCCTTTGAAGGTGCCTTCTTTTGGCTAGAGTGGACTTGTTCCCCCAATTGCTTGTTTATGTGGATGTCAAGCTTTACATATATTGGATTATGATTTGATTTCAACTCTATTAGACAATCGCCAACCACTAACTCTATTAGCCTCGAGGTATAATTTTGCGAGCAAATAACATAGTCCACTACACTTTGCCCATTGTAGGTTTTGCAAGTGATGTTACTCAATTTTAGCCATGCCCTCATATCATTACATATGACCATGTTGTATAAACTACATAATCCTAATAATTATGCCTTGTAGTCTCTAACATTTTCTTTACCATCCTATGAGATCCTTTCCCAAAGTTGATCAGTCTCTTCCTCTAACCATAACAAGTTACCTTTCTCTTTGTATTTGCTTTTCAAATCGAGGGCTTGGATGTTTGATGTCCTTGCATTAAAGTCACCTATTATTAAAACTTCCCCCATGGTACTAAAAATAGAAATGTCCTTCTAAGCAATGCATAAGGATCTTCCTCATCTAGATTCCTTTTTTTATATGATTTCGAGCCTTTTGAAGCAAAGTAGCATGCGACCATCCTTATTGTTACTTGATTTTATGTTATTTTCAGCCATATGTATTGCTTGTTTGGGTCCTCTTTCTCCACTTTTATAATTTTGCACCATGTTTCCTTGATTAGAACTACAACCCCGCCATGTCCTTTGCCACTTTCGGTCCTTTCATTCCAAATTGAAGCTTTTTTATATCCTTCAAATCCTAGAACTTTACACCCATCATGTTCATGAGTCTATAAGAATGCTAATGTCTTTTCCTTCTGCTATGGGTCCCAATCCAAGTCCTCTTCTCCATGGATAACATATGCAATTCCAACTTACCATTGTGAAATATTCCTGGGAGGGGCATGAATCCTTATTTCTTGTGTGTCATTCTATCACTAACTTGGGCCTTTCCATTTTGTAACCAAGTCCATTTTCCTACATCTCTTGTTGTCTTTACTTTTTCCCATTCTTTCTACCTTTCTTCTTGTTGAACTAAGGTTAGGTCATCATCGATGTAAATTTGTGTACCTCTAAGGAACCTTTTGTTCCTTAGTATCATTTTCTTGTCTTCTATGTTCCTCAAGATGACTCTCACATGCCCACTCTTGCCATCTCCTATCCATTTTCCAATCCTATTTGCTTGGTGAATGAATCATGTCCATTGCATTTGGTCTTTAAAAATGTCTCTTGTTAGCTCTTTTGTTATTTCCTTCTTGCCATAGTCTTTTAGTCCTTTAATGATGATATTCACTACCCTATCACTTTTGTCCTTTTCTTCTCTTATTTGCCTCGTAACTTGTTTTTCTATGAGTTCCCTTTGCGTGTCTAAAGGTCCCTTCACTACTTGAGCCCAGGATTAGGCCTCCTCTATTGGTTTTCTTTTATCTCCATGTTTTCCATTATTGATTGGATCTTTTGTATTTGTGAATTGTTACTTCCTTCTAGCACTTGTGTCTTGTTTTCTTCTGTTGTTTCATTTGGTCTAAAACTTGCCTTACTGAAATCAACTCTTGCTTGCCTTTTGTCATGGTATTTTGTGATTTGTTTACCTACTCTTTGAGCACTTTGTTCTCCCTTGTTAACTTCTAGTTGGATTTTGTGACCTATTTCATCTTGATGTCTTCATATTGGCCCCTTCCTTCTAGAGTCTGAAGTCTCTTTTTCATGTTCATTATCTCATTGATGTATAATTATAATGACTTCATTAGTGATGTTGTAGTAGGGCTATATAAATCAGTGTGCTCTTGACTATCTTCAACCCTTATTTCCTTGTTTGTTGGGTGAGTCTCAACCTCGATTTGCTTTGTCTCTAATGTCATGTGAAAATGGTGCTTTTTCCTTTCCTTTACCTTGTTTTTGCTTCTTTTTCTCTTATGTGCTTGTTGGGCTTTTGCCATGTCTACTAAGGTCTTATTCATTGTTTTCGGTAAGACAGCTGTGAGTTTTCCCTTTTTTGCATGCTTCAATTTTTGAGTTTGCCTATGTCTTAGAATCTCCTTCTACTATTTTGCATTTACATAGACACATCTTTCCACTGTGTTTGAAAGGTTAGTATGAGGATACCTCAGCACGCATGTCCCCCATGTGTCATTTGTTGCTCATGTATGACCATTGAAACTGGAGTATGGGAGAGTATTTGAGGGTCTTGATGAGAAGTGTGTTGGGAAGTTAAAAGGAATTAAAAAACCCCCTTGAGGTAAAATTTCAAACATGGGCCTTTGTGCTTGTTTACCCCCTAATACTTTCCTATTGTTTCATTTTTTTTCTGGTCATGTGTTGATCCTGTTATCTCCAACTGATCTATTATATTTGTGGTGGCATTTTCCCCATTATCTTTGTTTCTCCCAAGTCTACTAGACCCCTGTTGTTTTCATTGTGTCCCTTCTAAGACCCACCCCTGTTTGTCATTTATGATTTGCTCAGGTCGAGCAGGAGAACCCCCACCTTGTTTTGCGTTTATGATTGGTTTTGGTAGAAGAGCGGCACAATTTTACAAATTTTCAAAGTAAAAAAATTGCAAAAAGATGCAAGATAGGGACAAGGTTAGGCTCACCTATTATTTTTGTAGTTGAGAACTTCTTGCCTTGTTGTTGGATCCACTTCTCACCTTTTACTAAAATTGAGGCTGACCAAACCGTTGGACCCCTAAAAATTTAGAGAGGCATGAAAATCTCTATTCGCTACTCCTTTACCCATTTATAGTCTCCACTGTATCCACTTGTTTGGAAGAGTGAATGAGTATAAATCCACAGTCCTGAGACCCTCAAAATCCTCGAAACCCTCCCTTGTTACCACCTGTTACTATGTGTTTGAAACCCTTAGGGAGCTTGGGGCAAAAACATAAAATAGAAGCAAATTGCATCAAAGCTCTAGGTTTGAAAAAAATGGGAAAGCAACAACTTAATATGTCAATGCACTATCAACCAAGAGCCACATGATAATAACAAAGATACGATGGAATACCAACAATTGCCACAAATTATTACCTTGAAAGGCACAAGTAATCCACTTAGTAACAAGACACACCCCTTGAGTAAATGGATCAATAAGTCCTAAACCACTCTTATCCTTAGGCTAAAGACAATGAAGCCAAGATGTTACTAGAATACCATGACTGTGATCCTATTTGGCCCACAAAAAGTTGTGGTTTAGCTAAGTAATCTCCCTATAGCAAGCTTGAGAAGGAAGCCAACAAGAAGAGATATATACATGACTAGGAGTGAGAATATTATCCAAAATTTGTAGTTGATTAGTAGGAGAAAGGAAATGATTAGACCACAACAAAAATTTAGCTTTGGGCTTCTAATAAAACCACTTCTACATATCATACAAAGACACTCCCAACCCAAAGGAATCCCCAAAAAAGGTGTAATGACACCATACTTGACAAATTTCCACTCTATAGGAATCCATGGCAAAGGCAAATTAGGTTAAGTCTTAAAAAAACTCTATTTTGGAAATAGCAAGTTTAGAACTAGACACCAAGCAATAAAGATCAATGACATCTAGAGCAGTGTCAATTTCATCAAATTAATTGTGCATAAATAAGAGACTATCATTTGCAAAATGAGAGTTAATAACATGCCCCTTATCAGCAATATAAATTCCACAAAGAAGATTATTAGTGAAAGCATGTTGAAGAAGCTAATCAAAGGCATATGCTATAAGAATATAAAGAAAGGTTGCAAGAGGACATCCTTGACAAATGGATTGTTGAAGAAAAAATAGAAGGAAAGAGTACCATTGTCCACCACCTTTGTTGACACATCAATAAAAAGAAGTTGCATATGAGAAATAAGCCATAGGGGCCAATCAATGAAGCATCTGCAAACAAAAGGTCAATGAATGTGATTGTAAGCCTTATCAAAATCAAGGTTCAATAGAAGAGAATCCTGAGTTGTTTATTGATCCTATTTTACTAGTTCCCATGTAAACACCAAATTATCAAGAATAAACTGACCACTAAGGAATCTTGTTTTCTTAGGATGTGCAATCTCTTGAGTGATTTGACAAATTTGTAAAGTAATGGCCTTGGCTATAATTTGATAAGCAATATTGAGAGGAGTAATGGGTTTCCAACCAACCACAAAATTCTTATTTATGCCTTTGGTGATATGTTTAATGAACCTCTATTTGCATGATGGGCCAAGAGATACCAACCCCAAAGCCCCAAGGTAGAAATAGAAAAAATCATAATGAATATAAGGCCAAAGAGCTTGAAAATACTTAATTCAAGACCATCAATACTTGGTCTCTTACTAGCACACATCTTAAAAACTACAACATTTACTTCCTCAATTGAAAGGTGACAATCCAACAATAAACTAGCATTGAGTGCCACTTTGCGAGGCACATACAAATCGACAACATCTTCAAGTTTAGGCACAAGAGGGTTAGTAGCTAAATTATTAGCAAAAAAGTTGTCTATAATGAGAATAGAACACCTCCAAAATCTAATCATGAGAAGGCACCAACTCATGAGTTATTGTAAACATATAAGTGATTATTTCATACTTATGTTTATGATGCAAATATAGAAAGAAAAATTTAGAGCAACAGGGCACAAATTTGTGCACCATAGCCAAAATAGACCTCAAACTATTGCAACTAATGTTCAATATGTGCCACATCTTGTTGCAACACCACATTCTTGGGAACAACCAAAAACTAAATGTGGCAAGCAAAAAGTTGACCCTCAAGAGAATATTGAATACGTTAAGATTGCTAAGCATACTAACAACCAAAATCTCTAAAAAGAAAGCACAATGATCCAAAGCCTGGTCCTACCAAGCAACCCATCCATGAGCAATAGGATGGACCTCCAAATTCCAAGTAGCCACCAAATTTGCCACATAATTAGGATGACACAAATGTGACAAATTTAGTTTAAAAGGAAAAGAGGATGACATGGCAGAAGGAGGAGACAAATGCAAAGTGAGAAACAAAAGAAAATGATCAAAAAGTGTAGCTGACAAATCAAGAATAGGATGACCAATAACATGAGGATGGATTTTAAGTGCTAGGGAAAGATAAAAGTGATCAAGATGACTAAACTTACAATCAAGGCCTTGGTGGTAGTTTTTCCAAGTAAACCAATGTGGAGATTGAGAAGTAGACTAACTTTCAATTGGATCAAAAACACCCAAAGAATTTTGAGTAAGAAGCCAAATTAAATTTAGATTGGGAGAAGTAAGAGGAAGAAGGCTAACTATGATTAGAACATGCTCAATCATATTAAAATCACCACCAAGGACCCAATCATTAAGAGG
Source organism: Cunninghamia lanceolata (assembly GCA_027924645.1). Taxonomy (NCBI): domain Eukaryota; kingdom Viridiplantae; phylum Streptophyta; class Pinopsida; order Cupressales; family Cupressaceae; genus Cunninghamia; species Cunninghamia lanceolata. Next base: position 3,502,390 of record BSBN01000556.1, on the reverse strand, counting down.
AAGAGAAACCCTCATCCAATCCCATAATGCAATTTGATGAGCAATAGAGTTGGATAAATAGATAAATCAAAGACCAATTACATGACCTTGAACAAGGAGGGAAAGTGGTGCAGGGGCACCTAGGTGTTTTTTGTAAATAGGGTCAAATGTGAGTCTTTTATAATGTTGAGTCACTTTTTGATGTAATAAGGTCTATTTAGACCATGTTGTCACGTTTTTAAGTTGTTTTTGGTGTGGGGTCAGTTTTGTAGTAGTTATCAATTTTGTGAAAATTGCAAAAAATGCACAAACTGTGGAAGATGAATCATTGGAGATTCAAAGGCAGTTAGCCAATAGTTGGTTTGGGTTGGAAAAGTTAAAAAACAAGCTCAAAAATCTCGAAAACACTTGGGTGGTGTATTTGAAGATCAAACAATAACAAAATACCCTATTTTTCTGTGTTTTATTTGTGTTTTTGTTGTTGCAGACATTGGTATGGTCTTGTATGGCTTGGAATTGAGGTAAAACCAATTGGAATCGATGGTATATGGAGTCTTCTCTCTTTTACATTTGATTTCATTCGTTATTATCAAGTTTCAAGAAAGTTAGAAGGATTTTATTGAAAACAGTCAGGAAACCCTAGGTAGACATAGGGTTTTGCAATTTGGTGGTTTAGTGATAGTTCCAATTGATAAAATTGGTATATTCAGACCTTTTGTAATGTGATGAAAGCATTGAAGTGAAGTTTTGTGATCTAGGTTTAGAATTTTACATACTTGCTTTGTAAAATAGGGCTAATTAGGCCTATTTCAATGATAGCAGTCAATTTTAGACCCCTTAGTGACAAAGTAACCCAACCTGAATTCTTGATATGTTGTCAAGTGCCATAAAGGGTATCTTGAATGGTATTTTTTTTTAAGGTTTGAAGCGTCCTTTGAAAATTATTCTTGAAAAACCTTGTTTGTTGTACTACTAGGTGAAGATGAAGAGTTGGTGAGAGAATCCACCAAACTAGGTTTCAAAAATTTAAAGGTTGGTTCATTAGTGATTGTGTTTGATATCCTCCATTAGCTTTGCATCATAGTGGTATCATAGCATAGGTTCCGGTTTGAGGAAAAAGAATTTGAGTTGAGGAAGGTCAAGATGCCTCCAATGGGAGCTACCAGTATTGCAAGAGAAGTGAGTGTGTTAAAAGCACAAAATGCAAGGGAATTAAGATAGGTAAAGGAATCTCATGAGGTTGTTCTAGCCAGGCTTGCAACACTTGAAACAAATCAGAGGAGAGGTGTGGTCACTAGAGACCAAAGTGATGAAGAGGAAGAGGAAGGGGGTGAGAATGAGAACCCTCAAGAAGGAGTCCAAGAGGAAGAGGTGGACCCTGATGAATTGAGAATGACCAAGTTGTTAAAGGCTATGAGGGGAGATACTCCTAAGGTGAAGATAGAATTACCCATGTATGGTGGGAAGATGGATAGTGCAGAAGTGCTAAGTTGGATTGATGCACTTGATAACTATTTTGATTATGAGGAGGTGGCAGAAAACCAAAGACTGAAATTTGCCAAAAAAAAGTTGAAAGGCCCTGCCTTAACTTGGTAGAATTATGTGCAGGAAGAGAGGTTGAAGAAGGGTAAGTCAAAAATCAATTCATGGGACAGAATGGTGTCTAAAATCAAGAGCAAATTTCTACCCAGAGATTATGCAATTCAGACATTTAGAAAGCTTCAAAGCCTTAAACAAAAGGAGATGGATGTGATGGCTTATACTGAGGAGTTTCACAAGCTAATCATAAGGATAGGTCATGTTGAGGATGAGGTGGAAAAAGTAGCAAGATACATAAATGGGTTGAGGTTGACTATACAAGATGAGTTAAGCCTTACACCTCCAAGAATGGTAGAAGAATGTTTTCAAATGGCAATCAGGGTAGAGGAAAGGCTAAATAGAAGGCAGGAGAAACAAAATAGAGGTAGAGGAAGGAACTTTAGGGGTAGAGGAACATTTGGAGGAAGAGAACAGTCCACAAAACCACAAGGAGAGTCAAGTAGCAATCAAGAACAAGGGGCAGATCAGAGGGGTGGTTTTAGAGGTAGAAGACCAAACAATAGGGGCAGATTTGGTGGCCAAGGTAGAGGCTCAAATACATTCCAAGGCAGATGCTATCAATGTAATCAGTTTGGCCATCAAGCATGGAAATGCCTGGATAAGCAACCTTCTACTTCACACATTGGAGAAAGGAGAACTCAATTGGTGCAAGAGGAAGATAATAAGAGTGTCAACTCTCCATCTCAGCCTGTTGTTCCAGAAATTGGAGGGACTCTAATGATGAGGAGAACATTACTCAAGGTTCTTGTGGTGAAAGAGCCTCCACAAAGAAAATCCTTGTTTAGAACCACATGAAAATCTCAAGGTAAGGTGTGTAAAGTTGTTGTTGATTATGGTTCCATAGATAATTTGGTTTCCTTAGAGATGGTTGAAAAGTTAAAACTAAAAAGAATCCCACTCCCTACAAGGTTTCTTGGTTGAATAAGGGTCAGCAGGTCCTAATTAATGAACAAACATGGGTGGAATTTAACATAGGAGCATACAAAGATAAAATATTGTGTGACATCATCCCAATGGATGTTTGTCATATACTTTTAGGGAGACCATGGCAGTATGATAGAAAGGCTAATCATGTTGAGCAAAAGAACACTATTGTGATTGAAAAGGATGGGGTCTCATTCACTCTTATTCCATTGCAAGATGAAGGGGTAGATACACAAGTTGGTTCTAGTGTAATGCTGGATGGGGAAAAAGAGTTTTTGAAAACCATGAAAGAAGAGGGAGGAGAAGGTTATGCCATTCTAATTAGACCAAAGTCTATCATGACAGCAGCAACAAAGGTTGAAGATGTACCTAAAGAGGTTCAAGCCTTATTGAACAAATACAAAAACATTGTGGTAGATGAACTCCCTAGCTCTTTGCCACCAATGAGAGATGTGAGCCACCATATAGATCTTATACCAGGTACAAATCTACCCAATAAAGCTGCATACAAAATGATCCCTAAACATAATGAAGAGATTAAGAAGCAAATTCAAGAGTTACTTGACAAAGGCCTAATAAGGGAGAGTCTTAGCCCATGTGTTGTCCCCACTGTTTTGGCACCAAAGAAAGAGGGAGATTGGAGAATATGCACCGACTCAAGGGCAATTAATAAGATCACCATAAGGTATAGGTTTCCCATACCAAGAATGGAAGACTTAATGGATTGTTTAGGAGGGGCATGTTATTTTTCTTAGATTGACCTCAAAAGTGGCTATCATCAAATTAGAATTAGAGAGGAGGATGAATGGAAAACTGACTTCAAAACAAATGAGGGGTTGTATGAATGGCTTGTCATGCCATTTGGGCTTTCAAATGCACCAAGCACTTTTATGAGATTAATGAATGAAGTTCTGAAACCCTTCATAGGTAAGTTTGTGGTTGTCTATTTGGATGATATTCTTGTGTTTAGTAAGACTAAAGAGGAACACTTGCAGCATCTAGACTTGGTTTTGAAGAGGTTGAATGAAGAAAAGTTGATGATCAATTTGAAAAAGTATGAATTCATGAAGGAAGAGTTAGTCTATCTTGGCTTTGTGATCTCAAAAGGCTCTTTAAAGATGGATCTTGCTAAGGTGGAAGCAATTCTCAGTTGGCCCACTCCTACATCAGCAAGTGAGGTAAAAAGTTTTCATGGTCTAGCTACTTTTTATAGAAAATTCATTAAGAATTTCAGTCACATATGTGCTCCCATCATTGACACAATAAAAGGAGATAAAATGAAAAGGTTTGTATGAACTGATGAGGCAAAAAAAAGCTTTCAATATCTAAAAAATGGAGTGGCACAACAGCCTATTTTGGCATTACTTGACTTTAACAAAGTTTTCACAATAGAATGTGATGCAAGTGGGTATACAATTGGGGCAGTATTGAGCCAAGAGGGCAGGCCTGTTGCATTTTTTAGTGAGAAGCTCAATGATGCAAAGAAGAAGTATTCATCCTATGATTTGGAGTTGTATGCAATGGTGCAATCATTGAAGAAGTGGAGACACTATCTCCTTCCCAAGGAATTCATTGTTTTCACTGACAATCATGCTTTGCAGTTCTTAAACAACCAAGACAAACTTAGCCACGGACATGTGAAGTGGGTGGAGTACCTACAAAGTTTCACCTTTACCATGTCAAACACAAAAAGGGGCAGTCGAACAAGGTGGCAGATGCTTTGAGCAGAAGGACATTGTTGATCCAAGAAGTTCAGTTGCAAAGTGTTGGAATTGATGCTTTGACAGGTATATATGTAGAGGATGATGATTTCAAGGAAATTTATTCTTCTTGTAGTCAATTCAATGGTGCTTTTCATGAAGAACACTCTGATTTTCTATTACAAGATGGCTTATTGTTTAAAGGGGCTCAATTGTGTATTCCCAAATGCTCTATGAGGACTAATTTGATTAAGGAAAAGCATTGTGGCAGCTTAGGGGGTCACTTTGGTGTGGATAAGACTTTAGAACAAGTGAGAAGGTATTACTATTGGCCCAAGATGCAAAGTGATATCAAAAAATTTGTTGAAAAGTGTGTTGTATGTCAAAAAGCCAATGGTTGTAGTACAAATGTAGGTCTTTACCAGCCTTTGCCAATTCCAAATGGACCATGGGAGTCCATCAACATGGAATTTGTGTTGGGCTTGCCCAAAACTCAGAGAGGCTATGATAGTGTGTTTGTTGTTGTAGACCGGTTTAGCAAAATGGCTCATTTTATACCTTGTAAAAGCACAAATGATGCCTCATACATTGATGGGTTGTTTTTCAAGGAGGTGGTTAGGATTCATGGATTACCATTAACAATTGTTTCTGATAGAGACAACAAATTTGTGGGTCACTTTTGGAGAACCCTTTGGAAGAAATTGGGAACAAATTTGACCTTTAGCTCTGCCTATCACCCACAAATAGATGGGCAGATTGAAGTAGTCAATAGAACCCTTGGAAATCTACTGAGATGCCTCACAAAAGAACATGCACAACAATGGGACTTGATTCTTCCACAGGCTGAGTATGCATACAATGATTCTATCAATAGAAGTGTTGGAAAAAGCCCATTTGAGATTGTATATGGATTGAAACCTAGAGGAGTGTTTGAACTCAGATATTTGAGTGGTGTGGAGAGTAGTGTTGAAGGAGAAGATTTTGCAATGGCAATGAAAGATATACATCAGCAAGTCAGAGAGAACCTTCAAAAGAGTGTGGATAAATACAAGCAACATGCAAACTTGAAAAGAAGAGAGGTGCATTTCAAAGTAGGGGACTTGGTTTTATCTCATTTCAGCAAAGAAAGGATACCAAAAGGGAAGTATTCAAAGATGTAGATGAAGAAGATAGGGCCATGTAGGGTGGTCCACAAATTTGGAGCCAATGCCTATGAGATAGAACTTCCTCCTGGAGTGGCTATCTCTCCAATTTTCAATGTTTCTGACTTATATCCTTTTAAAGGATCTATGATTGCAAGTGAGGATGCAGGTATATCAGGAGTTCCAGATGAAGATTGGGTCAAGGATTTACCACCAAGTCAACCATTGAAGCTTGAATGTATCTTGGACACAAAGGAAGCTAAAAGAACAAGGCATCAGGTGTACAATGAGTACCTAGTGAAGTGGCAAGGCCTTCCAATGGAGGATGCCACCTAGATGATAGAGGAAGATATTAAGAAGCATGGTACAACAGTTCAAGATCTGATCTCAAGTGGGGCTTGAGATTTTGTTCTCCCCAGGGGTATGGTGCAGGGGCACCTAGGTGTTTTTTTGTAAATAGGGTCAAATGTGAGTCTTTTATAATGTTGAGTCACTTTTTGATGTAATAAGGTCTATTTAGACCATGTTGTCATGTTTTTAAGTTGTTTTTGGTGTGGGGTCAATTTTGTAGTAGTTGTCAATTTTGTAAAAATTGTAAAAAATGCACAAACTGTGGAAGATGAATCATTGGAGATTCAAAAGGCAGTTAGCCAACGATTGGTTTGGGTTGGAAAAGTTTAAAACAAGTTGGAAAAGATTGAAAACACTTGGGTGGTGTATTTGAAGATCAAACAATAACAAAATACCCTATTTTTCTATGTTTTATTTGTGTTTTTGTTGTTGCAGATGTTCGTACAACCCTGTACGGCTTGGAATTGAGGTAAAACCAATTAGAATCGATGGTATATGGAGTCTTCTCTCTTTTTCAATTGATTTCATTCATTATTATCAAGTTTCAAGAAAGTTAGAAGGATTTTATTGAAAACAGTCAGGAAAACCTAGGTAGACATAGGGTTTTGTAGTTTGGTGACTTAGTGATAGTTCCAATTGATAAAATTGGTATATTCAGACCTTGTGTAATGTGAGGAAAGCATTGAAGTGAAGTTTTATGATTTGGGTTTAGAATTTTACATACTTGCTTTGTAAAATAGGGCTAATTAGGCCTATTTGAATGATAACAGTCAATTTTAGACCCCTGAGTTACAAAGTAACCCAAACTAAATTCTTGATATGTTATCAAGTACCATAAAGGGTATCTTGAATGGTATTTTTTTTTTGGGTTTGAAGCCTCCTTTGAAAATTATGCTTGAAAAACCTTGTTTGTTGTACTACTAGGGTAAGATGAAGAGTTGGTGAGAGAATCCACCAAACTAGGTTTCAAAAATTGAAAGGTTGGTTCATTAGTGATTGTGTTTGATATCCTCCATTAGCTCTACATTAGAAATCCACATACAACAATGATTGGGATCAAAACTAGATGAAATGACAAACTTAGCCAAAGGAGGAGTGATTCCAATAACTAAACCATCACTACCTTGGAGTGTGAAGTATGTACAAAGAGAGCACTAGGATAAAGAGATTGCAATGCCACATCAAGATAAAGACTAGACAGCTTAACTTCTTGAAGGAAAACAACATCAGTGTGATGAGCTAACAAAGTTTTCATAGTCTATAATTATGAGTACGGAGTGACATTCCCCAAACATTCCATGACATAATACAACACATCATTGAGAATCAAGAAGACAAAAATCCTCCACCATGGGAAGCTTTGAAAACTAATTTGCAAGAGGAAGATTGAAAGATGAAACTATGGGTAGAGAAAGGCAACAAGAGTGAGAGCAGAGGTGAAGAGGGAGGATCATATAACATAGAGGGGTGTAGTGGAGGAAAAACTACACCTTGATCAAATGCATCAATCAAGGGAATTCTCCACTACCTCGACACTAGGGTCCTCCTTAGTTCTTTGTTATCTATGTCTTTAGATAAACTAACATCAAAAGACCCACTTTGTGCTAATTGAAATGGAAATGAGCTAAATTAATTGCTTGAAAGAAAGACACTAACATAATGTTGATAATACACTGTTACAGATAGAATTTGAGAAAATCATATACAAAAATGAAAAGAGAGAGGATAGAGGAACCTAGTACCAAAAAGGGGAGCTCTCTGCCCTAGACAACAATGTGTCATGGGGACATTTACACTAAGCGTTAGCATCCTCAAAGCCAAAAAATTAAAAATAATTACACCTCTATAGAATCTTACTACCTGCACAGCGCAGTGGAAGACGAAAGACCAACCCGGCAATATCTAGGTGATGCTAGATAAATAAAATGAAGCAAATATTCTATTAAAATGAAATAAAATAAAATACTAGTGAAGAAAAGGAAGAAAACCAACAAAACCTCTTCCTTAAAGCACTTGCTGCTAAGAACAGAGGAAAATTATTGGGCTGCTAAGGAGCTTGCCTAATCCAAGCCCCTGCTTTGTTCTTTTAACCTCCATGAGCAATAAGGATGAAGAGAAATAGTGTGTGCTTCCATTCCTTAAGTGTATCTAAGAAATAAAGCAGTGACAAAATGAAATTTGTAAACAACTCATCTACTCAAGTCTGAATGAACAAACTAGTACAAAATAGCTATTAAGCAATGAGGGAAATGGAAATGCAACCACACAATGCAACTTTAGATTGTATGGGGCTACACAATGACAATAAAATTAAAGAGAGTTATAATAAAATAGTATCACCTATAGAGGAAGCACAATCTACCCAAAAGGAGGAGCATGTAGTTTCAATTAGTTGAATAGGCTCCTTTCACGAGGTGGATGGAGGAGAGGATGAGAAGTTCAACCATCCAGTGAAGGTTTCACAAAACCCTACGAAAAGACACCAAAAGTCCCTAAGAACTCACATCAAAGTGCACCAAAAGAAATGCAACTACAATGGAGAATTGAAGAAACACCAATAAATCTATGGGAGATCACCAAGAGAGCAAGAAATCTTCACAATAATTCAACTTGAGATTGCAAAGCCAAGAAAGTTTACAATACCATCAAAAATTGTGTAAAGCCTCACAAGTCGTGTAAAAGCATTTAAACCAAATCAAAAGTAAATGAAGTAAATAATCCGCTTAGATACAACATCGCAATAACCAAAATAAAAAAGAAGTAAATAATCCACTTAGATACAACTTTCAAAGATAATAGATGCAATTAATCCGCTTAATCACAATATCTCAAATAAAAGATAATCTTATAAATGTGAATCTCAATGTCATTAAATCTTACATATTCACGTGCTTAATCCAAGTAACAAGCACGATAAAATAATATACATAAATCCTTTGGAAAGCATGCCATAATACATCCAAATAGGTATAATAAACAATTACATCAATAATAAATAAATCAATACACTCTCTAGCTGCACGAACCAAATGGTCCAACACCTGCAAGCTGAGAGACGAGAACATGGATCAAGTGTTTTTCCTCCCAACCATGAAGTATTTACTGTCATTCTAGAATAATATCTTGAAATAATGTTTATAACAACATCAATAACGGTACATGTCTATAGAACAGTAATAGTTTTATCTAATTTGCTAAGAGTTTGAGTCTCATCAGAGAAAAGGTTGATTTGTTTCATGAACTACTCCAAAACATCATACAGAAAAATACAGTTGCATATCTATCAGGAAAAGAGTTTTATCAGCATCTGTGGTTGGCAACAGTTCAGACTATGGGTTAAGTCAATGGAAAAACAAGGCCGATCTAAACTGTTTAAACAAGAAACAAGAACCACATTTAAAGAAAGTTAATTTCTTAAACAATCGGCGACAGGATAGAATAGAGGTGGTTCGATTTGCTCGCCCAAGTAAGAAAACAAATCTTCCAGTAAGTTTGATGGATAGGGTAAAACATAGACAGCCAGAGGATATGGGTCGATGCTAAAAGACAAGCAGCCAAGTTAAATGGAGTGGCCTGAGTCAAGGATACGACAACCCTGACAAGGATCAGCCAGGAAAAGATATAAGCAGCCAGAAGAAGACGACGACCATGAAGAAAAATAAAGCAAACAGCCTAAAGATAAGAAGGTCGACGGCCAGGCAAGGACAATGGCTTAGACAAGACAGAAGTTTGACTAAAGCACAACATTCACGCCTGAGAACTTTATAATTTACAACTTCAAAACCATGATTTCAATATGCACAAACACAAGATAAAAACCTGGAAAAAGTCGTTGACTTGATGAAGAATTTTGTCGTTTGAAGTCGTTGCCTTCCTTTCTTCTTCTTGTCACTCAAGAAATCAAGTTGTCTCACCTACAAATCATGGATCCATTTCCCTTTGTTGAACGCCTCCTTTATTCAACGCCAACTCTCTTATTTTTGGCGATCCTCGTTTAGGTTTTGAACTGAAGTTGCATTTTAGTTTGCATGTAATTTGACCAATCCAAAGGTTTGTAATTATTGTTTAAATTTAAAACTCATATCTATTTAATTAGCTTACTGTTGCATGAATGACAGTAAGCTTAAATCTATTTCTTTTATTGCATTTTCTAAATATAAGGAAACTATTATTAATATAATTTAAACTATTTTTACTAAAATACTATTATTTTGATAATTCAAGAAGTAATAAAATAATACAAAAGTACACACATATCTTAATATAATATAATTATTTAAATCTATTTCGCATACTATCTTCCAAACATCTACAAGCAATATTTGATTATTTAATTTAAATACAATCATATATATTCCCTTATTATAATTTCACCATTTAAACATAATTCGAAAGGACGTTAAATTTTAGTAATCACATCATGTATTTGAAAATGATTAAAAATCACACATTAATGCAATAAGAACCATTCAATAATGGATATGCAACTACGTGGTGTGTGTGATTGCATCAGGGTAATCCATCCATCAGTTCTTGCCAAGTGGCTAGAACATCTCTACCTCAGCCATGCTCTCATCTTCGATGAGTACCTGCATCCATTTGTACTCAACTCGACATCAATAGGTTAGTGTCTCCAAAAATATAGCCAAAGCAAATCATTGTAATCATCTCTACAATATTCAATATTTAAAACAATTTCCAATTTTCATCAGTATATCTCATAATAATTATCTCCACGTATGCAAAATTACTTAAGGTAAAGTCAATCACAATAATCGTTCGCTAAGCTAGAATAATCATATTGTTCATAAAAATGAGACGTGACATCCTTCCTCACTTGGAAGAGACATCGTCCTGATGTCTTATTAAACATCAAAACAATAAAGTGTCCATCAACCACCAATAAATTATCAAGGTGTCATAAAACAATAACATCAACTCAAAGTATCAAAAGATCATAATCAACAACTCAAATTATTAAAGCATAACTGAACTCAAAGTATCTCAAAACAATAATCAAACTCAAAGTATCATAATCCATGCATGAATAAGAAATCTATGATATATCCTCAAATGAGGAAAAGATCTATCAATCTCCTCTACATCCTCCCATGTGGCACTATCCTTAGAATACTAATCCCATTGGACCTTATATTGCACATCTCTACTACGCAACTTAATGTTGCGCTTCCCTAGAATTCGAGTGGGCTCCACCAGCACCACTCCTAGATCTTGAACCTGTAAAGCACGCCAATCAGGAATATGTGACACGTCAGGATGATAAAGCTTTAGTAAAGACACATGAAAATTGTTATGGATTCTAGCAAGTACAGGTGGGAGAGTAAGTCTGTAAGCTACAGGATTAATCACTTCCAGAACTTTGAACGGTCCTACAAAATGAGGAGTAAGTTTGGATGCTTTACCAAATGATACTAAACTCTTATGAGGTTTGACCCTCAAAAAGACTTTGTCACCAACTAAAAATCGTCTAGGAGTTCTATTCTTATCTACATAACTCTTTTGATGATCTAAAGCTTGCTTCAATTTCTCCTTGATCAACTTCATTTGATCATCCATTTCTCTTAACATTTCAAGACCAATCACAATTATGTCCTCCACCTTATCCCAACTGATAGGTGTTCGACACCTACACCCATAAAGAGCTTTGAAAGTTGCCATTCCCAAAGATGTATGGTATGAATTGTTATATGCAAACTCAACCAATGGAAGGTACTCCTCCCATTTATACTGTTGATCCATAAAATACATTCTGAGAAGGTCTTCTACCACCTGATTAACTCTTTCTGTCTGACCATCCGTTTGAGGATGATAAGCTGAATTGAAATTCAACTTTGTACCCAAGGCTGCATTAAGAGTTGTCCAAAATCTAGATGTCATGCAATTTTCTTGATCAGAAATGATCGTCTCAGGCACTCCATGCAATCTAAAAATCTCCTGCACAAACTTCTTATTTAAGACCATAGATCCATCTGAAAGATTCCCTGGAATAAAATGTGCTACCTTTGTCAACTTGTCCACAACCACTAAGATGACATCATGCCTATTCTTAGACAAAGGTAACCCTTGAATAAAATCCATGCTTATCACTTGCCACTTGTGCTCAGGGATACTATGCGGATACAACAATCCTACTGGATGCACATGCTTAGCCTTGACTCGCTAGCATTCCAAACATCAAGCTACAAATTCCATCACATCCCTCTTAAGTCTAGGCCAAAAGTATAAAGGTTTCAAACCTTCGACCATCTTTGTCACTCCAGGGTGACCTAAATAAGGTGCATTGTGAATCTCTTCAAGCACTAACTTCCTTAACTCTCCTGAGTTAGGAATATACATTCTTCCCTGAAATCTCAAAAGTCCATCTGATTCTATAACATAACCATCAAACCTATGATCTAAGGGGTCTACTTCCAAAGCTTGCTTTACTCTTTCATAATGCTCATCCCCTTGAAGATTTCGAATCACTTTCTATTTCAAATTGGATCTCAAAGTAACAATGGCAGTCAGATGTCTTCTCCTACTAAGAGCATCTACTACTCTATTCTCCTTTCCTTTAATATACTCAATTCCAAAGTCATACTCACTAAGGAATTATAACCATCTTCTCTGTTGTGCATTAAGGTTAGGTTGAGTAAATATATACTTGAGCCCTAGATAATTTGTCTTCAACTCAAAGGACTTACCTAGAAGATAATGCCTCATCTGAAGTGCATGAACTATGGTAGCTAACTCAAGATCATGCGACACATAGTTGAACTCATGTTGCTTTAACTTTCTTGACTCATAAGCAACCACTTGCTCATTTTACATCAACACTGCTCCTAATCCTTCCCCTAAAGCATATGTTATAACTATAAAGTGCCCATTAGGATCTGGTATGGTTAGGATAGAAACAGTTGTGAGCTTTTCCTTTAACACTTGGAAAGCTTGCTCACACCTTTCTATCCATTCAAATTTCTTACCCTTCTTTTGAAGTGTGGTAATTGGTGCTACTATGGTTGAAAAACCTTCCACAAACTTTCTATAGTAACTTGCAAGACCCATAAAACTTCTAACTTCTGTCACACTCTACGGTGTAGGACATTCCATTATTGCTTTTATCTTCTCAGGATCAATTGCAATCCCTTCAGCTGAGATCACATGACCAAGGTAGTGCACTTTATCTTGAACGAATGTTCACTTAGATAATTTACCAAAAAACTTTCTTTCTCTCAACCGCTGCAAAACAATTCTCAAATGCCTTTCATGCTCTTCCACTGATTTAGAGTATATCAATATGTCATCAAGGAAGATTAACACAAAATCATCTAAACAATCTCTGAAAATGCTATTCTTCAAATTCATGAAAGTTGCTGGAGCATTAGTCAACCCAAATGGTACTACTATGAACTCATAATGACCATATCGAGTCCTAAAAGTTGTTTTAGAGATGTCCTCATCCTTAATCTACAATTGGTGATAACTAGATCTAAGGTCTATCTTTGAGAACACTATTGCTCCTTTCATCTGACCAAAGAGCTCATCTATTCTTGGAAGTAGATAATTGTTCTTTATAGCAGCTTTGTTAAGCATCTTATAATCAATGCATAATCTCAAAGTACCATCCTTCTTTTTTACAAAGATGACCGGTGTGCCCCATAGTGACACACTAGGTCTAATGAACCCTTGATTTAGCAACTCTTGCAATTGTGCCTTAAGCTCATACAAATTTGTAGTGGTCATTCTGTAGGGTGCCTTAGATTGTGGCTCAGTCCCTAGTAGCAAGTCAATTGAGAAGTCAAATTATCTCTTAGGCGACAATTCTGCCAATCGATCTCCAAGTCACCAAGCACCGACTACACAAGCCCTCAAAACCTCTTTTGTTTCCACCATTCCCATCTTGAGAATTATTTCCTCTCTTTAGATTCCTGGTCTATTTATTATTACCTTGGTTGTTATTCTTTTGATACTTCTGTTGATTATTCTATGGTTTCTTATTTGAAAACTTAGCATCTCTTTGCCTATGGTAATTTGTTGTCTGATGTAACCTCTGCTCTTGCTTTATTGCTTTCTCAAAAGTGGCATCCATAGTGAGTGGGTTATGAATGTCCACCTCAGCTCCGATCTGTAGTCTCAATCCCAAAATAAACTTTCTAATCTGAAATCCCTCATCTGTCTAATACTGTGGAACATATTTTAGTAAATGAGAAAACCTTTCCCAATAAATGGTTATGGACATACCTCCTTGGATCAAGTTTTGAAACTCTGTCATCTTCTTGTCAAAGAATAACTGTGGTAATCATCTTTTTCTAAACAACTGCAAGAAAATCTCCCAAGTTATCTCACCAGATAACAGCTTTTTATCTGCCTTCTCATTATCCCACCATGTTGTTGCTTCACCAGTCAACTAATAAGATCCCCATATAGCCTTCATGTGATTTGAAAGGTTTTGAATTCCAAAGTACTTCTCCATTTCTATTATCCAGGACTCGGCTCCATCTCCAATGGTTTTTCCATCAAATTTCAGCGGTGATACTTTCTTGAGGTCTTTCCCCAATTCTTCAGCTATCTTTGCTTGATTATCAGCACTAGCTCCAACTTCAGGAACTGGAACTTCTATCCTTGGGTTCTCATTTTTTGTCTCAACCCTTGGGTTTTCATTAGCATTATGACCTCTAGGAATTCCTCTAATCTCCTGCTCAAGAGTATTCATCCTCGTGTCCTGTCGGGTCAAGAGATCAATAATACGGTCAAATCTTCCATCTTGGTCATTATTGGCATCTCCACGACCCCCAACAGTTTGACCACCACGTGCACCTCCACGTGATCCTCTACCTTGACTACTTCCTGATCTGTCACCATGATCAGTGTTTCTTGTATTCATGATGGATAATCTGTATCAAGTTTGCAACTTGAGCACAATAGTCCCAAAAACAAAGGCCCTAGTGTTAAACCTAGAGCTCTGATACCAAATGTAAAGCCTCACAAGTCATGTAAAAGCATTTAAACCAACTCAAAAATAAATGAAGTAAATAATCCACTTAGATACAACATCGCAATAACCAAAATCAAAAAGAAGTAAATAATCCACTTAGATACAACTTTCAAAGATAATAGATGTAATTAATCCGCTTAATCACAATATCTCAAATAAAAGATAATCTTATAAATGTGAATCTCAATGTCATTAAATCTTACATATTCACGTGCTTAATCCAAGTAACAAGCACGATAAAATAATATACATAAATCCTTTGGAAAGCATGCCATAATACATCCAAATAGGTACAATAAACAAGTACATCAATAATAAATAAATCAATACACTCTCCAGTTGCACGAACCAAGTGGTCCACCACCTGCAAGCTGAGAGACAGGAACATAGCTCAGGTGCTTTTCCTCCCAACCATGAAGTATTTACACTTCCCTGGGTCCTTTCCTAAAATGAAGGAAACCCGGCCCTACACGAAATGTCTAGCTACTTGGTAACAACTGTAGGAGGGAACACCCGATGCAACCCTGATGTCTGAATGTGCAATTCTAAGTAATGAAAAGAAAATTTTCTCACAATAGGATGTCGCAGAGATATCAATACATAAGTTTGCTAGACAATAAACATCTATTTCAATGTCATTCCGATTAGATCTAATCATTTAAGTAACCTGGTTAATTCTTGAAAAGAGGAAAGCCATCTCTGAATATCCACATTCGGCATCCTAGTCCCAAAAGTAACCTAATACATTCCTATATAAAAACTACTTATTTCCCCAAGAAGAAAGAAAATAAAGCAAAGAATTACAAATTCAAAATATCCAATAAATCAATCTAATCCCTTTCCCAAACATCAATTAAGGAAAAGAAATACACTTTCAAGTAATGAACCATCTTTTGGTCATACAATCAAAATCATAGGTTTATCAATATATGTAGTCTCTAATCTTGTATTACAGTCACAATGTCTTCAATAACAGTCGTTCTAAAACATTAATTTACCTTACTGTCATTTCTATGACAGGAGGTTTGTAAAACAATAACAATAGTCTATAAGTTTGTTTAATCGACATAAACTTCAAGTCCATATTTCAACCATATTGCCTAATAAATATTCAACCAAATTGCTTCAGCATTAGAGACAAGAACTATTTCAATTCATTTATCTCCTAAAAAGGTTCACGATTCAATCAAAAATAACTTACTATCAAAACTGCAACAGGAAGTCCAAAAATAGTCAAACAGTCTTCCTGTCACAACTGTGACAGGAACTGTTGCAGAGAATAACATTAAACAGAGAACAGAGTTTGGTAATTTGTACTGTCATTCCAGAATAATGTCTTCAAATAATGTTTATAACAGCATCAATAACAGTACATGTCTACATAACAATAATAGTTTTATCTAATTTGCTAAGAGTTTGAGTCTCATCAGAGAAAAGGTTGATTTGTTTCATGAACTACTCCAAAACATCATATAGAAAAATACAGTTGCATATCTATCAGGAAAAGAGTTTTATCAGCATCTGTGGTTGGTAACAGTTCAGACTATGGGTTAAGTCAACAGAAAAACAAGGCTAATCTAAATGGTTTAAACAAGAAACAAGAACCATATTTAAAGAAAGTTAATTTCTTAAACAATCGACGACATGGCAGAATAGAGGTGGTTTGATCTGCTCAGCCAAGTAAGAAAACAAATCTTCCAGTAAGTTTGATGGATAGGGTAAAGCATAGACGGCCAAAGGATATGGGTCAATGCCAAAAGACAAGCGGCCAAGTTAAATGGAGCGGCCTGATTCAAGGATACGACGGCCCTGACAAGGATCGGCCAGGAAAAGATATAAGCAGCCAGAAGAAGATGATGACCATGAAGAAAAACAAAGCAAATAGCCCAAAGATAAGAAGGTCGATGGCCAGGCAAGGAAAATGGCTCAGACAAGATAGAAGTTTGACTAAAGCACAACATTCACGCCTGAGAACTTTATAATTTACAACTTCAAAACCATGATTTCAATACGCACAAACACAAGATAAAAATATGGAAAAAGTTGTTGACTTGATGAAGAATTTTGCAGTTTGAAGTCGCTACCTTCCTTTCTTCTTCTTGTCGCTCAGGAAATCAAGTTGTCTCACCTACAAATCGTGGATCCGTTTCCCTCTGTTGAACGCCTCCTTTATTCAACGCTAGCTCTCTTATTTTTGGTGATCCTCATTTAGGTTTTGAACTGAAGTTGCATTTCAGTTTGCATGTAATTCGACCAATCCAAAGGTTTGCAATTATTGTTTAAATTTAAAACTCATATCTATTTAATTAGCTTACTATCGCATGAATGACAATAAGCTTAAATCTATTTCTTTTATTGCATTTTCTAAATATAAGAAAACTATTATTAATATAATTTAAACTATTTTTCCTAAAATACTATTATTTTGATAATTCAAGAAGTAATAAAATAATACAAAAGTACACACATATCTTAATATAATATAATTATTTAAATCTATTTCGCATATTGTCTTCCAAACATCTACAAGCAATATTTGATTATTTAATTTAAATACAATAATTTATATTCCCTTATTATAATTTCACCATTTAAACATAATTTGAAAGGACGTTAAATTTTAGTAATCACATCATGTATTTGAAAACGATTAAAAATCACACATTAATGCAATAAGAACCATTCAATAATGCATATGCAACTACGTGGTGTGTGTGATTGCATCAGGGTAATCCATCCATCAGTTCTTGCCAAGTGGCTAGAACATCTCTACCTCAGCCATGCTCTCATTTTCGATGAGTACTTGTATCCATTTGCACTCAACTCGACATCAATAGGTTAGTGTCTCCAAAAATATAGCCGAAGCAAATCATTGTAATCATCTCTACAATATTCAATATTTAAAACAATTTCCAATTTTCATCAATATATCTCATAATAATTATCTCCAAGTATGCAAAATTACTTAAGGTAAAGTCAATCACAATAATTGTTCGCTAAGCTAGAATAATCATATTGTTCATAAAAATGAGACGTGACAAATTGCATGAGAGAAAATGAAAAGATAATTCAAAATCTACACAAAATAGGGAAAAACCTAAAATGGACATGAAAGAGACATTCTAAGCCATGAAGAGGCATTATTGGAATCTCAAATCATCACAAGAGATGGCCAGTAACACCCAGGAACGATCACCTGGCATCCAGGCAACTTTAGTTCTTGGTCACATGGAACATCATTGGATGATGAGATAAACAAAGCACTAAAATGAAATTACACCAAAAAACACAAAGGGTTGAACAGAACACAAAAGCATGTGTGGTTATGGAAAAGAGGATAAATAAAGGCTAAAATGAACCTAGGAACAAACTAGGGGAGTGGACACCAAAGTGGTCGCAAAACATAGCATGAAATTGCAAGAGTATGCAATTTTTTACATTTAGAAGGGTGAACAAGAAAAAAGGATTAAAGAGGTAATAATGGGTCACAACAAGATTGGGGAGCACACCAACCCTCCTCCATAGTAGATTTATAAGGACTAGCAAGGAAAGAAGGAGGAACAAGGGAATCTGAAAAGAAAGGGGAAGGTAGAATCAATGTAGATAAGGGAACACATGATCGTTTCATATGAGTAAAGGGTTTAGAATCAATAATAGTGGGGGTCAAGGAAGCCAAAGAAGACACCACAACGGTTGATAATAGTTTCAAAATTGGAGTTACAAACATAATAGCCTAAGGTTTTTGAATAGGGCCCAATCACGAATAAGATGACCTTCTTGCTAACAACAAAACAAGCATTAGGTTTATTAAGATACTTGACTAATTGAGAGAACACAAACCCTGGACCAATGAGGTCAATAGTATTAGGCAAAGGTAGAGTGAGATCCACCTTTACACAGGCATGTGGATGCACTCTGAGACTTGCAAATATATCAAAGTTGGGTTTACATTGAAGAACACGCTCTAGCTAAACAAGAATATCATGCAAAAATGGATAGAACTCTAGATTAAGATATAGAAATTCTATCCATGGGATCCTTTAATTTAGTAAGACCCTCAAGATGGAAATCATGATCTTGGGCTTAAGCATAGCACATCTAGCCACAAATGTTCCAATAACCATACTACAAATCCACTTGAGCATGATGAGAGGAGAGAAATAAACAAGAAACATAACCATGACCAAGCCCACAAATAATCCTAAACCCTAAACCTCAACTTTCCCATTGTGTTTTAGCCCACTTATAAAACTCATTCAAAAGGCACTCTGTGGAGGAAAAATATTATAATTGGGTGAGATTGATAATAAAAAATAACTTGCACCATATCATCTTAAAGAGTAAAATCAATGTTAGTATCTCTTGAAGCGCTTCTTGAATCAAGGTGTTAGTGCAAGGGCATCCCCAAGGGTGTGATGCATTGTTGGAAGGGTCTATTTGGAAGCAAAGGTGAAGAGACTACAAAAGACACCATTGAAGAGAATGGAGAAACTTGAAATAAATGAGTATCACATAAAGGGGAAAGGGAAAAAAGAGGAGGCTAAGGGGGAATATCAAGAAAATTCAGCTTAGAGTCAATAATTTTAGAGCAGGACAAAAGAGGTAGTCTAGAACACCAGATTGACATAAGAGAAACCAACACATCATCTTCACACCCATCAACAAGAGAGGATGGTTGTTCACAAGCCTTTTTCTTCATAGAAAAATGATGAGGGTTTAACACAGAAAATAGAATAGGGTCATCCATATCAGCAAATTCATGAGGGCTCTTCAATGGAGTTGTGGTAACGGATATAAGGAATACTGGTTGTAGGGTTTTATTCCAAAGATGGTTTCATTCACAAGAGTGTCCTAATTACCTCACTTTAAATGGGCCTAAAGTCTACCTTTGTTAGGATTGTTGTTAGGAGACCTTGGTTTAAAGAAAGTTTCAATGGCATAATGGATGCTTGTACCTTTAACACATGCTTTGACTTTTTTATTTTAGGATGAAAAAGTGTAAGGTTGAGCTCAATAGGCTCTTTGATTTTTGAGTGACTTCCTTGTTTTTTGCATTTTCTTTGTAGAATTTAATATCTTCCACAAATTGATAAGGTTGATTGGTTAACATGAAATTCTTTTGTTGGCAACATTCTTAATCTATAAGTGCCACTCAAGTTGCTACTGGGGGATAGGCTAATTGGTTTGAATAAGTTTTTGTCAATGGGTGACCTCAATTTGATTCTCTTGGAGACAACAGTCCACCTCATCCGTATTTTCAATGAGAGTGGAAAGGGTTTATAAGAGCAATTGTCTAGAATTGATCCCATGTTCTATGGTAGATGATGAAGTTACCAATTCCCCTCTATATGAAAAAAAGATTGAAATTATGTTTTATTGTCCACTAGTAACCAAATTAGGTTAATGGGATTACAAGAAAAATACATTTTATTTCAAATTGTGTAAGAAAAATAAAGAAATCATAAACCATAATGAGCTCATTTGCACCTCTAGAATTGAGATTGAAGAAAGGATTATGAAAGTGAACATTGAGACAAAGAGTTGTATTGATAAATCTTAAGAATGTATACTTTGTGTTGGGTTATCTCTTTGATGAATATAGCTACACATCTTTGATCCTAATAATGAATAAGATCTTGTAGATAGCCATGATTTTCTTTGAAGAGATAGTAACACATACCATAGATCTTATAATACACTAGACATCTAAATACAAAGTGCTTTTCTAATTCCGGTGCATTATTGCAAAGTCTACAAATAAGTTGATCTCTCATAATAAGGTACTTTGACTCCATGTGAAGCTAATGAGAGCATACCTGCAGTTGGCCCTTGAAGGAAATCTCAAACCAAAAGCAAGCCTGGTATACTTGCAAGGAATAATGTGTCCATATTCTATATGAATATAGTGTTTCAATAAGTGATGCATTTTTATTGACAATGGTTCTATTGGTCTTATATGTTGGAATATTAAGGGTTACATTAATAAAGTCACCATAGTGACTTGTGGTTTATTATTGTTATTAAATAATTAGTTACATTCCTATAAGATGGCAGTTTGAGAAGTTATATTGTAAATTCTGTATAAAAGGCATATTGTATATGTAACTATCAACATGAACTCAATATTATTATTATTCTTGTTTATTGTTGTGCAAATGTAAATGCCCTACAATTTCCATCATGGTATCAGAGCGATGCAATGGTTATGTCCCTATGTGTGAGTGGTAGTAGACTCTGCTATAGACAAGGCCATGTGAAATGAGAAATGGATAGAGGCACTAGAGCATGAAATATGGGTGCAACATTTGAAAGAAGCACATTATTCACAAGCGCCAAAAGTCTGTTTGAGTGCTATTAAGAAAGGCACTTCAGATTTTTGTAGAAGAGGCGTTTAAACCTGTTATAAATATGTTTGATTAAGGCAATGGATGTAGTTTATCATTGTTAATGTTGCACCATACTGATCCCAAATATCTATTCTACACATTTGTTGATAATGTGGTCATGAAAGCTAGGCATGTGTATTTAATTCTACAAAAGTCACGGTAATCACAATCATCCATTTTTTGAAATGCATTAAGATTTGTTGTTAGAAGGACTGTGGTAGAAATTTGGGCATCACAAAGGAAATAGATTATCATATATCAACTAGTGGATAGCCATCTCCATGTCAAGGGATCAAATCACATGCAAGGTGTTTTTTCATGAAGTGATTAGATGACTCTGCCAACAACATGTGAATGCTAAATGTCAACCTATTGGAGGTATTTTCTTTGTTGGGGTTTGGGATTTTTTGCAGACATCTTATTTCAACATGGTGGATAGTGGGATTGGTAGCAAATCAAATTGTTAATACTCCTCAATCAATAAGTGTTAGGTTTTAATCTTGAAAAAAAGGGTATTCTAATTATTTTATATCTACTGAACCTATTATTGCTCGAGTTTTATAGATTTTTTTTAGGAAGTAAAAACATTATTAAGTCATTAAAGATTTTGTGGGTCTTTGAGAAATTAAAAAGGTATGGAGTTATAAGGTTCATCATTCCTTTGTTTTTGGGGGTTTTGATGGAGCCTTGCCGATCACAAGATGGAATTTCCACTGAAACAGAGATTCAAATTCACTATTTTCTTTATTAATGATAGGAAGTTCAAGACTCCCAATTCGATCACACATTCAAAATGTAACCTCAGATATGAACTTTTATTAATGAACAGATTTCAATACAACAAATGCTATTAGAGTTCAAGGACAGAAAGCAGTGGAGAAACTTGATATGAAACAGAACAATATCATTAACTATTCAAAAAAACAGAGTGAACAAAACACCCAAATGGTTTCCACGAACCATAGGATTCTTATTTCCTTCCTAACAACTCATGACCCTTCTTAGTCTTCTATATTCACTTGCGGCCTCCTATCTTTTTCTCCTACCTATATTCAACCTCCTTATTACTTCTGCAACTGTCGGTCTTCTTCTCCTGTCACGGGACAGTTGTTGCCTTTTGATCTTCCCAACCCGACTATTCGCATGCTCAGCCTCTTTCCAAGAGTTGAGGAACTCTTCAGTTAGTTGTCTAGCTAACTGCAATAACCACATCTCAAGCCCTTTCAACTGACCTAAGCATTTCATTTGTCAGGTGTGCAGAATAATTGTCGACGGTTTGTAAATCCCATTTGATTTGGTTCCTGTCACTCAGACGACAAAAGCTTTCCAAGCTAACCAAGTTTTTCACAATGCATAAAGGCTATGACAGGAACTTCATCTTAGCTTTTATCTATAGATGGAAGTTTACAAAGGATACAAGAGTCACCCAAAAAGACAAATAAAAACTATCCAAAAAGAACCAAAACAGCAAAAAGAAGAAAAACCAAACTTGTAGGGCACGATGCCCCTGCATCAAACTTCCCAGGTGGAAAGAATTCATGATCTCCTGCTCATGAGGTCTGCTACTGAATGACCCTACTTAATGATCTCCTCCTTTGTGAGCCAGGAAGCATCTTCAATGGGATGATTGCTCCATTTGACAAGATATTTAAAATACTCATGCTTACGGGTCTTCTTCAACAACTGCTTGTCCATAATGCATTCTATTTACTATGGAGTAGAGATTGTTCTTCATGAGATGAATTGGCTGCTTCATTTTCCTCTGCTTCTATATCCCCCTTATATGGATACAAATCTACCACGTTGAAGATAGGAGATATATTCAAGTCTACAGGCAGAGAAATCTCATATGCATTGGTAGAAAACTTCCTAAGGATTTGGCATGGACCAATTTTCTTCATCTGAAGTTTATTGTATGTTCTAGTAGGAAATCTCTCCTTTCGAAGATGTGCCAATACAAGGTCTCCAATCTGAAACTCTAATTGTCTCCTCTTTTGATCAGCATACTTTTTGTATTGTTGATTGTTGTCTTCAATGTTATGTTTTACCTTCTCCTAAATTTTATGAACAACTTGAGCAAATTCTTCCCCATCTACACTCCTCTTCTCCATACCAGCAAGATCCTGAAGTTCAAATACACACCATGGATGCATACCATACACCACATAGAAAGGACTGAAACCTGTGCTTTATTTGGGGAGTCATTATATACATACTCAACTTGTGCCAACATGAGATCCCAACTTCCAAGTGAACTACCAACAAGACACCTCAACAAATTACCAAGGCTTCTATTGACAACCTTGATCTGACCATCCATTTGTGGATGATAAGTAGAACTAAAGTTTAGATTTGTGCCCAATTTCCTCTATAGAGTCTGTTGGTGCCTGCATGAGCAGTCAAGTTACAAGCATTAATTTTGCAGGCACCTTCCCAAAAATCCAAAAAAATTCTATGGCCATTGGTGTGAGTTCACTTTTGTCTTGGCGACCGCGTTCTTCACTTGATATATTTGTACCATCGCCATGACTTTGTCCATCGGCAGCAGTGTTACGTGTCCCATCGATGATGATGGTCAGGCCGATGAAGGTCGTTCAATGTGGTCATCGCCAGGACTTTGTCTATCGGCGGCCAAGCTTTTTGTCATTCTAACAGTTTGGGTCTCACTGACGGGGGATGTGAGGTGCCTATCGGCGAGAGTAGTGCTTTTGGTGAGGAAATTTTGTGGTTCGCTGATGGTATTAGTCACACCGACGAAGGTAGGTTGGTGAACATCAGGGTGACATAGACTATTAGGCAAGCTGGTGAGAGGTCCGCCGATGGTTGGTGTCTGGCCGACAAGGGAGTGCGGAGGATTCGTCGGTGAGAGTGGTTATATCGACGGAGGAATTTTGGAGTCAACCAATGTGTTTGATCCAGCGGATGGAGTTGTATCAGCGTAACATGTGATGTCGGCGTAGCATTTTTCTGGCCCTCCGATGTTTCCGGTCTTACCGATGGGAATGTCATCGGCGAGAGTATTGCTATCAGCGAGGGAGTTTTTGGTGTTGCCAATGTGCGGTGTCTGGCCGATAGGGGGATGTGAAGTTGCATCGGAGAGAGTTGGTGCGTTGACAAAGGTGGAAAGCGTTGGGCTGACGGTGTTTTTCTTGCCGATGAGGTTGTATCGATGTGACTTGTGTATCGGCAGAAGGATTTTTGGGCTCGCCGATGGAGTTGGTCTTGCCGATTGGGTCTTTAGTGTCGGCAAGAGTCAGGGCAATGGGCTTTTGGCGGAAGGTTCGTAGGTCGAGCGGGGCAAAATGCTCGACACTTATTGTGCTCGTGGCCATGCTTATAAAGTGTTAGAATGGTCTCTGCAGGACGAATGTGGGATTATTGATCTCACATTTCTGGGCTAGTCAGTGGTGGATGCACAGGGTGCCTACGTGGCACATTCTTATCGGTCCTCAACTTTTTGGACTTTTTGACGCCGTAGATCTCAGCGGGAAGTTTGGAGATTGACGGTTATTTTTTGAACATTCAAATGGAGAGTTCTCCATACTTCCACTGCTGTGTCCCGAGGCTGTGAGTTGGTATGCCATTAATGGCAAGATTATGCAGTGTATGGCTCGAAAAGACATGCCAGCTACCCGATTCAGAGAGAAGATTTTGGCGCGGCAATGCAGATCCCAACCCTGTTTGCTCCTTCCCTCCTATCTGTGCGGTGGCATTGGATGTTTTTGGTGCCCCCTGGCGATGCATTGTACCTAGCAATTTTTGAGTTGACTGTTGTATTTTTGGCAGAGTACACAGTTTTACTATAAGTTGTATACTGTGTCACTCTTTTTTGTTGTTGAAAACTGGACATATCTGGCTCTGTAATAAAAAACAACTAGTTTTGGTTGCTCTGTGCAGGAGGTCTTGTGAGTTTATGTATCTCTTCTTGTATGTCTCATGCATGAATCTACCAATTTCATGATTGATTTTATATGAGTAATGCTGTATTTGCATGTGTTTTGTTAATTTTGTCTCCAATATTGCATGTGTCCTTCTTCTGAATCTAGATATCTAAGGGGTGTCTGGTTTTCTAGAATATAGAATTCCTGTATTGAATGCTTGATCTTTCAACTTCTACTCAAGGGGTAGATTAAAGTGTTTTCAGATTAAGTGTTGGGAAGAATATACTGCAATAGGGATGCCATAAGTAGAGATAACTTAACACTCTGTATTGGGAGGTATCTGTAAGGCAGATATCACACAAATCCCCTTGAAATCTAGTTTTATTGTGTTCATGCTGATCATTCACAAGTGTATGTCTATCGACTCCAAGCCCTGGATAGGCACCAATCTAGCTCTGTGTTGAGGTTATACACCAGGTCCAAGTTTGCATCCAAACATAAATCAAATTCAAACTTCCAAAATAACCATTAGGACTGTAGAATTAGTTTTAGGACCCAAATCCTCTGTCTACAATTGAACATAAGCCCAAAGCTAGCCCCTTTGCACTTATCCCACAGTTTTGGTCTTCATATAGGAGGATTTATCTGCTTTGTGTCAACATCCCAAGCAAACCCACAAGCATATTCTCATGGGTGTTGAATAGGGAATACCCCCCTAGGTTTTGTAGAGCCTGAAGAAGAAGAGGAGATAAAAATAGAGTCTATCTCCTACACTGTTGGCCCCTGGCCCAGAGATCCTATTGATCACTGATGGCTACTTTGTAGGGAAATCTGGGAATGAACATCCAGTCAGGGAAAAAACCAACAGAAATTGGCAACTCTGCTAGGGAAAATAATGTCATATCCATGAAGGTGCGAGTCTACAGGATTGAAGAATCAGACCTGGAGGTGCTTTGTTGCAGTAAAGGAAAAAAGTTGTATGTGTGACTCTGCTGTTGGGGGACCTAGAAAGAAAGAAATGCATTTTCAGCTTCTGCCAGTTTGAAGCTCATTCCTCTACCAAGGAAGTGGTGACTCTGTTGAATGAACCTATCAGCAGCTGCAACATATCCAGGTATTTGCACAAGTTTTAAAAGATTCCCTATTTGGTGAAATAGCACTGGTTAAAAGGGAAATATCGGTGAAAGCAGAGCTTGCATGCTTTTGTTATAACCTAATCTGTATTTCAAAAGGGCATGCAATATTGTTCAAAAGGCTCATGTATAGGACTTTAAGAAGGCTGAAATAGTAGTTTGTATTTTAAAGGCCTGAGGTCATACTGCGATTGAAAATCTGAGTAAGGAAGAGGGTTGCAAAAAACATAAAGGATGTATTGTCAGCCCATGCACCCTAGTGAGGTGTCAAGTGCAAAAATGTATAGTAGTCAGTCCCAATCATGTAATAAAAGAGGTTTTAGACTTGAAAGATATAGGCCCATAAACTTTGATGGCATATGTGGCTATCCGAATGCTTTCCCATCTAAAATCAGAAAGTATTTGCCTAAATTTAATGGTATAAAGGATGAATCAGCTGAGAAACACTTGTAGTAGTTTATAAATGTGATAGATGATTTTGAGATTGATCATGAGGATGTAGTTATGAGATTATTTGTTCAAGCTCTAGATGAAGATGCAAGGAACTAGTTTTCCTACCTTTCAGCTCACTCTGTCAGCTCTTGGCATGGTTTTAAATCTGCATTTCTAGTACAATATGGTGAAAGAATTTCTGAATATGCAGTTATTAGTGACTTCATGTACATCCATATTGAAGAAGATGAGTTGGTCCCAGCCTTTAACCTCAGATTTATGAGGACATTGAATAGAATACCAGAGTGTATGAGACCTAATGATGCATTGTGCCTAGTTGTCTATTTAGGAGCATTTGATAAGAAAATGAGTTATAGATTGAGAGATAAGGAGCCCACCACTTTGCATCAGGCACATCAATTTGCAATAGATATTGAAAACAATTGGAGGTATGGAATACAAAAGGGTTATTTTTCTAAAAAAATTTGTTGTCCTGCAACCCCCAATGTTGATGAAAGATTTAATTCAGGAGTTGACAATGAATGTCAAAGTACTCACACCCCTGCTGTCCCAGTTTTTGCATCATTCCAAGTTGATGATGTTTATGTTATAGAGGAGGATGTCTTGTTTTGCTTAGCAAATGAAGTTGAAAATAATGATTTCCCAAATAGTATTTACATGCCAGTCCTAAACAAAGAACATTCATGTTTAAATGATCCAGTTATGCAAAGTTGTCATCATATGGATCAACAATCGATATCAGTTTCATCAGGAAGTATTAGAGGGCTGGAAAATGATGCAGATAGCTCAACTTCAGAATGCATTGAAACAACAAAAATTTTGTATGTGGGGCAATCAGATGTTAAAGATGATGAGGAAAATATCCATGACCAGTACATGGATCAGGTTTGTTCTTCTTATGACTGTGGGTCTGATAATGATGAAGAAGAATTGGACTGTCATGAAGAAGAAGCAAAGAACTTTGCAATGAATGAAAATCCCCTTTATGATGAGTCTGCGGATGCATATGATACTGTGAGTCCTGACCTTCATTGGTGTAGAATTAACCCTCTTTTTGAGGATGATCATGAATATGAGGAGATAGTGGACCTTGGTGTTACATCAGTTTGTGAGGAGGGGACATATGAATCAAGTATCTTCAATTCTTGTGAAGATAGTATGGATTTGCAAACTATGGATAATGTTTGTTCATCATCATTTGATCCAGACCAGTACAACTATGGGTGTGTGGATCAGGATTTGTTTTCAATATCAATAAATATTGGGGGTCTCATTTTTTCTGAATGTCTTCAGTTTTTGGATCAGCTGGATGAATGCCTGATGATGTGCAGCAGCCAGGTAAATGATGAAGAGTGCCAAGAGCAATATGATGTACTGTCTAAAGAATATAACATATATATGTTACTTAATGCTGAAGAATATTATGATGTGTATGGTTATGTGTCTAATTTTGAAATCCAGAATGACAGAGGCAGTACTACAAGTGGCAAGTTGTCAAAAATGGTGGAATATCTAATTGAGCAGATGACCTTGTGGGCAGACTATGCCAATCTTTTCAGTTGGGATTGGGATGTTTCAGTCTGGAATTAGGCATTTGACAAGAAAAAGTTCTGGTTCTTCCTTTTTGGCTGCCCTGGGCCGCCAAAATAATTTTTGAAATCTAGTTTGTGATGCAGGTTGGTGCGGGTTTGACTCTGTAGCCTAATGGATAGGGGACTGGTCTGCATCCCAGAGATCTGAGGTTCTTGCCATGCCTGTAAGAGGCATGCATCCCCAGACAGAGCCACTGTTGGTGCCTGCATGAGCAGTCAAGTTACAAGCATAAATTTTGCAGGCACCTTCCCAAAAATCCAAAAAATTTCTATGGCCATCAATGTGAGTTCACTTTTGTCTTGGCGACCGCGTTCTTCACTTGATATATTTGTACCATCGCCATGACTTTGTCCATCGGCAGCAGTGTTACGTGTCCCATCGATGATGATGGTCAGGCCGATGAAGGTCATTCAATGTGGTCATCGCCAGGACTTTGTCTATCGGCGGCTGAGCTTTTTGTCATTCTGATAGTTTGGGTCTCACCGACGAGGGATGTGAGGTGCCTATTAGCGAGAGTAGTGCTTTTGGTGAGGAAATTTTGTGGTTCGCCGATGGTATTAGTCACACCAACGAAGGTAGGTTGGTGACCATCGGGGTGACATAGACTATCGGGCAAGCTGGTGAGAGGTCCGCCGATGGTTGGTGGCTGGCCGACAAGGGAGTACAGAGGCTTCATTGGTGAGAGTGGTTATATCAGCAGAGGAATTTTAGAGTCAACCGATGTGTTTGATCTAGTCGATGGAGTTGTATCGGCGTAACATGTGATGTCGGCGTAGCATTTTTCTGGCCCTCTGATGTTTCTGGTCTTACTGATGGGAATTTCATCGGCGAGAGTATTGCTATTGGCAAGGGAGTTTTTGGTGCTACCGATGTGCGATGTCTGGCCGATAGGGGGATGTGAAGTTGCATCAGAGAGAGTTGGTGCGTCGACGAAGGTGGAAAGCATTGGGCTGACGGTGTTTTTCTCGCCGATGAGGTTGTATTGGTGTGACTTGTGTATCGGCGGAAGGATTTTCGGGCTCGCCAATGGAGTTGGTCTTGCCGATTGGGTCTTTAGTGTCGGTAGGAGTCAGGACGATGGACTTTTGGCGGAAGGTTCGTAGGTCGAGCGGGGCAAAACACTCGACACTTATTCTGCTCGTGGCCATGCTTATAAAGTGTTAGAATGGTCTTTGCAGGACGAATGTGGGATTATTGATCTCACATTGCTGGGCTAGTCAGTGGTGGATGCACGGGGTGCCTACGTGGCACATTCTTATCGGTCCTCGACTTTTTGGACTTTTTGACGTCGTAGATCTCAGCGGGAAGTTTGGAGATCGACAGTTATTTTTTGAACATTCAAATGGAGAGTTCTCCATACTTCCACTACTGTGTCCTGAGGCTGTGAGTTGGTATGCCATTAATGGCAAGATTATGCAAGGTATGGCTCGAAAAGACATGCCAGCTACCCGATTCAGAGAGAAGATTTTGGCACGACAATGCAGAACCCAACCCTGTTTGCTCCTTCCCTCCTGTCTGTGTGGTGGCATTGGATGTTTTCGGTGCCCCCTGGTGATGCATTGTACCTAGCAATTTTTGAGTTGACTGTTGTATTTTTGGCGGAGTACACAGTTTTACTATAAGTTGTATACTGTGTCACTCTTTTTTGTTGTTGAAAACTAGACATATTTGGCTCTATAATAAAAAACAACTGGTTTTGGTTGCTCTGTGCAGGAGGTCTTGTGAGTTTATGTATCTCTTCTTGTATGTCTCATGCATGAATCTACTAATTTCATGATTGATTTTATATGAGTAATGTTGTATTTGCATGTGTTTTGTTAATTCTGTCTCCAATATTGCACGTGTCCTTCTTCTGAATCTAGATATCTAAGGGGTGTCTGGTATTCTAGAATATAGAATTCCTATATTGAATGCTTGATCTTTCAACTTCTACTTAAGGGGTAGATTAAAGTGTTTTCAGATTAAGTGTTGGGAAGAATATACTGCAATAGGGATGCCATAAGTAGAGATAACTTAACACTCTGTATTGGGAGGTATCTGTAAGGCAGATATCACACAAATCCCCTTGAAATCTAGTTTTATTGTGTTCATGTTGATCATTCACAGGTGTATGTCTACCGACTCCAAGCCCTGGATAGGCATCAATCTAGCTCTGTGTTGAGGTTATACACCAGGTCCAGGTTTGCATCCAAACATAAATCAAATTCAAACTTCCAAAATAACCATTAGGACTGTAGAATTAGTTTTAGGACCCAAATCCTCTGTCTACAACTGAACATAAGCCCAAAGCTAGCCCCTTTGCACTTATCCCACAGTTTTGGTCTTCATATAGGAGGATTTATCTGCTTTGTGTCAACATCCCAAGCAAACCCACAAGCATATTCTCATGGGTGTTGAATAGGGAATACCCACCTAGGTTTTGCAGAGCCTGAAGAAGAAGAGGAGATAAAAATAGAGTCTATCTCCTCTACTATTGGCCCCTGGCCTAGAGATCCTATTGATCATTGATGGCTACTTTGTAGGGAAATCTGGGAATGAACATCCAATCAGGGAAAAAACCAACAGAGTCCTCCAAAAATGACCCGCAAACTTAGTATCCATGTCAGAAATTATGCTTCTCGGAATACCATGCAGCCTTACAACTTATTTAAAGAACAAATTGGCAATGTTAGTGGCATCACTAGTCTTCTTACAAGGTATGAAATGCACCATTTTCAAAAATCTATCTACCACAACAAAGATTGAATCATTACCCCTTTGTGTATGAGGCAAACCCAAAACAAAATCCATACTCACCGAATCCCAAGGCCTAGTTGGAACTGGTAATGACTGATAGAGCCCCGCATTTTGACTTCTTCCCTTAGCATGTTGACAAATTCTACACCTTTCCACATACCTTTTCACATCTGCCTTCATCTTTGGCTAATAATAATGAGTGCTTAGCTGTAAAAAAGTTTTATTCTTCCCAAAGTGACCAGCAAGACTACCACTATGTTTTTCCTTCAACAAATTATCTCTAGGGATACACAACTTGTTTTCCTTAAACAACAAACCTTCTTGAATCATGTAATCCATCCATGGTTCTCTATTCTAGCAAATAGGATCATTGCAAGCTGTAAATGCTTCTCCAAAATCTGCATCCTCTACATACAATTCTTTCAAACCTTCAAACCACACTCTGTTAGTTTGTATCTCACATAACAATAAATGCTTCCTACTTAAGGCATCAGCAACGCTATTCATTTGACCACTCTTTTGCTTCAAAACAAAGTTAAAACTCTGATTATACTTAACCCATTTAGCATGCCTTTGATTTAATTTCTGTTGGTTGTTAATGAACTGCAGAGCATGGTTATCCATATACACAATGAACTCCTTTGGTAATAGATAATGTCCCCATTTCTTGAGGGACTGAACCAAAGCATAAAACTCCAAATCATAAGAAGAATACTTTCTTTTTGGCTCATTTAATTTCTCACTAAAATATGCAACCAGTTTTCCCTCTTGACTTAGGACTGCCCCAATAGCCAACCCACTAGCATCACACTCTACTTGAAACACTTTATCAAAATTAGGCAAAGCAAGTATGGGATGTTCACTTACCTTCTTGAGAAATCTAAAATTTTCTTCAGCCTCCTTGGTCCAAACAAATGGTCTTTTATTCCCCTTAATAGTCTCCAAGATAGGTACTACTACATGACTAAAATTCCTTATGAACTTTCTATAAAAACTAGAAAGACCATGAAAACTCCTTACCCACATGACACTTCTTGGTGATGGCCAATCAAGTATGGTTTGAACCTTCTCCTTATCCATCTTCAACCCATCTTTTGACACCACAAAGCCCAAGTAAATCAGTTCAGTCTGCATAAACACACACTTTTTCAGATTGATCTGCAACTTCTCTTCATGTAGCCTCCTCATAACCTGCTTCAAATGTTCTATATGCTCCTCTTTGGACTTGCTAAACACCAAAATGTCATCCAAATATACAATCACAAATTTACCAAGGAATGGTTTCAAAACCTCATTCATTAGTCTCATAAAAGTACTAGGGGCATTAGACAATCCGAAAGGCATAACTAGCCACTCATATAGCCCATCACTAGTCTTAAAGGTTGTCTTCCATTCATCCCCCAGCCTGATTCTTATTTGGTGATAGCCACTTTTCAAATCTATCTTAGAAAAATACGTGGAGCCACTCAAACAGTCCATTAAATATTTAATTCTAGGTATGGGAAACCTATATCTTATTGTGATTTTATTAATTGCCCTTGAATCAGTACACATACACCATTCCCCTCCTTTCTTTGGAACCAACACTGTCAGAACAGCACAAGGGCTCAAGCTTTCCCTTATCAGACCCTTCTTCAAAAGATCCTCCACTTGCTTCCTTATCTCCTCATTTTCCATAGGTGTTAACCTATAGGCAACCTTATTTGGAAGGCTAGCACCTGGAATCAAATCCACATGATGGCTAATGCTTCTAATAGGAGGCAATTCATTAGGCAAATCAGTTGCAACAATGTCCATATTCTCATTCAAAATGTCTTGTACTTTAATAGGCAAATCCTCCAATTTTGTAGAAGTCATTACACATCTAGGTTTAAGAACCAAAGCATAACCAATTTATTCATTCTTCAAATCATTCAAAAACTCCTTACCACTTACCATCATTATCTTACTACTGTGGTTGTTGTTGTCCTCTTCTTTCTCCATTATGGGCAGCAAGGTATGCTTCTCTCCATCCTTCTCAATGGTATATGTATTCTCCCTTCCATCATGCACCACTTTCCTATCAAATTGCCACGGTCTTCCAAGCAAAACATGGCACAAATCTATGGGCATTATATCACATAAAATACAATCTTTATAACTACCAATCTGAAAATCAACATAGGCCTGCTCACTAACCAATATTTGATGACCTTTTTGTAACCAAAACACTTTGTATGGAGTGGGGTGTTTAATCCTTTTAAGATTCAACTTTTCTAACATCTCAGGTGCAACAATGTTATCTGTGCTACCACTATCTATAATGAGTTTACAACATTTACCTTGTGACTTACACTTGGTTTTGAACAATGCTCTCCTTTAGATTGACTCTTCACTTTCTTTTTGTGGCTTCAACAACACCCTCTTGATCAATAGAGACTCACTTGATTCTACTTCATCCTTGTGGTGTACTGGTGATCTCACACTCTCTTGATCAGCATGTACAACCTGATTACTCCTCTCAAATTTTGAATGTCCTCCTTGTGATGATTCATAGCATTACCAACTCTTGTGCCCATATTGATTGCACTTAAAACATTTTCCTGCAAATCCTCTTCCTCTACCTTGAGAACCACCTCTCCCATAAGACCCTCCTCTTCTTCCTTGATATCCACCTCTATCATTATTGGTTGTCCCACTAGAACTTCCAGCCTCCTCATGATGTTGTTGTCCTCTACCAGTTTGTTGCCCCTGCCTCTAAAACCTCTTCCTCTCTTCTTCTCTTGTTGACTTTGCTTCCTTTGCAACTTCTCCTCTGCCTTTAGGGCAAGTTGATAAGCCTCTTCTAGGCTCCTAGGGGACAAAAGGCTCATTTCATCTTGTAAACTATACTTGAGACCATTCACATATGGGGCTATTTTCTCCACATCTTCTTCAGCATGCCCTGATCTGATTACTAACTTGTAGAATTCCTCCATATAGTCTTTCACAAACATATCTTTCTGCTTCAAATTTTGCAATCTCTTAAAGAGATTAGCTTGATAATTACTTGGTAGAAATTTGGCCTTCCACTTGGCCACCATTCGATCCCAAGAGTTGATCTTGTCCTTATTTCTCCTTCTCCTCTATGTTTGGATAAAGTCCCACCACATGGGAGCATGGCCCTTCAATCTATTGCAGGCAAACTTTACTCTTCTTTCCTCCACTACACCCTCATATTCAAAATACTTATCCAAGTCATTGATCCAATCAATCTAATCTTCACCATTGAGACTTCCAGCATAAGTTGGCACTTCTATCTTAGGTTTAGAACCCAGACCTTCATCAAATTCATCAAATTCCTCTTCTTTCATCAAATTCTTCTTCTTGATCCACATGTCCTTCCTCATTCTCTTCTCTCTGTTATTCTTCCTCCTCATCACTTGCATCCCAAACATCAGGGGTTCCTCTTCTCTATGCCCTCTCTAGGGCTTCCATTCTTGCAATTAAATTCTACAATAACTCAGGGTCACCATGGTCTCTTCTACCCCTACCTCGGCCTCCTCTGCCCATTCTTCTTGGAGGCATCTTAACCACTTACCAATGCCCAATCTCTTCAGGCTCTGATACCAATTGATGGAGCCTTTCTGATCCCAAGATGGAATTTCCACTGAAACAGAGATTCAAATTCACTATTTTCTTTATTAATGATAGGAAATTCAGGACTCCCAATTCAATCACACATTCAGAATGCAACCTCAGATATGAAATTTTATTAATGAATAGATTTCAATACAACAAATGCTATTAGAGTTCAAGGATAGAAAGCAGTGGAACAACCTGATATGAAATAGAACAATATCATTAACTATTTAGAAAAATAGAGTGAACAAAACACCCAAATGGTTTCCACGAACCATAGGATTCTTATTTCCTTCCTGATGACTCATGACCCTTCTTAGTCTTTTGTACTCACTTGTGGCCTCCTGTCTTTTTCTCCTACCTGTATTCGGCCTCCTTATTACTTCTGTAACCATCGGCCTTCTTCTCCTGTCACAGGACAATTGTTGCCTTTTGATCTTCCCAACCCGATTGTTCACATGCTCAACCTCTTTCCAAGAGTTGACAAACTTCAGTTGGTTCTCTGACTAACTGCAATGACCACATCTTAAGCCCTTTCAACTGCCCTAAGCATTCCATATGTCGAGTGTGTAGAATAACTATCGACGATTTGTAAATCCCTTTTGATTTGGTTCCTGTCACTCGAACGACAGAAGCTTTCCAAGCTAACCAAGTTTTTCACAATGCATAAAGGCTGCGACAGGAATTTCATCTTAGCTTTTATCTATAGATGGAAGTTTATAAAGGATAAATGAAGGATACAAGAGTCACCCAAAAAGACAGAAAAAAATAGCCAAAAAGAAGAAAAACTAAAATTGTAGGGCACGATGCCCCTGCATCAATTTTGGAGTGTTACTATTTTAAAAATAAAATTGTATGCATTGAAGTAATAAGGAAAATAAGGGTGTGTTTTATTTTTGGAGGTATAAGGTTGACTAGTGTATGGGTCCATCATTGCTCAAAATCGACATCATTATTTTTAGCATTTAAACATGGCCACACATTATGTTTGTGTTCTTGATGCCATCCATGCTATCCCTGATAGAAATTTGAGACTCACATGTTGGTGCTATTGAAGAGTCTAATGTGACATCAAATGGATAAAGTATAGCATGATCAGATTAGAGGCTGGAAGCATCAGAGATTAGAGGGGTTTTCATCATCTCAAGCTAGCTTCTTGCTCAGAGATGGTGCTTTGTAAAAGAAGGATATGTTTTTATGTTTTCTTATTTGTTCCTTTTTATGCTAACAAAATTGAAGAATGCATATATTATGAAGTTTGCTTTTTGAAGACAAGAAGGGATTTGGTGAACTCAATATGGATTGTTGGCTAGATAGTAAATGGGAGTCTATGGATCTGGGGAATTATACCCTTTCAAGGGTCATGAGACAACTTTATGGAGCACTGTGGATGTAGCGCAACATGGATTGTTATCCAATAATTTAGGGGATCTATGATTTGAGAGTTTAGGGAGGTGGTAATCTGGGAACTCAAGAATTCAACTCAGGAGCTACACCCTTCTGAGGGTTACGAGGCAACTTGATGGAGTTCCACCTAATTCGGGATTTATTTCTTCAAAGAAAAATCTTCTCAAGAATGTGTATTTATCTTGTGTAATCAGCATGTTTTGTTATATGTTCTATTTGTGTAATGTAAACCTTAAGGGGGAGTAGTGTTGGAATATTAAGGTTTACATTAATATAGTCACCATATAGTGACTTGTAGTTTATTATTGTTATTAAATAATTAGTTACATTCCTATAAGATGGAAGTTCAGGAAGTTATATTGTAAAGGCTTTATTATTATTCTTTTATTATTATTATTCTTGTTTATTGTTGTACAAATGTAAATGCCCTACCTTTTCCATCACTATCTAGGTTGATTTTATGCCTATGTAGATTTAATTCTTAATGCCTTTATGAACATCTATTTTCAATATCTGGGGGGGCATTGATGAAAAAATATTAGGAGGAAGATGATTGATATCAATACCAATTCCCTACAAGAAACTGATACTTTGGGCATACCAAGTATTCTTGATCCTTTGTTCATATAGCTTCGTAGATGATTGAAGAGCCTTGAATGGATATCCTTTATGTCCAATTATTGTATTTTCCATATATCTTAATCTATGAAGCAACATCACTACATGAAATACAAATGAAATATGAAGAGGATGAATATCAAACTTAGACAAAATAATTGCAAGTGGAATTGACGGTTTTTCTTGCAAGTTTTTTGGATAGCATAGAAATAAAAACCTTATCAATCCTATCCCAACTACTACTACAAAGTCCAAGTCCATAAATCTCACAACCACACAAGATTGTTGGTAACACTAAAGTTTGGAAGATACACATTTGGCATCTTGAAATTGGGGTTGGAAACATTGTTACTCAAGTGTATTAAGTGCAACATATAATCTCTCTTCTATAGCAATGGGCATATTGAAGGGAGACCCTAGGAAAATCATACCAAGGTAAGTATGACAAGAGACCACTTCAAACAAATTTTCTTTGTAAATGAGATTAGTTACATGTGCTTCTTTCTTAGTTGTGTTGAAAACCATATGACCTTTGTTTTATGCAAGTCCACTTGTAATCCATGAGTATCACAAAATGAACTCAGTGTATCAAGATTTTATTGTAAGCCTACAACATCATGTGACATGAGAATAATGTCATTTGCAAATAATAATATAGTGATTATTTCACCATAAATAATACAACCAATATCTATTTTACTTGAATTTGTAATGATCTCATGTGATTCATCTATGTAGAGACCAAACAAAGAAGGTGAAGGTGGATACCTTATTTAAGACCAATGGTGCTATTAATATCATCTGTAAACCAAGTAGGAGTTTGAACCTGGCCAATCACCCTCTCATAAAGTGTCATGATGTAAGAACAACCAAATATTATAGAATATGTAAGTCTCAAAGCCATTGGATTATAGTGTTGAATGCCTTTTGGAAATAACAAAACAACAATAAACCTTACACTTATGAGCCCTTCCTTCTTCAATTACCATTCTAAGCATGAACATATGATCTGTTGTTTGATGGTTCTTTCTAAAACTTGCTTGTCATTTTGCAAAGTTTTATGTAATATGCAAATCTAAAAATCAAATCATCCAACACTATAGCAAATATCTTACTCGAGGCATGTGTAATATCTCATTTTGAGATCTTTCTTATGCTTGACGTTTTCTTGTTTTACTCATCCCATTGTAATTTGGATGTGGCTCTATGTTACTTAATTAGATATACATTATTGCTTCAATAATTACTTGTGTGTTTGATTATTGAGTGATGTATATGCATTACTGTATGATTTAATTGTTCAACATTAGATATATGGATTATTATTGTCTAATGAAATGCTACTAAGGTATGTCGAGTATATGGTGTTTTAGGAGCAAGTAATGGGGAAAGGTAGAACTAGGTTTGGTACATGAAGTGTGTAAACACCTAACCTTGATTATGAAGCAATAACCTTGTATTAATAAATAAATTAAGATAATTAGAATAATAATTAAATAGATTTATTTTATTTTCAATAAATTAGAATTAGTTTAATTAGAATTTAATTAAAAAGTTAATAGGTTTCTTTATTTAGTCCAGTTGTATGCAAACCTTATTTGAGAATAATTAGAATTAAATAAATAGAGAATTCGTATTCTTTTAATATTAAATAAAAACAAATCTAATTTAAAATTATATTGGAATAAATATTGTAAATAGATAATAGAAATTAATTAAATATTATATTTCTTTTATTTGGAGATTATTGAAAGATTGAATTATTATTTCAAATTTGAAAATTCAAGTTAAATGAAGAAAGTAATTAGCTTTTCTATTTTTAGGGTTTCTTAGACAACAAACAAGTGTGTGAGTTATAGGATTCAAAAAAGATAAAAATATTAGAAAATCATAGAGAACATGATACATTCACAAGAACACATCTTTTCAACAATTGACATTGAAGATAATTAGAGGAGGATTTTATAGTTTGAGCTAAAGAGAGAATAAGGGTTTTAGATTTTAGATTCAACAAGGACATTCAATAAGTCTTGAAAGGTTGGAGCTTGATCATTAAATACTTGTAGGAATATGTTTTCAATTTGGATTTAAAATATACTTAGACTTGTATTTAAATTTTAATTGGTAAAGTGTGTGAGTAGTAGATTTTTGTAATTCCCCAAGCTTACATTCAAGACATTAACAAATAAAAACTGATCGAACAAATTTTTGTGATACAAAAGTGGCATTAAGAAACCACACTACACTTTTACAGGTCCAAGGTGTCATAACAACCTATAATGACACACTTGGCGTGCACACCAATGCACGATGCAAGATGACATAAGAAAAAGACTTAACAATACCATGGAACTAAACACCATGGTTGACACAGAAAATGAGAGTTAGGATTTTTAAGGCCATTAAAAAAATCCTACAACACTTCTACTAGGTCACCCCTCTGATATCTCATAGCTATGGGAAGCATAAATCCAGGACTGCTAGAAGTTTGGACTTCAAGGAAGGACTTGCACTTGGTCAAACTTGCCTTTTAACATTGCAACTCAACTTTGTAGTCAGGATTTACATTTTGAGTTTCTTTCTCGATCTACATTTTGCACAAGGCTTAACCATTTTAAACTTTAGCATTAGGCTACAATTCACAACCTACAACACCCGTTAGGGTTTGAATGTTAGATTGTAGTTGCATTATGCACTCGCTTGGGCTTTGGAGTCCATTTGCGTATCACATTATGTAAAATATCATACCAACTCTAAACTCTAACCCTAGAGTAACTCTAGGTTTCAAAAATCAATTACAGTTTACATGTCTACAAAGTACAAATGGATTACGAACTCCAACTCAAGTTGACTTTAGACTTTGGGATCTAATTATAGTTTACACATTTGCAAAGTGCAAAAGGATTCTAAACTCTAGACCTCCTACCACCTTGGACTTTAGAGACCAAATGTAATTTGCAACATGCAATATGCAACAGGACTCCAAACTTCAGACTTCCTACAATTTTGGGTTTCAAAGACCAATTGCAACTTGTTGTTCAAACTAGTAAACCCAATATGTGTAAGATGACTTGATGAAGGGGGTAAATCATAAAACACTCAACAACAGAAATTGCACATAGAAAATAGAATGTTCT
Organism: Cunninghamia lanceolata; assembly: GCA_027924645.1. Lineage (NCBI taxonomy): Eukaryota > Viridiplantae > Streptophyta > Pinopsida > Cupressales > Cupressaceae > Cunninghamia > Cunninghamia lanceolata. The sequence goes on along the minus strand of BSBN01000556.1, from coordinate 3,462,756 downwards.
TTTATTGATTTGGATAACTCATTACATTACAGAAGCTCAAATACAATTAGAGGATGAATCCTCCACAGGCTGCAATACATTACAGCTTCCTATCTCAAGAATCTGGAATCTTCTACCTTTTGTAACCCAAAATCAACTAGGGTTTCTATTTTCCCTACCTTTTCTTGACTCTACACTTTCCCCCTTATCTCTACTACCGCCAAGGGTTCCCAAAAATGGTCATAAATAGCCCTTTTGGTGGCCTCCAGCCAAAATTTTGAAATTTCCAACTCCCTCCAAAAGTAGGTCAACTTTTAGGAAGCATAATTTTTGATCCAGGTGTCTGATTGAGGAACCGCTTGAAGCGTCAAAAAGCTTGAGAAGTGAACTATCATGCTAGAAATTCGTAAATGGATTTCCATAAACTTTTCAAGGCATTATGGGACTTTTTAGTACCTCATATCTGATTTCAGAACTTTTCAGGGGACCTCACAAAATTTAAACTTTAATATCTTGAAATCCAGACATGATCTTGAGCCAAAATTTACCAAGAATGATTATTTGACTATTTTGAAGCTTTGGGGAAATTATTGGGCTCAACCACTTCTCTAATATAGACTTCTAAAAAATAGTAAATTCTGGTGTCCTTAGCCATGTTGGGAACTTTAAAGGTTTTGAATCATTATTCAAGCAAATGGGTGTCCAAAAACACAAATTTTGAAAAGAAATGAAAACAAAGTCATCAATTTTGAATCAACATTGTTTTTGGGTGATGCAAAATTGCCCTTACACCTCTGGATGCTCCTGCATCATGACTTTCATAATAGAGTGTTGAAAACTAGCAAGGCATAAAAACAACTAGATCTATTTTTCTTACTCAACGAGGCATAACTTCCTCAATTTTTGTGTTATTTAAAAATAGTCTAGGTCAATGTTCAAGGGATCATGGACTCCAAATTTACCTCACGATGACCTCTTGATTGGCATGGTTCCCAAGGAACAAGGTGGAAAGTGATTTTTACTTCTAAGACTCAAAGAAAAGAAATTGTACATGATTATAAATGAGATAATGAAAAATACCAACTGCCAGTAAAGACTCACCATACCACCAAATAGAGAAAACTCTTGGCATGCTCTCTAAGCATAGCTTATAGGTCCATGCGGTCCTCAACAATGGTATAATACCACCCAACCATGTGGAACCCTTAGGCCCACCCCACTAAACTAAGAGACAATAACATGGGTACAAATCACACTCATGGAATAAAAAGGGAATATGGTAACACACACACACACAATTAACATGCATAAAATATACCACATCCACATGAATGCTCTAGAATATAATGATTCATATAAGTATATGCAAATGTTCACAAAACATGTCAAATGCGAAATCCAACAATAGGAAAGGATGAGGATCCTAGAGATAAGGTAAGGAATGTCATCACAATAGCATGACAATCATGTGGGGATTGTGAGTAGATCTTCCTCATACAAAGATACTCAATGACATTCACCAACTTCCAAGAGTTGTGACATGTCCTTCACAACTGATACCGAACTCATATAAGGCATTGAATCATGGTGTGGGCATCTTAATTATCATGTTTTATCTACTTGATGAGATTATATTATCACTTGGTTAAAAATCTCCACCACTATCTCCATCAATCTCTTTGTATCGCAGCAAGCAGTGAGAGCCCACTCTTTTCCCACTCTATACCTCAATCCTAAAAGTCCATCACTCCAAAATCACTATTTGGGCATGGCACAAAATTCAATTTACTCATTTTAATAACACAATGCCAAAAATGCAAGATTCCAATTCATGAAGGACACTAATCTTTTCACAAAATAAAAAATTCATTTAAGTCCTAAATTGCAATTTACATTTATTTCTAAAAATGTCAAAACCATAAGATATTTTGAATTCCACCATTAATGGAATTGGTTGCAACCTCCAAGTTTTCTACTTTTGAATTAAAGGAAATTTATAAAATCTAAAAATATCCTCTTGTGTATAATATACACAACAACAATAATCCTCAATAAAAATTGGACAAAAGGGATTTCAAACAAATTTTCCCATAGTCATGGCTCTATTTGGACATTTTAAAATTTAAAAAACATAAACTCAAAACATAGAATTTGAAGCATTCAATTTAATTCCATTCAATTCCTACAAGGAGGCCATATGCAACCACCTATTATGGGTATGGCAACAGAGAAACTTCATTTCAAATCCAAAATTTAAAAGCAATATAATTGAGGAAAAATACCTTTCCAACACAAGCTCACAACAATGAAGAAGAATTTATTTTGAAACAAGCACACCACAAACAATCCTTTGCCACAAACAAGCAATCTCCAATCTTGGCTAATGCAAATTCTTTCTTTTCCAAATTGTAGAAATTCTTTTCCAAAGAGGAGAAAAATGAGAGAGTTTTCAAGACAAAATGCAAAAGTGACAATAAAATGCCTTTCTTTTCCTTTTGTTCAAAATTCCCTAAACTTCTTCCCACTTTTCCTTCCTTTTCACATTAAAGCTAGATATTTCAAAAATGCCTTTTTTCAAAAATAGATATTTCCAAAAGCATTTTCCACACACTATTTAAAAAGAAAGCTAATGCATTACAATAGTTAATGATTAATATTCTCCCTTAATATTTCAAATTAGATTAAATTTCCAACTATATTACAATTCTATTTTCCTTATACAAATTATTCTAATTTGAAAGAGTAATTAAATTCTCTAATTTTTAATTTTCACTTAAAATAAAATAATACTATGGGCCTTTTTCTAGCAAAGCTCAATTAATATCTTTTTTGTAAACACAAAAAACACACATTTAAAATTTATTTAAAATTCAATGAAACAAGATAAAATAACCATACACAAAGGACTCACACACACTTAATGAGTTATCACGACTTGTGGATTTCAGAATCACCATCGATTTGGATCTAGGTTTACTTAGGGATTCACAAGATTCATGTCGTACTTGAATTGAGTGAGATAAAGGTTAAAAAACATGTTTTACCTAATGAGAACATCTCGTATATTACCACCATTGGCAAAACTTGGTACTTGCACACTTAGGTGAAACATCAGGCATCCCTACACCATATAAAATAGTTGAAGCAAAGAATAAACACCCAAAGTGGCATAATATCATATGAATCAACTAAGCATCACATCTAACATGAGTCGACCATGAACATAAAGATGCAATAACCAAAAATAATATATAATACTATCTCAAATATAATAAACACATCTATACAATATGTAGCAAAAGTAGTGGAACAGAAACACTATAAAGTCCAATGTATAAGGTCATAACATATGCATGTCCATGGTCAAAAGTCTAGATGCCAAGATAAAATCTCATAAAAAACACATCATTGGAATAATAAAATATCATCACTAATAATAGTAGCAGATCCAAAGAAAAAGTCAACAATGACAAGGCAGAAATGCTAGAGGCATTACAAATTCTATAGATCTAGAAAAATAGGAAAAACATTCATAAAAACTAGTGAATTAGCTAACTAATTTCAAAACTGAACATGAGGGATTAAGAATGTGTTAGACTAATTTTGTATGAATTAGAACTAAAAGAAAAATTTAATCTTGAAACCCTATACTTGGTGAAATTGGAAAAGAGATATAAACACTAGTAAAGATAATTGAAACCCTAGAAGAATAAATTGTATCAATTTTAACTTGTGAATGATTTTACTTGATTCTATTGTAATTGTGACTAGATCACATATTGATTTAGACCATGTGGAGATTTCAATTTGGTGATTTACTTTGGGAATTGAGATTATTGTGAAAAGGGATCTAGTTTTGATATTATATGCAACTGAAGTCTTTCTACTCAATGATTTGTATGTTTTTATTGTTGAGTCTTCTTAGAGGTTGTATAAGGGTTTGAGAAAAATTGTTGTTTAGAATCTTCTTGGAAGGTGTGCATTAGAGTCTCATGTATTTTTTAAAACTATTTTTCACCTATTACAATGTTCCATATGGTAACTTTGTAAATAGGAACCTGGATTAAGCCCTAGCACACCATTTGGAGCAAAAATAGTTAGAATTTTTTTTGCAAAGGTCAAGTATATAGGTATGGGTTAGATCTATGGGTCAAGGTAATTTTAATGCCTTAGAGGGTTGACCTTGTGGGTTAGACTTGTGCCCCATAAATTTTGGTCTAAAACTAATGTCTTTTGAGTATTGGTTGTCTATTTTTTTGCATATGATTGTCATAAAATAGTAAACACTTCACCTTAGTGGAAATTGATGTTTAAATACTTGGGATATGCAAGCTTATATTTGTAACTTGACTTTCCATCAAGATGGAATGTTGATATTGTATTTTATTTTTGAGTTATTGATGACTTTATGAGTTCAAGGTATAGGTGTATAACTATCCTTATAGTGGATAATGAGTCCTAATACTACATATTATGCCTTATGTCTTGAGAACCTAAGAGGTCATGTTCCTCCTATGGCCAAAGAATACTCTTCTTACTATATACATGCCACATCACATGAGCCATAGTAGAGTAGGGATTAGAGGGTCCATAGGTTGTTTATGCATTACTCCATCCATCTACTACTATGTGCTAGGAGATTCTCCATGTGAAGACCCATGGTCTATTAATAGATTGAAATTTGATTCTACCTAGGAAGTAGGGTGTTCTATGGGTATTTGTACTTTGTTGTCATTCTTCGTACAAGTGAGTTATAGACTACTTGATGGGAAATGGATTTTAGAGTTGCTTGTAATGCTTTTAGGATTCCTGTGATGTGTAGAGTCAATTGTCTTTATTGGTTATCTCCTAGATGTCCTTATGTGTGTTATTGATGTGTTGTGGATTAATTATTGTGAAGTCTTCTATATTAGACTATGATGTATTGAGATGTTTTGACTAATGTTGTAAAGTTTTATGAAGTTTATGAAGTGTTATATGATTATGGACATGTATGTTTCTGAATAAGAATATGAATGAACCTAGGAGAGATAAATATTGTAAACTTAATATCTATTTCTTCATGGACTATGAGTCATTTGTTTACCACTTCAAGTAAAGTTGATGGTTGGAGAGGATAAGGTTCTTTCTATATGTGGGTTCATATGACCTTCCCCATATGTTTCTAGATCTTTGGATAGAGTGAGAGTTACTTGGACATGTCCTACATTGGATTTTGGATGTTGTATATGTGGAAGGTAAAAACTAATGCAAAATGCAAACGAATTATTAACCTTCAACTCAGATTAGAGCATAAAATGGAAGATAAACAAGATGATGCAAACTTAAAGAAAGTTATACCTTCCACTTGATGTTGAGATGTGCTCCAAATGACTTGATGAATTTGTGATGGATGTAGATTGCTCTTGATTCCTACAACATGCCTTTGCTCTCCAAGATTGCTTTGAAATGGCTTGAGGGAGGTTGAATTTATATATTTTTGGATGGGAAGATCAACATATGAGATCGATTTGGAAGATAAATGGATGAGAATTATTGAGAGGAGAGGGTGAATGAGAATCCTCGAAGTGGAATCTTCTGGTTTATGCACATAATAAGGATTGGATTGAGAGGATATAGATGGATAAATTTTCTAGGAGAAGATGGAGGGTGAGGATTGAGGGTGTGTTTTAGAAGCTTGTGCAAGCTCTCACACATGTGTGAGAAGAGATGTGGGGATGTGTGATGAGACTTCTCACACATGTGTGAGAAGCATATGGAAGGGTGATTATAAAAAGTGATCTTCTCACACATGTGTGAGAGGCATAGGGAAGAGTGATAGTGACAAGTGGATCTTCTCACACATGTGTGAAATGGAGGGTGTAGAATTTCTAGTTTAAATTGATGGTCAAGATTTGGTGAGAGGATTTATTGAGCTATGTGCAAGTGGTTAATTAATCAAATAAACATGATTTTTTTATTTAATTAATGATGGGAGAGAAAATGGATGAATTAAATAAATGTTGGCTATTTATTTAATTTTTGGAGGCATAGACATAGGAAATGCTAATTTATTTAAGTAAATGATGGAACATTAGAAAAATGATTAATTAATTAAATAAATGTTGAAATTTATTTAATTAATATCATGAAGCTAATTAGTTAGGTTAATTAAATAAGTAATTTATTCAGTTAACATTAGAATAATTTAGATGAGGGATAAACCAGTGGTGTTATGACATGGTTAAATTTAGGTGTCTACATTTTGCCCCTCTTTGAGATGGTGTTATGACTAAGAGAAGTAACAACATTTCAAAGAAAGATTAAGTGTAGAGGTTTTAGGAGAAATGGGACTAGTGGCAAGATGCCCTAGTCAGTTGAAAAATAGAGCTAGTAAATGGAGAAGGGATGCCCCCTTGAGAGGATAGGTGGGTTGGATGAACACAAGTGTGCTCTCAAAATGAATGAAGAGAGGGAACAACAAAGATGAGGAGAGATGATTTGATAGAGGATTGGAGAGGATAAATTAAGTGTGGTGGATAGAAATGATTGAGTGGAGAAATGGAATAGGGGATTGGATAATAGGTCATGTTGCAATGGGTTAAGAAACCTTATTTGATATAGCATGAGATGTTATGCACCAGCTTGGTATAAGGAACCAAGGTGATGATGTCTCCCATGCAAAGGATGGACAAAAGGATGTCCTAACACATCACAATGTGTTTGATGACCTTGGTAGGTATTGTGATGAGACAACCAACAAGCAAAATGATGCCTCAACACATCACAAGGTGCTTGATGACCTTGGTGGTTACTAGATTGGGACAATCAAGCAAACACAACACACACACAATAATATATGCATGCCCCAATATACACTATTCAAAACACACTATGGTATAAAGGATCATGGCAGTCTTGAGGAGGTATAATGTGGGATAAAAAGATAAAACAAGATAAACAAAGATCAAAAAGTGGCATTCAATCAACATGCAAGAGGTTACCTTTTGCCAAAGTGTTGGTGGTGAGGGTGATGATGCCTAATGTGGCTTAGATGAGATGGAGGGTACTTGATATTGGGAACTATATATCTCGTGAAGGTAAAGCATAAGATATGGATTGAATGATGGCAAATGAGTGGACTTCAATGCATGTCATTGAGGTTACATTTGGATTTTTGTTGAAGTATTTAGGTTTGGTGTTTTGAGTACAGAACCTATAGGTGTGGGATTGATGTTCTTGCAAGGGCATGAAGCTCAGAAATGAGAAAATAACTCATTTGAAATGCTGAATAATCAATAGGGAGAATACCAAAATCCCATTTCAAACCATGAAAAAATCTATTGCCCCTAATGTACGAAAAGGGCGATGGGATGGAAGACTAATATAGGAATGGTAGATTAGGCAATGATATTATAGAGGACCTGAAGGATAACAGAGTCCGATTATACACATGGCACTTGTGAGCAGGTTTTCACCATGGTACTTATCCAAGGTGCCACAAGAAGTGGTTTTCACTAGAGGATGATTTATTTCTCTTTACTTCTTCTAATTTTTTGATTTTTTTATATTTTTTGATAATTTATGGATTTTTTTGGATTTTTCTGAATTGGGATACTCTAGAGACTAAGTATGGAAGCATTTGAGATGTAATTTGTTGATAGTGTTGGAAACAAGGCAGATAACTGAGAGGGGGGGTGAATCAGTTATCTTAAATATCTTAACTTTCTTTTGTCCTTTAACAATTAGTGCAGCATCAAAACATATAAGCATACATAATCATGAGAGCAAAAATAAAATCAACACACATAACACAAGGATTTTTACATGGAAAACCCTGTTAAGGGAAAAACCACGGGGTGACTAACCCAAGATTGTATTCTCTGTTAAAAGAATAAGAAGTACAAAATGGCACTTGCCAATTAGGGCTCACTGCCCGAGCACACTGCTCACAAGAGGCACACTGCCTACAAGAGACTCAATGTCTCCAAGTTTATAGAAGGTAGCTAGGTGTTGAACTGATGAGAGGCATCCACATATGCTGAGGTTCAGTTCTGGTTAGGCTCAATATACTGATCTAGTGCACTTCATCCTTCCTCTGCTTTAGTGTTGTTGTTCTGTCACATATCGGACTTGTCTTGCTATTTCCACACTTATCTCTGCCTTTCCTCGCACACTAATCACATGACACACACCTTCATACCAAAATCCATCTAGTATATATATCCACACCAAGGATTTCAACATCTTTCTAGTCGGCAACAGGAATACTCAAGATATTTGCAAAACACTGATTTGTCGGCTGATTCAAGCTTAATATGTGATCCCTATCAAAAACATAGACATAGAAGTCATCAATCATGTCGGCCAACCATGTATGATCCCTCAAATAGCTTGATCAACATCAATTACTCATCCAGATTGAAGTCTGATACTCTGTTGGTCAGTTCTTCCTCAATCTGCTCTGCTTGTCTGGAACCCAACACTCAGATGCTCATATCTTTTCCATGATTCATCACCAGAGGCTCAATCTCTGGAATATAGTATTCATGATACTCCTCTTGACTTGCCCAAGTCCACAACTTGCTGAGTTAAACCCTCTGAGAGATCCAGACCTGATTGTCAGACCTTGTTGCATGCTCTGTTCTTGTTCACCGGACCAGAACACTCTTCAATCTGACTTTTGGTATAGGCATACTATGCTTTGCGGATGTGTGGGATAGACTTTGTTGCCATCAATGACAACAATCATGAAGCCACACAGTGTCTCTTGCCAATAGAGAGGTTCATCAAGTTACTAACCATCTAGAGTAGCCAACTGATAAGCACATAAACCATACTTGGCGATGATGATGTAAGGACCCATCCAATTAGGCTCAAATATACCTTTCTTGTCTTTGTCCTATAGATTCTTCTAGTTTTCTTTAAGTACAAGATCACCAATCTCAAACACTCAAGCTCTGATTTTCTTATTGTAGCTTTTGTAGAGGAAAACTAATGCGTTGTAGGCTTAAACAAAATTTAGGGGTAAACCTATCTGAACAGTCCACTCTATCATTGTATTCCTACATTGAATTATTGACCAAGGAGCATAATCTTATGATGATGCACGCACTATATATGTCTTCAAGACTCATTTCTATCCTAAACTAACTCATACAGGCTTATTCTAATTAACCTAATTTATTGAAGTTCATAGAAATGTAAGAATAACAAAAATAGTTAAAAATCCAGTTGCTACGGGTACCCTCAGCATAAGCTGAAGATAACTATATTCAATAGAGAATTACAAAATTAACTCAAAATACACAGAATGATAAAAGAATTGACACTAACCTCCGGAGGACTTAAAATATGCACTTGTTCATGAATTACAACTACTAGAAGTAGCAATCAAGATATTTTACTCATTCCACAATGCAACGTTATGAAATAACATGAAACAGTTTTAACTAGAAATGCATAAATAAATAAGGAAATATACGAAGTGAGGGTTAGTACCTTGAGTGGCCAGCTCAGGGAACTATCTCACTTAATCTGGAAACTAAATCTACTTCATATTCTCATAACACATAGTTGTATTCACTTCATATCAGAGACATGATCTTTTCATATTGTATTCAATAAAACATGTCTGGATCTTCCAACATAAAAATAGAGTAACTGTTGAGCAACTTTAAAATTTAAGTAACTTGGAAAGAAAAACTTAACTTCCCATCGAACTCATCCCTCCTAACTTATACAGAAATGGGAGAGTACGATGTAACTATCAACTACCTTGATCATCAATTCATCCCTAGATATCAGGGTATAGGTTTGAGATCAATTATTATTCTAACTGAAACAAAGGAAGCAGAGTCCTGCTCAAATAGAAATTCCTATTCAACGGCTCATGAATGAAAACACATAAGCTACGATTAGAATCCTAGAATAAGTCTTCTTCTCTTGTATTTATTCTTCCGTGATGATCGCGTTCAACTTCAGTTGGCGCTTAACTGTGACTTCCTTCAATGCTCTGTCTTGCAATGTGTTGTGAATTCTTCTCTCCTTAACGACACCAACTTGCTGCTACACAGGGTTAATCCATAAAGCATATGCATACAAAATAGCCTTCATAATTGATCTGCAAAATCCCATTTATATGCATACATACTTATGTCTAACTCATGCAATTTGACAAATATTATCACCATGTTTCATATTGGCAGATTAGGTTCAAGGTTTGCAGAACATATATAAAAGACAGCATATTATAGTGGTAATGTCTTAGAAAAGTATCTGAAATATCATAGGTAATAAAATCTGGAAGCATAAGAACTAGCATAAAAGAAGTCAACATTTGAACCCATCATTTCCCCCCAACTTAGACTTTTGCTTGACCTCAAGCAAAATATTCAATAAAACACCTAGTGGAAAAGGTTATAATGCAAAGTTATCTACCTCAGATCCATGTCTTCTCTGACCCCCTTTCCCTATTTGAGATAAAAACCATTGTAGCATGCAAGTTTCTCCATCTTGATTAATTTAGCATGCATGCACTCATCACCTCTTCCTCCTGCCCAGTCTAGTACTAGATAAAGAAGAATAGGAGGGTGATAAGTAAGGGGTAGCCATTCCACTCCTTTTTTCTCTGAGATCTAGATATACTTGTGCAACCTCTCAAACATATTCATAAATTTGTGGAGAGAGTGAGGCTCTTTCTTCTGTAATTCTGGGGTCAAATTATCCCATCTATTCTGCACATACCTCTTGCAATTCTGAATGATAGATATTGCTGAGCGTTGTATTCTTCTATAATCCCTGAGTCTTAAATCCATAATTACCTTACCTGGATCCTTATGAGAAAGTAGTGTTAGCCATTGGGTCAGGATCACTTCGGAATTCAAGGCTTCTTTCCTAATCTGTAGTGGCACTTTCTTTTCTTGTTCTTCATATTTATCCATTAGCTCTCCTCTAAGCTGCTCATTTCTGAGGTAAGACATCAGTGCTCTAACTTGAAGATCAGCAGCATAGATCAAGGGGTTCCACTCTGTATCTTCTTCCATCAAATAATTGTGCAAACAATATTCACACAACTGATCTTGTTCTTCCAAACTGACTCCTTGAAATAACTAGAAAAAATCACGCATTGAATAGATAGAAATAGATTGATCATTGATAAATCTATTGAATTGAAAACTAAGAAACTTTTCTTTGAGAAATAAGGCATAAACTTTTTGTGGAGGTCTGCATTCTATGATTTGAATTGCCCTGTCAACTACCTCTGTTAGCTTCCCTTTCGACCTTTTTAACTCAGCATTTTTAATTTCCAATGATGTATTAAGAATTTGTTTCTCCTCCCAGTTTTCTTTTTCTTGCTTGAATTCATCATTGAACTTCAGCAGTTCAAAACCCATAGATAGAATAGTGAGGCATGTTGGAGGTCTTACTATAGGAGGTTGCAGGATTGGAGCTTCTTTTTCCTCATTTTCCATTTTACTCTCAATCACTTGTGCTAAGAGATCCATGTTAGAGTCGTGACCATATGTCTGAATTTTCTCCTCCAATTCTTTTATTCTTATCTCTTTCTCCCTATCTTTTTCCTCATACCATTTCACTTGTTCTTCTAATTGTTTAATTCTATTAAGGGCTTTCTGAAGTTCTTGCCTCATATCTCTATCTTCTAACAACTCTTTTTCTTGTTCAAAATCAAAACCTTCATCCTTATTTTTAGTAACATCAAAACTTTCTCTAACAGGGCTGCCAGGATTGTTTTTTCCCATTTTTCTTGCAATAAAAATGTCCTCTAAATGAGAACTAGAGGATGAAGAAACATACCTTCTTTGTTTGGCAAGTATACTGGCATTAGTAGGAGTATTCCCAGGGACATTTCCTTCCTTCTTTGAAGCTGTATCCAACAATGTTGGATCTTGTTGCTGCTATGCTTCTTCCTTTTCTGCTTCCCCTTGTCTCTCATCAACTCTTTTTCTACATTCTACCTCCTCAGCCTTCTTGAATGCCTAGGTGTGACAGTTTATGGCTTATCCTCACTTTTTCTCTTCTTCTAACTTCTCCTCTTCTTCCTCTCCCATGCACCCTTCTCTTTCTCAATGCTCTTATGTTTCCCCACATTCTTCTTACTCTTCTTCTTTTTAGAAGAAGAAGCATCACTTCTCATAGTTCCTCTCATAGGTTTAGGGTTAGGAATTGAGGTTTCTTCTATTGTCACTGGCATAGTTTCTGGAGGAATTTCCTCCTGCAGCTCTTCCCGTTCAGGCTCAACTTCAGGCCCAACCTCTGGTTCAAAATTAGGTTCAGCTTCTGGTTCTGGCTTCTATTGAGGTTCATCTACTTCCAGTAATTCAGAAATATCCTTGCATTGTTTAAAAGCATCCCAACTAACCTGTGGGTGCTGGATTCTCAAACTTCTTTTAACCAGTAGAGCTACCAAACAATGATGAGACAATGTAGTCTCTATTTATCTTTTATGATACTCAAATGCCATTCTCTTCAACATATTGTACAGATAATTGGGAACATTAACCAGTTTGTCATGGTGCAGGTGATTCAACAATTTAAAGTGTGCAGTATACAACAGGTTATGTCTACCATCACAAGTGATAAATTTGATAATATATGAAGCACATTTCCCCCAGAAGAATGGAAGGGATAATCTTTTTATACCTTGTGTGGTCGAATCCAGGTTCTCACCATGCTCGCAAAATTCCTCCCTCGTCGTTATTGCATAAGCACAGGCTGGATACTCAGAGCCTGTTCATGGTAAACCGGTGACTTGGGCAATAGTTGTTTTAGAGGCGTCCACAACTAATCCCCTCACTATCGCTTCGTCATACTATAGAGTTGTTGCAAAATCCCTTGCCATATCATTGTCATACTCTGTTAACTTCAGAAAATAGTCTAACCACCCCACTCTAGTAAAGAGTGGGAGAACCAATACATTTGCCAATATTTCCTTATGTGCTAATGGTTCTCTTCTGATTACATCACCCCCCATTGCACCTATATTCTGCACTCTTATCAATTCTCAACTCTATCTAATTCTACCTAATTTTAATTTTACCACCTCAGAAAATTGCCTGTCAATTCTTTCACCCCCCAACTATAGATATTAGAGTTCTTTGCTAGTAAAAATTTGAAATTCAACATGCTCGTAGGGAAATAACAAGCTCACAATTTAGGGCAGGTCGACTATCATGGAAAATAGCATAGGAAAACCTTGACAGTAGCTTAAAAAATTTTAATTGATGGTAAAAAGAAATAAAAACTAAAAAAATGACCATATACCCCCCCCCCCCAACTGAAAGGTGAAGTGACCACACTTCATGAATGAATGTGGAGGGATGAAAGAGTAATGATTACATGAAAAGGGTGATATATTGCCGCATGCATGAGATAAACACTTAGTAATAATGAATATAAATAGAAATGTTGAAGATAATCATTAAAAGGTTACCTTATGTGCATTGATTATGAAGAGCATGGAGCGCATCACCTTGGAAAAGGAGATTAGTACGTTGGCATGGATTTGGCACAAGCGGAGTGATATGCATAGAGTAGATGGAAGGTGGTGGGTACGTCAGAATTTATTCGATTTGATAGACCGTAAAAGTTGATGTAACATCCACTAATACAATTCGAACAAACATGCCGCAACTGTTGGAATATGGAAGGTGATTGAAACACGTGGAGAAGGAAATGCGTGGGAAGGAGAATGAAATGTGTGCCAAATTGTTGAAAAGCTCCACAGACACTTATTGCTACATGCACCCGCAGCATAGGTCCTGACTGAATATGTTCAGAAAGAGGAAACCAGGGCCCAACTATGACAGGTCCCTATGATATGTGAAAAATAGGTCCCTCTGAAATTGACAGTGGTCATCATGTACAATGTGATTTTTAAGCAAAGAAAATTATGTTTCAGCAACAGGGGTTGAGTATTGCAACTCAACCTCCACATCACTGGATAGTGTTGGTGGATCAATAGCTGAAGGTGTATCATTTGGTGTTGCATCATCGTCATCAGGAGTGTTAGGAGTGTCAGAAGGACCATACTAAGTAGCTAGAGAAATAAGAAAGTCATCCTTCTGAAGTGGCTTTTTATACAGTTTTAGCCTGTGCCCATTTACTAGCAATGAAAATTGAACTACATCAATAGTCTGCATTTAAACTGCACCATTAGGAAAGACTTGTTTGATCTCAGATGGGCCTAACCAACGGGACTGAAGCTTGCCCTTGAAGTCCTTGAATCTTGAATCATAAAGAAGTGTCGAGTCACTTGCAGTGAATTCCTTTGTCTTGATGTACTTGTCATTCCATTTTGCTCTTTGTTTTTGTATGAATTCTGTGTGATAAATGGCCTCCAATCAGATTTCATCCAAAGCATTCAAATGTTGTAGCCTATCTTGTTGTGTTGTGGTCAAATCCATTTCTAGTTCCATTATTGTCCTCAGGGTTTTGTGTTCAAATTCTATAGGCAAGACTGTTGTCTTGCCATAGACCAACTCATAAGGTGTAAACCCTGTAGTTGTTTTCCAGGTTGTTCAGTATGCCCAAACAGCTTCTGGGAGCCTAGAAACCTAATCTCTTCTGTGAAGTTGTACTATCTTTATCAAGATGTTCTCAATCTCCCTATTTGTGACTTCCATCTGACCATTGGCTTGAGGATGGTAGGGAGTGGATTTCTTATGTCCGATCCGATATTCCTCAACCAATTTGGTGATTAAATCAGATGTAAATTGTGGTCCTTGATCAGTTACTATCTCCCGTGGCACACCATACCTAGTGAAGATGTGCTCATACAAAATTTTTGCCACATTGCCATCTCTGGCAAACTGTAATGCCTTCACTTCAACCCATTTAGTTAAGTAATCAGTACATACCAGGATATATTCTTTATTGTTGGATGTAGAAGATATAGGGCCCACAAAGTCCAATCCCCACTTGTTAAAAGGAGCTAATGAGATCTGTGGCTGCAAGGGCATCTCATCACTTCTTGTTGGCCTCCCCATTCTCTGACATCTATCACAGCTCCTAGTGTACTTGACAGCATCTTTATGAAGTGTCGGCCAGTAATACCTTGTTGTTAGTATCTTGAAGGTTGTCCTCTTGGCTATAAAATGTCCCCCACAAGGTTCATCATGACAGGCCTTCAATATATCAAACACCTCATCTTCTCTAATACATCTTCACATAATATTATTTGGGCCAATATAAAATAAAAATCCAGAAATCCATGAATAAGGAAAACATTTGTGAACTAGATGCCTCTTCTCCCTTGAAGAAAAGTATCCTGGAATTTGCCCTGTAACTAAATAATTGGCTATATCTGTATACCATGGAGTGTGTATAGTGAGAGCAAATAGATGCTCGTCATGAAAAGAATCATCAACCACCTCCTTCTAAAGATTGTGGAGGTAGTCTAGACAGAAAATCAGCAACTACATTGGCCTTGCCTGGTTTGTCAACAATTGTAATATCAAACTCCTGTAACAACAATAACCATCTTACAAGTCTACCACCCACTATTGGCTTATTCATCAAATATCTAATGGCTGCATTATCTGTATGTATGAATACATTGTAACCAGTTATGTAGTGCCTGAATTTGTTAATTGCATAAACAACTACCAACATATCTTTGTCTCTCATAGTATAATTTAACTCAGCTCCTTGCAAATTTTTACTTATATAGTAAATGGCATATTCCTTAGTGCCTTCTTGTTGGCCTAAAACTGCTCCAATGGCAAAATTGGATGCATCTATATGGATGTGAAAAGGTAGTGTCCAATTTGGACCTCCGAGAACAAGGGCTTGTGTCAATGATGTTTTTAGATTTTCAAAAGAAATCTGACAATCTAATGTCTATTCAAATTCACTGTCTTTTGTTAGCAGAGTGAACAGTGGTGCAACAATCTTGCTAAAATCCTGAATGAACCTCCTGTAGTATACTGCATGTCCTAGGAAGCTCCTTACATCCTTCTATTTCTATGGAATAGGCAGGGTAGAAATAACTTCAATCTTCTTTGGATCCACTTGTATTCCTACACTAGAGATGAAATGTCCCAAGACTACTCCTTGTGTCATCATCAGAAAACACTTTTCATTACTCAAAGACAGGTTGTGCTCTATGCATCTTTTCAACACTTTCTCCAAATTGTGTAAAGCTTCATCATATGTATCACCATATGTGGTGAAGTCATCCATATAAATCTCCATGCTATCATGGGCAAAATTAGAGAAAATACTGAGGACTGCTCGCTGAAATGTAGCTGGAGCGTTGCATAAACCAAAGGGTAAGACAGAGTATGCATATGTCCCCCAAGGGCCAGTAAACGTTGTCTTATCCTGATCCTCTGGAGCAATCTTAATCTAGTTATACCCACTAAAACCATCAAGAAAGGAAAAATATTTCTTGCCTACTAAAGAGTCAAGAACTTGGTCAATAAATGGCAATGGAAAGTGATCCTTCCTGGTAGCAGTATTCAGTTCCCTATAATCAACACAAACTCTCCATTTTTTGCCTTTCTTGGTACTATGACCAATGGTGAAACCCATTCACTGTCTGAAATGGGGTATATAAAGCTTGCATCCAAAAGCTTTTGAAGCTCAGCTTTTACAATCTCTCTGAGGGCGGGGTTCATGCACCTCTGTTGCTGCCTGATGGGTCTATAGCCATCATCAATATATATTTTGTGCATGCATAAGGAAGGATCAATGTCTTTCATGCCACTGTAATCCTAGGTAAATACTGTTGAGTGTGTATGCAATATTTCATGCAGAGATTGATGTTGTTCATCAGTTAATGTATTGTTAATATTCAACATCTTACCTAGCTTGATTTCTACTTGTTTTGATAGTTATTGCATAGAAGACAAATCAAGGTTGGGTAATACTGGTAAGCATTGCTAGGTAATAAAGCATGAAATATTTGGAATACCTCCTCTGAGGAACTGCTGGGTATTATGTTGCTCAAAGGGTATTGTAAGCAAGATAGGCAGTCTTACTATTGTGGGTGCCTCCCACAATTATTTTGTATAACTTGAGCAATTAATTCATCTTCATCTGGAATATTTAATAAAGGGTTGCATTCAATAATCATCAAGGTTTGCAGGGAATAGGTGTCCTCATCCTCCAGGCTAGGCCAAATAGTCTGCTCAAGCTCATGGTATGGCTAGGCTGGTGGATATAAAACCAATTTCTTGGTCACTGTCCCATTGGATATGATCATGTTACCAGACGTGCAACCTATAAATGCATCAGCAGTGGCAAGCCATGGTCTACCTAGTATAAGAGGATAACCAGCAAGATTAACCTTTGGCTGCAAAACTATGAAATCAGCACGGTATTCCCAAGAATCTAATGCAATGACCAAATCTTCTATGACTCCTTCAGGTTTGACTGTAGACCTATCAGCTAATTGCAAGACTGTCTGAGTGGGCCTAAGGTTATTCAATTGGAGTGTCTGCATTGTTTCCTTGGTCATGACATTAATTGCAGCTCCTAAATCTATCAAAGTATTCTTAATCAGAGTCCCATTGATCTTGACATCCACTACTAGACTACCTGGATCTGTATATTTGGGAACAGTTATGTTACCCAACATGATATCAACAAGATTGCCTAGAACATGTACTGTTTGAGGGTCTATTATCTTCCTTCCTGGCTTCTTTATGCAAATATCCCTAATAGTTTTGGTGTAGATAGGAATATCCTTGATGGCTTGGATTAAGGGAATCTTGATGCTTATATCTTTTAGCTGGCTGAGAAGGACAGTATCAGTTTGGGCTGTTTGCTTTTGCATGGCCAAGCGCTCAAGAAAAGGAGGAGGCTTCTGTTGTAAGGTAGTTTGGGCATCTTGAGTTGATTCAGGTTCCAAGGGTGGTTTATCTGAGGCTTCTTCAGTGGGTTCTTCATCTTCAAGCTCTGTGATTTGGGGAGATGAAGGCCCTGCAAGTTGCTTCAATGATCTAAGATGAACATTACTCACTTCCACCCCATAGGTGGGATATTGCATTACTTCGTTAGTATAAGCCTGCTGGACAGGCTTGTTGTTAGGGTTAGGTGCAGGTTGGGCAGGGATTTGGGTAGGTCTAGGAGGTGGATTTTGAGGTGTGGATGGCAGCATTATGGTTGGCTACTATGGCTGAGATGGAATTATTGGTTGCTGGAATTTTGCATTTTGTTGCCATTGTTGACCCTTGTTCCATGGAGGTTGCCATTGTTGCTGCTGAGTAGGCCATTGGGGGTTATAGTTGGGACCTTGGAAATTTTGTTGAGGCCACGGATTTGGCTATTGTTGGTTTCAACTAGCTTGTGGAGAAGGCTATTGGGGAGTAGGCCATTGTGGGTTTTGCCATGCATTTGGGTTACCAGGCCATTGTTGAGTATTCCAAGCAAAGAAATTCTGGTTTGCAGCAAGAAAGGGAGAATTAAAATTAAGCGGATTAGAGGGCATACCTTGCCTTTATTGCCAAGGTCTCCTTTGAGCTATGAAGAATAGTTGTTTGTCTTCTCCTTCAAATGGCTATAATTTTGGCCTTTCAATCTTTTCTTGTTGGATACTGGCCACCCTTTTGCATTTACAATTGGCCTTCCTCTGTCTATAGCTGGGGCAGTATTCAATAAGCATTACATCTGCCTCTTCTTGATATGAAGAGTGTCCAGCTGTGTAGCCATATGGCTAATAATGTCCTCCTTCATGTTGGTCAGTAGGTTACTAATTTCCACTCTTGAAACTCCATTAGTTGCCTTGCCTGTGATGGTTGCTCTTTCTCCCCTTGGTTTTCTAAAAAAGGTTCTAAAATAATTTATGCAAGCTCTGCAGACATCTTCAAAGGGAAGTTGAGAGATATCTCCTATTCCAATGAGATTGAGGGCATCCATGCAATCATCATTAACTCCCCTCAAAAAGACCAGCTTCAGTGATTCTTCAAACAATCTATTTTGAGGGTTTTTCTTCAAGGCAAACTGGAATCGTTCAACATGGTCTTCTAGTGGTTCATCCTCTTTCTATGACATCTGAAAGATGTCATCTCTCCTCCTATCATGGCCTCTGCAGTAGTCTTTATATTTTTCTAGGAACTTTGTCTTCATGGTATCCCAGTCTGGAATGACATCTTTCCCCAACCCCATGAACCACCTTAAAGCAGCATCTTTTAGTGTGGCAGGGAACAGCTTGAATCTGTAAGGATTAGTGGTGTGGTCATAACTCCTACACAAGACATTAAACTAAAATAGGAAAGTGTCAGGATCTTCAGTCACCAAGCCGTAGAAAATAGGCAATGCAGAAGGTGGTATATTTTTCAAAGTAGCAGCCCGTGCTTGGTCTGGGATAAGGAATTCAAACATCGCTTGTCTTGGAGGATCCTCTACTGTAGCATCTTCCATGGTTCTAAAAGTCCCTTCTGTGGGTGTGGAGGAAGCTGACGGAGATGTAGGAGGTGTTGATGAAGATGTAAGAGAAAACTCTTCTTCAACACTTTCTACTATGTAGTTGATAAAATCATGTGTCCTCATTATCCTGAGAAGTTGAAGGGAGGAATCTACCTCGGTGATCTCTCTACCTTCGCATACAATAGTTTTAGCTTGATATTTCCACGGTCCTGCACAATGTTAGTATAATGTCTGGTGTTTCCTGAAGAAAAATGAATTCATTAATTCTAATGTTGGAATCAAAATTTAATCTATGAAAGCACATAAAACTAATGAGACTATGAAGGTAGCACCATCCTCAGCAATGGTGCCAAAAATGTAGAGGAAAACTAATGCGTTGTAGACTTAAACAAAATTCAGGGGTAAACCTATCTGAACAGTCCACCCTATCATTGCATTCCTACATTGAATTATTGACCAAGGAGCATAAGCTTATGATGATGCCCGCACTATATATACCTTCAAGACTCATTTCTATCCTAAACTAACTCATATAGGCTTATTCTAATTAACCTAATTTAGTGAAGTTCATAGAAATGTAAGAACAACAAAAATAGTTAAAAATCCAGTTGCTACGGGTACCCTCAGCATAAGTTGAAGATAACTATATTCAACAGAGAATTACAGAATTAACTCAAAATACATAGAATGATAAAAGAATTGACACTAACCTCTGGAGGACTTAAAATATGCACCTGTTCATGAATTACAACTACTAGAAATAGCAATCAAGATATCTTACTCATTCCACAACGCAACTTTATGAAATAACATGAAACATTTTTAACTAGAAATGCATAAATAAATAAGGAAATATACGAAGTGAGGGTTAGTACCTTGAGTGGCCAGCTCAGGGAACTATCTCACTTAATCTAGAAACTAAATCTACTTCATATTCTCATAACACATAGTTGTATTCACTTCATATCAGAGACATGCTCTTTTCAGATTGTATTCAATAAAACATGTCTGGATCTTCCAATATAAAAATAGAGTAACTGTTGAGCAACTGTAAAAATAAAGTAACTAGAAAAGAAAAACTTAACTTCCCATCGAACTCATCCCTCCTAACTTATACAGAAACGGAAGAGTACGATGTAACTACCAACTACCTTGATCATCAATTCATCCCTAGATATCAGGGTATAGGTTTGAGATCAATTTATTATTCTAACTAAAACAAAGGAAGCAGAGTCCTGCTCAAGTAGAAATTCCTATTCAACAGCTCATGAATGAAAACACATAAGCTGCGATTAGAATCCTAAAACAAGTCTTCTTCTTTTCTTGTATTTATTCTTCCATGGTGATCACGTTCAGCTTTAGTTGGCGCTTAACTGTGACTTCCTTCAATGCTTTGTCTTACAATGTGCTGTGAATTCTTCTCTCCTTAATGCTAGCAACTTGTTGTTGCATAGGGTTAATCCATAAAGCATATGCATACAAAATAGCCTTCATAATTAATCTACAAAATCCCATTTATATGCATACATACTTATGTCTAACTCATGCAATTTGACAAATATTATCACCATGTTTCATATTGGAAGATTAGGTTCAAGGTTTGCAGAACATATATAAAAGACAGCATATTATAGTGGTAATGTCTTAGAAAAGTATCTGAAATATCATAGGTAATGAAGTCTAGAAGCATAAAAACTAGCATAAAATAAGTCAACATTTGAACCCATCAGCTTCTACATAGCTAATTATGATAGGTCTACAGATGATTCAAGGTAGAGAGGCATCGTTCATCAAGTAGCTCAAGCTTGTGTAGTCGTGCAATCCAATATTCCTTGTCATCAATGAGGTCACACAAAGAGATGCACAACAATGGTAATTCAACCTCGACTGAAAAGATAGCTTCAAAGCCAAAGACTAGGGAATATGGGTTGGCACTAATGGGAGTGTGAATGCTAGTATGGTAGGCCCAAAGGGTAGGATTAAGATGGAGGTGCCAATCATGACCACCATCAATGACTATTTTCTTGAGGATTCTCAGTAGAGTTTTGTTAGTAGCTTCTACTTGACCATTGGATTGGGGGAAACAGGGAGTGGGCCAATGATGTTGGATATGGAAGCGCTCACAGCGGCTACGAACTTCATGATTTTTGAAGGATTTACTATTGTTTGTAATGATGGCAAAGTGGATACCATAGTAGTAAATGATATGATGGATGATGAATTTAGATATTTGGGTACTAGTGTAATAGGTGAGTGGGATAGCTTTGACCCACTTTGTGAAATATTTAGTGGTGATGATGATGAGCTTATGTCCATTAGAGGAAGAGGGGTGTATCTTGCCAACCATATTCAAGCCCCAATGAAAGAAGGGCCAAGCAGTAGTGATTAGTTTCAAAGCTTGTGATGAGGCATGAATTAGGTCTCCATGTTGTTGATAGGCTAGGCATTGTTTAACATATTGGCAGGCATCATGTTCCATTGTAGCCCAATAGTATCTTATTCTGAGAAGCGTTTTAGCTAAGACCATGCCACTTGTATGGGCACCACAGGTATCATCATGAACTTCTTTAAGTGTGATTTTAGCCTCTTTTGTGTTTAGGCACTACAAGAGAGAACCATCAAATCCTCTTGGATAGAGAGTTTCTCCAAGGAGGGTGAAATAAGAAGTGCATTGAATGAAAGATTTATGTTGATTTAAGGATAGATTAAGTGGAAGGGTTTGATCGTGGAGGTAAGTGTGGATGTCATGATACCAGGGTGATTTAGGACCAACAATATCATAGATAAGAGCTGATTTGGGGGCATCATACATGGATATGAGGAGTTGTTCAACCAGGAATTCATAGCATTGACTATCCTGTGGGATGTCGAGTAGTGATCCAATAGTATCTATTGCATTGATAGTTTTTTTGTTGAGATGGGGTACTTGTTCATATCGGATGTCTATAAAATACTACTTGAGGTTGTCAAACATCCATTTGTAGGGAATCAACTTGTCATCTTTGGTGTGATATTCATTATTCACCTATTTGATGGCAAGTTATGAGTCTCCATGTACCTGTAATTGTTGGATGTTCCATTATATGGTTGTCTTAAGACCCATGATCAAGGCCTCATATTCTACTACGTTGTTGGTATAAGGGAAGCCCAATCTGAATTCCTTAGGTATAAAATCCACCTGTGGAGTAATGAAGAGGATGACAACACTTGATCCATGGCTTGTATAGGAGCCATCAAAGTATAATGTCCGAGATGTTTATTCTATGATTGTGAAAATGGATTCATCAAGAAAGTCAACAATGACCAGCTGATGATTTGTTAAAGGGGGCTCTACCAATTGTCTACAGTGACCTACCCTTTGATTACCTTTCTATCCACATACTCTATGTCAAACTCGCTCAACAACATAACCCACTTAACCACGTGTCTTGTGAGGGAGGCCCTAGAGAGGAGATACTTGAGTGAGATCTAGTAGGATAACCATGATAGCATAAGGAATACTCAGAAGTACCCTACAAATATCTGAACACTCTCTTCACTGCATCCCAATGTACCCATCCAGGATTAGCCATAAATAGACTAAGGACTCCCACTGCTTGGGCAATGTCTAGTCTTGTACAAACCATCACATACATCAAACTATCAACTGCACTAGCATAGGGAACTCTACTCATATCCTCCATCTCAGAAGGAGACTTTAGACAATTTGCAATAGATAACTTTGTCCCCATCATAATAGGAATAGTCAAAGGTCTGCAATCTACCATGTTGAATCTCTCCAACACAGTGTTAACATACTTACTATAGCCTAACCAAAGTTTTTTGTTTGCTCTATCTCTTCTGATCTCCATCCCCAGAATGTATCGAGTTGCCCCTAGATTTTTCATCTCAAACTATGCTGACAACTGAGACTTCAAATCAGAAATTAAACTTTTACCATTCCCAATGAGTAACATATCATTGACATGCAATGCAATAATGAGAATGTGATCATTGTCAAACTTGTAATAAACACAATGATCTAATTTCGATCTCAGAAATCCAATACTCAACACAAAGGCATCAAACTTCTGGTACCACATCCTAGGAGATTGTTTCAAACCATACAAAGGCTTTTTCAACTTGCAAACCAAAATTTATTTACCTTTCACCACGTAGTGCTCTGGCTATGACATATAGATTTCCTCCTCCAAGTCACCATGAAGGAATGTTGTCTTCACATCCATCTATTCCACTTCTAGATCATATGTTGTTGCAAGAGAAAATAGGAACTAAATAGATGTCAGCTTTGCAACTAGAGAGAAAATATCACCATAGTCAATTCCCTCCACCTAAGAATACCCCTTCACAACCAATCTAGCCTTATATTTCTCAACACTGCCATCTACACTAAATTTCTTTTTGAACACCCATTTGCATCCAATAGGTTTTCATCCTCTAGGCAAAGGCACCAAGTCCCAAGTATTATTCTTTTCCAAAGAAGCCATCTCCTATTCCATGGCCTCCTTCCAGGAACCTGCATCTTTCATACCCATAGCCTCTTTCACAGTTCTAAGCTCATCAGTGTTAGAAATCAAAGAAAAAATACAACTAGAATCATGCAATGAATAACCAAACCTATCAGGTTTCTTCCTTATCCACATGGACCTCCTCAAAGATTGAGGTTGAAGTTCTTCATATTCTTCTAAACTTTCAAAGCTACTAGAGCTCTCCTCATTATCAGGTCCAATAGATGTTTTTTGTTCAACTTTCTCAGGGGTGGAAGGAAGTTGAACCATAAAGGAAGTTGAACCATATCCTCTTTCTTCACTTCTTTCTCTGGCTGCAAGACAATAGAAGAAGGATTAATCTTTCTGAAGATCACACTTCTGCTATACAAAACTCTCTCAGCTATTGGATCTCAAAGCTTGTACCCTTTCACACCAATGCCATAACTGATGAAGATATACTTCATAGCCTTGTTCTCTAACTTAGACCTCTTCTCATTAAGCACATGTGCATATGCCTCACAACCAAATACTCGAGTGTGTCTTAATAAAGGCTTTTTACAAGACCACACCTCCATAGGTGTCTTATCAATGAGCACTGATGTAGGAGACCTGTTAACCAGGTAACAAGTGGTAACAACAACTTTAGCCCAGAACTTTTGTTCAAGGCCAGCTCCACTTAGCATACTCCTTTCCCTCTCCATCAACATTCTATTCATTCTCCCTACAACTCAATTTTGTTGAG
Organism: Cunninghamia lanceolata; assembly: GCA_027924645.1. Classification (NCBI taxonomy): domain Eukaryota; kingdom Viridiplantae; phylum Streptophyta; class Pinopsida; order Cupressales; family Cupressaceae; genus Cunninghamia; species Cunninghamia lanceolata. The sequence goes on along the minus strand of BSBN01000556.1, from coordinate 3,438,174 downwards.
GGGTATACGAAATTGTCGTGTGCCTCTTAATCCCCTATTCTTTATAGAACTTGTCAAAATCTGTTGAACAAAACTCACCACTGTTGTCAGTCCTCAAACACTTAATCTTTCTATCCTTTTAATTCTCTACAAGAGCTTTGAACTCCTTGAATCTACTAAAGACTTCATATTTTCTTCTAAGGAAATACACCCATGTCCTTCTATTGTAATCATCAATGAATAAAACAAAGTAAACAGATTTTGAAATCGAAGGAACATTAACAAGACCAAACACATCAGAATGAATCAAGTCCAACACCTCAGAAGATTTGTAAGAACTAGAATAAAATTAAACACGGTTTTGTTTTCCATAAATGCAATGTTCATAGAAATTGAACTCAAGATTACAATCATTCATACCCGCAACAAGATTTTTATTTTTTAGGGTCCTCAACCCTTTTCACCAATGTGACCAAGCCTTTGGTGCCATAACATTGTCTTCTCAGCTAGAAGTTTCATCTCCATAGAATGAGCACCCTTAGGTACTCAGAAAGCTTGACCATCGGAAGTAGATGCAATAGTCTTCTTCATTACTGATTCCAATGATGAGGATGAAGACTCTAAAGCTCTCTTCTTTGAAATAGAGGCACTGTTGCACTAAACCGCGCATGCATCAAGATGAAATAGAGTGTCAATCCAAACACCCTTAGCCAACACCATAGATCTTCTAGTCATCTTGCATCCTCCATTAGATAAAACAACCTACACACCCACATCATTCAACTTACTTACAAAAAGGAGGTTTCGTGCCAAACTAGGGATATGTAGAACACCATTAATCCCCCTCACTTATCCATCAGGGAAATCTAATCAAGACTCTTCCATGACCAACATTCTTCAGGTGAGAATCATCACCCAAGTACAACTTTCCACCATCGTATTCTTCATACTTCGAAAACCAACCTCGATGTGAGGTCATGTGAGAAGATGCACCAAAGTCAATAAGCCACACATTCTTAGATGCATATGTTTCCAAGGCAGTGACAAATGATTCTCCTTCATCCTGAGATGACTTGTCAGAATCTGAATCATAGTTCTTCTTTTTCTTTTTCTCCTCCTTGCACTCCTTGCGGAAGTGACCAGGTTTGCCGCAGTTCCAACACAAGGCCTTGGACTTTCCAAGAGACATAGATCTCCCACAAGATTTGAATCTTCCTTTTTCTTCCTTCTTATCTTTTTTCTTTCCCTTCTCTTTAGATCTACCACGAACTGCAAGAGCCTCCTTAGTCATTTCGGAAGACTTTCTCTACTTATCTTCAAACAACAATGAAGAAATCACTTCATCCATCTTGAAGGTGGTAGTGGTACTCCCAATGGCCATAATAAGGTGATCCCATGAATCCGGTAAGGAACACAGTAATGTCATACATCAATCCTCCTCCTCCCACTAGTAGAAAATGGCAATAAATGACTAAAAAACTACTAAAAATTGCATATAAATGACTAAACTTGGTCACGTGACCATTAGTAGTTTATTGCCGGTCATTTATAACGTGACCAAATTTATGACTAAACCATTTTTAGTCACTTATTTGGTCATTTTGATTGATCAATTTGGTAGTATATTTAGTCATTGATTTAGTCATATATTTAGTCATATTTATTCACTGGGCTTGGTCACGTGACCATTAGTAGTTTATTTCCGGTCATTTATAATGCGACCAAATTTATGACTAAACCATTTTTAGTCATTTATTGGTTGTTTTGATTGATCAATTTGGTAGTATATTTTTAGTCATTGATTTAGTCATATTTATTCACTGATTTCTGTCAATTGGTAGTATATTTATTCACTAATTTTTGTCAACTAGTAGTATATTTAGTCATATTTATTCACTGATTTATGTCAATTGGTAGTTTATTTAATTATTTTTGTTCATTGATTTCTGCCTAAAAGTGCTAGAAATGAGACAGTGCTTTTGAGGTTTAAACATAAAACACAGAAAAACATAATCAATCATTCATTTGCACATAATAAAACAACTATTAAGAAGGCAAAATACTAAAATTTTATTGAGAAAAGGTGTTCTTACAGTAGATACAAGATCTAAATATGTGTCTTTGCTTTGAAAAATGTGTTACAAAGTGTGTTTCTCAGTGTTGTGACTGAGAAAACTGAGTTACAATGCTCCATTTTTGCTTATACAGCTCCAAAACATGAAAGAACTACTTGAAAAATGAAGCCTAAGGGTCCTATATCTCATCCCAAGCATGGGAGAGCATATAGGAACTAAAATTGACTAAGTTCTCATGCTTAAAAATAGGGATTTGTAGTGAGGAAGTGATATGGATTATTATTTGTATCAATAATGATTCTACCCAATACATTGTGTACATGTACATCCTGACTTCCTTCACTCACAAGATGCTCTAAAAATTGTGTCAACAATCGAAGCTGGTTCCTGGAATAAACAAAGACAAAACAAGAACCATTAGCTTAATATAAACCTTATGGAAATTGAAAAATAGCTTTGGAGATTTTATACATTACCTTTTTCTCGCATTCTTCAACAAGTAGTTCAATAGGAAAGAAAGAACGAAAAGAAAGAATAAGACCTTTGATGAAGTCCTTGGGACAATCATCATCAAGCAGCTGACCAACAACTAAAGGAGCATTGCTTGGATTTACCTGATCAACAATCAGAAAAGAGTAAACAATTTAGTCCTTTAAATGCATGTGCAGAACCCACACAATAAAAATGATAAAGGTTGATATTGTAACCAATATCTGTTACATTAGCCCTTTTCCAATAAATAAGAATGTTCTTTAAGTTTATATTAGTTCTCCATTGTTAAAAAGACATGGTACCAACAATAAATTTCACCTGGCATGCATAAAATATTTTGGTACACATGGTAGTCTTTTAGACATTATTAGTAATATGATAAATATGGTCTGTTTATAGAACTCTTTTTAGAAACTAAAGATCTCTGAAATGAGTGACCTATGACTTGAAGATATATAAGGTTTTATCTGGCACAAAACATGGAGGAAAAAAGAAGTGTTCAATATGAGGACCTACCTTTTGGACATAGCCTTCAATGAATCACAACATATTGTTTGAATATAAGCAATGGGTAAGATCTGGTACAAATCCAAACTAATCACAAACATTTATCAGTGGATGAGCATCTAGAAGTCTTGCTTCCATAAGAAAGTTCTTTGTCTTTTCAGCATCATAGAAGTTTAACTCTCTGGTTACACATTCCACCTCATTGATTTGTCCAGTTTTGGTTGTTGCTTCAATGTATTTGAAGTGAATGTTGGGATTGTCACTGCTAATGACATTGAAAATATAGTTTACCATATAAGTACAAGGTTCCCAAGCTACTACAAATTACCTCCTCAAATAGATCAATGAATATTAGTGACAAAATGATACAAGTGACAATCTAAAATCAAATCACCTAGAGCTCAAATATGCACCCAAGAAGAAATATAGCCCTTCATAAGACTTGAACTATTCAAACAACTTGATGCATGAATGTACACCCAATTGTTCAAAATATTCCTTGGCAGCCTGTGTGACATGAAAGAAGTTAACATCAAAATAAGAGAGCAATTGTCAATGTCATCTAGAGCCAACATTATTAATTTGAAATAAATAAAAGGTGCACAATTTTTACCTAGACAATTATTTGGAGATTTCATGCACTCCAACACCCACTCTCTAGAAAGGGTCCCAAAGAACTCAACAAGGGCCTGAGAAATACTGTAATCAGTAAGGGAATTGGTAGTTTCTATTCAATTTCAAGAGCACATCATGTTTCACAGACCTGTGGCTCGATAGCATGGGTGTTGACAATGACTTGTTTAATATTGGGTAACTCTGTATAGTGTTGTACCCAAAATTTACAATATTAGTGATGAAGTATACCACTGTCACAAGCTCAAGAAATTTGTTGAGTTATCAAGAAACCACTATGAACACAAACTGTCTGTAGCATAGAGACCATACAAGATATCACTGGCCATTGAAAGAGGACTACTACATGGTGAGGTAATTGTACTATCTAGTTCATCAAGGTGTACTGTCAACAATGACACTATACTATTATCACATCAAAGTTTATTTCAAGAACATTGTCTACTAGCAACTATTGACACAAGAGTTATAAGTCATTGGCATAAACCAAACAACCAATATCACTGTCATGTCATATCAGCACTGTCAAGTCAAGCAAATAAAGACAACTATCACTGTCAAGAAACCATTCACTGTCTCTATCTCAGTTGGAAACTCAGGAACCAATGCATCCACAATACCATAGACCTTTGTTCATCAAAAGCACAATGATAGCAAGGAAAATAGACTGTACACTGGCAAAGAGGCATATCATTAGCAAAGGTAGAACAAAGACTTAATGTTGCATGACCATCAAGATACTCCACTCTACTCCACATACCACTCCATTGTGCTATACAAATAGTCCTAACACTGTCAGTAGAGACCTGCAACTAATCATCTAAGTAGAAGGGATATAAGGACAAGAAACATATAGAAGCACTGTCTAAAATCATGAAATAGCAACGTCAAGTTAGAAGGCTTACTGTCACACCATCAAAGAATTGCTGCCATTAGGAACATGAGGCATAATACACATGGATCTGTATATTGTCTTTGCAATCACTGCCATTACAAACCAACTGTAAACAAAGACACTTATGTCTGAAACTAATGAGGAAAGCATTCATGTCTAAAACCAAGTAACCACTGTTAGAAGAAAATGAAGTAAATATGTCATTGTTCACTGTGCATTGACAATATAACTGTCTCAAAAGACCATATCTATTCACCTTTGATCATATCAAAACATGACATGTCCCAACCTTGTATCTCTTTTAATCATACAATCACACCTCTTGCAACTTTTTGAAGCAAAAATAACAATACTCACTTCCACTGCATAGTTGAATGATCAAGAAACAACTCTATCATACTTATATGTATAAGTACCTTACCTTGCATCAACTTTTATCAACACCTTTGAAACTTACCTTGAATCAACAAACACCATTACCTTTGACACCAATGATGTGCAACCAATGATCAAAGAAGGATGCAGATGCATACCACTATCACAAATACCACTGTCATTAGCAAGCCACTTTTTCACTGTCACAAGCAAGAAGTATAAGACCATAACTGTCACAGTTAGAGAATTGCAAATTGTCACTGTCATACCAACTATTGTCACTAATCATTGATAGAATATTGTATTAGGCATACCATTTACTGTGCATTCACTATGATACTCCATCACTCCATTATGCATAGGCAAGCTAATACTTTCACTGTAATCCATATCAACTATTAAGAACAAGATTAGCATACAAATCACTGTCACCATATTCCTGTCAGTATACTAGCACTGTATAGTAGTGCAAAAAACTCATACAAAGCTCACAGACATTGTCCATAACCATCCTATCACTGAAACAAAATGTGAGATTTGTGAATCAAGATTGACACTATAGCCATTGTATCATCTGCAGATCACTTCATTGTAAACCATTACATTGTACCAGATGTAGAAGCTATTCTTGCACTATCATATGTGTTGACAAGTTGATGAAGTCTATCAGGACACTGACACTATATACCTTCAACATTACTAAACACTCATCTCCTTGTGAAGTAAAGCATAATATGAATAGCAACCCCATGTTCATGATCATTCTTAGGACAAAAGTTCCCTGACGATGATGTCACTGCCCTAGATTACCAAATGGAAACAAACGGCATATGGCCAAGAGTGAGAACAAATGTGACACTCTTTAATTTTAATAAACATGAAACAAATGAACTAATATGCATATCTATAATTGAATGTTCACCTATTGAATAAATCTTTGAAATAGTGAGAAGTAGAATTTACCTCTTCAAGTTTTTGCTACTACATGTGGCAAATAGGAGAAAGTGAGAAGGAGAATTTAGGTACAGGTTGAGTCATTCTATTTTGGTTGGCACAACTAGTGTAGAACATTCTGAATGTTTATCTAAGCTTCTTAGGGAGTGGGAGATTCCTCATAACATTTTGAATGATTGACCAAAGTATGCAACTAGGGAGACTCGAATTGTTGCATGAGCAGGTAGGCAAGAGAGGGAGCCCATGTCCAGAGGGACTCACAACCACATTCAAGTTAGAAGACTTAGATTACCTAATAGATTGCTTGAGACAACAATTTGAAGAATACAAAACCACTAGCAACTCTTCTAGAAATGCCATCCACCACATCACAGAAGCATCCCAGTGTGTTTCCCGCATCACTGCTGGATCACCGCTGGCATGACTTGAAGAGTATGTGGGAGAGCGAATAACTCAACATGCTCTTCCCGCATCCCCACAAAAGTCAAGCAAGAGGAGTGTGGGGCAGAGGTAGGGAGCCACTCAGCCATAAAAGTAACCCACAGACCCGTAACAAGCACATGAAATACATGCGGTATTGCGGTGAAACCAATAAAATGAAATTTTATGAAGTGCCGAGGAAATTTTGTTAAAATCAATGTTGCATTTATTTTATGTCATCGTGAAATGCCTTGGAATCTTTTTGTCCCTATCATGATTATCAGGTTATATAATTATAGTCTTTGGAACCCCATCATGTTCAACAACTTCTTTAAATGTGAAAGAAATCTTGATATTCAATTGCAATTCAGCCCCACTTATCTCACATACCACTCATCAGACTAAATTTGTGAATGGAAATTTGGGTAATTTCCTAAGGAACATGGTTGGAGAATGTCCCAAGCAATGCAAATTGTTCCCTACTAGAGCTGAATTTTCATATAATTCTAGTGTGAACAAGTTGACTAGAAAATGACTGTTTCAGGTAGCATTTGGTAAAATTATAAAGGAAGCCATAGTTGGTTTTCAAACGGTGGCTACACAACCACTATTCCTTGAACTCCTAGATTATGAGATGACTATAGAAAGAAGCATTGATGCACAAAAGGTAGTAATGGACAAATGCATTGATTTGATCAGGGAAGTCTCCAAACATATACATGAAAGGATAAAGAAGACAATTAAGAGACAACAAAATCATAATGGTTAGCTCTCAAGATCAAGAAAACAAAGTCACCATTTCAAGACAACAAGTTTACAAGTCACTATGGTGTTAGGGAGGAGAAGGATAAAGGGACAGTCACCATAAAGAACATGAAGAATAGCCTTTAAAATTCTATAGGGTAGTCTACTATCATAAAGAATATAATCTCATGGTTAAATGATAGTCATACCAACATGTAAGACAGTCACTTTGCAAAGGAATGATAGAGGGTGGAGAAGGATAGAGTGTTAACTATTTTTAGAGTTCGATGACAATGATGTATGACCTTGTGAAGTCAAAACAAGCAAGGACAAGCTATTAAAAAGACAAATAAGGGCATCACTTAGTATTTAAAGCACAACCAATTTAAAGAATTTTGAGGGGTAGTGCTAAACACATAGTTGAAAAGAGTTATCAAGCTTTAAGAAATAGATTGCAAATCATGTCATAGAATAGTCATTAGAACAATAATGATATTATGTTGAAGTCACACGATGAAGATAGCAATCAAGAGTGCGACCAAGAGCAAGGTAAGGGACTGTGGTAAAGTTTCTTAGGACTATGATAAGTTTTTGACTGTGATGGCATATCCAGTAACTTAAATAAGGACCATATAAAGGTTACAGTCAATAAAGACCTAGCAACTACCTTTAGGACTACAAATAAGAGTAAAGGAAATCCACAAAGACTTGTACACAGTCACAATTGAATTAAAGACATAGCATTTCAAATCTACAATATTATTATAGTTACCAAGAAGGTAATCAACTTCAATAAGGGCAATGACTCCATGGTAGTTATGAGGCGATTAACCAAGATTTTTCATACATGCACAACAAGAGTAGAGTTTGCAAAGTATGCGATAGTCATAGGTAGTTTTTTCATCAAAATGAGTTCTTTAAAAGAACATAGGATAAGGACAACGCCTCAAGGACAGTCCTTTCAAATGAAAGTTTTATGTATGGAATGGAAAAGATATTGGTTTTATATGACAATATTTTTTGATTACAAGCATAAAAAATAAGGATAGCCATTCCACAATCATTTATGAGAACATGAGTCATAGAGGAGCACAGTCAAAGGAGGCAGATTTGAAGACTTGTTCTAAGACCATGATGATTCAATAACTGGGGTAGACTAAAGAGGCTTTCCATGACAATTTATAAAAGAAAATCATCGTAAGGGAAGTCTTCTGCAATGAACAAAAGGGATAGTTTGGCAACAATAGAGAACTCAATCACAGAAGACCAAAGGGCAGATTGGTGATGGTAAGGTTGCAAATGACAAAGGACGATGAAAATGTCAAGTTGAGAGCAGCCTTAAATACAAGTAAGACAATCCTTAGTATGATGAAGGAAAGCACAATAGGGGCAAAACTTAAGAAATTAGAGAACAATCATACAATTTGCATACACAGTCATGAAGGGTAGAGTCTCATGAAGGAACACAAATGATAGATCCATGAACCTTAATTTTTTTCTAATACACAAGAAAATGATTGTAACCTAATGACAATGCATAGACAGGTCAAAGTATTGAAGGTACTACCATTTGAATGGCAGTCACAAATGGTAGATTTTGTGTGATGACAATTATTATTGAAAGACAGACATAAAAGAAGATCACAGTTAAATGAATATATCAAAGGGTAGTTTTGGACTATTGAAGGTTAGAAAAAGGTTGAGGAAATCAGTCATAGAGATGTGTAACTAAACAAGGGTCACCATGAATGTAATGAAGGGGTAGTCAATCAACAAATGGTAGTCATAGAATGCAAAGGGGACAGTGATCTTGAAAAGAAGAGGGTACATAGGCTGTGAATGAAGGACTATGTAGATGTTTTAACAGAGTAAGATAACATAAGAGCCACAAATCCATGACATTTCCCATCAATGAATGATGATAATCTTTTGGAAATGCATGGGACTGTCATAGTCAATGTTCCATATGACATCCTTGTCAAAGGATCTTGTTTTTGTTACTTTTTCTTGTATGCAACAATTGTGGGCTAGGATCCAAGAGAAGATTTAGACACCAAAACCATGTGATTGACAATAACAATGCACCAAAAATTAAAAATAGACAGTGATACTTGTGACAGTGATACTTGTGACAGTGCTCATATAGAGCAGAGGAGCAATGACTCAAACTAAGGAAAGATAATTACTATAATCTATGACAGTGAACAATGCAAATGGCAGAGTTTAAAAAGTTTCACCAATGTCACAGTCACCTTTAATGGAAGAATAGAAACATGCATCATTTGATGTTAACCTTTCCACTGAACTTCTTTTCCAGATCTGACACAAGCCTAACATGAATCTTTCGGAAAGTCTTCCTCAAGCGGTATGGAACATGAAGAAAAATTTCCTTATGGTTGCCAGATATATCAACTTGCCTATATAGGACCAAAAGATTTTAAAACTGACAATTAGAATCTAAGACTTTTTAAACTCTACTTAAATATTATTCTAGGAGTGAAATCATCTAAGTAAAATTACAATACATGCTAATAACCATCCATATGTGTGAGTTTTGGAGAGCAGTAAAGATTTGAGTCATCACAAGTCACAAATAACATATGGGAATCTAGCTACTGATAGAAAAACATCTTACTTAGCAGAGTTGATATACAAATCTTTGAGTTCACTCTTCAGCACCTGATTAGTGTTCTCTAAATCAAATAAGGCCTACAGTATAGAGTGAAGGGTAGTTACAACAATTGGAAAGAAACCTAATACATATTGCATCAAAGATAAGTATGCATAACAAGATTTGATCCTCACCTGAGCCACAGACTCATCAAAGTCATTAGGCTTTGCACCCTTTTCCTTTTGAATTTTCCTCCTAGCAGTATACATGATTGCTAATGCTTACCTACAAACAAACACAATAAAATTTGGGAAATCATGCACAAGTCTTGTGTTCCCAACACAAAGATAGCAACTGAGGAATCGTGAACAATGGTAGCTAAAAAATTATAAGTAATAAATGTCCTTTGATTTAGAGTAAACATAGAGAACTGACTAGAGGCTAAACACCTTATTAGTGCATTCATCTTTAAGTTTTGAAGAACATTCTATTTTAACCATTTTATTTCGTTCATCACCTCGAGATACAATGCATATCTATGTCAGTGGATTTTCCAATTCAAAAAAATAAAGAAAATGAACTGGAATTCCTAACCCACAAAATGGCCAACGGCAAGCCAGATGTACAAAAAAATACGTTTTCAACTATTTTGAGGCTGTGAAAAAGCCATTTGGGGCACTTCTTTATTGGTTCCTTGAACATCTTGCACACAAACCTTAATCTATTTTATATTTGAAAATGCTGCCACAACATACATGTGAACATACTTTTAATAGTAAGTTTAGTGCACAAATAATGATTTATCAATTGCCAATATCGAGCCTTGCTTGAATTGCAGATCCTTGAGATCGAGATATTTTTAGCATAGCTCAATTTTGCCATAATGATCTTGAAATCAACAAATTTGAATAGCACACTTTTAAAAATCTTCGTAGAATAACTGGACCCACAAAATTATTAACTTTATAGCATCAAACAATATGCACAATAATTTGTCACAGTGCAAACAAATCAGAAAATGCTTGTCATGATATTAAATGCATTTCTTGCTAAGTTTCTCATTTGTAGATTTGTCGCATTATCCTTCTCTTATACATACAACTAATTTGAACGAGATTGGATGGATTTTTTACTCTGTAATAACTAATTTCCATGGTATTGATGTAATATCGTATCATTATAGTCCATAAAAGTATAATTTCATTCATGTTCATAAAGTTGTGCAAAAACCCTTAAACCAAGCAATTAAAATTGTGCCTTCCAAATGAAGAAGACAAGATAAAGATAAACAAAGATATTCGTGTGTACTATTAATAATGCAGCATTTAAGGCTATAATACTAGCTGCTGCCACTACAAAATGCATTAGGTCAAACTATAAGTACCTTGCCTTGCAACCAATATAGGCTACAAGACAACATAATATAATCAAACCCATTAATATTGAATTTGGTATATAGCTTTAAATATGCAAGTCAAATCTTTAGATCAGTTTGCTTCAACATGAAGTGATATGCCACTGATCATGTCGTAATTAATAACAGAGAATAAACTTTCTTCAAGGAAGACACCCGAAGGTACAAAAAGGTGTTTCAAAAAACTCAAGGCATTAAAAGATTATGTCCAACAAATAATAGGATATCTCTGGGTTTTACCCTTTAGTTTTGTGATAACATTAAATCATAACTTAAAAAGAGAATAAATATTGGCAATAGTCATCTAGAGACACCAGTGTACCAGTACACATATCCAGGCACCATTTCAAATTAGGGCATGAGGACATAGTTGTTTTGAAGTTCTTTCTTTTCTATACTCAGGCTAGGGTTTCACACTTTTGTTTGAGAGTGCTTGGTTCATTTTGAGGCTGCTTTTAGATCTTGTGTTGTATGAGGTCATGAAGAACAGTAATATGCAAATGATTTTGAATGATGATGTGAACATCAATGATGTTCAAATGTTGATAGCAACCCATACCTTGAATGAACCTTCATTGTCTTGAAAGTAGGAATGCAGTCACTTGATATTGTCGTTCAAAAGGTAGAGGATTGTGTCATCTTGTCAAGCTTGGGTAATCTCAGAAGCAGTGAGGAGTAACCCTAGGGGTTTTATGCTATCAAATATTACACAGTGAGCGAGTCACTGTGACAATCATGCATGGTGTAGTCCTTTAGTGGAAGGGTTTAAAGCTTGATGAACTCTTTTTAGGGCAACCAAAGGTTCTTTGGAGAAGGATCTTGTTCTTTTTTAGATGGCTGCAGTAGAGCATATGAAGAAATAAACTAGATGAGAGGTAATAGGGTGCAGACATGGTGTTTATGAGTTGTGACTTCATTTCCATATTTGTCATCATGGTGTGACCATTAAAGAATACAAAGAAAGGTGTAGGATAATGAAAAACAAATAATGGACTATGAAAATGGTGGCAACATGTACTAGGGTCAATATGGAAACTCTATTTTAATATGGACTTCCATCAAATCCCTTAGGAGGCTGAGGTGAAGTGCCTCCCTCTTCCATGCAAGAACTTGATCAAGGGTCAATTCGAGGTTGTGTGTCAAGAATTGAACTTGTAAGGCTTGGTTGTGTTAAGAGCTCTCAACTTGTGTGACCTGCTTCTTAGGAGATGGTGGAAGGTGCACATCTTCCTGTATAATTTCCACATTTCTACCACATTTTCTCAATAGGATGACACACGATTAGGTTCCCAGTAGTTTCAATCTGATGTTGTAGAGAGCCTGAGACTAATTACATTGCATCAAGTAGACTGTCAATTAGTCCTACATCTGCATACAATTTACCAAGTGCATAAAATAGCCCTCCAACCACTGAGGTTAAATACCATGCTTTCTAATTTGCTTGCCTAAAACTACACTTCCCTCTAGGTAATCAATGGCTTTTATCAAGGCAATATACATCCTAGCCATTTCTTAACTGTCTTTTTGACCTGACATTCCTTGAGATTCAATGGAGCTAGGGGGTTGATTGGGCATTCAAACTTGCTTGCTCCATTGGAATTCAAAGCATCCCTGACCCACGAATGCTAGATCATTTGCTGGCAAAAAGAGGAACTACCTGTGGAAGGTCGATTAGCTGCCAGGACATGAAAACTAGTTATGGTAGCTGATGTATTACACATCATATGACATTATATGCATGAAAATCAGCCATAAAATATAATTTTGTGGACAATATGGAATACAACCTTACAGGTGAGGAAGGCCAACCCGCATTAGGGGGTTGCAACAACATTTGGATTTTGAATTGTTTATATAGACATCTTGATGCCTTGAGCTACACAATATATGGTTGTGAATTAAAAAGTTTCCTCTTTTGGATATACACTTTCAAACCAAACACCTGCAATTGCAAAAGCTCTGAATCCTTTTTATGGACTTTCTTTGTAGCTTAGAGCTCCACCTTGGCACTATAACTCTTGTTCCATGCAAAGGCACTCAATTGATTTTTGTGTTATGTGATCTAATCTATGAATGGAAAAAGATTGTATATCTCTTAAATTTTTTTGTTCTATCAAAATATATCTCAGACACCATTGTTTGAGTATTCCCCATCTTTTGTGGCTTTCCTTATAAAAAATAATTGTTAAAATACTATGTTAAGAAGACACAAGCTCCCAAGTGAATGTAAAATGAACTTGTTGGCAATAATTTCTTTACTCGATACCCTTTACCATTTACATCTTACAGGTCCTATTATATATGAACGTGCCATAAGAGTAAATTATCAAAGCATGGGGTTCCAAAATCCTTCTATTTTAACGATAACGGAGCTAAACAAATATAACTATTAAGGTTTATTTAAATTAGGATTTTTTAAAGTATTCCACTCACCACATAGATCATTGACCTTCTTTGTCATTTCTTTGATTTCCTTCTCAGCTTTCTTTATAGGAGTCGAATAAGGCCCCAAACCCTAGAGCAAAAAATAGTGTTTCAGAAGAGGAAAAACGAGGGGGAAAAGTGATAATAGAGAAAAAAAGTATTTATGAAAAGAGAGATTACATAGGTTTTGAGGAGGGTGATGTCATCATCATCTAGAGGGCAAGGGTTGCTATTATTGTTGATAATGTCTTCTGGATCAATAGCCAAATCCATGGTTGTACCAAACGCCTTGTGAAAACCAACTGACTAGCCCCCTGTCATCTTCTTTTGTCAATTTGATCAATCTAGAGCAGGCTAAACTTCTTTGGATTCCACTCTATTCCTTGATGATTGTCAGACTCAAATCAGCCCTGTATGCCACAATTTCAGAAATTAGAATACAGTTTGCTATTTTGCCCACGCTTGTGAATTGAAATTTAATTATTTTATGTCAAATTATATGCAAGCATGATTCATTCTAAACTTACCCAAAATTGGATTTGATTTAAAGTCATCTCAATGGGTTTTAAGTGACAAATCAATTTGAACCGTAAGGTGCCTCATGTTGTTTTCATATTTTAATCTTATTGAGAATTATAGACTTCTTAAATGTATTGGGAACTTATATAGTTCTTAGGCAAGACGCACGACCAAAACCCTCAAGATGGGAAAATTTGCCTACAGCAATGCCCAAAATATGTAATGGAGTGTCATTGGTGAAGAACTATGAATGTCAATTTTATTGTCAAGAGGAAAGTCCATGTATGCACTGTAGAATGATGCCATGTACCAATCGTAGGTCCATGGGGAGAAGCTTTAGCATGTGCCAATGAAGAGACTAATGATCGAACATGTAGTATTAGATCTATAATTTGTGTGAGGAGGTTGATGGATTAGTTGACCAACACATGACGAATCAAAAACTAAATGATGTAAGTTTAGCTACCACCTGTTTTGGTTCACCACTATATATTCATTAATGACCACACAACTTAGGTGGGGTCGCAGATGTCAATTATTAATGATTTAGGTTGTCAAAGTTAAGATGAAGGGTAATGCCAAATTAGAACATAATTTCCATGTAATTGAAGTTGTGTCTAATTTTTGTGATGTTAGGATCAATATCTAATGGATTGTGCTTAGTAGCCAATCCCAAAGGTGATCATCGTGGTCTGTCCACTATGCATTGGCCAACCATAGAGTGCCACATGTCTAGGGCTTTCTTGCCAAATTTAAATATGAACTTTGCATGCCACTAAGGCTTTTTTAAAACTTCCAAAGTCTTTAACCATATTTTTTAATCATTCTAAAGGCATTTAGACTATATAGCAAACCAAATAAAGGCTTGGAACAATGTCAATAGCCTCCCTAATGATGTTTATGAATCTGCATTGGTTGTTAAGGCAATGTTTATGAATGTCTTTAAGTAAACTACTATGCTTGGGTGTGAAAGTATACTTTGCACCTTGGTCAAATTCGTTGTTTTTATTTTCACAATATGTAATGAATGATAAAAGAGATGTTGAAATAGAAGGAATTGGATGCAAATGTATCCCCAATTTGATGGCGCTCCTTAACTACTCTTTACTACTCTTATAAAATGCAAATGAATGCATGTGGGCATGTTGGAGATCTTCTAATGATGCCTTAGGGCTTGTCTTTTAATAAGCAATCATAGGAGTTGGATTCAAAATTTGTCTACTTAAGCTAAGCTATGGTCATATTTTGGACTAGGTCAAGTTAAGAATTGAGGAAACAAACAACATGTTGTCTAAGATGGGAAAAAGGTTGGGATCAAAAATAGGTATGGACCACTGGAGATAGAGAGACTAAAGGGCAAGGTTGTGGTTGGGTTTGGTCAACTTGCATGCTATAACCCACTTTAATATCATATTGTCTAATTTTTATGTGTGACTAATTATTTAGTCATTTTTATTTGTGTGACTAATTATTTAGTTGTGTTTTTTACCTGATGATCAAATTAGTCATTTATTTAGTCATTTATAGTTGTGTTGCAAAAAATTAGTAGAATTTAGTCATTTTTAGTTGTGACTAAAAGTTTTAGTCACGTAGTCATTTATTTGCCAAAATTCTACTAGTGTCCATCTTCACAACAACATAGGTCAATTGGGCAACAAGCATATTGAATGTATTCAAGTGATCAGCGATAGATCCTCATATTCCATCCTTAGAGAATACAATTTCTTTCGCAGGAATAACTTGCTCACCAAGGATTTAGCCTGATAAACATCTCTAAGCTTCTTCCAAAGATCCTTTACAGTCTTATCTTCATGGATATTCAAGAGCACTGAATCAGCCAAATAGAGTCTTGTCAAACCCTTAGCTTTTTGATCTTTGAGATCCCAATCTGCTTGAGATATTGTTGTTGGTTTTGTACCAGATATGGCAGCCCATAAATCTTGATCTACAAGCATGTCTTCCCTTTTGAGTTTCCACAACTCAAAATTACTGCCATTAAACTTCTCTATCTCAAACCTCCTAGATGTGCTCTCCATCTCTATCCTACAACAAAGATTTCAAAATCCTCTGCACAAGCTCCCACTCAAAAGAAGATCATCTCAAAAAACCCTCTACCCAACAACTAGAACCAAAGGTGATCAGGCTCTGATACCAACTGAAAGGGGTTTTCTCAGCTTACAGTACCTCTTATAGATCTCACTAAGAAGGGTGCTTTCAGATGGATGGAGGATGCTCAGCACATGTTTGATAGACTCAAGGAAGTAATGAGTACTTGTCCTCTTTTAGCACTTCTTGATTTTGAAGGAAGCAAGGTATGCAGAAACGCTTCCTACACTGATCTACTAAGGAAAGATTTATGCAAATTTTAACTTTTACAGTTATAGATTAAGATGCACATTAATAGAGAGATAATAAAAACTTCCAAATGCAAAACTCACAACACAAGATATACAGGGGGAAAACCCTTTCAGGTAAAAAACCCCACACTCCAAAGCCACCCAATATATTATTCAAGAATCAAGAAGATTACAATATACTTGCAGAGTAAGATTTCACAGGAGTATAACAAACCAGAGATCCAGGAAGTAACTGAACATCTATAAGACTCTTACACACAACCTCCATCTCAAGCTCCTAATATATAGGAGATACAATACAATAATCTGTCAATGGTAATTACAAAACCATAAGCCAAAACCAGCCAAAAGTGGCACCAAAATTATCTCCAATCAAAGATGCCTTGTGATGTGCCAAATCACACACCAACACATGTTACTCTCCCCTTTATAGCTCTTTTGAGTGTCCAACACATTTTCACATTTCCCAAAAATTGGAGGTCCAACTTTTGGAGGTCATATCTTTTGCTCTGGGTGTCTGATTGACGAACCATTTAATGCGTCAAAAAGCTCATGAAGAGATCTATCAATCTATACCCAACTTCATCAGTTACAACCAAATATGTGCATTTATTTGCCATATCTTCTGAGTACAAGTCACCTTAGGTTGTGGAGTTGTTCTTTAGAGAGGTGTTTAGACTCCATGGACTTCTGAAGAACATTTTCAGTGATCGGGATAGCAGGTTTCTTAGCATATTTTGGTAGGAGTTATTTAGATTAGCTGGCACAGATTTGACTCTGAGCACTAGCTATCACCCACAGATTGATGAATAGACAAAGATTGTAAATAAAGGGGTGGAAGGTTACTTGTGTAACTATGTTTCAGGGCAGCAGAAGGCTTGGATCAGGTGGTTATATTTGAAAGAGCATTACTATAATACCACCTATCATATGTTGATTGACATGACTCCTTTCTGGGCACTATATGGTTATGATGTTATGTCTTTTGTAGACTTGGCATTGGATGACAACATGGCTCCTAAAGCTAAGGATTGGATCCAAGAAAGTCAAGATATCCTTAAATCACTTAAGGAAAATCTTTAGCATGCGTAGAATCAACAGAAGAGCTATGCAGATAAGCACAGGGCTAAGAGGACTTTTGAGATAGGAGAATTGGATTTATTGCGCCTGTATCCTTATAGACAATCTACATTGAAGAAGAGTGGTGTAGAAAAACTTAAGCCTCATTTCTATGGGCCTTACATGATTGTGCAGAGAGTAGGAGAGGTTGCTTATGAGTTGGAGTTGCCTAAGAACAACAAAATCCATAATGTGTTTCATGTTTCATGCCTCAAAAGGGCACTTGGGAAACATGTTACATCGTCTCCTGAGATCCCACCTTTAGATGAGGAAGGCAAATTGATCTTTGTTCATGATGTTATCTTGGATGTCAAAGAGAGGAGATTGAGGAGCAAAGTAATCACATAGTATTTTGTAATGTCCCCTTTTAGGATATTCTTGTTTTCATTACTTGTACACAATTAGATCACTAGAAAGGGACATTAGAAATATTAAAGATCAATAAATTAGATAATAATCAGTTCATAACATTATTTGTAATGTCCCCTACATGGAGTATGCTCATACTTATTGTACCCTAAATCAGATCATTTAAACTAGGGATTAATTAGTATTCATAATATACTTGATGATTACTATATTTAAGCCCTAATCCTTACCTTTAACCTAATCATCAACCCTACAAAGGATGGGGGATAATCATGTTAGGGTGCTAGAAAATTATTCTCCATAAGTGAGGCCCAGGGGTTTCATGAACACCCATCAATACCACCACCTGGCCCAAGCTTCAGGAACACCCGTCCATACCACATTGGGGAGTAACTCCAAGGGTTTCATGAACACCCATTAATACCACCACTTGGCCCAAGAGCTTCAGGAACACCCATCCATACCACTTTAGGGCTTACCTTCCTTGTGAGACATTAATTTCGCCTCTCCCTAACAACCCAATCAGTCCTCATCAGGGGCAATAGAGAAAGATTAAAGACCAGGTCATGAATATATATTAATCCCTTGTATATCATGAATATATATATATATATATATATATATGTATATAGATAGTTTATAAGTCAGATTTAATAATTATATTCTTATTGGCTTATCTCAGATGTGTGTGTGTGTATACTTATTCTTCTTAATATAATTCAATTATGATATTATCATAAGAATACCTTAAGTTCATAAGGTGAGATACCGCATACTAGTTCGATGCTATGGATAATAATATGCAAATAATTCTTCTTCTGCTATCTAGATTATTATATGTCTTTCCTTACTTGGATGCTCTTCAAATAAGATATTATTCATTGAATTTCATATGTCTCAAGTGTAGATATGAATATATCAAAGATATGTGTATTTCAAACTTAGAAATATCTCATTACTTGCCTCCTTCAAATCACAAATATTCTCACCATATATATAATACCAAAGGAGGAACCCATCATGAAAGGATATGTCTCAAAATAAAGAATACAACTCTTCAAAAAAGTCATTGCCTTTTTCTAAATGAATCGCAGCCCTTTGCTAATTGCCTCTAACACTTGTTTTGTCTTATTCATTAACAAGTCTTTATCTTTTTCTTGATGATCGTACTAATTAGACAATTGTTGTTCTTTGGTGGGCCATACCAACACACGCTAATATTTCCAACAATCTTATGATGAGTTGTGAGTTGAGGGGGAATCACACATGTTCAACTGCCACATAAGACAAAGAACATTTAGCAAGTATAAGAGTGGGACCTATTCCCTATCGCAACTAGGAGTTTATTAATATTCAAGGCTAACAGATCCTTATTTAGTGCTTTGTGGGGCCACACTTTGTTATGTAGGTTTGATTGGTAGGAGGTTACCATAAGGAGTAGACAAGAAATCTGAGTCAATACTTTCTTGTTAGAATTTGTCTGCCCAAATCATTGCATAATAAAAGTAAGAGTAACATATACTAATTGCATCATCTTCTTCTTGCAAGATTGTTGACTTTGTCTTTTCTTAGAAATGAAATAAATCTTTCTTAAATACCCTTATTGTCTTAGAGTGAAGTCGGCCTCTTGGAGGTATAATGCAATATTAATGATTAAATAGATATATTAATAGATTCTTATCATTACTAGTTTCATTCATATCTCACAATAAAATAATCAATTCATAAATATATTCAATTATATATTATTAATATGGGGGCATAACATATTTGATTAGATGGAGAGACTTGCCCCTAGAGGATGCCACTTGGGAGGGAGAGTAGATTATTCAGCATCCAAATCTCCAATGGGCAAGCAATTCTGGGAAGGGAGGACTGTAATGTCCCCTTCTTCGGCCTAGACATCAGAGATGGCCATTTAGCCTATTTTATTCTCGTAAGCTAATTTGGAGTTTTAGAGAGGGAATAATTCATTAAATTAAATTAAATTGTCTCAAATTATAATTTTATGGACAACTTGTATTTAATTAAAAAGGTTATTAAAAGTGACTTAGCGAGAGCCAAAAATAAAAATATTATAAAGTCACTTTATATTGTGTTGAAGGTTTATTAGAAAGTAATTTTAGATTATACCCTCAGGAAAGTTCCAAGGGAAAATATAAAAGGAGGTTGGAGACTCATTTTACTTCTTCTTAGCATTTTATTATTTTGGAGTCTCTTTGAGAGTTGGAGCTTTGTTTCGCAAAACCTTTGGACGGAAACCCTAAGGGGAATTGGTTTTGGTAGTGAGAGATCTGCCCTAGCCAATCTGTAGGTAGAGTCATTTAGATTTCACTCTTGTGCTGAAGGTTTGTAAATCAAAGATTTTGTGTGCGGAAAGATAGATCTTTTCACATGTTTGGTGTATTTTCTTCCTGGAGGATTTTGATAAATTTATGGGATTTGTGAACAAATACAAATTTATGATATTTTCTTTGGAAATATTGGTGATATATTGTTGAAGTTGATTGAATGGCTAGGTTTTATACCCTATTTCCCAAGTTTTTGCTTTTACCTATGTTTGTGGAGATGTCACATTAAACAATTAATACAAGCCGCAACCTTTACCAATATCTTGTCGTAGCCTTAATATTTATCAACCGTTGCCAAAAAGGAGGCAAGGATACATTTCATTTCTTCTATGGACTTTTGTGGGAGTGGCCACTACATTCTAGGAGATGCATCTTTATCATGAAGAATCGTGGGTGAGAAAGGAAGTGTCACTTCTTTTTGGGGAGTCCTCATAAATCATTTTGTGGTTTGATTGAGATATGTGGGTGCTTAGGAAGGCATCTTATGAGCTGAAAAGAGGCACAACCTCTCGTAGATGATGTTATTGTCCTTTAGGGAGTGAGTTGTCCATCTTTGGAGAAGTCTCTTGTTGCAGCAATATATAGGAAGATAGAACAACTAGTGCACCTCTTGTATATCATCCATTATCAACATAATTTGTCACATTGAAGGTCAGAGATGTCTGAATATCTTACTTTAGTATTTAATTGTTTGTAACAACATATTACACTATTTGAATGCTTATTTTCTATTTAACAAGAATAAAAAACTATTTGTCAAAATATATCTTCATTTCCTTTGTATTATGTGATACATTTATGTGGGAAATAATATATAAACTTGTCAAGCAAGTTGTTGATATCAAACATACTCAGAAAAATTCAATTTGAAGACAAATGCAAAGTGTTTGACAAAATGCCAACACACTTAAAATTAGAAAGTTTATGAGTTTGAGTCAAAATTCGGGTAATGGATCTTACAAGAACCACCCTCTAAGAGATCTCATGAGTAAATTATGTTATGCCAAGGTGATTTATCTTGGTGAATGAAGGGAAATAAGTGATATCAAGGTTTGTTCAAATAAGGTCAAGGTTTACTAAGTGTGGTTTATGACTACACCACAGTGTGATAAAAAAATTTAACCATAGGGGTGTGATAGAAAAAAGTGCCTTCATATCTAGGTATTCCACATTCCTATAGACTTGGAACTCACTAGACCCATTATGCTCCATATAATCCCTTTCATTGTCAAATTTTCTCCTTGATATGCATTCTTGCTGATGATTTCTCCTCACTGTTGGTTAGATTCAATCACCCTCATATAGAACCATGTAAACCCTTCAAATGATTATACAGATCCTTTCAAGCTCTTACCAAGATCTCACAGGCTCTATACAAGTCTATCAACTGTTTGATATGGTTCCCCATGTGTTATACAGAGTTTCTTGATTCTTGTAAAGTTTGTAATGATTCATATAGAGATTTTAAGGTTATGCAGACTCCTTAAAAGGTTATCCACACTGTTCATTTCACTGTGGATTTCAAAGTGTACTTCAACTATCTCATAGACCTTAAACAAATTTGTAGATTGTCAACATCGTTCCATAATCTTGCACTAACCCTTTAGGTTTTCATGGACGTCACAAACCCTTTTACACTCTGCAAAGCTTCTAAAGTTTTGACAACCCTAAATAAAACTTTTATACATTGTGTATAAGGTCTTCCACAAACCCTAAAAATCCTGATACACCCTGTGAAGATGGTCTTTCATAGACCTAGGAGATTCTAATACACACTGTGTATTTTAACAGGCCTAAAATACATAGTGTGTATTTCAAACAAAACTTCTAATGATCTGTAGACTTGTTAGGTCTTAATAAGACCTTTGTAAGCTCAAATCTTGACTTTATAGGCCCTAAACAATGTTGTGTGGCTCTTGATGGCTCTATTATGCTTGTAAAACCCTTGTACATGATCCACGTAAAACCCATCTTATGGAGATCTCCTATATGCATCAAATGGGTTTAAATATGCATTAAAATCTTGTCCATTATCTTCTACCTGCCATGCAAGAGAAGGAAGAAGATACAACATTTTTCTTGCAAAACCCTTGATGTTCTGCAACTTCCTAAACCCTTTTGAACGTTCCTCAACACACCTAAAGTTTCCTTCTTGTTTGAGCTTTTGCATGAAATGATACTTGGTTTAATATGGCTTTTCATGGCCTATTTAGACTTGCACAAAGCTTTCTCTTTAATCCTCATGGCCTTCCACACTTGTCATTATTTAAGACTTTCTTATCAAATGACCTAAAACCTGTTGACCTAAAAAGGCTTATACCTTTTCAAATAAAACTCCCTCCACCCTTGTGTGCATTCATTTAAGGCCTTTGGGGATATTAAGCATTTGAAAAACTATAAAACATCATAATGCATCAACATGAAAATTCTTACTTTGAATCTTTATAGACTTAAAAGTGTGAAAAGGAAAACAACAAGACTTAATAGGAATGTTTTAGGTCCAAAATAACAAGCTTAGGTCTAAGACCCCTAATAGACTAAAAAAACTAGCAAAACCTCAAATGATGACTTAGAAAGTCAATACACATCACTCTTCATAAGGAGTGGTATTCTGAGTATATGAAATGTGATGGAGGACATGTTTTCTTTAGTGATAACAACTCACTTAAAATAGTCGGTTGAGGAAAGGTAAAGTTGTCTTTCATGGGTGGGAGAGTGAAGACACTTATAGATGTATTGTATATTCCAAATTTGATAAGAAATCTTAATTTTGTTTCTAATATGATTGACTCGAGTGCATGTTACCTTTGATGAAAATGGTTTTAGATTGGCTAAAGGGAATTTTGTGCTAGCTAAAGGGAATAAGCATCATTCACTCTTTAAGATAGAGGCATCAACTCTATGTAATTCAACTAATGTAACTAAACTTGAATTAGGTATGTTTTGGCATCACAAATTGGGTCACATAAGTGAAAAAGGTTTGTAAACCTTGGTGAGTAAAGATATAGTGATGGATATTTTAGATTATTCTATTGGTTTTGAGTTTTATGAACTTTGTTTGTTTATAAAGTAGAATAGGATAAAGTTTACTTGAAGAAGTATTAGAGAAAGTGAGATTTTGGAAGTGATTCATAATGATGTGGTTGGTCTTGTGGATGTGCCTTTCATTGGTAAGTCTTGATATTACATTTCCTTTATTCATGATCATTTTAAACAAGATTTGATATATTTTCTTAGGATGAAATCTGAGGTCTTAGCAATCTTAAGGAGTTTAAGACACTTGTTGAAAATCAAATAAATAGGAAAATAAAAACATTAATGTTAGATAGTGGTGGATAGTATTGCTCTAAAGAGTTTAAATAATTCTACAAGCACATTGGAATTGTTAAATAGAAGACTACACCCTATATAGTGCAATAGAATGGGTTAGCTAAATGGATGGACAAAACCTTGATGGATAGAGCTAGAAATATGTTACGTGGTGCAAGGCTAGAACAAAAATTCTAGGTTGAAGTGGTAAGTACTGCTCGTTATTTGATAAACAAGTTTCCCACTTCTACGCTTGAGGATAAAACACCATAGGAAATGTGGACAAGTAAGAATCATATTGTTACAAATTTGAGGGTATTTGGTTCTAAGGAATTTGTTCATGTACCAAAGGAAAAAATATCTAAGTTGAGCTTTAAAGTTGAACAATGTATTTTGATAGGTCGTGGTGAAAATGTAAAAGGGTCTAAGCTTTAGAATCATGTAATATTAAAAGTTGTCTATTCTAGAGATGTTTTTAGGGAACAATGTTTTATCTAGGGATGAACAACCTAAGGAAAAAGAGAGTGACAATATGCATTTTGAGAACAAACTAGACCAAGAAGATGCATCTATAAATGACTAGATTAGTGGATAGGACAACAAGGATGGAGAGGCTGAATGCTAGGGAGTAAGATTAGAGGAAACTTCTAAAGAAGAATAAATTTTTGATGTGGCAAGTTCTCTGCCACCTATGAGTTTTAGGAAATAGGTGTGTTGTATACCTTGCATAACATTGGTTATTTTTATTTATGTAAAATAAATATTTATTTGTGGTGCATCTTAATTTATGTGTTTAGCCACATTAGATATTTATTTGGGTGCCACTTGTAAATGTTTTTGATAAAGATAAGCTATAAACACGGGTGCAGATCCCGATAACAAAAAGCCCCATGGGCAGCAAAACAAGCCCAAGGCCACGAACAACACAAAAATAGCTGACTAGCAGCAAAAGTTCATAACAGTATAAAAACTATACCAAGTCCAGAGCATAGAACATAAGAAAAATCTAAATAAACAGTTCTTTCCAATCATCCTTAAGCAGTTTGATCATCTCCTCCTTGTTCTCATACATAGCAGCAACACTTGTAGTATGATTCTTCTGTAGAACAGAAAAGGTAGAGGCAACCCTGTGAAAGACCTTCATGCAAACTTTCGTCAGCACATTGACTTTACTTTCCATAGCAGAAAGAAGGGACTTAACATCATCCAGTTCCTGTGCAAGCTTATTGTTCGAGTCATCCTCTCTAGTACTCGTAACCTCCTTATCAGGTGTCCCCAGGATTTCAACATTATTGGCTCAGAGTTGTAAAACAAATTATTCATGGATTCAAAGTGACTCGCTCCATCTTGTTCCTGCACCAGAGTGGTCTTGACTTCTTTGATTTCCATCTCATACTCAGGGTCATCATGATCGGAGGTCGAGGAATAATCAACGATCTTCAGCACCTGTGGTTTCCCACCTGCCAGCCTAGAAGATCGCCTAATGCTCGGTCTTCTCTCAGAACCATCTTTACCCGCAACCTTCCCCTTGGCATCAATAATATCCTCCATTTTTTGCTTCTGGGAATTATCATGTTTCTTCATAGTCTCCGGTTCCTCAATTCTCAAACCCACATCACCCTTTCTGGTTTTCTTCTTTCCCCCCTTGGTAGGGCTAGGTTGGCATTGCTGGCTTTTTCATTTTTCACTACCCTGAGGAAGTGGGCTATTTCTCAGACCACAAAGGCCCTCGATCGCTTCTTCATGGGATTAGCCATGGGACCCATCCACCCCACCAGAAACAAAAATCACCGGGCCCGACCAGAGTGTTGGGTCCTAGGGGAAGAAACGTCCTTCAATTTGTGAGGGCTAGAACAAGGAATAATAGGGGAATTGGAGAGGGGGTCCACAAGGTTATTAGGGTCAACAACAGAAAGAGGCAAGGCTTTAGATTTAGGGGGACTGCCATATTTCATACTAAGAGGGACATTATCTTCCGAGTCTTGATTGACATCATCCTCGACAAGACTAGCCTTAAGGGGCTTAATAAGGTACAGGGCTAAGTGATAATGGTAAAGGCAGAAAATTAGACCCTGGTGCAGGGGAACATCCACCACTGTCGGGCTCCCCTCACAGATTTTCTTGGTTAATTTAATAGAAGACTCCAAGCTAGAAAGCAAGTAGAAGGGGAAATTCACAAGCATTCTGTGTCTAAAATGATTTAATAAAGTGAAATGAGAGTGGTAAAAGAACTTATAGAGACCTTCAAGGGTAAAAACATTTCATTATGAGGTAACATACCTGGTCCCATGGGTTAACCAAGCTCCCGCGCTCAAATCCGCCTTGAAGTCTAACTTGTTTCTCACCTTCCTGATAATAATGCTTCATCCCTTCCCAGTCTTGAACTTTTGTTTATTTATTTAGTCGTTTGCCTTTGCATTGTAGGCCCATGGCATTGGCAATGGCTTCCTCTGAAACAACAAACTACACACCTCCAACCTGCACCCTCCTATCCATATCCCATGACATAGAAAATTGAATGGACAAACTTTCATCGAAGCCATTCAGGCATTCAAGAAACGACATCATTCCCCCCTCATAAGCAATACTCCAAACCTGTGAGTCTTCCTTGAATTCCCCACAAGACGTAGGTTCAGTACGCACCTTGTCACCTCCCATTTTCCTTAGCTTACTAAACCAACAATGAGAAATGCAGCTCCAGAAATTGGCAAGATACAGGGTTTCACTAAAAAATCTAGAAATGAATTGGTACTCATAAGAATTAAAGCCAGCCACGCCCCCCAAATTCTCATGAATGTCCTTCAAAATCCCTAACATGTTTGGGGTATCATTAATTCCATAATACGGCTCGTGTGAGCTCGTCACATCTAGAGCAGCCAACTAAGGGTGAAAAGACTTATAGAGCCAGCGTGGCGATGGCTCACATGGGTTGCTGTGTTGGCATTTGTCAACATGGAACCCAGAAGTCTAGCTAAAACGGAGAATGTGAGCTGTCATAACCATGACATCATCCTTGATACGCCATCCCAAGTAATGAGGGATAGGTAAAAAAGCACCAACAAGGGCATAAATAAACATGATTAAATCCATCAAACTTAGGAAGATGCCTCTAGCTGAATGTTATTTATAACATTCGGAGGAAGATTAGAGATATTTCTCCAACACCTTAAAGGATAGAGATTAATCCCAATGTTAGCCCTAAGATCAGCAACTTGATTGCCTTCCCTATAAATATGCACCACTTCAATACCTTCAAAACTTAGAAGAAGGGTTTTTATATCCTGAATAATGTCCTTAATCTGTCAATCGACCATGGCTTTACCTTTAACAACTGTAATGATAATCTTAGAATCACCTTCAATCACAATCCGACTGATACCTATAGCCAAAGCAACTTTGAGGCCCCAGAGGAGAGATGAGGCTTCTGCAACATTATTGGTATTTTCTCCAAGCCCCCCAGCAAAGGTCGCCAAGAGAGCTCCCTTATCAGACCTAAGAACACCTCCCCCACTAGCCAACCTAGGGTTTCCTTTAGCAGCACCATCGAAGTTG
This sequence comes from Cunninghamia lanceolata, assembly GCA_027924645.1. Classification (NCBI taxonomy): domain Eukaryota; kingdom Viridiplantae; phylum Streptophyta; class Pinopsida; order Cupressales; family Cupressaceae; genus Cunninghamia; species Cunninghamia lanceolata. Next base: position 3,411,075 of record BSBN01000556.1, on the reverse strand, counting down.
AGTTTGACCCAACCAACAAGGGGGGGACCATTTAGTGTTAGCACAAGCTCTTCTCCTAGTGTCATCCACCCTGCAAAGGCTTGTCGAAATGCTCCACTCCTTTATGATGCTAGTTTCCAAACTATTAGGGGGGTTCTTCACAGCTTTCAAAGTGTTGTTAGAGAGGTTGTCCTGCAAGAGTTTGGCCATTATACAAAACACCTCCTTAGGATCTCTATATTTTTTTCGAAACGGCCTATTATTCCTTTCTTTCTAGAGACTCCATATCATAATAGGAGGAAGCTGGGCCTAAATTTCTTTACTAATGGGGTGGGATAGAGGAGAGTAGCAGGACCTTAAGAAAGCAAGGAGGTCACCACTCAAGCACCAGGGAATTCCCAATTTATTCATAGCCAGACTCCAGATTTCCCAAGAGAAATCACAATGTAGGAGGAGATGAGAAATAGTTTCTTCATCCTTTAAGCAAAGAGAACACCTGATGGGTATTTGGAAGCCTCTAAGCTAAAGATTGTCTATGGTTAGGATTTTGTTTTGAACCGCCAACCATTCCAACCACCAGAAATGGTTGATTTTTGGTATAAATTTGTGATTCCAAACCCTCCTCCATAAGTTGTCTTCAATCCTAGGCATAAGGAGTTTATATGCCGATCTAATAGTGAAAATCCCAGACCTCTCCCTAGCCCACAACATTCTATCCTTTTGAGGGAAGATGGGAATCCTGCAATCTCTAAGAGAGAGTTGAGCTTCCTCCACTTTTTGCATAAGGTCAGGCTAGCTTTAATAGCAGTCTGATAGCTTCTTCCATCCCCATGACAAGGAAGGATATAATCATAGGCACATTTGCCAAAGAGAGAAACAACCATATTGACCAAGTCTTGGGTATTCTGAATCCTACTTAACGGCCCCCCTTTACACTACTTGTCTTCTCAAAACCCTATCTTTCTGCCATCTCCCAATTTCCACTTAATGCCCTGCAAAAGCACAGATCTATACTTGAGCACATTGTTCCAGATGACAGAACCTTTGGGGAGGACGTGGGAATGTAAAAAGTCCTCAAGCATCATATTTCTAAAGTACTTAGCTCTCATGATACTACCCCAATCCTTATCCCTAGTCAATAGATTCCATCCAATTTTGGTGATTAGGGCTTTATTAAGTAGGTTGATCTTTCTTATTCCTAGACCTCCCTAGAGCTTCGGCTTGCACACCTTGTCCCAACTAACTAGAGCCAATCTCTTCTTGTTTTCCACCCCAGTCCATAGGAAGTTCCTTTGGATTCTTTCAAATATTTCAGCTATATACTTGGGAATTTTGAAAAGGGACCGAAAGTAAACAAGAATGCCTTGGAGAGAGACCTTTAGTAGCTGATACTTACCAACCTCGTTAAGCATCTTTCCTTTCCATCTAGCCAATTTCCTTTGGATCCTTTCTAGAATTGAATTCCAATAATCAGGAGAAATATCCTTAATTGTAAAGGGGAGCCCCAAATATATACCAAGGAGCTCACCACTTGAGCAACCAAGAATCCCCATAATCTTCTATTGGAGCTCCATGGGAGTGTTGAAAAAATACACCTAAATTTTTTCATAATTGATGCACTGGCCCACCAAAGTGGCATAATCCTGCAAGACTTTCTTCCATTCCCTAGCCTCGACCACCGAAGCAGACCCGAAAAGAATATTGTCATCCACAAATTGTTGAATGGCCACTTAGACAGTTGTTGAAGCTGGTTTAACACCCTTGATCTCCTTAGAACTTGATAGCTTGAGGAAGCTTCTACTTAAGACTTCAGCCATAAGAATGAAGAGGTAGGGGGACAGAGGGTCACCTTATCTTAAACCCCTTCCCGCATTGAAGAAGCCCCTAGGGACCCCATTAACCAGGACTGAGCACCTAACAGAAGTGACACACAATTTTATAAGCTACAGAATCTTACCTTGGAAGCCCATCTTCTCCAAAATTATAAAAATAAATTCTCATGCCACTCTATCATAGGCTTTAGAGATGTTAATCTTAAAGGCCATTCCAGGCAATTTACATCTCTCCATGGAGTGAATAATTTCATGCATGGAGGTAGCTACATCAGTGATCTGTCTACCTGGAACAAACCCTTTTGACTACTACTAATAAGCCTATCCAGGATGGGTTGGGGTCTAGAAACTAAGATCTTGGAAAAAATCTTATAGACAGTATTACATAGGCTAATGGGTCTAAAATATCCCATACACACGAGATCTAGTTTTTTAGGAATAAGAGCAATAAAGGTATGATTAAGTTGCTTCAGTAGCTTACCAGTCTTGAAGAAGTCCCTAACCCCCTCAGTGACATCTTTACCCACAATATCCCAGTACTCCTAAAAAAAAGCAGGGGGAAAACCATCCGGCCCCGGAGCTTTAAAAGCACCCGTAGAGAACAAACAAGCATGGACATCTTCCTTAGTAACCATTTTTCCAAGCCGAGCATTATCCTCCTCATTGAGATAGGTAGGGATGATGTCAATGAGATCCTATTTATCCTACACTCTTGATCCGCCAGAAAGTTTTAGAAATAAGAAGCAACAACCTGCCCCACTAAAAATTCCAACTCCACCAGAATTCCCTTATCATCTATGAGTTTAGTAATGTTGTTTCTTTTCCTATGCCAATACATGCTTGGACACATGGAGGATGCATTAGAGGAACTTGATGTTTCAGGGGTGTCCATGAGAGTTTATGAGTGTATTGTAATGTTTTGTTGTTGTTTAATACATTGAGTATAGATGCTTTTGGAGGCTGGGTTTTTCCCTCTTGAGGGTTTTCCTAGGGTATATCTTGTGTCACCTTGATGGTATGTTTGCTTATTCCTTTGCATGCAGATTTATGAGTACTATGTGCATATTAATCTCTCATAGGGTTATGAGGAAATTATCTTTATGGTTGTATATTTCCATCAATGAGAAGGTCTACAAGGAAAAAAAGGTTTACCAAACACATATTGTCCACTAGATTTTTGTTGTCTTTTTTCTCTAACTTGTACTAATAGTGAACCAAGATATGTAGAAGAAGCACTATCTTTTAAGGAAAGTAAGCCTTAGAAGAAGACCATGAAGGAGGAGATGTTGGCCTTAGAGAAATGTAAGACTTGGAACTTGGTTGATCTTCATAAAGGAAGAAAACATATTGGTTGTAAATGGGTGTATAAAAAGAAGGTTAGCATAGATGGTACATCAAAATGTATAAGACAAGATTGGCTGCAAAAGGGTATTCCCAAGTTGAGGGAATATATTTTGGTGAAAAATTTCTCTTAGAGCTAAATTGAACTCTATTATAGTGTTGTTGCATTTAATTTTGAATAGAGCTAGTGGATGTTAAGATTGCATTCTTACATGGAACTTTGGAGGAGGAAATCTACATGGAACAACCTGAATGATTTGAGGTCAAGGGAAAAGAAGATTTGGTCTATAAACTAAAGAGATCTCTATATGGTTTGAAGTAGTTATTACATATGTGGTATCAAAAAATTTATGCACATATGCATTTGAACTAGGTTTTTCTAGGAGTAAATTTGATCACTGTGTGTACTATAAATAGGTTGTAGATCACATTTTAATTATTGTTTTGTATGTTGACGATATGCTTATCATTGGAAATAATAAGGAGATAATTAGAGAACTCAAGGCTCAACTGTCTAAGAAATTTGATACGAAGGATTCAAGGGTTGCAAGGTATGTATATTGGGTATGGGAAATAATAGAGATAGGGCTAGTAGGAAGCTATGGTTGAACAAGAGGAAGTACATTGAGTCTATTTTGTAGAGGTTTAAAATGCAAGATGGTAAACTATAAACATACCTTTGCATATAGGTCCTAAGTTGTGTTTGAAACAATGTCCTAATTCAAGAGGATTTGGAGCACATGTACAATGTTCCTTGTGCTGGTGTAGGAGAGAGATTGATGTATGCCATGGTCTATACAATACCAAACATGGCCCAAGCAGTGGGAGTTCTTAGTAGGTTCATGTCAAATTCTTACAAAGAACACTAGACACATGTGAAAATGGTTTTCAGATGCTTGAGAGCAACTTCTAATTACTAATTGTGTTATCATGGGATTGATAATGTTGGAAAGTTGTTGAATTTATACAATGCTTTATGGATTCAAATTTGGGTTGGATATCTTGATAGCTGAAGGTCAACAAGCAGCTATATGTTTACTTTGTTGGGAGGAGTTGTAAGCTGGATAAGTAAGAGGAAACAAATAGTTGCATTAACCACTATTGAAGTATAGTATATGGCTATGCCACATTCTTGTAAAGAAGATGTGTGGTTACAAAAACTATGTGTTGGAATTGTTGTAAGAGCAAAATAATTATTAACTATATGGCAATCAAAATGCAATTTATTTGTCAAAGAACCTAATGTACTATGCTCGTACCAAACATGTAGATGTGTAATATCATTTTGTTAGGGATATGGTAGAGGCAAATATGGTTGAAATGGAAAAAGTTGATAATTTGGAGGATGTAGCTAACTCGTTGACAAAACTAGTAAGCAATGTAAAGTTTTGTTGGTGTAGGGAAGCAAGGGTTTATCCCTTTCTCATTTCTAATTTCTTTTCCAATTTATTCAACAACTCTCGTATAGTTAATATCAAGTGGGAGAATGTTGGAACTTTGGTGTGTTACTCATGTGCAAAGAGTTCCTAATTATTTAGAAGTTTGATCACGGACTGTAGAATTATGTTGAAAGCCTATGCAATAAAATACAATGATAGTTATACATTGTAGTTTGGACTAGAGGTGTCTTATACCTTAGTGAAGCCATGGTGGAAACCACATGAGGTTTGGATATGTTATGGTTACCACATCTTGTACAAAGTACATTTCTAGAGTATGTGCATTAATTTTAGAGCATGTTTGGCATTTTCGGAGTGCATGCAACAACAACAAAGGATAGGTAGATGTTTTGGAAGGTGCTTTGGAGTATTGTAGCTTATGAGAGTAATGTTTTTTGTCACCACAAGCCATGGAAATGGTCTTAGTAGTACCAAAGGAGACATGGTTCACAATTCCTATGTTTAGTGATTGTTTGGTCAGCAATTGATAACTTGGTCATTTGTAGGAGTATATAAACTAATGATTAGTCTGTTCATTTGAAAATTTCTCATGGGAGTGACATGTGGTAGGTATGGCATTGTGACACGGTCCTAGTTCAATAGTGTAATGGTTGACATTCTAAGGTGGATATAATGTTGAGTTAGTTGAGATTCCAAGAAAATGATGGTTTACATCTAGCCTATGTCATAGAAGGAATATGTTGATGATGACCAATCATGAGACATTGTGAAGTACATATAGAGGCTATACACTAGAAGTCTACAAATTATGGAAGGTAGATTAAGGAGATTTTATTGTGTTTGGATTTTGTGTTCATAGATTAATACAATTCTTTGCTCTCTTTTGCTACTAGGATTTTTCTTTAAAGGGTGTCCCAAGTTAAACCTTATGTCTCATGTGTTATGTAAATTGTGTATGACTTCATGTTCTTCCATATTGTTTCGCTAATTTAATTGAAACAACAACATAACTATAATTTAATCACATAATTTAAAGTTCTAGAGCAATCAAGTTACCAGTGGTGTGGATTAATTTCCATCCCATTAGGTAGAACATATGCAAAATAGTGAAGCTATACATGAGATTGGTAATAAAATGCATAGAGAGTTTGCTTGGATGAGTTAGAAGTTGTAACACCTCCTACAAAGTAATCTTTAAGGTTCTATCCAAATGGTTTTGTGATTTCCTTCCAAAACTTATCTCAAAAATGAGCAAGAAGGATTTTTATTCAAGCATAGAAAAATTATTGATGTCATTGGTACAACCAATTCTTTTGAACTAATACTAGCCACAAGATGAATATGTTTGTGAAATTGGACATTACAAAACCTTGTAATAGGCCTAACTAGTTTTTGTAGTAAAAATATTACAAAGATTGAATTTTGTAGAGAATGGTGTATAATTACAAGTAATTGATTTAGCATGCCTATGTTCTCTTATACTCAATTGTCCTCTAGATAGTTTCTTCAATTGTGAGAAGGATCTAAGTCAAGGGGACTCTCTTTTCCCCTCATTCATTACTATGGTAGAACCTATTAGAAGAACTATCAAGGCTCAATGATTGAATGGAAATCTTAAAGGCCTTCAAATCACCTCTAACTACTACATGATTCATATTTAATTTGTTGATGACACACTTCTAATTAGTGATCCCTATGTAAAATAATTGAAATCCATATGAATAATTTGGTTATATTACTAGTACATATTACAACAATGGGCCAAAATTTCATGATCTACTTGACAAAATTGTTGAGACGTATGTTGAAGACTTGTTGAAAAATTCTAAGAAGATGGGAAACCATCTTATGGATATGCACACCATTTTTACCTAGTTTAGGGAATATAAAGGTCAAGATACATCTTGAAAAGTATGCTTTTAGAATTACAATTAACAAATTGTTAGGTTACTTTGTTTCTCATAGAGGAATTGGCGTTGACTTGGCAAAGATCAAATCTATCTTGGATGTGATTCCATGTCTAACGAATCTTCTATAAAATCATTCTTAGGCAAGTTGAGTGTTATTCACCATTTCATTCTTGACCTTGCCTATGATGTTCACCCAATTAATGAGCTACTAAAGAAGGAAATTGATCTTGATTAGACACATCAATTCTGAGTTGCTTTTGATGATGCTAAGAAGTTTCTTTTTTCCTTTCCCACCTACCCACCCTCATGCCTTTGAAATCAAATCACCATCTCATTGTATATTTGAGAGCTACAAATTTTGCTTTACATGTATGTTGGTTTAATAGGATGATGATGGGAAAGAAAGAGTTATTTACTTCATCAACTGCACTCTCTTGGATTATGAAGAGAATTATATTCAAACTAAGAAAGAATGGTTGGTCATAGTCTTTTCCATGAAGTATCTCTACCATTATATGTATAATCAAGAGACATTGGTCATAATTAGATTTGAGCCTCTATGCACCTTCTTATCCCAACCAATGTTGTGTAAGAGGGTGGCTTGTTTCATCACACTCCTTAGTGAGTTCAAATTGACCTATGTCAACCAAAACTCCATTAAGGTAGAAATCATCACTAATTTTTTGGCTAAGAACCTATTCCAAACAAGGATCCTATTGATATTGAGTTTCTTAATGAGCTATTTTTCCTTCCCCCTTACCCAATTGCCTTAGTACGCTGACATTATCAAGTTCTTAATTGATTGAACCTATCATGTGGGTTATTCATCTTAGCAAAGGATGCTCCTATGTTGTTAGGCAACTACGTTTTCTAGTGTATGTGACATCCTATACTAATAGGACTCTGATGGTCTTCTAATTAGGGGTGATGACAAAGAAGAATCTTGTCATGTCTTGGAAGAGTGCCATAGTGACATTTTATGGAGGATATTTTAGTAGTACTGTTGGGTCTCAAAATGATAGTTCCACTTCCTAGGATGGAATCACACTCACAAGGCCAGGGTTGTCATCATGCAAGCATAATCGATCCATCAACAAAACATGGAAGGTTGAAGGTTAACTCTACGGGAGTGGGTTTCATCCCCTACACAGGTATTCCAAGGGATATACGTTAACAGATATTGAGTTCAAACCAGATGAACAACTAAAAACCAATGAACAACCAAACCCAACTCATTATCTTGATCCCAAAACCATCACTGAACCAAGAACAATTGTCTATCACAAAACCCCTATATAACTAATACAAATTGTGCAAGTATGCATGCACATAAATGATGGATCTTCCCCTAAACCACTAGTAAATGTTTGTTTGTTTTAAATGATATGAGATTGGTCTAATGGAGCCAAGACCTGTGCCAATCCAATTAGGCTATAGAGTCACATGTGATAGAAAAGAAAACGATGGAAAGGAAACAAAGAAAAATTGATCTAAGCACATGTTATATTGGATTGCAGGTTTTGTGCTTCAAACATACTTAGTAATCCAGAATGAACTACATGCATTCAAATGTAAAGAACATATGACAATTGCAAAGATTGTAATATATTTAAAATTCTATCGCATTTTCAAATGGCCAATACAAACTTATCATCAAATGTGATAAGAGGAAAACCCTAAATACATACAAACAATCATGGAGACATTCTTTGCACAGCCCCTACTGCACACTATCTTTCATCTATTTCACCACCCCATTACTTCTCTACAACTGGGCATGGCATGATTTGGAGCCCTAGAAGTATTTATGAACCTGCATAACCTCCAGCCACCACTAAAGAACCAACCCCTCAAAATAGTTTCAATCTTCTATTTATACCACTTGCAACTTGGATTGAATGGAACAATAGGAGGAAAAACCCCACCAACTCCACCAACTGCATTAAAACATCAAATTAAACCACCCACTTTGCATTAATGGTGATCCTGGAAGTTGTTGGCGTGTTTCCCCTTATTTCTAGACGTTCCTAGGCCTTAAGCAGGTGTCGTGTCGACGGGAGGACTTAGAACTTTTGGACCCTTTTGGAAAAAGTCCAAAAGTCCCAACAAGTCCCAAAATCTTGACGGGACCAAAAGTGTCAAAAGTTTGACTCGAAACTCCATGAAAAACTTATCCCTTTCCTCAAAAAATTATTTAAAAATTCAAACATTTGTACCTCCAAATTCACCTTGAAAATTCAGGGGGTTTGAAAAGATTTTGGACTAGGACCAAATGTCCCATCGAGCCTCGAAGCGCTGAAATTCCCTCAGGGCCCAAAATGCACTCAGGTCCCGAAATTCCCTCAGGTCTCGAAATGCACTCAAGTCCTGAAATGCACTTAGGTCCCAAAATGGCCTCAGGTCTCAAAATGGCCTCAAGTCCCAAAATTACCTCAGGTCCAGAAATGCACTCAAGTCTCTAAATCCCAACAGGATAGTATATTTTAAAATAACATTTAAGTATAAGATCCATTAGATTTCAGACTTAGCCAAATTTTCAAGGTTTTCAAGGTTTTAGACTTAGCCAAAATTAGGGTTTCAACAACATGCACCAGGGTAAAAGCACAGGGGCCCCTTAGGAAAATTTGATGGATTTGGCAAGATTTTGCAAATACTTGGCTTGAAAATAGGAATCCCAATAGTGGATCTAGTTGGGGATGTGTGTCAAGCAATGGCACAACGAGAATCCAGAATATCTCTGAGCAGACTAAAAGGCAAAAACGAACAAGGGAACAACACAAGACGTATTTACAAGTTATATAGTCATAGGCACAGGGCACAAAAGGAAGGATTACTGTAAGCAAAATTTAAAAACATTGTAGGCCAACCCTGCAAAAGAGTGATGATGCTATAGCCCCTGTCTAAGACAAGATGAATGAAGGAGCTGATCTCCATCAAATTGAAGTTGGATTAATCACCTAGCAATAACAAAAAATGTTTCTTCCACACATGCACATGCAAGCTACAAATGTTGATATCATCATGCTGGAAGTGAAATTGACAGTCAACCGGATAAGGCAGCCACAAATAATAAGAGCCATTGTCACCCTCATCCATATGGAAACTCTCAACTTCAAGCTCTTTGGGAGAATGATACATGTTCAAACCTGCACATAAATCTATATTTAGAAAATAACTTTCTTGAGCATCAATCTGGAGTGTGCTTTGCTCTAATGTGACCCCAACCTGGGTTGTGTCATATGATTGCTCAAATTATGGTAACTCAAATGTACCACCAATGTCAAAGTAGTTTTTATAGTTGAATTAAAAACCTGATCCAAATCTAACTCCACACTATCAACATGCAAATCTGAACTCTGAGGCATTTTTTGTAAAGACTCACATTCTTCAAGTTGCCTCTCTATTTTGTATTCCTTGACACACTCTGTTGTGTAAAAATTGTTGTTAAGAAAACCACTCATGATCTGCTCTTCCTCACTCTGTAGATCAACAACTTGACCCACTTGAGAACACCCAGCTTCAATGTTATCAAGCCTGACTAATGAGATCAAACATATGCTCTCAACACAATCCACATCAATAAGAGATAACTATCCCAAACAAAGCTCTAAAAATGTATCTGTGACAGTCTTCATAGCTGGAAATCATTACTTCAACATCCTTGGTAATTGTAGTAGTGCTTCCATGAAGTCTAACTAAAGCATAATCTATATGAGAATGAAATCGACTATTGCATGGTTGAGACAAGGTCTCACATACACCCGCATGCTCCTCATCCTCACAACTCTCATAGGTAAGGTCTTCAATTTGAACCTCATTGGTTGCACCATCATTTATCTTTGCAACCCTATCATCCAGTGCAACCACATCTACATCATCTTCATACAAACAGATGTTAATGGCTTCAATGTTGTCGTTAGGGATAAAAGAAGGCAATACACCAAAAAAGAGACTAGCCTCTTGCTCATTCTCAATATCATTTACATGCATACACTCTGCATAACCAGCCTTAAGAACTGAGTGAGTGAGCACTTCATCATTGTATACATACCCCTCTCTATCCACTTGGTTGCCACATGTAGCACATGCATATTGGTAATAAGGCATTTGATTCTCCCTTTTCAAAGATGATAACTCTTCAAACCCATTAAACTCTAAGTCATTTTCAAAAAGAGGATTATCCATACACCAATGATAATCATGAATTATGCCACCTGATGGACTTGCATGCTCTTCGTAGAGGACATTGTGCTTTATATTCATCTCTTCATCATTATTTGTATTATCAATGTATGTATGCTCTATATAATCAACTACGTGAGCTGAGTTATTCAATTTTTTATTTGCATGCATACCTTCCTAGCAGTCCACAATACTACAACAAACAAGGTCATACCTCTCTTCACTAAATTGGGAATCATCATTGATTTTCTCATTTTCCTCATTCGCTAATGACTGATCCAATTGAAGCTAGGTGCACACACTACTATTTTCATATGTATCACTATCATACATTGCACTAGCACCTTCCTCTACCTTCCTGCACATGTAATCATCACTTGACATTGTACCTGAATCACGTGAAGCATCCACGTCCTTGTTGCCTACAGCAACCTATTCATTAACAACTGCTTCTGCATCTAAGGATAAGGATTTTGCAATCATATCCCTCTTAGTTCTCTCAACATAATCAATGAACAAGTATGCCTGTTGCATGCTCAAAAGATTGAACTCCTCCCGTATAGAACCCGAGCCTAAGGTAACATCATAGGCTCTAACATGCATGTCAATACAAGAAGGTAGATCAAGCCTAAAATCTTATGGGTTGTGGGATAGGGAAACTGCAAATCTGTGGCTAAGCTCCATATTGGACTCTCCCTTTTGCCATATGATGTCTTCTAATTCTTGGACGAGGTCAGCAAGGTCTAGATGCAATACAAACACATCTTCAAATGCAGTAACAAGTGCATTCCATGAAGCAAATAAATGTTCAAGAAAATTTTGGTAACAATCTCTTGCCTTTCCACAAAGTACCTCATCCACATGTCTTCATCATTGAATTGATGTTCTTCCATGAAACCAGAAAACATTCCAACATGTGCATCACTTTCTTGAAGGCTATACCCATCATACCTCGGCATCGATATGAAAATCTCAGGTTTCATTGTTTGCCTATCATAGTTGACCCAAGAAAGGTCAAGTTGCTTGTAAATGTGATCAAGTGGAACTACTGGGGGTGGAGATACATGTTTTTCTATAACAATAGGGTGTTTACTTGATTGTAGGGCCCTGACCCTCTCTTCACATTGTCTTTTAATCTCATTGAGGGCATCTATCCTTAACATGTTTTCACGCATTGATGTGTATATGCCTGAATGTGAGTTTCCATTTGGTGTTGGGCTATATAAACAGCATGGACCTTCATTCTCATTATACTCATGGATTCTCTATCTATCATAGTATCTAGGGCTTTCATCATATGATACATTTGAAAAAAATTCCCTAGGGTAAACTTACCTATTCCACTCAGCCATAACTGATTACAAATCACTTGTGCAGGGCTAAAGGATAGCAAACAACATGTTTCTTTACTGAGAAAGAAACCATGGTTCAAAGCTGGAAGAAAGAATATGTACCTTAAACAACTATAGTCTCTTTCAATCATGCACATGAGCACATGCACACAACAGTAACATTTTGTTTTCTTTGATAGCAGAGTTGCCACCTCACTGAATGAGGAAATCACTTGAAGTGTGACTGATCCTCAAGGCCACAAAATTGATTGTGGGTTACTCACACCAGCAGAGTCCTCACATTTTTCTAACCTAGCACTTTACTCTCATCCCCAGTAATGACAACAATATGTTGGGTCCCAAAACCACAACTCCACTTCCTAGGATGAAATCACATTCATAAGGCCAAGGTTGTCATCATGCACGCATAATCAGTTCATCAACAGAATGTGGAGGGTTGAAGGTCAACTCTATGGGAGTTGGTTTCATCCCCTGCACTTCGAGCTCAACTAGGCTCTAGAGGGATATTCCAAAGGGTATACCTTAATAAGTATTGAGTTTAAACCAAATGAACAACTAAAAAATCAATGAACAACCAAACCCAACTCATTATCTTGATCCCAAAATTGTCATTGAACCAAGAACAATTGGCTGTCACAAAACCCCTATATAGCTGATACAAACTATGAAAGTATGCATGCAAAGGAATGATGGTTCTTCCCCTAAACCACTGGTAAATGTTTGTTTCTTTTAAATTATATGAGATTGGTTTGATGGAGCCAAGATCGGTGCCAATCTAATTGGGCTACAGAGTCATAGGTGACAGAAAAGAAAATAATGGAAAGGAAACAAAGAAAATTTGATCTAAGCACATGCTATATCATATTGCAAGTTTTGTGCTTCAAACATACTTAGTAATCCAAAATGAACTACATGCATTTAAATGTAAAGAACATATGACAATTACAAAGCTTGCAATATAAATTAAAATGCTGTCACATTTTCAAATTCCCAATACAAACTTATCAGTAAATGTGATAAGAGGAAAACCCTAAATACATACAAACAATCATGGAGACATTCTCTGCACAACCCCTACTGCACACTATCTTTCATCTATTTCACCACCTTATTACTTCTCTGCAACTAGAAATGGCATGATTTGGAGCCCTAGAAGTATTTCTGAACCTGCACAACCTCCAGCCACCACCAAAGAACCAACCCCTCAAAAGAGTTTCAATCTTTTGTTTATTCCACTTGCAACTCGGATTGGATGGAAAAATAGGAGGGAAAACCCCACCAACTCCGCCAACTACATTAAAAACATCAAATTCAACCACCCACTTTGCATTAATGGTGATCATGGAAGTTGTTAGCACATTTCCCTGCGTTTCTAGGCATTCTTGGGCCTTAGGTGAGTGTTAGGTCAACTAGAGAACTTAGGATTTTAGACCCTTTTGGAAAAAGTCCAAAAGTCCCGGTGGGTCCCGAAATCCTGACGGGACCAAAAGTCCCATCAGGCCCCGTAGTCCCGAAATTCCCTCAGGTCCCGAAATGCACTCAAGTCCTGAAATACCCTCAGGTCTCGAAATGCACTCAGGTCTTGAAACGCCCTTAGGTCCCAAAATTCCAACAAGACAGTATATTTTAAAATAACATTTTACTATTCACCTTTCTTATACTTTAATTTATTTTAAAATATATTGTCAGGATGTTTGAGATAGGTTTTGGATCCATAGGAGTTGAAATGTAGAATCTAGAATTTGGAGTATCCATCAGATTTCAGACTTAGCCAAATTTTCAAGGTTTTCAGGGTCTCATACTTAGCCAAAATCAGGGTTTCAATAACATGCACAAGGTAAAAGAACAGGGACCCCTTAGGAAAATTTGATGGATTTGGCAAGATTTTGCAAATACTTGGCTTGAAAATAGGAATCCCAATAGTTACACAATTACCCAAAAAATCCTCTAGGTAGGTTACTTTTGGCCCACTCTTCACACTAACACTATTGAGTTCATGAGAAAGTGCATTAAGTTTCAATTCTTTACTCACATCATTCATACCCCCACTTATGACCTGGAGCTTGTAGTTACACCTTGGCCTTTCTCCACTTGGGGATTGAGTCTCATTGCAAAGATTTCCCCTTCTTCCTTTGATGAACATAATCATATTATAATTACATCTACATATTTCACCAAGTGGGCAAAGGTCATGCCTCTCTCTTCATTTTTGAGTTCAATTATTACTAAATTTGTCCTTAATTAGATTATGTGAAGATTAAGTGTTCTCCAAACCATCATTAATGATGATGCATCTTCTTTCTAGAGTCTTGAGATGTGAGAGTTATGAAAGAGCTTTCATATCACCAATTGTTTTGCATCTATGTATTATCCTCAAGAAAATAGAAAAGTTGAAGTAACGAATAAGAATCTTAAGTCCATTCTTGTCAAAATAATGTAGGATTCGAAGAAATGTTGTCACTTACAAATCTACCCAATTATGTGGGTATATCATATGAGTGTATGCACCCCCACAGGTGCAACGCCATTTTCACTTGTTTTTGTTCCAAGGTTGTCCTTCCCATACAAGTAGAACTTCCAAGCCTTCATGTTTCCTTACAAGGTCTCTTGGATCATGAGGAGTATAAGGCTACCCCTTTATTAGAACTAGACATCTTGGATGAAAAGCGGCTCCAAATAGCCTGGGTTCATGAAGCTTATATAAATGAGATGAGTAATCATGATGCAGAAGGTAAGGAGGACTCAAAACCATGGAAACATATTTCACAAAAATGGGTTAAGATCCCAAACCCTTCTTTCTCTAATCATGAACTCAAATAAGACTACAAACTCAAAACTTGCTTCAACTCTTCAATCTCTGCCTACAAATACATAGAATACCTTTGAAATTATGTATTTGACATGAAAAGACCATACATGGTCATTAGGAACTTTGACTTAGCAACTTTGTTTAGGAGCTTCCACAAATCTGCCCTCACAACCCACTAGCCCTTCACTAAGGACAGTCAGTCCAAACTTTGGATTTATGCATAGAACCCCTAAAGTAAATACACATTTCAATACCTTTTTGGACCATTGGAAACATACTTGAAAACTAGCATGTATTGTTTTATAACAAAAACCTCAAATAATGTCTGGTAATCAAAACACTTTATTCAACCTTCTTCTAGGGTTTACAAACCTTAGTAGAACACAAAATAGTCTCATCCTCAGTAATGACGGTGACTGTCATACCCAGTCTTGGCAGGACAGACTTGGTTGGGGGTATAAACCTTCATTACTTTGTCAATACTAACTTGAAAAATGTGCAAAGATTTCAATTACTACTTTTCACAACCGAAAAACCACCAAATTGGGTGTTCACTCAACAATAAAAACATCATAACCTCAAGTATTCTGCCCTTTACCAGTCTGAAATAGGGCAGAACAACACTAGGGCATAACATAAATATGAACAAACTTCATTAATAAACCTTGCACCTTTGGAATCTGAGAAAAAACATATAGAAATACCATTTCACAAGTTTCTAGCTTTTTCCATTGGATACATTTGGAGAAACACAATTTAGAAGGTCCACTGTTACCCTGACAGAGGGTTTCTGGCAGTTTTTAGAAAAACTACAATAACTTTTTCAAAACATCATAAAAATGAATGAAACCAAAGCCAAAATAAACTAGACTCAGAGATATTTCAACAACATATGACTAGAAGCCATGATTTGTCCGTACTGGGTCGTACAACATGTCAGAACAGGAAAATAGGCGTGCAAAATAAGGTTCCTTTTTTTGTTTTTCATCTCAAACTTCAATACAATTCCATTTTCTTCAAATCACCCCCATTCACAACATGCACAAGTGTATTTAAAGCAATCCTAAGCATCCCCAACTGACTCCAACTAGCTCATTAGCTTCTTCATGCCTCTTGACCCTTCAACTACCATACATTGCATTTTTTCAATATGACAAGATTTGACAACTTTCAAGTTTTTGACAATATTTGAGAAATGGACATCATCCTAGGACCTCTAACATCAACAATGTGGCCTCTTGGGCCTTATTACAACATTAAAACATCAAAATTGAACACAAGACTCAATATTGCCTCATGGAGGCATGTACTTGCTAGGGTGCTCCTGCACCAAACTCCCGGCCAAATAAAGAATCCAAGTCCACTTGGATTGGTCTTTGCAACTGGTTTTCATCCTTGCATGGTCATCCTTGATGATCTGCTCCTTGAAACATCTCACCTTCATCTTCACTCTTGGTTTCCACTTGTTCATGTTAAGTGGTCTTCTCTTCACCTTACTACTTGGCTTCATCCTTGTAATCATTCCTGATCCAAGTCTTTTAACCTTCCTTGCATCTGCAATTGGGTTTACACCTGCTTGTACTCCTGCAATCAAACAACTACCTTGGGCATCTTGAGCTATCTCCTCCTTGCATGCTTTAAATTCATCTACTTGTTCCTTCATGGACAATTCATCCTTGGTCCTTTCTTGACCTGCCTTGGTCTTCATTTCATCATTCTTTATCTCTACTATTTTGTCATCCTCTTCTTGCATAATGGCTGCAATTTCTATCTTCATTTCTTCATGTCCTTCTTCTTTCATATCAACCCTTGGTCTGACCCTCATCAAAGTCAGTATCAAAATAAGGACTACTACCCTCTTGAATCTACTCCACCAAACATTCACCCTCACCTTACTCCTCTTCGCAATCATCCTTTGTTCCTCCATCATTGGAACCTCCGTCATGGCAGAATACAACTGCCCCACAACTAATCTTATCTTCCAAGGACACTTCTCTGTCCTTACCGCAGCAATATCACCTCTCTCCACTTCATTTGGAGACTCCACAAACTCTTTCTCTTTGGCCTTCTCTTGGCCTATCATTTCCTTAGTCTCTTCCATCATTGAGACCTTCTTCAAACTCTTTGCTTTCACACCTTCACCTCTTGGGGCAACCTTCATCCTTTTCTCAACTCTTACCATTCCTTTCACTTTATCTTGACTGTCCATTCTTTGCATCTGATGTTCTGCCTCAAGGACCTCTGTCCTACCAGGTAGATGAACCTCTTTGTTGACACAACCTGATTGCCCACCATCTTCTCTAAGCACCATGCTCTCACATTGCTTCTTTTCAACCTCTTTCACTTGCCCTTTGCCTTGGCTCTCTTCACCTCTCACTCCCACATTCTGTATCAGACTTCCTGCCTCTTTGATCTCTGTAATTTCAGTCACATAGACCTCTGTGTTAGCAGTACTTGACTGCTCATTGCACTCATTTACCTTCAAGGGACACAATACTGCCCCCACCATGATCTTTTCACTCTCTACAAGCCCATCTTGGCTTTCCACAGTCACTGCACTCTTGTTCATTTCCTCTTTACCTATTATCCCTGTCGTGGGAGTCTTTGCCTCAATAATCCTTGTGTCATCAGACTTATCCACCACTGTGCTGACAATATATGACTGCCTTTTAACTCCTCTTGTTTCCAATGGACAAAACTCTATCCTTATCATGACTTCATCATGCTTTTTAGGCTTATCTTGAGCCTTTGAGGTCAAATCATCCTTCATCATTTCTTCATTCAATCTTATCACCAACTCAATGTCTTCATTCTCTGAAATTAGGTCCTTTATCAATAGTTCTCCTTCATCTGCATGCTTAGGAATAACTGCAATGTCTTCATCCATAAACTCTTCTTTTGCATCTGCAAACACTTCTTCTTCTATCATATTCTTTTGCCTTTTCCTTCTTTTGACAATCTTTTGAATGGGCCATACCACTTTCTTTTTTATTTGTAGATGCCATTTTTGTACCTCAAGTGCTATTCTCCTTTCAACTTCTTCCATCTCTTTTCTCATCTGCTCCATGGCTTGCTTTAACTCCTTAATCTCTTGATCAAACTCCTTTTTCTTTTTCCTTTCTTCTTCTGCCTGCAAATGTCTTCTCAACACATCCATCTTTTCTCTTCTCAAGCAAGCTTCTCCTTGCTTCCACTTTCTCTCAACTTTCTTTGCCTCACCTAGGTCCTTTCCACTTATCCTCAACCTAGTCTCTTGGTCACCACCTAGGTTCTTCTTAACCTGCACACAACCACAACTCAAACCACAAACTCACAAATACAAAACCACAAATTTTCTCTAGCCCAGACCTTCTAAGCTCTGATACCAATTTGATGCAGTAGGTAAGGAGGACTCAAAACCATGGAAACATATTTCACAAAAATGGGTTAAGACCCCAAACCCTTCTTTCTCTATTCATGAACTCAATCAAGACTACAAACTCAAAACTTGCTTCAACTCTTCAATCTCTGCCTACAAATACATAGAATACCTTTGAAATGATGTATTTGACATGACAAGACCATACATGGTCATTATGAACTTTGACTTAGCAACTTTGTTTAGGAGCTTCCACAAATCTACCCTCACAACCCACTAGCCCTTCACTAAGGACAGTCAGTCCAAACTTTGGATTTATGCATAGAACCCCTGAAGTAAATATACATTTCAATACCTTTTTGGAACATTGGAAACATACTTGAAAACTAGCATGTATTGTTTTATAACAAAAACCTCAAATAATGTCTGGTAATCTGCCCTTAAGCCTAATTTAGGCATCCAAACTGTCAACTCTTGACATTCTTGGTGTTCTCCCAGTAAAAAAGGTCTTGCAAACTTTGATTTAAATTGAAAACAAATCAAAAAACTTTATTCAACCTTCTTCTAGGGTTTACAAACCTTATTAGAACACAAAATAGTCTCATCCTCAGTCATGACAGTGACTGTCATACCCAGTCTTGGTAGGACAGACTTGGTTGGGGGTATAAACGTTCATTACTTTGTCAATACTAACTTGAAAAATGTGCAAAGATTTCAATTACTACTTTTCACAACTGAAAAACCACCAAATTGGGTGTTCACTCAACAATAAAAACATCAGAACCTCAAGTATTCTGCCCTTTACCAGTCTGAAACAGGGCATAACAGCACTAGGGCATAACATAAATATGAACAAACTTCATTAATAAACCCTGCACATTTGGAATCTGAGAAAACACATATAGAAATACCATTTCACAATTTTTTAGCATTTTCCATCGGATACATTTGGAGAAACACAATTTAGAAGGTCTATTGTTACCCTAACAGAGGGTTTCTGGCAGTTTTTAGAAAAACTACAATAACTTTTTCAAAACATCATAAAAATGAATGAAACCAAAGCCAAAATAAACTAGAATCAGATATCTTTCAACAACATATGACTATAAGCCATGATCTGGCTGTACTGGGTCGTACAACACGTCAGAACAGGAAAATAGACGTGCAAAACAGGGTTCCTTTATTGATTTTCATCTCAAACTTCAATATAATTCCATTTTCTTTGAATCACCCCCATTCTCAACGTGCACAAGTGTATTTAAAGCATTCCTAAGCATACCCAACTAAATCCAACTAACTCATTAGCTTCTTCATGCCTCTTAACCCTTCAACTACCATACATTGCATTTTTTCAATATGACAAGATTTGACAACTTTCAAGTTTTTTACAATATTTGAGAAATGGACAACATCCTAGGACCTATAACATCAACAATGTGGCCTCTTGGGCCTTATTACAACATTAAAACATCAAAATTGAACACAAGACTCAATATCATGGAGGCATGTACTTGCTAGGGTGCTCCTGCACCATCTTATCACCCTATTCAAGTGGTCAATTTGATGCATCACTTAATTTGAGCATATGTGAATTGATGAAGAATATAAATTCAAACTCAATTGATTAGGGCCATACTGAGTCACGAATGATCTAGGTAATGGTGTCTTTTACTTATGCATAATTGAAGGTGAAGAGTGCATAAATTATCAATGCTTTTCATCTTAAAAGAAATTATGTCTAGCTAATTGTAGACTTGTATTCTACATTTCATGCTAGCATAGCATTTCATATCTCCATAACATATTTTGGCTTTTCTTTCTTAGAACGGTTTGAGATACATGATTTGCATCATTCCTAGACTCAATTCCCTTCCACATCACATATCACTACCATCCTTATCTTACCCTCTCTTACATTCACTAACCCATGCTAAGTGGGAGCTCCATTCTTGGGACTCCATACTTGTAGCATTCTCCTCCTCCTATATCTAATCTCACATGTTTAACTTGAAAGCTTATAGGTAAACCCTCCTAGTTCATGACCTTGTCAAGAGTAGAGTCCAAAAGAGTTAGCCTACTATTGAGCTTAGTTGACAAAAGGAGTGTTAATAAAATCATTGGATGGCTGAGTTTCTGTGGATGTGGCCAATTTTGCGTGAACCACGTTAAAACTCTGTGTTGATCTCTTTTGTGTTATTCTTCATTGTTATATTTGGGTTATTTAATTTGCATATAATTGTTAGTGTTTATTGCTCTGATCTGCCTAAACCCTAACAAAACTTAGTAAGACTTCTAAACTATGGTTTCCCTTGGAAACCTAAGAGTTGTTATACCTAAGTCCTCATTGGAAGTTGAAATGGATAGCCAGATGAGAACATATTAGCTACAAAATTAAATAAAATGTACAAAAATATTTATTTTTGGTACCCCAACTTGGTGTCCAGACCTAACTTCTAGCCCATTGAGCAAAAATCAAACTTCTTGTGTGCATTGGAAAGATCTCTAGAAAAGCTATGCAGAGCGGAAAAGCTTTAGACAAATTGGGGGCCAGAAATGCTTCGATGGCCTTGAAAAATGTAAATTACAAAGATGTAGAAAATATTGAAAAATGAGATTTTTGATATTTTATAGATTCAGCCTTGCAGATGCCACCCAAATGCTTCAGGGTCTGTGTTAGATAAAAACTTTCCCTTGAGCTTTCCAAACATGCGATCTCATCGTGATATCTTCCATTTGTTCATTTGAACATGACTTTTGGACTGAGTTCCACCACAAGGCATCATGCTTAGTGATTCAATTCATTGACTCTTCTACATTTAAGATTCATGAGTAGCTCAAGGGATCAAACCTTAGCTTACTACTTGCCTTCACAAAGGCTATGGAAAATATTTCTTCTATGATGATGTCCTCCTCAACATCAAAGTCTATAGCACCATCTCATGTGCCACAATCTTCTCTTCATTGTTATTGACGTCTTCATCCACAACCACTCTTGTTGTGTAGTCACGATGAATTTGAGCCTCGATTGGATGGCTATCAATATGTTAGCTAGATCAACAACATGTGCCACTTGGTTGTTTCTCACACCTCCTCTTCCAAATCTATGAGGCATTTTCTCTTTGCACGATGTGCAATGTGATGCTGACACAAGTGCTTGGTTATAGATTTCTCACAAGATCACCTCTAGGACTCATAATGCTTGCTTTGATACTAATTGGTGAAGCAACCAAAAGTGGGTTGAATGAACAACTAATGAACAAGTGTGTAGGGAACACACACAAAAGTAACAAGGAAGAAGATGGAAGAAATGAAACATGAACAAATCTAATAACTTGCAAAAGAAAACAAATATAATATGAGCCACCTTCAACATGAAACTTGTCACTCTATGCTATCCAACTTGATGATAAATATGCAAAAAATGTAGAGACTCTCTACATTCACAATCTATCCAATGCCATCTTTATTATGCACCTTTGAAACTGTTATGGGACTTTTTCCTTAAAATGGAAAAGAAAGCTATTTTATGAATAACCCTTTAAATTATAAGAGGATAAAGTTTATTTAACCCTTTATAATTAAAAGGAGATGGAAAAAATAAAGGATATTATGATCCTTTGGTTAAAATGGAGATAAATAAAGAATATTTATAAAAAGCCTATTTTAAAAGGGAGGAATTATTATGTTTATTAAATAATTATTAATGATAACCTTTGTGAAAGGGTGTGATGGTTTATAAACCACCCCTTAAAAGGTTATATAAGGTATTTATGTGAGACTTGGAAAGGGCATGGAGAACACTCAAGGAAGAAGAAAGTGGTTTTGCAGGCTATGGACATTAGGAGAAGGGGCACACAATGTGTGTCCAACTCGGGGACAGTGGATACTTGGGATTCCGGCTAGGGCTTGTGTGCTTGGAAAGTGCATTGTTGGTCCTGAATAAGAATCAGTTTATGCTTGGGAAGCACGCATGTTGGT
Source organism: Cunninghamia lanceolata (assembly GCA_027924645.1). Taxonomy (NCBI): domain Eukaryota; kingdom Viridiplantae; phylum Streptophyta; class Pinopsida; order Cupressales; family Cupressaceae; genus Cunninghamia; species Cunninghamia lanceolata. Next base: position 3,388,934 of record BSBN01000556.1, on the reverse strand, counting down.
TCTGAATAAGAATTGGTTCCTCTTGGAATGTACCATAGCTATGAGGGCCAAGACCACTGAAATCTTCCTAGGGTGAGAGTGGCCGTTCCAAGTATATTGGAATTGTCATATATGTGGGTTTTGATGTTAATATGATTATGTTATTCAATTTGCTTTGTTAATGACTTACTTTATAGTTCTTATTAAATTATCATATGTTGTAATTTATCTTTCTTATTTACACATTATTTAATATTTATAATTAACTTAACTCTAGTGTTAATTATAATAAATTTGCCGCTAATAATTAATTAACTCCAAGAGAAAGTAGCATTATAGAAACTTTACCCAAAACTTCTAACAACCAAAAGTCCCACACCGACCATTTGATTTTATATAAATAATCACCCAAGCACATAAAGGGATCTAATTGTATTGCATCCCAGGATTGATGCACATTATGTCACCATTAATGTGTGTCTAGGAGGAAATCATATCCAAGGAACAAAGAATATTTAGTCCTTAATTTGAACCCTTAGTCCATTCCTTGTTAACTCTTAATTATGATGCTTTTGTGGCATACCAATTTTGATAGGTTAGTCATAAATTCCTATAGACAATTTGACAAGCTTTCTTTTCTTAGAAGTTTCTCTAACAATTTGACCACATAATTTAAAGAATTTGTATGTGGGGTTACATGGCCTTTGAGAGTTGCTCCAAAGCTTGTGCAAAGAAGTTTTCATGTCTAGGAAGGGTCAAGAGACAAAGTGTGCTCACAAGATTGTAAAGTTGTGCAAAGGTTGTGTCTGGATGCATGCAAGATGTGAAGTACTCCAAATGGGCTTGTGCCAAGGTTGGGTCTTGTACAAGGAAATAAAGTTGCACCAATAAAGTAAGAGTTGTGTTGGTCCAATAAAATTGCCTATTACACATAGGCAAAACAAAATATATAAGTTAGAGTGCATGCAAGAAACTAATAAAGCATAAAATAGTTTTGGACAATGCAAGATTACTTTGCACCTAGGATGCACCGGCATCACAATGAAGGGCCAAAGCCTAAGTAAAGCACTACAAGCATAGTGAGCAATCAAATCTAAAATTTAATGGAAAAATTAGAGCATATAGATACGAGACTTGGGAAAATCAAAGATTTAACCTTAAGGGATAAGCATGCAAGTTACATATTCACTAAAATGAAGAGAAATAAAACTGCCCTTCAAAAATATCTAAGACTAATAAACAAATAAAATCAATTAGATATAATACAACTTTAAATAAAGAGCCACAACAAATTATCTTATAAAATAAGAAAACTTGGAATCTAAGAATGTGAGGAGTTAGCTAATTTGATGGTTGATAGAGAGTTTTTAACTATTTTAATCATATGTTTTTAACCATAGCTCAAAATTGGTTAAACTTGGTTGCATTAGAAGTAAAATGATGAGTTATAAATTGGGTTGTCCTTGCAATTTTATGGAGGGATATGATTGTGGCCACAATTATATCCTAAGTGATGTGATTCTTTCTTGATTTTTGTGATTATGTCTACTAGAGTGAAAATAGGTCTTTGGTACATGTAAAGCTTGCTTGCCTAAAGATATTTGATGTAAGGGAACAATGGCAATCCTAAGAAGAATCGTAGCGCTTGCTATGCAAGGGTTCACCAAAGTGAAGGGAAATAAAATGACTTCAAAATGTTTAGAGGTAATAAAATTAACTTTAAATGAAAGGCATAGAATATGGGAGTCGAGTCTAATAATATGACTGAAGTAAGATAATAGAGATTGTAATTGAGCATGTAGTGAAATAGAAATGAGATGGTTAGGACTATGTACCTTGTAATGTGAATTTCAATTGATAAGATGTTACGCTAAAAGGTTGCGAACTAAGAATTGGGACTAAAATTGGATCAAAAGGCAAAGATGATTAATATTTGAGAATTTATCAATTGTTTATGGATAAACTGTGTTATAATTTTTCATATCAAGGTTTTGGATCATATTGCATGATCCATCATCAGGATTTTAAGAAAATTGAGAAGAGAATGGTTTAAAATTGCAGGATGATGAGGTATAAATAGGGACGATAGGAGAAGAAAAAAGAGGAAGCCAATATCAGTAAGAACCAAAAATAAAAATTAAAAAGTAAGATAATAATAGAAATAATGAAAATAGCCTATAACAAATTGGGAAAAAATAAAACAAAGAGAAAAATAATTATATAAAATCGAAACAAAAGACAAAAAGGAGTTATAGGAAATAGAACTTAGCCATAAAAAGAAAAACAACCAAATATCAATAATATTATACATACAATGCATTTTAAAAATATTATTATATAAATATATGTGCTATATAATATAATAATGATAATATTATATAGAAATATAATATTAATGCATTGTAAAAATAATAAATGTTATTATATATTAGGTAATATATAATAAAAATTATGTAATATTAAATAATAATATATGAATATTACATGATGAATATAATATTATCAATAAGAAGACATGGATAAAGAGCAAAAAAAATAGAGAAAACAAGTTCAAAGAGGTTAAAACAAGGAAAGGAAAGAAAAAAAGGAAGAAGTAAACAAAGACTAGGACAAGACAAGAGGCAGAGACCCAAGCCACATAAGTTGATGGAGGACCACAAGAAAGAAAAGAACATCAGAGGAGGAATGTAGGAGGGGAGGAAGGAGAACCAAGGAGAGGGGGGAGGTGCAACCAAACATTATGTTGAGGGGGACGATTTGCTCCAGAGAAGAGTAAGTAAAGGTTTCCAAGAGAGAATCAGATTCCATCCCTCATCGTGGTTGAGATTAGAGGGGTGGTTGACAATTTCCGTGGCTTCAAGAAGTTTCCTTTTGAGAAAATTGGGTTCTTTACCTAAGATTTGAGAATCCTCTAGGCATATATGGTGCTTCGAGGATAGGGAGTGCTTAGCTAGAGCTGACTAAGAGTGACATGATCATGTTTGATGTCAGCCCATGTTCTTTGAATCTAGTTTTAAAGGAGCATCATGTCTCACCAATATAAGGGAGGCCACTGGAACACTCAATCTTGTAGAGCCTTGAGTTGAGGAAGGGGTCAATCGGGTCTTTGAGAGAAGGGATGTGGTTGCAAAGGGGGTGACATGTTTGAACGCACACTTGATGCCTCATTTAGCTAGAATTTTAGAGATTTTTTGGGAAAGGCCTTCAATGCATGGAAGAGTGGCAAAAGGAAGGGAGGGTGAACTGGAGACCTTAGACTTGGTTTTCGAGTATAATTTGGCTTGATTAAGAGCTCTTGCAATAGTTTTGTTCTTAAAACCAATAAGTTTGAAAACCTTAGAAAGGTGTGTGAGTTCTAGATCCAAGTAATCTTCATCACAAATATGATGCGCCCTACTTACCAAAGTTTTAAGGACTCTAATTTTTTGGGAAGGGTGGTGGTGGGAAGAGAAATGGAGGTAGAGGTCATTGTGGGTGACTTTTCTAAAGACATGACGACCTAGAGAGTCATCCTATTTTTTGATGAGCAGGACGTCAAGGAAAGGGATATGGTCATTAGATTTCATCTCTTTAGTGAAAGAGATGTAATTGTTAATGATATTAAGGTGGGCATGAAACTTTTCTAAGCTCTCCAATTCATCTGGCCAACAAATGTTGGTATCATCCACATAGCGTTTCCACCATTTGGGTTTAAGGGGAAAAGAATAGAGGGCAATCTCTTTGAAATGTTCCATGTAGACATTGGCTACAACTAGAGAGAGAGGAGAACCCATAGCCACTCCGTCTGTTTGTTCATAGACCACACCTTGGAATGAAAAAATATGGACGTAAGACAAAGCTTGACTAAAGAGGCTATCTCACTTGAGGTTTTGCATCTAATTATTTTGATGGAGTCATTGATGGGAACCTTGGTGAAAAGGGAAACAACATCAAAACTAACTAACAGATCACCTACTTCCAACTTTTTATCCTTGATGAACTCAATGAAATGGGAGGAATCTTTAATGAAGGAACTAGAGGAGCCTATGAGAGGGGAGATCAATTTGGCAAGAAAAGCAATTATAGGTGGGGAAGTTTATGGTATCCATAATAGGCCTAAGTGGGACATTAGCCTTATGTATTTTTGGGACACCATACATACTCGGAAACCAAGTCCAAGGTCTCCAGTTCACCCTCCCTTCCTTTTGCCACTCTTCCATACATTGAAGGCCGTTCCCAAAAATCTCCAATATTCTAGCTAAACGAGGCATCAAGTGTGCATTCAAACATGTCGCCCCCTTCACAACCATATCCCTTCTCTCAAAAACCTGGTTGACCCCTTTCTCAACTTAGGGGTCTACAAGATTGAGTGTTCCTATGGCCTCCCTTACATTGGTGAGACAAGACACTCCTTTAAAACTAGATTCAAAGAATACGGGGCTGACATCAAACATGATCATGTCGCTAAGTCAACTCTAGTTGAGCACTCCCTATTCTTGAAGCACCATACATGCTTAGAGGATTCCTAAATCTTAGCTAAAGAACCCAATTTTTTCAAAAGGAAGCTTCTTGAAGCCATGGAAATTGTCAACCACCCCTCTAATCTCAACCGTGACGAGGGATGGAATATGAGTCTCTCTTGGAATCCTTTACTTACTCTTCTCCAAAGCAAATCACACCCCTTGACATAGAGTTTGGTTGTGCCTCCCCCCTCTTCTTGGTTCTCCTTCCTCCCCTCCTACATTCCTCCTCTAGCATTCTTTTCTTTTCTTGTGGTCCTCCATCAAATTTCATGGCTTGGGTCTTTGCCTCTTGTCTTGTTCTAGTCTTTGTTTACTTCTTCCTTTCCTCGTTTTAACCTCTTTGAACTTGTTTTCTCCATTTTTTCTCTTGCTCTTTATCCATGTCTTCTTATTGATAATATTATATTCATCATATAATATTCATATGCTAATCATATATAATTTATTACATATTATTATTTAATATTACATAATTTTCTATTATATATTGCCCAATATATAATACCATTTATTATTTTTTACAATGCATTAATATTATATTTATATTTTTTTATAGAATATTATTATTAATATTATATAGCACATATATTTATATAATATTAATTTTTAAAATGCATTATAGGTATAATATTTTGATATTTGGTTGTTTTTCTTTTTATGGCTTAGTTCTATTTCCTATAACTCCTTTTTGTTTTTTGTTTCGATTTTATATAATTATTTTTCTCTCGGTTTTATTGTTTTTTCCCTAATTTGTTATAGTCTATTTTTATTATTTCTATTATTATCTTACTTTTTAATTTTTATTTTTGGTTCTTATTGATGTAAGCTTCCTCTTTCTTCTTCTCCTATCCTCCCTATTTATACCTCATCATTCTGCAATTTTAAACCATTCTCTTCTCAATGTTCTTAAAATCCCGATGATGGATCATGTAGTATGATCTAGAACGTTGATATGAAAACTAATAACACAGTCTATCCATAAACAATTGATAAATTATTATGGACTGTGGAAATATCACATCTATAATATTTGAGATGTTGAGTATGAGATAGAATAGCGACAATAATCTTATCTAGTGGTGTGATTTTTATCTTGGCAACTGTGATTTTGTCTAGAGCAAAATTAGGTCTTTGATACCTACAACACCTATTTGCTTGCATATATCTAAAGTAAGGAAACAATGGTGGTGTTAAGGAGCACCAAGAGGCTTTCTATGCAAGGGTTGAAGTTTAGGACTTATGTGTGCCTTAGTCAATCCCTAATACCAAGTTAACAACGAAATTAAAATAGATAGTGTGGTTGGATATTGATGCTGATGTATAGAGAGGTTGTTGTTAACCTACAAAATATTGGAGATAGATGTGCAAATGTGTTGTTCTAGAATATGCTCTCAATGTGATGTATTTCGATGATCAAAATGAGTTGAGGGTGATTCTTTTAAATACAAACTCTAGATACACAATTCAAACTTAATGATGTACACATTAATAAGTAACAATCATGTTTGAGATTGTAAATCCTGAAATACAAAAGATTTGAAATTTGGAAATGGAGAACGAGATCATAACCCTACAAATTTATTCGAGATAAGAATATTTTAAAATGTACATCAAAGCTATTTGAACAAAATGTTAAGAATAAATCTTGGATCAATGAGTGGACCTGAAAAACTTAAAAATAAAATCATACAGTAAAATCAAAGAAGGCAGAGTGAAAATGGGCAAAAAGTTTAAGGCACTTTTTAATTTCAATACCTCAAAGATTCTGCCTAATGCCCAACCTACTATGGGACAAATATAAAGGATCTTCACGAATGGTGGACGACGAAGCTGCTCCCTTCTACAATAATATTTTGCTCATGTATTTCAACTTGGATAAGGCGAGTTGAGTGTTTTTCTCTGAACATTCAATAGAGGTGAGGTAGGAGAGTGAAATGCGCGGATTTTGAGAAAAAATGATGCTGAATTCCCCCAACTTATTGGGATTGTATCGGAACTCTGTGCCTCTCCTGTAAGTCCTTAAATCATTTTAACCATCAATTTTGGCATTCGTTACGGTACGTTACAAATCAATCTTTTTTCACTGCTTAATGCCCATTTCAGTGAGTTCAAATTTTTGTTAACAAATAGTTGAGCCTTAAGTTCAGCACTGTCGGCCTAAAAAAACCCTTATAATTGTTAAAGTTCAAATTGTTGAAGTTGGGATTGTACCGGAACTCTGTGCCTCTCCTGTAAGTCCTTAAATCATTTCAACCATCAATTTTGGCATTCGTTACAGTACGTTACAAATCAATCTTTTTTAACTGCTTAATGCCCGTTTCAGTGAATTCAATTTTTTTCGTTGTTAACAAATAGTTGAGCCTTAAGTTCAGCACTGTCGGCCTAAAAACACCTTTATAATTATCGAAGTTAAGATTGTTGAAGCTGTGTTTTATTTTATTGGGTTAACGTTTTATGTCTCAGAGACTTCAAGCTTCCCCAACACATGATAAAGCAAAGCAGATTCCAAGACAAATTTGTAGAAAAGTTTGAGAAAACGAGACTAAAAAGTCTGCAGAAATTTTAGGCGAAATTAGGAAAACAAGATTCTAAAAAAAGAGCATTTACCCAGTTTTTCTCTGAATCTCGTTTACTTAATCTTAAATGTTATTCTTCATAGACTGTTTAGGAATTGAATTTAAGATATCCTATTTGTATGCTAGGACGCTCTTCTACTGAACTGCACGCTACTTTGAGGTTTGGAGTATTTATTATTCTCCCAGCAACCTCTCAAACCACACTTGTTTGTTTGGGGTTTCTAACTTAGCTTTAATACCATGCTATTTTCCATAGACCATGCAGGACTAAAAATCTAGAACCTTCCATGAGCATGCTAGGCTGCTTTACCACTGGTTTACTCATGTTTTTGTGTTCCTAAGTGTAGATTGTTCTTCGAACATTAGTTCTACGAATGAATGTGCCTTCATGGGACTTAAGCCTTGTTGAAGACTATGATAGTTCTTTATTCTCTCGTAGATATGAGTATGTGGATTTTGGAAGCCTCTTTCTTCACCTTGCCCCTGATTTAAGCTATGTCACTATCTACAAGGCATAGTGAATTTTAGCAGAACTGAAATGGCAAAAGTTGCAAAAGGCTGCACACAATTGGATTTTTTTTGTAAGCATTATTATGCCTTTTTCTTCTGTTGGATGGCTTTTACTAAAACTATACAATAAGATCACAAGGTTGCAGATTTTTATTAGCTGGAAAATTTGTTCTTTATAAACCATACTTGATAGTACATTAGTTATTTTCTTTTTGGTAGCATCTTTGCTATTCATTAGTTCAATGGGGTATGGTTCAGTTGTAAAGTGGAGCAATGGCCATGATTTTTATTATTGATTTTTAGAATCTCGTGCTGGTGAGTTTGAGGGATAAAACACTAAGTTGCACTTATTAGCTGAACTTTTTAAAGAGCATTCTGGACGCACCTTTCTATACGGTATGAAATCTGGTCCAGATGTACTCCAATGTGGTCAGAGTGAATCTACTTTGTTCTGTACATCCAACATGCTGTACGGACGGTTTCAGAGTTTCTTTATTACTATTAACTTCCCAAGTTCTGGTTTTGGTTGTTTGAGAAATTCTTCAATAGAGATACACACTGGTGGACATTGTCTGGTGATCCCAAAGAAATTGCCACAGCCCTGCAAATGGTAAATGCCTAATAGTTTCACCTTTGTGTGCCTGCAGGAGGGTTTGCACTACCCAATTTGGCACATGGTTGAAGCTTGGCTGGACACACTTTTTTGGGTTAATGAGGCCACAATAATACTGACCATGCTAGAGAAGGCTGGGTGTGAGCCCCTGGTGAACTTTGATAGAACAAATATTAGATACCCCTCTGGATGCAAATATAATTCATTGCTTTATTTTCTGGACATTGGCAAATACTCATTCTTATTTTAATAGCTATAAGACCATGGATTCTTTGCTTAAACTCCAACTTCAATACAATCTGATTTGAACCTGGTTCATTTGCACAGTGAAACCTTGTTTTAATCACTAGATCACAGTCCAACATATAGGGGTATTTTTTGCTTGATAGTTCGTTCCCTTGTGCATTAAATAAGAGGTTGGGTGTGAGTGTTCCAAGAAATTTTTTTTACTAGTTGTTAAGTTGCACGACAAAGTTTATGCATCATTAGCCAAAGGATGTTATTCTTTGACAATTTTTTGTCCAGAACCAAAATTCACAGTTTTATTTCTGCAAATTCTGTTAATATTAGGATGGAATATGATTCATGGTATTAAATGCAGTTTCTGGAATACCATGATCATCAAACAGTTTTTTTCTTATTTATTGGTGCCAGGAATTTGAACATCTGTTTTCTGTGGAAAAGTTCAGAAATTTGCAACTATTTTAGATGCATTCCCAAAATTTTGGCTTTCTGTTGTTTCTTGGAGAAACTCATTCTAGGACGTATGATTCAAAACTGAGGGTGATGGTAATGTTTGAAGCCTTTTGCTTTTTGTTAGATAAAGGAGGCTCAATTTAAGGGGCCTCTGCCGAAAACTTTGCAAAATATATAACAGATTTGACGTTGTAGTTCTTTGCAAAATTTGGACTGTGATGGTAATAAAATTTAGCAGCTGGAGTTCTGTTTTCTGTTGTTTAATTCACTTTTGACCCAAAAAACTCTTAGTCCAAAACTAACAGGGACCTTTAGAGACACATAGTGAACTGATATTGACACTCAGACAAACATAAGTAGGCTGGTGAATATTATAGATTGACATAAACAGACTGGTACAACTGGGATATTAGCTATAGCCTATAACTGAAAAGTATATACCAAAGGCATAGCAGTAAGTTCCAGGCTGAATCAGAGCTAATACTTGGCTTGATGCTGCTAAGGACTGCTCCTAAACAGATCCCGCAACACTAAAAGAACCATCAGGGGTAGGAGAGATACCAAGTACTTGAGCAAACTGTATATGTTTACTTTCTATAAACTGAAAGCCTTTTCTTAGTATTAAAACATATTCAAAATATTAATAAGAAAATGTATGCCCCATAAGACTACCAGAGTATGGATGTTGAGAAAACAAAAGATCAATTCCTAGGAATTCTAAAGGGGTACTAAAACAAAGTCAAGCGCTCTTTATGGTTGACAATGGACATGGTTTCCCTTATGCATAATTATAAATTGATATGTTCTTAACTGTATACGGAGCTGTAGTTGACCTGGATATTCCAATGTACAATTCTTCAGCACAGGTTTTATTTACTTATGTGCTGATCCAGTACAATTTGCTAATGAAACCAACAATGTAAGACAGAAAACTGATATCTCATACAGCTATGGCTGCTATCTACATCTTTCATTCAAAATTTGCAATTTGTACCTGTACAAATTTTTGCCTACACTGATTTAATAAATTTAATGGTAACAGCTAACTTATCTTATGCTTGCTTCTGTAAATAGATAACTATGCTTAAAATCAGTTTATTATAGAATTTGAACACTAATCAAGTACTGTGAAGGAAATCAGTATATAAGCAATGAACAGTTGAGCAAGTGAAGAACATAAAACAACATTCAACAGACATGAGATATATCCTGGAGAAAACTGATGTTGAAAACTCTAGCATGGAAATGGGGCTTTGCCTCCTTATATCAACTGGAATTAGCAAGATTGCAAGCTAATTGCTCTCATGGAGCCTCTGAGAACATCGTGGAACCGATTTATATATCTAACATGCTCTCATAAGCTTGCCCAGCTCTGACAATTCTCTTAGAGAGCTTCATGCTCAGCTGGAATGCATATAGTGTTTCCAGAATTCACTCTAGGTGAAGATCTGCTGCTATTCAATTCCCTTGACTGTTATTGACAGGGCCTAATAAACATATATCTGTGTGCATTGGGCCCATAAACCAATGTAAAAGAACCCAACAAACATTACACCTCAATGACCTGAAGGGTAAATGCTCCATCTTCCATTCTGCCCACTTTATTCTATTGTTGTATTGGGACATGCATTAGTTCATGCTAGAATTCATAACTGATGTTTAAGTGACATGTTTATGCTGGTCTTATGTGTTACATTGCAGTTTTGTAGCAATGCCATCTTCAGCCATGACCAAATCTGTCATTGATGCATAGGTGAGAGTTTCAGCCAGGATTTACGCATCTGGTCAGGTCTGAATCCTTCATTGATGCACATGTGATGGATTTGGCTAGGATTACAGAGGTTAACTTCTGGAGGCATGACATTGTCATATGGGATTCATTTTTCATTCTATTTGAAGCGTCGGAAAGCTATGGAAGAGCTCTATCCTTGGTGTGGATTGTATCAGGCTTTGGGAGTAATTCAAGTTTAAAGAGTAGCAAACATAGGCCTTTCTATTGGGAACTTCAAGCTAGATTTTGATATACGAGGAATCAGTTGAGTGTTGCCATGGTTATATGGATCATATTCTGAATAGGACAAGTTTTATTGTTGAATTACTGATTATATGTGCTCCCTGTGATCAAAATTTAAACCACATATGCTACATGGGCACTCATGATAAATTCTACAAGGTTTATTTCTTTTTGTAGTTATGATGAATTAAATGAAATTGGCTGAAATTAGAAAGCATAGACAGGAAGATTAAAAAATGAATGAATTTAGAGATTTTTATAGGAGATTCAGAGGTTGTATAGAACAACAGTTGGAAACATAGAATATTCAGTGGTCTATTCTTCTTTATTCATAACAATACCAGAACTTCACCAATCCTGGCACATATACTTGTCAGTGGTATTTAGTTTGTATGGAGAATCCCTGGAAACACTTCCTACTGCATTTTGAAGTAAACATTCATTAAATCTTACTGCATTATTGGTTTTTGCTTTCCTCTCAGTAAAGCTGAATACATTTGAGACTTTGTTCAAAGTCTTGATGATGAAACCAAAGAACAATGCAAAATAGAGGTATCTAACCTATTGACCAGACATTATTCAGCTAGAATGTTGTGGGTCACTCCCAGTATGGAGATTTTATGGTTTCAGTTCTTTTGATATTGCCACATATGTATCAATCATATGTTTGTGTTCAACTATACAATGTGTCTCTTTGATTAAGTGCTTGGTTGTTACATAAATATTATTTTCTGTATTCCTTCTGTTTGAGTTGTTATGCATGTGGCTGAAAAGACAACATGGCTTATGTACCTTACTTGTGGATTTTGAAATATGTTCAGATTGTGAAAGTTTTTCTGAACACATACATTTGTTTTAGTGTTTCTGGTCAGTCGTTATATTGATTGTTTTTTTAATGCTTTCATCTTCAAACAAGCTATGGCATGCCATTTCCATTTTCATTGTTGAGCATCAAAAAGAACAATCTAATTTTATAGCTATCTAGTTTTACGAACTGTTTTAATAATTCATTGTTGCTGTTGCCACAAATGTATAATTCATCGCCTTTGTATTATTGAATTGCAGGTCTCACACACCATCATTTCTCTCACAAAGTCGAGCATTGACACCATGCATGTTCCTGTCCTATCCCACCTATTACTCTACCTCAGGTTGGGAAATGATGCTTCTGCATATTTTAACAGTATCAAACAGCTCAATAGTAATATTGCTTTAAGAAATAGATATTTGTGGACATTTTTTCTGCTTTCCCTTGCGTTGTTGTCTATCACTCACTTCTTTGCTTAATGAAATGAATATTATATATTGTTACTATCGATGGTCTTTTTATGCGAGGGGACTTTACCCCGTAGGTACACTACTTAGGACTATCAACAATGAGAAGAAGAGTCGGCTTGGGCGCAAACCAAGCCAATAGATCAATCTCCGGATTAGGGCGGGCTCCTTTCCTATAAAGCTTATGACGATTTTGGTGTAAAAGGGGAGAGAAATATTATGAGAAAACAAGTTGCTAAAACTGAAAGACCATAAGCCAAAGGAAAGATCTTTGCATAGCTAGAAAAGAAGCAAATAACACACTATAACATAGTCAATAAGGGCCAGTTGATACTACCAGGGTGAATGTAACAATTCATGCACAACAGCGATGAGTCAGAATTTCTAGAATAACAACCTTATAAGCTGAAGATTATGATATTACTTCTTAGGATAAAGGGTGGAAAACAATTGGTCCAGAGACATAGTCACAGAGGTCCTCTAGTTCTAAATACATGAAAAGAGAAGCTAATGCATCAGGCCGAAAAATAGCTCGGCTGCAAAAGAACAGTGTGCTTCTGGTTATAATGATTTTACAATATATAGAGGAAGAATGATGACTCATCACCCGCCAAAATGTATTTGCCCATAGGATCTTGAAAGGAATTAATGAGGATGCACACAATCTCTAAAAAGATTGTGTTCTCATCAATTCGTGTGTTGCAAACGATCACTCTGCAGATTTGGGGCGCCATAGGTAAACTTTACATCACTTAGGAATAATGGCAGCAATCTTCAGTAGGCAGGGTGATTAATCCGGTAGGTCAAGTTCAGCTGATTTTGTCATTGTTATTAGTATTCCAAGTAGGCGATGATGTAAAATGCAATTTCACAGCGTCAACGAATCCCTTCCGTTACTTGTTTCTTTTAGCTAGTAGTGGGACCCATAGACTTATCTTGCTTTGTAGGCCCTGCAAGCTGTTGGATGAGATGGGCGAGTCGGTGAATTGAACAGCTTGTGTGGAAGCTTGAAATTGATCCCCAAGGTTGCTTTAAGAATGCCTGTGGCGATGCCATGTAGCTTGTCGTACCATTTACCTTTTTTTATAGACTTACGTGGGCCGCTTTAGTTCTTTCGCCGATTTCCCCTTCGATGAGTTGGACCAATAGCGTGATCCTGATACCTTCCTTCTGCCTTCAATTGTTACAAGTCCCGCGAACTGTTGGATAAGATCTTTGAGCTAATTGATCAGATGGTGTTGGAGGTAGCACAGAGCCAGAACTGAATAACTTAGGTGCCCACAAAATAGCACACTATTTATAATTGGAGAAAAGAACATTACAATTACAAAATAGAAAGCAAACGAAGGCCAAGCATAATTAAACCATTAGCCGCTTCTAGCATAGCTTATACAAAGTAAGGCTGAAATACATATCATCTGTCTGTAGTGGAAATCCCACTATAGTTACCAAGCAACATCTCATGTTGCATTAGTGTGCAATAAAATGGGACTTTGCTGACTTATTGTAACCTCCTCCCATAGTATGTCTCATAAATTTGCTCTTGCAGTGACATGACTTTAATGGAACACCATATTGTTTTTCTTCTTAATCACGCACGCTTCTTGAATAGTAACACATTTACAAAATTGTGAATTTTAGAAGAAAATGGAAATTCCCATTTTTTCATTCTAGACTAAAGATGCTTGTTAAATTCTAACCATACCATCCTGCAATGAACAGGGGTGCAAAGGCGACGTTTTACTAGCCCAAAGGCTAACTTTTGGGACTCAATTAAATCTGGGTAAGAACAAACATCTCAGAAATTAAAAGAGATATTTTCTAGATACTTTTCATCATTATTCTTTTGCCATATAGATCTAAGTCTGGGAGTATGTATTTGCAGTCAAACAACTGTTGTACCAACCACTTTAACTACATTAGCTAATAGATGTCATGGACTAGTATGAGAAGATTTCATGGACTTAATTTAATCATATTTATCCTAGCATCACCTTACAAATTACTATTAAAGATGTTTTGACTGTTTTTGAATATATAGTCCATAGACAAGGAACAGAATGAAGCTGATCATTACTGGCATTTACTGTAAAGTACCCTACTATGAATGACTGAAATTTTTGCCTTTAACTCAATAATGAAATACCAAAATGCCAAATCACATCAACAAACATGTAAACACTTGTAAACCCAAACACCATACATTATTATTGACTTTCATGCACATGAAGACAAGTAGTTATTGGCTGTTCTGTATTACAGTGACGGTCTGATTTATATCAGACTTTATTACATCAAGAAAATGAACATCAAATGCCTTCAAACCCTAGAATATCAATACACAGGGAATGACTTTTGGGACAATATATGACTGTTACAACCTTGTATGATGACAAACAAATATCTGATATCACTGTATAACTGGCTGCTACAGGTGCTGATAACACTGTTATAACCCAGAAAATCAAAATATCACAAAAACCATCAAAAGATCTCCTTCACATGCAAACAATGGGCTTCTAGATGAAGCGATTGGCTTGTAGTTCCACATAATGATGTCAACTTGTCTTCAAATTCCCAATATCTTCATGGAATCAAACCATAAAACCCTGTAATTGAATTTCCAGCTAGCTGTCATAAACTCAGACCATACAAAAGATGCCAAAAATCATATAAATCACTCTTAGAATCAAATCGGCTACCTTGGCAAATCTCCTCAATGACCAAGGGTTTCAAATGATATGCAAATTCACTCCAAACATCACAAATTCAACCTGCAATTCAAGCACAAATGATGAAATCTGAATGATATCATCTCACAAAAGGATATGGGGCCATCACCATATCAATCAAGGGGTTATCACCTTGATAATTGACTGAAAAATGCAATTTCCAGCAATAAAACATAAAGTAGAAAAGCTTACCAGATGATCAATAGTTGCAAATTGAGATTGGAAGGCTCTATTTATCCTTCTCAAGGCTGGATGTCCCTCTCCTTTGGCAAATTTGAAAGCATTTTGGAATCCACCAATAGAAATCCTTCCTTTTGATCATTTTTAAATGTATTGCATCAATAGAGCAAACATTTAAAATCAATCTTGATTTTATTAAATGCATTTCATCTTCAAAAACCCATCCTTTGGATAGGATCGATCCCTTATGACAATTTGAATTTCTTTATCTTGGGCGGCAGCTGGATAAGGCATTGTTTTAGCATTTAAAATCATCATTTTGCATTTAAAAACACCTTCTCCTTCATGGCTGGCCGAACATCATGGCTGGGCGAATATCATAGCTTGAGCGTTTGGCATTTAAAATCAATATTTTTGCATTTAAAATCCTCCATACACCTTGCTCGCCGTTTCCTTTCAGCCGTTGGCACTTTTGTCAAAGCAAACACACCTCTAAACATGAATCAATCCTCCTTAGAGGCCGTTGGGTCTTCAATCAATGAAAATATGCTTTGTTTGAAGTCGTTGGCTCTATTTCTTTGTAACCTCCAATCGATGGCACATGATCCAATAATTTAGCTCCCACCGTGTACATTTTTACCCTTAGCCGTTTTAGCTTGGACCTATCTCCATTGGGCGAATATTCTTTAGGTGTTAGAAATAGATATAGGAAAATGTAATTAAAGATTTCATTTCCCTTGTCCACATGGCATGAGTTGATCCACTAGAGAAATAATGAAAATACAATTTTGAATATTGCATTTCCCAATTGTCCCAATCTCTATCCACTAGAGGAACTCTGATAATTTGGCCAAATAAACAATATCTCCTAGCAATACTTAGCCAAAACCAATAAAAACACTAGTTGAGCCAACATTACGGTTCTCCATGTTTTAGAAATAAGCTCAAACTGAAAATCATTCTCTTACCAATCATTTTAGCCTACGGGAATGGTGAATAGGCCAAACATCACCTCCAGATGAGATCACTCCAGAAATGGGGACATGACATTTACTTTGATAGAGTTCATATTTATGTTTAGGATATAATATATACATGGAGAAGTAATTTTTTCTTCTTGGCATAACTGTAGAAAGTTTGTCTCGTTTAAATTAGTTAAAAGTTAAAAGAAGTATTCAAGATAGCATTTTTGTTTTTGGTGCATCATCTAAGGTGCAGGTAGTCTTATGGCGTTAAGTATTGTTCTCATAAGAAATTAGGAACTATACTCAGTTTGTTTCTTGCAAGCATTATACTGTTGTATTTGGTATGCAGTATAAATGAATCATAGTTCTATCAAATGTGTAGACTGGTTGTCACTAAGAGCTTAAAGGGGTTTTTCAGAACTGGCAAAAAGCCAACAAAGTATTGATATAGAGCATAGGAGAATGTCATAGAAGGTGGTTGTTTTACTAGGTCCTTAAAAATAACAATTTGGTATTTTATCTTCGCTTACCTCATATTCAAAAGCCATGTAACAATGGATTGTTGCCAGTTTCAGAACTAAAACAAATGACGAGAGACATCTAATTTAATTGAATATCACATCTATGGTTTTGAATTATTTGTGTGAACTCTATTATCTAAAAAGTCTTTTTTTGTAGTATGTATAGTTTAGTTTATGTTATTCCAAAATTAGATTGTGGCAAGGTTAATGAACATTTATTTGGTTTAACCATCGGATTTGTTGATCTCCTATCTCCTCTGAGATTGTGTACTTGTGTGCATAAATAGATATATATATCATAGTTACAAGACCTGGACTTGTCAAGCTGACTTTTGACTCAGAGTTGGACTTAGCACTCAAGTTTGGCCAAGACTTGGCAAATTGAAAAAAGCATGTAACATTTGGAGTGTATGTGCTCAAATATATTCCAATTGCGCTCGCATTTTGAAGTGTTGCATGGTTGGCTCAAGACACGAATTGCAATCCTCATAAGATTTGGCACCTTAGCACCAAAACTTTCCTACCATTCATCTGAAATGAAAAAAACAAAAAGAACTTAATCTCATTGTTAAACTTCAAGTTTCAACATTAATGTAAAAAAAAAAAGAAGTTTTTAAGCTTAAAGTATGCCCGTAATAGACTTTTACTTGGCTGCAATATCGTCTGAGTTGCCTTACAGATATCTCGTGCAACGAGGTCCCCATGTGCAAGTCTTTAGATCTCAATCTTAGAGACAATCCTTGCTCCAATTTGAGGGTTAGGTTCCATTCGCTCTATGATTGTGTAGAGCCCACTCAAAACCTCCTCGTTTGCCATGAAATTTGGGTAGAATTAGAACATTGGATTCAAGAAATAAGTAGCTACATGTAAGGGCCTGTGAAATTGATGGTGTCATTGTCTATAAGTGATGTCCCATATGGGATGATATTTTATCCTCAACGCCACCATAGATGGATCTAATGGCCTCCTTGGCCCTAACCATGCCCTCATATGCATAGCCCGGTGCAGGCTTCTCCCTATCAACAACTCAGAGGACAACTAAAGGCTCTGTGAACTGCAAAAGAAGAGAACATAAAAATTATAAACAAATAAAAGTATTATAATTGATAAACTAGTAAAATGAACAAAAATAGAATAGAAATATGAACTTACATCTATGATCTCCTTTGTTGGAAGCCAAAAGTTGTGCTCATTGAAAACCCAGTTAACCACATCAACCCCTCCATTGGTCTTAGCATATGAAGATATAGATCACTTCTTGTTAACAAACATGCACCTCAAGGCAGCCTTTGACTAAAGCAAAGATTGCAACATGGTAAAGTTTGTTGCAAAGTGGGTTATTCCAAGATGAACCAATTCCTTCTTGTTTGTGTATTTCCTCATTAGGGTGAGGACCTAGCATGGTTGTATATGTATTTGCAAATGTTTTTACCATGCTCCACACATGCTTTGATCCGTGTGATTTTGCCAAGATCCTCCAAGATGAGGTCAAGGCAATGAGTAACATAAGAAGTCCAGAATAATGATGGGTGCCTATGCATGAAAAGTCTATTTGCAACAACATAATTTGCTGCATTATCTATAACAATTTGCACAAAGTTCTTCTCACACACCTCGGTCACGACCTCCTCCAAAACCTCACAAAGGAATTCAACATTTTTTTGTCTTTCTTAAAGCATCAATGGATTTCAGGAAAATTGTCCCACTCGAGGAAGAAACACAAGGAAATTTGAAATGATGTTAATCACTAAAGTAGAAGTTTGAAATCTTAATCACTAAATCAATGGATTTTAGGAAGTAGGTGGTACTTGAGGAAGGAACAAGGAAATTCAACAATGTCCCGTTCCTCCTATTTGCCGAACCATTGGTCATGATTGTGTAACCTTATTGCTTGTTCCTCCATTTTGGCCTTCACATTAGCCACCTTTTGAGTCAAAATAGAACCCTTTATCTCCTCATCATAGGGGGTATTGAACCCTGCCCCATAAACAGTAATGGCATCTACCATATTTTGCCAATAAGGAAACCTATAACAAAGAAAATAAACAAAATAAATATTATAAACATTTGAGTTTAACTTTTAATTCTACAAAGTTACAGACCCCTAAATGTAAAAATTCAAAAGACAAAGAAATCAAATAACATACTTTAAACAAAAATAATAATTAATTACATGGCTGTGTGAAATGGAATGGAACAATAGAATTAAAAGTCTCTGATTGCACTCTTTGTTGCATCATGCTTGTCTCTATTCCAACCCTTGCTCTCAAGTGATGGTTGGGAATGTGGAGTACTGTGTGGTACAATAGATGAATATAATCTAGATCCATGAACTATAGGCCTAACACTGCCACTACCACTAGTGGTCAAAGATCTAGGAAATGGAGGCTGAAGAATCCAAGAACAAGACTCTCCACGAATGGCGACCATCTCTTCTCTTTGCCTCTTTTTTAGTTCCTTTTGTTGGTCAAAGGTCTCTAATTGACTTTGTACCTCACACATAACATCAAGAGGCGCATTTGGGCACAAAGTAACATCTTAGCATGGCATTTGTGTGAAGTGATATTTCAATCGATTAATACCTCTCCCACTAATTTTCGCTGAGCAATGTTTGCAAACCAACTCCCCTTTCTTTGCCCCTAGGATGACATGTTTCCAACAAGGGTTCTTTTTAATTGGGTCCAACATTAGAACGATTTATAAATTTGAAGTAGGCTATAATAACAAGTAAACGGAAAATAAATTAACATCTAGGGTTTCTAGATAAACTAAGATAAAAAAATTAAAAAAAAGAAAACAGTTAGGGTTTATAGCTAAAAAATATATAAAATAGCTAAGGTTTGTTCCATGAATCTAAAATGTAAAAAATTAAACAAATGTAGAACACAAGCGAAATTAAAAAAAATTAAAAATAGGAAAATGCCTTTTCAAATTAGTTTCAACTTTACGGTGGGCTGCTCTGAATCAATAGTGGGCTCTTCCAAATGCACTAGAGGCTCTTTTAGATGCATCGAGGGCCGATAGAAACTTGCTCAAGTTGCATTCAATCAACATTTGCTGCTCAAGTTGTCTGCAGGTTTTTGCTTCAATGACATGTGATTTTATCTCCAATACTCCTTTTTTCTCCTCCTTTTGCTTGCAAATGAAATGAATGTGTTTTTAGAGCCTTAGAGATCATTTTAGAGTATTAGGTTTTATTGATTTATTTATTTTTTTCTTTGGCTTTACTTTTTGGATTTTTGTGGATGACTTAGTTGGTTAAGTTTCAAGGATAGGACTTGCCATCACCAGGGACAAAACACTGGTGCAATCAGAAAACCGTCTTCATGATAGAGAAGTGACAGCAACCTTTCTATCCGACATTATTCATATTTTTGGTGATTCGGAATTCTCATTGCATACGTAATCTCCAGCTGGTAGAGAGACATGAGGGGGCAACTTTCCATTTGGTGTGTGAGAGAATTTCTCCCATTGTTATTAGGGTTATGAATTGGTACTCTTAATCCAAATCTGAATCTTATTTTGATCTTCCCTGTGTGAAGTGCGTCTTCAGTTGTTGTGAAAGAACACTTTTCTCATATGCTTGAGATAGTATCTTGTTAATCCTACAAGTGTATCCCATCCCATGTGGTGATATTGTTTGTGATGATTATCTTATCAGTTTGTTTGATAATGTAATTTGCCAGCATGCCTGTTGATTTATTGGACTCCCTATAGCAATGCTGTATGGAGTAATTATCAAGCTTGTTCATTATTGGCCACATTTGCTCTAATATGTTTCTTAGCTTCCAACTGGGGGTGTTCCTGCCTTGAATGGCATTTACCATGATCATTGAATCACCTTCTATCTGAATATCAGTTGTATTTTTACTTTCATACACCTAACAATAATGCCTACAATTCGGCTTCATCATTTGTTTCAAGAGACAACTTTTTGGAGGCCACAACAACTTTTCCATGTTCATCCCGAATTGTACATCCAGCTCCAGAGACACTTGTGATGCCTCGAGAAGAACCATCAAAATTCATTTTAAGTCTACCACTTGGGGGAGGGTGCCACTTGATTTTTGCCCTATTGACCTTGTTCTTGTGGTTGATTCTGTAGACCCCTTGAACGGTATATATATATTGTAGTAATGCTTTGTCTTTACCACATAGTCACGATTGTTGGATCTTCAATATTTCTATTATTAATGTTATTATTATTATTATTATAATATTTTGAATCATATATATGTGTTTAATATATCCCCTTGTGGGGTGACCTTCAACTTAGATGCCATGATCGGGGGGTTATCTCTTCTATCAAATTCACCTAGGACTTGCACTTGGCCTCATTTGTTGAGGTACGGTACACACAGAATTGGATGTGGTAGTTTATTGGATTCAACATTCATCATTTTTAAGCATGTGGCATGTCTCCTAGGGATTTGAACACGGTTCTCCATTATGAAAGCTTTCCCATTTGGCATTTCACACACACATGCATGCACATGCACACACGTGCGTAATTATCATCATTATTTGTTTTCATTTATTTATATCTTACTAATTATACCCAATCCCTATATATTCATTATGGAGTAATTAGAATTATCTTCTTGTTCATTGGGGGCATAGTTGGTAGACTCTAACTTGGCAAAAACTCAACATACTCAAAATTTGTGACTTGGCAAAAACACAACTTAAAAAATTGCTTAAATTTCTTTAAAAACACATTTTTTTTGCAAAATTCAATGACAAAATGTATCCAATGAGTCCATAAATGACTACAAAAGTGTTTTCTATTAGATTTGATTCATTTGAATACAAATTGACTACAAAATCGCATTATCATGCGGAATCCTGATACAATAGTTCGCTGGCAATGATTATGAATTTATGATGATTGCCTTTGAAAATCATCATCATAATTCATAAATTGCATATTACAACATATTACATCTTTCTTTTTGGGCACCCTAATCTAGTGAAAATCCTAGGGATTTGAACACGGTTCTCCATTATGAAAGCTTTCTCAATTGGCATTTCACACACACATGCATGCACATGTGCACACATGCGTAATTATCATTATTATTTGTTTTCATTTATTTATATTTTCCTAATTATACCCAATCCCTATATATTCATTATGGAGTAATTAGAATTATCTTTTTGTTCATTGGGGGCATAGTTGGTAGACTCTAACTTGGCAAAAACTCGACAAACCAAAACTTGTGACTCGGCAAAAACTCGACAACTTAAAAAATTGCTTAAATTTCTTTAAAAATACTTTTTTTTTGCAAAATTCAATGACAAATGTATCCAATGAGTCCATAAATGACTACAAAAGTGTTTTCTATTAGATTTGATTCATTTGAATACAAATTGACTACAAAATCACATTATCATGCGAAATTTTGATACAATAGTTCGCTAGCAACTATTATGAATTTGTGATGATTGCCTTTGAAAATCATCATCATAATTCATAAATTGCATATTACAACATTTTACATCTTCCTTTTTGGGCACCCTAATCTAGTGAAAAATTGGGGAGAGCTTCTAATCTTTCCACTCAACTGCGGCTCTTCGCTCAACATTGAAGGTTGTGCTTGTGGCTCTGCCTCCACCTCCATCCTTTGGTTAGATGGCAATGAATCCTCTTCTACCTCATCAATGTCATCCAATGACAATCTAGTAGCTCCTGCTTTTGCTGTTGCCACATCCTCCATTGCCTGCCTCTCAAAATCAAGAATCTCGTTTGCAGTAAACAATGGGGTCTCCTCATCCCACCTTGTCCAATCCCTTTAAGGATCAATGTCATCCAAATCAATGACCTCTGATTTGTCCTCTACCTTTCTTGTGCAAAGCCGAAGGTTGTATTGTACAAAGACAAGGTCATTGAGGCGTTTTTGAGTTAATTTTTTCTGCTTCTTCGTGTGAATGGACTCAAACAAATTCCAGTTGCGTTCACAGCAAGAAGCACTACAAGGTTGACACAAAATGCAGAGAGCTAATCTTTGAAGATTTGGGGTATTTGCACCCCAATCTCCCCACCAAGAACCTAGAAAATAGGATATTCAAGAGTTAGTAAGCAAACCATATTTTATCAATAGTTGTAAATTTGAAATTTGTAACTTGTAAGATGCATGTAAAGACTCCAATTCTTGTTACTTGATGACTGAGTGGTTCTTTCTCAGATAGCTAGTGATGAAGAAAAGAGCTCCCCCCTAGTAGTCTTGTAATTGTGCAATTTTTGAACAATGAAGTTTCTCACCACAATCTCGGGTGTCATCCTCTCAATGCATGTCATGAGGTCCTCCATAACCTCTCCATTAGGATTTGCGAAGCTATCCGAATAGAAAAAATAGGGGTTGAGGAAGTACCCAATTGCATGAATGGGTTGGTGGATTTGATTGTTCCACCTCCGATCAATGATCTCCCAAATGTGATCAAATTTGAGTCTGTCCCCCTTGTACTAGTTTCGGATGGACTCTTTGGCCCTATCCATGGCCTCATAAATGTACCTTATCGGGTTTTGATCTCCATCTACCAGGCGCACAAATACAAACAAATTAAAGTTACAAATTTATAATGGAACTAAATACTTTTAAAGTTTTAAAATAAAAAGATTCAATTTGAATTTTAAATCAAAGTTTTGAGGTTACCTTGATGATCTCTGTAGCTCTCTGTGCAAAGAGATTATTAAAGACTAAGCTTGCAATTCTCTCTCCTTCTGGTTTCTTTGCATATGACGAGTCTAGCCATGCTTGACTCACAAACATTTGTTTCAAAGAAGTCAACAAACCAATAATGCTTTGCAACGTTAGGAAGATCGTAGTAAACCTTGTAACACCCGATCACACCAGCTCTTTCCCTTTGCTGTGATCTCTCATCAAACTAATAACCCAAGGGTGATTATAAATAAATTTTGTTTTGTTTCTTGTATCTTCTACAACCGGTCTCACCTAATCAAGTTTGCCAATGTCCTTCAAAAGAAGGTCAAGGCAATGTGTTGCACAAGGGGTCCAAAAGAGTGATGGATGCCTCTCCTGGAGCAATCTTCCAACTGCCACATACATTGCTGCATTGTCAGTTATAATTTGCACTACATTCTCTATGCCCACCTCTAAGACAACTTCCTCCAACATTAGACTAAAAGTTTTTGCATTTTTTACTTTGTTAGAGGCATTAACTGACTTCAAAAAAATTATCTCACCATTTGAAGCTACCAAAAAGTTGATAAGGGTGCGGTTCTTTCCATTCGTCCACCCATCTGAAAGAATAGTGCAGTCATACTTTCGTCATTGCTTCTTTTGTTCCTCCACAACTAACTTTGCATCTTCATCTGCATCCATGAGCAACTTCCCACTTAAGTCTTTTTGAGAGGGTGCCTTGTAGCCTTTTTCTGCAACTGTCAACGCAATTGCCAAATTCTCCCAGTACAGGCTCTATGCCATATTGAAGGGAAGGTTGTTGAAATACCAAAAATTGGCACATGCCTTATCTGCTTCTCGATGCACCTCCTTGTTCCACCCTGTAGCTTCCAATGACGGTTGTGCTCTAGGTATGTTTTTGGGTACAAAAAATTGTGGTGTCTGTGTAGGCACTCTACTCGAAGTAGATGAGGTGGATGCCAATGTGCTTTGTATGTGTGGACCACGAATAGAGCCCACTATGCCTTTAAATGTCGTATCTTCATCCATTTCTGCTTGCAATTGAGGACCATGAGCACCAACTATGGAAGCTGCTATGGCTGCTCTTGTCTTCTCCCTCTGTAGTTTTTTCTCTTCCATCAATGCAAGGTGTGCATTCATCTCTCATTTTATCTCTTCTGTGGTCTTCTCACAAGGCTTGGCATCACGATGAGTAATGCCTACAAGATGGTATTTAAGGCAATTGATGCCTCCATGATATAGGTTTTGACATCTTGTGGAGATGATTGTTGCAGGTGTCAGTCCTTGTATGACATATTTCCAAGAGGGGTCTCTTGCTTTAGGGGGATGAGTTGTAGTAACTAGTATTGACTGGATTGAGCCTGAGCCTAAGCCTGATGCACAGTGGGAGCCTAAACCAGAGGCCAATGGTTATCTATCTGCCATTGTATTTAACCTACAAGTACAAAGTACAACATATTTAATTTTTAAATACAAAAAAATTAGCATAAATTCACACATAAATTACTATAAATTAACATAAATTTAGCATAAATTAGTATAAATCAACATAAATTAGTATAAAGGAGCATAAATTAATATAAATCAACATAAATTCAGTATAACCTAGTGATTTTATTTCAAAAAAAAGTATAAATCAGCAAAATAATTCATTTATAGAAAAAGATAGTGATTTCATAAAAAAATTAGTATAAATGAACCAAAAATTGCTCATAAATCTAATTTTTTGCAAATAAAATTGTAAATACTACTAAATAGTATGAAATTATGAATTGTTTACAATCTACATGTTGGATTTTAGCATCTAAAATGAATTTAAATGCTTGGAAAAAAAAGAAAGAAGAAAATTACTAACCTGCCCTTGAATTTCTTCGAATCTGCTCTTCAAATTCGCCTAAAAGTCCTTGCAATTAGCTCAAATGTATGAAAGAATATTGTGTGAGGAAATGTGAGGGGCGTGTTTGCTTTGATAGGCCAAAAAAGTGTGGATTTGGAGTGTTTTTCCTGTGTCCTAGGCGTGTCCCACGTCCCAGCCGCATCTGCCAAGTTTTTATCATGGATTCGGCGAGTCTTTAGTGAAAACTTGCCAAAAACTCGGCGAGTAATTCACTAGGCTGAAAAAGTGGCGAGTACTCTTCGAGTTTGCCATCTATGATTGGGGGGTTTAGGTATGTAATGGAAGGTATAAGTAGACAAATATACTCTTGGGCACTGCTAATCATAACCTTTTCAATCAAGCTTTCATTCTTAGAACTAAATATAAATAGCCCAGCTATTTTGTTTCTCCGTTATGGTTATGCATTCTTGACAGAGAGAGGGAATGGATGAGGAGAGGGGCCTGCATCTTGTCTAACTTGACATCAACCTAGATTAAATTTGAGGCCGTCTTTTGGACTTTCTTCAGTTACTTAGTTTCTAAATTACATTGTCTGGTGATGTAGCAGTGACATCACCTTGTGTCTTGACTTGGAAAAATTAAAAGTCCCGGAGGCAAATGATATGCTATCAATATGGATTTCCCATGAATTCTTCATGGTCAGAATGGAAATACTTCTATAGCTGAGTCCATGTAGTATCAATCAAAGTAGTTGTTGAAACCATAGTTGAAAAACTCGGACTCGGCAATTACTCAGCAGACCCAAAATTTTTAAAAACTCGGGGAAAAACTCGGCAATAACTCGACAAATTTATTGAACATTTAAAAATGCATATTTTTAAAAAAATATTCTTAAAAACACACATTTCTGAAATTGTAGAATGCATTACTGATTTCCTTCATATATAAATCAAAATTAAGAGTTTCATACATATCATAGACCAAAAAAAGAGTTCAACCTTCGAATACATATGAAATTCCAGTTTCATTATCACTAGAAAATATAAATCATAAATTTCTTCTACGACTAAAGCTCAAAAGAGTTTTCTTTCTCTGTGTGGGTGGTGTGGAAGTGGATGGTATAGCTGTGGTATCCTCAACAGGAGCTTCATCTATAGGATCATGCGGTACATATGAGGAACCCGCCCTTGATGGCACATCATCATCTGATTCTATCTCTGAATCCTCATATGCTGCCACGTTCGCTTGCCATTTAGATGTATCCCTCTCCAAAGCAGCTATATCATCATCAACACACAATGGATCAACATCAACATACTCAACAATCCAATCTGAATATGGATCAATGTCGTCAAGGTCCAACGCATGATGTGATTCCTGCCCTTCTACCTTCTTCTCATGTAACCTGTAATGTCCCCTCCTAGTAAGCCAAAATTTTCACAACCTTGCACAATTTCAACTTACAAAAAGGAAACATTAGTATTCCAAATTTTTCTCTTTCATATCATAATTAACATAGATCCATATTCTTTCCATATTTATCCTAGAATTTATAATTCCATAATCACATAATTCATATTCATAATTATTTTATATTCACTTTCATATTCATATTCATATTCATGATCAAAGGCCTTATGCTCTATCCTTGAGAAGATCATGTGTCGCCCTGTCATTAATCCATCTCTAACTCCATAGGCATGGTTCATTAAGGAGACACTAACCATCCCATACGTAGGCCCAAAGGCTTCACTCCCACACAGAGTTCTTCACCATTTGGCTTGATGGAACTTCATGTCCACACAACATTCTTCATCCCACCAAGAGTCACCTCACGTTGGTCACATTTAACATTGATGAGCTCATCATTACCATAGGCCCAAGGACTTCACACCCACACAGTGTTCTTCGTCTCTTGGCTCAAGGGACTTCACACCCACACAGTGTTCTTCATCCACTTGAGGGTTACCTAGGTCCAAAATACATTCTCCTAACTTACCCATACACCTAGGATAACGGGACGATTAATGGCAAGGCTAATCCTTCTCTTGGATATAGCACAATCCTATGATTTCTAAGTCCTTGTGGACATTCTCATATGATGTTTGATCATTTTGGCCTCATATCTTAATTGGCTCATCATATATTCATATGATCACATTTCGTTATCATTATTGATCATGTTCATGACAACATCATTCATATTATGATCATTCTACACTTAGGCACATTATGACTGTTCTAACATTCTATGCATATGATGATTGTTCTATATTAGACATTTACATACATGATTATTCTATATTAGACATTTATATGATGAACACTTAACATTCGATACTTACACCATGATGATCATACTATCTTTCTTTTACATTTTGTCATTACCTTGTAGACATTAAATATTAAACATTCTACATTATCTTCTAACAATCTACTGATTCTTAAACATTATGCTTATGATGATACTATTTCAGTTTATGAATTATATTCATGACCCATTTCTTTATTTGAATAATGCATATTATGTTCATGAGCACATTCGAATTCATAAAGCTTAGTATTCAGATTTTCATGCAACGACTCATATACATATTCAATTCTACCATTCAGATTCATATAACAATGACAGCTATCTAATTCTTAATAATTCACATACCTTTGAATAATCGGCAGGCTGCTGGGTAGAATCGTATATGTGATGGCTTTGAGAATAAGCTATAGGAATCGATCTCTTAATTACAAAGATGATTCGCAGCTGTGTAATTCTCAGATGTAAGTTCTTCCCTTTTGCTGATGGCTGATATGCAGATATCTTCTTTGATCCTTTCTTCTTTTCCTCCGTCCCTTATAAAGACAACAATCGGGTGTGTTTTTCCCAACGGGTGTTATTTTTAGTTATTCGCACCCTTTCATAGTTGTTAACAAATCATCATCGGTTTGTGGTAATCGGCGCTCCTTATATTTTATTTAGTTTATCTTGTCTTTTATTCCATGAGTTTGAAAAGTGACGTAGCTTATAGAGGAATGGAGAAAATACTTGAAAGCTGAGGGAATCGCATAATTTCAAGTGAGTTCATATCATAAAACCAAAAGCACATTGTTTTGATTTGAAGTTATCTATGTTGTGTTGGCTAATGGGAGACAAAATCTGACAACCCATTTCAGTCAGCAACTTATATATTTGAATATTGATAATAAGCAGCTGCGTTGGTTTCTTTTTCTAGTATTTAGAATACTAGAGGAATAGTGGGATGTGGGTCCCAAATCCCACTAAGAGCTAGAGCTTCATATAAAATTACATCAGCTTGTATTTATAATAGTTGTGGTGATCTTTGTTTTATTGATATCAATAGTGGCATGAGGAAGAAGGTGTTCTCTGGAGGATATCAATCCTTAATTTATGATATATAATAATATATATAATATTTAATATTTGTATTTATAATCATATATTATTATTATATAACATATGTATTATATTGTTATTTATTACTAGTATTTATTTATATTATATAATATTTAACATACATAATATTATTTAAATTGATAATATCATATATTTTGTTATACTATATATTATATTATAATTATTTATAACATTATTTAATATTATTATAAAACTCTATCATTAAACATCACGTTTTCAAGAAAGTAACTTTACCGTCGACATCACGATGTTTAAATCTTTAATTTAAACAATGCCTTAATATCGGAACATGACATAACCGAAGGTTGTACCGCACATAGACAAGGTCATTCAAGCACTTTTGAGTCAACCTATTGTGCTTCTTTGTGTGAATGGCCTCAAAAACACTCCAGTTGCGCTCACAACCGGATGCACTACAGGGCTGGGATAAAATCCGGATGGCTAGCTTTTGAAGATTAGGTGTTGTGGCACCATAATCTTCCCACCATAAATCTACAAGGATAACATTTTTAACTTTGTAAGGATTTTAGTAAACTTAAAAATTAAAATAAATAGTAAATTAAAAGTAAACATATGTTTTTTACCTGGTTGCAGAGTGGATCTCCTACGAATGCAATCTCTTGAAGAAAATAAAGGCCCCTCCGCCCTCTTATAGCTCTTTAACTCATCGAGTACGAGGTCTCAAAGGTTATCATCAAAGGCCAACCTCTCAATACATGTGTTTAGGCCAATCATAACCTCTGCATCTGCTCTAAATGAAGAGAAGAAAAACTTGGGGTTCAAATAGTAACCAGCAGCATGAATATGTTGGAGTTGTCGGTTCCACCTCCGATCAATAATGCGCCATATGGGTTCATATTTTGTTTTATTCAACCCGTACAAATGCTAAACTGCTTCTTTGGCCTTATCCATGGCCTCATATAGATACCCCCTGGGCTTTTGATCCCCATCCACCAATCGTAGAACTCTAACCAACGTTTCTGACACCTAAATCAAAAGTGGATGAAAATGAAATTAGAGAATTATACTAATTGAAATTCAACCAATAAAAATATAAATTTTTTACAAAATCAACAAATTTTAACATTAGCAAATAAAAAAATAAATAAAAATTAGTTTTTGAAAACTTACCTTGATGATCTCCTCCATGACTTTGGCAATGCCATCATCAAAAATTGTCTTCACGACCCTTTGCTTCCGGCTTCCTAGAATAAGGACTCTCCAACCACCTTTCGCTCACAAACATGCGCCTAAGATTGGGCAATGTTGTTGCTATGCTTTGCAAGGTAAGGAAATTAGTGGCAAAGCGTGTGACTCTTGATCGCATAAGCTTCTTGCCATCAGTGTTTTCTCTCATAAGATTTAGGACCCATGTGTGGTTTTAGATGTATTTTGTGATATTTCTTGCCTCTTCAACCACATTCTTCACGCAGCTTAGTTTTCCAATGTCCTCAAGAAGGAGGTCAATATAGTGGGCAGCACAAGGGCTCCAAAACAATGTTGGATGCCTCGCCTCTAGAAGTCTACCGGCTGCCACATATGCAGCTGCATTGTCAGTCACTATTTGGATGACATTTTCCACTCCCACCTCCATCACCACCTCATCCAATATGTTGCACAAGGTTTTTTTATTTCGTTGGAGGCATCAATTGACTTTAAAAAGACTAGCTGCCCTGTTGAAGCCACTAAAAAATTGATGAGAGTCCTGTTCTTGGCATCTGTCCATCCGTCAGATATAATAGTGCAGCCTTTTCTTTCCCAAACTTTCCTTTGATCCTCTACTAGTAGATGTGTGTGTTGGACCTCCTCCTGCAATAATGGCATGACGACTTGGGGCCTTGAACCCCTTACTTGCCATAGTCAATGCAGTGACCAAGTGCTCCCAATAAGGACTTGAAGCGACATTAAAGGGAATATTGTTGTAGTACCAAAATCGTGCACATGCCAACTTCGCCTCATGAGGCACCTCTCTATTCCATGCAGTACCTTCCAATGAAGGTTGCGCACTAGGAGTGTTCCGAGGAACAAAAAAGCTAGCAATCCCTTTGCTTGATCCTCTTATCCGTGGCCCAATGGAAGGCGAAGAAGAGCCCCCTATACCTCCACGATTTGACCCTGTAGAACTAATACCTAGGTTTGGGGCTGCCATTGCCTTTGCTGTTCTCTTTTTAGCTTCTTTCTTTTGCTCATATGCCATAAGGAGGGTTTTTGCCTCCCTCTCAACCTCTTGAGTAGCTACTGTGCATCTCGTAACATCTCGGCAAGGGACATTTAAGTCGATTTATGCCTCTGGCCATAAGTTTAGTGCAATGGTTACAAATAACCTTTTCTCAATTTGGACCTGGTGTCCCATGTTTCCAGCAAGGGTCCCTAGGTTTGCCACCAGTTCTTTTACTTCCAGTTCCACTTGCAGAAGCCATATTCTATTTAGAAAAATGAAGGTGAAACCTGTCAAAAGAGAGGCAACAAAAAAAATTCAATTAAAAATTTAAATTCACATGCTTAGGTAAATTTTCACATATCCTTGTAGACATTCCTTGTAGACAAAATAGGTGATTTGTGAGTAAATTCAGTCATCTTATATACGAGGTTTAATTCTGATTTGAATTCAGAAAACTTCAGATTATTGATGAACTATAAAATGCAACTTTGTTTAATAAATTAATAGTTTATAAGTTTATTGTTTTACATTAAAAACTTCATATTGTTTTAAACTTTTATATTAATTATTAAATAATAAAAACTTCATACTGTTTTAATTTTTAAACTTTTATATTAAAAACTTCACATTAAAAAATGGCGTTTTGACATTTGTTACTCATATATCTGTCAAAAACTATTAGCTGCAGTTTACTTGTGTAATTTACTAATTTTTTTCTATTTTTAATTTTATTTTCCTTGTAATTTTTTCTTTTATTATGATTGTCCTATGGCTACCTAGACCAGCACCATTTTTCAATCACGTCTGGATCGAGTTGACTGTTGCAAAACGTGTTTTTTTGCAGTTTGAAGTTTAAAGCTTTAAACTAGGGTTTCAAGACTTTCAACTTTCGAGTTTTCAAGGTAATGGTGGACTTACTAGTTACCAGAGACTCCACGAAATCGGCAGAAATGGTTGCAGACTCCACGAACTCGGCGCTAGGGTTTCTGTTTTGTGGTTTCCGACTTTTCGTCCAACTTCCCAATTCGCGAAATAAACGAAATGAAGTTTGGGGGTTCTTTTTTTTATGACTGCGTTGGGTGAGTCATTCGGCATCGGGCGAGTCAGGCGTGTTTTTGCGAAAAATCGCGAGTTTTACCTGAAAATCGCGGCGAGTAAAACATATAACTCGGTTGTGAGTTATTTACCAGAAAAGTTGCAGCAGTTTTTTGCGCTCGAGGACTCACGAGTCTAGCGAGTTATTCGCGAGTTCAACTATGGTTGAAACACTCAATGAAATGGATATTTGCATGGCCATTGTTTAAAATTCTAACTATGCACACAAACCCACTTAAATCCCATTAAATACAAAATAATGGTAACAAACTTCACACCCTTAACTTACCAACTCGTGGAATAGAGTTAGATTGCATTGGCTTGTCTAGCTACATTGAAGCTTTTTCTTCTTGGGCTGTAAGATTATTTATAAATCTACACATATTTTCTTCTTGAAGACGAATGGTCTTTGCTGCATTTCTTTGTTTGAAAAGAAGAAAAATATCAACTATGGCTTAGGAAATTTATGGTTTAGTACTCACCTTCTGGCACCAACTTCCTGGCAGTTTGCTGAAGAACAATCCAACCCCAGTTATGGATCCTCTTTTAGATCTTCCAGAGGAGAAGCAGGAGGAGGAAACTGAGCCTGAAGAAATTGTATTGATTGAAAAGGAACAACCAGATGGAACAACTGTAAAGATTTTATTTGCATCTGGTGGCGATGTTGATGTGCATGATCTACAGAAATTATGTGACAAGGTACTCTTGCTGATTCAATTCAATACAAAAGATTGTCTTCCTTCTAGTAATTTAGATGGTTGTGCT
Source organism: Cunninghamia lanceolata (assembly GCA_027924645.1). NCBI lineage: Eukaryota > Viridiplantae > Streptophyta > Pinopsida > Cupressales > Cupressaceae > Cunninghamia > Cunninghamia lanceolata. Next base: position 3,356,421 of record BSBN01000556.1, on the reverse strand, counting down.
TATTGCATTTTCAGTGTTAAAGTAGTAGGTAATCAATTCAGATTTTGAGCTCAATTGTCTGTATCTTTTATTCTTTTTGTTGTTTCTTATGCTGTTGTTGCTCATACACAGTGTGTTGTACTGTTTTACTTTACGTGACAAGCTCTCAGAAATTTTTGAAGTTCACATAGAATGCAGAAGAATGAAACTTAACATAGCACTCAGAGGTGCAATGCCAAAGGAAAGAAATCTGGAGGAGAATAAATTATATCAGGGTGATTTTTTGCTAGAAGGTTAATATGTTTGGATTATATTAACTTGGGGCAAAAGCCCTGCAAAACACATCACTGAGTAAATTTATAAAATTTCACTGAATCTTGTTACTGTTAAAATAATCAGTCTGATAACATACACTAATTTTTCTTTTAGCTAGAATTTATCAGAGTAAAATAACGACTGATCGATAGATAGACCTGGATTGTGTTCAAGGAGCCAAAGACAGAAAAATGGCTCATAGCAGAAGTAACTAACATATGGGATGCCAAATAGATAGCAAAAGGAACTAGACAAAGTGCATACTGAGAGAAAATAGTAACTAGGACCAGAGATATTAGCCCAATGTACCGGCAAAGCATGGGCGGTTACAACTGTATTTTAGTTTCCATGATAGGGAAGGTAACACATTGCATTGAGTAAATGCTCCATCAATTCCACAATCCTTTCCATGATGATAATTATACGCAGAAAATTCTTGAAGCAAGGTTTGAGGAACCTCTTCAATGATGGGGATGGCATAGGGTTCCTAGAATCCTATGTCTTGAGCTCCATATGCATGGACCAAGAACTTTCCTGTGTGGCCATTGTCTCAACTCTCCATATTTATGAGCATGTAATTGACCCTTTAGAGCTCTCTTAGCCCGTGGACATTGAATAGTCTCATGTCCTCGGATCATTTTCTCAGCTTATTCTTACAAATTGTCCCAGCTCTTGTGACTTATCTTTAGGGACTTGGGTACTGTTCCCAATACTCACAGTTAACAAGTGACTGTGTCAAGCTGAGACTTAAAGAGCTCTTCTGAAAAGAATCCGATTTGGAAATTGCAGTTGAATCATGTGCCAACCACAATAAACAAATGAAACCTGGACCCATGTTTTTGTGTCTGTAATGTCAGGGTGCAGGACATAATTTATGGATTGTTGAAAGTTCTAGAACTTTTTAGAAGGCATTCCATGAACTTTCATCAAGTCACATAAAAAAATATTAAACAAATGAATCCAATTTTACCTTGTCAGACATGTATTAAGAGGGTGTAGAGTCTGTAAACTATCTTGCTCTATGTTTGTTCCAATGCAAGTGGATGGTCCCTTAGTGCATTGTCCAAGCCAAGTTTGCTTCTTAATCTCTTCGATTGGAGAGTGTATTTAAGCTCATCTTCCAGTTCCATTGACTTAGATTCATGGGTGATCTTGCCTTAGGATGAGAGAGATCCTTGTATTTAGCCCTTTGTTCTTCGGACATGGTTGCTTCCTTGACTCTGCATGGATGACATCAATGTTGCTATTCAAAGACTAGTCTGGTTCTCCAGTCTATTGGCATTTTCGTGAATCAGCTTCCTCCTTTCAAGTAATTTTTAAATGCCCCTACTTGTCCCCTTTCAAATAAGAGGGCGAATAAAGATTTTAGGAAGGACATACATAAACAATATATTGACGATACTTGGATCTCTCTCACACAACCACCCAACGAGTCAACACTAAGTTAGTTGACTATGCAGATCATTTCCTTCATATTGTTCATGGTATTATTCAGTCCATTGGTCTCATGGCCTCATGATTCTGCTTGGGCGGCTGAGGGTAATCTCTCATCATTTGTGGATTGAGACTGACCACTACATTGCCAGAGAGGATAGAATCTATCTCATTTGCATTCTTAAGGAGGTGGAGATGGAGGGACACTTTATTTTTAAATGATCTATCTACTGCAAGATTCAAGGGAGATATTTTTGCTTGAACAGAGATTTAGGAGGACTGCTTGCTACCTTCTTGTGCTATCTTGATAAGAGGTGCTTAGGCCTTTACCTTCTGGAAGTGGTCACCTTTAGGCATCAACCTTTGAAGGGAACTCTAAGGACTGCTAGGTTAATTGCCTCATTTGTCCAACCTTTTCCAACAGTTGGTGGTGTTAAATGTCCTTTAAATGCTTTAATTGCCTACATGCACGGTGATAGATTGGCAAGACCACACCTTCTGCCAAAAGTAGTTATTGGGGTATCTACTTCCTCTGACATGCTGGTCATGGTGGATTGGATTCTTTCCTCGGCATAGATGATCTGCTGCTTCTCACCTGCATTCTAGAAGATCTAGTCAAATGTGTATTACTAGAGTCCTCTCTACAGCTAGAGGACCACTGACCACGAATGTTAGGAGAATCACTGAGAGATGTTCTTTGTGCACCTAAGATCACCTAGCCCAGGTCATTCTTTTGTGGACATTGTTGGATCTTGTGTTTTCTATTTCATGGAATTGATGGAGATGTTGGTCCTTTATTTTAATACAGATTAGAACCAGCCTTTGTCCCTTGTCCGGGTTTTCATTAGTTTTAACTTCTTTGTGGGTGATGGGTCTTGCTCACTTATGGTTATATGTAATGTTTGGAATACATGATATTATCATTATTGGGTTTTTAAAGTTTTACTCATTTTGGGTCTACTCACCAGAGTTGGCTTGAATTATTCTTTAAGTTCTTGTCTTGTAGTTGTTGTTAGGGTTGGAGCTCTTTTTGGCTCCCACATGGAATTGTTATTGGTTGTACTTTTGTGTCCCATTGACCTTCTTTGATCACTCATGGACATTAATATAATTTCTTTCTTTCTTGTATAAAACACTAAAATGCAGCTAATTTTACTTTGGGAAAGTTGGCAGAATAAATCCATTGTTTTTAAACAAAGCCAAATGTAATCTTGTATAATATTTTGAGGTTTGAAGTTTGCTTGTTACCATATGCTAATTTTTCAAACTTGCTGATTTTTCCATATAATAATGGGTTCATGTGTGGTATACAATCGTGATGAACCTACTTTAATATATTTATCTTCAAAAAACTTGTCCTTGTAGAAGAAGAAATCTTAACTTTAGTAGCTTGACTTTAGCTAGTAATATCCCCATCTTTCAGCATAGAAAAGGTTGCAAGTTTGTAACTACAGTCTAGAAATAGAAATAAACATGAAAAATGGGCAGGTAGGAATTGCAAAACAACAGATCTACAATGCTTAACAATCTGGATCCTTGAAACTGAATAAAAATTGCCACCATACTCGTGTTCTTAAATTTTGCCATAATTATGTCAATGCACATTGCTAAGCTTTATTCATGTGTTTCAAGTAATCTCTCATGTCACTTATCTAACTTTATGACTTTTATTTAGTTTAGGGGTTTTTATTCTTCATTTAGCTTGTATTCCAAGTATGACTATTGTGTTTGCAGTTACAAATGTTCCATTTAAATATCAATCTCTATTTCTATATTAATAGCGACTTTCAAGACTTAAAATATTACAACCATTATAACACAAACTTCCATTATCCTAATTTATTGACTTTTGCAATCATTCCAATCCTTCAGTCATCCATACATGTTGAAGATGTTAGTACTGAGTTCTATTGCAAGAGTTCTTTTTCTGGGTGCTTATCCTTTTTAAGGACTGGCTAAATGAGTGTTTTATGATTAGAGACATAAGATGATAAGATGATTTTTACCGTCCTCTATCCCAAAATGGTCTGTAGGACCTATCACAGTGCGTACTTGTTTACAAGATTATTTCTATGGGTGTTAATTTTTAAAATAAATTCCCCAAGCCTGCTTTGATTGTCTTACTTGAAGACATCCAAGTACAATGAAGTGTTTGAATATCTTGATGTTCACCTAAAATGCAATTTTTTTTTCTTTTCTTTGGTGGGCTTGTTAAATTTCGAAATAGATAAAACTGGTATTTCAAGAACTCTTTAACCTTTTTTATAGCAAGTCAGTTTTAAATTTTCTGATCTTTTATAAAATATAAAGAATTGATATATGGCCAAAGTACCTACTTGCACATGGGTACTTGTTAAATTGCATATAAATCTTGTATTTTGTTTGCTGCTACAAAAATTCCGCTTGTAATCTTGATATCATTAGATAAGATCTAGTGTCATTTCCTCTTCCTTTTTTATAATAATAACAATAGTTGCTCCATACTTTGGACTTTAATTAGTTTTGATCTGTAGCCATGTGATCACAATTTTACATCTAAATTGTGTACCTATGATGTGTTGTCAATGCTCTGGGTGGGATTAGGGCAGGTAGGTTGGCCAAGGAGACCCCCTACAAAAGTAGCAGCAGCGTTGAAAAACAGCTACATGGTGGCCTCCTTGCATTTGCTTACACAACCATCAAATCCAGGTGCTTAGATATTTGTTCTCTTTAATATATACATTTTCTACACGTGGCAACTGCCATATTGATTAATGCACATGGATATAAAAAATTTCTATATAATGCTTATCTTGGTTGTACTTTACCTGTTTCTATTGGTTGTTGATATTCAATTAATTATGTAGACAAAGATAAGCACCTAACTAAGTTCTCATCTAACAGATGGTGAGGAACAGCGGGAACTAATAGGCATGGCTCGTGCTACTTCAGATCATGTATTCAATGCTACAATTTGGGATGTTTTAATAGATCCTCACTATCAGGTAAACATTATTAATCAACTTTCTAAGCTAGAAGAAACTGGTTACACTAGAAGCGATGTTCAATGTATCTTGATCTATTGAAGAGCAAAGAAAGTTACTAGGATCATTTTTATAGAAAATATGATCCCATTTAAAGGACAGTTCCCATGCGCTCAAAGCACATGTACATTGGCATGCTTTGCTATATCTTATCGTTTTGTCTTTTGTCAATTAGATCTTATCATTTTGGCTTGTCAATTATTTGTGTAGTAACTTAATATCTAGCAACCAAAGAAGAATGTTGTCACTGTGTAAATGTGATTAATGAAAGACCAGGGGCATATGACATTGAAGCTATGCACTTGCGCTTCCCTCCAAACACCATTAGGGAAGAAAATGGACCATCCCAAATCTTCAATAAGACTTCCATTCTTATGGCTAGCCCAATTTTTCATGACTACTACCTTATAACTAACAGTGATTTGCTTGTGGTTTGCAACTTTTTGTAATGATTCTTTAGGCTTACAATGATTCCTTCTACTAGCTTTGAGCTCTTATACTAATCATTATAGTAGAAATTGAATTCAGGCCAAACTAGCTTATGCCAAAATAGGAAAGGTATCCCTTATCCCTAGCTGGATTTTTCTTTTACCCTTCTAACTCCTTAGTACAAACATACTCATGATAAAACATGTATTAACTATGTATTTAATCATGCACAAATTCATTCATTATTCCATGCATGCATGCATGTATGAGGTCTTATATTACTAGGTTGGATAACATCTTTACCATAGTCATAAGACTCAGACTTAGCATGAACTTGGTGATGATTGAAAGCTTGCCATTATATTCAAGAAAAAATGACAATACAAGCCCCAATCAAAATAGTGAGTGCAGAGGGATCACGCCCCAAGATCAAAATTCACATTAGCCACAAAACCAGAGAAAGCATCATCATTGAGGCCCAAAGGTCAAAGTCTCAAAATAACCATATTACAGAATTACATCAAACTAACCAGAAAAAGTGTCACCAAGGCAAAGCCAACTCTAAAAGCATAGGCAGCACATAGCAAATTTAGGGCACCGCGCCACAAGGCCCATAGGAGGAGATGGAGGATCACCAAGATTCCCAGCCAACCTGATAACATTGGTTGGGTCTATAGAATCAGGTAAGGGCTCCAATTCACTCTACACCTCATTTTCTTCATTTTTCTTTCTTCCCTATGCTGCTGCTATTGTGAGGGCATGGCTGAGAGTTGATTTAACAACGATCAACCACATATCCAACTCAAAGTACATTGACACAATAGGAAGCACAATGTGAGTGCACAATCAACCTTGAATCCATTTATTTTGCAACAAACACCACACATCAACTAAGACCCCCTCAAAATTCAACAAAATTGCAGATTGAAAGACAACACACATTGACCAAGTTGGGCCTTCTTCAAGTCACAATCTTACTTCACGTCAAATCCCTACCTTGACTCTTTAATCCACTAACTAGTGTTTCTTTTTGGACTATACCCCTCTTCTATAACTCTCCCAAAAGTTCCCTACTACTTCCCTTGCCCAGAAAATCCCCTTCTCTTGCTTGCATTCTTGTTTATATCTACAAGAATCCATATGTGATGGTGTAGTGGAATTCAATTCACCATTTGAAGTTTGAACATTACAGAAGTAGTTGTAACTAGGTGCAAACCTGGTTGCATAATGTCCCCTTTTGCTTTGTTTTGCATTGCTTGCCATCTTGTAATGGCCGCCCTAGTTTTTTCAAAATAATGTCAGCTGAAATCCAAAACACATACAATCTCCGAAACACTTTTTGATCACCGAGATCTTGAGGTGGGCAAGGTGAGAGCATACGGTGTTTGAATCACACTTCTACTCAATCTGCTATGGTATTGAATGCAATGCAAATGTTTACGTACACACTAGGCATCCATAACGACTACATGCCTCGCTTACTCAGCAGAGTGTGTAATGTGCAACACAAGCATGCATTAGACAGCGTAGCTGACCACTTCTACACTTCTTTAGTAGAGTGCATGACAGTCAGAGTGAGTATGCAAGGTACTGGCATGATGCAAGTCTCGATTCAGACCAAAATGGTCGATAGTTCCAGACTTGGCCAATTATGAAATGCTATAGGGGTTGGCGGTAAACAACCAACCTTACAAAATGAAGCATGCGTTAACATTCACCGGCGGTACTACCATCTGGGTTACAAACATAGATTTATTGCAACTAAAATACATAGCATTTGTTAGAAGGCTGCAATATAAAGATATATTCTGATTTTAGTCTGATAAATACTGCTGTAGCATATGCAAACAAGCTGAAATTGCATGAAATCTGAAGCAAACTATGTCTACTCAACCCAAACTGAAAGTACAATGAGATATACCCATCAAAGAATTCATTGGACATGAACTGGAGGTCTGATATAAGTCTGTGAATGCTGATACTAACTGTTGCAGGTCTGATATCCGATTTGCAGCACTGTAAACACTACTCCAACACCACCCAAAACATTCAAAACACCATATTCTGCAACTTCTCCACCTACAAACTGCCATAGACACCTTCTACATCCCAGGGCGCCTCGATTCCATGTGATTTGACCAGCAAAAGAGGGGCGATTCACCTCAGCAAACCCTCACGTCCCATCTCCAGGTGGTACGACCCTGTACCAGCAATATGGCCAGCTAGAACCCCTCAAAATCTCATAGCAAAATTTGCAAATCCACTCCTAATCTTGATGCCAAGGTATTAAAAGATTTACCAATACAAATTTAGGGCATTTCGAACAATAATACTCGCCCAACAATCAATTTGGTATGACAGTCCTTGGATTGTATGGTACGGCCCAACAAGAGGAACTCTTCACAAACTCCAACAGAAAAATCAGTAACTTCAAACCAAATCCAAACCAAAATGAACAATAAACTTCACACCAAAAAACCTATCATCTAAATCAGAAAACATCAAATTCCATTTCAACTTCCTAGCAGGTAAACTCCATTGAAGCTCTATGTGATTTCAAAGGTAAAAGCACCCAATAGTCTAGCTAGGGTTGATCTTTCACAACCGAAACTAGAGAAGGAATGAGGGTTTCAAACCCATAGGACAAGCATAGAGGCTCCCATAAGAAATTTCATATCACAAATGCGTAAACCTTGAAATGAAGTCTCGAACCCCTTAAATAGACTTCCTCCATGTGAGCACTCCAAATAAACAATTAAAATATTATTTTTTCCCTCAAGGGTGAACGCCTCATTAGAAGTGAACTTGATGAAGCCTAGCGCTCCACAAGGAGGGGGGGGGGGGTAAAAACACACATTTTAAAAACAAAAGTTGACTAGGAAACATAAAGTCTTTTTAACCTTTAGACAACTTAAGAAATATTTTAAAAAGCGACTTTCCCTTTAATCCACTAATTTAGCCTTTGGGAAACACTAGGAACAAGGCTAACTATTGCCAAGTCAATTACTGACGGAAAGGGGACATTACAATCCCCCCCAAAGTTGCTTGCCCTCAAGCAACTGCAACTCTGGATGCTACAAGATCTGCTCACTCTCCCAAGTAGCATCCTCCAAAGGTAAGTTCTTCCATTCGATCAAGTATTCATTAATGGTCCTCTTCCTTACAGTTCGTTCTTTGAACTCCAAAACTCTATCTGGAATCAACACAAGATTACCCTCCTCATCCAATGGAGGCAACTCTGAAGAAGCTACCACATTGTGTCGAAGCGCCTTCTTGAGGTGTGACACATGAAAAACATTGTGGACTTTGCTGTCCACTGGAAGTTCTAGCTCATAAGCCACTTCTCCAACTCTTCTCTTGACTTTGAAAGGTCCATAAAAGCGTGGCTTCAACTTCTTAGACCCACTCTTCTTGAGAGTGGACTGACGGTAAGGTTGCAACCTCAAATAAACCATGTCTCCCACCTCAAAGGTGTGCTCCACACAGTCCTGATTTGCATAAAGTTTCTTCTGGTTTTGTGCATGTTGGAGGTTGTCTTTCAAAGCCTTCACGATATCTTGACTTTGCTGCAACAAATCTTTGGCCTGGGGCACTCTACAATCATCAAAAATCAAATTAGTGAAGCTAGGCGCTTCATAACCATAAAAGCCATGAATGGTTACATCTTAATTGACATGTGATAGGAAGAGTTGTAGCAATACTCCCCCAAATGAAGCCACCGAACCCAAGCCATTTGCTGCTCTGAAACATAGTTTCTCAAATAACCCTCCACCCACTTGTATACAACCTCTGTCTGCCCATCAATTTGTGGGTGATAACTAGTGCTGGGAGTGAGCTTAGTCCCACTCAAACGAAACAATTTCTGCCAAAACAAACCTAGGAACTTGTTGTCCCTATCACTTACAATGTTCCGTGGCAACACATGCAATCTGAACACTTCCTTAAAGAACAACTCAGCCACTTGGGCTGCTCTAAAATCTGAACTAATTGCAAAGAAGTGAGCAAACTTAGTCAAATGGTCCACTACAACGTAAATACAATCTCTCCCTTGTACCTTGGGCAAACCGGTGATGAAATCCATTGAGATGCTCTCCCATTTTTGATTGGGAATGGGTAATGGTTGCAGCAGACCGGCAAGTTATGTGTTCATTTTTGTTCTGTTGGCACACAGAACACTCTCGAACATGATCCATGACGTCATTTTTTAGCTGCTTCCATGAGAATCTCTCACGAATTTGTCTTGTAGAAACCTTGGTGACCAGCCAAAGGTTCATCATGAAATGACCTCAAAATCTTCTCAACTCTGGAATTAGCCACCAAAAGTATGTTCCCTTTGTAAGAAATCAACCCATTGATCACCTTATACTTTTCCTCACGAGTGGCACCATCAATGATGCTTGAAGTGAAGCGATCTTTGGCATATTCTGCCAATATTTGATCCTTACAATCTATTGTAATTTCAACAGTGGAGGAGAGGTGCGGCCTTCTAGAAAGTGCATCAGCAACAATGTTCTTTTTCCCCTTCATGTAGACAATGTCGAAATCGTAAGCTTGAAGCTTACTCACCCAACATTGTTGCCTTTCACTGAGATCCTTCTGGTTGAGGAAGTACTTGAGACTATTATTATCAGTTTTTACAATGAACTTTCCTCCAACCAAGTATTGACGAAATTTGGTTAATGCATGCATGATAGCAAGCATATCCTTGTCATAGATAGAGTAGTTCTTCTCACCCCCACACATATTTCTAGTCTCAAAGGCGATTGGGTGCTTATTTTGAATGAGGACAACACTAATGCCTTCTCCTGACGCATCACACTCAAGCTCAAACGGTTTGGTGAAGACTGGAATGGCACAAACAAGACAGTTGCTTATGATCACTTTGAACTCTTCAAAAGATTTCTGCGCTGAATCTGTTCATATGAATGTCCCCTTCTTTGTGAGATTAGTAAAGGGAGCGGCTAATTGCGAAAATCCCTTCACAAAGCGCCTATAGAAACTGCATAACCCGAAGAAACCCTTCAAATGTGTGAGGTTTCTTGGTGGTGGCCAATCAAGGATAGCACAGAACTTCTCTTGATCCACTCTGACTCCATGTGCACTGATCACATGATCAAGATACAAAATCTTAGTCATCCCAAACTCGCACTTGGATTCCTTGGCAAACATAAATTTTGCCCCAAGAATCCCCAAAACTTCATCTAAATGGCACATGTGCTCCTCCCATGTTTTGCTGTAAATGAGAATGTCATCAAAAAACACCAAGAGGAACTTTCGGAGCTGCTCACTGAAGATTTGATTTATACATGATTGGAATGTAGCAGGAGCGTTGGTTAGGTCAAAGGGCATAACCAAGAACTCAAAATGCCCAAAATGGCATTTGAAAGCGGTTTTCTCTATGTCCTCTCGCATGCGGATTTGATGATACCCTGATCTTAAGTCTATTTTGGAGAAATAGACTGCTCCATGCAGCTCATCAATGAGCTCATCTATCCTCGGTATTGGAGACCGATTTTTGATAGTCCTCTTGTTAAGCTCACGGTAATGTATGCACAAGCGCATAGTACTGTCCTTCACTAACACAACCGAAGATGCAAAAGGGCTCTTGCTAGGCCGAATGAACCCCATGTTGAGAAGTTCTTTGATGGCCTTCTCAATCTCATCCTTGAAGTGTTTCGGGTGTCTGTAGGTAGTGGTAATAACAGGTTTGGCTCCCTCCATCTCAATCACATGCCTGTTGATGTGTTTTCCTTGCACATACAACACATAATAAAATACTGATGTACTCTATCCTCTCTTGAACAAAATCCCTCAAATGCTAAGCTGAGTGATCAAATGAGTAGACTCCAAGGTTCTCCATTAGTTACTTTTGATTTTGCGATTTGGGATAGCTTAGTAGTAGGATGAGAATTGTTGTTTAACACAAAGGGACTTACACAAATGTTCAACAATGGGAAACTTGTTTCTCTTGGACAACAGTGAACATGACTTCTTTGAAAGGTCTAATTTGTTAACTTAGGATATAGCAATGAAAGCTCTTGAATCTAATCCTAACGAGATTTTAAAGAAAATGCAAAAGAAATGGGTTTAGAAAAATCTAATCTAAATGCAAGCAATCACCACTAATTCATTGGAATCTCAACCACGCTTTGCTTCGCCATAAGGAAACAACTACACAAAGGCGATGCAATCTTTTAAGGGAAAAAATAAGATTTTCAGATTACTTATGCGCATAACTCCTCACAAACATGAAGGTAAATGATCATAAAGTAATTGAAGTTAAGCTCAGACAAAGTTCAGACTAACCATGCACTACAATCTGCCATCGACAAATTATAAATGGTATGAACTTTGGAGACTCAAACATGAATCAGTAGCAACAACTTCCATGAAACATCAAAACTAAATTGCTGAAAATGAACTAAACTAATCTTATTCTATGAGTGAACACTTAGAAACCATGCATTCATTCGAAATAACACAAAATCACCATGAAGAATTCAGCCATGAGTTTCTATTTATTTCAGTAGAGTCTTGAGCAACAATTTCTTGGAGCATTCCCCTTTTTCAAATGAGAGCAAAATGAGGCTTATATAGCCCTCAAAATACAACGAATGGCCCAGATTAAATCTAGGAATCAAAGGCCCCTATTGCGCCACACAGGCAAGTGGTTACAAAATTTACTAATATTAGACATTGCATTTATGATGCACCCACTAAGTGGAGTGCCCTCTTTTATGACCTTCCTGTTTTGTGACAAATTCCACAAATCTTGATATGACGTGTAACCTCTTCCATGGGGACACTTGGCAGTGTTTGAATGGTGCATTCCACAACTTGCAGCTCCTCTGCGCATTTGACAACTGTCATCTCCCATCCAGCCATGGATGCTTGAAATATGCCCATGAAAGTGGAAAGAGTGGAAACATCATCCAATAGCCCTTTGGAAACAACCTGTGTATGCTGAAAATACCTTGTATGCATTTTATTTTTCAGCAAGTACTCATCAATTTCTCCGTTAGAGTCAACTATCTTGTTTATAGAAACAAGTATTTTGCCTTGAATTTCTCGAAGTGCTTCTTTTGTTCGAGTGTTGTCACTCTCAATCTTCCCAAGAATCTGCTCTCTTATGCCTAGAATGCAATACCAAGAAGGAAAAGTATATGCTGAACCATGATCAATCACTCCATCTATCAAGGTGGCATTCGGAGTATATATCAGCCTTTTCAACTGAGGCATCACCTCCTCTCTTATAACTTTGAATTCTGCACAAGACACCAGAACATTTTGAACTCTATCAAATAGTGAAGAAGCCTCCTTGTATAACTTCACAATTTCATCAATGAATCTGTCAGCTTTGATCCTGAAATCTGCTGCCCAATCCTGCAACACCTGAGATGAAGATCTCATTCCCTCCAAGTGTGCTATAGATTCCTGCGAAAGCAAGGCAGGTGGTGCAATCATCTCCTCTGCTTGATTGACTGGCCTCATCAACTGCTGAATATAATGTTGAAATGCTAGGCTATCCCTTTCCAATTGGATCCTATGTTCTTGTTCCTTAATCTTTTTCTGATAATTGCAACTGAATCTTCTAATTCTTCTATCTCTTGTTCCATTGTGGCTGGTCCCAAATCAACAATACTAATATCATATCCACCTGGAACACCATCACCTGCCTCTACATTGATTTTTGGGACAACAATATGTACTTGCCTTGACCCAAAGCTGTCTCTCATGATTTTTGAAAACTTAGTAACTTCCTGCTTTCCTTTGTCCGGTTTGGCTCTGCTCAGCAAGTCCTCCAAACTCAGGATGGGCTCTCTTTCAACAATAGACTTCTCTTTGACCCGATCCCTTAGCCACTTTGGTAAGTTAGACAAATCTTCCTGATTTTCCTCTTGGACTCTCTTATGTTGAACAGTAGGAAGAGCTTCTTCATCAAACTCATATAACTCTTTGTCATTTTGATTTTCAGCCTGTACCTCTATCATGACTACTTCTTGTTCCTTAGATGGGTTTGACGAAACTTCATCAATCTGATTACCTTGTTTGATGCCTTCATTAGTTTGTATTTCCAAAGCCACCTGCTCATTAGGCCCTGCTTCATCTTCCTCAATATCTATTATATTATTATCCTCTTGCCTTGAAGAAGTGTTGGCTGCCTTTTGATCATTGTTTTTCAATTTCTTACTTGGCTGAATATCCTCCTGTGAATCAGCACCTGCACTTTCTGAATCACTAGAATCACTTGAGTCACTACTTGACTCACTACTTGAAGTATCCTTGGACTGATGCACATTAACTCCTCCCATCAAATTGTATGTAAGCTGAACATTTTTCCCCTGAAGCCTTCGGATTTGGAAGTCCACATATTTTCTTGTATGTGTTACAATGGGTATCATTAAGTCATCATTACGTGTGACCTCTTGTTCTGACCAATTGATGGTAAAAGGCTTGTTCTTTTTTTGATCATATAAGCTCTGTGACAATCTTTTGCGATCTTCCTCAAGTTGATCTGGAATGTTAATTACTCCTGTTGCCCCAGCCAAGTCCAAAGATAATCTGTAGCAACTTTTCCTCCTTATCTCCATATCATCGCGTGCATCTTCCCAATGATCTTCGAGCTGTGGTCTGTGCTCGTATTTACTCCCAAATTTTTGCCTGACTGCATTGAATGGATCGAAATTACTACATGCATCATTGTGGCGCACCAAGTTGTAAGCTTGTAGCTCTATCTCTAAATTTTCAGTTGCCTGCAATGACATACAAGTTTCCAGCTTCCCAATGCTTATTGGAAACTTTGTTGTAGTCTTCTTTCTCTTTCTTTGGATCTTGTCGAATACAACCAGTTGTCTTGTCACTTCTAACAACACCATTCTGTCTGTAGGATATCTTGGCAACCTGTAAGGCAATGATGAATAGCCCTCAACATGGATGTATGTGAATCTTGGAAATTGAATAAACCACTTTCTGTACTTTGCTACAAAATTCATAGCCTCCTTCGACAATCTCTTGCATGTGTTGCCTTGCAATAATCTGATAATGTGCATGGAAAAGGTATCATTAAATCTCCTGTAATGAGATATAGCTTGTAGGTGCAGCTGAGGGTAACAATCATAAACTTTTAATTGTCCATCTCCATTTCCAACTCTCCCTTTGCAATTCAGTCTTGGATATCTCTCGTTTCTGGCGAGCATATATATAACATATGAGCTCATATAAAATGTTTTTGTCTCCTGCAGACTCTTCAATTGATTATCAATATTGTTGCTGATCATTTCAGCCCAGTCTATCATCCTCTTTCCACTTATGATTTCTTCGATGAAGAAGAACATCCAGGACTCGAAATTTGCTGATTGTGGGCAGCCCATGACGCGATTCAGAAATACAACCATATAATTGATTTCCTAATGGAAATCAGATTTGTGAAGTTTCTTGGGTACTTTGCTCACATGCGGCCTTGGTTGCACTAACCAGTTATTGTTTATCACTTCGATGCACTTTTCAGGTCCAGCCGGATAAAGTTGCAGAGCAGACTCCTTGGTACAGAAAGTAGTAGTCTTGTGCGAGGGAATGTCAAAAACCTCTGCAATCACCTCTTTCCTCAGATGAGCTAGTACTTTGCCCTCTCTGGTCATAATGCATCTCTTTTCTTGATTATAATGCTTGGCGCACTCCAACATCAACTCTGGACTTAGCATTGTCAGCGGGAAACGAGCAGCTTGAACAATTCCGTTTTTTAACATTCCCCTGATCAAATCCGAAGGATTGGGTTTGTATAAATTTTGGTGGATCTCCTCCATGTTTGTTCTCCCCAGATTGGTGTCGCCGAGATTTCGCCATTTTGATGTGATCTTCGTTTCTGGCCACGTTCCCTTCATATCGCTCCTCATCATCCCCTGCCTGTCCTTCGGATTCATTTCTCACCTGCACAAATATCATGAATCAGCACATTGAAATAATGCTTTAAAAGATGCAAAAGGACAAAATCCCACCACCTAACATATGTGGGATTAAAATATGCAATTTAGAATTACCTTGTCCTTTCACAAAGGAAGTTACTAATGTGAATTTCGGAAGAAAATTTGACTTGTTTTTCAACAAATCCTTTTTGAATTCACCATTCCTTGTATTGCCATGATCTGCTTATTAAAATAAGTAGAATTGTAAAACTGAAATAAATGAATGTGTCATGAATATCAGTATCATCAGTTGTAAAGCCATTTCCATTAATATTTAAACAACATCATTCCTTACCCTGGCGAATTTATCCAATTATCTCAACTTCAATCTTATGTCTGCAACTGCTGGTGAAAAAACACCGATTTGAAATCGTGGAACACACCTACTGACTGCCAATGTTCAAGCCAAAATCCATAGATTTCGAATTAGATGACATGCGTTCTTTGTTCTACCTCAATGCAATGAGCAAAGCCTGATTTTTACACCACCGATGAGGCAATATACAGAGTTCGAATGCTCAGACTAACAAGACAAACTGCTATGCTCCGAAATGCCTATACTATGCACGCATCCAAGACTGACGTGGTGGGTATACAAATGACATGTGGAGGTTACTGAAAGGTTCGAGCGATTATGCTGACACCCCACTCACGAATTTAGGCTATACACCACCTCACGGCTTAAGCCATATCTTCGAATTCATTGAATACGATGCCAAGGATAGAATGGATTGCAATTTTCCAACCATGCGATGATTAATTATTCAAACGTTTTTGTGCATCGCGAATAATGAACATGCACCTTCATATGCTAAAAATAACAAAGAATCTTCCACCTGCGCGAGCATGCCGGACCTTAATGAAGATGCAATAAAGATTAATGATCAAGAAAAATGGAGATGTTTACTCTTGCTAGATCATCGTGGATGTGCATTTTCTTCTGCATGAAATCCATATTGCAAATGAATATGCATGAAGCGGTCATTATGATGCGCTGCACAAATACTCCCTCGAACGCCTTAACGGTTACTATGCAATGCCTTGTATCCTTATTTGAAAATGTTATGAGTGCGATTTGCTATCATGTTTTTCGAATACTTAGTGGATGTTTTGAATGCCTCCACATAGCGCTTGAAATAGTGTTATACAACATGACTGGGAATGTGCACTCGGGTAAACGAATGGAGTATTGAATGTTTTGCAATTGCAGCATCGATTTATTGAAGTGGAGCTCATGGCATCATATGAATATGCGATCCTATAATGGATGCGCTCATAACTTAATGCAGATCAAATCAACTACCAAATGCCGTGGCGGCCCTTTACTCATAAGCGGACGTTTCATTTTCCAACCGAACGATGCTAAGATTAGAATGTTCAAACGATTTGCACAAGGCGGGCGGTATGAAGGCATCGTGAAATAAATTAGGTGAAAAGATATTCAAAGAGCATCCAAAGGTCCACCTGAGCGGACATCAAAGACTAATATGGATGCCAAAAACAAGTATTGCGATGCATCAACGAAAGTCCGCTTGAGCGGTCATTTAAACGTATCGTGCATGAAATAAAAAATGAACGTAAACGCAAAGGGACCATAAAAGTCCGCCTGAGTGGACATTTTGATGCCTCATGGATTTATTGCATAATGTGAAGGTAGAGAAAATGCGTGTCAAAGGCCAAGCGGACAATCTGACCCGCTACGCATAAGTTTGAATTTCCAACGATTGCCAACTTATTTCTCATACAGGGAATTCCAAGTGCAACGTAGCCAAAAACTTAAGAACAACAGGGGGTCCCCATGTTCGATGGGGCGATGATGTGATTTGGTCACAACAATGCTCAATGCCTCTATCAGGAGGCCTCTCTGGAGGCAACCCACTAACGACTTTGGTATGCTTCGTTAGTAATGTTTGCACATTTGGATGATGCACTCTCTTTCCCTCATGAACAATAGTGGACATGACTACATGCTCTGCTACCCACTCAGCTTGACCTTGCCTCAATATACGCTCCATTCTTTTGGGCATGACAACTCTAGGGCTGCCATTAGACATACCTTTGAGGACAACCTTCTTCCCTTTTGACTCGAACTTCAACTCCATGGTTTGAAAATTCAAATAGACCTCCCCCAGAGATTTAAGCCATTGGATTCCAAGCACCGCATCGCTGTCACCAATGCTCACCATGTAGAACTCGTCCTTGACCTCATAGTTTCCCAACAAATTCCTCTATTTTCAAGCCACACTTTCTCACAAGTCCTTCATCTATGAAATTATGCGTGGCACCAGTATCTATGAGTGCAACCATACGCTGGCCTCCAAGAACTCCACAGACTCTAAAAGGATTATTCTTCTGAGTGCTAGAAAGTTGTGCAAGTATTCCATTATCTTCTTTCATCTCTTCCACTTCTTCAAATTCCTCAACCTCTTCACAATCTTCAAAATCAGCTTGCTGGTCTGATTTTTCTGATTCAGAATCGGCCTTTGAATACACCTCTAGATGGCATACTTGACCCTTTTTGAAACATTTATGACCGGGGGCCCAATGCTCTTTACAAGTAAAACACAATTTCTTCCTTTTGAGCTTGTTTCTAAGGTCATCATTCATTTTCTGAAAAAGTGGCTTCTGCTGATTTGGAAATTTTGAAAATTTTCTTTTGTCCTTATTGAAGGGAAAATGTTTTGATGAAACCTTGGTCCTTGGAGTTGAAAACTCCATGTTCTGAGCTCTCTTTATGGCATCTTGCAAAGTTTGTGAGCCAAGTGACTTGACCCATCCTCTTAGCGGCTTTGAGAGTCCCTCCACAAACAAGAAAATCAGCCTCTTCTCAGACACCTTAGGAACCATGACATTACGTCTTTGAAACTCAGTGATGTAGGCATCCACGGTGCCATTTTGTTTTAGTTGTGCTAAATCTTTGAAGCTTTGTTCTGGATCTTGCTTATCAAATCTCTCGATGAAACTATTGGTGAACTGTATGTAGTGATGAGATTGTGACCTTGGGTCACCAACCCATGGTACCACCACTCATGGGCTGCCCCATCCAAATGCAATGTAGCGAAATTGATAGCCTCATCCTCTGGCATCGGCCTCAATGCAAGGAAGTTGTCCAACTTCTGGACCCAAGCTCTTGTTGTACTTTTTCCACTTCCATCATAGTGAGCTAGGGTAACTTTATTTAATGCTTGTTTGCAATCCCTTTGAACTCCTAGGCCTCTAGTGTCTTGTCTTCCTCTACTCCTCTTCTTTTGATTCATGAACTGATCAAAGGTCAAGATCTGATGGACTTGATCAGGGAGAGTGCTATACTCATCATAATTTGACATAACCCATCTGTGAAATGTAATAACCATCCTAATTTTTTCCAAATAATTTGAACTAAATGCAAATGCATAGGCAGTCTCCGTTATACTTTCTGATCACCAAGATCCCAAGGTGGGCAAGGTGAGAGCATAGGGTGTGCAAGATCACACTTTTTCTAAAAACTGCTACTGAAGTAAGTGCAATGCAGGATGTTTACGAACACACCAAGCGTCCACGACGACCACATGCCACGCTTGTTCAGCGGAGTGTGTTATATGCAAATCACAAAAATGCATGCACTAGGCTGCTAGGCCGACCACGTCTACACTTATTCAGCGGAGTGCATGATGCATTACAGAATGAAATCACACGAGGTGGTAAGCTGACCTATTTAGCGGACATGTGAATGATGCAAAGCCACTGGCAGAGCGAGTATGCCAAACGGGCTAACGTGTATGCAACCGGTGCTACTACCTTCCCGAGCTTACAAACACAGAGTAGTTGCAACTTAAAATGTAAATACAATGATTGGAGAAGCTGCAATATCGACTTTATTTCTGTTATTTACTGAAAGCACTATTGCAACACAAGGAAACCTAACTGAAATCACAAGATAATATGATTGAAAGCATGAAATAGCATCTAAACTGAAAGCACTGTATGATATACCATTCCAAACTGAACCGGAAGTTTGATTGAAACTGAAACCCACTGAAATAATTGTTTTTGCAGATCTGATATACTGTTGCAGCACTGAAAAACCCTAGCAGCAGTCCCCAAAATTACTTCACAACTCCCAAACACCACAAACAACAAACACTACCCAAGTACTGATCACTATATGCTGATCTGAAAACTTCAGCATCCTTAAATTTATCATTAGTGACTTCAAAATTATTATCATTTGAATACCCTTCATTTGGATCATTCTTCACATTGAATTCTGTAAGATACCCAACTAGTACTAACTAATTTTTTCCCTTACTTAGACAAATTTACTTGCACTTAACTCTTCAATTACTTAATCTACTTAACATCATTCATGAAAAGATAACAAAGGCAACTTGCATGAATCAACTTGAAGTTGGGTACTTGTATTATTAGTTGATTCAACTCAATGCAAATGTCTTATTACAATGATGATGCCCTCAATGGCATGAATGTACAATCTTATTCAAAGGGATTACAAGGAAAGGCCTTGAAGCCTAGATGTATACAATACTTCCAATTTCTTCACAACTAGCTCTATCTCACTAGATGATGTAGATCACTTCAATTGAACCCAATGATGTCAACTGGGTGTCAACACCTCACAATGCAACAAGGGAGCATCACCTTGTCAGTTGAGGGAGCATCACCCCAACACTTGAAACTCGCAAGCCTCAAGATCACAAGCATAAAGCTTTGCAGAGAGAAAATTCGCCAAAAGATAAGATCCTCAAATGAATGAGAGCTCCTTCTTTTATAGGCCTTCCAAAGGCAATGAAGGCACGTTTTCCAAGAAGCATATTTAGGAGAATATTCCTTTTGACAACTCATCCTGAATTGGCAATCTTACCCAAAGACACTGACACGGATCCCAATGCTATCCTTCTGACCAATGAGAATTCAAGTAGTGTAACTACCTTATCCTCTTCTAGAAACACTTAGGCGCAGTTTTAGGGTTCTTCTGATTGGGGCGCCAAATTTGGAGGATCTCACCAGGAAGTGCGCCTAAGTCATGAATCCTCATCCTTGGATGATACTGCCTTATGAAGTGAACTCCTCTGGATCCATTCATTTGATGATTTGGGATGCTCAGCTTATCACCTTACAGGGTAGGCGCACATTTGGAGGATTTACAGAGGTTTTGGCACCTAGAGATGGATTTGACACTTTTCCACAAACAGAAGAAACTTCTAAGTGTTGGATTGACTCCTATGAAATGAGTGCCCAACAATTTTCCCCTTGAAGATGTCCCTTTCTCAACTAGGCACACTTACTGTCAGTTTAGCTAGGAATTTGCGCCTAGGTTCGAACTTATCATCTTTTCAAGGCAATTTGAAAGCAACTTGACTTCAAATGGATATGATCTTGCCCCCTGATGGAGCGCCTTGTATCCAAACTGGTCTTGAGGACTTGCATCTATCTTAGGCACACTTTTGAGGTAGTCTTAACTGGTATCTGCGCCTAGGCCTTGAAACCTCAAGATACTCACCCATACTTCATCATCCATCTAGGCGCCCTAGTGAAGAGGCTTAGCTAAATTGAGCGCCTCATCTCAAAATCGTTATCCAACTCCAGAAGAGACCCTTTTTATACTAGGCGCTCATTGACAAGTTGCCAGAGGAAAAATGCACCTAGATAACAAGATGTCATTACTTGATCAATTCAATCATTCCACTGGATCTTATTGAAGGTGAGGTTTCACTTGATCAATCTTGAAGGAGTTCATCACTTGTTTGAAGTGCAATAGTGTCTAGGCGCACTATTGGGAATTTGGTGATGAAATTGGCGCCTAGATGCCTTAAGACTCCTCTTTGCATGAGCTACTCACTTCATCCACTCCTGTTGATCCAATCAACCATCTCAACTCAAATGCCCATGTTTTTATCCTGGATTTGCACCTTATGAGGACTAGGTGCACTTTGAGGGTTAAGAGAGCTAGGAAGTGCGCGTAACTCATTTGGACTTCTTCAATGATCCCAAACTCAAATTTGATGAGTTAATTTGCCCAATTGATGTTCAACATATCGAAAGATGACTCCATCCCCTTGATTATTGCCTTCAAAATCTAAGGCACACATTTGGTAGGTTCATCATGACATTTGCGCACAAGCATGAAAACTTCATCCACATCCACTCCACTTATCTCAGTACTAGGCGCTAGGTTGAAGGAGGTTAATCACATGGAGCGCCTCAAGTTAGATCCCTCACTGAGTGCTATAAATGAACTTGAAAGCTAGGTGCCATAATGAGCCTAAATTGCCTAGAGATGCGCCCAAACATCATGATAACATCACTTGACAATGTGACCACTTGAGCTGATAAAATGACTCTTAGACTTAGCCAAATTTGCTAGTCTTGTCATAGTTCCCTTGAAGTAGTTTTTGACTTATTCCTGCAAAAACACAACATTGAGTTAGTCAAAAACCAATTTCATTCCCTTATCATTTAGAATTAGCCTCCGGGAATGAGAAATAGGCTAATCCATTCTTCACTTGATGATCAAGCCGGAAACGGGGACATGACAAATTCTGTCTGGAAATCAAACTAGAACATTTCTGACATGGGAAATTCCCACTCAATTTCTGAATTGTCATCACTAGAGTGATGTATGTGCTCATCACAAGGTGCTGTTTTGAAAATTTCAACATTCTCAAAATCAGCATGCTCTTCCATTGATACTTTTGGATATGCAGTCTGCCAAGCTTCTTGTTTAGGAACATTCTCCTCATCAATGGAGAGGTTCATGCTTTCATCTGTCTTTGTCTCAACACCTTCAGGAAAACTGCCATACCCTTGTTCCTCTATCATTTTCAGTTCTTTGTTTCTGCAATGGTAGCTAGGCTCCCAAAACTCCTTGCATGTGAAGCAAAGATTATTTCTTCTGAACTCATTTCTGCTACTATCTTCTTTTTTCGCTACTTCAGGATTCTTCTTTACATTTGCATCATAGTAAGCTAGGGTAACTTAATGCTTGTTGGAAATCTCTCTAAGCTCCTTGTCCTCTATTGTCTTGTCTTCCACCTCCCCTCTTCTTTTTCTGGTTCATGAACTGATCAAGAGTTAGGATCCGACAGACCTCATTAGGAAGGGGCCTATATTCATCATAGCTGGTCATGACTTCATTCGTCAAGGCAACTTGCTCATCTTGCAGAGGTTGTGCCTCCTCCCTTTGAGTAAAGACAGGTTGAAGGGGTCTAGCAGCCGACCCAACAAAAGTTCTTGCAGTCCCCACATTGTTAACTCTGGGACCACTGCCTTGGGAACTGCTAGCGTCATTGTTTGGCCTCTGCAGATTATTCTGATTATGGTCCATTATGTTAATGAGCTGAGCCATCATATCAAACATGGTATCAAATTTCTTTTCAATTCTAGCATCAGGACTATTAGGAGGAAAAACATCCTTGTCCTTCTTTGCCATGGCTGAAACCTCTTCAACAAAACCCTCTATACCCAAAGTTGATTTCAATTTTCTTTCTTCTCTCTGAAGATATCTTCTTTCTTTGTCACTACTCTGTTGCATGTAGGGTTAGCAAACTCACAAGCTGGCAAGAAAACCAGCTTTGGTACCACTGTAATAACCACCCTAGGTTTTTCCAAATAATTTGCACTAAATTCAAATGCATAGGCAGTCTCCGTTACACTTTTTGATCATCAAGATCCCAAGGTGGGCAAGGTGAGAGCATATGGTGTGCAAGATCACACTTTTTCTAACAACTGCTACTGGAAGTAAGTGCAATGCAGGATGTATACGAACACACCGGGGGTCCACAATGACCACATGCCACGCTTGTTCAACGGAGTGTGTTATACGCAAATCACAAAAATGCATGCACTAGGCGGCTGGGCTGACCATGTCTACGCTTATTCAGCAGAGTGCATGATGCATTACAAAATGAAATCACACGAGATGGCAAGCCGACCTATTGACGCTTATTCAACGGACGTGTGAATGATGCAAAGCCACTGGCAGAGCGAGCATGCCAAACGGGCTAACATGTATACTATAGATTATTGGCGGTAAACCATCCAATATTACAACATGAAATGCATAGCATGAATGCAACCGACGATACTACCTTCCAGAGCTTACAAACACAAAATAGTTGCAACTTAAAATGTAAATACAATGATTGGAGAGGCTGCAATATCAACTTTATTTCTGTTATTTACTGAAAGCACTACTTCAACACAAGGAAAACTTACTGAAATCACAAGATAATATGATTGAAAGCATGAAATAACATCTAAACTGAAAGTATTGTATGATATACCATTCCAAACTGAACCGGAAGTCTGATTGAAATTGAAACCCACTGAAATCATTGTTGTTGCAGGTCTGATATACTGTTGCAACATTGAAAAACCCTAGCAGCAGTCCCCAAAATTACTTCACAACTCCCAAACACCACAAACAACAAATACTACTCAAGACGCCACCAAACAAAGAAAGGTATCATAGAAATGTGAGGCATTCCAACTGAAATAACCCCACGCCCTCCATCAGCAAGTACGGTCCCTGCTGTAGCAGTGCGGCCAGCAAACGATATTCATTTTAATCTTCTAAAACTCCTTAAAATCCTCTAAAGTTTGCAGGAATAATGGCGGTCATCAACTAGTAAGTGTTCCTTTGTATCATTCTTACATTTGCATCAGATTTCATCATTCATTGTCTTCAAAATGTACGGCATGCTTGGATAAAATGAGGATGCCCAACAAGAACAAACTCTTCACAACGTCCAAATAGAAATATCAGTAACTTCAAACCAAATCCAAACCAAAATGAACAATAAACTTCACACCAAAAACCTAACATCCAAATTAGAAAACATCAAACCTTTTTTCAGCTCCACTGTGATTCCTGCAGTGAAATCACCAAGTTTAGCTGGGGAGGATCTTTCACCACCGAAACTAGTCTATCCAAGAGGGTTTTCGTTCTCAAGAAAGATTTGAAGAACGCAGATTCATTCCAACAGTATAACAGTATCAATTCATCAATAACAATACCCAACAATGAGCCCTCAACCTCCTTTTATAACTTTTCTGGAGGGAAATATACAATTTTAGAACATAATAATTCACTTTATTTGATATTTCCCTCACAAAGACCTTTTTGAAATAATAATATTATTTCATGTGCAAAGGTCCCCTTTTCCAAGCGTCCATCATTTAAAACATTTAATTACCTTTCCAACGAGCTATTACACGAAGTTGCTTTTAAAATTATTTCCACTATTATTGGGGGATGCGTCCCCCCTATTTTTCCCCCGTTCCCCCCCCGCCAGAACGCCTTGGGGATGCCCTACAGTCCTCTAAAATTTCACTTAAAAAAAAGACTTCCGTTATATTTTTAAATGTGCGAATCATTTGACTCATTTCGATTCAGGATAAAATGAAAATCATAAACCATAAAGTGAAACTAAACACTAGAAACCCTAAACGCGACCAAAAAACCCTCGGGATAAAGATAAAATCATAAATCTGGAAATCTCGCCACTATTGGACCAAAAAACCCTAAGCGGACTTGCCAACGTGATTTGCAAAATTGCAGGTGATTTGAAGAAATTGAAAGTTGCTTTTGGAGACATTATCATTCAAGGGTATGTCCCAATTTTTTCTTCTTTTTAAATTAACATTAGAATAATTTAATAAACAACCTTTCCACCGGCATATCACTGTAGAATCGTAGATAATTCAATAATGTTTATATTGCTTCATTGTCGACTTCCTGTGTGAATAGCTATGGGAAGTGACCCTCAAATTTGTAGTTCTACGGAAGCCTTATTTCATGTAAAACAGTAAATTTGTAAAACAACTTTTACTCACAAAAAACTGTAAAATACTAAAAACAATACATCACAATTTGGATTGTTGTCCTTTAATTTCAGGGTTTGTATTTGTGCTATTTTTAAGAGGAGATATTTTTGTTAATATTGATCTTCTTGAAGAGGGAAAACAAATTCCATAATAGGACTGATACCATGCTTCTAAAGCTAAGGACAATGTTTAAACTTTAGACAACATTGATTATAACTTCAGGAGCAAGGTGTTCATGAAAGCCTATGTAAAAGTTAAAACTAAAAACATATATATATGATATAAATTTTAATAGAAATTCTGAAATTTCAAATTTTAAACTGATAAACTAGAAATTGTTAAAAACTTAAAACAGATATATTTTGAACAATTTATTTGTACATGTTGTAATACATTTATATTTTAATATTTTATAATCAGTTTAACTTTATATTGCATCAAGGTTTAGATTCTAAGATTTCTGATTTGCTGATTGAAAGTTGAAAGTTGAAACTGAAGACGGATTCTTTTAGTGTGAATGCTGATATAGATTTGGAGAATGAAACATAAATAGCAATTGATGAGGATGAAGAATCAAACAGCCAAATAGAAACCTGAAGCAAAACCATAGAGACTTCAAGTGCAGCTGCAAGTGTATTAAAATCTGATTGCCCTTCAAAGTTGTCACAATATGCCGAAGGGCCTTTTAGCAAGAAAAATCCTTTACAATAGTTTGCAACAATACAGGACAAAAATAGAGCACCTAATTCAGGGGGAAGTCGATTATGGAAATGCAATGTTTGTCCAGATGGTAAGTGGTATGGCAGCATAACGAGGACCAATGCACACTTTTTGCATATCCTTGGTAAAGGAGTTGGGGGTTGTTAGGCTCTCGATCTTGAAATGAGGGCTGAGATGATCAAATTATATTCAGGGGAAATCACTTCACCATCAACTTCTACTACATCGACACGAGGAGGTTCAGGTTTACCACTTTCATATCCTAATCCGTCATTTGTGGTGAGTGCAGTCGTGTCAAGGGGGAAATAGAAAGCTACAGGTTCATCCTCACCAAACCCAATCACAGATATGTTCAATTTGCAAGCAAGGAACGCTGCAGATGAGGCCATTGCCAATTTCTACTTTGTCAATGGCATTCCTTTCCATGTTGTTTGATCTCCTTTGTACAAGGAAATGTTTGAGAGGGTAAAGCAAGCTGGTCTGAGACTAAATTGAGAATCACACTCTCGGAAAAAAGTTATTCCAAGGTTAACTTGATGATGGAGGAGAGGAAGGCCAAATGGGTGACACATGGCTGCAGCATAACCATAGATGGGTGGACGGATATTGGACACCATTCATTGATCAATGTTATAGTTTCATGCATTGATGGACCTTACTTCTTGCGAGCAATTGATTGCTTAGGAAAACACAAAGACGCCGAGTTTCAGTTTCAAATCCTGAGAGATGCCGTTTAGGAGGGTGGTCCTCAAAATGTGGTGCAAGTGATTACTAATGCAACAAATGTTTGTAGGGCAGCAGGTATGTTGGTTCAATCTACATATAGGCACATCTATTGACCCTTTGTTATGTGCATGCTATGAACAATGCACTCAAAGACATTGGAAAGATAGAGTGGGTGAAACAGGTGGTGGGGGATGCAAGGGATGTGCAAATGTTTATTTACAACCACCACATGTCATTGGCATTATTTCAGACCTTTGCAAAGAAAGTATTCCTCAAACCAGTTGAGACTCGATTTGCTTCCTATTTCATTCTATTAGAGAGGATGCTTGAGTTGCAAGAGCCATTGCAACTTATGGTTATGACACAAGATTGGAACAAGTGGATGGAGTCAAAGACTGAGCAGGGGAAGAGGGTGAAGGAGATTGTGATTAGTGATACTTTTTGGTCGAATGTGAGATACATCACATCTTTTATACAATGTGTTTTCACTATCATCAAATTTGGGGATTCTAATAGTCCTAGTCTTGGGGAGATGTACGAGTGCATTGATAGCATGCTTGGCCAAATGAAGGCTGTCATTTGTGCGAAAGACCCACCCTAGAGTTCTACAATGAGCATATTCACCCCATCATATAGAAAAGGTGGAGCAAGTTGAACACCCCTCTACACATGGTTGCATATGCTTTGAATCCAAAATGGTATGTGGAAAGAGTTGGTAGAATTCTTCTTATTCATGATCACGAGGTGAGGAATGGCCTCATGAAAGCCTTCAAAAAAATGTATAGTCTAGAGGAAGCTTCATTGATTAGAGTTGAGTGGGTTAAGTTCACAGAACTAGAAGGTTACAAGACTTTGGCAAGGATTGATAGGCACACTATGGCATAGGAGAAGCTAGTTAGTTGGTGGACAATCTATGGACCTCCAGGACCATTGTGCACACTTGCCATTCGTCTTCTCTCACAGGTTTCTAGTTCCTCAATTGATGAGAGGAACTAGTCCACATATAGTTTTATCCACTCTCTAAAGAGGAACGGACTTACCTTTGTGAGAGAGGAAAAGCTTGTTGTAGTGCATAGTGCCTTGCGTCTGATTGGTCGCAAGACACCTCATAGGCATAGCCCAGTGCAGAGGTGGGATGTAGAGCTCGAGGAGCCACAACAACTTGATGATGACCACGATGTGCAGATGGCATTGGAGGATCCACTTCCTTTTGACAGTTCCAATGATGAGTTTCCTACATATGCTGTTGCCGATGATGATGATTCTAATTTTTGAGTTTTCAACTATAGATATCGTGTTTGGCAATTTAATTGTCATTTTGATGCTTGTCACTTCTATAATGAGATTGTGCGAAAGACCCCACCCTAGAGTTCTACAATAAGCATATTCACCCCATCATATAGAAAAGGTGGAGCAAGTTGAACACCCCTCTACACATGGCTGCATATGCTTTGAATCCAAAATGGTATGTGGAAAGAGTTGGTAGAATTCTTCCTATTCATGATCACGAGGTGAGGAATGGCCTCATGAAAGCCTTCAAAAAAATGTATAGTCCAGAGGAAGCTTCATTGATCAGAGTTTGAGTGGGTTAAGTTCATAGAACTAGAAGGCTACAAGACTTCGGCAAGGATTGATAGGCACACTATGGCACAAGAGAAGCTAGTTAGTTGGTGGACAATCTATGGACCTCTAGGACCATTGCTCACACTTGCCATTCGTCTTCTCTCATAGGTTTCTAGTTCCTCAATTGCTGAGAGGAACTGGTCCACATATAGCTTTATCCACTCTCTAAAGAGGAATGGACTTCCATTTGCGAAAGAGGAAAAGCTTGTTGCAGTGCATAGTGCCTTGTGTTTGATTGGTCACAAGACACCTCATAGGCAGAGCCCAACACAGAGGTGGGATGTAGAGCCCAAGGACATACAACTTGATGATGACCACGATGTGCAGACGGCATTGGAGGATCCACTTCCTTCTAACAGTCCCAGTGATGAGTTTCCTACATATGCTGTTGTTGATGATGATGATTCTGATTTTTGAGTTTTCAGCTATAGATATTGTTTTTGGCAATTTAATTTTGTCATTTTGATGCTTGTCACTTGTATAATGATATTATGAGACTCTACTTGGTACTTTGAACTTTCAAACTACATATAAGTTTATAACTTGAATATTTCAATTTGAAATGGATTTCGATTTTCAGCTTTTGAGTATGAATTTGAAATTTGAATGATCATTGATATTCGATTGTTCAATGTTTAAAGTTTACTGTTAGTGTTTAGTTTAAGAATTTAAGTTAGCTCAACATGTATCTCTTTTTAGTTTTTAACTTTTTAACATATATATTTTTATTAAAATATCTTAATAATTATATAGCCATCTCCTTGCCGTCCCCAAAATTTTAGAAATTTTTTGCTGTCCCCAGAAAACCGTCCCCTCGTCCCGAAAATTCAGAGAAACATTGATTATTTCATAAAATTAAGCAACCTTAGTGAAATAATTAAATAATTACTCATTAACTCACCCGAGTTGCGGAAATCACTGAAGCAGTGTCGGAATAAAAAACTGACTATACTGGAATGATACCGATGATGAAGAAAGAATGATAATTGGAGCCAACTGGGTGACTTACTAAAAATAGGCGCTCTCTCCAAGAAGTTTGGAGAACACATCGAAACCCGGAAAGCTCTTTTGAAAGTGACCTGAAGGTTTTCAAGACCAACTTAGCTCACTGCCAAGAACAATTGCTCTCCAAGACGATCAAAGCTTCTCCAAGGACGTTACTCCCCAACTAACCAATTAGCTTCCGGAAGACTTGGAAACTGGCTAAATGCTCACAAATTGGCTATGTGCCAAAAGGGGACATTACAAGAAAGCAACTTGATCATTTTGCACAGGTGGATCCTCCTCCTTTTGAGTAAAGACAGGTTGAAGGGGCCTAGCAGCTGACCCCACCAAAGTTCTTACAGAGCCAACATTGCTATTTTTGGAGCCATTGCTTTGGGAACTGCTAGCATCACCATTTGGCCTCTGCAGATTATTCAGGTTCTAGTCCATCTTATTAATGAGTTGAGCCGTCATATCAAACATTGTATCATATCTCTTTTCGATTCTAGCTCCAGGGCTATTAGGTAGACAAACATCTGTCCCTTTCTTCCATGATTGGAATCTCTTCAACAAAACACTCTGAACCCAAAGCTGATCTCTGTTTTCTTTCTTCTCTCTGTAGATACCTTCTTTCTTTGTCACTACTGTGTTGCATGCAGGGTTAGCAAACTCACAGGCTGGCAAGAAAAACCAGCTCTGATACCCCTGTAATGGCTACGCTAGTTTTTTCAAAATAATGTCAGCTGAAATCCAAAGCACAGGTAGTCGTCTCCGAAACACTTTCTGATCACCGAGATCCCGAGATGGGCAAGGTGAGAGCATACGGTGTTCAAATCACACTTCTACTCAATCTTCTATGGTATTGAATGCAATGCAAATGTTTATGTACATACCAGGCATCCATGATTACCACATGCCTGGGTTACTCAACAGAGTGTGTCATGTGCAACACAAACATGCACTAGGCAGCGTAGCTGACCACTTCTACACTTCTTCAGTGGAGTGCATGATAAACAAAATGAGTATGCAAGGTACTGGCATGATGCAAGTCTTGATTTAGACCAAAATGGTCAATAGTTCCGGACTTGGCCAGTTATGAAATGCTATAGGGGTTGGCGGTAAACCATCCAACCTTACAAAATGAAGCATGCATTAACATTCACCGGTGGCACTACCATCTGGATTACAAACACAAATATATATTGCAACTAAAATACATAGCATTTGTTAGAAGGCTGCAATATCAAGATATATTCTGATTTCAGTCTGATAAATACTGCTGTAGCATATGCAAACAAGTTGAAATTGCATGAAATCTGAAGCAAACTATGTCTACTCAACCCAAACTGAAAGTACAATGAGATATACCCATCAAAGAATTCATTGGACATGAACTGGAGGTCTGATATAAGTCTGTGAATGCTGATACTAACTGTTGCAGGTCTGACATCTGATTTGGAGCACTGTAAACACTGCTCCAACACCACCCAAAACATTCAAAACATCATATTCTGCAACTTCTCCACCTACAAACTGCCATAGACACCTTCTACATCCCAGGGCGCCTCGATTCCATGTGATTTGACCAGCAAAAGAGGGGCGATTCACCTCAGCAAACCCTCACGTCCCATCTCTAGGTGGTATGGCCCTGTACCAGCAGTATGGCCAGCTAGAACCCCTCAAAATCTCACAGCAAAATTTGCAAATCCACTCCTAATCTTGACGGCAAGGTATTAAAAGATTTACCAATACAAATTTAGGACATTTCGAACAATAATACTCGCCCAACAACCAATTTGGTATGACAGTCCTTGGATTGTATGGTACGGCCCAACAAGAGGAACTCTCCACAAACTCCAACAGAAAAATCAGTAACTTCAAACCAAATCCAAACCAAAATGAGCAATAAACTTCACACCAAAAATCCTATCATCTAAATCAGAAAACATCAAATTCCATTTCAACTTCCCAGCAGGTAAACTCCGTTGAAGCTCTATGTGATTTTTAGAGCTAAAATCACCCAATAGTCTAGCTAGGGTTGAGCTTTCACAACCAAAGCTAGAGAAAGAATGAGGGTTTCAAACCCACAGGACAAGCACAGAGGCTCCCATAAGAAATTTCATATCACAAATGTATAAACCTCGAAATGAAGACTCAAACCCCTTAAATAGACTTCCTCCATGTGAGCGCTCCAAATAAACAGTTGAAATATTACTCTTTCCCTCAAGGGTGAATGCCTCATTAGAAGTGAACTTGATGAAGCCTAGCGCTCCACAAGGGGGGGGGGGGGGTAAAAACACACATTTTTAAAACAACTTAAGTTGACTAGGAAACATAAAGTCTTTTTAACCTTTAGACAACTTAAGAATTTTTTTAAAAAGCGAATTTCCCTTTAATCCACCAAGTTAGCCTTCGGGAAACACTAGGAACAAGGCTAACTGTTACCAGGTCAATTACTGACGGAAAGGGGACATTACACATGTTCAGCGATTTTGTTATCATTTCACTTTGTCGAGCCATTTATCTAAGCCATACCATGTCATAAGCACTACTTCAGTTACTTAGGCTTGGATACATGCATTATTGATTTATTACAAGTTTGAAAATATTTATGAATATCATCAATCATGCACAACCGATGGTTCATGGTTAGATGGTTCATGGTTAGATGAAGCCTTTTTCGTTATTTGCTATGAAATTTGTAGTTGTTGCAAAGTTAATAGACTACAAGGCTGTCGAAGAAGGGAATTTGTGAATCTGGCTTTGGATGTTACAAGTCATGTAAATTCTACTAGAAAAAGAGCAGACTCATCCCAAGGATTCTTAGGCTTGAATGATTTACTTGGGTCACCAAGTTTTGCAGTATGCAAGTCTGACAGGGTATTGTTTACTATAATTCATTAGGTGTGAATTGAAGATTATGTAAATGCAAATTTAGTTGCAGAAATGTGCAAACTTGCCTTGGGGAGCTATGAAATACCCTTCAAATGAATTAAAAGGGCCTTCTGCATAAGAATTGGGAAATGATTGGGAGCTAAAACACAGAAAAGAGAGGTGAAACAAATCAAAGTTATGACACTCAAAATACAGGATTACCTAGTAATTCAAACTAGTGTTACAAGACTCAGACTCGCCTAAGACTCGACAAACTGATTTTTGAGCTGAACTCGGACTCACCACCCAGACTCGCCAAAGACTCGGCAAATTGAAAAACCCATGAAATTCAGAGATTTTAAGGATCTAAAACTTGTTTCATGCACCCTTTAATAAATAAACCTATAAGACAAAAAACTCATCAAATAGAAGCTACTTTGATCACATACACAAGTATACATTGATCACATAAGTATAAATGCAAATTTTAGCTGAAGGAAATAACACATTTAGATATATAAATATTGTCAAACGTTTACAAAGCTCAAGGAATATGAAATCCATGGCATCAAAGGTTCAAAACAAATATCAAAACAAAAACTAGAAGTCTATGGCTTAGAGGAGCCTGCATCACTCGGCCCAATATCACAAGTCCTGCGTGGGCGGGCGTCTAAGATAGGTCCTGGATGATGATGCAGCCATGATATTTGCTTGTGTCTCAGTGACACACCAACATCCAAGGTGTATGCTCGTGCTCTATCCTCCTCTGCCATGGCTACTGCCTTTGCCTCTCTATTCACCCGGTCGACCCATGCAAGGTCCTCATCATTGAAGACAAGATCTTCAACCTCAATGATCCAACTTGATTGTGGATCAACCTCCTCTAGTGTGATGGGTGATAAGTCATTGCCCAAAATCTGTTTGTGGTGAAGGTAATACCCCTTTTGGGGGTTTGAGGGCAGTGCCCCTAGCGGGGTCAAGGGGCAGCACCCCTCGCGGAGGTAGCGCCCTTGGCGCGCTCCCTATTGCGATATAGGGCGGGGTAAAGGGGCGGAGTCCCCGCCACCAAGACCAAATTAAAGCCTTTCAGACCACATAGACCTTCATGGCGCATGTCATTTTTTATAATTTTATTGCTTTTATATAGCCTTCAAAAATTCTCCAAACCCTTCAAAAAACGCTTGACTTTCACGCTTTTACATTCAACCATTTTCCATTTTTTATAGTTTTTTCCCCTAATTTTCATTGACTTGGCCGTGTCTTCCTAGCAGGACTCGCCTAGACTCGGTGAGTTTGGCGAGTCCGGAAAACTTGGCAAGTCTGGGGTACTCAGCGGCCGAGTCTCCCAGATTCGTTTAGGGTCACCTGGGTCACGACTTGCCGAGTCTGGGCGAGTATGGTAACTATGATTCAAACCAGGGAACTTAGCCTATAGAGAGGCCAGACAATCACCATGCCCACCACTTGGTGGAGAAGGTGAGCTGCCATGATCGCCAATAGGCAGAGAATGCCTAGGAGGCAGAAAAGAGAAGGTTGAGCTATTGCATGATCAACGCTGAGTACTATCACGATCTCCAGGTCTCTTCCCCTTTATACAGAGATGTGCCAAGGTGAGTTTGGGGAACTCGATTGACCACACAAGGGGATTGCTTCAGTGGCCAGTGAGGGTGTTGAGGTGCTCGGCTTCTAGTGCTATGTTCTCCACCTGAACATGAATCTTAGCATGACATTAGACATAACAAAAACCTTGTTAGCAATTGTAATGCCCCCTCTTTGACACATGGCTAGTCCATCATGGAGTTCCCATGGGCTAGCAGTTTGGTTAGGGAACTGTGGTTAGTTGGCTCAGGAGGTCCTTGGCAGTGACAGAGTTTTGGTTTGCTTTCGGTGGATCTAGTTGGCACCCTCATGGTTGGATCAGTGGGCTCTTGGCCGTTACTATTTTTAGTAAGTTCGGGTATGGTGTCGGTTCGGGATTTTCAGAGTTGGATCAGATGCGTTTCGTCGAGACCTTTTCGACGAGCTCAAGATCATGGATTTCCGATGCCGTCTTCATAATTATTTTAAAGTCTGAAGGTTATTTAATTTATATTCATATGGATTTTATTACTATTGCCAGAAAAGTGACTTTATGAAAAATTAGTCTTATTTCAAGTTGTGACCTTGGGCGCCCCTCCCTAGGCAACTTAAAAGTGTTTTAAAATGATAAAAACCCCCCTTGAATTCCAACGCCATCTTGGAGGGAGAATATAAGGGTTTTTGGGGCTCATTTTCAGTTTATGCTATGTTTTGATATTTTGCTTATGAGAGCTCTGCTAGGGTTTCTGGAGTTTGAGATTTTGCATCAGGCTATTGGAGATGGAAACCTCCATTAGTGAAGGTATCCCACAGGTGTGCAATACCACCCAACGGTGCCATGGACAGTGGATGTATTCAGCATTCACATATGTGCTGACAATGGAGACATTCGAAGAGTTTGCTTGAGCTGATTGTGAGACCATTTTATATAAATGTTATTTGCTGATAAAAGAGGACTGAGAAGGCAGATTTCAGTGTGTTTGGAGGTGATTCTATTGCTGCTGTGTCTACCTCTTGTTGGCCGTACCCTCTTGGAGCAAGCCGTACCACTTTGGGGTTTAGTTTGTGAAGTTTTTGGTGACCTGTGCCCTTTGTGCTTGGTCGCCCATCCTAGGAGGCTGCTGCAGACTGTTTTCAGACATATTCTAGCGAGTTATCAGCCATACACTTGCAGGTTGCTCCTATAGCAAGGCCGTACCATGTACCTGTGAGGCGTGGGATTGTTTGCGACTCCTTTCTTCTAGTTTGCTGCCTCTTGTATTGTCTTAATGTGGTATTTCAGACCTCTATATTTGCTGATATCAGTTGTATAAACACTCTGTTGCATTTGTGAAGTTTTGAGCAATTCCAACCATACCCACTTGCTGGTCCGTTTCCGGCGGTCATACCAAGTTGCATATTTTCACATGGGTATGTAATAGTAATTGTTTTCTGGCTATTCTTCTATCTGGGTTGTCATTACTTTCTCCAGAATCATTGCATATTTTCTGGGTTTCTATTATATGCAATATATTGTGTGCTCCGGCACCACATCTGCAGGAAAACAATAAACCCCTTCTGCATCTTCTGTCTATCTGAAAGAACACACAAAATAATAATACAATCACATAATTTAAGATTCAAAAAAATACAAACAGGTATGGCTCATTACAATGGTATCAAAGCTAAAGATCTTGCCATCTTGTGAGTTTAGTTTTGATATGCAGAAGTAAAAATGAGACATGCGACCTACAGATAGATATCCTTTCAGAAGTACAAGGGCAAGGCAAGGAACACAGGTTCCCGACTTTCCGCAGTCGGGTATTCCAGAGAATCCAGTACCCATAATAGATCCTTTTGAGCCAGAAACTGAGATAGTGGTAGCAGCTACTGAGGACGATTCCCAAGTATCACAGACGGATCCATTTTCTGGAGAGCTTCCACCAGTTACAGGTCCTACAGAGGAGATGGGTGACAGGGAGGAACCAAAACTTAGTGCGCGTGACATTTTGATCACACTCACTCGAGAGATGAGAGAATCTCGACAAGAGATGGTAGAGGCACATGCCATCGAACAGATGGGTAATGACTTGGACAATCACTGTGACAGGAACAGATACAATGGAGGTGATAGGAACAGGTACCATGGAGGTGACAGGAACAGATACAACGGAGGTGACAAGAACAGGTACCAGGACGGTGATAGAACCAGACATGATGGAGAAAGGAACAGGAATGATGGGAATGATAGGCATAACGGTGATAGGAACCGGGAAGAACAGAATAATGGGGACAAGAATCATGATGATAGACGCAGGGATAGAGATGATGATGATGAGGCTTCGGTTAACCACCGTAGGGCTTCACAGTTCACTGCGGGAGATAGGCCGGGCATCCCGATATTTGCTCCCAGGAATCAAGTTCCTGAATAGGATCCTACTCAGGCAAAGTTCCAGGAGGAGATTTTGAGGGATTGGAGAGCATCCAGTGAGGGTTTCAGAAATGAGCTGACATTTGCTGAATATTCTGAAATGAGGACTAGGTGTAGACCCCGGAGGGGAGGTAGATCACAGAACCAAGAACTGCAGAGGAAAGTAAGTAAGATGACACTTCCTTACTTCGACGGATCGGGTAAGACCACCGCGAGAGCTTGGGTCCAGAAATTGGACAACTACTTGCAGATTAGTCCCATGCCAGAGGAGGACGCTATTACTTATGCAGCTCTACACTTGGAGGGGAGTGCTCACAAATGGTGGAGTAACGGGAAGGTTACACTAGGTCATGATCAGGTCACTTCATATGTGGAGTTTATAGCTAGACTGATCGACAGGTTCGATAAAAAGGACCCAGAGTTACAGTTCAAGGAGTTGACTCAGTTGAGATAGAGCGGATCAGTAGACTCCTACATTGTTGATTTCCAGGATATATCTGTTATGGTTCCGGATATTACTGAGCGCAGATTGGTTGTTCTTTTCATTGACGGATTGTCAAATCAACTTCGCGGTTGGGTGAAGGGTTTTGACCCTACTACACTTCAGGAGGCCATGAAGAAGGCCCAGGACATGGAGTCATCAGTATGGAGGAATAAGTTTCAATCCAAAGGATTTCCGCCAAGGAAAGATAAGGAGAGGGATAGGAGACCATTTTAGAGAGATGCAGGATAGTAGCATAAGGGTTCTTCTAGATTGGACAGCGATCAGTTGAATGACTTGAGGAGGAAGAAGCTCTGTTTCCAGTGTCGAGAGCCTTGGGATCCTACGCACAAGTGTGCTGCACAAGGAAAAGCCAAACAGTTAGAGTACTTTTCAGCCGACGAGTTTGTTGATGGGGAGCCCCACTTGGATTACCATTCAGAGGCCGAGGGTGGAGAATCAGAGGGCTCAGGGGAAGCATCAGATAGAGAGGATGATCTTGCTTGACCCACAACACGTATCACGAGTATTCAGAAGGAAGGATCATTCAGGATTAGAGGGGTACTGAGCGGGCAACGATGTATTGCCTTACTTGACACAGGTGCCACTCATAATTTCATAGATGAGGGCTTGGTCGCCAGGAGAGGGCTGAAAACCAAGGAATTTGAGGGCTTTAAGGTGAAGGTTGCAGATGGTTTTGTACTCACCTGCACTAGGAGGATACCCAATTTATCAATCCAATTGAACAGATACACTTGCCAATTAGAGTTTTATGTTGTCGGTATGGGTGAGATGGATGTTGTGTTGGGTATGAAGTGGTTGAATGATATTGAGGAGTTCACTCTCAACTTGTGGACAATGGAAATGAAGTTTGAGGTGGACGGAGTTAGACATGTGTTTAGAGGCATTTTAGATGGTGGGTTGAGAGTTGTCTCTCTCAAGCGGATGGAGCGGTTGATTCGTCATGATCAGGTGGAGTGGGCAGCCAAGGTTATGGTGATGCCTACAGTAGATCAGCAGAAGCATGCATATCCTCCTGACATACAATCTATACTTACTAAACACACCAAAGTGTTTAGTGATATTCCACCATGTAAACCTTCTGATAGGGGTTTTGAGCATGTGATCGAGTTGGAGGAGGGTGCCAAGCCAGTAATCACGACACCTTACAGGCACCCAAAGAGGTATAAGGATGAGATCGAGAAGGCTATCAAAGAGCTTCTCGAGATGGTGCACATCAGACCTAGTAAGAGTCCATTTGCATCATTTGTAGTATTGGTAAAGAAGAAGGATGGGACTCTCAGAATGTGTATCGATTACAGGGAACTCAATAAGAAAACAATCAAGAATAGGTACCCGATTCCCAGAATAGATGAGCTGATTGACGAGTTGCACGGGGCTTGTTACTTCTCCAAGATCGATTTGAGATCTGGTTACCATCAGATACGGGTCAGAGATGAGGATGTGGAGAAGACAATATTCAGGTGTCATTATGGGCACTTTTGAATTCCTGGTCATGCCATTCGGTTTGACCAATGCACCAGCTACCTTCCAGTGCTGTATGAACAGGGTGTTCAGAGAGCAGTTGAGGAGATTTGTGTTGATTTTCTTTGATGATATACTGATTTACAGCAGGACATGGGAAGAGCATTTGAAACACATTGACATTGTACTGAGCATCCAAGAGAGCGAGTCGTAGTATGCCAAAATGTCAAAGTGTGAGTTTGGGATGACCGAGTTGCTATACTTGGGTCATATCATCAGTGCTGGTAGTGTGAAGGTAGACTCGGAAAAGATTCGGGCAATTGTGGATTGGCCACCACCGAAAAATCTCTCATATCTTAAGGGATTTCTTGGCCTCTGTGGATATTACCGCCGATTTGTGAAGGGGTTCTCTCAATCAGCTGCTCCCCTTACTGATTTGACTCGTAAGGATGCTTTCAGTTGGTCTGATAAGGCATAGGAGTGTTTTGATAAGTTCAAACAGATCATGAGTACTTGCCCTGTGTTAGCCATCCCTAATTTCAGCAAGCCCTTCGAGCTACAGTGTGATGCCTCGGGTGTAGGCATTGGTGCGGTAATCATGCAGGATAAGCACCCCATTGCATTTGAGAGTAGGAAGTTGAGGGGTGTGGAGAGGAGTTACAACATATATGATAAGGAGATGTTAGCCATCATGCATGCATTGGCTAAGTTCAGACAGTCCCTGGTAGGCAGCAAATTTGTGGTTAAGACGGATCACAAGAGTCTGAAGCATTTCCTTGGGCAGAAGGATCTGAATGAGAGGCAACAAAAGTGGGTCAGCAAGTTACAGGCCTACGACTTTGACATTGTTTATGTCAAGGGAAAGAAGAATGTTGTTGCCGACGCGTTATCCAGGAGACCTCATCTGTGTGCACTAGGTGCTATAGCTGATGATTGGAGAGAGTTGATTTCAGTAGAGTATGCCAAGGATGAGTGGGCTACTGGAGTAATTGATGGCACCATCAAAGATGACAGGTACACGGTGGTAAATGACTTGATCATTTACAAGGATAGGATCTTCTTGGTGTTGGGTTCACAGATGAAGCAAAAAGTTTTTAGGGCATTTCATGACTTGCCTATGGCAGGGCATCCAGGATACTTCAAAACTTACAGATAGGTCAGAGAGAGGTTCACCTGGAAGGGCCTCAAGACCGAGGTGATGCAGTATGTGAGAGAGTGCCCAATATGTCAGCAAAACAAGCAGGAGCACTCACTTCTAGGAGGCTTATTGCAGCCCCTGCCCATTCCTGACAGGAAGTGGGACAGCATTTCTATGGACTTTATCACAGGGTTACCTAGAGTCCAAGGCAGGGATTGTATTTATGTGGTAGTGGACAGATTGACGAAGTATGCATACTTCTTTGCTATTCCTACCACTTATATTGCAGCTCAGGTTGCAGAGTTGTTCTTTCGTGAGGTATTTCGACTTCATGGGTTGCCTAGGAGTATCGTCAGTGACAGGGACAACAGGTTCCTCAGTAATTTTTGGCAGGAGCTCTTAAGGTTGTTAGGGACAGAGCTCACACCCAGTACAAGTTATCACCCCCAGACTGATGGTCAGACGGAGATAGTGAACAAGTGGGTGGAAGGATACCTCAGGAACTGTGTCAGGGCAGCAGAAGGCATGGGTTAGGTGGCTTCACATGGGGGAGTATTGCTACAATTCCACTTACCACATGTCCATTCAGATGTCACCTTTCATGGCGCTGTATGGTTATGAGGCACCGAGCTTTGTTGATTTACTGTTTGGTGATAGCAGGGTGCCGAAGGCCAAAGACTTCCTTCAGGAGAGTCAGGATATCATGAGGGCCTTAAGGGAAAACATACAGAAGGCTCAGAATCAGCAGAAGCAGTATGCAGATTAGTAGAGGACTGAGCGATCATTTGAGGTCGGTGACATGGTTTACCTCATGCTGCAGCCTTATAGGCAATCTACTCTCAAGAAGAGTGGAGCGGAGAAGTTGAAGCCACGGTATTATGGAACCTTCAGGGTCATCGGGAGGATTGGCGAGGTGGCTTACGAGTTAGAGTTACCAGCAGGGAGCAGGGTACATAATGTGTTCCATGTTTCTCGCCTCAAGAAGGCGCTAGGGCATAATGTGACAGCTTCAGTTGAGTTGCCTCCTCTTGATGAAGAGGGGAAGTTGATATTAGTACCCGAGGCAATCATTGACACCAGGGATCGCAACTTGAGGAGGATTATCAGAGAGTACTTGGTCAAATGGAAAAACCTGCCGGTTGAAGATGCTACGTGGGAGAACGAGCGGATTCTGGAGCATCCTGAGCTGAGATTGCTTGAGGCAAGCAATCTTAGGGAGGGCGGACTGTAATGTCCCCTCTTTGACACATGGCTAGTCCATCATGGAGTTCTCGTGGGCTAGCAGTTTGGTTAGGGAACTGTGGTTAGTTGGCTCAGGAGGTCCTTGGCAGTGACAGAGTTTTGGTTTGCTTTCGGTGGATCCAATTGGCACCCTCGTGGTTGGATCAGTGGGCTCTTGGCCGTTACTATTTTTAGTAAGTTCATGTATGATGTCGGTTCGGGATTTTTAGAGTTGGATCAGATGCGTTTCGTCGAGACCTTTCCGACGAGCTCAAGATCATGGATTTCTGATGCCGTCTTCATAATTATTTTAAAGTCCGAAGGTTATTTAATTTATATTCATATGGACTATATTACTATTGCCGGAAAAGTGACTTTATGAAAAATTAGAGTCTTATTTCAAGTTGTGACCTTGTGCGCCCCTCCCTAGGCAACTTAAAAGTGTTTTAAAATGATAAAAACCCCTCTTGAATTCCAACGCCATTTTGGAGGGAGAATATAAGGGTTTTTGGGGCTCATTTTCAGTTTATGCTATGTTTTGATATTTTGCTTATGAGAGCTCTGCTAGGGTTTCTGGAGTTTGAGATTTTGCATCAGGCTATTGGAGACGAAAACCTCCATTAGTGAAGGTATCCCACAGGTGTGCAATACCACCCAACGTTGCCATGGACGGTGGATGTATTCAGCATTCACATATGTGCTGACAATGGAGACATTCGAAGAGTTTGCTTGAGTTGATTGTGAGACCATTTTATATAAATGTTATTTACTGATAAAAGAGGACTGAGAAGGCAGATTTCAGTGTGTTTGGAGGTGATTCTATTGCTGCTGTGTCTACCTCTTGCTGGCCATACCCTCTTGGAGCAGGCCGTACCACTTTGGGGTTTAGTTTGTGAAGTTTTTGGTGACCCGTGCCCTTTGTGCTTGGTCACCCATCCTAGGAGGCTGCTGCAGACTGTTTTCAGACATATTCTAGCGAGTTATCAGCCATACACTTGCAGGTTGCTCCTACAGCAAGGGCGTACCGTGTACCTGTGAGGCGTGGGATTGTTTGCAACTCCTTTCTTCTATTTTGCTGCTTCTTGTATGGTCTTAATGTGGTATTTCAGACCTCTATATTTGCTGATATCAGTTGTATAAACACTCTGTTGCATTTGTGAAGTTTTGAGCAATTCCAGCCATACCCACTTGCTGGTCCATTTCCGGCGGTCATACCAAGTTGCATATTTTCAAATGGGTATGTAATAGTAATTGTTTTCTGGCTATTCTTCTATCTGGGTTGTCACTACTTTCTCCAGAATCATTGCATATTTTCTGGGTTTCTGTTATATGCAATATATTGTGTGCTCCGGCACCACATCTGCAGGAAAACAATAAACCCCTTCTGCATCTTCTGTCTATCTGAAAGAACACACAATAATAATACAATCACGTAAATTAAGATTCAAAACAATACAAATAGGTACGGCTCATTACAGCAATTGGAAAACATATGTCCATCTTTTCATGAGTGAGTACAACTTGATTTCTTTCTTTGTAAAGTTGAAAGGGAATCTCAAGGCAAAAAATCGCCTAGCAAAACAATATTCCAACTGAAAGGTTTTGGCTTGAAGGGTTTGAAAAAATAATGGCTTAGATTGATCACAAGCTGAGCAACAAGGGTTTGACATGCCATGTGCAAAAGTCTATCATCTAAATGTAGGCCGTGATAAACAATACACCAGGGAAATTGAAATTTAATGCTTGATAGTGGCTGAGCAAACAATATTGAATCTCCTTGACCAAGTTGAGGCAACAAAGTTTAGATTTCAATGTCTATTATGAATTTCGCAAGGCACAAGCTTAGGGAGAGCCATTAGTAACTAAGCTGGGGTTTATACTGGAGTAGGGGTGTGTCCACATGCAGCCTTCAATCCCACTATCACTACAGTGGGGCTTTGCAGTCAAGTTTGTGAACCATATCATTAGGAATATCCATTTGAATTTCATTGAAGGACTCAATATCACTGCCATATTGAGATTGAATTTGGACTTGGCCTTTAGCTTTGGCCAAAAACACTGTTTTCTAATGTGCCTATTGAAGATGTCAGCAATGATGTGAATTGTTTTTGTGGAAAAATGCAAGGCTTTGGCTCCAAGTCACTTTTGCAAAAGATATGCCATGAAAGTAGATAGTAGGTGACCAACACAGAGAGTGGGTGTTAGTAGAGACACTACACTGAAATTTGATCCTTTTCCAAACAAACTAGGATTTGATGGATCCCTAGTCCTTCCAAATGCTGTTGCTTATGAAGGTGCGAATGATATTAATGGGCATAGGAGCAATAAAAAGGGTATGAAAACCAAGATCCTTCGCAGCTGTGGGGCTATAAAGGCTTCTTGAAGATACGCAATGTCTAAGCATAAGTTTCTAGGCCTCTTTCCTTTAAATGGTCTGATACTCAGCACAAAGGGCTAAGCCTTATTTATTAATAATTTAATATCAATGAGGCCCATTCCACTTGCATTGTTA
Source organism: Cunninghamia lanceolata (assembly GCA_027924645.1). Lineage (NCBI taxonomy): Eukaryota > Viridiplantae > Streptophyta > Pinopsida > Cupressales > Cupressaceae > Cunninghamia > Cunninghamia lanceolata. The sequence goes on along the minus strand of BSBN01000556.1, from coordinate 3,313,702 downwards.
TGACAACAACACAACTCCTAGGCAACTCTGTTAAAGCCCTTTTTTCTTCAAAGATAGCCCACAGGGAGTCCATGATAAGCTTTTCTAACCTGTTGTAGGCAGATTTAGAGGGAGCTCAATAAGAAGAATGGAAATCTAGTAAGAGATCTTCTCGACATTAAAAGTTTAGGAGCATTAAAGCAGAAGCTTGGAAGGCAAAGGGAATACCCAAAATCTCAAACATTTCCTGATGAGCCACTGCAGGAATTTTCCAACTAGACAGGCATGGGGCCAAAAGACTATGTAGTATTGAGTCTTAGCCTATTGATTGCTAAAGCCTGAAGCAAGGAAGAAAATTAAAGGAACACAATAGCATTATCCAGAACTTCTTCCTCTGAAAGGGCAAGAAATGAATCATCTGCAAAATGTTGATCAATAAGCTGGATATTGCCAGTCCTAGGGAAGTAGATGCTTTTGAGAAGACCATGAGAAACAGTCTCTGACGAGATCACCAAAACCCTCAATAGAAAGTACATAAAGAGGAGCCAGAGGGCATCCTTGCTGGGTTGAGCAAAATAAGCCAGATTGTTCACATCGATGGCCATTAATGGTTAGGCATGCCGGGATATCAATGAAAGAGTTTGCACATCATGTACAGATTTGGGCCCATAACTTAAAGCTTCCAACATGGCCAAAATGAAGGGTTACTTGATACAATCATGGCTTCTGGAAAGTCACTTTGACAAACATGGCCTTTTGCTAAGTGGAACAAGCCCACCCCATTCCCTCCTAAAACAACAATGATGCTAGTAGATATGATTTTTCCAGTCAGTGAAGATGTATTTGAGTGCTTTTGGATTCAAGATGTAGAATGAAGTGGGCTTGTTCCACTTAGCAAAAGGCCATGTTTGTCAAATTGACTTTCTAGAAGCCTATGATTGTATTGAGTGACCCTCCATTTTGGCCATGTTGGAAGCTTTTAAGTTTTGGGCCCAAATCTGTACATGATGTGCAAACTCTTTTCAATGTTTCATTGATAACCTGGCTTGCCTCACCATTAATGGCCATCAATCTGAACAATCTAGCCTATTATGGTCCACATGGCAAGGATGCCCTCTTGCTCCTCTTTATGTGCTTCCTATTGAGGGTTTTGGGGATCTTATTAGAGACTGCTTCTCATGGTCTTTTCAAAAGCATCTGCCTCCCTAGCACTAGCAATACCCAGCTTATCAATCAACATTTTTTGTATTTAAAAAAATATACATAGTTGAATCCAAAAGCACTCAAATACAACAATGATGCTATCAAGAATACACCTAGTATGGATAAGCTTGGTTTGTTCAAGGCAAACAATGAATAGAACTTAGAAGTGTGTTTCTCTTAGAGGAGACATTAAGCAAAGTGATGGGTCTCTAGTTGATGCTGAGCTTAGGGTCACTAGCCTTGGGGATGAACATAATGTTTCCCTTATTGATTAGCTTGCTCAATGAGTTTGTTTGTAGAGCTTCCAAATATATGGTATGAAGATCCAGGCTGACTGTTTCCCAAAGAATTTAATAAAGTTTATACAGGGAACCATCTATACCAAGGTTTAAGAGATCATTTGATTAGTGGTATCTTGAAGCTCATCAATGGAGAGAAGCCTAGCACATGGCACTCGTTGAGCTTCAGAGAGCTTGCAAGGCACTGTACTAAGACATTTGCAAGGACATCCTCTCTGTCAGGTGTGGAAGCTTGAGCTTGGCATGCTTACTTATAATGGGTCACAAAAACTGGAAGGATGACGGGAGATGAGGGAGTCGTTCCCTAGCATCTTTCATAGTTTTTATTTTCTCAGAGAAGTGTAACTCAGAGATTCTGAAAGAATTCTTTTCAAAGTTGAAACCTTATCTCCAACTTTGAGCCAATGCATGAGGGCTCAGATTTGAAATTCCTGGGCTTGAAAGGCTTCAGCCACTTTGATCTTGTGGCGAAGGTCCAGCGCCTTGAGCTGTTAAGCATTGTTAAATCAACAAGCTCTAGCCAGTGAGAAATCTGGGTTAATTATTTGGTGACATCTTCATTGGACGATTTCCTAGAAAGTCGTGTATTCCAAACATTCTAAGGAAGTTAGTGGTGCAGTTAATGGCTTCCTCTCAGCTCCCACTTTTCAGTCCAACCTTTCTCTCTACATGAGTGAAGAATCAAATTCCAAACCCTCTGGTTGTGTTTCAGTTTGCAGACATGTTGCAGGTTGCCAGTGTTGAGATAAAACTGATTTATATGCAACTTCACGAGGTGCCCACCGTTCAATATGAAATTTGATGGGTAAATGGTAGGCCGAGACAGCTTTGGATATGACACTAACAAGCCAATCAAAACAATGAGAAAAGGAGGAGGTGTTCTTGTTAGTGCCAAAATATAACATAATTCAATACGGAAATTTCAGGCAACAAGGTTGTTTGTTGCAAATTTGTCTAAAGATGTTAGAGCCTTCAACTATTATCCTTGAAGACATATAATAGCAGAAAAAAACTAGATTTAGATGCAGACTGCCTACCTTATAGGCAGAGGATTATTAATGTAAACTTACCTTGATATCTGGCTAAATTGTCAAGGTTATGTATCAATAGAAACCACTGACAATGAGGTCTGGATTTAATTGTCACAAATTATGGCTTGGGAGTGATTGAGTTCTTGGAAATTTGCCTTTAAGACTTCGAAATGGTGACTCACTCAATCCTTGTTAGTTATGTGCTAGCAATTATTTTGGATAATATTGGCTACTCTATATTTGTAGTATAATTAGAAGGGCCCAGTTTAAATTTCTAGGGCTGGAAGTCACATGAAGCTGTTTCAGGTCTGCTCCATCAGCCTTAATGAACACAATAGCATGAGACATACAGAATCCAGAAGCCGGCCACCTAACTTTCACACAGAATGATTGAGGAAGGCTTCACTTTATATTTGACTGAATTATGAAAGTTATAATAGAATTGCGAACAAGGGCTGGAATTAAAGAGTCATTTATTTAGAGATGGGATGTGCAATACCAATATAATATTTACCTACCAGAGCCCATTGTACAGTTTGCAATTGCTGGATCAAACATATATGCAAGTATGCGTACAAGTACAACTGAAAATATTTGGAGCCTCTTTCCTCATATGGCTTCCTCCGAGAGAAACTTTTATAGCCTCTCAAACAGCCTTTCGACTCTTAAGAAGATTCTCTTCAATTCTTCTTTGTGAAGCTGCACAAACATTTTTCCAAACCCTTCAGTTCTACTTCCTATTGCATTTGAGGCGTTGCATGTTGATGTCTCTTCCTTGCTTACTGTGATTTGATATATTCTCTTCATCACATTAGGCTAACAGAGTGAGAGGCCTATTTTTTTTTTTCATTTGGTATTTCCCTGGTGCATCATTATGTAATATTTTTTTTTTTGTAATCAGCTGACTGTTAATATTGAGACAATTTTCATGTCTCATCTTTCATGAGTACCGGTTCACAAGAACCCATTTCTTTATGTTATTAAGTTTGTGAAAGGTAGTTTTTTCGTTTTGTCTTGTTAGCTTCTCACAAGTTTTGTCTTATTGGGCTTCTAAATTGTGGCTTCCTTTCTCATTATCAAGCAGCTATATGGACTTGACCTTTGTAAGTCCAAACCCTAATGTCTGTGCATAACATGATGGATCAAAGAGAATATTATCATAATTTTTAAAACTGTAAAACCTATTCTGCAAAAGTAACAGATTCTTCTGAAATTAATTTGCTATCTGGAGATTTGCAGTGTGTAATTGCTTTGACCAATCAGAAGATTTTGATATCACTCAGGGCCAAGGACTTGGGAAGGCTTTGGTTGAGCAAATGATACGTGCTTTGCTCAGAAGGGACATTGCCAATATCACCTTATTTGCAGATGCACAAGGTATAATTATGAACGTGTAGACTACCTGCAATTCATTTACACTCAGTTAGTACTAACAAAAAGCATCAATCTTTGGATAAAATATGTGTTTTTTTGGCGTGCATCATAGTGTGTTGGGGTGATAATTTTGTCAAGGATAAATTGTTATCTGTTACTTTCGTACAATGCTAGGCATGCCTTTGATTTCTTTCGGCACGGAAAATAAATCTGTTTAAATGATTCCATCTAAGGCTGAAATAATCACAAAAATGCATGCATGCAATATGATGCTTCAGACTGCCATAGGAAGCAAAGAAATACAAAACACAGTCTGGCTAGTATGGTAGAGGGAAGGTCCAACAATATTTAAGGAAGTTTCAACAATGTGAGTCTCATTGAGGTTTTTCTTTAGAAGCTTTTCAAATTTTAGCTTGACATGCTAGGTTGGTCACTTTGTGAAGAAGATGGTCTGTGCCTATAAGCTGATCACCCTACAAGTGGCTAACCACACAGCTGTTATATAACTGCGAACTTTCTTGGTTGCGATGTTGGAATCTGTTTAGTTGCTTGTTGGTAATAACTAATAACTGTTGACTTGATGAAGCTACTTCACAAACCAGTTTATTTGGGGTAACATGGTAACTGTAGGCACCTTCTCACACTTTGTTTTTCACAGTTTCTATTCCTTGTGCCATGCCAGAATGACCACTTATTAATGCAAGTTCTGGACCAGTTGCATGTTTTTCATCTTGTAAGGCCTTTTTTTTGCTCATCCATTTCTTTTTGTGATTAGTTGTAAATTTAGAAGTTTTACACACGTGTATAGGGTTGAGGAACTTGATGGATAGATCAGTGCCTGTCAGTTTTGACCTTTAGATTGAGGGCATTTATGCTTTCTACCACATTTAGGGTTGGATCTATCTATCTATCTATCTATTTAAAAATTGTGAATTTCTTTTTGGATATAGTAGTTTGGCAAGTTTGCATTTTCATTCATGCCTTAAGCTTGTCTTCTTAAATTGTGCCACTATATGCTCTGTTTAATATCTATAGGGCATGTTGCTACTTTTTATCTACACTGTCGTTCCTTGTTAGCTTTTTTAAAGGAAACTGAGTAGCCATCTTCTAACGTTTGCCTGTTATTCTCTGCAGTTGTAGATTTCTATCGTAATTTAGGTTTTGAAGCTGATCCAGAAGGCATTAAGGGCATGTTTTGGTACCCAAGGTTTTAGCTTTTATTGTATAAAATAGCTTACAGTGATGCTAAATTTTGAGCATCAGTTGTATTTCTGTATCAAGACTGTATTGTATAATTTCATGTTATTTTTTTTGTTTTATGCAAGTTTGCAACACTTGTGCTGTAACTTTAAAGCCTTGAATCCTATAGAACACTTTGTCATGCGTGAAGGTTTCTAGGCCAATTTTAATTTAACAAATTCTTTCATGGGTTATTTTACCAGGGCCTTTTTGAAGATACATTTTGCGTACAAATTTTGTTGTTACTCTTCTAGATACTAGCAAAAAATTAATTCTCAAGTTTGGTGGGCCAAGTGTAAACGTAACATATCTTTGGAATTCCAAAGATTGCTTCTTCAATCTTCTGTTATTCATTTGATCTTTCTTTGCTACATACATGCAAATGCCATCTTTCTAGCTTGTAGCAATTGTTAAGTTATAAACGAACACCACAAATGCAAGGTAATGATACAATATGAAAATTGAATGGCATGCTTGCCTTGGGATTTAGGATGTATTGGCTTATCCAATAAACTGTGTTATGTGGCATTTAGAGCATTGGTGTGGTTTGTTTGATGAGAAGCTTAATCAATTCTGAGGAGAATGGACATATCAATATCTAAAGGCAACAAACACAATGGTCCTTCAATTACAAATATTGCATTATAGCATCTGTTATGTGTGGTGTCTTCACCAATGTCAAAACCAGATTAGATTAATATTGCTCAATGAAGAAAGATTCTCATTCCACATGTTCACATATGGCTACTTGGTTTTCATTTACCTCTCTTCCAATCCATTTAAATTAATTAGAGCATAGGTTGTAGACTAGTTATGCTCCTAGTTTAACATTGATTCAAGTGACCATGCATTTTATGTTTCATATGAATTTCATAAACCGACATTTTTCTTCTTTCAAAACCTGGCTTATGGAGCAGCTCTTCATCAACCACATCACTTTAATGTGTTTTTGCATATGCATTTATTAAGGAATTCAAATGGAAATCCAATTCTATGATTGGATCCAGCATGTTTAGGAGGCATTCCAAACTGTACATAATGTCAACCATATGTTGGGCTACATATTTTATAGGTTGGTGAGTAGAGGTTCATTTACATGTCATAGTAATTGCTTGTTATGGCTTAACAATTAGATCTGTCACTCAGGAAAGAGGGTAGAGGGTCGAAAGTTCATTGCAGTGGGTTACTCACCATTCTCATCCGAAGTAACGAATGCTTAGAGGTGTTCATCCTTTGTGGGTACCTTTGTTTCTTGATTATCACCGAGTTACACGACAAAAGCTCATTAAAGTAATGTTCGCTCATGGAAAATAGTCATCATGATGATTGACTTGAGTATGAAAATACCAAATGTCTTAAAAAATTCCCACAAATAAAAATATCTAAATTATATAGGTGTCAATTATTAAGCCAAATGTCATGTCCTCATAATAATATAATTATATATATTGATAAATATCAAATATTAAATATCATTATATATATAATAATAATATAAATATATACTATTATATTGTAATATAATATATATTATTAAATACAATAAATAATATATTATATAAATATAAATCTAATTATGAATTAATTATTATATTATTATTATAAATATGATAATAATATAAATATAATAAATATATATATATATATATATATATATATATATATATATATATATAATCTTATATAAGAGATAAAGTAGCTAATATATGCTACGTAGGATATAAAGTAATAAAGGTAATATATATATAAATTCAAATTGGCCCTCATTAACAAGTAATGGGCGATTCCTATTAATAAAGGGGCAGCAACTTAATAAACATTATTACTAATAATCATGAGATACGATTTTAATAATGCACACATTTAACATTTTAAGAGGTACGAGTAATAAAAACAGCGATTCATAAAAGGGTATGACGTATAGAAGATACGTCACCCTTCACAAGGGAACATATAATGTTTAAGAGTCTTCATTGCTCCATAGGGAGGATGGAATGGGGAGTATTAAGAATTTATCAGGAATCGAACACAGAAAAATATAACAATATATCTGATTTAATATGCATGTCAGCAGAGAGTAGTACAGCAGCATCGTACCATTCATCATATTCAATACATATATCAGCAAGAATACTAACAGCAGAGAATCATAAGAAAGCAACGCACCCTTCATCATTCATATAATTGCATATAGATCGAACCAACAGCAAATAAGCATCTCAAATAATTTTGCCATTATAAAGGAGTTAAATCACTCAGCAGCAATCAATAAATTAAAGTTGAAATTGTGTGTAAGGTTGTGAAAATTTTGGCTTGCCAGAAGGGGACATTACACCAAATTGCCTCGTTAATGGGATTCTTGGGTTGAACCAACCATCCCCTTGAAGGGACCAAATTAAATGGTTTCCACCTCCTTGTACCCATACGGAACTTTCGTATTGTGTCAGGTTTAAATCAAATGTCCTTTACCTACCCCCAACCCCCAACATGTTTTAGACCTTATCTGCTTTGCGTCATCTTGTTGTCCATTGGTTCTTTTCTAACCTTTGCATGATTATAAAAATTGAGCACTTAGAGAACCGAATGTTAGAAAAATAAGTAGTGCAGAATTGAAATAACAGTGAATTAGCAATAAAAGCACAAAATAGACAACACAAATTTACGTGGAAAACTTGATAATGTACTAAGAAAAAACCACGGGCAAAGATCTCTCAATTTTATTCTCAGAAGAAAATTCACAGTTACAAAATTTTTTCTCATGCCTTGGCATTCAAGCTCGACAACCTTAAATAATCACAAAAAAACACATGCAAAAACCGATCAAATCTAAAGATAGATCTCTTATTATCAGCTGCTCGTCACTGCTGAAATAAGTCAAACTGACTTCACATTTCAACATTGAATGTGTCTCGAATGAAGAATGTGAAGTTTTTAAAATTAGATTTCGGTACAAAGGCGTGAATGGAAGAATAGTGATGCACCAAAGTCACAGGAAGTTTGATGAGTTTGAGGTGTTTGAGTACACTACAACAAAGAAATGCTCGTCAAAGATCGAATGTGCACTGAGCAGGTGGAATGTGCCAATATAAAGACAAGACAATCAAAAGTGTAGTGTGTTTGGGAAAGGAAGTGCGCGCTTTATGAAGATGTGAGATTTTTGAAAAGCTTGAAGTTGAGTGTATGGGCACGTGAAAGACTATAGGCACGCCATTACAGAGGAAGAATTTTAGTTTGATAAACAGAGGCATGCGTGCTAGAAGTGACGCTTGAAAAAAATTGTCAAATGTTTGCAGGGTGCCAGGTGTGTGCTAGAATGCCAGGCACATGCCACAATGAAGGAGTTGAGTTGGAAGCACGTGTGAAAGATCAAAGATGCGTGCAAGATAAAGGGGGATTTGCCAATACAAAAGTTGCATAGGGACGTGGATGATGGTTTTTCTAAGAAATGTAAGTTTTAATCCAAGTGTGCCTAAGAATTTTGAGTTGGTGTTCAAACGCATGCCAATTCAAACAAGTATTTAACTTTAAATTTGCCCATCCAATTTGTAGGCACACATGGCTGCAAAAATGCTCTTATACATTGGAAACCTCTACAAAACAATCGTGCCACCCTATTCTAAGTGTACCTTCCCAAAAGGGGATGTGCCTACTTTAAGAATATTGATTTTTCTTATCAAAGTTCTTGATTCTCATCTTTGGCCGAGTAAAAATTGAATTTTGATTTTGGATGATTTGTTTGGTGACATAAAGGAGGCATCCCTTTTGGGAGAGTTACTTGATTTTAAATAGGAAGGCAACACCTATATTGGCTTGTCTTTTTGTGGGAAAGCAGATAACAACTATTCTAAGAGAACGGTTTGCACATCAGTAAAAGGAAAAAATCAACAAGATCATCAAGACAAAAGATTCTGAAATGTCAGTTTTAATTCATGGATTGGTGTAACAATTAACAAAGTTAACGAGTAGTGTTCCATTTTGAAAGCGACAAAGTAAATTTGTAGAAAGCTTTATCAAAGGGTTTGCTAGACTTAGTTGGAATAGAGGAAAGCATTGCCAAATCTAAATCATCTAGAGCCACCTTCCAGAACTCTATTTTTAGCTCGACACAATTTTCGAAGAGAGCATATTCTATAAGTTATTTTAACTAGATTTTGCTATTTATAGTTTTCTACTATTTTTAGCATTCACGATTTATAGCTTAGAGTTAGCTATTGTTAAATCATCTATTTCATCATGGGAGAGATGTGAGCATTAAACGATAAATTGTAATGATTTTAATCATCAATTCAATTGACAATCGCATGATATAATATTAAAATTAGCAACAAGATGATTTGTAATAAAGCTTGCATGTCATGCAAACAATTGTAGTTAGGGTAGAAGTGCAATTAGTTCAATTCATTTATTTTTGTGTAATGGTTTGTAAACAATATAAATGTCTTTTTTGTATTAAAAAAATGAATGGTAATTTTCATGGTTGCATATAGTTGGGGTTATTATTCATTAAGTATTCAATGTTATTGTTATCCCAAATTTGTTATTCACTCAATGACATTTATTATGCCTCTCTTGCTTATAAATGTTTATTCAGATCTTGTTATGTGCGCTAAAGGTTAAATTGTTTTGGTGAATTTGTAAGCTTTGTATTGCAGGTGAACTTGAAGGTGCAACTCATTACTTTGTATCGAGTCTTATATTTAAATTAACCATAGTTTTTGTGTTTGTGTGTTAGCTATTCATATCTATGTGTACTCACCCACTTAGTCTTTGCTTTTAATTGAACATGTGTAGTTGTAGGATTTGTTTCAAAAAGCATAGAATCCTTTGCCTAGTGTTGAAAGAGCATTTTAGCTTTTTATCTTAGGCAAAACCAAAATGATATGTTTACATTTTACTCAGCATGAACATGAACCACACCAAAAATCATTGTAAAGATTGTAAAATACAAGTACATATTGTTCAATTTTAGGTTGGTTTTTAATTTATAGAGAGCTTCCTCTTCTAATTCGAAAAGCGGTTTTACTACACATTTGTTTTGTTTTGTGTCGCATTAAAAGGTGCAAATTAAAATGCTAACAATTTTTGGCGACTCGATTGGGGAACAACATAAGACTTCTGTTTTATCCATCAAGTCATTCCAATTTGACACAAAGGTTCCAAAGTTTACGAATATTGTTCAGATTCAAAAGAATAATTCTTACACTCAATGGTTGATTGGGGGTGGGTAATTGCATCAACAACAATCGTCTGTCTTGATTATTGCCATGGGGAAATCAAATTGATCTATTGGCATTGATAAAAAATCATGACCTTCCTTGAAGAACAAGGAAGAATTTTCTCAAGTTCTACAGTGATGACAAACAACATCCCGATGAACATATTTTAACTTTCACCACCACATGTAGAATTTTGAGCATAGCACATGAAGATTTCTAGTTTTCTTATTTGTGGCGACATTGTAAGGTAAAACAACTGATTGGTCTCATCATTTTGTTGCCGGTTCAATCACAAGTTGAGTCAATGAGTAAGAAGTTTATTGCACGTTTCAAGTTTGTTGAAGACAAACATATTTTGTTTGCACACCTATTGATTGTTAAGAAAGATGAAAGTGAACCAATGAGCGAGTGTAGTAAGATTCAATTGTTTGGTTACTAGAGTTACCAACACTCTAAATCCTTCTTCTAAGATTCTTCTAAGTTGCTTCATCAATGCTCTATCTTTAGAAGTTGTGTTTTTTCTCAAGCAAGGAAATGTTACAAAATTAAGGGAAGCTCAAGAACATGCCATCAAGTTGGAGGATCAAATGATCACTTTAGAAAAGATACAAAAAGATTCAATCAGGCCATTGGTTCCTTTGAATGTTCAATCACTTCAGGAAAATCCACCTCATCCAAGCAAAACTAATTCCTTCGTCAATTATCAATGGTAGCTCTCATCTATCTACTTCAACAAGGCATGTAATAGAAAATGCTCTTCCAACACACATATACTGCTTGTTCCATGTAACAAGTGAACATGATGGAGAAAGTTGTACTGAGACGTAGAGATTCACATAGATATTGATAGCTTTAAATGAAAGTCAAGGATTTTCAGATAGTCTTGAATGTCTTCTAGACGAATTCGATGGTGACTTTGTTGTGGGATATACCCAATACAAACTTACAACAGTAAAAAATATTTTTCATAATCATATATCAAATTGGTGCAGGGGCACTAGGTGCTTCATTATTGCTCATTTTTGGTATTTTTATAATTTTGGGTTGAAAATGGGTTTTAGTGGTTAATAAGGTCATTTATGACCATCTCCTATGTATTCAATTAATTTTTGGTTGTGGGTTTAGTCGTTGGTGGGAAAAGTTGGTAAAAGTTTGTAAAAATTGTCAATGTAAGTGTTAGTGGTCATGTAACTTTGGAAATGTCTAAAAATCGAGAAAGAGTTACATGCATATCAAGAAACTGTTTCAAATCAGTTGGGATTGATTATAAATATATGTATGCACCCTCCAAAGTTGGATTTGAGCATTGGCAAACTGATTTTGCAATTTTGGTGAAATAAAGCAAGCTTTTTTCTGTGTTTCTTGAATGTTGCAGTCTGTTCTTTCCCTTGGTATGGATTGTGTAGACCACATGATTGTTTGAACTGATTGGATCGTGTTGGTATATGAATCTACTTTCATTTTCTTTTAGTTGCATCGATTTTCATCAAGTTTTGAGTTAGTTATTGCATTTTTTCTAAAAATTGGTCGAAACTCTACCTAGGGTAACTAGTAGTAAATAAATGGCATAAATTGGCCTTCCACCTGGGGAAACATCACCACAATGGGTGGAAAGGTTTGTAATAATGTAATGTATCATATTCCAGCCATGCAGGGTCCCATGATGAAGTTTACATGTGCTTTTGGAAGGTTTTAGGTCTGATATGCTGTATGTATCAGACTGTGAAGACATTGAATGACAGTTTGGAGGTCACCAATGCAATTTTTGATCTTTTTGTGATTGGAGAAGGTGTTGGGAGTGTGTGGAAGGGTATTATAGACCTAATCAATGGGTTGTTAGTCTTTAATAACAACTATATGACAACATGCAAAGACTGTCTTATAAGGACTGTGTATGACAGTGAAAACCTCGAAGGGGTAACAGTCAAGTTTGGACTTCTTGTTGAGTGTAAACCTTAAAACCTGTGTAAGATCATTAGGATTGGAAGGTGTGAAGGCTTTTGAGTCAATGACATACCAATGTTACCATCATTAGGTGTTAATCCATTCTAGATCGTATGTGTTGCTAGTTGCATTGCTGAAATTAAGCCTAATTAGAAAGAGGACAATCAAAATTTGCCCTAATCCGTGCAAAGAAACCCCTACCCATTTTTGGATATGTGTAGTAGTGGCCAAAAGGGTATCCCAAACAGTTTTTACATTTTGAATATCAGGTCTGTACTGAAAGTTATGGTCAAAAAGGTCATTTTGAAAGGCTACTAGGTTTTAGGGGTTAAAATGTCAAGAATGCACAAAGTTTCATGGTTTGTCCTAAAGTAGGTCCTTCCTCTACATCACCAATGACATCATGTGTTTGTATAACCAAGAATAGTAAATGGAAAAAAATATCCACAAGTAGGAATTTTGCCTATTTTGCTCAAAGTTCTTTGAGGTTGAAGGACTCTTGATGGAAGAAGAGCCTGCTGTTACTCAAGTATTGCATATATTCTTTAAGGAGGATGAAGTCACACAAATGTCTCAAGATTAGAATTACAAACAAGAAGGCAAATACACTGGAGAGGATGATGATGAATCCAATTTCTTCTTTTCATCGTTTGAAGGGTACTTCAAAAAGTTTGCACCAAATATAATCAAAGAAGAGCAAGATATTTTTGTCTCTTAAGAGTTTTCAACTTCAACTTCAACATTTTTTATAAGCACTAATGATAAGCAATTTGAACAAGATACCTAATGAAGAAAAAAACATTTCATGCTAGAAATTGATATTTTTCTTCAACATCTAACTCCATTGTTAGAAGACACAAATGTTTATTTATTTCAAGAGGTTGTTGCTAAAAGTTTTGTGGATTCAAAGAGCAATTTTAATCAGAAGTTTCGGTTCCAAGAGGTTAATATTGTTCATGATGTCAATGATAGATCACAGTTAGATGAAGAACAATTTCTCAAAGATAGTTCAACTTTAGAGGCACTCGTTAGCTCACTAGTTCATGAAAATGATTTTGTACTAGATCTTGTGTTGGCAATATTGTCATTGATGTCAGAGAGATAGTTTTCATTGATGTCAAAGAGATTGTTGTCATTGATGTCAAGACGTGAAGGACAAAAGACCAAAAGCCATTAATCGATGGCCAAAGACCAAGCAAAAATGAGTCAAGAGCAGATCACATTACCATTGTGAATTAATGATGATCAATAGACAAGTTTATGATCATAGATGAACAACTTCAACATTTACAAAGATGTTGATATTTTGGAGAATGAAGAAAGTGAAACGTGAAGACGACTATCAGATAGTGAGACTCAAAGACTAGTTGTTGTCAACATGAACTAGAATCATATTAAGGCAGCATTATTATTATGATGACTGATCTGATTTATATTCTAATGAATAAAGTGCTTATAATGCAGGCCAACCTTTCCTTATTATTGGCACCAAAGACAAATCATATATATGTATAGTAAGAGTAGTGATCATAATTAAAAAGGAAGGGGCAACGATCATATTTAGGATATGTTGTGATGAGTTTATGATTGAATATATTAAGAAGGGCAGCGATCAAAGTATTACAATAGCAACAAACTATTAAAGGAAATGATGGAAGAGTAGCGATGATTTATGGAACAACAATTTGGTGATTTTTAAATAAAAATTAATATTGGTTAAGGCAACCGATCATCTTAATGGAGTGTTCTACACAAAAGGACAAATCTTCCCATATAAAGACAAAATTGTCTTATATAAAGTATGTTAATAAAAGGTACTTGGTAATGAAGAGTTTCCTCTCTTTGATCAATTGTGTCTATAAAGTGAATCAACCTATTTGGAAGATATATGAGTTTTCAATTGTGAAGATGAGTGAGTGTGGATATAAGAAGAATGTGAAGTATTTGGAATTAAAGCAGATTTAGAGAAGAAAATATGAAGGTATGTTATGCCGTAAATTGTCGACACCGGTGATTTACACTAGGTTTAGCATCCTTCTGCATTGATAGAGAAACTCTTGTTGAGAGAAGACCAGATTTTGAAGCACAAGCTGATCCCATACGTCATTATCTAGGTGCAGGCCCTGAATAGACCCCAAACACCTGGACACTAGCACCCAAGCGCTAGTGTCCTTGACATTTGCAAAAATAAAGTTTGTGGGCCCTTATATATCGCTCTTGTACCTCTAGGTACTGCACTTTGTTAGCTTTGCTCAAAAGGTTCTCCCAAAAATGAGTTGATATGCATATATAAAGAAGTTTATTCCTCCCATTTGAACTAGATGAAAAAGGTTAAGCAAGCTTAAGACTTCAAATGATGTTTCAAATTATCAAAGCTCTATTGTGAAGATTATGCAGATTATGTGATGCTCTCTATTGCAGGTTCCTAACATTCATTGTAGATTTCAAGGGAAGCTTCTTCCTTCATCTCCATCCTTGTGGTGATCTTGAGTCATCCCACTAGGGTTTGTGTTGTGGTAAAGTTACTTTATTACAACATTGCTTTTATTAATGATTTTGCTTCTATCCTCTAATGACACACACTCTCTCATCATCATCTTGGCTGTTATGGAGGTGGAAACACCATTCATAGGGTTTGACTATGTAAAGTACTCAAACCATCACAAAAGTTATATGAAGTAAATAATCCACTTAATTACAACATCTCAAGTAAAAGATAAATCTCATAAATATAAATCAATAAAAGCATTAAATCTTACAAAAACACATGCTAAATCTAGGTGATAGCAATATAAAATAATATACAAAGTCCATTGGCTTTCATGCCATAATACATTCAATTACAAGTTACAATAAATATGTACAAGTATAATAAATCAAAACAACTCTCCAGTCGCCACGAACCCACATGTTTCTCCTGCAAGCTGAGAGATGGGAACATGGCTCATGCACTTTTCCACTCAACCATGAAGCAATTACACTTCCCTAGATCCCTTCATAACACGAAGGAAACCTAGCCCTGCACGAAATGTCTAGCTACCTGGAAACACCTGGCAGGAGGGAACACTCGGTGCAACCTGATATCTAATGTGCAATTCTAAATAATGAAATGCAGATTGTCTCACAATAGGATGTGGCAGAGATATATATAAATAAAGTTTACTAAACAAATATTCATCTTTTTCAATGATTACTCATTTAGATCTAAACATTTGAAAAATAGTTGCAGGTTCAATTCCTGAAAGGAGGAAAAGCCATCTTTGATAGTCCTCATTCGACATCCTAACCCAAAAGTAAGTCAAAACACTCAGCTAAAAATGTACTTTCTTTCACAATAAATAAATAACAACCCATATTCGCCTATAAACCATCTCTAATTCCCTTTCCAAAGCATCATTCATGAAAACACACTTTTCAAGCAAGTAATTCATCATTTGATCATATAAATTGCATTTATAGAGTTGTTAAATTGAGTTTATTTCCTAGTCCATATTTCATTTAAATATAAGTAATAAGTTTTCTAAGTCCTTCAACAACCTTACTGTCATAACTGTGACAGGAAGTCAAAAATAAAGCCACAGAACTCGCAAACAGACTTACTATCACACTAACAACAATAACTAAATAGAACTGAAACAACATTAAAATAGAGAAAAGACAGCTACAACAGGATCTCTTAATACAACATTACAAGACTGCTACAGGAACCTTATACCTTAGATTACAAGAGTTTTATAGTTCAGATTATAGGAACCCATTTTTAAGAGGATTTATACAGAATTAATTGACAGCAATAGGAACCCCATACTTCAGACTACAAGAGTTTTTAAAAGAAATTACATGATCTGCGAGAGGAACCTAATACTGCTGCCTAAGTTTAAGAGTTGTTTTCAGCAGTAAGACATATAAATCGACCAAGAGGTAGAGGCCAAATTCTAGCAAAAGATTGACTTCTAATAGCATTTTCAGAGAAAGAAAGAATTATAGACTGCCAGAGAATATATTATTAGCATCCTGGATAACTTGTTAAATTTGGTTTCAACGGATGCTTCAAGATCGAGCAAAAGGGGTCAATTCACTTAGTATTATATTAGGAAAACAAAGAAAAGCAGAGACAACGAATAAAACAGCAAGCCGCCCAGCTTCTAAGTGATGACAATGTTAAAATCGTGTAGACAAGGAGGTTGATGACGATGGATTTTGGCAAACGTAGGCCCGAGTAAATACTTAGCAGTGAAAGGTAGCTATTCTATAGGCTAAGGAATAGTAGGTTGAGCAAAATAAAAAGGCCAAATACCACAACAGAAGGTCTATTCAATTCTGGTCGTAGGGAATAAGATAGTTGACGACAGGGAGTCTTAAATCATAGCAAGGAAAGCATAATACTGGCCACCCAAAGATGTAACACATACTAGAAAGAAGATAATCACAACCTACGTTTTAATAGTATAACATACTGAACTTTGCAAAAACAAAAGAATAATACCTGAATCTTTCAAGTCATCGATGGCAAAAGATAGTTGCCTGCCCTTCAATCACTGCCTTGCATTCCCTCCGTACCTGGCAAGGAAATCATCCTTATTCTGTTGTTAAAACCCCAGTTTCTCTCTGTCGCTACCAAAGAAGAGATTAAGGTTGCTTGAAAATGGTGATGTCTTTCTGCTAACCCTTTTTCTTTTATTAAAAATCTTCCCTAAACTTGGTGTCCATTATATTTAGGATTCGATTGCTTTTAATAATTAAAGTTTACGTATGTTTGCATGAGATTTTTATAGTCGAGAGGCTTCAAATTCCTTTTAAAAATGGAATAAAATATCTTAATTATATTTCTGTTACTTGCGTGACAGTAACTAATATATTTCTGTCATTTGCATGACAGCAAATTCTTTCAATTCTTTTAATTAGATTCTAAATATAATATTAATATTATTAATATAATTTATCTATTTTTAATAAAACACAAATACTTAAATCAACTCAAGAAGTAATTGCAATGATAATAATAATAATATATATCTATCTATTTAAACATAATTGTTTTAAGTGTAAATTAGATATTGTTTCCAAACAAAAATAGGAAAACACTTATTATTGTTTAAATAATATAAAATACACCATTTTAAATATAAATTGAAAGATCATTAATATTTATGACTAAATCATGCATTTGAAAAGAACTTTTTATAGCAATTAAAACACATTATTTATCTAAGTATTAAACATAAATCACATTCATTATCCATACAACAATGCATATTAAAGCCATAAAATGCAATATGATATGAGACTATGTGAGTGTGTGAGTGCATCAGAGTTATCCATTCCAAACAGTTCTTGCCAAGTGGCTAGAACATCTCTACCTCAACCATGTTCTCATCTTCGATGAGTACCTGCATTCATTCGCACTCAACTCGACGTCAATAGGTTAGTTCCCTAAAACATAGCCGAAGCAAAACATTATAATCACATTGATAATATTTAATATTTAAATCAACTTTCAAATTCACCCAAATATAACATCACAATAATTACCTTCACACACGTGACATTACTCAAAGTAAAAGCAATCATAGTAAATGTTCACTAATCTAGAATAATAATATAGTCCACAAAACGAGATGTGACAAACTAAGGCAAACCCCTAAAATGACCCCAACCTTCTTCCTCTTTATGTTTTGTAGATTCCAGAAGATTAGGAATAGGTGTGCAAGATCCGGGAGCTGATTTACGAATGTGAAACCCGACCCTCAGAAATCCCCAAAATTTAGGCAAAAACCCTAGGATACTAGTGCTTAGTCACTTCTGTCCAGTCAAATTTGCCCTAAATTCTGGCAATAGCCCTTGACAGCTCTGCTCTAGTCATTTCAACTCTAGTTTTCTGCGTCTTTAGATCTGTAAGATACAATTTCTCTGTTTTGACATATATTCACTATAAAACCCTAGATCTAGATCAACTTGATTCAATCCTTCAAAAATACAACAAAGGAACAAAACCCCGTAGTTTTGGCTCTCCTTTTAGGACTGTAGCCAAGATTGGTTTGTGTTCCAATGTTTAATTGAAAGGATTGACCTAACTAAATTAACTAGTGAGGTGGTCTCTCTTTTCCATATTAAACATTTTGGTGAAACTGACGTATCCTACACTTGCACTTATTGATTTCATTGCTAATATCTGTAGATGTGTTTAATTAGTTAATAGATCTGATTAAACATTAAGTTTGCATACCCTCTTATATCCCATGCATTTGGTTTAGAAAGAAAAATAATTATACATCTTCATTGTTGTGGTTACCAAAACTTAAACACTTTGGTGAACCCAGTAAATTTCAAATTGTCATAACCTTCTTCATTCAGATCTGATATGTTTGTTGTTCCATATCTGGTTAGCTAATGGTTTAATTAGATAGTAAGCACTTGTACATCTTCATTGCTTTGATTGCTTGTTGATTTGATTGGATATTCCTTGCATATATTTGTGACATGGTTAATCATTTGGAAACATTGATTCACTAAGAAAACTAAAAGCAAAGGTCCTATCACATCATCTACATATTCCATCTTATCAACACCTTCTACAAGTGCACTTTGTGTGTCATAAAACTTGTGAAGTCTTTTGTGAGTTTTGTGACCTGGTGTCTTGAATCCAACATCCTTGTGAGGAGAAGTTATAGGATCATGAGTTCTAGTACTTTAAATAGCTCCAATGTTGCTAACTTACTCACACATGGAAATTCATCACCTTTGGATCACATGTCTACTTTACCCATGATAGTTGAAGTACAAAATTCTCATGACTCTATAGACATAGATAGCCTCGTGGCTCATGTACCTGAAGCACAAATTTAGAAACTAGACACTGAGTTGGCTCGTTTTCAGCAATTTGTGGGCACAAAACATTTAGTTGAGGAAGTTGTGCCTCTTGTAGAAGGTCTAAGAAATTTGTTACAAGAAGGTCAAGAAGGTGTAGAGATCTTACATAGCTTGGCTCGCATAATGGATGACAGCATTATGTCATCAACTAGTTGCACGGAAATAATTACTGTGTCCTCTCAAAAACAAATAGGGACACAGATGTCGTTACCCATACCGACAACTTCTACATCAACATATACTTCTATTCTCACCACCATTGCACATCCTGGTAGTAGTGCTAACACAAGTCTTGGACTTTCAAGTGGGAATCCTATACACAACTATAACATTGTCCCCCTCACATACCATGAGGTTATTTCAAATGTGTCATCTCCTATTGTCAGTCAACCTCCATCAAATGTCACTTACCAAAAGCCTAATCACACATTGTCATCACCTATTCTAGCTTTGACTATTCTAATCCTATACAATCTCAATCTATTCTACAACCCGATCCTATCATTAATAAGCTTTTATAGAATGTTAGCTCTTTACAGCAACAAATAACTAATATGAATCAAAGTCAGTCTCAACCTTCCATTCTATCCTACTACACCTGTAGTTCATTGTCTTTTGCTATTCTAAAAACACTGATTCCTAAGAAATTTGAAACCACCCATTTTGAGAATATAATGGGAAAGGGGATCCTAATAGTCATGTGTCGGCCTTTACAACTTTGTGTAGTGATTTCCTCTTTGATGATGCTATCTTAGCTAAACTCTTTCCTCAGTCACTTAAAGACATGACCTTGGATTGGTTTTGCTCTCTACTTGCAAATTCTTGATAAATTCTTTCCAACAACTTATCAATCAATTTCTACAACACTTCCAAGTGAACATTGGACCTCAAGCCTCCTTGGTTGACTTGGTTCATTGCAAACAAGGAGTGAAGGAGAAATTGACCGATTTCATTGGGCGTTATCAAGCCCTCTTCTCGCAAATATCATATTCTCTTCCAGATGCCGATGTATGAGTTTTCATTGGGAACTTGCAACCTCACATCTATTATAAGATTTTGTTGATACATTATAGCTCTTTTACACATCTTTGCATGGCCCTCTGTGATTATCAATTCTCGGATAGTCAATATGAGGACACTACCTCATTGACTCCCATTGGTAAATCTGAAGCTACTACCCAACATTACCATTCATTTAAAAAGCAAAACAAAAACTTCACAAAAATCAATTCATCTTCAAACAACATTCACACACAAGTAGCAGCCACAACACCTCCTACTTCGACCCCTTATAAGTTAAAACCAAAAATGCGACATTTTTTGAAACTTTCAAAATCTCTTCATTTAGTAATGTTGTAGCTTCTAAACAATAACCTCATCAAACTTCCACCAATTCGACAGGTTGATGCTACTTAGATGCAATCACTTTCTTTTGATGCAAAAACCTTTTGCCAATTTCATCGTAGCCCTACCACAAAATGATGTATGCATCTTAAACATGAAGTTCAAGACCTCATTAACTCCAACGTTATCCAGGTAGCAGGTGAAAATGACAACGAAATAAGTTGGTTGCTCCTCCAAATCAGAATTTGCAAATCTACACAAATCTATTACCCCATCATCGAGCAAACATTATAGAACCACACATCAAAGAAACATCTAATTCTACATCATTAAATCATCAACATAGAGACTTTGATAGTGTGGTTGGTATGGTAGATGCTTTCCCTCGTCGAGAATGAGCAGAACTGGACCCTGCTATCTCTTTCAAACATCATGATGCTTCCATTCAAGCACCTACAGGACCTCTCTACATCACTATCGGGATAAATGACAAACCCATAAGGGGAGCACTCATTGATCCTGTAGGCATAGTTAATGTAGTTACTGAAGATTTCCTCTTTATACATGAATTACATCAAGATAAATATTACACATTTGAAATCTCGATTAGAACACATGATGGGTCTATTTGTCCAACTCTTGGTGTCTTGACTCTTCCTGTCAAGGTTGGGCCAAGAACATTGGATGTGTCTCTTGTTATCATTCCTACATTGGACTTATTTCATGTAAAGTTGGGTCACCCATGACTTACTTCAATGAAAGCGGTCCCCTCAATGATTCATGAATTCTTAAAGTTTCCATTCCAAGGATAGATACATGTTATACATCACAGGGGGTTTCGACCCTTGGCTTGTTGTGGATACTTTTCGCTTGATTATTTCTGGCCTCAACTAGAGGGTTCTACTCAATCCTGTAATGACCTATCCTTTCTATCTTATCAAAAGTTTAAGGCAAAGAAAATTGCTTAATTTGTTGGAGTATGAGAAACACTTGGGGGGGGGTGAATCAATGTTTGAAGACAAATTCAATTTCTTTGCTTCTCTTTAAACTTATGCACATGTAACAACTTGGAAGCTCAAATGCTGAAAGTAACTTTATTAGATAAGCAAGATTAAATGCTTGATCAACATAGAAACTCAAATGCTGAAAGATACACAAGATTGAATGTTTAAACATGAAGACCAAATAGACCACAAATAATGAAAAACCATAACACAGTGACTTTCATGAGTGGAAAACCCTCATAGGGATCAAAAACCACTTGAAAATGCCTCACTGGCTTAATTGAAATCCACCAATCACAGAGCCTTTCTAGATATTTTATGCCTCATTGGCTTTTTAAAATTTACAACTGCCTCACTGGTATTTCACAATCACATCTTTCTCATTGGCATTTCACATTCAGTACTGCCTCACTAGCATACTACAGTCTCACTGACCAAACCTCCATGGTCTTAATGACCAATAAATAATGAAAGAAGAAATACAACTTCAGGGGGTTACCCTGTTACAATATGATTCACTATACTTATCTTTGCATCATCAAATCTCATTGCACTCAATAAATCTCACTGCACTGTATCATGTCCTTTACATACTTAGAACACTGTCACACAAATTCATCATATTGTCCTGAATGACAACCAAAGACTTGTACATCATGACTTGACTCCTACACAACCATGAAAAACATATAGACACTTGGACATACTTTGCACACTTCTTGAATTCAACCCAAACTCCAAAACTCCTCAGATTAATCTATGCAAGGATACATGAATCTTGCCAGACAAAGCCTTTTGTAAATTGTTAAACATAAAACTTCCTGCAATAACAAGGTGTCACAGTCTTCACCATATTCTTTACAAAACTCATACTATAAGAAGCCACTCAAACTACTGATAAATGTTAGCGATCATATTTACATTACACTTAACTTGAACAGAGAGAACCAACTACATAGTTATACACTGTCATTCAAACCTTCCACACAATACATGATAACTACATAAATATGATATTATAGACTTTCAAACTATGTCTAGACCACACTCCCATTTTCTGTCTCCCTATTCAGATCATTTTAAACTCTGCAAGAAAAAAAATTCCTCATAGTGTCGAACACCCCAACAAAAACATCTCATAATGTCTTAAAACCAAATTTCCTGGCCCATGGTTGTTTTCATAACTGAAAGAAAGTAGTTAGGGTTACAGAGAGAAACCCTGCCCATCAAACTTAATATAGTATAATGTCCATTGAAATTTTAAATTTGTTTAAACTTCCATCATTAGATGATGTCTTTGCGCTCACATATCTTTTAATCTTCACCTTTCATTTTTGGTTCGGCGTTCGATGGAAGTTGGACTGGTGAGAATCGGTACCCTAGATCAGGAGGGCCGGTTATACAATGTTGAAGAAGCCCTTCAGTAGGTGACATTTAAGTCATTAACCTGTAATAATAAGTCACCTAAAAAATAAAACAAAAGTGCACATAGTTTATGACGGGTGCATAAGGAATGATCTTAGGTTTTAGGACACAAAAATGACTCTTAGGGTTTTAGGACCTATTAGGGTTTTAAGGCTTTTAATACACATAGAAACCCTAGAACAATAAGACATTCTATTATGATTTCAACACTAAATAACTAGAGTCATTTCAGAGTCTAGAAGGCATATGAAACATGATCAGAAGAGACCTTGACATATGAAAGGACAACACATAAAAGAGGCTCTAAACATGAACACAGAAGATAAGAAATTTGGCAATATGAAACATGATCTTATGAACATCAGACCCAACATTGACAATGTGACCCCAACTACAAACATTTCATATCCTTGATCCTCAAAGCATGAAGAATTGACAACATCAAAGGGAACATCAAGTATTGACAACATCAAAGATGGTATGATTGAACATGGGCATGATGACATAGTGAAAAGAAGACATCCTGAAGAAGACTTTGAGAACACACAACCTACATTATGTAGCAACATATCATAAACACTTCAACACCCATGATGATGTAAGCTCAACAAGCCTGATGATAATCGCATGATGATGGAGACATCTGACAAGCAACCTCAATACCTCCATCTGACATGCAATTTCTCCATTTGACATCAATGACAAACACTACTCTACAATCTCCCCCTTTGTCATTGATGGAAAAACACACATCGCATCACTTTCTCACTCCCCCTTTTTGACATCAGATGACAAAGTATGAAATGCTTCTCCTGACAAGATACAATCAAGCACTGAAAGAGATCCTGATAAAAGCATATGGGTCTTACTGCATTTTAATGTCTTGCATAACACAATCTGCATCTTCTCTAATCAAGCTCTTATACACCATTGTACCTAGCATTACTCCCCTTGTCTCTAAAAAGAACTAAACACTGATGCTCCAACATTGCAAAACAATAAAGGTCTGCAACTTAATCAAAGTTTGTTATTCTGTCAGATTCCTGTCACTGCAAAAACCATTTTACTGCACCAAATGAGGAACACAAATGAACAATAAAACAAAGAGCATCAATATAATTATTACTATGCCATGCATCAAACAACAACAATCCACCATAGGAGCAACTTGACTGCACTGTCACAGTTCCAACAAACATCCTGCTACTGTCCTTGTACTCTATCCTGTTACAACAATGTTACAAGTGAACCAAAAATCTTTACTGACAATTCATTTACTCCTTTCATAACTACTATCATGATTATCTTCTGCTACAGTTTAAACAAGAAAGTCATTGTCACATGACTATCACAGTCCATATTGTCCTTCATACGCTGTGACTGTAGTTTCACTTCTAGAAATCACTTAGAAATCTTACTCAATGTACCAATAACAAATAACAACATGATAGACTTCATACCCTGCTCCAAGAGACTGCTACAGTACTGATCAAAACCACATCTACAAAAATAGTGTCATGAAAGCTCTGCCATCTCAAGATATGTAAGATTGAAAAAAAAACTTGGCACTGGATCACAATATCACTATAGAGGCACTCAATCAATGCAAACACTACTCATTCAGGGATACATTGTAACACTACACAATGCGCTCTACAACACTAATCTGCATGCTCTTGCTCTATACTTAACAATCTCTGCAGCATAAGATTTGACAAAGTCTGATAATTCTGCTAATCCATCAAGTATGTCTGCTACTGTTATCTGCTCTGCTACTGCTATTTCAACATGATGCTACAAACTTCAGAGGTCTGCAATACTGCACAAGGTCTGCAACATGTCTGCCAGAGGTGTATGATTGCCAGAGATTTGTACATCATCTCTAATCTCTGATACATTAGTAACAAGTGAGATGAACATCCATCAAACCTTCTTTGTCACAAACTCTTAGTAACATACCACCTCTTCAATCAAACTGAATTCCTTCTATGAAGGATGCCATCCTCATTGCAAACTCTCTAACACTGCACTTTACTATCACAAATGCATAGGTTTCTTGGTTCGCAAACTAGTCAAACAGAGCATGAGATATTGATTCATTAACATTTTCTACAATTGATAAAAAGTTATCTCTTTTACATTACTTCAAGAACATAGGTTTATAAGGACACTACTGTGTAAAAACACTAATCTCAATCCATATTCCTAACAATGATCTGAATCTGAGTTATCTGATCTAGCCGAACTCAACAAAGTCTGATACATGATGTCTGACTATGTAGAGAATACTGATCTAAACAATATTGATCATGGTATCATTTTAATAAAGTGTACACAAAGACCAAGTCAAGACAAGGATCTATGTTGATGCAATAACCACCTACTTATCTCTAAACCTTGCTATATGTGGTTGCATGAAAGTCCTTCACAACGATTTCTTGGCTCTGTTCCTTGAGCTTCTAACTTCTCTAACATGATAAGATCCACTCACTTATTAACCATTGCTGTCATATATTGAAACATTGATCACCATTATCATAGTTTTAACTTCATTTTGATAAACTGATTGAACATTTGACCCATTTGATATAGTTGATCATGATATACTGATGCCATAATATATGATATGCCTTACTATCCTTCACTATCATATTGTATACAAGAAACCTCACAGCACAGTAACATGTAATATTTCACATACATGTTTACTACACACTTGTAATACAACATATGACAACAAGTTTGAAACACGCCTATCAGAGCACTTACAGTTTCTACCTTTGACAACAAAACTCTTCCCTTTGATGGATGTCATACTCTATTGTTTACTTACTGAAGAAATGTGATTGTCTCAATGTCATACCCTGCTAACAAAAATACTATGTCATGAATATTACTACACTAGAGATGACAACAGACATGGCAGAAGTTCTATTCCTCCTTTCCTCCTTTCCTACTTTAAGACAACCAATCCATCTCTGTATCAGGACCATTCCACATGACTATCCTTAATGCAATGATCCTTCAATCTCCCATGACAAAAGAAAATAGATCATATCACTTCCCAATGAAGAACACTGACATATCTCATTTCAACATTACACTAACTACAAAGGCACTGTTCTGAGATACCATCATCAAAGAGACTTTGAGCATTATGCACACCAAGTGGAATGAAGAACAAACAAGATATGAATCTTGCTATTAAAAACAACACTAACACTGGTTCACTGGTTTGAGACCTTCACTGTCCAAGTTCATACCATGTTTTTGAAGATGAAGAACAAACATGATGACAAATGAACAAACTAATTACTTTGATCTGCAAGAGTAGCACTGTCTTTTGCAACTGAAAAAAAAACATTGCAACTACTAAAGATACCATTACAAAATTATCACTTCATGTAAAATCTGTGTTCATCACTGTAAACTTGCACACTGTCTCAACTTGCTTCCTAAGTGCTACACACTTCTGATTATCTTCTTAGGGATGAAAGAAAAGACATTGAGCATCTCCCCTTGACTGTATGCTGGTTATTAAGTAACAAGAGATGTCTTTTGTGCAGTAAGCACAAGCTCAAATCCTTTCTTCTCGTTTTCTTGTTTCTTTCTCCAAACTGTTATAGTCCCTATTTTCTTGTGATGACTAAAAGGTTTCGCCAAATTAATCTTACAAAACAGTGCTTTATGTCCAAACTTATGACACCTATAGCACCTAATCTTATGACCAATAGGAGGAACAAGATCATATTCTCTTGACAACCAAAAAGAATTTCTATTATCATATCTTGCAAGCATCCAACAATCCCTTTCTATGTGACCAATTTTATTACAGTTATAACAAACATTGTTATAGTCCTGATTTGACAAACTATAAAAACTCTTATCCTTATTCCATCCAAGACCATATCTTGAGTGAGTTCTACAATCTCTAGCTCCATGACCATAAACATGACAAGAATAGCAATAACCATGAAAATGAGAGTAATTGTACCTTATTGATTGCCTGGTAGGTAGAGATTTTGTGAACCTGATTGTCCTCCTTCCTTCATCTTTAGGAGCAGCAACATGATGACTTAAGTCTATCTTCTTCCTAGGTGTATTTCTTGCTTTGGAACACTCTCCTTCATAACCTAGACTAGTAGTGTCCTTGTAATGCTTTTGTTCGCTCAACATGTCATTCAACTTGTTTGTGTTTTCTTCAAACTCCTGATATTTCTTGGATAGAGCATTGAGACCTTCGTAATCTTTTCTTAGATTGACAATTTTTGCCTCTAATTTCAGACATTTAATTCTTTTCACCTCAAGGTCAGATTTTGTTACATCTATTATTCTTTTGGCTTCCTCAATTTTAGTCTTTAGACTTATAATCAATTTGTCAGATTCATCAACTTGACTCTTTAAGTTAACGACCTGATTTCTTGCCTCTTCAAACTCTAAAGAAACTTTTGCAAAATCTAAACATACCTTGTCTTTGGTATCTTTTTCTTGTTGAAGTTGGTCTTCTAATCTTCAATTCTCCTTTCTAAGTTGCTTGATTACATCTAGAGCACATAAGAGTTCTTTTATATCAACTTCACAATCATCTTCATCAAACTCCTGTCCATCTACATCCACAAAGAGATTTTCTTCTATGTCAGCAATCTCAACAACAAAATCATTTTCTTTATCACACTTCATATTATCATTCAAGAGAGACTCATGCAACAACTCATTACAAGACTTGATTGGGGTTTTCTATACAACCCTTTTGCTTGGCATCTTTCTTTTCTCTATTTCTTCTACACTTTCCCATGGTACTCCACTATCAGGACCTACCCAAGCATGTTAGACTTCTATATGGAACCTATGCTCTGATACCACTCGTTCGAGTACAGGAAACACTGAGAGGGGGGGGTGAATCAATGTTTGAAGACAAATTCAATTTCTTTGCTTCTCTTTAAACTTATGCACATGTAACAACTTGGAAGTTCAAATGCTGAAAGTAACTTTATCAGATAAGCAAGATTAAATGCTTGATCAACATAGAAACTCAAATGTTGAAAGATACACAAGACTGAATGTTTAAACATGAAGACCAAATAGACCACAAATAATGAGAAACCATAACACAGTGACTTTCATGAGTGGAAAACCCTCATAGGGATGAAAAACCACTTGAAAATGTCTCACTGGCTTAATTGAAATCCACCAATCATAGAGCCTCACTGGCTTTTTCAAATTTACAACTGCCTCATTGGCATTTCACAATCACAACTACCTCACTGATATTTCACATTCACTGCTACCTCACTGGCATTTCAAATCCACTGCCTCATTGGCATACTACAGTCTCACTGACCAAACCTCCATGGTCTTAATGACCAATCAACGATGAAAGAAGAAATACAACTTTAGGGGGTTACCCTGTTACAATATGATTCACTATACTTATATTTACATCATCAAATCTCATTGCACTCAATAAATCTCACTGCACTGTATCATATTGTCTTTTACATACTTAGAACACTGTCACACAAATTCATCATATTGTCCTGAATGACAACCAGAGACTTGTACAACATGACTTGACTCCTACACAACCATGTCAAACATATAGACACTTGGACATACTTTGCACACTTCTTGACTTCAACCCAAACTCCAAAAATCCCTCAGATTAAGCTATGCAAGGATACATGAATCTTGTCAGATAGAGCCTTTTGTAAATTGTTAAACATAAAACTTCCTGCAATAACAAGGTGTCATAGTCTTAACCATATTCTTTACAAAACTCAGACTATAAAAAGCCACTCAAACTACTGATAAATGTTACTGATCATATTTACATTACACTTAACTTGAATAAAGAGAACCAACTACATAGTTATACACTGTCATTCAAACCTTCCACACAATACATGGTAACTACATAAATATGATATTATAGACTTTCAAACTATGTCTAGACCACACTCCCATTTTCTGTCTCCTTGTTCCAATCATTTTAAACTCTGCAAGAAAAAAAACTTCCTCATAGTGCCGAACACCCCAACAAAAACATCTCATAATGTCTTAAAACCAAATTTCCTGGCCCACGGTTGTTTTCATAACTAAAAGCAAGTAGTTAGGGTTACAAAGAGAAACCCTGCCCGTCAAACTTAACATAGTATAACGTTCCTTGAAATTTTAAATTCATTTAAACTTCCATCGTTATATGATGTCTTCACGCTCACACATCTTTTAATCTTCACCTTTCATTTTTGGTTTGGTGTTCGATGGAAGAATTTGGACTGGTGAGAACCGGTGCCCTAGATCAGGAGGGCCGGTTATACAATGTTGAAGAAGCCCTTTAGTAGGTGACATTTAAGTCATTAACCTGTAATAGTAAGTAACCTAAAAAATAAAACAAAAGTACACACAGTTTATGATGAGTACATAAGGAATGATCTTAGGTTTTAGGACACAAAAATGACTCTTAGGGTTTTAGGACCTATTAGGGTTTTAAGGCTTTTAATACACATAGAAACCCTAGAACAATAAGACAATCTATTATGATTTCAACATTGAATAATTAGAGTCATTTTAGAGTCTAGAAGGTATATGAAACATGATCAGAAGAGACCTTGACATATGAAAGGACAACACATAAAAGAGGCTCTAAACAAGAACACAAAAGATAAGAAATTTGGCAATATGAAACATGATCTTATGAACATCAGATCCAACATTGACAATGTGACCCTAACTACAAACATTTCATATCCTTGATCCTCAAAGCATGAAGAATTGACAACATCAAAGGGAACATCAAGTATTGACAACATCAAAGATGGTATGATTGAACATGGGCATGATAACATAGTGAAAAGAAGACATCCTGAAGAAGACTTCGAGAACATACAACCTGCATTATGAAGCAACATATGATAAACACTTCGACACCCATGATGATGCAAGCTCAACAAGCCTGATGATAATAGCATGATGATGGAGACATCTAACAAGCAACCTCAATACCTCCATCTAACATGCAACTTCTCCTTTTGACATCAATGACAAACACTACTCTATAGAATTATCCCTTAACACACTTGGAGACTCTTGATATTTTGTGGCTGCGATATTAGTTTCCCCTACCTCACAGGAGTGGAACGAACCAAAACCTGAATCAAAGGACCCTTCTCATTCCCAAGTGTCTAACACATATGCTACAGTTCCACCTCTGCCATCCTATCTAGGACCATGAGACAAACACCTAGCACAAACTAGACCTCCCCACAATTCAAGGATTGTTTTCGTTCCCTCTGCCTCTTCAGAGTCTAGTGGAAAGCAATTAGTTGTGCGGAATCTCTTTCCGACGCGATCTCAATCACTTGAGGATGCTTTAGTACCTTCGCCTGTTCCATAGGTTGAGAGAAAGGAGAAGCCTGCTTTGAGAGACCCTTCCCCCATGGTCTCCCAACCTTCAGAAGTTCCTTCTATTCCTCCTCATGTTCCTCAAGCAAAGGAAGAAAAGTAACCAATGTCCGAAGACATCATGGTTTCCCTCACAAATGTTACAAATAGAACAAAGAGAAATCAAAATGTAAAAGAACATAAGAAGCGATGTCGTGCTTTGGCTCGGTAACTTGCTGTAGGAGAAGAGAACCTCCTTCCTCGCAAGCATCAACCACCGATGGGTTTGAAGGATATATCTATTGATGCTTTGTCTACTCATGAGAATGATATTGATGCACAACCAACAATGACCCATGTTAATTCACCTATTGTACCTTATTCTAAAAGTGATTCAGAAGATAATGGTGAAACATGTATGGCTCTAGTACCTTGCACTGCACTTGCTATAGTCCCTCTTGCATCTTGTCCCCCGTCCCTTTATGATGAGCAAGATTGGGAGGAGAACGATTTGTTTTAGGTCGGCTTGCAAATGTGGCCTCTATCTCTTTTGTGTTATGATTGCACGTATGTTTCCTCTGTATTGTGCTACTTGATGTGTATTTTGTTTGTTAAGCTCTCTTTGGGTGACCCTTGACACTCATGTTAGTGCAAGGATACAAAGGGGCCGAACCTATTGTGACATTCTTCTTTGTGTATCATAATTCTCATATATGTTGTAACTTCCAATTTGTTAAACTTTATGTTCATTGGATGATTTAACATCCTCCTTTATGATCTCTTCATTCTAATGCGACATTTCTTCCTCTATCTTTGTAGTTCTACTGACTAGCAGATGATGACAATTCTGAAAATGATTGTCCCTTTCATAAATATAACCATTCATATACTGACGCCAATCGAGTAGATCATTTTGTGTTATATTATCTATATATTGCTTGATTTATGTGGCACTTTGCACTTTGCTTGCACTGGAGGCAACCCCTTTGTTGTGATACAGCTTTTGAGAACACGTCTTTTATGTATGTAGCTTCCATAAAGCTCTCGTGCTTGTCTTAAATTGATTATTCATTCTACCTTAAAGCAATTACTCCGTGATAGCAGTTAGCGATCCCTTTAAGGTGGGGGCATACATCATATTATGCACCTTGCGTTGTTCATGGACCACGTGGATGGCCTTACCATTGAAATACTTGTTGACCATCTTTGTAACTTCTTACTAGGGTTACCCAACAAACATTGAGCTTTTATTGGTTTGTAATCTCTGATATGATTGATGTGGAACTCACCTAATGATTTGGTGGTTTTCACTAGCTTGTGATGTCTTCACTTGACATGGAACTCACTTAGTAATTCGACAGTCCTTACTAGCCTGTGATGTTTCATATTGTTTCTTAACCATAAGTCACCTAGCATAACACAACTTGCTAGCCTATGTACTCCATGCAACTCTGCATATATGATCACTTAGTAATTCTGTGATCCTTGCTAGCTCGTGATCCATGAAGAACATCTTGGCATGACCCTTAATTAGCGAAAGAGAAAGCTAGTGTCAGTGTCATTTTCTCTTTATGATTCTTTTTCCTTTCCTTACTCATATATATGGTGTGTTACTTAACTTACATGCTCTTGTATTCTTCATGTTTGCTTCGTGCATATACTTGCATGTCTACTTCGTGTATGATGTGTATACTTCGTATTTCATGTGTATTCATTGTTGTATGCTTTGTGAATACTCTATGTATGTGTGAATTATGTTGGATATATGATATGTATGTAATCTCTTCTTGCCATGCTTTGTATACCTTTAGAATCCTAATCTTGGAGGCTTTCATAGTTCTCAACTTGGTGTCATTCTAATGGCTTCAAAATTATAGCAAGAAATATTCTCTTTTCAACATACTTTAGTGTGCATATGAACTTAAAATCATACCCACTCTAAAGTGAGGGCTAAATGTTATATCATAAATTGTCGACACTGACGATTTACACTAGGTTTAGCACCCTTTTGGACTGATAGACAAACTCCTGTTGAGAGAAGACCAAATTCTGAAGGACAAGTTAATCCTAGATGTCATTATCTAGGTGTAGGCCCTGAATGGACCCCAAACACCTTGACACTAGCGCCCAAGTGCTAGTGTTCTTGACATTTAGAAAAATAAAGTTTGTGGGCCCTTAGATGTCACCCTCTTACCTCTAGGTACTGCACTTTGTTGACTTTGCTCGAAAGGTTCTCCTGAAAATGAGTTGATATGCATATATAAATAAGTTTATTCCTCCCATTTAAACTAGATGAAAAAGGTTAAGCAAGCTTAAGATTTCAAATGATCAAAGCTCTATTGTGAAGATTAGGTAGATTATGTGATGCTCTCTATTGCAAGTTCCTAACATTCATTGTAGATTTCAAGGGAAGCTTCTTCCTTCATCTCCATCCTTGTGGCGATGTTGAGTCATCCCACTACTGTTTGTGTTGTGGTAAAGGTACTTTATTACAACATTGAATTTATTATTGATTGTGCCTCTATCCTCCAAGGACATGTGCTCTCTCATCATCATCTTGGTTGTTGTGGAGGTGGACCATTCACAGGGTTTGACTAAGGCAACCCCCTAAAACAACCTCAACCTTCTTCCTCTTTGTGTTTTGCAGATTTTGAAAGATCAGGAACAAGTTTGCAAGATCTGGGAGTTGATTTATGAATGTGAACCTCAACTCTCAGAAATTCCTAAAATCCAGGCAAAAAACTTAGGACACTAGCACTCGGTCACTTTTGTCCAGTCAAATTTGCCCTAAATTCTAGAAATAGCCCCTGACAGCTCTGTTCTGCTCATTTCAATCCCAGTTTTCTGGGTCTTTAGATCTATAAGGTACAATTTCTCTGTTTTGGCATATTTTCACTATAAAACCCTAGATCTAGATCAACTTGATTCAATCCTTCATAAATACAACAAAGGAACAAAATCCCCATAGTTTTGGCTCTCCTTTCAGGATTGTAGCCAAGCTCAGTTTGTGTTTGAATGTTTAATTGAAAGAATTGACCTAACTAAATTAACTAGTGAGGTGGTCTCTCTTTTCCATATTAAACAAAGTAATTTAGATTTATATTAAAATATATGGAGAGAGTGTTAAGATTGTGAAGAGAAATATATGATGCATAATTTGAGGGCAGATTTGTAAGTGAAATTGGAGTAGACCTTAAGGTAGAAATTTATGTGAAGGCATTGCATTATTGTGATCAAATTTGGGAAGGAAGAACAATACATCACTATGATCAGATTTGTGAAAGAAGAACATTACACGATTATGATCAGACTTGTGGAAGAAAGACTTACATCATTCAAAGTCAGATTTATGATCAAATTTGGGAAGGAAGAACATTACATCACTATGATCAGATTTGTGAAAGAACATTACACGATTGTGATCAGACTTGTGGAAGAAAGACTTATATCATTCAAAGTTAGATTTGTGAGGGAAAGTATATCTACATTTAGATCTTGTGAAGACAATATCACTCATTGAAGAGTTCGTAGGTTGGTGCCTATCAAAGAAGAGATTGATGTCTCTTACTG
Source organism: Cunninghamia lanceolata (assembly GCA_027924645.1). Lineage (NCBI taxonomy): Eukaryota > Viridiplantae > Streptophyta > Pinopsida > Cupressales > Cupressaceae > Cunninghamia > Cunninghamia lanceolata. The sequence continues at coordinate 3,279,824 of BSBN01000556.1, read as the reverse complement.
AGTTGGTGCTCAGTTGCAGAGATTGGTGTCTCTAGTGGTTGGTGCCTACAAATCCTACAAGTGGGGATTGGTGTCTCCAATAGGCCAGTGCCTACAAAAGATTTGTAAGAAGAGTAGGTTGGTTCCTACAAAAGAAGATTTGTAAGAGAAATAGGTTGGTGCCTAGCAAGAAGATCAATATATATAAGCAATATTTTGCCGTGGTTTTCTTTTGCAAGGGTTTCCACATAAATCATGTGTTCTTCCTATGTTTTGAATTGCTATATCTTTCATGTGTGTTATTGTTGTGATTGTTAAGTTTTGAAAAAGTAAAAGATTGTGTTATACTGATTTGCCCCCCCTCTCAGTATAACCGTGTGCTCATCAATTGGTATCAGAGTGGGTTCCTTCGAATAGTCTAACCGCTAGAAGGTATATTTTGGAAGCACACATGACAAAAGGGAAAGGAAATAAGGGTAAAGGAAATACCAAGCAAAATGTTGATCAACAAGCACCAACAAACCAAATACAAGTGATGACAGAAAAACACGAAAAAGTGATGAGGTGACAAATGGAACACACATGGCAATAGAAAAAAGGAATGATGTCGTGACAGATGGAGACAACCTTGTGAGTGAAAGAGAAGAAGAGATGGAGTTAGAAGAGGAGAAATCATCTAAAAGAGAGGCAACGTTCAAAGGAGATGAAGAATAAAAAGCATGAACTAAGCCATAGCTCCAGTGATGAATCGAATACAAAGGAAGCCCATTTTGATAGAAATCTCAAGAAAGAATCCAACATGTACAAAGGTAAGTATAAATGTCTTAATTGTGGTAAAATAGGTCATTATGCTTCTCTGTGTGTGTAGGTCAAAAGTGAAAGTAGCAATGATGAAGAAGATTGCAACTTAAAGAAAGATTTAGAAGAAGAATATGATGAAGATGATGAAGAAGTGGATCTTGAGGAACTCCATTTTGCCTACCATTAGATCGAGAAGCTTAAGAAAAGAAATTTGAGACTAAAATCACAAATCCAAAAGGACAACAAAGATAAAATGAAATCATCACACAATCTTGAAGAAACAAAGAAGTTGATCATAGATCTGAAAGTTCAAATAGAAGAAGCAAAAATGATTGAGGAGGAGGTGAGAAATCAATTGAAGAAAAAGGAAGAAAGTTGTGAGAAGCTGGAATCTGAGGTTGTTTCCCTAAGAAAGGAATTGGAGAAAGCAAAATTGAACAAAGACCCGAAGAATGAGAAGAGTACCGTAATATTGGATAACATTATCAATTCCCAAAGGCCAACATTCAATAAAACTGGTCTTAGCTTTGAAGAAAATTAGAAGACTACCAAAGAAGGCTCAAGTTCTAAGGCTACAAAGTTACTGTTGTCATGTGAAATTGCACCCTACTTGGAGCTTGTCCAAGCATTCCAATGACACAATGGGACTGATCTCAAGGTGTGGGACCTTGCAGATGAGATCAGACCTCTAGATAAAGCTAGTTCCTCTTTCTAAGCTTAAGGCTCAGAGAATTAAGCTAAATCTAATGCTACACTTACTAGGGGAAAAGGGATAGAAGGGATGCAGAAAAGAAATTGGTGATGCACCAGATTTAGGATGTTTAACTGGAATTGACATAACACAATAGTGATTTCAAAGATTGAATAGACTAACACAAACTCATACAATCTTTAACAGAGGCCAAAACAAAATGTTGAAACTTATAGAGGGACCATTTTATCCACAGAATAAATGAGTAACATTCAAATAGACACAGTGTAAAAGAGAATGAGAGAGGCAGAATCAGTTGCTTGTATTGATCGTAGAGGTCAAATAACCATTACAAAAGATAGATGATTTGTTACAAAAAAGGTAGACACAGAATAACCATTTACATTCATTGGCGAACCATACTTAGAGACATTGAAAGCTCAACTTCGAGCACAATGTATCAAATCTGACTGGTTCTTGCAAATGTGCTACAAGGTTGTGGAAACAAATTATTTGTCCCGTTGGGACCAGTTTGATGAGCTCTATCATCCATTGAAGAATTTGGTGTATTCTTCAGTGTATCTTGCCATTCAGGGCAGTCTTCACAAACACCATGGCGAATCTACTAAACAAATCCGCTGGTGAAAGTAACCCAAGTGCGTAAAGATTCATCTAAGATCAAAGTTTGGTGATACTTCTAGTCTTTTCCATCTTTCAGGAGCATCTCAAATCACCTGGTGACTCTTCTAGGTATGTATCTAGTTTTCTGCTGGTATCAGACCTATTTTTCTCTAATTCAGACATTTTCTATGATTATCTAGCATTTTTATGCTTTAAAATGTCAAAATTTTATGGGAATTATGGCTATTTCCCTCCTAATCAAAACACAGGTTATTGGCCCCCATATCAATAATATCAGGCCCAAAATACCTCTAATTTTATGCCATACAACCCTACGACAATAGAATATCAGCATCCTCATGATGCTTGCCTCCCTCCCGCCCCTACTAGTTTTCTTACCAGCCTAATAATGCCTATTATCAACCACAAGAAAACACTGCGTCCCTAATCAATATGATTACCCTCCTATCCCACCTCAAGTGGACTACAATTTTGACAATATGAGTGTCATGGACATAGCGAGGGACCTTGAAAGGAGGTTGGATCAGGTTTAGGGAGTAATGGAGTATAACCAGCAACAAGACGAGCTTGCTTATTAGGCTCATTTCACCAACAACAGATGGAGGAGCATGAAAGAGCTTATCAGGAAAACTTGGCTTTGCATATTGCAACTAAAGAAGAATAGATGAGGCAGCTGCTTGCCAAAGTCCAGAGATTAGAATCCTAATCAGTTCCCTCCATTCCCAGTTTCAGGAAACCCCTCTCTTCTACCCAAGTTTAGCCTGTAGAAAAAATCCCCCCCAAATTCAAAATCCCAAGATTCAGACAGGAGAACCCCTTTGAGCCTCCAAAACCACTCTCTAGTTTCAAAATCCCAAGTTTTAGAGCCCCCCAGCCTTCACGGGAGCCGTTTCCTACACAGATCCAACTTATTATTCCTTAGGAACAACCCTCTCAAGAGACCCTTCCAGCTCACATTCCCTATTATTCCTCTTTCCCTGACACTATTTCACTTTTCAAAGGTGGACCTGTTGTTTATCGAGCTAATTGGAGAGATGATTCGAGAAAGGAGATACCTACAACAAGGGAGGAGCCACATGCTAATAATGAACCCTCATGCACCAACTCACTCTGTAGGGATAAACCAGTCTCTTGGTGGGATGCTGGGTTCTATGAGCCAAAAAAGGAAGTGTTGGAGGTAGTTGCGGAGTGACCTGATATTTGTGAGCACTCATGCACTATTACAACTAAAGAATCAAACCTGTTGCAAGAAAAAACTAAGCCAGATAATCCAGACCAGCAATAGTGTGTTGAGCACAATGAGGTTAGTGTTGATCCTAGTGCAAGGTTGAGTCCCTTGGACTTTGGATCATTTGTGGAGTTTTCTAACACTTTTAATAAGAAGAATGAAACCAAAATGCAAAGAAAGCATGGTGAAGAAGTCTAGTTGTAGAGGCAGCTTAGGCAAAGTAATGTGGAGTTGTAGTCATGCAATGAGGGCAATCCTATTTGGAGGGAGGAAGTATCTGAAGCAAAAGAGCTACCCAGCTACATTGAAAATGAAGAAGGCATGCAGATGCCAACATCAGCTATAGTCTTGGAGCAACATAAGGACATGGAAAATGATGTAAAGTTGTTGCAGGTTGAGGCCCAACATAATGGTGAGGTTCTAACTGATGCAGAGGCATCCACACTATAACCTTCGCATGTAGCATGAATGTCTGCAGACCAACCTCATCATCATCATCTTCACCATCATCATCATATTCCCTAAAACTACCAACAACATCATCATGTTCTGCGTTACACAGTCAGCATCATCATATTTCGGACGATCGCAAACATCCGCCTGCCGACTACTGTTCACCTCCGCTTTCCTTCTAACATCATCATCATGATGTTCAGCGGGCGCACACATCCTCCGGTTGCACTGTTCATCGGGCTCGAGACACTATCGTCATCATCATGACCTTCGACACTACCTTTGTCAGCAGGATATTCAACATCCGGTTGCTCCAAATATCCTGATGACGTTCACCTTCAGCAGCTTACCTTCGACGCTCCGCTACCCGACGATACAAGCAACAGCATCATGATCTACTTTATCCGGTTGTCTTCGAAACCTCCTGATGATGCTGTTAACACAACTTCCTGCCACGGACTTCCGCCGATACCCAAGCACTTAACGACGGCAGGATAAACTCGCATAAGGGGGATATCTCAATATCCTGATGACGATGACGTCATATCCTGATGACGATGACGTCACCCCAATATCCTGATGACCTCTTCAACACTTAGCCAAAAACACGAACTTTCTCTTCCGCATCTACTCGCGATATGCGGATGTTTGGCACTCCCGATATGATGATCCTGATGCCGATACACTCCTCGGCTCCTCCTGCTGATGATCACCCCGACGAACTCACACTTCATGCAATCGACAACATCATGCCGATCTTCTCCACTTATCCGGATGACGATGTCCGAACTGTCTGCAGGATATTCACCAAGATATCCTGATGATGCCGTTTCGGCGAACTTCTTCACTTAGCGAAATCTCACTTCGCCGATCCACCAGGGATGACCCGATCCAACCTCAGGGTGATCTTCCAACTCCAGTTTATCAACTTGACCTAGCACATGAGGATGCTAGGCTTCTCAGCATCTGTTGACCGCGATCCTGCACACCTGCATGCAAACAAACAAACTACCTACTAACCTACTGTACATTGCCATTCCACCGATCAGATGAGTCAACCGGTGGGATGGATTAGTATATCCATGAAAACCTCTCAAACCAGCAATCGATTACAGGAAGGAGATCAAACAGAAAATGAAACAGGATCTTTATTGACTCAAAGATGCAATACAATATGATGTTCCTCACACAGAACACTCAACTCCTCTGCATGAGGCAACACTACACTGCCGATCGATGATATCCAACTGTATCTGCAATATCAACCGATCTCATGCTTATAAAGACTTTCCTACGAGTACTACTGACCCGACTCCAAGCGGCTGGGAACTCTCCAAGCGGCTGGGAGATCCCACCGAACATACATCATGACAGCTGTTATAACTAACTAGCTAAAAATAGCAAAAGCCTGGTCAGCATGATCTTATCATGATCAGCATGACCTTATTACATGCAATTGGTCTAACAGACCTTCTTGGAAACACAAACAAGACCTAAACTACTAACTGCCTCATGAAGGCCAGCTGTCAGGTAGGTGCTCCTGCACCATACTCCCCAAAAGAAAAGAACTCATGTCCCATGAGTTTAGCATGTGGAAGTCTTCCACCTTTACACTTGGCTTTGTCAATCTTCTGACCTGTTCCAGCTTTAGCTGCTGCTGTCTCTTGGCTGCTCCAAGACTTCTGAACTGTAACTTGCTTTCTGGCAAGTAAATCCTCATGCCTGTCAATATAGGCCTTCCTCTCACATACCCTGTGTTTGTCGGGTTGTCTGACCAGAACCTCTTTCTGAACTGCCTCTGTGGTGTTCAATTGTATCTTCCTGTCAATCTTCATAGGACAAGCAATAGTCCCAATGATGACAACATCCTTGTCATTCTTCTCAACTGGTTGCTGTTTGCACCCCTGTTTCTGAACCTGCTGCTGACCTCTGTCAGTCACAACTGAAACTGTCTTCAGCTTGTTGTCTGTAACAACTCCCTCTCCTGCAATATCCTGAACTGCCTTTGTGCCTGCTCCTCTAGGCATCTGCACAAATTCCTTCTTTCCCATCAAAATGATTTGAGCTGCCTGCTGTACTGCAGCGTTTGCCTGCAATGGCATCAACTTAATAATCTTCCCATCCTTCTTGATGGTATAGGTATTAGCATACCCATCATACAGTACCCTTCTGTCAAATTGCCATGGTCTACCTAACAGTAGGTGACAACATTCCATAGGCAATATATCACACAAAATTCTATCCTGATATGGTCCAATCTGGAAATCCACATATGCCTGCTCAGAGACAAAAAGTGATTGCCTATCACTCACCCAAGATGCCTTGTAAGGGTGTGGATGTGGAATCCTTTCCAGCTTCAGTTTATCAACCATCTCCTGAGATACCATGTTGTCTGTTGAACCAGTATCAATGACAACCTTACATACCTTACCTTTGCTCTTACATGTGGTTTTGAAAAGAGCTCTTCTTTGCATCATATCCTTTGATGCCTGCCAACTAATTCTCCTTAACATCAGTGATTCTCCACTCTCTGGATATCCATAATTCTCAGGACCTCTGTTTGAACTCTGTGCACTTTCTTCTTCTTTCTCTTCTTGCACAAGTTGTACTCTCTTGTCACTAGTTCTATCATTTCTGGATGATGAACCTTTGTTTTCTGGACATTTGAAAGATGGATGACCAAACTCTCCACAGGTGTAACACTTTCCTGAAAATGTAGTAGAACCTCTACCACCTCCAAATCTTCCTCTATTACCTTTCCATCCACCTCTGGAATCAGACTGTCCCTGTCCTTTACCAGTGTCTTCTTGAACCTCATTGGTTTGCTTTTGTGCAGGGGCTGCTCCTCTTCCCCTGTTGTTTCCTCTTCCTCTCATGGACTTATCATGTCCTCTATTCAGCTTTTCTTCAATCCTGATTGCCATTTGATAACAATCCTCCACATTCTTAGGGTTAGCTAACACTAACTCATCCTGTATGTTAAACCTCAAACCTGCCAAGTACCTAGCCGCCTTTTCTACCTCATTCTCATGATGACCAGATCTCATACTTAACAGATAAAATTCCTCAGTATATGATTTCACATCCCTGTCTTTCTGCTTCAAAAATTGCAGCTTCTTAAACATCTGGATTTCATAATCCCTTGGCAAGAATTTACCCTTGATCCTTGCTACCATCTTATCCCAAGAAGTGATCTTAGACTTCCCTTGTTTCCTTCTCTCAGATTGTACATAATCCCACCATACCAAAGCATGACCTCCTAACTTGGTCTTTGCAATCTTGACTTTCTGATCCTCAGCAACATCTTCACATTCAAAGTGATTATCCAGTGCAGCAATCCAATCCAACAACTCATCTTCATTCAAGCTTCCAGTATACTTGGAAACATCAACCTTTACCTTAGGTTTTTCACTCTGCACTGCCTTTAACAGTTTTGCCAATCTCTGGTCTTCAGCATCCAGATCTTCAGCTACCTCTTCATACTCTTCAACAGTATCTTCATCTTCTTCAGACTCACTGTCTTCCACTTCCCTCTTTTTGTTCTTTTCCAGGGCTGTCAGCCTGGCTTGAAGTGCTTCAGCAAGCTCCTTCATCTTCCTCATCTCTCTAGCATGTTTCTCCTTCATCTACTGCAATTCCCTTGCAGTACCACTACCTTTAGGAGGCATTTTGTCAACCTCTCACAATCAACACACAACTCAACTCTATCTCTACCTCTGCCCTTTCGGTGACAGAATCAACACACAACAGCCCAGACCTTTTGCTGAGCTCTGATACCACTATGATGCAGAGGCATCCACACTATAACCTTCGCATGTAGCATGAATGTCTGCAGACCAACCTCATCATCATCATCTTCACCATCATCATCATATTCCCTAAAACTACCAACAGCATCATCATATTTCGGACGATTGCAAACATCCGCCTGCCGACTACTGTTCACCTCCGCTTTCCTTCTAACATCATCATCATGATGTTCAGCGGGCGCACACATCCTCCGGTTGCACTGTTCATCGGGCTCGAGACACTATCGTCATCATCATGACCTTCGACACTACCTTCGTCAGCAGGATATTCAACATCCGGTTGCTCCAAATATCCTGATGACGTTCACCTTTAGCAGCTTACCTTCAACGCTCCGCTACCCGACGATACAAGCAACAGCATCATGATCTACTTTATCCGGTTGTCTTCGAAACCTCCTGATGATGCTGTTAACACAACTTCCTGCCACGGACTTCCGCCGATACCCAAGCACTTAACGACGGCAGGATAAACTCGCATAAGGGGGATATCTCAATATCCTGATGACGATGACGTCATATCCTGATGACGATGACGTCACCCCAATATCCTGATGACCTCTTCAACACTTAGCCAAAAACACGAACTTTCTCTTCCGCATCTACTCGCGATATGCGGATGTTTGGCACTCCCGATATGATGATCCTGATGCCGATACACTCCTCGGCTCCTCCTGCTGATGATCACCCCGACGAACTCACACTTCATGCAATCGACAACATCATGCCGATCTTCTCCACTTATCCGGATGACGATGTCCGAACTGTCTGCAGGATATTCACCAAGATATCCTGATGATGCCGTTTCGGCGAACTTCTTCACTTAGCGAAATCTCACTTCACCGATCCACCAGGGATGACCCGATCCAACCTCAGGGTGATCTTCCAACTCCAGTTTATCAACTTGACCTAGCACATGAGGATGCTAGGCTTCTCAGCATCTGTTGACCGCGATCCTGCACACCTGCATGCAAACAAACAAACTACCTACTAACCTACTGTACATTGCCATTCCACCGATCAGATGAGTCAACCGGTGGGATGGATTAGTATATCCATGAAAACCTCTCAAACCAGCAATCGATTACAGGAAGGAGATCAAACAGAAAATGAAACAGGATCTTTATTGACTCAAAGATGCAATACAATATGATGTTCCTCACACAGAACACTCAACTCCTCTGCATGAGGCAACACTACACTGCCGATCGATGATATCCAACTGTATCTGCAATATCAACCGATCTCATGCTTATAAAGACTTTCCTACGAGTACTACTGACCCGACTCCAAGCGGCTGGGAACTCTCCAAGCGGCTGGGAGATCCCACCGAACATACATCATGACAGCTGTTATAACTAACTAGCTAAAAATAGCAAAAGCCTGGTCAGCATGATCTTATCATGATCAGCATGACCTTATTACATGCAATTGGTCTAACAGACCTTCTTGGAAACACAAACAAGACCTAAACTACTAACTGCCTCATGAAGGCCAGCTGTCAGGTAGGTGCTCCTGCACCACTAACTCATGAAGAGGGGCATGAAAATAACCCTATATGGGAAAGTGCAAAGGTTGAAAGTGCATACCTATTTGAGGAGCTCCCAACTTTATTGAAGATAATGATGTAGAGATCGAGCATGGGCAAGAACAAATTAAAGATTTGTTCTTGATTATCCAACAAGGATATCGACTTCTTGGTGGAGGGGGTTGCATCATTGAGCAGGTTTGGGGCTCATTTTTTGAGCCTATTTCTGATGGCCTTCCTGAACAACATGATCACAAGGTGGAGGCAACCATATTTCCAGTTGAGTTGCAGGGATCAAAGCATTCAGACCAGCATCAAGAGAAAGAAGCAGAGTAGAGACATGAGATCAACTCTATTGATTTGTGTGCCATCTCAAGGGGATGTCCTATCAGACATCTAGCCCAGCTAGAGACATACCATGAGGAGTCACTACTTGTCATGCTCATTCCTAAGCATGAAGTTGAGCATCCAAATAAGTGGGATCAACCCATTTATCCACTTCTATGCATTTGCGTTTTCAATCAGTTTAGGTGGTAAGTGAGTTTGTTCCTTTTCTTGGGGAAGTGCTTCATCAATTTGCTATATTTCAACTCCTTCCCCATATACTGTTAACTGTCCACATGCATGTGAAGCATTGCAAATTATTGAGAAGGGGTAGTTATTTTGAAAAACCAGTTAATGGTTTTGTTTAAGGTTATTTCTGGTTGGTTAGTTTAGGTTTAGGTTAGTTTTGTTTCTGTTTTAGGTTTCCCTTCCTCTAAGTGCTTTTGCACATGCAACTTTCTCATCGGGAGATTGTTTGCCTTGTGTTTTTGTGTTTTCTGGAGGCATTTTCAGTTCTGTTTGGTCATGTGGCTGCATTTCTTTTGACCCTGTGCCCAATGGATTGTATAAGGCAGCTGGATCCCTATGTTTAGTAGGAAAACACCCCTACATAGTCGCCAAAATATTGTCATATTTTGCCCAGGCCAAAATAATCTAAAAAATCCCTTCTTCCATAAAAAATATCCGATCTGGGACACCTGAAATGGAATAAGTTTCCCTTAGCAAAAAACCTAGAAAAAATCCCCAAAAATTCCAAGTATTTTTCCCTTTCTTTGCCTTAGTCAAAAAAATTTTAGTTTGGTGAACCTTTGGTTCACAGGTTCGCTGATTCACCAGTTTTCCAACTAAGGGCGAATCGGCTAAGGAAAAACTATATAGAGCAGGGGGGAAAAAGAGATGGGGGCACATGTTCTATCGGCAAGGTTATTGGTTCATGAACTTCATAGTTCACCAACCGGTGGTTTTACCGATAGGTATTTTGCCGACCAAAATTTGGCTAAGGTAAGCAGACGAGAATCTTCATCAAGGCTCCAAAATTGACTAAGGTAGAGATGAAAGGCAAAGAAAAGTCAAAGGTCGTTGGTAAATCAGTAAGATTTTGAAACTTGCCAACAGGTTCAAGTTTCTGGGATTTGCCAATAAGGCAATAAAAGCTTGGATGAAGAAGAATCAACACCAGAGGGAGATGGTTAAAAAAATAGAAAATTCACCAACAAGGTGAAAAGGGGCTAGCTCGGTGGTTTTGAAAAGGAAAATTTGCCAATAGGCAAAGAAAGAAAAAGCTAGTTGGGGAATCGACAAATAGGGAAACAATGCAAGTAGTTCACAATTTTGAAGATTTGCTAACAAAGGAGAGAGGATCCCCAATGGTAGTTCGTGTAATACAATTTTAGCTAACTAAGGCCTAAAATTAAGGAAACAAGAAGAAAAGGGTAGCTAGGGTGTTGGTTCGCCATATAGAGGATTCACCGATAAGATGAGAATGAAGAAAGTCAAGTGGCCAAGTTCTAAAAACAACATGGATTTTTTTGATAAAGTGAGAAATAAGCCAAATAGAGGTGGTTCATGAATTGGAAGTTTTTTCGACAAGGCAAAGAAGGGAAAGAAGCTAAAAATCGGCTAAGGCTCGGTAGTTCACAAAAATGAACATTCACCGATAAGGCGAAAATGGTAAGAAAGTTCAACTGGTCAGGAAATCGACAGAGGGATGAACTTGCCAATAAGTTTAAGAAAAGAAAAATTTGCCGATAAAGGGATATAAGGGCCTGAGAAGCAGAATTCGACCCAAGCCAAATCAACCGATAGAGAATTTAGTGGTGCCAATGGATAATTTTGAAGGTACAACACTTTAAAGTGTTGTAAAAGCTTCCTCATTCTTTGAATTTGGGCCATTATCATAGGATGAAGGTACCCAACATTAAAGTTTTGTAGTTAAAAGTCAAATGCAGGCAGCTAAAATCGTGGAATTATTCAATGCTATTGTATAGATGAGAAACAAAATGGATTTCTAGGTATGCAGAAGGACTTAAAGCCTTCCTTCTTCAATGTGCTTGGCACCCACACATGCAGACAATCTCCTTCTACCATTTTTAGGCCCATCACAAGCATGGCCACCATCCCTTTTGCAAATCTTATGGCAGTGTTTATGAGCAAAAAATAAATGAAGCGTGGGCATGTCCTAGGTCATTTGACCAGAACTCAACGCCCACTGTTGCAGAGTGAATTCAAAATGTTACATATACATTTGGAAATAATGTAATTTTGTTAGCTATTCTTTTGGGTTGTTATACTAGCCAGATAATGTGTTGTCATAGACCTTGTAGCGCATTTGCAAGAACTAGTTGGATTTGATACGTTGTGCTCAAAGCTGAGCCTTCGATGTCTTTGAGTATGGTTCGCCAATGAATGTAAATGGCTATTATGTGTCTACCTTTTCTATAACAAATCATTTGTCTTTTGTAATGGTTATTTGACCTCTGTGATTAATACAAGAAGCTGATTCTACCTCTTTAATTCTCTTTTACACTGTGTCTATTTGAATGTTGCTCATTTATTCTGTCGATAAAAAGGTCCCTCTATAAGTTTCATTATTATTTTTTGGCCTCTGTTAAAGATTGTATGAGTCTATATTAGTCTATTCAACCTTTGAAATCACTATTGTGTTATGCCAGTTCCAGCTAAACATCCTAAATCTGGTGCATCGCCATTCTCTTTTCTGCATTCCTTCTATCCCTTTTCCCCTGGTAAGTGTAGCATTAGATTTAGCTTAATTCTCTAAGAATTAAGCTCAAAAAGAGGAACCAACCTTTTCTAGAGGTTTGATCTCATCTGTAAGGTCTCACACCTTGAGATCAGTCCCATTGTGTCATTGGAATGCTTGGACAGGCTCCAAAAAGGGTGCAATTTTACGTGACAATAGTTACCAAAGAAAATAAATGAGGAGAAACCCAAAGGATATGCAAATGTGCTTAGGAGCTCCATCAATGGTGATAGTTCCAAGAAGAGAGAAAGTAATATCACTTAGAAAATCAATATTCCTCACAAAGGCAACAATGAAAATTTTAGAAGACTGTCCCCTTCGAGGCAAGCACAAATGAACATGTTTCAACATTCATTTTATGGTTATTTCTATTCTAGGTGGTGAATATATTGGACCTCCCTTTGAAGGTAATCACCAACTCTTGGCTTACCGAATCCACAATTGATATTAGTAAGGCACCTTGTGGTGGGAACACTTCTTGACCATCTTCATCAATTGAGCCTTCAATTGACCAAACTTCAAAGTTTGAATATGAAAGACCATCAATGTCTAAATTTTCAACCATTAGATTATTTTCAAAGTATACCTACTAAAAAATATTATCTCCTAGTAGTTCACTTTACCATCCATCATTCCATAGTGTTGATCCTTAGATAAAATAATTCTTTTTAGATTCATCCAAGCAATCAACTTCAATGAATATGTCTTTAGGTGGGAGAAAGCAATTAGGTTCCTCATTATCAATCATGTCAGTTATTGTCTCCTATCACCTAAGTGGGAGTATGAATATGATTGTCGAACAACATTTTATTTTCTTTGATTGGTCATTCTTCATCTTCTTTGATATCTTGAAGAAAATGATCCACTTCTCCTTCATTGACATGCATGAGGTCTATTGAAGACATCGATGAATCAAAACTCAAAAGAGAGTTCCCTGTGTCTTCCACTGAAAGCTTGCTCTCAAGGACTTACAAAAACCTATCAATATGATGAGAACACAGTTATACTGAGAGGGGGGTGGAATTAGTATAACACAATGTTTTACTTTTGCAAAACTTAACAATCATAACAATAACACACATGCAAGATCTAGCAATTAAAAACACACAATTTATGTGGAAACCCTTATGGAAGAAAACCACAGAAAATTATTGCTTATATATATTGATCTTCTATGTAGGTACCAACCTACTCTTCTTACAAATCTTCTTTTGTATGCACCAACTCATTGGAGACACCAATCCCCACAACTAAGCACCAACTCAACAAGAGACACCAATCTCTTCTTTGACAAGCACCACCCTACAAACTCTTCAATGAGTGATATTGTCTTCACAAGATCTAAATGTAGATATACTTTCCCTCACAAATTTGACTTTGAATGATGTAAATCTTTCTTCCACAAGTCTGATCACAATTGTGTAATGTTCTTTCACAAATCTGATCATAGTGATGCAATGTTCTTCCTTCCCAAATCTGATCACAATGATGTAATGTTCTTCCATCCTAAATCTGATCACAATAATGCAGTGCCTTCACATAAACTTTTTCCTTAAGGTCTTCTCTAATTTCACTTACAAATCTACCCTCAAATTATGCATCACTTACAAAGATCCTATGGCTAATTTTAGGGCTCTAAAACCATCCTTAGACCTTCTAGATCATTCTTTATCCTAAAAACCACTTGTGCAAAACATCCTCTATGGGTTGCCCCTATGGATTCAGTAACTCCCTAGGTGACCCAACATGTTAAGCAGGATCTCTAGGGGTGACTTTCCCTACTAAAAGGGGTGACCCACTTCTCAAAAGGGGTGACCCTGTCATCTTTTAACATGCACGTTTTCTTCTAGTTCTTTCCCAAATTTGCTCCAAATTAAGTCTTGATTGCGTGGGTCTTCTTCTCTAATTAATTGCCAACTCCCCCTAACTGAAGTCATCCCAATCTCATCTTCCAATCAATATTTGTTATCTTGCAATCATTCAAGTGTTAACTTCATTTCTTCTCCTGTGATCTCCTTTGCAACCAATGTTCACTCTCAATCAGAGTCAGATCACTCCCTAATCTATTTATGTTAACTCCTCAATCACCACCACCTTTGGTGTTGATTTCCTACCTATAAATATCCCCCTCCTCTATGCATTTGGAGAGGTAAATTTAGTATTTGATCTCTGCTCTTTCTTTGCTTTGCATATATTTGTCTTCATATCATTTTCATGCTTGTGGAAGACCCTATGTACCTTTTGATTTTGCAATAGATTCAATATCTCAAGCCATAGTGATTCATTAAGCATTCTTATGCTTCATTGTTTTAATCAAAGATGCAAAGCTTCTATTTGCTCCCATCTTCATTCCTGTCACCAAGAGGACCCCGCTCCTACAAAGGAAGAGAGGGTTGCCACAAGGACTTCTGAGGGATTAAGCTAGGCATTGACATCTTCTTCATACCAAATTCTTCATGCTTTAAAGTATTAATTAGGTCACATCTTGCTCTTAGAAAAGTAAAAAATTGCTTTGCTTTTTCTTGATAGTTTGTTATTTACTTTCATAGATTAGCATTGCATTTGATTTGATTAAATTAGCCTTGTTTTCATTCACTAGATTACATTTACTTTCATAGTTATTCATAACTTCAATTCAATAGATTAAATTCAAAAATCATTCTACGAAAACTCCAAAAAATAGATTAGCTTGCATTTGAAAAACTCATATAGATTGCACTCATATTTCAATTCCTAGATAATTAGATAACACTTTGAACTGGGAAAAAGGAACCAAAATTGTTCTGGAAACATCTAGATTGCATTCATAAAAAAATACCAAAACATTAGGAAAACTAGGATCCAAACAAGAACAAACCCTCGATCTCATCACAAGGTAAGCATAGTTAAAATCAGCCATTGAAACAAAGAGATACCCTTGGTTCCATCATGAGGTAAAATAAACTCAAGGCATTCAATGTGAAACATAACACTTCCCCCTATTCCCAAGCATTCCATGTTCCTAGGCATTAGGAAAAAATGGATATCCTTGATGAGATTGGGGAGAACTTCTCCCATCCAATTCATCAACAAACACGAGAAGAACAAGAACATCAACAACCCATCATGGACCAACAACACTTGATACAACAAATCATTTGAAACAAATAAAGGATACAAGAGTATCTCCAAATCATCAACAAACAAAACATCCTTCGTGTTAGGCTTGGGAGACTCAGGACTACTGACCCTTCAGGTCATACAATTATCACTACAAAAACTGCAATCGAATATCTCCTTAGAAACAATCATCAACACACACATCTAGCACACAACTTGATTGCCATCTACAATGTTCTACTCCTTCAAGAATGAGAGAAAAAAACCCCCGGTCCTACCTCTGCTCGACTAGCTCTTGTCACATGAGTGTGAGTGACTAGGAGGCTGCCCTCAGCAAGGAAGACAGTTCCCTCCTCTGCAAGGAAGACAGTTCATGTGTCATGTTGGAATGTGACTCACCCGCAAATTGTTTAAGTCACATTCTAAACAAGGCAGAACCTAAGTATCATAATAGATTCAAGCATTTAGAAACTCTTCATGTTGATACTCAAAATTTATCTTAGGTCTAAGGGATAATAATTAACCCCTCACATTTACATGGGATCCCACTTCATACGATTAACATTATTTAAATGATAAGCACTAGTTTTTGTTTATTTAGATTGAATTACCAAATAATTATAGAAAATATGCACTCTATGACTAATGGAAGATTTAGTAAGATCCCTAATGCTCTTCCCCTCAATGCACAAGCCAAATATATTAAAATTTTATAGTGTACCTCTAGAAAACTACCTATAATGGAAATGAAAGGATAGTTGGTGAGGTACTTCATTGGCCCCTTAAATTCTAATTAAAATCTCTTTGGGTTAAAAAAATCTTAATGGCCTAAATTGCACTTGACATGTGTGGGAAGATCCTAGGGTAATTTTATGATAGACTAATGGTAAACACAAGGGATAAAAGGATCACTTCTAAATATAATGATCAAAGTGTCAGTGTTTATATAGTTTAGGTCAATAACCATGAGTAAGACCTTCCACTTAAGGATTCTAGGGAAAAATGACCCTTGGTCAAAACTTAATGTGAAGTAAATCCAATCTATGAAATAGGATTCCATATACAAATTACCTTTGTTCTTGCATTGTTGTGTTTTATTTTGTACTTAAAAGGAAATTACTTCACCCCAGTTTGCCACTACCCCATTTATATAATCACTACTAATAGAGGAACTCATAATGGATTTGCATGATTTGTGTTTTGGGCTCCAAACAATTTTCTTAGAGCCATCCCTTAGCTTATGGAAGTGTTCAATAATCTAACAGGGCATGGTTTTGGTCTAAGCATTTCTTCTAGGAGTTAGCATCTTGAGATAAAACCATAATATTTTCAAATATGTCATTCTTCTTATGCAACTCAATCACCTAGTTGGCATCATAGTGAAGGTGTGCATGTGGAATCCTCAATATAAATTAGATTTAATAACAACATACATAGCTGCAATTGGTCACATAACATATGAGTGTATATTAACTATTTCAATTATATAACTGCTAAATTATCTTTAATGAATTTTATATATCAATTGATATATTGATCAATATCAATTGGTATACACCAATAATCAATACATATAATTTATTTAATATGTATTGATTGTTGGTGTACATATCAATTGATACTGATCAATATATCAATTTATATACATTGATATTGAAATTGATATGTCTAGGGTTTCTAGATTGTATCATATTAAATTTTACATGCGATATCGATTGATATTTCTAGAGAACTCCTATTATATCATATTATTTAATTTTATATCTATTTCAATTGTTGGTGTATACTGATTGATATATCAATTGATATTGATCGATATATCAATTGATATAAATCTAGGGTTTATTTGTATCATATTAAATTTTATATGAATTGATTGTTAGTATACATCAATTGATATATCGATGAGCAAATCAATTGATATTGCTAAGGTTTCTATTGTATCATAAATTAATTTTTTTATGTATTGATTGTTGGTGTATATCAATTGATATCAATCAATATACCAATATGATACAATAGAAACTCTAGAAATATCAATTGATCTATCGATCGATATTAATTGATTTTTATATTCAAAATTTAATATGATACTATAGTTCAACCCTATCTATTTATATTTATTGATATTAATTGGTATAAATAGATAGGGTTGAACTATAGTATCATATTAAATTTTAAATATATAAATCAATTAATATTGATTGATAGATCAATTGATATTTCTAGGGTTTTATTGTATCATATTAAATTTCATATGTATAGACATTTCTAAGGTTTCTATTGTAGAATATTAAATTTTATATGTATTAATTTTTAATGTCTAACTAAACTACAAACACTAAACTCTAAATTTAGGGTTTATCAATTATGGTTTAAAGGGCCTAGGGTTTAGAGTAGGTCCTAGAGTTTATGTTTTTAGTGAACAAAATGTAGTCTAGGGTTTTAGGTTTCAAAAATAAATTTACATTCAAAAATAGGGAAAAAACTATAAAAATAAATGAGAGAGCCACCTACCTCAAAACTCTACAAATTAGTTCTCATGGAGGGAGGAGGTGAAAATGAGGTGCCATTGATGTTGTTAGATGTTGGTTCACATTCTGAACTCCTATTCCCAATCACTATAATCCTGCGAATAGAAGGGAAAATGAGCTAATAGGCTGAAAAAAGCTAATACCTTTTCGGAACATGTACCCATTTCTAAACAAGTTCTCATTTATTTCAAGAATGGATACATGTTCCTAAGTGTGTACATGTTACTAATGGGTACCTGTTTAGGAATGGGAGCATAAACCAAAATGGGTACCCATTCCATACGGGTGTGAGTTTAGGTTCAAGCTCTTGTTCCTAAGCATGTACACATTCCTATCAAGAATTTTTTGGCCCACGACACTTCCACTAAAATTGGACCCAACTTATTACTTTTACCTACTTGTTAATGTATTGTAACCATATTTAGTACTATGAATACATTAGCTCAAGTTTTGGAGGCTAGGTTTTTTCTAAAAGTGTTTTCCAAGGATAAATATTATGTCATAATGGTGAATACTTTTCCATGTGTATTTTTCATTTATGAAATTCTTAGTTCCCGCATGCATATCTCTCCTCATCAGTTAGTGTAGGAAGTGTTTCCACTATCATCTTCCTTTCATTTGTATTAGAGCCTAATCACCTATGTTTCCTAAGAGATAGGAAAGGGATTTTTGGACTAATCATGGTTTAAGTGGGATCCATCTGTAGAAGATCTTTTGTTTTCAAGAAAATGGTAAGTACATCACAAATGGAGATGGATCGGTTTAATAGTACAAACTTTAAGCGATGGAAGCTCAAAATGGAGGATTTGTTGATATATAGAGATCTATGGTAGTAGTCTCCAAAAGTAAACCATTGGGTATGAAGGATGAAGATCGGGTTTGTTGCAAGGTGTGCACCCTTGGTCTCCTTGTGTTGTGCAGCACTTGGGTTTGTGACAAGGCTTAACCACCTCCCATGGATTCATTAACTTTGGTGGTTGTATCGGGCATTAATAGGTTGATCTTTTTGTGCAATGACAACCGTCTTTCCAAAAATTGGTATCAGAGCCTGGGTCACGGGTTTGAACCCCTCGCTTGTGCTGGGGGGGATTGTTGCAAGGTGTGCGCCCTTGGTCTCCTTGTGGTGTACAACACAGTGCTTGGGTTCGTGACAAGGCTTAATTGCTTCCCATGGATTAATTAACTCTGGTGGTTGTATCAGGCATTAACAAGTTGATCTTTTGGTGCAACGACAACCGTCTTTCCAACAGGGTTGTGTTAGATTGGAAATCTAAAAGCCTCATTCAACTTTTTTTGGCAAGTTCAGTGCTTTTGAATATTATGGAAGAATCCTCTGCCAAATCCCTCAAAGAAAAATTAGAAAAGTTGAACCAAACTAAATTATTGGTGAACAAGTTTTGTTTATGGAAGCTCAGTTGTATTCTTTGATGATGGGTGATGGGGATTCAATTATTGAGCATTTGAATTGATTTAACACTATTGTAAGCCAACTATATTCCATCAACATAAAGATGGAGGAAGAAGATCGATGTATGTTCATGTTATGTTCTTTTCCAGAATCATGGGATAATCTAGTGATGGCTACTTTAAATTTTATGCTTGATGAGGTAGTGGCTTCTCTTCTCTCAAAGGAGACGAGGTGAAAAGATTCTAAATTAAACAAGTAAGCACTAGTTGCTCATGGATAGTCTAAGGAAAAAGGAAAGAAGAAGGACAAGAGTAGATCTAAGTCTCTTTGAAAATCTAAGGTAATATATTGGAGATGTAGTAAGAAAGGCCACATAAAAAAGGAATGCAAGGAGAAGAAAGAAAAGAATGAGTTGGATGATGATTCATATTCTAAAGCCTCTCAAGATGAATCAAATGCATTTGTTGTAGACCTTTCTACACATGCATGTGAGGATTAATGGATGATCAACTTTGGCACCTCTTTCCACATGACTCCCCATAAGGATTGGTTTTATAACTATGAGAAGTTTGATGGTGGAAAGGTCTACCTTTGTGATAACTCAAACTGAGTATTGTTGGGTGTGGTCGATTCAAGATCAAATTTTCTAATGGGAGGATCAAAGGCATTTTAGAAGTTCGACACATCCTACATTTGCCCAAAAACCTATTATCTATTAGTAAGATGAATGGTGCAGGTGTATAGGTAGTCTTTAGTGGTGGTGGGAGTAAGATGGATTGTGGAAACAAAGTGTCAGGAAAGGGATTTTGGGTTGGAACTCTTTTCTTCCTTGATGCTAGCACCTAGATTTAGTATAATAAACTAGTGGGACTTGTTGTCACCTGAATTTGCACCCTATTGTTGAAGCTTTTGGAAGTTCCAAAAAATTCAGTGAAACATTGGAATGATCTCAAGGTGTGGGACCTTGCAACCGAGATCAAACCTCTAGAGAAGGACGGTTCCTCTTTTTGAATTAAAGATTTAGAGAAAAATAACTAAACCTAATGCTATTGATCACCAAGGAAAAGGGGAAGAAGGAGAACTGAAATGAAAGGGAGGTGATACACTAGATTTAGAGTATTTGGTTGGGACTGACATAACACAACAATGATATCAAAATAGAATAAAATCACAAAGACTCGTGCAATCCTAGCAGAGGCTCAAACAAAAAACTACAACTAAAGAGGGACCATTCATCCACATTATAATTGTGCCACTTTCAAATAAACAAATAAAGAGAGAAGCAAATATCAATAATTTTTATTGATCATGAAAGCTAAATAGCCATTACAAAGGAAGAATAGCTCAATATAGATCAAAAAAGACATGGAATGACAACCT
Organism: Cunninghamia lanceolata; assembly: GCA_027924645.1. NCBI lineage: Eukaryota > Viridiplantae > Streptophyta > Pinopsida > Cupressales > Cupressaceae > Cunninghamia > Cunninghamia lanceolata. The sequence continues at coordinate 3,259,190 of BSBN01000556.1, read as the reverse complement.
TCCCTTCTATTTAGGGGAAAATTGGATTGTTTAGTTTTTAGTATTTAGATGTTTGAATCCTCCTTTCACCCTATACATTCAAGGATCTAGGGTCGAGTGGCTAGAAACTAGCATACCTTAGGTCGCTATGAGATGTAGGGAAGCTTGGATTAGGGTGTTTAATTATCAAATTTCCTTCTCTTATGCTTAATTGACCTTTAAAACCCTAATTTTGCAAATATGATTGTAAATGGAAGAATAACATAAAAAGTTCTTGTAGACGGAAGCAAAATATCAAATCACAGAGTGGATGCTAATTAAATGCCCTTCATTCTATGATGAAATGGATGCTCAAATCTGCAAATACAAACACATAGACCACACAAATATGCTCTTGCAACACAATGAAATCCTCGAATCACCTTGAAAACACTTGAACATCACAATTGCCATCTAATTGAAATCTACTTTATAAATGAATGTCTAAACATGCTTTTATATGCAACTACAAACACTCCCACCAAGATTTCGTAAATTCAAACTTACCGTGTTGGCATAGGACCCAAATAACGGTCACAAGCTGACACCCAAAAATTAGGACTGCCCCCAAATAGGGCAGGACTAGGGCGCGGGCGCCCAAGTCCTCCCCCTCTATTTTGGGCAGGGTCAAGCTCAAGGGGTCCTCCTAGGTACCATTTGTCATGTTACCTAGGGCTCATTCCATCAAGATGCCAAATTATGAAGTAAGATGTCCTAAATGCATGCAAAAGACCCGAGAGCTAAACCTTATGATGGAAAAGCCCCCAATGGGACATTTTTTGACGTTACATTTAGCCCCCACTTTAATGTATGTATAAACGCAAGGCCAATACATGCATTAAAGTACTGTCAACAAACACAACAAACACGCCAAGCACGAAGAAGACACACCAATCACATAGAAAATAGTAACAGGCACACAAAACATGAAGAAGACAATTATAGTCATGCAGAACATGGAGAAGATAGTCAATGCATAGAAGACACATTAATGCATGGAAGACAAGCATGATTTCTTTTCTTTTTCTTTTTCTCATATATATGTAATGCAAATGCAAGTACTGGAAAGTAAACAAACCTCCCATAATACATTATGCACTCATCACGCAGGTCTTTGTATATATGGGGCAATACACACGCAAGATATGCAAATCGTCCCAAAATGCAGGAAGCACAATCCTAAGGCACTGGTCTTTATACTGCATATGGGGCAACAAACATGCCACACAAAACAAGCACGCCAAAACACACACTTGAAGACATGGAGAAAACACGGTAGGCAAGCGATGGAGTGTACCTATTTCTAGGTCCAACACCATCTCAGGCACATTAGAGGTACACACCGATGATTGGGCTCCACCACAACAATCACCGAAAACACGCTTAAGGGTTGAGTTAGTCACAGAACTGCTCCCCACCTCCACAAAGGATTTTTGAAAATGACAGGATGATGTAATCTACTCTGAGAAATACACCATCCCCACCTCCGCAGATGGCTTAAGATAAAAAGGATATATGCAATATCCTACCTCTGCAAAGGGCTTACATGATTGATTGATTGATTACAAACAAACTCAGGATGCATGATGCACTCATCACGCAGGTCTTTACACCTGAGGACAAACACATTGCTAACATCTATAACATACAACTTACCTTATATATGCCCCCACCTTAAGGTGGTTGATATCAGGTATCGATATCAAGCACGTTAAGGTAGGAATAAAAGACACAAGGGAACACCAACTTTTGCATAGCCCATGCCCCCCGGAGGTGACATGTACTTTACGATCGCCAAATGTTCCCACAAACACATCCCTGCAAGAAACATGTTAGTGTCTACAACATCATGATAAACAACAACATCAATGCATATGATTAAACACACAAAGAGCCAAGGTTATACAACAAATTTAGAGTTTGAGGATAACTATGGGGCTATATCACGAAGCTTTTCGAATCGAGTACCACCGAGGCTAGATTCAAAGACAAACAAAGGTGCACAGAGCAACAATATTGTTAAGGTTTGTAAATGAGATAGAAACATCATCAAAGTCACTATGCGAAAAGCACAAGTGCTTCCACTAGCCAAGAATTGGATAAAATAGACAACCCCATCGTCATATTAGGAACTAAGTCCATTTTTTGATTGCTCTTGAAAGGGACACTAGGTCAGCATCAGTATAAATGTTTGTCGTCATCCACCCACTAGGTGGAAACACTAGAGGAAAGGAAACAATAAATAAGCGAGGAAAAACAAGTGTCTTAGGGATAGTCATGTAGGAGGGTACCCCCAAGTCACCAACTGCAATGCTATGTCCGTAAGACACAACACATATCAATAAAATCAGAGAGAGCAATTTAGAAGAATGATGATACAAATAGAAGGTCACAACAGAGGAGGTCTCCTGGTATCTTGGACCTTACAGGAGAATCTGAGGTCATCCCAGAAGGCCTAAACAACACATAACACATCACGGGGGAAGCACATCACGAGAGAGATAAAGGGTTAGAGATACTTACCTATAGGGTCTTTCGGGCTAAGTCTTATCATCAAGTAAATCATCGTCATCTTCCCACCCCCGAATGCTAGAGGAAAGTGGCACATAAGATACCATAGCCCAAATCTTGTCTTGCTCATCATGTTGTTCATTGTTAGGATCATGTTTGTTTGGTTCAATGTCAGGATCAATGTTTTCTTGTTGAGATGCAAGGTAAGCTCGTCACCTTCTCTTTCTCCTTTTTGCATGTTGATGTTGTTGTGCTTTACGACTTAGTTTTTTTAACATAGGGATTTGCTTTGTCATGGATTTTTGTGTTGTAGAGGAGGAAGTACCAAGATCAAAGTTCATTTGTCTAGGTGGAATGTTTTCTTGTTGAAGCTTACTAGCATGCTTATTCTCTATCCTCTTAGTGATGTCCAAATGACTTGAATATTCAAACAAAGGAGGGACATTAAAGGTCTTCTCTTCCTTAGTGAAATCCAAGGTGTGTGAACAATCAACTAAAGGAAGGAGGTTGGTGGGATGATCCACAGAGGTAGGAATTTGATTATTGTTAAATGAATGCTCATTTTCTACCCATGGAATGTTTTCTTGTTAAAGGGAGCTCTTCATTCACTAATGCTTCATATTGGCCAAGGAGAGTAGTGGAATTACTAAAGCTATCCCTAGTCTTCTCATTTGAGTATTTAGTTATAGGGGAAGTAGGATAAGTTATGGGATCATCATCAGCTTTTTCCTTGCTACTCATGGAGAAGAACTCAGTTAAGCTTTCTAATATCGTAGGATGTTCACTCACGAGGGTTAAAAATTGGTCAAAATCAAGATCTTTGATAAATGCATGTAAAGATACCATTGAAAAATGACATAGGGTTCCATTTCAATGTAAGATCAGATTTTGAGAATCTTTTCAAATTGATGCAAAAGACAAGTGCAAAACTATATGTAAAAATAGCCTTAAATGCTTTTTATGTTTTTTCAATCCAAATGAATGAAACAAAAGGTGTTGTAAGGATTTTGATTAGGGGAAGGAAGTTATATGTCTAATATCAGTCCAAAATAGAAATATGATCCTTCTCAACACACTCTTGATGCAAATCCAAGATAATGGCAAGTCAAACTATAGTGAAAATATGTCAAAATAAGCACTTTTTTCACCAAATCTTGATGCAAAAGGGCATGACAAAGGGTGTTATGAAGAAAATGATGATGGAAAGAAAGTTATATAAGTAATAACAACCAATTAATGTCAAAATATCCAACACAACATGCTTTTAGTGCCACTTAAGGTTAAACCCTAGTGAAAATATAGCAAAAATAGGCTATTTTTCACGGTTTTTCAATTCCAAGACCTAGCAAAAGAGGTGTTGTAATGAATTTAAGGAGGTGAAGAAAATAAAATTAATGATATCAGTCACCTAAATCCATAAAATTTATTACAACATGCTTCGAGTGTAGACTAGGTCAAACCCTAGGGCAAAAATAGTCAAAATATGTAGTTTTTCACTGAATTTTTCAATACAAGAGCTCGTTAAAAGGGTGTTGTGAAGATTTTTAGGAGGGGAAGAAAATTATTACCCTAATAACAGCCAATTAATGAAAAAATACTCTTCACAACACACACATGGTGTAAGTTTATAGAGTCGATAAGGCCAATTTTAGTGAAAATCATTGTTTTTGAAGCCCTAGGTTTGAGATCTTGGCACAAAATGATATGTGAATGTTTTTAAGTCTGATTTATGATGAAAATTAAGTGTACTCAGATATTAAAATGATTTTAAATCCCTTATATGCAAAATGCCAATGCAAATCTAATGAAAATGCATGAAAATTACTAGTTTTTTGTTGAAATTTTCTATGCAAAAATGCAAATATTTTAAATATAAATGCAAATTTACACCAAAATTCAAGACAAAAGAAAAATTATAATTTTAATGAGCCTCTAAAATTAGTACAAAAATCTGAAAGAACATTTTGCCTACTAACCCTAGATTTTGGAATTACTAGGTTATATGAAAATTGTCAAAATTTCTACAAAAGCCTAGCAAATAAATGATGAAAGTGCAATGCAATTTTCTAAATTTTTGTGTTTTTATGTATTTTATATCAGACCTAATGAAAAAATCATGAATTAGGAAAATTTAGAAAGAATTGATGCAATTTAGTAAGCCAAACAATGCAATTTTTTTGAGTTTTTCAAAATTTTCAATTTTTTTGAATTTTTCTCAATGCAATAAAATGAATTTCTATATGAATGAATTAAATCAATCCAAATATGAAGAAAAACACTCAATAATTTGCAATTTAAGTCCAAAAACACGGGTTCACCAAAATGTTTAGGAGAAAATTGAATTGTTTAGTTTTTAGTGTTTAGATGTTTGAATCCTCCTTTCACCCTATACATTCAAGGATGTAGGGTCGAGTGGCCAAGCACTATCATACCCTAGGTCGCTGTGAGATGTAGAGAAGCTTGGATTAGGGTGTTTAATTATCAAATTTCTTTCTCTTATGCTCAATTGACCATTAAAACCCTAATTTCACAAATACGACTGTAAACAGAAGAATAACAGAAAACACTCTTGCAGACGGAAGAAAAATATCAAATCAAAGAGTACCTATTTTTGGGGTTCCAAGGTAGAAAACTTGAGGACAAAAGAGCGGGCACCCAAGTCCAATGCCCTGCTTTTTGTTCAGATCTAGAAACTGAGCATGCAACTCTTCCCTGCTATCCTAGAGTTTTTCCCGTCATGGAAGTTGGAGGACTAATGAGTGAGCACCCAAGTCCAGGTGGTTGTTTTTCCTTCTGTTCTGCAATTCTGACACTTCATGATGCCTTCCTGCAACTTCACTTTGTCTAGCTCCGTAACCTGTAACCTGTAACCATGAAAACTTTGGGAGGAGGTTGTGGTGTTTAGAGGCTTGCCTCAGTCAAGCCCCAGAGGACATTTAAGTCTCCGGACACCATTGTCAGATAGAGAGTGCATGCCCTTGTGAGGAAGAGGCAAAAACCAAAGGAAATGATGATGAAAACACAATATAATGTCACCTTGTAGTGAAGATCTAATGGGAGGAAGATGCCCTTGATTCCATGATGAAATGGATGCTCAAATCTACAAAATACAAACACATAGACCACACAAATTTACTCTTGCAACACAATGAAAGCCTTGAATCACCTTGAAAACACTTGAACATCACAATTTCCATCTAATTGAAATCTAGTTTACAAATGAATGCCTAAACATGCTTTTATATGCAACTACAAACACTCCCACCAAGATTTCATAAATTCAAACTTACCATGTTGGCATAGGACCCAAATAACGGTCACAAGTCGACACCCAAAAATTGGGACTGCCCCAAAATAGGGCAGAACTAGGGCACGACTACCCAAGTCCTCCCCCCTATTTTGGGTATAGTCAAGCTCAAGGGGTCCTCCTAGGTCCCATTTGTCATGTTACCTAGGGCTCATTCCATCGGGATGCCAAATTATGAAGTAAGATGTCCTAAATGCATGCAAAAGACCCGGGAGCTAAACCTTATGAGAGAAAAGCCCTCAAGGGGACATTCTCTGATGTTACACCTTCATAGTTGTACTAGAAATGAAGACAAGAGAGGTTTAGGAGAGGACACAATTCATCAGATTCATACAGTTGTGGAAAATATCATGAGGCCATGATCAAACATCAAGTGCTTCAGCCTGGATAAGGACCTAGCGACCAACCAACCTTTAAAAAATACATCTTAACACACTTATATAGCTTTTACAAATCACTATACAACCCTAGACATTAGGGAAAGTGGTCAACAAGAAACCTTAGGGTGCCCATGCTGCAATAAATTTAGCCCATGGCCCATGTCAAAGAACCTATAGATTTTGAGAATGCCCATGCCCTGTCGTACGTTGATTTGGCCTAGGCTTGCAGAGACACATACACTCCATCCACTGCATTCATTTCCTGGTACTTGCACATTGAAGATTTGCACTATTCCAACTACCTGCATCCACTGCATTTAACTATTATCACCTGAAATTGTACCCTTTTGTTGAAGCTTTGACAATTCCAACAATTTCAGAGTAACATGGGATTGGTCTCAAGGTGTGGGACCTTGCAGTTAAGACCAAACCTCTAGAGAAGGTTGGTTCATATTTCTGAGCTTAAGGCTCAGAGAATGAAAAATAAATCTAATTCTACACTCACGGGGAAAAGGGGAAGAAGAAATTGGAATTGAAACAGGGTGATGCACCAGATTTATAATGTTTAGTTAGAGCTGACATAACACAGTAATGATCTTAATACTAAAGGGGATTCGTACAGACTCATGCAGGTTCAAACAGAGGTTAAGCCAGAGAGATGAAAATAGGAAAGGGATCATTTTATCCATAATACACAGCTTACATCTATCAAATAAACATAGTGCAAGAACAATGAGAGAGGCAAAATTTAGTTTATATTGATTAGAGAGGCTAAATAGTCATTACAAAGATAAAAAAGCTAAATACAGATCAGGAAAACACATAATGATAATTTCCCCTCATTGTTGAACTAGAAATGAAGATAGAGAGGCCCAGAAGAGGACACAGTCGATTAGATTCATTTGGTTTTGGGAAACATCATGAGGTCAAGATCAAGCATCAAACACTTCATTCTGAACAACAATCCAGTAGCCAACCAACAACAACAAATACATCTTTTACATTGCATATATAGATTTTACAAATCACTGTACAACCCTGGGCATTGAAATTAGTCAACAAGTTATGCCAAGTCGCCCATGCTGTATTCAATTTTGGCCCATGGCCCTATCAGAAGATCTACAGAATTTGAGGAACATCCATGTCCTGGCACTAATTTGTCCTTGGAAGGACCTAGAGAAGCATGGGTTGCAGGGGCACTTCATCTGATTCATTCATTTCTGGTACCCACACATTGAATTGTTTCCACTGTTTGAGCTACTTGGATGACCCTAGCCTGCAATAATGGCGTCACCTAGAAGCACATCTTAAGGCACCCAAAAAAGTTGCACCTTTTAAAAGCCTTTTATGATACTTCAAAATATTTTAAACTTACTATAAAATATTTTAAAGCAATACATTATATTACGGGCTTTAATTTTCACATTGATTTTCACTTTTTGGCCTTTAATTTGCCTTATCGACAAAATCTCCCTTTAACAAACTGAGCTTTCCTCTTCCTTTATCTTCCATTTTGCCTTAACTTTTGCTTTTGCCTTATCAGCAAAATCTTCGTTTTGAGAACTAGGATCTCTCTTTTGCTCTTTGAGCCTCTTAGTCTTCTTTCTCTCCTTATTAGTGAATTTTCATTTTGCAAACCACTTCTTGCTTCCTTATTTCCCTTTTCCTTTAGTCAGTGAAATTGGACATTTGTGAACTTGGAGGTCACCTTCCTTTTATCTCTACCATGTTGGCAAAGTTCCACTTACATGGACTTTTCTATCTTCTCTTTTGCTCTATCGGCAAAATTAAACTTTTGTGAACTTGGCCATCTCCTTCCTTTTCTTCTTTGCCTTGTCGATAAAGTTCCATGCTTTTGCAAACTTGGCCATCTAATCGCCTTATCAGTGAATTCCTGAAATCATGAACTGGTTGGCAGGTTTGTCCTTTTTGCAGATTCCTCGACTAGCTGCTCTTCATCATCTTTTTGGTTTATCAACAAATTTTCCTTTTCACAAACCAACCTTGCCTTTTCCTTTCACCTTATCAGCGAATCCTTCATTTGGTGAACCATTGCCTCTATTGCTTTGCCTTTCTTCCTTTCGGGCCCTTCAGTCGGCGAATTGCCCCGTCGGTGAACCTTTGAAAACATAGACCATTTGGCGGGTTCAAATTTCCTCCGATCTCCCGATGGAGCCTTTTCTTTCCTTTTTTGCCTTAGTTATTTCCCGCCGCCATGCCCCTTCTTCTCCTTTGTAGGCAAAGTTACCAATCGACGAACCTTAAGTTTGCCAACAAAGGCAACACTTTGATTTTTCATTTATCTTTACCATAGCCACTTTGCCCCTTCTTTGAAGTCATCCCGCTGGTCGTTGTCTTTCTTAGTCAGTGAATTTGCCGATCGGCGAACCTAAGGTTCACAAAACCAACATTTTTCTAATAAGGTGAAACTCTTTCCTTAGTGAATTTCCAAGTGCTTGCCTTGTCTTAGCTATTTTGCATCTTGCACACTCCTTAGTCGGCAAATCGGTGAACCATTGAACCACCGAACCAAAATTTTGCCAACTAAGGCAAAATAAAAGACAAAACACTTAGAATTTTTATGAGTTTTTTTGGGATTTTCTTCCTTCCATTTAGGCTTTCTCAGATCAGATTTCTCTGATGGAAGGAGGGATTTTGGGATATCTTGGGTTTGGGAAAAATATGACAACATTAACCCCACCCTCTAGAACCTTTTACAACACTTTAATATTTTAATTTTCATCCATGCACTAGTTGGCGACCACCATCATCACGTGAAATCCATCTGTCATCTTCCTTTGATTGGCTCTTCAAATCGACATCATTTTATTGGTCCATTTGATTGACATTGCGCTTGGATTGACCAAAAATGGCGGTAGGAAATTGATTTTGTTACTTTTGGAAGTTTCTAGAAGATTCTACAAGTTAACATGATATATCCATTCAGGTTCTATTCAATTAGACATGAGATGTTAGGTTCGGATACAGTCGGGGCATCTGGATATGCCCGGTTCTAGATGGAAGTTCCATACAAGTCAAATGTCAGGTTAAGTTCATCGGGACATGCATATAACAAGATATCCATTTGAAAAGGTCCAGTTGGAAAATGTCTGCTTAGAATGTCTGGTTAGAAAATGTTCACTTGGAATGTCCGGTTAGGAACAAGACAATGTAACCGAATATTCAGATGAGAATATTCGATTGAGTAATAAGCAATGTAACTAGATATGGACATGTAACTGGATATCTAAATAGAAAATATCCGGTTAGGAACAAAGCATTTTAATAGGACATCTAGATGAAGATGTTTGGTTGGACATAAGGCGATGCAACATGATGCCAAAAGATAACCAAATGTCGAAGTATAACTGGATGTCTGATTGAGAATGTCTAGATGGAATATCCAGTTACATTGCTTATTACTCAAATAGATATTTTCATCCAGATATTTGGTTACATTGTCTTGTTCCTAACTAGACATTCCAAGTGGACATTTTCTAACCGAACATTTTTCAACCAGAAATTTCCATATCCGGTTGCTTTGCCTAAATCACAACCAGAAATTTTTCATCTGGATATCCTATTGCGTGACTCATTTCCATCCGGACCTTTTCAATTGGATATCTTATTATATGCATGTCCCAATGAAATTAACTTGACATTTGACTTGTATGGAACTTCCATCTGGAACTAGACATATCCAAATGCCCCGACTGCATCCAAACCTAATAGCTCATATCCATCTGAACAAAACTAAATCAGATATATCTTGTTGACTTGCATAATCTTCCAAAAGCAGCAAAATCAGTTTCCTACCACCATTTTTGGTCAGTCCAAGCGCAATGTCAATCAAATGGACCAATAAAATGATGTTGATTTGAAGAGCCAGTCAAAGGAAGATGACATATGGATTTGATGTGATGGTAGTGGCCACCAACTAGTGCAGGGATGAAAATTAAAATATTAAACTATTGTAAAAGCTTCTAAAGGGTGAGGTCAAATGTGGTGGATGCAGGTAGCTAGAATAGTGCAAATCTTCAATGCGCAGGTACCAGGAAATGAATGTAGTGGATGGAGTGTATGGGTCTCTACAGGCCCAGGCCAAATCAACGTACCAAAGGGCATGGGCATCCTCAAAATCTGTAGGTTCTTTGACATGAGCCATGGGCTGAATTTATTGTAGCATGAGCGCCTTAAGGTCTCTTGTTGACCACTTTCCCTAGCGTCTAGCATTGCACAATGATTTGTAAAAGGTATATAAGCATGTTAAGATGTATTTTTGAAGGTTGGTTGGTCGCTAGGTCCTTATCTAGGCTGAAGTGCTTGATGTTTGATTATGGCCTCATAATATTTCCCAGAATTGTATGAATCTTATGGATTTTGTCCTCTCTTATCTTCTTTTCTACTTCAACTATGAAGGGAAGGTTGTCATTTTGTGTCTTTTCTGATTTGTATTAAGCTATTCTTACTTTGTATTGGCTATTTAGCCTTCATAATCATTCAAATTATTGATATTTTCTTCTCTCTTTATTTCCGCACTGTGTTTATTTGAAAGCTACACACTTATACTGTGGATGAATGGTCCCTCTTTAGTTGTAGTTCTTTGTTTGAACCTCTCCTAGGATTACACGAGTCTGTGTGAGTTTCTTCTATTTTGAGATCATTCTTATGTTATGTTAGTCCCAACCAAACACTCTAAATTTGGTGTATCACCTCCCTTTCATTTCAGTTCTCCTTCTTCCCCTTTTCCTTGGTGATTAGTAGCATTAGGTTTAGATATTTTTCTCTGAATCTTCAATTCAAAAAGAAGAACCAACCTTATCGAGAGGTTTGATCTCAGTTTCAAGGTCCCACACCTTGAGATCATTCTAATGTTCCATTGAATTTGTTGGAACTACGAAAAACTTCAACAATAGGGTACAAATTCAGGTGACAACAATTTCTTGCACACCTGGTGGGACAAAATTTTATGATCCTTATCATCCATTGAAGAGTTTTGGTGTGCTCTTCAGTGCATCATGTCTTTTGAGGTAGTTCTCTCCAACACCATGGTGACTCTATTGAGTAAATATACTGGTACAGCTAGTTCAAGTGCTTAAAAGAACTTCAAAGATTGGTGATTTTCCTGGTCTCACTTGCTTTTAGAAGCATTTTGATCACTTGACGACTCTTTTCTTGGGATGTATCCAATTTTCTCTAGATGCAGACCTGTTTTGCTCTGTTTCAGACATTTTATATGATTATCTAGAATTTTTTGATGCCCCAATATGTCAAATTTCTATGGAAACTATGGTTTTTCTCCTCCACACAAATTATACACCTCATTATCAGCGATATCAGGCTCAAAATGCCTCTGGTTTTATGCCATATCCCCTTGTTATAGCAAGATATCAGCATCCTCATAATGTTTGCCTCCCTTCCACCCCTGCTCGCACTTACTATAAGCCTCAAGAGGCATGTTTTTCTTCAAATCAACATATTTACCCTACTGAGCAACCTCAAGATGTCAACAATATGAGTATCAAAGATATCATGTTGAGATTTCAAAGAGAATTAAATGACATTGATAGAGAGCAAAATCCTAATCAACACCAAGATGAGCTTGCTCATCAAGGCAATTCCTTCACCAATAGTAGATGGAGGCACAAGAGAGAGCTTATCAAGAGAACCTAGCTTTGCAACTTGAAGTTAAAGAAGAACAAATGAAGCAACTACTTGCCTAGAAGCAAGTGACCCATTTCGTGCCCTTTTTTCCTAATTTCAAACAACCCCCTCCTGCAGCTGCAAACCCACCTATCATAGAGTGAGCTTCCACTTTAAGTGTCCCAATCTTTAGGCATGAGAATCCTCCTAAAAACCCATGGCAGTCTCCTCAGTTCAAAATCCCTAGCTTTAAGGAGTTGCATTCTATGCAAAACCCCTCTAAAACCCTAGATCAACCTTGATGCTTCAAATTTCCCAGTTTCAGAGGTTCCCATCCTTCACAAGACCATGTTCCTATGCAAATCCAACCTATTCCCCCTAGGAACATTTTTTTTCAAGAATCCTCTTCCCTCCAAGAAATTCAAGAGAATATTCAGGCTTCTATTCCGCATCATTCTTCTTTCCCCAGTACCATTTCATTCTTCAAGGGTGGACCTATTGTTTGGTGAGAAAATAATTTGGATGAGACAGAAGTGGAGGTAAAAGAGAAAGAAATCAAAGAGGAACAGTTCATTGTTCCTATGTTCAGAAAAGGTAGAATTCATTGAACCTCTTACACCTGTGAGTAATGTTAATTCGAATGAAGGGTTGAATCCTTTGGATTTTAGTTCTTTTGAAGCGTTTTCTCATGCATTCGACCAAACAAACAAGAAGGAAATGCAATTATTGCATGGTGAGAAAATTCAATTGCAAAGGCAACTCGTGCATTTTCATGCGGAGGAGGTGCAACCGAGTGAATAAATTAAAGAACATTCTAATGATAGATATTTGGCACCTCTTGAGGCTACAATTCATTTGTAGGATCAACATGATGAAGGATCCATTTTTCCTTTTGTGGGGAGATTTGTTGTGGTTGTGGAGGCTTTTGTCCTTGAGGCTCCAGGGGATGTTGAATTTGATAGCATCAGCCTCTTTGATGAGATTCCCTGTTTTGTTGAGGACAACATTGAAGATGAGACCCTAGCTCATGAAGGAGAGTATATGGATAGCCATGTTTTGAGGAATAAAGAGGTTGATGTGCATAGGCTTGTTCTCCCAGTTGAACAAGATATTTGATAGGAGCATTTGGCTCTGGCAAAGGATCTAGTGTTTCCTCAATCCTTTAGGAATGCTATTATAAGGTTATAGTGAGTACTCCCGTGTAGAAAAAGTGAGGAATATATTGAGGAGGCTTCCTTTTGGGATGAATTGGAAGACTTTTGCTCAAATTATGACATCAAGACAACATCCTTAGAGGAAGAGATCCTTGAGTAGATTGTGAGAGGTGTGGAGGTGGACACATTTCCAAGTGAGCCACAAGAGCTGGTGCTTTCAAACTAGCAAGAGGAGAAAGAAGCAGGGCAAAGACATGAGATCAACTCTGTTGATTTGCATGTCATTTCAAGGGGATGCCCTATCAAGCATTTGGCCTAGCTGGAGACAAACAAAAAAGAGTCACCACTTGTCATGCACACCCCTAAGCATTAAGTTGAACATCAAGAAGGGCTAGATCAACCCATTTATCCACTTCAAGGTAGCTGCATCTCTAGTCAACTTAGGTAGTTAAGCGAGTTGTTATTTGTCCTTGGGAGGCATTTCACCACTTTGTTGTATTCCCATCCCTTTCCCACTCCTTTTTAACTTCCCACAAACATGTAAAGTATTGTAAATTGTTAAGAAAGGGAAGTTAATTTCAAGAACTAGTTAATGGCTTTATTTGAGGTCATTTCCTTGTTAGTTTAGGTTTAGGATAGGTTTGTTTGTGTAGTTTTCCTTTCCTCCAAGTGCTCTTGCATAGGTTGCATCCTCATTAGGAGGTTGTTTGCCTTGTTTGTTTTGTGTGTTTCATTTTTGTTTTGTTGTTGGTGGAGGCATGTTTAGTTTTATGTTGGTTTGGCCAACCCCTATTTCAGATATGTTGTAGTTCCCTTTTGAATCTGTGCCCAATGGATTGATAAAGCCGCTGGATTCTTGTGTTTAGTAGGCAAACACCCCTGCATAGTTGCCAAAATGTTGTCCTATTTTGTCCTAGGACAAAATAGCCCATATTTAGACTTGAAAATATTGCCAAAATTCTAAGTGTTTTACCTTGTGAAAAACCTAAAAACAATCTTAAAATTTCCTAAGTCAAATTTTCCTTAAAAGTTATGCTCATCGCTCCAATTGGACATTTATTAACTGGATATCCTGTTGAGTTTCAATATTTGGATCTGGTTGCCTTATTCATATCCGGTTGCATTGTCTTTCTTCAACTAGACATTTCATCCAGACCTTTCCTAACTAGACATCCTGTTGATTTGTTATATCTGGATCTTGTCGCTATTCATATCTAGATCCAGTTATGATGCTTTATCATCCACCTAAAAATCATATTCGGATATCATGTGCACATCTGGGTACAATGCTTTATCATCCATCCATACATCTCATCTGGATATCATGTTGTTCAAATTTGGTTGCAATGCTTCATTTCTAACTAGACTTTTTCTATTTGGATGTTCATTTGACATATCCAATTTTGGTTGCCTATTTCATCTCCCAACCAGACATCTTTCCATATGAACCCCCGATTGATTGACCGAGGAAACAAAAATAAAAAAGATAAGTAAATCAATGGATCAACTAGTTCATGAACTTGCATACTCATCGATCAGTTCACGAGTTCATCTGTTCACCGATGGAGTGATATACCGCACAAGACAAGGCAAAGGAATAAAAAGAGCTAAGTGTTCATCGACGGAGTGGGTAGTTTACAAACCAAGAGGCTCACTGATTGGTGAAGTCATGGACAAACAAAGTGGAAGAAATTTTCTAAGCGAAGATCAAGCGTAAAAGGTTGAAGAAGTCAGCGGTTTGCAAAACTACCAGTTCACCAATTGCCAAGTTTGCCAATAGGTGAACTCACTAACAAAAAGGGGAAGGTTTTAAGGAGGAAGGGGCCGATGAAGTCAAGGAAATGTTTGCCGATAGAGGATCCAAATGGATCTCACAGTTCAAATTTAGTGAAGATCTAATGAAAATTAACAAAGTTATGCTTTTGCATGACTTTTGGCTCCAACTGGATTTTTCTAACTGGATATTTTATCTAGACATTCTCAACCAGACATTTCTAACCGGATATTTTATCTAGACATTCTCAACTGAACATCTAGTTACACTTCGACATCCAGATGTATTTTGGCATCCTGTTGCATCACCTTATGTCCAACCAAACATCTTCATTTGGATGTCTTGTTGGAATTCTTTGTTCCTAACTTGATATTTTCTATTCAGCTATCCGATTACATGTCCATATCTAGTTACATTGCTTATTACCCAACCGCATATTTTCATCTAGAGATCCGGTTACATTGTCTTGTTCCTAACTGGACATTCCAAGTGGACATTTCCTAACCGAACATTCTAAGTAGACATTTTCCAACTGGGCATTTTCATATTTGGTTGCTTTGCCTAAATCCCAATCGGACATTTTTCATCCGGATATCCTGTTGCATGACTCATTTCCATCTAGACCTTTTCAACCGAATATCTTTCTATATGCTTGTCCCGAGGAACTTAACCTGACATTTGACTTGTATGGAACTTCCATCTAGAACTGGACATATCCAGATGCCCCGACTACATCTGAACCTGACATCTCATATCTAGCTAAACATAATCTGACCAAATATATCATGTTGACTTGCATAATCATCTAGAAACTTCTAGAAGTGGCAATATTAGTTTCCTACCCCCATTTTCGGTTAGTCCAAGCACAATGTTGATCAAATGAACCAATAATATGATGTTGATTTGAAGAGCCAATCAAAGAAAGATGACATATGGATTTTACGTGATGACGGTGGTTGCTGACTAGTACAGGGATAAAAATTAAAATATTAAAGTGTTGTAAAATCTTCTAAAGGGTGAGGTCAAATGTGGTGGATGTAGGTAGTTGGAACAGTGCAAATATTCAATGAGTGGGTACCAAGAAATGAATGAAGTGGATGGAGTGTGTTTCCAGCAAAATATAAATTTTTATAAAAGATTTGAAACTTATTACAAAACCCTAAAAATTTATATTTTGTGCAACAAAAAGATCAAGATAATGTTGGCAAGAGACACTATATGGATTCATGGTTGTTGTCATTGATGGCAACAAAGGTCATCCCACATATCCGCAAGTCATGATGTGTCTCTACCGGAAGTCAGAATAAAGAATGTTGTGGTCCGGTGAAGAAGAACAGAGCATGTGGCAAGGTCCGACAGATTGGTCCGGATCTCTCAGAGGAAGTGTCTTGGTGCAGTGCGGATTTGGGGAAGTCAAGAGGACTACCTTGAGTGGTATATTCCAAGGATTTAGCCTCCGGTGATGGACAAGGAAAAAGATATGAATGGTTGAGTACCGGATTCCTGAGAGACAGTGAAAACAGAGGAAGAACTGACTGGCAGAGTATCAGACTGCTTTCCGGATGTGTTACTGTTGATGACAGAGGTTGTGAAGGCATGAATCATGTTTGGCCGACATGATTAATGATATCTACAAGTATATGCTTGATCCGCATTGCTTGGTGAGGAAGGATTCAGCCGACAGAATGAGAGCTTGTAAGAAACTAGACTGTTCCGGATGCTGACTAGAAAAGTGATGAAATTACTTATGCGGATATATATAGAGGATGGATTTAGTTGTGAAGGGAGTGAAGAAGTAGAGATATATGCGAATAAGTCCAGATAAGAGCAGAGGTAGCAAAAAGGATCCGGTATGTGAAAGATAGCAGAATAAAGAACAGAGGAAAGATGAAGTGCAGCAGATCAGTGTACTGAGCCTAACCGGAACTGAACTCCAGCATATGCAGATGCTTCCAATCAGTTCAAGACTGTGATTCTCATCACTTTGTAGACAGTGTGTCTTCTTGTAGGCAGTGGGCCTCTTGTGAGCAGTGTGCTCGGGCAGTGAGCCCTAATTGGCAAGTGCCATTTTTGTAATTTCCTATTCTTCTAACAGAGAATAATTTTGGGTTAATCACCCCGTGGTTTTCTCCCTTAACAGGGTTTCCACGTCAAAAATACTGTGTCATGTGTTTCTTATTTCATGATTAATGTTTTGTGTTTGATTCTATGCTGCATCAATTAAAAGGAAAGTTCAAAAAGGGAAATAATTAGGATAACTGATTCACCCCCCCCCTCTCAGTTACCAACAATTGGTATCAGAGCTAAGTTCCTCCTAATAGAGCCTAACAGCTTGAGGAAGATCTGGGATTTCAAATGGATGCATATGGTTTAAGGGAGCAACTCAAGACTGCTCTTGAGGATCTTGAATAGTCAAATTCTGAAGTCAGTGAATTAAAGGAAAGACTCAAACAGGCTGATGAATTCATGAGAGAATTAAAAGACAAATTAAGTCTCTCTATGAAAAAGAGAAAGGAGCTGCTTCAACAGTTGGCAAGACAAAGTGAAGAAAGCAATACAAATGAAGAATTGACTGAGCAAACCAAGTTATGTGAAAAGTTATCAAAAGAAGTCATTATGTTAAGACATGAAATGGAATCAGGAACTATAAAGTTTACTCAAGAGATTGAAGAAAAAAGAAAGGCTGAAGACAATCTAAGACAATCTCTTAAAGAAAAATCAGAAGAATGCCACCAGATGGACAGGATTATCAGACATCTTGAATCTGATCTTGAAGATGCCAAAGATAATGAAGGAAAACTTGAGGATCAAATTGCCTCTCTCAAAAGAGACCTTCAAACAGCAAATGAATATAAAGAGAAATTCAAGATAAGTTCTGCTCAACTTGAAGTTCTTCTTGGAAGTCAAAAGAGGACAGATGACAAGTATGGTTTGGGATATGAGAAAGGAGAAAGCTCCGGATCCGGTCAGAAGAATCTTGGATCAGAAAATCCAAGGAGCAGGCCTAGAAGACCTCCGGTAAGACAGCCAAATGCTCAAAGATATCCATCCTTCAATGGATACTGCCACAGCTGCAACCACTTTGGTCACAAAGCTAATCAGTGCAGAATGAGAATGAATCAGATTAATTCATCCTTCTCCGGACAGTGCTTCAACTGCAAAAGGTATGGACACAAATCCCATGAATGCAGAATTATGCAAGTAAACAAATCATTCAAAGGTAGATGCTTCACATGCAATAGAGTAGGTCATATGGCTAATCAATGCAGATCAAGAGGATATCAGTCAAATATGCAAAGAAATGTTATTTGCCAAATCTGCAATAGGTCCGGTCATAATGCTAAAATCTGCAGAAACAAGAATCAGGACAAAAGAGGTCCGGTGTATAATCAGAATCAAGACAAGGGTAAACAAAAGATGAATGCGGATGAGGTTAGGAATCAGATGAGTAAGATTTGGGTGAAGAAAAGTTCAGAGAATGTAGAGGTTGGATCCGCACCAGACTCTGGTGCTGATATTTCTTCCGAAAATTAAAAAGTGAGCTCAGGCTCAGGGGGAGACTCAAAGAAAATCTTGTTCCCCCAGCCAAACAAGTGGTGCCGGATGTGGCACAAGATGCGGATCAAAGGGTTTGTAGATATGAGTCTTGAAATACTTCAGTCAAGTTTTCAAAGGTCCGCATGGAGTTATGAAGAAGCTGTGATCGATCAAATAAGACCTGTTCAGGGAGATGCTCCGGTATGATAAAGGATTACAAAAAGGTCCGGAAAGATCCAGAAATGCACTATCTTGTTCTGCGGATTGGACAGAGTGTTTGGGATGTTCTTGTAATATGTTACCTCGATTTATTCATGATTGAAAGATCCGGATGATATCCACAGATCAGGACTAATCCGGGATACTCCAAGCTATCCAGACAAGGCAAACCGGAATGATGTAGGTGAAGCATTTATTGCAGACAGATATTAGGGTTCGCGGAGCAATTTAAGGGATTTCTCAAAGGTCATTTGCTCATTCTGCACTCGAGAAGAAGCGAAAAGTGGAGCTCTGCAACAAGGTTCATCAAGCACACCAAACCAAGGATCTCCTGCCGAAGTTATTGCATAAAGAAATCAATCCAACCACTCCGTGCAAACCGAAGGCGCATAAGGTATTCTCCGTTTTTCATTACCTCACTGCAAATCTTTGAAGAATGGCTACTCCAAACATAGTTAAGATCTCTGATAGACCTCGCCCCTCATTCAAGAAACATCCCTACAAATCATTGGAGGTAGATCCACTAGGAGCCTTCTCTAGTGTTTCTCACGGAGTTTTACATACCGAAGACATTAGGGTTTACATACATGCAAGCATTGAGGAATTTGGGGAATTCAAATTAAGAGACCTCTATCACAAGCAACTGATAGACAATGCTTTTGAGCTTAAACCAGAGTATAAGGATATCCAGAAGAAACAATTTGAGCAATTTATTCATTTCCCCTGCTTTGAAGAAGATGAATGGGTCCGGTATGTACTGAGCAGGATGCATGACAACTTTCTATGGCTAGATAGACCCTGCAAGATCACAAAAGAGGCAATTAGAGCAGTAACTGGTCTATACTCTTCCGGAGGGGTACCTATCCTCAAATCTGTCAAGAACAACATTGTAACTGAGGCCACCGGATCAAAATTTGATAAGAGGGCAATGACCATTGAAGATATTTTGGATCCGGATATCAAATATGCATCAATGATAATAGGATACAAGATCTATCACTCCAGCAGGGAGAATTCTGTATCCGGAACTGCAGTATACACTGCCTATGAAATGCTAAGAAAGAATGCAGAATATGATCTCTGCGAACTACTGCTAAGCCAATTAATGGAAAATATACAGAAAATCAAGAAGGATAAGAAGAATTCCTTTAAGTATGGTACTCTTATTGTATGTCTATTCTTCTACTTCATGAATGAGCTACCCGGAACAAGTGGATGGGTATGGCAGAATGACAAACCTGTTGCAGTCCAGATAAGAGACTATTTGCATGGACTTGGGGATGCAAAAGCGAGAAATACAGCTCTATGGGGATACTTCAAAAACTTTCAGAGCATGATGCAAGCAAGAGAGAGAATTCCCCAGTCTCTTGTTGAAAAATACAAAGACTCAGTGTGCTTTATGGTTGACACTGATCAGTGCCTAATGGAGGCAGTAGAACCAAGGACTGTCTGGATCATGCCCATGGGGTATGAAGTGGATGAACAGATAGTGGAGCTGCATGTTCAACACATGCTAAGTCAGCCCAAAGATCCTAAGGCAGAAAGGTTTGGAACCTTTGAGGAGCTGAGTGTAAAAATACATGTAGAACTCAGGGAACCTGAGATTAAAAGAAAGGTGAGAAAAGAAGTAGAGCACATTGCTCAAGGCCTAGGCATCTCAAAGGAGGCACTTGATGCCAGCCGGGAAAAGAGGAGGAAGGCTGAGGAAGAAGAGAAAAGTAAAGAAAGTGCTCCGGTTGAAGCTCCCACCCGGACCAGATCATCAAAGAGATCTGCACCTCCCACAACCAAAAGTTCAAAACCGGAAGTTCAGGCATCTGGTAAGAGATCCAAGACAAAAGCCACAAGGGCTTATGGAAGCCAAAAGGATGAAGAGGAAACAGAATCAGATGAGGGAGTAAGAGAAATAAAGAAACAGAAGAAGAAAGGATCCGGTAAGCCCTCCACAGGCCAAGACAAGGATGAAACGGCAGAGGTATCTGTTGAAAAGCCCACTCTGTCTCTAGAGAGCATAATCAAGTCGGTCACAGTGGATGGAAACCTTCAACCAATGACTGAATCTTATGATGACTTCAGTGAGGCCGACCAAAAGACTCTGCAGGAGGCCACAGTTAAATATCTTAACATATATAATAAGGCTTTCATTGAAATAATATCTCTTATTCCTAAAAGCCTAGAAAAGGAATTGGAAGTAAGAAAGAATAATGCTCATGCTAAAGATCTTGAGATCCGGGAGCAGATAGCTATTCAGCTATATCCTCAAATTGATCCCAAGACAATGAACATTATCTTCAAGGACTGCAAAGATGAGTTCAGAAGCAAAGCCAGGATGAATCAACTCATGCTTGGTGAGACTGACAAAGTGGCCCAAGAAACAGAAGAGATCCTCCGGAAGGCCTTCAAAAGGTTCAATCTTCCTGTTGTAGAGGACTTAGGTGCAGAAACAGCTGCTGATTTGGAATCTTCTGTTCCGGAAGAAGTGAGCCCTGAACAGACAAATATCTCTCCTCCGGTTTCCCCTACAGTCTCTGGATCCAAAGAAGAAGAGCAATTACAGGAGAAGGAAGCAGTGGTGAAAGACAAAGAGGTTGACAGTTCTAAGACTGCAGAAGAAAAGAAACATCTGTCTCCGGCAAGAGACACTGCACAAACTGTTCAACAATTTTTGAGCAAAGAAACTTTAGAGATTGATGAACCGGAGCTTCTAAAAGGCCCATTTGATTTTGACTCTCTCTCTCCAGTACAAACAATGAAGATAGCTTCATTTGCAAATGCCAAGGCAAATGAAAAGCTCCTGAAGTCTCATATGGAAGACTGTGAGTTGATAGAGGCTGCTTCCGGAGTACTTGTAAAGATTATGCCATCAATCCAAATAGATCCGACAGCCTCCACTTCTGGTAATCTAAAAACCTTAGTCAGCAGTGTTGATACACATTTTGATTCTCTAGAAAAATCAGCTGAAGAAAAGGTCCGGAAGGAATTTTTGGATAAAAGATTTTCAGAAATATTAGAATTAATCTCTAAGGATAGGAAGATTGTGAGCATTGGAATAAAGAGCTTAGAGAATGCTCTTAAGGATGGCGGTGACATCTACAAATTTTGTATATCCTGGTCAAAGGCAACAGCAGCATTTGACAAGAAAATAAAAGAGGAACAGGATAAGCTACAAAGCTTATCTCAAAGTTTTGATCCTCTCTCTTCCTCTATAATAAATCAAGAATGTCAGACTATTGCAGTCTTGAATGAAATAAAGAATCTTGAGAAGGAAAGGAAGAACATCACTAACCGGATGGGAGAACTTAGAAGGATTATAATCCCTAAGTTGGAAACTATGCATGAGGCCATCAGTGATGCTCAGACCACCGCCCAAACAAAAGATCCGACAGATCTCAAGCGGGCAGAAGCTTTTGCATTTTTGTTAAGTGGTCACATTTCAATTTTGGATAGAATGAAGCAAAGTTGGGCTACAGAAATGATCCAATTGCAGACATCCTTTGCAGACATTCTTCAGTATATGTGAGTATGTAAATATGCGGCTAAGTACAAGAAATTTTTGAAAATTTTGATATGCGGACCCTACCTTTTGCCATTGATGTCAAAGGGGGAGTGAGGAGCAGTGAAAAATGAGGAATCCAACTAAGGGGGAGTTCCAGAAATTGTATATAAAGACAGAGCATCAGCAAAGGGGGAGCATAGTGAAAACACTTAGTCATTTTTCACTAAGTGTTGCCATCAATGCCAAAGGGGGAGATTGTTGGCAAGAGACACTATATGGATTCATGGTTGTTGTCATTGATGGCAACAAAGGTCATCCCACATATCCGCAAGTCATGATGTGTCTCTACCGGAAGTCAGAATAAAGAATGTTGTGGTCCGGTGAAGAAGAACAGAGCATGTGGCAAGGTCCGACAGATTGGTCCGGATCTCTCAGAGGAAGTGTCTTGGTGCAGTGCGGATTTGGGGAAGTCAAGAGGACTACCTTGAGTGGTATATTCCAAGGATTTAGCCTCCGGTGATGGACAAGGAAAAAGATATGAATGGTTGAGTACCGGATTCCTGAGAGACAGTGAAAACAGAGGAAGAACTGACTGGCAGAGTATCAGACTGCTTTCCGGATGTGTTACTGTTGATGACAGAGGTTGTGAAGGCATGAATCATGTTTGGCCGACATGATTAATGATATCTACAAGTATATGCTTGATCCGCATTGCTTGGTGAGGAAGGATTCAGCCGACAGAATGAGAGCTTGTAAGAAACTAGACTGTTCCGGATGCCGACTAGAAAAGTGATGAAATTACTTATGCGGATATATATAGAGGATGGATTTAGTTGTGAAGGGAGTGAAGAAGTAGAGATATATGCGAATAAGTCCAGATAAGAGCAGAGGTAGCAAAAAGGATCCGATATGTGAAAGATAGCAGAATAAAGAACAGAGGAAAGATAAAGTGCAGCAGATCAGTGTACTGAGCCTAACCGGAACTGAACTCCAGCATATGCAGATGCTTCCAATCAGTTCAAGACTGTGATTCTCATCACTTTGTAGACAGTGTGTCTTCTTGTAGGCAGTGGGCCTCTTGTGAGCAGTGTGCTCGGGCAGTGAGCCCTAATTGGCAAGTGCCATTTTTGTAATTTCCTATTCTTCTAACAGAGAATAATTTTGGGTTAATCACCCCGTGGTTTTCTCCCTTAACAGGGTTTCCACGTCAAAAATACTGTGTCATGTGTTTCTTATTTCATGATTAATGTTTTGTGTTTGATTCTATGCTGCATCAATTAAAAGGAAAGTTCAATAAGGGAAATAATTAGGATAACTGATTCACCCCCCCCCTCTCAGTTACCAACAGATAAAACTATAGAAACCAAATAAAGATAAATGTTACTGAACGTTAAAATGTGATTGTTAAATATTTTAGCATAACTCTGATGTAATTTCTCCGGGGAGGGGTAAATGAAAATGAAATAGGTTTTTATAAAGTTTGGGTAGAAGTGGTTCGAGGATGGTTAAACAGTTGGTTGAATGGTAAAGTAGTTAAACGGGTTGCTTAATTATTTCTTTTAATTTCTAGTTTTAGGTTTTGGTTTAGGTTAATTTATTTAATTTATTATTAATGAGAGGTTTTAGGTTAAGTAAATAATAAATTATAATTAATTTATTATTTACGGGAAACGTTTAGAAGGGGAGGATTTAATTAATTTAATTAATTAATTAAATCTCATGTAAAGGGTAAGATAGGTAAATAATAAATTAATTTTTTAATTTTAATTTATTATCTATGGAAGATGGTCATTAAAGGTAAACTAGGGAATAATAAGGAATAAATGGGATAATCAGGATATGGTCAAATTTAGATGTCTACATTTTGCCCCTCTTTGAAATGATGTTGTGAGGCAATGTTGTTTCAAAGAAGATTAAATAGTTTGAGAGGATACAAATTTTGGGTAGAATGGGTTGAATTGGATTGGATGGGGCTCATAAAATGAAGGATTGGTAAATAATGAGATAATAGGCAGGGACGAAGGAGATGGATAGGCTCTTGAAAAGGGAAACGAAGGGAAGGAGGTGGAGTTATGTTGATTTAGTTTGAGCAACCTGATGTTTGATATAGCATTGGACATTATGCACCAAGGTATAAAAAGGTCAGGGTGATGATGTGTCAAATGCGGAAAGGACAGAAAGTCACTAGCAAACATATGCCTAAGCCACCATGATATGAAAGACCATGATGACAAAGTGGCAGGCATGTTGCAAGGACAAATACAGATGCAAGACAACAATGATATAGCACACACAAACAAGACAAGCAAAGCATGCACAAATGATTCAAAAAAACAAGGTGATTTCCCCTGTCAAGCTAAAAACCGATGATCGATTGGATTGATTGATGATGATAATGATTGATGATTGATAGTGTTTGGTTTCAGGAAATGAAACATGTCATATAAGATGCCTGGTATGGTTTCAACGATGCAACAATCCTATATAAGATAATTGATATGATTGATTGATAGCATTGTTGATGTGGGAATGATTTATCCCAAGAACAACATGAAGATTATGTTGTTGATATGGGAATGCTATATCCTGAGAACAACACTAGGATTGGGAACGATATATCCCATTGACGATGATGATGATGATGATGATGATTGATCGATCGATCAGGTTTACAACAAGGCTAGGAACAAGACCATAGATGTGATTAGATAATTTGGCTAGATTGGTTGACAAAACTAAGGATACTTGCGTTTGGAGCATTGTTGCTTGGAATGATTTGATTGATTGATTGATTGATGATTTGAGTTGAATGATTGGAATGAATTGGATTAACTTGAATGAATTGATTTGAATAATTGATGTGATTGGTTTGATTTGATGAAGTGATTGGATTGGATTTGGATTTAAGAGTTGATTTGATTAGATGAATGAATTTTATTGCTTGGGTTTTTGTTGGATATTTGATTTTTTTTGTATTTTCCAAATGTTGTAAATTTTTTATTTTTATTTTTGACATGTTTTGGTATATTTAGCATTGGATTGTGTGTGGATAGCCTTTGGATAGATGCCAATGACAAGGGAAAACCAAACCAAAAGGCAAGGATGATGATAGGATGCAAATGAGAAATAATGGATGGGATACATAAAAGGATTGGATGGATGGATAAGAGGATGGGCGATAGGATGAAAGTAGGATTAAAAAGATTGGTAATGGGATAAATGCAGGATTAGATGAGTGGATAAAAAGGATGGACAATAGGATAAAGGTAGGAGTATGGATACAAGGAGTGGCGATAGAAGGATAGTGGATGGGACATATTTGATAAATAGATGGAGGGAGCCTAGGATGTGATCTCCAAGGACTACGTCGCATAGGAATAACACGCCTCCATTCTAGATATTATGCCTTAGGATTTAACGAGGTGATGCTTATTAGGATGCATGATAGGGATAATGATTGGAAGGGATGAATGGAATTAGTAGTAGATGGATGTATAGAGGATATGCTTAGAACTGGCTAGATGGAGTATGACAAGAGGCGTCAAAAGCATTTTTCAACATTTTGCCCCTACCTCATCAAGATCAAAAAGGAGGAAGGGAAGATGGATGGTGCAATGAGGAAGGTAGGAGAGATATGATGGGTAAGATGGCCAGATAGGATGGAAAATGATAGGATAGGATATAGGATAGATAGGATGGGATAGATAAGGCAACATGCTCCCAAGTGTAAATCACATAGATAATCACCTATGCATGACGTTTGTTTGCCAAGTTTTCATCATGGTACTTATCCAAGGCGCCATAAAAATGGTTTTCATCATTGGATGAAGGATTTATCTTTACTATTTTGATTTTTTTTTAGATAGTTGGATGGAATAGGTAGGGACTCAAGATTTTTTTCACATAGCAAGATGGTAATGTCCCAGGATGGATAGAAGTCACTCACATAGACTATGTCAAATATCATTATGCTCATAGATGTTGGTAGGGGATTGCATGAGAGAGAGACATATTAAGTGGATAGTGGATTATGAAAGGTTTATGCAAGGATGGATAGGGGATAGTGGATTATGATGTGGACTAGAATGGAAGGATAGTGGATTAGGATGGAAATAAAGAGATAGATAGGACTTATGTAAAAGCATGGACCCTAGGGATATGATGGAAGAGATAAGTGGGATAGTAGATGGAAGATGGGGAAATGGAGGTATGTGGGAATGTTGTGGAATGAAAGGGAACCAAGACTAATGGTTGCACACACTAAATTGGATTTTGAAGCTTTTTATTGGAATGGGGATTTGGGAGTAATGGAGATGTTCTCTTAGGGGTTTGCCTATTTAGGTCTTTAGGGACCCAAATGGACTTATGATTTTTAAGATTTTGTAATGGGGAGCGAGATGTTTGGGATTTTAAGATTGTGGATGCTCCATTTGAATTAGGCATTTTTGTTTGGGGACCCAAACCATTTTAGTTTTAAAATTATCTTTTTGAGATGTGGACTTGGGTAGCCTTTTTGAGTTTTGATTTTGCTTTGACTCTTTGCATTGGTGCCATGTGACATGAGGATTATTAGGATGTTTTACTTTATGGGTGGAGGCATCC
The DNA here is from genome assembly GCA_027924645.1 of Cunninghamia lanceolata. Taxonomy (NCBI): domain Eukaryota; kingdom Viridiplantae; phylum Streptophyta; class Pinopsida; order Cupressales; family Cupressaceae; genus Cunninghamia; species Cunninghamia lanceolata. Next base: position 3,232,549 of record BSBN01000556.1, on the reverse strand, counting down.
AATTTTTATATTTTTGAATCCCATGGGGGTTTTTGTGATAGCTTCATGTTTATTCGATGTGTGCATTTGTTGATCATGATTAGGAATTGTAGGGCATTTATAGGAACGAGATGTATGGATGGAGGGATTAATGAATTTGTAGCGAAAGTGATAAGGGGATTTGAGAATAGGAATATTGGGAGTTGGAAGAAGTGGAGGTAAAGTGGATGGAGGGAGATGAATGGTCACACACTTTTTGGGTTTGTAGGATGGAGGAGGGATGGAAGCACATGTTTTATGGGTGCGATGAGGCACACCTAGGTTGGGCTTGGATGAAGTAGATTTAGGAGGTGGGGATGTGGTACCAACATATTTGGATTGAATTCCTTGAGATATATAACCAATACCATACGATTTTGGAGAGACTTTGACATGGATGGGTTCCAAGTTACCTTGCTCATGAAGGCTATTTACTGGCAATGCGGTATTTCATATAGACACAGAGTAAACAAAATAATGTAGTATAGTGCATCACATAGAACATAAACTTGAACAGTATTGCATAGAATAAAGCATTGGTATTCATTCATTGATCACAACAATAACACAATACATGTTCAGATCATTTCATGTCATATTCACCATGTCTTGACTACAAAATGTGAACTCCATATATAACTCAGCCAAGGTTAGTTGAGATACCAACCATCGGCAACCACTACGTAACTATCCAACCAACTGTCGAGATGGTTCCTGCTAACACTTCTAACTATATAATTAATTAACATTTATCACTTGGTCGACAATTGGCCAACTACGACTATGACCGTCTACATCATTCCTCCCACAAAACTAGTCATCTTCCAGATGACATGACAACAAAAACATTAACAAATTAACTATTGAGAAGAAGGGTGTTGTGTGGACGTCCCTGGATGGGTTGAGAAAGTCAGGGTGGGTGAATGCCTCTCATGTTGTAATTGAGGTTCTGCCAAAATCTCATGTTCTCTTGCTACTTTGACCATACGAGCTGCCTCCATTACCTATGATTTGGTTTGTTCCACCTCCTTCCCCTTAGCTACCAATTGAAGTTGCATGTCCTTCATCTTCTCCTCCATCTCCTTAACTTTTTTAGTTGCATTCTTTTCTACTTCTACTATCCTGGCCTCCAAAACTAATGCTCTTGCCCTTTCTATATTAGTGAGCTGGGTCTGCTGAGCTAATTGATCCTAAATTTTTTTCATGTTTTTAGCCAATTCTTCTCTCAATTTCTATACTGCCTTCTCCTTCTCTTCTTCTTGATCCCGTGTTGTTACCTTATTCAATTTCATTTGGTAAAAGACATCTTTGAAGGCCCTCTCTATACTAAATAATGCCTCTATGACTTTGCCATCTCTTCCACCAACCACTGGCTGTGCTCCCCGCCATGTATTAAGCCTCTTCCTACAGTCCTCGTGATCAGGCCATCCTGTACTAGTAAAGCAATGTACAAACTCTTGTTCGCACCCCACCTAGACAAATGCCAAGATTCTCTGTACCTCCTGGGCAACTAAGTGTGATATGCTGATTCTGAGTTGCTTAGAGATATCACCCACATCCTGTTTGTGCTAGAGGTGAGGGTGTAGTCTTGACTGCTGATAGGGAGACATAACACCTGGTACTGAAGGCACCGCTAGAGCCAAAGGAGCTGATGGTATGGCTACAACTGACAGTGATGATACTGCTGGTAGAGTCGTAGTACTCTGTCTCTGTGCTATGTAGTGATGTCGTCAAAGTGAATGATGCTGGTCAAAGTGGCAGTACTACAACCTCTACCTCCATAGCTCTTCCTGGCTCTGCATCATCTCGAGGTGACGTCTCTTTTTCTTCTATCTCCCCAACTACTACTGTAGCTGTCCTACTCCTTGTCAGCTTTCTCTCTTCCCTTATTTCTTGTATGGATGAATCACTTCATGCTGGGGAGGATCGATCACTTTCTTCTTCTTCCTCCTCATACTCCTCTTCCTCTTCGTCATTGTCTACTAATGCTTCCCATTGTTTTCTCTTTTTAGGCCGCTGGGAAGATTCTTCCCCATGTGTCGTGTCTAAACCCTTCCAGTAAAATGCTATGGGCCATCTTGGTTCTATCTGAGGCTGGTTGTAATCTACCCCATTTTTCTACTGGCACCTCTGTATGAACCATTTCAAGAAATAAGGCTATGGCATGCTGAGTCATATAAAATACCTTATGTGACTGCATGAGGAATTCCTTTATTCGCTCAAAAAGTAGCCTCGCCCAATTGTAGACCTTGCTGTTACTAAGCCCAATCATGTATTCTACCATCCATATAGACATATATGATTATCAGCTCCCTCCAGTTAGTCGACATTTCATCAAGTCTAGAATATATTTCCATTCAGGCATTCCTAGGAGACTCTTCCTTAACCCTTGGTTCCCAAAATTCCAAATACTATCCTTTTCTTTTTGGCTGAGATCACTTCTGCAAACCCTCCATATGACATTCTCCTTGTACTGGTGGGTCATTCTGCCTGGTTTCACGACACTCAACCCGGTTGCTGGAATGCCCAAAACCCTCAAGAAATCTTGCGGCAAATATGATACTGTGACGTCGCACCCCCTACATTTTATTATTGATTTATTTGAATGCTCACAATAATTTTCCACCATCGCCCTTAGGTAAGGCTCAAATTCACGAGCATTGAAGTAGGGTAGGAAAATGGCTTTATCAACCTGGGCATGAGTCAGTGTAATCTTCAGTATGTGGTCTTCCTTTGTATTTTTCCACCACAACTTGCTTTCATTTCCCATCAAAGTCTCCCATGAAATGGCCTTTACTCCCGTTTCTGCACCTTTTTTTTTCTTTTCCTCAGATGCAATCTTCGGCATGTAGGCTATGATTTTCTTCCCCTTGTCTATTTTGCATTTGACTCGACAATCTTTGCACCAATATTTGTATGCTGAAAATAATCTTTGGTTCACTCTTTATTTCTTACGGCGTATAAAAAATGCTTTAACACCTTTTAAATTTTTCTCATCCTTTGTTGCTGTGTATGGATGGCCATACGAACAGTGTTTGAGGGGTGAAATTGGTTTAGTACGGCCTCTCTTCATCTAGAATCTCCATGTACAGCCGCTCGTTTTGTTTCCTGTTCTTCCTTCCTGGTACGACCCTTGTGTATGACCTCTTTTTGTGATGTTTGTTTCTACTGTTTATATGGTGTATGGCCTGCCTCTTTCCTCTTTCCTTCCTCATGCAAATTCTCTTTCATACCTTCTATTGTTCTATGTATGGCCGTAGTGAAAATGACTGGTTTTGATAAGTTTGGGGGTTTTTTATAAAAAAAGGCAGGTTTTATTCATAAGAGGACAAGATGGGTCGTACGTCATACTTTCACTTTTTTCTCTTTTTTTTTTCTATTTTTTTCCTCACTTAGTCTACTTTTTCTTTACCTTTACGGGGCTGCTGCATCCCCGACTTGATCACCTTGATCACCTTCTTGTCTTCCAGGACTTCTATTTCTGTCATATGGTGGAATATGCACGTTATATACCCTCGTTGTCGAAGACAATCATTGGAGCAACATTGATCAATTTCTTCCAACTCCCAGATCTGATCAAATATGATGTTCTCATCCCTAATGGTCCTCAGGTTCCACCCCATGGGTTCCTAGCCCCACTGGAATGTTCTTCCATTGTTGTTCATCTTAATGTTCTTGCTCCTAAACTTTTCTTTCCAAATCTGACTCCTAGGAATCTGTGTATGTGGAGTTCCCTGATTCTTCATTCTTAGTTGCAGGTTCATCATCATAAGGCAATCTTTCCACTATAAACATACTCTCCGCTAGATACCTTCTTATTGGTGTTTTCACTTCTCTAGGCAACAAAAACTCAAATTTATCCCTTACCTTATTGCATTCTTTTATCCACTAAATCCATGCCTGCTCTTCTTCATTTTGAATATCTTCCTGTGAACCACTATCAACGTTCTCATCATCAACTATTCCTTCTTGTGTGCTTGTTTGTATTGTCCTCAGTCCAAAGAACTCGGTTACCAGTTCAAATGGCGTGCTTGCAAAACACATTCCATCCATTTCATTTGTGGTCGCTGCTTCCATCACTGCATATCCCAACATATTTATTTGTAGTGGTTCCTCTCTTCTCTCCTTATATATCTTTAGCTTCGATCTGTTGATAGGATCCATTAGCACTCTTCCATCCAATCTCTCTAACTGGATTGCTTCGTTCTCCTTCACTTTATGAATCTTGAACGGTCCCAACCATCTTGTTTTAAATTTGCCCAGCTTGAGTTTGTTATGGCCATTGTATTTGAGAACTAACTGTCCTGGTTGGAAGTTTGCCCATCAGAGGTGTTTGTCATGCCAGTACTTTCTCTAATTCTTCATTGTTTTAGTTGCCCATTGTTCCATTACTTGACGTTCGTATAATTTATTCAACTGAAATAGTCTTTCCTTTAAGCTCTCTGTATCCTCAAGCCTATTTTCCATAGCTATTCTCAAACTTGGCACTAAGTATTCCACAAGTACCACTACTTCTTGACCATACATAAGTTGGAAGGGCATATGTCCTATTGTTACCTTGTACGTAGTACGATATGCCCATAGTACGACTGGTAACTTCTCTTCCCAATCTGTCTCCTCAATGCCACAAGACTTGTGAATGACCGAGACCAATACTTTGTTAGTGGATTCTGCTTGACCATTAGCCCTTGGGTAGTACAGACTAGAGAGGTTGTGTACGATCTTGAATTTTGTCATCAGTCGGATGACATGACTGACAAAATACCCTCCTCTATCACTAGTGATATGAATGGGAACTCCATACCTCTTCACAATTTGTTCATACATGAATCTAGCCGTACTCACTGTAGTGTTGTTTGGTAGTGCTTGTGCTTCTGCCCACTTTATCAAATACTCTGTGGCAATGACAATGTATTTGAATCTGTGTAGTTGGCTTACTTTCAACAGTCTAATAAATTCTAACCCCCATTCCTCAAATAGTTCTTGGGGTTGTGATGGGAACAATGACATAAAATCTCTTTTGAAAGGTTTTCCAACCCTTTGGCATGTGTCACATGCTACCACCCACTGTCATACATTAGTATGTATCCTGGGCCACCATAACCCTGCCAACAAGACTTTTCATGTTGTTGCATTAGGTCCTATATGTCCTCCTGCCAATCCTTCATGTGCTTCCTAAAGTACCCCCAGGATCTCCTCCTCCATGACACATTGTCAGAGTACCTAATCTGGCCCAATCTTGTATAATAAGCCATTAATTAATTGGAATGTTTTGCTTTTTAATGCTATCTTCCGTCACTCAGCAGGTGGCATATCTTCCAAAAAGGATGAGGTTGATAGATATTATCTGATCTTCTCATACCATGGGGGTAGTGCTATAATCTAGAATAAATGTGCATTTGAAAAATCTTCATTTACACCCTCGGGTGGCTCCCTCGATTAGATCCTTGATAGTTGATCTACAATGACATGACTCTTTCCTGGACGTACTATTATAGTAAATGTAAATTCTTGTAATAATAAGAGCCATCTACTTACCCTATCCTAGATAATGGGTTTGTTTACAAGATACATGAGTGCCTGATGGTCCATGTAGAATGTGAATGGTGTGGCCAGTAAGTAGTGTTTGAATTTTTGTATAGAATATACCATTCCCAGTGCCTCCCTTTCTGTAGTACTATAGTTTCTTTCTGTTTTGGATAGTAGTCGACTGGCGAAGAATACCAGGTGGTCCAATCCTTGCACACCTACTTGTGCCAGTGTTTCTTTGATTGCATAATTGGAAGTGTCAACATGATCATGAAATTCTTTATTCTAATCTGGATATGCCAATATTGGTGAGCTTATCAAACGTTCCCTTGATTCCTTGAAAGCTACTTCCTGTACTTCTATCCATTCGAATACTTGCCCCTTCCTTGTTAGTATCTCCAAAGGATATGATATTTGAGCAAAGTTCTTGATGAACCTTCTATAATATCTGACGTGCCCCAAAAATGATTTTACTCTTGTGACATTCAGGGGTGGTTCCATCTGTTTAATCACCCAAATTTTATTGGGGTCTGTCTTCAATCCAACCTTACACACTATATGACCCAGTAATTTTTCTTGGGGTACCATGAACCTACATTTCTTTGGGTTGAGTTCCAATCTTTCCGCCCTGCATCTCTCCATGCACTCCTGTAGTGCCTTCAGGTGTGTTTTCTGATCGCTGAATATCGACCAATCATCTAGAAAAGCTTTGAAATTCCCTGTCGACATTTTGTCAAAGAATGGCATCCTGTTGTAAGCATATACTCCATCCTCAACTACAAAATTTGTCTTCAATTTGTGTTCTTCAGCGATATTGATTTAATTGTATCCTGAAAACTCGTCCATAAATGAATACATTTCATGTCCTGCGACTTCTTCCAGTATTGAGTCAGTGAACAGTATCGAGAATGGGTCCTTTATTGTCACTGCATTTAGGCATCGGGAGTCCACGCATAGATGGATTTGTTCACCTTCCTTCTTTAGTGATATAACAATAGGTTACACCCACTCACTTGTTTTCACTTTGAATATTATTCCTGCTTCCAGCATCTTTTCAATCTCCTCTTGGACTTTTGCTGCATAATTCTTGTTCATATGGTACAGTCTCTTCCGTATCGGTTGTGCTCTCGGTACCAATGGAATCTGATGCACACATAGCTCTAAAGGTATGCCTTTTAAATCTGTATATGTCCATGTGAAGATGTCTTTGTATTCTGTAAATATTTTGAATGCTGCCGCCTTCAGCACAAGATTCCAGTCATCTCCTACCAGGATCATACACGGATTATCTTCCTCCCCCAGGTTAACTTTCTTCATATTAGGTTCCTCGTACTTGATCATTTTGTCTTTCTCAAAGTGGTGGGCTAGGGTGTCATCTATCTTAGCCAATCCTTCCTTGTATTCCCCGTACTCTAGTGGAAAAGTGTGACTTGTTGACCCCATATCTTCTCCTTCCTTTTCTTCGACTTGTAGCATGTTGCAGTCCTGCTGGAATACTTTGTAGTCCTCCATTTGCCAGTGGAACAACCTGCTCAGTGAGTTTGTTTCATCTTCTGAGAATTCCTGGAGGTCGAGAATGCCTTCTTCATTTAGCTCTATAGTTTCTTTTTCTCCCTGCATTCCATTTCCCTCTTCACCTTTAGAATCTGATGACGATGCCAATTCTTCACTCACTATTTGGTTCACCAGGTTGATCAAATATTTCTTTCTATTATTCTCTATAGATAATGTATTTCTCTTCCAATTATGGTCGGCCTTTGCTGCCATGAGCCATCCCCTTCCCCGTAAGGTGTCATATGCCCTTTTTTATACTAGAATGACTACGAAGTTCAGGAGGAATGGTTGTGTGCCGATCATTACTTTAGGTGCCATTAATATCCCCAGTGGCTTAATTCCATGTTGATCTGCACCTACTAATTGAAAGGTTGGTGGCCAAAGTGTAGGTTTTCTGAGACTCCTCCATGTGTCTTTGGTTAATATGTTAACTGTTGAGCCTCCATCGACGATCGTGTTGGCCAGAATTTTCCCTCCGATCTCCATCTGTATGATCACTAGACTTTTCCCGATGTTCACCGTCAATAACATGGGGTCGACAGTTTGTTCCCCTTGCAGTGTTTGTTCTATTATAACCTTTCCTCGACCATACTTTTGTTGTTTTTGGTTGTCACTAACTATGTTCATGATTGCCATCTTAATTTGTGGCATAGTACAGAGAAGGTCTGTCACCTTGATGGGTACGGTGGCTTGTAGTATCTGCCGTACAATGTTGCTCTCGACCCGTGCTCACTGGGAAGTACTTGGAATATCTAAAGCAACCTTGTTTTCTTTCATCATTGCCCATTCCACTTTTTCTTTTGCTTCTTTCATTCTTTGTTTTTCTATAAGTGGATCAGGATAGATGGCCTTCTTTTCTTGTGCTCTGGTAGTGACCGCTAGTACTTGATTATGTTCTTCCACATTTAGCATGTTAATGCCTTTCTGCTTCGGGCAGTCATTATCTTCATGGTCGCCTGGTCTGTAGCACTTGTATAGTCTTCCTTGGGGTTTTGGTCATTCTGACACTCTCTGGCGAAGTGGCCCCATTCATTACACTTCATGTACTGTATCATAGGCCTTCCCTTGCTGTCGTACTGTATTATGTTTCTAGGGCTATTGTTGTTACTCCTTCTGTTATTCTGATAACCTCCAGGGGATGCATTGGGATTCTGGGTTTTCGGAGGTGTAGTCGACGGGGTTGACGATTCTCCTTGTGTGAAGAGCACCTGATAATTTCTTGCTTTTAGATTAAATGGGCATTCCTTGATTGAATGTCCCATCACTTGGTAGATATCACATAATAGCTTCTTTGGACAATTTTCTTTTATGTGTCATTCTCTGTTGCAGTCAGTACACCATAGTTCTCGGCCTTCTTTTGCTGTTTCCTTATCAGCCTTCAATTCTTTCATCATGCAAACCATCTCTTTCCTTAGCACCTAGATGGTCTTTGATTCTCCATCACTACTATCATCATCTGTACTCTCGTCATCCTCGGTCCTTCTCTTACTCTGGGAAGATGTCTTATTCTCACTTTCTATGTCTATCACCTGATTATAAGCTTCTACATAGGATGACGAGGGTACTACTTTAATCTTCTTCCTTAAGGACGGAAGTAATCCTTAAATAACCCACCTTTTCTTTAGTCCATCTGCTGGTTGGGTTTCCAATTTTCCCAGCAATTCCTTGAGTCTCCGATTATATGCTCTCACATTCTCATTTTTTCGTTGTCTTGTGTTGTAGATTTCTGCTATGATTTCATTATCATCCCTCAATAGTTTGAATTTATTCTAGAAGGCTTTCTTCAATTCATCCCATGAGACCTTCTGTGCCATCTATGTACCAGTCGATGGCTATGCCTCTCAACGTGGCTGGAAACGCTTCTACCTAGTAATCTTCATCTTCTTGTCCATTTGCTATCCATATAGTTTCACATGTCTTACAATGCCGTACAGGATCCTTTGACCCATTCCCCATAAACTTTGGCAACTTTTGCCTCTCGCTTGTCGGTGGAGTCACCATCTTTCTCCTGGGATGCCCTCTTTGTGTCTTCGACCTGATTGGATTGGTTCTACTGTAATGTTCCGGTGTCTTCCTTGCACTCTCGGCCACGTATGGTTCCTTCCCACGTCCGTTCTCAGCGTCCTCTACACTTTGAGTCTCCTCCTCTGGTTCCCTCTGGTGCTCCCTCTGCACAGGGGTCTTGAGGTCAGGTCCTCTGATCCTCGACCTTTCGTCTGAAATGGACAATGCTACAATATGACGTATGCTATCTTCAAGCTCTTATATTAATTTCTTTCCATTTTCTTTTTCTCTGTATGTTATTGGTGTTCTGAAGTTTTGTTCATCAACTCCCTCGCTGTGAAACTCGGCAATGTCTTGATTTATTTCTTCATGTTGTTCATTCCCTTTTTCAATAATCTGTTTCAACCTTTTTCTACATTCTTCTTGTTCTCTTAATCTTCACGATCTTCTCAATATTTCTTCATGTGTTTCTTGTCCACTCGGTATTTTATTCTTATCCTTGTTAAGTTGTATGGGCATGAATCAACACTTCATCTATTGTCAATTGTGTGGTGTGCGATGACGACTCTCATCCTCATCCTCTTGTTTCATATGTTCTTCATACCTCCTGAGAATTGGTTGTTTGCACTGTTCTCGGTCTCTTTCCTCTCGGAGGTCTTGTAGGATCAAGAAATTTCTTGCCAGTAACCTTGGAATACAATCCAAAAGACGGCTCACATCAGAATTAACTTCTAGATTTTCTTCAATTATCTCTCTGGGATATCTCTTTGGATGGCTTCATTTGTGATGTGTTGTTGTCTTAGTGACAAATCCCACAGGAAGATGAGATCCTGTGTCAGATCGTCTTCCCAATCATTTGGCTCTCGTTCGTTGTCACTTTCCTCCCGTATTCTTTGTATTCTTTCTTCTGTTCTTTCTACTTGGTATCTGGTATATGTTTCTTCTTCTGATTGGATTAGTCGACCCATTGTACTGCCATCTTCATTATGTTTTCTTCGACCCTGAGTACGTCCGACGGTTTGCTCGCCCTGACGACACCACTTGTTCGATGGTCTCGATGACTCAACTTGTCATCGACACCCAACTAGTCATCGAATGACGATGGTCTCTAATGACTCAACTTGTCATTGACTGATGATTCCTCTTGTCATCCACCGACGACTCCTCTTTGTCATTGACTTGTTACCCTCGACCTATTTCTGAATAGGCAACAACGCCAAATGTTTACTGGTAATGTGGTATTTCATACAGACATAGAGTAGATAGAATTATGTAGTATAGTGCATCACATAGAACATAAACTTGAATAGTATTGCACAGACTAAAGCATTGGTATTCATTCATTGATCATAGCAATAACATAGTACATGTTCAGATCATTTCAAGTCATATTCACCATGTCCTGACTACAAAATGTGAACTCCATATATAACTCGGCCAAGGTTAGTTGAGATACCAACCATCAGCAACCACTACGTAACTATCCAACCAACCATCGGGATGGTTCCCGCTAACACTTCTAACTATACAATTAATTAACATTTATCACTTGGCTGACTACGACTGTGACCGCCTACAAAGGCCTAAGCCTTTACCTTGATAATTTATTTTTTGGAATATACAATGCACAATGGGATGCTTATGTTTTAGGATACAAGAAATGAGTCCCTTATTGGATGAAGAAGGTGAGGTGGTAGATAATGGTTGCTGCTCTCCTAGGGAATAACATTCATGAAGGTATTAAGACCAATAGGATATGATGGTGGATTTGAAATGGGAAGAATATGAGATGGTGAAGGAGTAATAGGATCTTGATTTTCATTATGCTTATGAAGATCCAATGTATTTATTTGATCATCTTTGTTCTTGTGGGGACCAAGTGTCTCATCAAGGGAAGTGGATGTTGTGGGATGATGGATAGGACTAGATGGAGAATGGATAGGAGTGGTGGAGGTTTCTTGATCATGGATATTATTGAGACCATGAGTGGAGGGAGTGACAAGCTATTGATCATAGAAAAGATATAGGTAATGAATAGGTTGAATGGAAGGGCTTTGATCTTGATTTGGTAAGGAGAAAGGTTGATCATGCTTTGGAGTTGACTCTTGACATAAATCTTAAGTTTGGATAGGAATGGAGGTTTCTTGGATAGGTTCAATGTATGATGGGGAATGAATTGGGCTGGGCTTATGGTAGATGGATTTTCAAGAGATTTGATAGTTTGTGGACTACAAGATGGGATTGGAGAAGTAGGCATGACATTTGAAGGTTCTTGGATAGTTTCAAGGATAGGGATTTGATGACATGAGGGTGATGGTTGATTCCTTGCTAGTACCCAATGGATCACATCCTTCATTAGTATATGGGTAGATGCACAATATAATGGATGAAGAATAATGGTAGAAGGTGTAAGCTTATGGTTAAGATTAGGATTACTTGTGCTAGATGGGGATGAAATTGGATGAGTGGATTTGAATTTCTCCATAGATTTTCTTTTGCTTTTAGATTTTGCAAAGAATCTTTGGAGAAAGGATTCATTGGTTGGAAAGTTTGATGGTGGTGTTGGTGTAGGACTAATAGGCTTTGAGATAGGTATTCTATTGGATGGCGATGGAGGGATAATAGGATTGGACTTCTAGGTGGAAGATTTGATGGTTTAGGCTTTAACTATGTTGGGTATTGGCTTAATGGATTAGGATTATATGATGGAGGTTTCATATGGATAGATGGATGAGGGGGGCTAGTATATGGATTGGTGTATGATTCCAAACTTGAGGTGGTATTTCCCTTGTCAAGAGTATCATTAAGATGACTTAAGGATTCATGATCTTGATGTGAGGGGTGACTAGTGCTAGCATGCTCATATTGTGGAGAATTTGGAGATGAATATTGAGGAATATTTATGAGATTGGTTGATGTGGAGGGACTAGGTTAGCATGATGATGGGGGTGACTCATGAGATTGGGATGTTGATATGGTAGAGCAAGGTTGTGGTTGTGGTTTTTGAGCTAAGATTTGTTATTATTGTGGTTGTGTTTGTTGGGTTTGGGATTGGTAGGTGGCTATGAGTTGTTGGATTTCGACTAGGAGTTGTATTTGTGGTGATTATTTTTATTGAAGTTGTTAGATGATGGTTTGTAGTCATTGTATGATTTGTTGGTTTAGGGGTTGTTCTAGTTGTAGTGTTTGGACGATGTCTTGCAGTTCTTGTGTTAGGATCTTTTGCTCTAGTGTTGGGATGGAGTTACACATAGGTTGAAATCTTCATATTTTGGCTTGTTCCTCCAAGTATGCCTCATAATCTACAAGATTCTCATCATTATTAGAACTAGGAGGAGGGCCTCCTCGAAGTATGAGTTTGGGTTTTGGATTTGACCTAGATTTGTTGAGAATCACAACCATTTTGACGAATAAGGATTGGATTAGGTTCAAGGATGCAAATATGAGTAAGATGAAATGGATGGATTGGATGATTTGATTGATTAAAGAGCTTCTTAGGATTCACAATGACAGATGGTGACAAGAATGCATTCAAGCGCAAAAACACAATGTCCAATGTCTAAGAGGAAGTGGTATAAGCGTAATGTGTATGTTCGATAGCCCTTAAGGACAAGGACAAATTTCCACAGGTCTCAACACAATCAAATACACTTGAAAACAATGCTTAATCTACCTAAGGTCAATGGACAATGGTAGCTTGTTCAAGCCCACAACTTGGAATCTCCTTCGAGGCCAATGTAGGAACACCTATGTGGGTATATACACTTTTGTCTTTGCAAGAGAGGACAAGAAGGGGCCTCCAGGACTAGAAGGATAACCTGATCACCCTCTCCTCAGAAAGCCAACAAGTAGCTTATACTAAGCTGAGGATTTATGTCTCATCTCTGGGGAGCCATATGGTGACTAACTTCAGAGAACTTATTCTCTTGCATTGAACAAGACACCAACAACTCAATCAATAGGGTAGGCTTCTAACTTAAGGTGTCTAGTAAGAATTTGGGGACTTGATGCTCATTCATGCGGCAGTGACTCACTTAAGAGCCTATCCTAGCCACTTACATCAATCCTTTAAAAGGAAAGAATGCGGTTAACGTATCTCACACATAAGTGTATGGATATTGGGGAACTGTCAGAATAAGTATACGTCACCAAGACGTTTAGGACTTTCACCTCAACCTTTTATAAAGCAGACCAAATTGAAAATATTGCTTAGAGTCATCCCTTGGGGTGAGTACCTCTTTCCCCACCAAGGCAGGATTTTCTAAAAAAGAAAAAGAAGATATAACAATTTCTCTTACACCCAAGATCCATTGAGCGGCAAGGGGAGAGGATACTTTTGTTCTACCTTAGGATCTACTTGACACAAAGTGTGCAAATGCACTAGACACATCAAACACTTAGATTCTTTTTAAAGCACCAATTGGAATGTTCCTGTGTTAAAATGCAAACACACAAAGAGATCCTGCAAGGAAATGTATTAGTAGTTTGCAAAATTTTGTGTCTTTAACAGGTGTAAAGCTGCAAGACAAACGTTAAGACAATACAAATGATCCTGCAAAAACCCACAAAATGTTAAATGCACTGTGAAAGAAAAATGTTTGATGTTGCAAAATGAAAGTCTAAATTTCAAATGATTATACTTGCAAATCCAAGATGTTTATGACAAAATGGCTTATTCCACGATGTAGTTCAGCGAATCACCTTTCCAACACCTACAAATTTATGAAAATTTGATGAAAAACAAGCAAGTTGTGATTGTTGGAGTGAAATAGCCTCCAAGGACTAGAACTAGGCACTCTCGTGGTTATCTCTATCACTGACTGCTTGCAAAATTGTTATGGTTTGAAAATGACAATCACATGTCACAGTCTTCTGAAAATTATAGACCCTGAGATTTAATGTTTTTCTTAACCAAGGCTCAAACAAGTGTTAAAGCTTTTAAACCATATGTTACCTTGATTCAGTAATTTAATGATCCATAAAAGATTTTTGCAACTGTGGTTTATGAAAAGCCTACTATTAAAACCAACTAAACATTGATTGTTGCCACCCGTAGCTAGAGATTAAGAAAAAACCACTAAGAAGACACTTGCTAAGGATGACTTTATGAAATGCTTTTCTAGAAAAAGTAATGTGCACCTGATAGAGACAAATGATGGGCTTAGCTCAGACTATAAGCATTACCAACAAGAGGAAATAATAGAAAGCAATAACGAGGACCACACTGAAAGTTTAGCAGATTATAGAAGTGTGAGTGTAGATGCAGTAGTTAACAACGATGATGAAAAACAAGTAACCAGTAGCTCTCTTAATTATTCAAGAGAAGAGCAAGTTAGCTTGATTTCAGAGGATGAAGGTTTTTCTAAAAGGAGGTTTTATGCATCAAATGCCCTATCTGAAGCCTCAGATGATGAAGATAGCTCTCACAATTCGGATGACTACGAAAATACAGGAAGTGAAGATATGGTGATTTCAGCTAATCTAGAATTTGGTCTATTTGGAGATGTTATTTTCTTGGCCCCCCCGGTTAACATTTTCAGCAGAAGGAATGCCACTTGCCCACGGCTTACGTCACCCAAGCTGGAACAGTATGACATTGAAAGTTGTTATTAATGAGCATGTGAAATGTAGAATAGTTTCAATTATGAAGAACACGTTACTAAGAGAGATTTCCACAGATAAAAATGAGGGCAGAATAACAAATAGGAACAAATGACAAGTTTCAAAAAATTCACAGACACCCACGCAATACTCCGATAGGAACAAATGATGAGTTTAGAAAAACTTTCCCAGCGTGAATGTTTTTTTCTATTTTTGCATTTCACAAGAAGTTAAGGAATACGCTAATAAGCACAATAGGTTAGTTTAGAAAACTTTCCACCGTGAATTTTGTTTACTTGGAGTGAATTCTTTTAATGGCGTGAAGCAAGTCCAGCACTTTAATGCTCTCATATAAAAGAAAAAGAAGGCACAACGTGAATCATTAAGGATAACCACAAGCAAGGTGTGCAATAAGAAACATTCCACGGTAACCCTAACGCCAAACAATAATCATAAAGGTTAACATTAATGTTGTTGTTCTAATTGTCTAACCGTTAACAATAACAATTATCCTTGACTATGTTGTTTGTTGTAGGTTAAATAGATATCATGTATCAACACCTTGCCAAGAAGTATATTGTTCAATGGATAAAAGAACAATATTCTACACCGAATGTTTTGAATGAACCTTATGTTGGCATAAAACAGGGGGAGAGCAGGGGAGGCAGACCACAACCACCAGAAAATACAAAAGCTAATGCTACAGCAATCTAATGATGGACATCATAAAACAAATACACATAAGAGAGAGAGACGGATGATAGCAATATATCTTTATATATATTTCTCTATTTCCAGATTACATTCAAACTTCAAGTACAAACTACAGTCAGAGCTGCTGCTCTGTTTTCTTACTCTGCCCCAATCTCTGGAGCTACACACTGTATATCCGGAGTTGCCTATGCGAACTCCGTAGCTGTCTTACTGTTGCTGCTGCAACATTCCTCTCTACTGTTCTCCTTCTGTTGTTCTCTCCTGGAACCTTCTCATTCCTCTACTACTGCAGGTTAACTCATGCTCTTCACTGTCTACTGACTTTTCCCTCCTTTTTGTCTCTTGTAACATACCCAGCAAAATGGGCACTCAAACACACTTGAATTTCAAACTCACCTACCTCATTAACTTCTGGCAAGCCAACGGTGCTGGGGAGATTTGAGGGGATCCCAAACCTGACACGGGGGCTGACAGCATTAAATGAACACTGACGGAGGATTAAATTTCCAACACTCCCCCTTAATCTGAAGTCAGGTGTCAATTAGCAATCTTCATTCTGGAACTGATCTCTGGAGATATACATTTGCCTTTGCCTTTCCGAAGCTGATCTCTGGAGCTCTTTCTGCTGTGCTGTAACATCTCTGGAGCTCTTCTCTGCATCTCCGGAGCTCCCTATCTGCATCTCTGGAGCTGACTTCCTGTAACTCCAGAGTTCCTTTTCTGCATCTCTAGAGCTGCACATACATTCCAGAGTTGAATCTCTGGAGTTCTCCTGCTGTCTTTCTGGATCTGAACCTCCAAAGCTGTCTTCTTTCCGGGGCTGCACACCTCCGGAGCTGTCCACAATGCCGAGCCTATCCCTTAGGCATTCAAATGAATCTTTTGGCAATGCTTTTGTGAAAATGTCAGCGAGCTGCTGCTCAGATCTGCAATATTGCAATTGAATCTCTCCTCGTTCTACCAACTCCCTTATGAAGTAATAGTGGATCTCAATGTGCTTGCTTCGTCCGTGGAAGACTGGATTCTTTGTCAGGGCTATTGATGAAACATTGTCACAATGAATGGTTGTACCATCTTCTTGTTGCTCATACAAGTCTGCAAGGATTCTTCTTAGCCAAATAGCCTAACATGCGGCTGCATTTGCTGCAATATACTTAGCTTCTGCTGTAGAGAGAGAAACAATGGGTTGCTTCTTGGATGCCCATGATATTACGCCTGAACCCATGTGAAATACATAACCGAATGTGCTCTTCCGGTCATCTACATTTCCTGCCCAATCACTGTCCATGAAACCAGCCAACATAAACTCATTAGATACATCATACAAGATGCCATAACCTGATGTGCCATTCACATACCTCAGGATCCTCTTTCTTGCTTGCCAATGTGTGTCCTTAGGCTTCTCCATGAACCTAGAAATCAGGCTTACAACATACATCAAATCAAGCCTAGTTGCTATCAAGTACATGAGGCTTCCAACCATGCTTTTATAGAGGGTTGGGTTTACTTCCTTGCTTCTATCCTTTTTACTCAACTTCAGACCTGTGGCTATTGGTGTAGGGGTAGGTTTACTGTTTTCCATTTTAAACCTCTTCACAATCTGTTTGGCATAGTTAGTTTACGAAATAAATATGCCATGCTCTATTTGCTTGACCTCAATGCCAAGAAAATACTTCAACAGACCTAAGTCTGTCATCTCAAACTCATTCTTCATTGCCTCTTTGAAATCAGCAATGAAAAGATCACTATTGCCAGTAAAAATCAGATCATCTACATTCAAAACAGCAATCAAAATTTTACCTTCTGCTTCTGTGATGTAGAGAGTGGGCTCACTGCTGCTTTTGCTAAAGCCATTGCTCAACAAATATGAGTCAATCCTACTGTACCATGCCCTAGGTGCTTGTTTCAGCCCATAGAGGGCTTTCTGGAGCCTGTATACTTTATCCTCTTGCCCTGGGACTTCATAGCCAGGTGGCTGCTCCACATACACTTCCTCTTTCAGCACTCCATTCAAGAAGGCTGACTTTACATCCATCTGAAACACCTTCGACTTGTGTTGGGCTGCTATTGCTATGACTGCCCGAACTGTTTCCAGCCTTGCAACTGGTGCATATGTCTCATCATAATCTCTTCCAGGCTGTTGTTTGTACCCTTTGACAACTAGTCTTGCCTTATGTCTTTCAATCTTTCCTTCAATAGTAGATTTGGTCTTATAGACCCACTTAACTCCAATCACTTGTTTACCCTTAGGTAAAACAGTTAGCTGCCATGTGTCATTCCTCACAATGGCATCCAATTCTTCATCCATGGCCTCACACCATTTCTCTTCTTTCACTACTTCTTCAAAGTGGATTAGATCACTAGAAGTGAATAATGCAAAATTCAAATCTTCATCATCATTAGCATACCTTGTGCTATCATAAATCTCCTTCACACTCTTTGTCCTTCATGGCATCAATGATGCGAGTGTGGGGTCTAAATTGCCTCTGGAGCTACTGCTGTTCTGACCTCCGGAGCTGCAATTTTGAAGACATCCGGAGCTGCTGCACTGACCTCTGAAGCTACTGTTATAACATCCTCCGGAGCTGTTGTTCTCCAGAGTTGCAGACCTCCAGGGTTGCTGATCTTCGAAGCTGCGATGCTGCTGTCTACCTCCAGAGCTGCTGTGCTGAGCATCTCTGGAGCTGCTATTTTCTAGTGCTCTACGGTAGTTTCTCCCCAAGCTGCTACTCTCCGTAGCTCCTCCGGAGCTGCTGTCCTCTGGAGCTTCTTCATCTTCAAGGGGTATTGTGACTGGAATACCCATGGTGCTGTCCACCGTTCCATCTCATGCTTCATTCTCAATGAATTCAACATCTCTGTTGATCACAAGTTTTTTGTGATGGGATTATACAGTCTATAGGCTTGTGATTCTTCACTATAGCCTAGGAAGATACATTTCTCACCTTTATCATCAAATTTCTACCTTTTCTCTTTAGGCATGAATGCATATGCCACACACCCAAAGATTCTTAGGTGCTCAACACTCCATTTGCTATTTGTCCACGCCTCTTGTGGAATCCGATCACGTACGGCCTTTGTAGGACACATATTCAATAGGTAGACTGTTGTTGCTATAGCTTCACCCCAATAATCATTTGACAGTCCCTTTGCCTTCAGCATGCTTGCTACCATCTCTGTGATGGTTCTGTTTTTCCTTTCAGCAAATCCATTTTGCTGTGGAGTATACCTTGTTGTGAACTGTTTATGAATGCCTTCATTCATGCAGAAATTTAGAAATTGTTTGGAGACATACTCTTCCCCCTCTATCTGTTCTTAGGGCCTTGATATAGCAGCCACTCTGCTTTTCAGTTGATGCCTTAAATTCCTTAAACTTCTCAAAGACCTCTGATTTGTTCTTCAATAAGTAAATCCATATTTTTTTGCTGTAATCATCAATGAAGGTCATGAAATATACATTCCCACCTAATGTGGGAGTTTTCATAGGGCCACTTAAATTTGAATGCACCAACTCCAATGGTGCTCTTGCCCTTCTAGAATACCTGATTAAAAGGGTTGTCTATACTGCTTTCCTAAAATGCAGGCTTCACATTTTCCATTGGGCTCTACAATGTTCGGTAGCTCTCTAACCATGCCTTTCCTAGACAGTAAACTAAAACCATAAAAGCTTAAGTGCCCATACCTTAAACGCCAGAGTTTGGATGGGTCTTTGATGACTGTCCTGAAGGTGGTTTGCTGTCCCACTGCTATGAGCGCCGAAGATAGTGAAGGAAACTGCGCTAGAGATAGCATCGGAGTTAGCGCCAGAGATGGCGCCGGAGTTAGCGACAGAGGAAACATTCTATTTCTTGTCATCTGCACTGCTGCAATCACTTTCTTACTGCCTCCTCTATCAAATATGGTGCACCCTCCATTTTCCATCAGGATTCTATAACCGTTTTGGACCATCTGTCCAATGCTTAGTAGGTTATGCCTTATGCCTGGGGCATAATATACATCCTGGATCTGCATTTTCTCACCTTGCTTGCTGAGGACTGTTATGATGCCTCTTCCTATGATAGGAACCTTTTGGCTGTTCCCCATCATGATTTCAGACTTGACACTTCTGTCAATGGAGGCAAACAAATTTTCATTACCACTCATGTGGTTGCTACACCCGCTGTCCAAATACTAGACTTCAGGGCTACTCTTCTCAGCAAGGTTGCACACTATAAATACCTTGGACTGCTTCTCATTTTCAGCCTTATTCTCATTTGCTACATTAGCATTTTAGCCTCCATGGTCTTGCTGTTTCTTTCTACACTCACTAGCATAATGACCAAACTTATGACGGTAATAGCATTGAATATTACTTTTGTCATACCTTTGATTAGAACTGTTGTTCTTCTTCATTCCTTGATAGCTTGGCTGTGAGGTGCTTGCCTCTTCTTGGCTGTTTGAAACTCCTCTTCCGGAGTTGCTTCTTCCTCTACCTCTTTGACCTTTACCTCTGCTGTTCCTTCCTCTTCCCCGACCTCTTACATTGGTTTGATCCTTGAAGGCTTGCTCAAGGGAAGGATCGGATCTACTCAACCACTGCTCATGGCTTTGTAGAGAGCCCATCAACTCATCCATTGTCATCTTGGATAGATCCTTTGTCTCTTCAATGGTTATGACAATAGGGTCAAATCTAGAAGGTAGGCTCCTTAGGATTTTCTCAACAATCCTTTGATCATCCATGGTTTCTCCATTTATCTTTAGCTGATTCAGCATGGTAGAAACCCTGGTGTGAAAGTCTGAAATACACTCACTCTCCTTCATCTGAAGGGTCTCAAAATCTCTTCTAAACAACTAGAGCTTGACTGACCTCACTTTGTCAGTTCCCTTGTAGTTGTTCTACAATATCTCCCAAGCCTGCTTTGAGTAGTTTGCTGCTGCAATGCGGGGGAAAATAGCCTCTGTCAAGGTTGTCTCAACTAGACTGAGGGCTTTTGCATCTTTCATCCTAGTTTCCTTCAACTGGTTTCTTTGAGCATTCGTTAGGGCTGCATAGGCTGCTGGGTCTGTGGTGTCTGTGAACCCATTAGTGACCAAATCCCATAGGTCATTCGCAACCAGAATGGTCTTCATCTTCTTAGACCAAATATCATAGTTTTGCCCATCAAAACTTGGTGGCTTCTGCCATCCTTTGCTTTCCCCACCTGCCATGCTTCTCAAAACTGAGAAGGATGAGAATGCCTAGACAAACTAGGGCTTATAGAATACCCACACAAACTTGACTGCCTAGAAAAACAAGGCTCTAATACCACTTGTTGGCAGAAAATAGGCAGACAGTAGGGGAGGCAGACCACAACCACCAGAAAATACAAAAGCTAATGCTACAACAATCTAATGATGGACAGCATAAAACAAATACACAGAAGAGAGAGACAGATGACAGCAATATATCTTTATATATATTTCTCTATTTCCATAGTACATTCAAACTTCAAGTACAAACTACAGTCAGAGCTGCTGCTCTGTTTTCTTACTCTGCCCCAATCTCTGGAGCTACACACTGTATATCTGGAGCTGCCTGTGCCAACTCTGTAGCTGTCTTACTGTTGCTGCTGCAACATTCATTTCTGCTGTTCTCCTTCTACTGTTCTCTCCTGGAACCTTCTCATTCCTCTGCTACTGCAGGTTAACTCATGCTCTTCATTGTCTACTGACTTTTCCCTCCTTTTTGTCTCTTGTAACATACCCAGCAAAATGGGTGCTCAAACACACTTGAATTTCAAACTCACCTACCTCATTAACTTCTGGCAGGCCAACGGTGCTGGGGAGATTTGAGGGGATCCCAAACCTAACACGGGGGCTGACAGTATTAAATGAACACTGACGGAGGATTAAATTTCCAACACCTTAAGCCACAAATGCATAAACACACATGAGCCCTGCCTTTGATACACAACTATAAAGTTTAGAATTTTAACAAGAGACAGTTGTAATGGCAGTTTAAGATCACGATTATAATTTAAAATCAACAACTAGCAATATAATCGGATCAGCAAGGCATGTGAACCCGTTATTAAGAATTAAGATTAATCAAATATTTAAAAAAACTGTTAGGGTACCATTCAAACCAAATAAAATCTACAACCCTCACGTAAATACTATCAAGAAATGCCAATACTCGTTGGATAAAATCTACCTGCAAATCATAAGGCACAGAGTTAATGGATAGATCAGTAAATAATAGATGATGTGTTAATAAAAATGAAGTGCCAACAAAGGATAAAGCAAAACACCTTACATAAAGAGCACAAGACCAAATGTTAGGTAAATGCATTACATAGGGGTAAAAGGAATCAAGTAAATAACGTAAATAATGTAGAATGACATAGACTGTAAAGGGGGCCCAAAGGCCCAAAACTAAAAAAAAAATTCAAAAACTTACAACTTTGTCAAAACCCATGGTGCCATATGTTTTTTTTTCGCCTGTGAGCAACATTGGATTCAATGGTGGAGTTGGATTTAAGCTAGGAGGAGACCTACAAAAGATGACCTCCAAGACTCGTCGAGAAACCTGCAAAAACTCAACCAAAATGCTTGCAAAACAACTAATTAAGAAAGGGTATGTTCACGTCAAGTTCAACAATTGTTTGTAGCAAAATATAAATTTTTGTAAAAAGATTTGAAACTTATTACAAAACCATAAAAATTTATATTGTGTGCAAAGAAAGATCAAGATAAAACTATAGAAAACAAATAAAAATAAATGTTACCGAACATTAAAATGTGATTGCTCAATATTTTAGCATAACTCCGATGTAATTTCTCCAGGGAGGGGTAAATGAAAATGAAATAGGTTTTTATAAAATTTGGGTAGAAGTGGTTCGAGGATGGTTAAATGGTTGGTTGAACTGTAAAGTAGTTGAACGAGTTGCTTAATTATTTCTTTTAATTTCTAGTTTTAGGTTTTGGTTTAGGTTAATAATAAATTAAAGTTGTTAAATTTAATTTATTATGAACCAGAGGTTTTAGGTTAAGTAAATAATAAATTATAGTTAATTTATTATTCACTAGAAATGTTTAAAAGAGGAGGATTTAATTAATTAAATTAATTAATTAAATGTCATGTAAAGGGTAAGGTAGGTAAATAATAAATTAATTTTTTAATTTTAATTTATTATTTATGGAAGATGGTGATTAAAGGTAAACTAGGGAATAATAAGGAACAAATGGGATAATTAGGATATGGTCAAATTTAGATGTCTATAGAGTGTATGGGTCTCTGCAAGCCCAGGCCAAATCAATGTACCACAAGGCATGGGCATCCTCAAAATCTGAACGTTCTCTAACATGGACCTGACGAGCACATGATTATACTAAGGGGAGGAGGGGGGTGAATCAATATAACACAAACTTTTACTTTTCAAAACTTAATACAAGCACACACACACAAGATCTAGCAATTAAGAACAAAGAAGGAACACATGATTTACGTGGAAACCCTTGCAGGAGAAAACCACGACAACATATTACTTAAATATTGATCTTCTTTGCAGGCACGAACTTACTTCTTTTACAAGTCCTCTCTTGTAGGCACCAACCCATAGGAGACACCAATCCCCACTTACATAATTTGTAGACATCAACCCATTGGAGACACCAATCCCCACAACTAAGCACCAACTCAACAAGAGATGCCAATCTCTTATTTGATAGGTGACAACCTTCAATGAGTGATATTATAGATACTTCTTCCCTCATGAATCTGAACACAACTTTTGTAATATCCTTCCTTCACAAATCTGATTCAAATCATGTACTATCTTCTCTCACAAATATGATCACAAATATCTCAAAAACTTCTTTCAAAATATGCTCTTAATCTTCACACATATTCATCAAATATATCTACTCTTATCTTTCATTCATGGGCTGCATATATGCTTCAAAGTAGGTCTGAAACACTCTTCATAAATACCTACCTTAGGTCTACTCAAACTTAGAAATATATCTTATTCTCCTCACTCACATCAAACTCTACCTTTTCATCTATCTTATAGACTTCTTCAAGAGAGGTGACTCATTCGGAGTATATGTCTTTTGCAAAGGGAGGCAACTCTTTTTATACACCTCTTGATAACAATTATGTCCTCTAGTGGAGCACTCTATTTGGGAGGTCGGCCACCTTTTGGAGAATACTTATTTTAATTTATTTAAATCTTTAACCAAGGGCGCCTGAGTATGATGGAGTCGGCCACCTTAAAATTCATCTTAGCATCATTCTATGAGGAGATCAGCCACATTAAACAAACTTATTTAAATTTAATCTTCCAATCATTGGCACTTCTAAGGGAGTCGGCCAAACTTTTATGAAAGTTTATATCTTTAATTTAAACTTTATTTTGGCACTTTATGTAGAGGATAGTCGGCCAACATATTGGAATATGACTCATATGTTTTTTATCTTCAATGTAATCCTTGCATTCTTTGATGATTTACTTCGTGTATTTTGGCATCAATGATATTACCTATTTTGACATCAATGACAACAATTTCTAACAATCCCCCTCTTTGTCATTGATGGCAACATGTAAATAAATAATCAATGAATACAACATGATACTCTCTCTTTTTGCACTGCTCCCCATGTCTATATTGCTCCCCCTGTCTCTAATTCTCCCCTTTTGACATCAATGACAAAGCAGATTTTCATCTACCTTTGAATTATCTCTTCCATGGAACTAAAAGATAATGCTATGGTTAGCTCCCCCTGAATTTATGCCTCTTCTTAATGACTGGATGAGAGTGATTTCACTCCCAATTTATGCCTTAGATACTCAAAAGTCTCTTTCAGAAGTGGCTTGGTAAAAATGTCTACAATATGTTCCTATGTAGAAATATACTCCAACTTCACTTGCTTGTCTGCCACCTACTTTCTTAAGAAATGGTACTTGATAGGAATATGCTTTGTTCTAGAGTGCATGATTAGATCTTTGAAATATTGATTGCACTCGTATTATCACAGAATATGGATATAGGATGATCATATTCTACCTTGATATCTTTCAATGTTTGCCTTATCCATAGAACTTGAGTGCAACAGGATGCTACTGCAATGTACTTTGCCTTTGCAATTGATAGAGAGACTGATGCTTGTTTATTATTCAACATGAGACAAGACTATCTCCTAGAAAGAATGCTCATCCACTTGTACTCTTTCTATCATCAACGCTACTGGCCCAATCTGCATCTGTATATGTTGTTAAGGTGAAATCTTCAGCTCTTGGATACCACAAACCAAAATCCAATGTGCCTTTTAAATACTCGAATATCCTTTTTACTACTTGCACATGAGTTTATTTAAGTGTATCCTGAAACCTTGCCACCATACCAACTACCGGCATAATGTCAGGGCTTGAAGCTGTCACATATAACAGACTTCCAATCATTAACCTAGAAAGTGTTTGATTTGCCTCAGGTGATTCATCATCCTTACTCAACTTATATCCTACTACCATCGGTGTACTCACAGGATTACAATCCTCCATCTGAACTTATTCAACATTTCCTTAACATACTTGGTCTATGAGATAAATATCCCCTTATTAGATTAAGAAATTTGTAGCCCAAGGAAGAAGGATAACTCACCAAGCATAGACATTTCAAATTCTTTCTGCATATTCATGGTGAATTCTTGGAACAACTTATCACTGCTTCCTCCAAAGATAATGTCATCCACATATACTACAACAATTAATTGATGATCACCTTCAGTTTTAATGTACAAATTACTGTCAGCAATACCTATTTTGAAACCCTATTGTTGTAGATATGTGTCAAACCTAGAATACCAAGCTCTGGGAGCTTGCTTCAATCCATAAAGTGCTTTCTTCAACCTACAAACAAAGTCCTCATGTTTTATCAAGATAAACCCTTCAGGTTGTTCAATGTACACCTCTTCTTCTAGATTTCCATTTAGAAATATTGATTTAACATCCATCTGGTAAACTTTGAAGTTCTTGAAGCATGCCAAAGCCAAAAACATCCTTATATCTTCTAATTGTGCAACAGGAGCAAATGTTTCTTCAAAATCTATTCCTTCTTCTTGAGCATATCCTTTGCACACTAACCTTTCCTTATTTCTTACCACTTGACCATCCTCATTCAATTTGTTTTTAAACACCCACTTAGTGTCGATCACATTCTTATCTTTTAGGTCTTGGGACAAGTTCCCAAGTTTCATTCTTTTCTATCTGATTCGATTCTTCTTCCATGGCACCTATCCAATGTTTGTCCTCACTTGCTTCCTTAAAATTCTTAGGTTCTATTTTGGAAAGCGGAGATAAATTTTCATTTACCAATCTCCTTGTCTTTATTTCTTCGTCTTTGTCACCTATAATCAAGTCTTCTTGATGATTTCTTTGGACAAATCTAGAGAGTGTCTTAGATGATATCTTTGATGGTGTCTTTGGGTCTTGTTGTTGAACTTCCTCATTTTCACTTTCCTCATCTTTGCTATTCTCTTCAGATTGAGGATCAACTTCTTGTGCTTTTTCTTTATATTATCTTTCCTCATCTATCTTTACATTTGCACTTTCAACAATCTTATGTAACCTCTTATTGTAGCATCTGTATGCTTTACTCCTTGATGAGTAACCAAGAAATATTCCTTCATCAGCCCTGGAGTCAAACTTTCCCAAGTCTTCTTCATCTCTCCTTATATAACATGTGCTTCCGAATACTTTGAAGTGCTTCATTGTTGCCAGCATTCCTTTCCATAATTCATATGGTGTCTTGCAATCATTTACTCTGAGTTGTCCAAGGTTTAAAATGTAAACAACAGTATGAACTCCATCTCTCTAGAATGTGTCAGGTATCTTGGACTCATTTAGCATGGCCCTAGCCATTTCTTGAATTGTTCTATTCTTCCTTTCCACAACTCCATTTTGTTGTGGAGTTCTTGTAGCAAAGTAATGTCTCCTTATCCCATGCTTTTCATAGAAATCTTCCAACTCATTTGAAGTGAATTCTCCCCCTCTATCTAATCTAAGACATTTGATATTTAGACCTGTTTCATTCTCTACTAAGGCATTGAATGCCTTAATCTTGTCAAGAGCTTCATATTTTTCTTTCAGAAATGTAATCCAAGTCATTCTAGAAAAATCATCAATTAACAACATAAAGTACCTTTCTCCATGCATTCATTTTATCCTGGTAGGCCCACATAGATCTATATGTACAAGCTCCAAAAGTTTCAAAGTAGAATATTCCTTCGACTTGAAACTTCCTCTAGTCTGCTTCCCAAGTTCACCTTGCTTACAAATAATATTTGAAGGTTTTGAAAATTTTGGCATGTCTCTTACTGCTTCCTTACGACTGACTTTGACAAGGTTATCAAAGTTTATGTGTCCCATCCTCCTGTGTCATAACCAACTGTCATCTTCTTGACTCATACATGTCTCACCTCTGATTTCGCTAAGAATATAGAGATTGTTTGCTGCTCTATTGGCTTCTGCAATTTATTTTTATACTTTACTGATCTGACATCCTTCTGCATGAAATGTGAGGGTGTGCCCTTGGTCACACATTTGAATCACACTTAGGAGATTGTGTCTTAGTCCTTCAACATATAGCATGTTCTTAGTTCTTGTTTTACCATTACCTAGGCTAAGAGTGCCTTTCCCTGATATTTTTGTAGAGGCATTATCTCTAAACTTCACCTTTCCACCATTCATCCTTTTGAAGGTGATGAATCTACTTTTATCACTAGTCATATGTTTTGAACAACCGTTGTCAATGTACCATTGATCTTTGTTTCGTGCGTGTAGATCTATTTGAACCAACATGGATTTTTCTTTCTTTTCTTCTTCCTTCTTCTTTCTTCATGTTTTTGAATTCTCCTCTTTTTGCTTGATTGTTGTCTCCT
This sequence comes from Cunninghamia lanceolata, assembly GCA_027924645.1. Classification (NCBI taxonomy): domain Eukaryota; kingdom Viridiplantae; phylum Streptophyta; class Pinopsida; order Cupressales; family Cupressaceae; genus Cunninghamia; species Cunninghamia lanceolata. Next base: position 3,205,230 of record BSBN01000556.1, on the reverse strand, counting down.
TGTTATGTTTAGGAGGTTTCGACAAAACGACTTCTACATAATTTTATTGTATGTTCAAAATTATTGCACTTATAGCATATGACATATTAATCCACAAGAAGGTCAAAAGAGTTGATTTTTTTTATTTTTGAACCCATGACTTCTACTCTTGTTCCAGGCAAGGTTATTTCTTGTATATGCTCCATAGTTCATTGCTCTATGACTAAAGTTGCTTCAAGCATGCATTCTACAATCTATTGCCTTATGACCAAATTGACTACACAAAAAGTAGTAACCAAAGGAGTGATTGAACCTAGTTATGTGAACTTGTCTTTGTGGAAATGGCTTCCTAAAATTATCATTCTTATCTTCTGGAAGTATGCTTGACTTCATGTTCTCCTTTTTTTTGATTTCACCTTTGATGGAACTTTTAAGGACATCAACATACTCTTTTGGCTTTTCTTCATTTGATTTATTTGATGATTGAGTTGCTTTAGAACTTTGGTCTTCTTGATAGCCAATACCACTCCTATCATAGGCTTTTGAGAGTTGATGATGTTATCCAAAATTTCCGAACTCTTCTCATTCTTCAAGTTCCTGTTTACTTGAGCCATTGTTTTTTCTAACTGCTTTCTCAGGGAAACAATCTTTGATTCCAACTTTTCATAATTTTCTTCCTTTTCTTTCAATTGGTTTCTCACCTCTTCCTCAATCCTTTTTGATTCTTCAATTTGAACTTTTAGATCTATGATCAACTTTTCTGCTTCTTCAAGGGTTTGAGATGTTTTGGCCTTGGATTCATTATCTTCTTGAAGCTACAATTTTAGTCTCGAGTTTCTTCTTTGAAGCCTTTCAATCTCATTGTAGGCAAAATGGAGTTCCTCCTCAAGATCCATTTCTTCATTATCTTTGTTCTTCTTATCTTATGAATCTTTCCCTTCTTCCTTTTGGTCTTCACTTTCAAGACCATCATTCTTTGCCTGTATTACCATAAAAAGTATTTCTTTCCTATCACTGTTAGAGAAATCTTCATAGCTTTCCTCTGATGAGCTGTTATATTCCTTGGAATAAAGACTCTTCTTGTAATTCCGCAAGTTATTCCTTTTCTCATGTTGACCTTGTTTTTAACCCTTCTTGTATTGTTGATAGCCTCTTCCTTTCTTCATGTTGTAGTCCTTGTCATTGTCGTTGCTCTCATTTTTTCCCTGTGGACACTTAGAGGCAAAATGACCTATTCTACCACAATTAAAACATTTAAATGGCAACTTACCTTGGTACTTACTGGATCCTTTCTTTCGCTTCTTCATGAAGTGGGCTTCATCTTCATCCATTTCATTGTTTGAACTTTCATTTGGTTCATGCTCTTTATTATTTCCTTTCCTTGATAATTTGAAGGTTGCCTCCTTTTTAAAAGATTGCTCTTTATGGTCCCAATTGTTCATCTGTGCTTTGAAATCATTGAAGACTATGTGAAATGTTATGACACAAAAAACTAAGATGATTTAAGGAAAGAATATTTAGGTGACATTCAGCCCTAATGCTATCAGGGATATGTTGCAATTAAAATTTGATGAACATGCTTTCTATTACAACTATAAAAACTTGCAGAGAATGTGGGAGACTAGGACGCAATAGCTCAGCTTCCTCAACAAGGATCTTGGCTTAAATAAAGGGGATATTGAGCTTCCCCCTCTTCCAATTGCTTTGCCAAAATTTTCACAAGATGTCCAAGATGCATGTTCTATGATGGCATCTATTTTTGGTGTTACATACCCAACTTTTGATTAAGCTTAATCTTACTTTTATGTGGTAAACATGCTAATTAATTTTAGATTAATGAGTTGATGTTTGTGGAAAATATCAAGTCGAATCATTGATTATATGGATATCGATTGATGTTTAGATTAGACATGAGATTACATGTTGTTAAGATTATTTTATCATAATGTTTTATGAATTAAATGATGATACACTAATCATGGTTATATGGTTGTGAGTGTAACCAGGAAAAGAATCTTCCTTCAAGGATGGAAGGAGAGTATCACTTGAGAGAAGGAAATAGATGTTGGGAAAAGGTCAGATTGCTATTTGAATATCGAAGTTGATCTTTCGTGAACCCATGCAAGATAGGGTGAGTATAGTATTTTTCCTTGTTAAGTTGATTTCAATTTGACTATTGTCGGCAAGTCGATTTAAGATTTCTCGACGTCATCTACATTGATTCAACTAAATAATGTTCTCAGAACATTCATATAGTCAATAGTAACCTTGGTTAGATGTCGAAGATTCCCTTTATTTATTTATTTCTATATTAAATTTTGTGAATATTGTTTAATTATTTCAACTATAGTCTACTATAGAGAAGTGGAGTAAGACTCGACCCCATGTTCGCATATTAGTGTTACCACCCTAACATTGGTAATGTATTTTGGTGATATCTTAGATTATTTTAATAATATTATAATAGCATTTAGATGTAAATGACATTATGTGAGATATAACTATTTATCCACTCAAAGTGGAGTTGAGCACTTGATATATTAAGTTTTATGTTCTTGTTGCAAACCGTACCCACGATCCACGAAGAGTGGAGTGAGTGGAAATCGTGTTTGAGCTTATCATAAGACTAACACTACACATATTACTCTTGAATGAGAGGTATGATGTTAGTGGAGTCTATATACCCATGAGGTAGTATAGGATTAGGATAACTATTTTACCAACCTTCATTTAGAAGGTAGTGGTTTTGTGTTTCGAGGAGGGTAAGCATGCAAAAAAAAGACATGTTTGTCATTGTTATGTTCATTGTTATCATTGCTTAGAGGGTGCGAACAAGAGTAGGGTACAGGAGTAGCAAGCTACATGATTGAGAGCTCGTGGGAAAGAACTGATAATAGCAATGATACACTCATACTATAGTAGGTCGTAACTTGACTACGTGCTTTTCATTTCAGGTATGACTATATGATACCGTTATGTGATCTTAAAGTATGCAGATGTATACTTAGTATCATTGTTGATAACCTCACACTGGTTAATCGATGACTGTGTTCATCTTATATGATAGCATTTGTATTGTTGAAATAACTCTATGGAGGCCTTCAAGGCCAAATGTTTGAGAGTAATGTGTTTATCTCATTTGAAACTTTTGTTATGTTTAAATAACCCAGTCGAGGCCTTGAGGCCGAATGTTTAAAGGGTACTACTGTAGCATACTTGTGACCCTCGAAGCTGATAAGGCTAAGAATGATAAAAAAATATTATATCCATTTAATTATGATAATGATAAGTCTCCAAACTGGAGTATTATCAAAAGACAATGATTGTCTTGGTGAATAAAGAAAGATGTTGTTACAACAAGCCGAGAGCCATGCATGGTGGAATGACAAGTCATTCTTGAAAATCATGGCTTTCGATAGTGCCAAAGTCACTAAGGCTTCGAGGGACATGGAGTAGAAAGTATGCTATTAGATTGTTTATGAAAAGTTGATATTTTACCTTCGGGTCTATTCTTTGAGTAAGAATGAGTAGTATGACTCTTTATTATCAATGGAGAAAAACTAGCTTGATAATTAGTAACATTGTTTAGACTGCACTAAGTGCATGTCAAACCTTGAATGTCATGAGAGTAAATCCTTGACTGTCATTTAATTTCCATGTAGGAAAAGAAAGTGAAAATGAGTATGATAACTCATTTTTGTGAAATTGTATTATGGATATGTTTTCCTTATTAAATGGCAATGCTTTGTGGATGAAGTATAGGGTAACAGAAACCCTTTCAAATTCTTTTGACTAAAGGTCTATTTAATATTGTTAACTTATTAGTACTATCGACTATAATGGCATGTGTTATAATCAATGTGAACTTGATGAAAACCTTGGAATAAGGCAATTGTAGAATCTTAGACCGAGGATGGTCCTCAAAACTGAAACCATGAACATGTAAACCTGTAAAAAGAAAGAATGAGAGTAGAGTGACGTGGAGTCATAGATTCCCTATTGCATAGGCAACAAGATCATTAATGAATGCACTCCTGGAATTGGAGTCAAAAGTCCAAGTTAGATGGACTAATGGTGAATTTGAACCTATCTTTACTGTGACCTAGATGGGTCAAATTATGAACACTGTAGGATGAGACAACTTCTAAGTCGAGTCGAGGTGTGTGAACATTTGACTACGTTCATTGTGAAATGTTTATGTATATAAATCTTTTGCCAAAGTAATGCATCCATCTCTGCATGCATTAGTCAGTTCACTGTGCTCTAGATGGCATAATGCTTCCAGTAGTGTCATACATAGTTAGAGTGGATCTATAGTTGTATGACCGTGAAGTATTATGAAGGAAACAACACTAGATACTCAAATGGAAAACCTAATGGTTCCTTATATCTATTCCCTTCGTGAAGGGTAGGGCCACTTCTAGGAAGGAAGTTGTGCAGGGGACCGTCGGTCTGTGGTTGGAGGAAAAGCACTCAGGTGATGCTCTCCTTCCCAAGAAGAAGACAAGCTGAGACTTATGAAGACATATGTCAAACTTCTAGATGCAGTACATTCTTTTATATGACTTGATAGTCAAATATTATGCGTAAACTTATCGTTGATGCTATGTGCATAACATTGTAAATGTATAGTGAAAGGAATTCACTAGTATGATATCTTTGGGATTGTTGTAAAATTTCAGTTTGAAATATCTAAAAATATAAGCATATTGATTTTTGTTTATGATATTGATTATTACTTTGCCTAACTATGATTATGTTAATCATGACCTTGTACATAATGGTAATTAAGTTGGTAAATTTTGGGTAATGAAAATTGGCTTGCTACATATGGTATCAGAGGTACCAGGTTCAATACATGGACCTATGAGCTCACTACATAAAAGTTTCCTTTGACATTAACAATTGCTAATGTTTGGATGCTCTTATGCCATAATGGTAAGAATAAGAATGACACCCAGGAAGAAGGTAATGGGAAATTGATGTTATCTTAAGGCTATGAGGGAGCGTGCCTCAAGAATGAAAAGCCTTGAACAATCTGGTTGTTTGAGAGGCACACAGTTGGTTGATGATGAAACTTTCATTGATGCTATTAAATGCATCAAGCAGGAGAAGGAGAAAGCAGTTAGGGCTACTACTCCTATCTCTAAAAATGAATCAGTGAAACCCTTTGCACCTAAAGAACCAATCCTGAAAAATGATCTTAAGGATCCTGTAGTTACTTAGGAGGTTATGGATGAGTACTTGCGAGTACATCCACCTCCTAAGTTTGATTTTGAAAACCTCAAGGAAGAGGAAAAACCTGGGAAGATATCCCAACTTGAAAGTGACTTGCAGCAGCAAGATGTAAAGAAAAATTGTAACTATGGATGGATTATATGTAATCCATGGAAACTATAATGTATTTTGAAATTTTGGAAAATCTTTCCTTTCTTGTTAAGATTGCATGAATGAGAATGGAATTACATTTATGAATGGATTCAATAGTATGAAAAACTAATTGAATGATTAATCTACAAACTTCAGGAGAAGTAGATTGCAGCACGGTTCAGACAAGAACCAATATGGGAGATAGCCAGGAAGAAGGGCAACCTTCAAGCCACTCCGATTCTAAACTTGACTAGATCCTTGCTATGCTCCATGAGACGAGAGTGAGAATTGGAACTCTCGAGTAGGAGTCAGGGGTCAGCATGGACCCAGGTGGGAAGCCTATCATGGCGGTGATGATGAGGAACGTCATGATGATACCACCCAAAGTGAATGCAAAGAGAATAACTCTAAAGCAAGACATGAAGAGGATAGAAGAAGCCATTTGGATTTGGAATTATCTAGAGACATGAAAAAAGTTACACCTCCCAAGTTTGATGGGACTTTAAGCGGAGATGCCGCGAAGGCATGACTTACATAAATGGAGAAATACTTTGAAATAAGAAATTATTTTGAAATCACCAAAGCAGTATGGGGAGCATACCAATTGGTAGGTGAAGCATCCACTTGGTGGATGAATAAGAAAATGGAATTAAACATGAGATCCATGAGTCTAACTTGGGAAAGGTTTGTGGAACTCTTTAGGCAAAGATGGTTGCCTCAACTGTATTCTAACCAAAAGCTTATAGATTTCCAAAACTTGAGACAGGGTGATTTAACTGTGAACGAGTATTGGGAAAAGTTTACTCGCCTACTCAAGTATGTTCCCAATATTAGTAGGATGAGAGGTTTCACATCCGAAAGTTTATTATGGGTTTGAATATCTAGATTGGGGGTGAAGTTGATGTGCACGATCCCACTTCAATGGACCAAGTTTATGAGAAAGCTATCAAACAGGAACAAAAATTGAAATATATGTCTGCTTACAAGGAAAGGAACTGCAAAAAGTATAATTGGTCCCAATCCTCCCAATCTTTTAAGAAAAAGGGCAAAAAGCAAGATTTTACTGAGAAACGTGATAAAGGGTCCAAGAACAAGCAAAATGAATCCAAGGGTGAAAAGAAGGCAATAATAACTCCAAGAAAAATGGAGATAATTCTGGGAAGCCTCATGAAAGGTGAGAACCCATGGGAGGGTGTTATTCATGTGGTGGTGATCATTATGCCAACTAGTGTCCTAATAAGACGTAGGGAACTCAGCCACGAGGAAACCCTTTACCCTCTCAGCAGGCAGCATTTCAGCAATGCATACATGCAGCTTTGGATAATGGGCAAGTTGAATATCAAATCACTCTTATTGAAACTACATGTATTTTATCTGGCTTTCCAATTTTAGTTTTGATAGATACTGGTGCAACAGAATGTTTTATTTCCCCTAAAGTTTTAAGTAAAATTTCTAGAAAAGATGGATACATGGTAAATACTTGCTCAATTGAATATGCAAATCAGACCAAAGCTCGGGTAGAGCAATGCTTGTTTGAGGCTAAGGTTGAACTTCCAAGTTTCTCCACTGAAGTGAACCTTTATGTAACCCCATTAGGCTCATATGATGTTATCCTTGGGATTAACTGGTTGTGGAGACATCAGGCTAAGGTGGATTGTTATGCCAAAACAATAGAATGTCTAGATGACCTCGGGAATAAAGTCTTTTTGCAAGGTAACCTAAGAGAGGTTAAACTAAGACAAATCTTTGTCCTACAAATGAAAAGAACTCAGAGAAAAGGATGCCAGCTCTTTGTTGTTAAAATGGAAGAAATAAATAGTCTTAAGGAAACTAATTTCTAAGATGATTTAATGTTTTATGAATCTCAGAAACTCTAAGGAGTTGAGAAGAGGGAGTCCATAGATCAAGAAAGATCAGATATGGATATATACCCTTTTCTTAGATATTTTGAGGATGTATTTTCGGATGAGCTACCGCGATTGCCTCCTAAAAGAGCTTTTGATTTCTCTATAGATATAATTCCATGTTCAGAACCTATATCTAAAGCTCAATACAGAATGACCACAACTGAGTTAATGGAGCTAAAGGCTCAATTGCAGGAATTGTTTGAAAAAGGATTGATAAGACTCAATGTATCACCCTGGGGAGCACCAGTAATTTTTGTGAAAAATAAAGATGGTACATTGCGGTTATGTATAGATTACCGCATGCTAAATAAAGAAACAATAAAAAACAAGTACCCATTGCCCCGCATTGATGATCTCTTTGATCAAATGTGAGGGGCAACTGTGTTTTATAAGATCAATCTTCAATCTGGGTACCATCAATTACGACTAAAAGATGAGGATATTCACAATATACTGCAACATTTATGAACTTAAAGAAACAGTGTGTTCAGAGTATGCTTGGAGAAGTTTGTCCTTGTTTTTCTTGATGATATCCTAATCTATTCTAAGAGTGAGGAAGAACACCTTCAACATTTAAGGATTGTTCTTTAGAGGTTAAGAGAGCATAAATTGTATGGCAAGCTCTCTAAGTGTACTTTCTTTCAAAAGGAAGTATAGTATTTGGGACATATAATTTCTACTAAGGGAATAGTTGTGGAACCCACCAAGATTAAAGCCATATTGGAAAGGCCAGCACCAAGAAATATGCATGAGATCCAAAGTTTCATGGGCCTAGCAGGTTATTACAGAAAATTTGTCGCAAACTTTTCAAAAATTGCTTATCTTATTACTTCCTTGCAAAGAAAAGGCAAAATATTTGATTGGTCAGACAAGTGCCAGGAGGCATTTGACCAACTAAAGGAAAGGTTGACTATGATACCTATCTTGAAGGTACCTAACCTAGAAGGTCATTTTGTAGTCATTACCGATGCCTCAAGGGAAGGATTAGGTTGTGTACTTGTCCAGGATGGATAGGTTATTGTTTATGAATCCATGAAACTGAAAACTTATGAACAAAACTATACCCCTCATGATTTGGAATTGGTAGTAGTAATTTGCACTGCAAATGTGGAGACACTACTTGCTTGAGAAACCCTTTAAACTAAGAACAGACCATTAAGGACTCAAATATCTATTCACTTAGCCACACCTAAATGCTCACCAAAGAAGGTGGTTACAGTTAATCTCAAATTATGATTCTGAGATTAAATACATTCAAGGCAAGGAAAACCAATTAGCGGATGCCTTAAGCAGGAGAACACATATCTCCTCAATGATCTCCATACATTCTAATTTTAAGAATCGGGTATTACAAAAGTCTAAGGGAGATGAGTATTACGAGCAAGTAAAATAGGCTCTTTTAGAGAATCCCCAGGATTCGAAATATGATGGATTTTATCTTGAACCAGATGGGTTATTGAGGTATAAAAGGATGTATGTTCTGAATTCTGAGCAGTTAAGGAATATTGTGTGGAAAGAGGTTCATTCTGCACCTTATTCAGGACATCGCGGAGTAACAAAGTTACTGGTTGATGTGAATCCCTTATATTTCTGGAAGGGAATGAAGAGGGATGCTGCAAGGTTTGTAGCTAGATGTCTAGAATGCTAGAGGGTGAAGGCGGAACACCATCAGCCGACAGAACTTCTATACCCTCATGAAATTTTGGAATGGAAATGGCAAATCATTAGTATGGATTTTGTGCAAGGACTTCCTATGTCAAGGAACATGCACAATGCTATTCTAGCTGTGGTGGATAGACTCACCAAGGTGGCACATTTTATACCTAGTAATTTGACAGATGGGGCACCCGTAATAGTCCACAAATTTGTGCAAGAATTTTTTAGATTGCATGGTATTCCTGAGAAGATTATCGCAGATAGGGATGCCTGTATAACATTAAAGTTTTGGAAAACCTTATTTTCCTCACTTGGAACTTAGTTGAATATAAGCTTTGCTTATCATCCTAAGACGGATGGCCAAACTGAAAGAGTAAACCAAGTGTTGGAAGATCTATTGAGAATGTATTGCATGGATCAACAATACAAATGGGAAGATTATCTTCCTCTTGTGGAATTTGCCTATAACAATTCCTATCATTTCACGATTAAGATGGCTCCATTTGAAGTATTATATGGAAGAAAGTGTCAAACTCCTATAAGCTGCGATAAGCTATAAGATAGGATTAGCCTTGGTCCAAAAATGTAGTTAGAAATGGAAGAGAAAGTCCATTTGATTAAGAAAAGGTTAATGGAAGCCAATGATAGGCAGAAAAGTTATGCGAATGCTAAACGCATCGCAAGGCATTTCTTAGTGGGAGAAAAAATCCTTCTAAGGGTCAAACCCCAAAAGACCTCCATTAAGTTTGGAAAGACGTCCAAACTAGCTCCTAGATAAGTGGGTCCCTTCAAAGTTCTTGAAGAGGTCAACCCAGTTGCATATAGGATTGCTCTACCGCCATCTCTTGCCATGATGCATAATATTTTCCATGTTTCCTATTTGAAAAAGTTTATTTCAAGAGATAATCATGTTCCTATTCTTGATTGGAATGCCATACAGGTGAAGGGCCCAGGGGTGGTAGTGATCGAGCCCATCAAGGTGCTTGAAATGTGTAAGCTACGCTTACGTAATAAAGAGATAACTCAATGCAAGGTCTAGTGGGACTAGTATGTACAAGAGAATGCCACCTAGGAGAATTATGAGGATATTTATCAAATATTTCACCATCTCTTTTAAAACTTTTTACTATGATGAGTAAACACTTTTTCTTTATGTTAGTTTAATCTTTGGAGACATTAAATCATTGGGGACGATGATTCTTATGGGGGGAGATATGTTACATCCCCAACTTTTGATTAAGCTTCATCTTACTTTTATGTGGTAAAAAGGATAATTAATCTTAAATTAATGATTTGATGTTTGTGGAAAATATCAAGTAGAATCATTGATTATATGGATATTGATTGATGTTTAGATTAGACATGAAATTACATGTTGTTAAGATTATTTTATCTTAATGTTTTATGAATTAAATGTTGATACACTTATCATGGTTATATGGTTGTGAGTGTAACCAGGAAAAGAATCTTCCTTCAAGGATGGAAGGAGAGTATCACCTGGGAGAAGGAAATAGATGTTGGGAAAAGGTCAGATTGCCATCTGAGTATCGAAGTTGATCTTTCGTGAACCCATGCAAGATAAGGTGGGTATAGTCTTTTTCCTTGTTAAGTCGATTTCAATTCGACTATTGTCGGCAAGTCAATTTAAGATTTCTCGACGTCATCTATGTCGATTCGACTAAATAATGTTCTCAGAACATTCATATAGTCGATAGTAACCTTGGTTAGATGTCGAAGATTCCTTTTATTTATTTATTTCTATATTAAATTTTGTGAATATCGTTTAATTATTTCAACTATAGTCTAATATAGCGAAGTGGGGGAGTAAGACTCGACCCCATGTTCGCATATTAGTGTTACCACCCTAACGTTGGTAATGTATTTTGCTGATATCATAGATTATTTTAATAATCTTATAATATTATTTAGATGTAAATGACATTAAATGTGAGATATAACTATTTATCCACTCGAAGTATAGTCAAGCACTCGATATATTAAGTTTTATGTTCTTGTTGCAAACCGTACCCATGATCCACGAAGAGTGGAGTGAGTGGAAATTGTGTTTGAGCTTATCATAAGCCTAACACTACACAGATTACTCTCGCATGAGAGGTATGATGTTAGTGGAGTATATATACCCGCGAGGTGGTATGGGATTAGGATAATTGTTTTACCAACCTTCATTTCGAAGGTGGTGGTTTTGTGTTTCAAGCTGGGTAACCATGCAAAAAAGAAGAAGACATGTTTGTCATTGTTATCATTGCTTAGAGGGTGTGAACAAGAGTAGGCTACATGAGTAGAAAGCTACAGGATTGAGAGCTCGTGAGAAAGAGCTAATAACATCAATGATAGACTCATACTATAGCAGGCCGTAACTCGGCTACGTGCCTTTCATTTCAGGTATGACTGTATGATACTGTTATGTGATCTTAAAGTATGCAGATGTATACTTAGTATCATTGTTTATAATCTCACAATGGTTAATCAATGATTGTGTTCATCTTATATGATAGCATTTGTATTGTTGAAATAACTCTATGGAGGCCTTCATGGCTGAATGTTTGAGAGTATTGTGTTTATCTCATTTGAAAACATTTGTTATGTTTAAATAACCCTGTCGATGCCTTAAGGCCAAATGTTTAAAGGGTACTACTATAACATACATGTGACCCTCGAAGCAGATAGGGCTAAGAATGATAAACAATTATTATGTCTATTTGATAACGATAATGATAAGTCTCCAAACTGGAGTATTATCGAAGGACAAGGATTGTCTTGGTGAATAAAGAAAGATGTTGTTAAAACATGCGGAGAGCCATACATGGTGGAATGACAAGTCATTCTTGAAAAAATTATGATTTTCGACAGTGCCAAAGTCACTAAGGCTTCGAGCACATGAAGTAGAAAGTATGATATTAGGCTATTTATGAAAAGTTGATATTTTACCTTCGGGTCTATTCTTTGAGTAATAATGAGTAGTATGACTCTTTATTATCAATGGAGAAAAACCAACTTGATAATTAGTAACATTGTTTAGACTACACTAAGTGCATGTCGAACCTTTAATGTCATTAGTTTAAATCCTTGACTGTCATTTAATTTCCATGTAGGAAAAGAAAGTGAAAACGAGTATGATAACTCATTTTTTTGAAATTGTATTATGGATATGTTTTCCTTATTAAATGGCAATGCTTCATGGATGAAGTATAGGGTATCAAAAACCCTTTCGAATTCTTTTAACTAAAGGTCTATTTAATATTGTTAACTTATTAGTACTATCGACTATAATGGCATGTGTTATAATCGATGTGAACTTGATGAAAACCTTGGAATAACGTAATCATAGAATCTTAGACCAGGGATGGTCTTCAAAACTGAAACCATGAACAAATAAACCTGTAAAAAGAAAGAACGGGAATAGAGTGACGTGGAGTCACAGATTCCCTATTACATAGGCAACAAGATCATTAATGAATTCATTCCTGGAATCGGAGTCAAAAGTCCAAGTTAGATGGACTAATGGTGAATTTGAACCTATCTTTATTGTGACCTAGTGGCATCAAATTATGAACACTGTAGGATGAGACAGCTTCTAAGTCAAGTCGAGGTGTATGAACATTCGACTACATTCATTGTGAAACGTTTATGTATATAAATCTTTGGCGAAAGTAATGCATCTGTCTCTACATGCATTAGTCGATTAACTGTGCTCCAAATGGCATAATGCTTCCAGTAGTGTCATACATAGTTAGAGTGGATCTATAGTTATATGACTGTGAAGTATTATGAATGACACAACACTAGATACTTAGATGGCAATCCTAATGGTTCCTTATATCTATTCCCTTCATGAAGGGTAGGGTCACTTCCATGAAGGAAGTTGTGCGAGGGACCGTCGATCTGTGGTTGGAGGAAAAGCACTTAGGTGATGCTCTCCTTCCCAAGCAGAAGACAAGCCAAGACTTATGAAGATAGATGCCAAAGTTTCAAATGCAGTACATTCTTTTATATGACTTGATAGTCAAATATTATGTGTAAACTTATGATTGATACTATGAGCATAACATTATAAATGTATAGTGAAAGGAATTCACTAGTATGATATCTTTGGAATTGTTGTAAAATTTTAGTTTAAAATATCCAAAAATATATGCATATTGATTTTTGTTTATGATATTGATTATTACTTTGCCTAACTATGATTATGTTAATCATGACCTTGTACTTAATGGCAATTAAGTTGGTTAATTTTGGTTAATGAGAATTGGCTTGTTACATTTGGCTTGGATGATGACAAAAGCATATACAATTTCCAACTGGGTGCTCTTCATAAGCTTGAGACTATCACCCAGGAGCAAGCCTTCAAATTTGATTTTGTAGAGGTGGTAGTAGGTAGGATGTGTTACCAGTTGAATCACTTTAGCATGCAACAATTGTTTAGGTATTGTTCCTTTTTGTTCCATTTGATATTCTATCAAAACTTTCAATTTTTCATCCCTATATACATCTTTCTATTGTTGATGAATTAGTAGATGCTCAAAAGATCATTCCAGTGTTTGCTTGGACACCCATTCTTTCCAAAACCTTAGATTATTATGAGTTTGTAGAAAAATTTCTTGCTTCGATCCTCATGGACCTTATTTTTTATGATAATATCTCTAAACTTAGTGATAGTCAGAAAGGATTGATGACCAAAAATTGAATCCCTTTCTATTAGTTCCATGGTGCACACTATAAAATGACTAGCTGCATGGTTTCAAGGAGGAGTCTTTCATGCTTTCTAAAATCCTCACAAATTAGGTCTTGGCCATTGAATATGCATGACAGATTGACATAATTGACTCTAAATTCATAGCCAAGAGAAAGAAAAGGGCATTTTATAATATCCCCTTTTCTTTCAAAGGCATAACAGTCAATAAGAGAGGAGTAGAGCACCTCCTAATGCTAAATTTGATAGATTTGGGTTTGGAAATTATAGAAGACTATTGGACATACAACTCGAATGGATTCATAACCAACTAGGTTAATAAGTTAAAAACAAAAGAGGTGTTCTTTCACCAAATCTGACTAGCCATTGAAGCCAAAAGGACCCCTACTAATTATTCCCCAAATTTATATGGTGAGATCTATGAGCTCCCAACAAAGCCACTTCCTCCCTAGGAAACCTTTTACAATGTCATGTGTGTTTATGATCCATCCAAAATCTTGACAATCGGTCTCCAAAGAGCCCTTAGGAAAGCAGAGGGGTCAAAATAAGATCAAAACCTATTGCAAATATAGGCAACAAGTAGTTGAGCATGAGACATCATACAAACAAGTCCCAATGGATGGCACTTGGGAGACACTTTGGGTTCAAGAGCATGGTTCACCTACTTCATATTATGATGTCAGTAACATTCAAGTAGGTGAAGCTTCAGAGGCTCAACAAGAAGGGAAAGAAGCTAGGGAATCAATCTCATTAGATGGTGATAGTGACTCCATTGAGATACTCCCAGGACCAAGGCCCAATTGTACTCAATGGAGAACTCCACAACATCAAGTAGAAGGACAATCATCGCAAGACCCCACTCATTTGGCCCAAATAGCTTTGGCATCTAGGGGCCTTAGAGAGAAACTTGAGTAAGCTCATCAAGCTACACAAATAACTTTCCAACAAGATTTGAAAAAAAATTAAGAGAAAACAAGACAATTTCATCTATCTACTGTCCAGGCAACATCACAACCAACAATTACTATGGCTTAACCAATTACAGTAACATCACCACCAGTGAGTAGTACAGAAGCACAAGTCTCTGTAGTGCAAGTAACTCTGAAGCAAGGTTGAGGTGCCACATCAATAGAACAACCCTCAAGGAAAAAGAGGAAACTAGTATTGACTCAAGGCTCTCGTGAAGAGGAGATAGAAGTGGAGACTTCTATACCAAAAACAAGACCAATCACAACATCAACAACTTTGGTTATTGCGTAGGAAAGTATATCTACCCCTCCTCAATCTATTATTGCTTCTCCTATGCTAGCACCTACCTCCACCATGCAACTAGTATCTTTGACCCTACAATTCCAACACCCTCTATGAAAACACATACTCCACTGGCGCAAACTTTTCCTATGCTTACATCTACTCCGATGAATGCACCAGTTTCCCCTCTTTTTATGCAACCATTTCCAATATCGATGGGTACCATCGCAAAGCCAATTTCCCTCTCTGCTTCTCAGCAAACCCCTACTCCACCTCTTCTGCATGCCATAAGCTTACCACTTTTTTCTTCTTCCACACTCATGGTCCATTCTTTATTGCCTCCTAGAGTTGTATTAGCCTCACTCACCAATTCCTTAAGGTTTTCCATTTGCAAGTGGTTTCATTCAATCATTGACTAAGCTTCACTAGCAAATGAAGACTACAAGGCAGGCCTATTAGGCCAAAATGGAGATGTAAAGGTAGAAAGAAGATAGAGCTCCAACGTGCTCATGCATGAGATCACAATATGACTTGACGCAACAAGCTTTAATGATCTCTCACATGACCCCAAATGTTGACAAGTTGTAGGGATTAATGTGTCCTAAAGACTACTCTGTGCATGCAGTGGGGATGTGTTTGGCACAAGCACGCCCTGAGGACAAAGTTGAACTAATGGAAGAAACGTAGAAATCTGTGACAACAGATTTCCTTAAGGTGAGTAGGAAGCTCGAGAAGAGAGAGTTGGAGCTAAAAAGAACTAAAGATATGGTCGACCAAATCTGAATGTAGACTAAAGCACAAGAGCAGGAGCTACAGAAGCTGACTTCTAAGATTTAGGCCCGAGTCCCAATCAAAATTCCAAGTTGAACAATCTAAACATGTTGCTTCGCAAACTAAGTTAGATAAGATAAATCTCATGATAGAAGGCTATCAACGGAATGTGCAAAAAGTAGATGAGTGAGAGAAAAACAAAGTAGCGGAAGCAACTCAGCTTCATGCTAGATTAATAGAGGTGATGGACTCAATCGAATCATTAAAAGTTGAGCTCTGTGCTAAAGATTAACAGCTCCAACATCTACAAGCAGAGATCCAAATGGCTAGTCATACACTTGGATTGATTTTGTTGGTCAAAGAATTGTATGCTTCCTATTGGGACAAAATAGTAGCAAACACAACTTAGTTGAAATCTGTTCTAAAGGTCATTGCATCAACTCACGTATTAAGTTCACACATAAAGGTTGAGGTAGATCAAACTCTTCTATCGCTAGCACCTAAAGACTCCCAATCTCAATCCTTGGTAGAGAAACTTTACAGCTTAACAGATGAGGTTCTTCTATCTACAGGTGTTGATAATAGGAGAGTGGTAGTAGCTAAGGTTAATAAGGTGTAAAGCCGGAGCAAAGTCACTCTAAATTGTAAAGCTCAACTGGCAACTTTAGAGCAAGTTGTGAAAGAAATGAGAAAGCACATTGTTTTTTTGGAGTAGCAGGGACTACCCTCTACATTTCAAGGTGATGACAATGTTGTTGGTGAAGAAGAGTTTAAAGCAATGCTCGCAAACAAACAAGCAGACCAAACATCATTTTGACGTTGGGAACAAACACTGAGCATTGCAAAGATTGAGGCAATATTGTGCCCCTAGCTTAATTATAATTTCAAGTCAAGGCTGCAGTTGGGAAGCTTTGGAGCATCTCCTACAAAAAGATCATAGAACTGGATAAGGCTCTTGAATCCTTCAAAAAGAAGGGATTACCTTTAGATGATGAGTGGGAATTGTTGCAAACCGCCCTTGAGAAGTTGTAGGTCTTCGCTTCTCCAATTTTTAAATTTTGCAATGACTCTGGTACCTGGATAGGATATCTGAATTCTTCTTTGCAAGCAAAGATCCACTATGAGGTCACCAAAACTGTAGAGTTCAACTCTTTAATCATCCTCCAAGCCAAGATCTTTTTTCTTATAGTACCAAGTCACTTTTCCAATTCAACACCATTCTCTTTAAGATTTTCAATGTTTCTAGTCAGCATCAGGTTTTGGTTTTCTTAAAGCACCTCGGAGATATGTCAATACCAATCATCTTCTTTTTCATAGGTTTTGTTTTGCAAATGACAGTGCCAGTTCTTTTTTGGACCATCAATGAGAGAATATAATCCAACATGGCAGGTGATCACACATGTTTTGAACTTTGGACTAGTCTGATAAATTCAAAATGTTGCACCATTGGATAATTTCTACAGGTCAACATCCAGTGGGACCCATCATTTAAAAGGCCCGAGATAAAATAGAAAAAGGAAATCTTTTGGGAACTGTAGATGTTCTGGCCAAGAACTCAATGTGACAGGATCTCACAACATATTAGTGTTGTCAGTATGATGACTTTATAACATTGTGCCATTAACCAATAAGAATGAGTTGGTGTACGTCATGGGCCCCAGTTCTTCTTTGAAATATAAAGTAAAGGGAAATGAATATGACGTCATGGGTGCTACGTGGTGTCATCACATAAAGTTTTGAGATGACAAAATTGACAACTTTATATCCTTGTGCCATTGGTCCATTGATGCCAAGCTAGAAGTGGTGGGTCTCTATTCTTATAAAGTGATCATGGCAAGACCATAGATAGATGAGAATCGTTCATCATTTTCTAAGATCAACGGTGTGCACAACATATAAGTGTTGTCAGTCTAACAAACTTATATGTTGCACCATTGGATAAAACAGATGAGTCAGCTTATTGGCAGGTCCGACTATAGAGGTCAATTGATATCATTTATGGCGCCACATGGCAGTTCTGCACTCCCTCCTCAATTAATTATCAAATCTAACGCATCTCCTTATTACACCATTGGTCGAAGGGGAGAAAGGTGCAATTCACTTGGTGTTGCTCGAAACCATTTTATCTTCAAGGATATTTGTCATCCAATCTTTTCAAGATCTTTTCCACTGGTTGTTCTACAAATATCTCTAGAAAACAATAATGTGCTACTCAACGCTTCCAAATTTAATGCATTTTGATTGATGTAACTTGAGTTCGAAAGCATGCATGTATTTTTCAATAATATAAATAAAGTTATTAACAGATTGTTTCAAGGTAAAGAGATTAATCTGCCTTCTTTCCAAACCAAGGTAGAAGCAGAGATCACAAAAGTAATTAACATCAGACTTTCTCTTAGAGCTCCTAGGAATTGCTCCTTTACCGATTGGGATGCAAAGATGAGAAGTAATTGGAAGGGTCTGCGGATTCCTTCTTGGCACGGTCCGAAGGAAACAACCTCAAAACAAGCCAGAGAAAATGTTGTGTGGAATCCTCCCCTAGAGGGGTGGGTAAAATTGAACTTTGACGGGCTTCTAGGGGCAATCCGAGACCCTCTGGAGCGGGATGTATCATCAGAGATTGCAAAGGCTCCATAATCAGAAGCTCTTCTAAGTCCTTACCTCATGGGACAAACAACGAAGCTGAGTTCTTGGTGGTGATTCAGGGGATTCTTATGTGCATTGATTTAAATTTCAAGAAGGTGGACATTGAGGGCGACTCGACATTGGTAATCAATGCTTTGAGAACAAGCTCAACTCAAAATTGGAGATTACAAGCTTTTCTAGATCGAGCTATTGATCTTCTCACTTTCTTTGATGAATACATAGCCAACCACATTTATAGGGAAGGGAACCATGAAGCGGATAAGGTGGCAAATGACGGGGCAGATGGGATAGACTGGGACACCGTGGAGGCTGAGCCAATGCAAATTCAAGTGGTGTCAATGTAGAGTGAAGTTAGTATTGGGTTGGCAATCCTTTCGTCATTTATTTCCCTTATGGAAATTTTATGAAAGGACAACCGCCTTGTCGATCCAGGTATGAAGGATGAGTCTTACACGAGTGGAAGGTCACTAGAACCAAAAGAAAAGACACCTCTTTATTTCTCACTTTGACGAGGCATGCGAGCATTAACGACATTCCCTATAAACTGGAATGTTCCCTTCCTTGGTGGCATAATTTTTTTCTTGTTTAAGGATGGAGACTCTCATAAGGCTTCGCAACAACAAGCGTCAAGTTGCATTTCTTGGGTGAATTACAGACAATAGACTAATGATAATTTGTAAACAATAATGCAAGCTCTTTCTGGAGGCTTTTAAAATGGTCCAAGGGAGAGATTTCTTGGTGTCTGAGGACCGCTACCGTGTTAACACATATATCTCTTCATGTTTTCTAGCTACTCTTCTTGACCTCGGGGAGAGGAAGGTGCAATCTCTAGTCTTCCTTCGCGAGGTCTTTAAACCAGACATATTGCTAGACGACGTGGATATCACAGTCCATGCAGAGCTGGGCATTAGGATTCCTTGGCCAAGGGACTTTCTGAAGTTGTTTGATCTGGAGGTAGTGGTTGAGAGGCAACGTTTCCTGTTGAATATGGATGAGCTTGAATTGCCCAGACACAGAAGATGGGCCTCCAGGGGGATAGATTTCCTACAACTGGCAATTGGGATCAACAGAGAGGACTCCATGGTGTAGATATAAAGGTTTTCTGTTCTAGTAAACTCTGGTGAATTCTACTGGTCAGTTTAGTTTGGTACTTGGGTGGTCTTGAGTCTAGATTTTTTATCTTGTGCTTAGTTGGCACGGTTACAAGGAGTCTGGAGGCTGTGGGGTTTTGTGCAGTGGTTGCAAAGGGGTTTTGGTCTATTTGTGGGTGGGTTTGGTTTGGTTAGGTGGTTGGAATAAGCCATAAGAAGAATTTTGTATCAAGATGACTCTAGCTCAGACTGAATGTAATCTCTTTTTTGGATATTAATATCGCAACGTAGTTGCGTCTTATCGATAAAAAAATATATATATTGAGAGCTCTTATCTAAGGGAGAAGAATTTTCTATAATAAACTTAGGTCTTTTGGGTGTTTCCTAGAACAAATCAAACATTGAAAAATTGTGCCTTTGGCCTCTTATGTAATTTGTTTCCAACTCAACTATGAATGAAAAATTGATATTTTGTGCCAAATTTGTCTTTACAGTGTTCTTTCTTTATTTTATTTTGATATCCAACCTCTATTTATTTGCTAAATGGTTGATAGTCTATTATTGATTGATGATCATGTGCTTAAGTGTCCTTCACTATAGTAATATGATGTCATAATTTAGGCAGTTAAATGATATGTGAACTTTGTATCGATTAGAATTTCATAAATCAGCACATAGCCTTAGAGTTATTCTACTTTGTAGTCTATCTTTCCCTTTTCTAAAGAACTCATTGAATACTCTACAAAGAGCCACCTTCTAAACTCCCAGAGGTTATCTCACATGTTACATCACATGCATGTGAGGTTTCCAATGTTGGTACAGGTTTATGCCTTAAGTGTAAAATTGAACATTAACATGTAAGACAGTGAACATATCGTGACTTGTGATCGCAGATTGAACTAGATATGTTGATAGTAGGTCTACCTCTTATGTGTTTACCATATTTTGAGGTATGCTTAGTTGGATGTGTTAGTGATGGGCTATGGTCGCTACTCTAGCTATTATTGAGTATTTGGTAGATACTCAGCCCTGATTTGGAGAAGATGGAGTTTGGTGTATGTGTTTGGGTTGAAACATGTCATTCATCTAGTGTGTTCTTGGCTATAGTTTCTTATCTTTCATGTTTAGGCGTGATGATGAGAGTGATGTGGTCGAGATAGTGGTCAATTGGTTGATATTGCAAATGTTGTGTTGGGCCTTTAAGCACAGAGGAATCAATTGGTGCAACATGGTAATAGCCTCAATGGTTTGTTCATTTTGTTGGAGCCCCTTATGCTATTGCAATGTGAATATCAAGTGGGAGAATGATAGGATTAGGTATGTTATTCACTGTAGACTCTAGAAAATGACCATGTGTCCACCATAACTTCCAACATCATCCTAACACCACTTTCATCCTAACACATCCCCCTTAACCACTTAAATTAATTAAATAAATTTATATTTATTTAATTAATTTATTTTATCCATTTTCCCTTTATTTTGGATTAATTAAATAAATTTATTTTATTTATTTAATTAACCATTTAGCCTATTTTCATCTAAATTAATTAAATAAATTCTATTTATTTAATTAATTAACTAACCTTAGCCTCCATCACCTAAATTTTATTTAAATAAATTTCACTTTATTTTATTAATAATCCCACTAACTTTCTAATTAATTAAATAAATCCCATTTAATTAATCTTAAACCTCATTTAACCCCTCTCCAACAATTAATTAAATAATTCCTATTGTTTAATTAATTGTCTTGCCACTTCTCCTCATCCTCACTCACCTCACAAATAAAACAAATTTAAAATTCCCACAAACGGACAAAACAAAAAAAGTCAACTCACCTTTCAATGTCCACCATTCACATGAAGATACCCTAGGATTCAATCTCAACCATTGATCCTATCTTCCACCTTTCAATCTCAACCATTGATTCCACCTCTCATTCCTATTTGACCTCCCCACCTCTCATTCCTACTTGACCTCAACACCTCTCAATCTCAGTCCTTCATCCCACCTTTCAATCTCATCCCTACAGTCCATCCCATCTCCAAACTATGAATAAACCCTCCTCTTAGCCATTTTGATCACATCATTTGCAAGTAGCCATATGCTATCCAAATATCTGCTCATTTGCCTCCATTAGACCTAGGGTTTATGTTGGTTTTTATGAGAGCAATCCACATTTCATAATATCGTTTGAGTATAGCTAGGATTGCAAGTGGGTGCATATTTCCTCAACTCTATCAAGGAAGATAAATGATTCAAGGTTGAAGGTATAATGCTTTGTTTTGTTTATCTTTCATTTTATTTACCTTGTACAATTTTCTTACCTTCATTTTACCATGCCTGATGCGACACACATCCCTGAAATTGATCATTTTTAGGAAGAAATTTTGTGTTTTCTTTTGGCAGGTTACAGGGCTGTGCCTATGACTGTAAAACTGCACCCCTGTCATCTATCAGTGTGCCTATGTCATCTTCCGACATGCCCCTGTCGTCTGTCAATGCACCTATGTTGTCTACTGGGGCGCCCTTGTCTATAGCTAACTGTTGGCAAGAGACACTATATGGATTCATGGTTGTTGTCATTGATGGCAACAAAGGTCATTCCACATATCCGCAAGTCATGATATATCTCTACCGGAAGTCAGATTGAAGATTGTTGTGGTCCGGTGAACAAGAACAGAGCATGTGGCAAGGTCCGACAGATTGGTCCGGATCTCTCAGAGGAAGTGTCTTGGCACAGTGCGGATCTGGGGAAGTCAAGAGGACTATCTTGAGTAGTATATTCCAAGGATTTAGCCTCCGGAGATGGACAAGGAAAAAGATATGAATAGTTGAGTACCGGATTCCTGAGAGACAGTGAAAACAGAGGAAGAACTGACTGACTGAGTATCAAACTACCTTCCGGATGTGTTACAGATGATGATAAAGGTTGCGGAGGCATGAATCATGTTTGGCCGACATAATTGATGATATCTACAAGTATATGCTTGATCCGCATTGCTTGGTGAGCAAGGATTCAGCCGACAGAACTAAGTTTGTAAGAAACTAGACTGTTCCGGATGCCGACTAGAAAGATGATGAAATTACTTGTGCGGATATATATAGAGGATGGATTTAGTGGTAAAGTGTGCGAATGTGTGTGTGGATATGCGAACAAGTCCAGAGTAGAGTAGAAGTAACAAGAAAGATCCGGTATGTGAAAGGACAGCAGACTAAAGAACAGAGGAAAGATGAAGTGCAGCAGATCAGTATACTGAACCTAACCGGAACTGAACTCCAGCATATGCAGATGCCTCCAATCAGTTCAAGACTGTGATTCTAATCACTTTGTAAGACAGTGTGTCTTCTTGTAGGCAGTGAGCCTCTTGTGAGCAGTGTGCTCGGGCAGTGAGCCCTAATTGGCAAGTGCCATTTTTGTAATTTCCTATTCTTCTAACAGAGAATAATTCTTGGGTTAATCACCCCGTGGTTTTCTCCCTTAACAGGGTTTCCACGTCAAAAATACTGTGTCATGTGTTTCTTACTTCATGGTTTATGTTTTGTGTTTGATTTTATGCTGCTTCAATTAAAAGGAAAGTTTAATAAGGAAAACAATTAGGATAACTGATTCACCCCCCCCCTCTCAGTTATCAACAATTGGTATCAGAGCCAAGTTCCTCCTAATAGAGCCTAACAGCTTGAGGAAGATCTGGGATTTCAAATGGATGCATATGGTTTAAAGGAGCAACTCAAGACTGCCCTTGAGGATCTTGAACAGTCAAATTCTGAAGTCAGTGAATTAAGAGAAAGACTCAAACAGGCTGATGAATTCATGAGGGAATTAAAAGACAAATTAAGTCTCTCTATGAAAAAGAGAAAGGAGCTGCTCCAACAGTTGGCAAGACAAAGTGAAGAAAGCAATACAAATGAAGAATTGACTGAGCAAACCAAGTTATGTGAAAAGTTATCAAAAGAAGTCATCATGTTAAGACATGAAATGGAATCAGGAACTATAAAGTTCACTCAAGAGATTGAAGAAAAAAGAAAGGCTGAAGACAATCTAAAACAATCTCTTAAGGAAAAATCAGAAGAATGCCACCAGATGGACAGGATTATCAGACACCTTGAATCTGATCTTGAAGATTCCAAAGATAATGAAGGAAAACTTGAGGATCAAATTGCCTCTCTCAAAAGAGACCTTCAAACAGCAAATGAATATAAAGAGAAATTCAAGATAAGTTCTGCTCAACTTGAAGTTCTTCTTGGAAGTCAAAAGAGGACAGATGACAAGTATGGCTTGGGATATGAGAAAGGAGAAAGCTCCGGATCCGGTCAGAAGAATCTTGGATCAGAAAATCCAAGGAGCAGGCCTAGAAGACCTCCGGTAAGACAGCCAAATGCTCAAAAATATCCATCCTTCAATGGATACTGCCACAGCTGCAACCATTTTGGTCACAAAGCTAATCAATGCAGAATGAGAATGAATCAGATTAATTCATCCTTCTCCGGACAATGCTTCAACTGCAAAAGGTATGGACACAAATCCCATGAATGCAGAATTATGCAAGTAAACAAATCATTCAAAGGTAGATGCTTTACATGCAATAGAGTAGGTCATATGGCTAATCAATGCAGATCAAGGGGATATCAGTTAAATATGCAAAGAAATGTTATTTGCCAAATCTGCAATAGGTCCGGTCATAATGCTAAAGTCTGCAGAAACAAGAATCAGGACAAAAGAGGTCCGGTGTATAATCAGAATCAAGACAAGGGTAAACAAAAGATGAATGCGGATGAAGTTAGGAATCAGATGAGCAAGACTTGGGTGAAGAAAAACTCAGAGAATGTAGAGGTTGGATCCGCACCAGATTCTGGTGCTGATATTTCTTCCGGAAATTAAAAGGTGAGCTCAGGCTCAGGGGGAGACTCAAAGAAGATTCTGTTCCCCCAGCCAAACAAGTTGTGCCGGATGTGGCACAAGATGCGGATTAAAGGGTTTGTAGATATAACTCCTGAGATGCTTCAGTCAAGTTTTTAGAGGTCCGCATGGAGTTATGAAGAATCTGTGTTCGATTAAGTTAGACCTGTTCAGGGAGGTGCTCCGGTATGATAAAGGATTACAAAAGGTCCGGAGAGATCCGGAAGTGCATGATCTTGTCTTGCGGATTGGACAGAGTATTTGGGATGTTCTTGTAATATGTTACCTAGATTTATTCATGATTTAAAGATCCGGATGATATTCAGTGATCAGGACTAATCCGGGATACTCCAAGCTGTCCAGACATGGTAAACCGGAATAATGCAGGTGAAGCATTTATTGCAGACAGATATTAGGGTTTGCGGAGCAATATAAGGGATTTCTCAAAAGTTATCTGCTCATTCTACACTTGAGAAGAAGCGAATAGTGGAGCTCTGCAACAAGGTTCATCAAGCACACCAAGGATCTCCTGCCGAAGCTATTGCATAAAGAAATCAATCCAACCACTCCGTGCAAACCGAAGGCGCTTAAGGTATTCTTCGTTTTTCATTGCCTCACTGCAAATCCTTGAAGAATGGCTACTCCAAACATAGTTAAGATCTCTGATAGACCTCGCCCCTCATTCAAGAAACATCCCTACAAATCATTGGAGGTAGATCCACTAGGAGCCTTCTCTAGTGTTCCCCACGGAGTCTTACATACTGAAGATATTAGGGTTTACATACACGCAAACATTGAGGAATTTGGGGAATTCAAATTAAGAGACCTCTATCACAAGCAACTGATAGACAATGCTTTTGAGCTCAAACCAGAGTATAAGGGTATCCAGAAGAAACAATTTGAGCAATTCATTCATTTCCCTAGCTTTGAAGAAGATGAATGGGTCCGGTATGTACTGAGCAGGATGCATGACAACTTCCTTTGGCTAGATAGACCCTGTAAGATCACAAAAGAAGCAATTAGAGCAGTAACTGGTCTATACTCTTCTGGGGGGGTACCTATCCTCAAATCTGTCAAGAACAACGTTGTAACTGAGGCCACCGGATCAAAATATGATAAGAGGGCAATGACCATTGAAGATATTTCGGATCCGGATATCAAATATGCATCAATGATAATAGGATACAAGATCTATCACTCCAGCAGGGAGAATTCTGTATCCGGAACTGCAATATACACAGCATATGAAATGCTAAGAAAGAATGCAGATTATGATCTTTGTGAACTACTACTAAGCCAATTGATGGAAAATGTACAGAAAATCAAGAAAGACAAGAAGAACTCCTTTAAGTATGGTACTCTCATTGTATGTCTATTCTTTTACTTCATGAATGAGCTACCCGGAACAAGTGGATGGATATGGCAGAATGACAAACCTGTTGCAGTCCAGATAAGAGACTATTTGCATGGACTTGGGGATGCAAAAGCGAGAAATACAGCTCTATGGGGATACTTCAAAAACTTTCAGAGCATGATGCAAGCAAGAGAGAGAATTCCCCAGTCTCTCATTGAGAAATACAAGGACTCAGTATGTTTTATGGTTGACACTGATCAGTGCCTAATGGAGGCAGTGGAGCCAAGGACTGTCTGGATCATGCCCATGGGGTATGAAGTTGATGAACAGATAGTAGAGCTGCATGTTCAACACATGCTAAGTCAGCCCAAAGATCCTAAGGCAGAAAGGTTTGGAACCTTTGAGGAGCTGAGCGTGAAATTACATGTAGAACTCAGGGAACCTGAGATTAAGAGAAAAGTGAGAAAAGAAGTAGAGCACATTGCTCAAGGCCTAGGCATCTCAAAAGAGGCACTTGATGCCAGCCGGGAAAAGAGGAGAAAGGCTGAGGAAGAAGAGAAAAGCACAGAAAGTGTTCCGGTTGAAACCCCCACCCGGACCAGATCATCAAAGAGATCTGCACCTTCCACAACCAAAAGCTCAAAACCGGAAGTCCAGGCATCCGGTAAAAGATCCAAGACAAAAGCATCAAGGGCTTATGAAAGCCAAAAGGATGAAGAGGAAACAGAATCAGATAAGGAAGTTAGAGAAGTAAAGAAACAGAAGAAGAAAGGATCCGGTAAGCCCTCCACAGGCCAAGACAAGGATGAAATGGCAGAGGTAACTGTTGAAAAGCCCACTCTGTCACTAGAGAGCATAATCAAGTCGGTCACGGTGGATGGAAACCTTCAACCAATGACTGAATCCTATGATGACTTCAGTGAGGCAGACCAAAAGACTCTGCAGGAGGCCACAGTGAAATATCTCAACATATATAATAAGGCTTTCATTGAAATAATATCTCTTATTCCTAAAAGCCTAGAAAAGGAAATGGAAGTGAGGAAAAATAATGCTCATGCTAAAGATCTTGAGATCCGGGAGCAGATAGCTATTCAGCTATATCCTCAAATTGATCCCAAGACAATGAACATGATCTTCAAGGACTGCAAAGATGAGTTCAGAAGTAAAGCCAGGATGAATCAGCTCATGCTTGGTGAGACTGACAAAGTGGCACAAGAGACAGAAGAGATCCTCCGGAAGGCCTTCAAAAGGTTCAATCTTCCTGTTGTAGAGGACTTAGGTGCAGAAACAGCTGCTGACTTGGAATCTTCTGTTCCGGAAGAAGTGAGCCCTGAACAGACAAGTGAGGACTTGGGACCCTCTGCTCCAGAAGAAGTGACCCATGAACAAGCAAGCATCTCTCCTCCGGTTTCCCCTACAGTCTCCGGATCCAAAGAAGAAGAGCAATTGCAGGAGAAGGAAGCAGTGGTGACAGACAAAGAGGTTGACAGTTCTAAGACTGCAGAAGAAAAGAAACATCTGTCTCCGGCAAGAGACACTGCACAAATTGTTCAACAATTTTTGAGCAAAGAAACTCTAGAGATTGATGAACCGGAGCTTCTAAAAGGTCCATTTGATTTTGACTCTCTCTCTCCGGTACAAACAATGAAGATAGCTTCATTTGCAAATGCCAAGGCAAATGAAAAGCTCCTGAAGTCTCATATGGAAGACTGTGAGTTGATAGAGGCTGCTTCCGGAGTACTTGTAAAGATCATGCCATCAATCCAAATAGATCCGACTGCCTCCACTTCCGGTAATCTAAAAACCTTAGTCAGCAGTATTGATACACATTTTAATTCTCTAGAAAAATCAGCTGAAGACAAGGTCCGGAAGGAATTTTTGGATAAGAGATTTTCTGAAATATTAGAACTAATCTCTAAGGATAGGAAGATTGTAAGCATTGGAATAAAGAGCTTAGAAAATGCTCTTAAGGATGGCGGTGACATCTACAAATTTTGTATATCTTGGTCAAAGGCAACAACAGCAATTGACAAGAAAATAAAAGAAGAACAGGACAAGCTTCAAAGCTTATCTCAAAGTTTTGATCCTCTCTCTTCCTCTATAATAAATCAAGAATGTCAGACTATTGCAGTCTTGAATGAAATAAAGAATCTTGAGAAGGAGAGGAAGAACATTACCAACCGGATGGGAGAACTTAGAAGGATTATAGTCCCTAAGTTGGAAACGATGCATGAGGCCATCAGTGATGCCCAGACCACCGCCCATACAAAAGATCCGACAGATCTCAGGCGGGCAGAAGCTTTTGCATTTTTGTTGAGTGGTCACATTTCAATCCTGGACAGAATGAAGCTTAGTTGGGCTACTGAAATGGTTCAACTGCAGACATCCTTTGCAGACATTCTGCAGTATATGTGAGTATGTAAATATGCGGCTATATATAGAAAATTTTTGAAAATTTTGGTGTGCGGACCCTACCCTTTGCCATTGATGTCAAAGGGGGAGTAAGGAGCAGTGAAAAATGAGGAATCCAACTCAGGGGGAGTTCCGGAAATTGTATATAAAGACAGAGAAGACAGAGCATCAGCAAAGGGGGAGCATAGTGTAAACACTTAGTCATTTTTCACTAAGTGTTGCCATCAATGCCAAAGGGGGAGATTGTTGGCAAGAGACACTATATGGATTCATGGTTGTTGTCATTGATGGCAACAAAGGTCATTCCACATATCCGCAAGTCATGATATATCTCTACCGGAAGTCAGATTGAAGATTGTTGTGGTCCGGTGAACAAGAACAGAGCATGTGGCAAGGTCCGACAGATTGGTCCGGATCTCTCAGAGGAAGTGTCTTGGCACAGTGCGGATCTGGGGAAGTCAAGAGGACTATCTTGAGTAGTATATTCCAAGGATTTAGCCTCCGGAGATGGACAAGGAAAAAGATATGAATAGTTGAGTATCGGATTCCTGAGAGACAGTGAAAACAGAGGAAGAACTGACTGACTGAGTATCAAACTACCTTCCGGATGTGTTACAGATGATGATAAAGGTTGCGGAGGCATGAATCATGTTTGGCCGACATAATTGATGATATCTACAAGTATATGCTTGATCCGCATTGCTTGGTGAGCAAGGATTCAGCCGACAGAACTAAGTTTGTAAGAAACTAGACTGTTCCGGATGCCGACTAGAAAGATGATGAAATTACTTGTGCGGATATATATAGAGGATGGATTTAGTGGTAAAGTGTGCGAATGTGTGTGTGGATATGCGAACAAGTCCAGAGTAGAGTAGAAGTAACAAGAAAGATCCGGTATGTGAAAGGACAGCAGACTAAAGAACAGAGGAAAGATGAAGTGCAGCAGATCAGTATACTGAACCTAACCGGAACTGAACTCCAGCATATGCAGATGCCTCCAATCAGTTCAAGACTGTGATTCTAATCACTTTGTAAGACAGTGTGTCTTCTTGTAGGCAGTGAGCCTCTTGTGAGCAGTGTGCTCGGGCAGTGAGCCCTAATTGGCAAGTGCCATTTTTGTAATTTCCTATTCTTCTAACAGAGAATAATTCTTGGGTTAATCACCCCGTGGTTTTCTCCCTTAACAGGGTTTCCACGTCAAAAATACTGTGTCATGTGTTTCTTACTTCATGGTTTATGTTTTGTGTTTGATTTTATGCTGCTTCAATTAAAAGGAAAGTTTAATAAGGAAAACAATTAGGATAACTGATTCACCCCCCCCCTCTCAGTTATCAACACTAACATTCTATTTTACAGGTCTTCAAGAATAATTTATCTTTTCAATTTGTCTACAGGATTAGATAGATTTTTATTGTTAACTCTCAAATTTGGGTGTTTTTTGGTTTAACAGTCAGTCTTGTAGGTTTTATCATTCAACTACCTTTGTTTTTATTATGATTTTTATCAGTCTTTTTTGGCTTTCTTTTTGGAAACTGGGTCTTTCTGCAACCTTCTCTCTGGGTCTTTTTGGAACCTATTTTTGTTTCTATTCAAACCCACTGACTGCTTGCAAATTTAAGTTTCCAAGTTACGATTCAGCACACATGTTCTCTGTCAGCGCGCCTGTGTTCTCTTATAGTGCATCTATGTTCTCTATCAACGTGCTTGTGTTATTTGTCAACGCGCCCTTGTCTCTTGTCAATGAACCTATGTTTGTTTTCAACGTGCCTCTGCTTGCAGGTAGTAATAGGTATAACTTTCTATGTTTCTCAACGTCTGTGTTCTACTTCCACACCTTTCGATGTATTTCCACGCTTTTTTTAGTATCATTTTGTAGCTAATTTTTGGGTTTTTTTTTTAAACTAACCTAGTTGTGTAGCATGTTCACATCTGTCAAAGATTAGATCTAAAACTACTAGCTTATGTGTTGCAGCTTCATTGGTAGAAGACTCGTTTTTCCACTAATTTAGGCACTAAAGTAGATTAGTGGGTAAATGAACATGTGTTTACTTTGTCTTTGAGGTTGTGTGAAGGTGTATGCTCTCTCCTTGCACTTTGTATAATCTTGGAGATCAGAAGCCCCACACTTCCTCTTTATGTTTAGATCCTAAGATTTGCTTGTTGTGTGTATGCTCTCCCCTTGCACTTCGTGCGAGCCCGGGGATCAAAAACACTAAGTATAATCTTTCCCTTTAGGAGGCCTGCTAGGGAATTTCATCACTCCTAAGGATGACCTCAACCACACGTTCGGGTGGGGTATATCAAAGGGGGCAAAGTGAAAACTATACCTCAATCTAGTTGCATTGTCATTAAGACAGCCTTGGGGCCCCAGGTGATTCTGGACACAGGGTGAAGTCATGTTTGCTTGATTGCTTATGCCACATCCCTTCAATGGACTAGTGTTCACAGATTTGAACACCACGTACCTTGTGCATATATTGGGGACGCCCTTAGTAAGCTCGTAAAGCCTAGATAAAACCTTTTGGCCAATCTCTTAGTGTGGTGCAGGGTTCAACTAATTAAGCCTAAAGTTACTCACCATGTTCCTCATTGAGTGGATATAGAACTCTTCTTTGGGTAAGGTATCAAAACCTCCAAGGAAAAGAGATACTTGATGCAATGGCTTTATCCCTAGCTATTCCCTCTAAAAGGTGTTCCTAATTAGGTAGGACCATTGAGATGAATTGAGTGCGGGCCACCACTAAGAATCAATCCCACTTGATTAATTCTAGGTTTGTTAATGTGCTTGGCATGTCTTCTATGTGCTAAATCAGTATAAGCCAATAAGCATTTTTCACCTTGAAAAGTCACACTCAACCATTGTCTCTTTGTGCTTGTATTTCTCTTGCCAAATCTCATGAAATTTGCCCAAAACATACAACCAGACTCAGAAATGCACCTGTGACTGTCTTTCGACGCCTTTGTTCCATGTCGGTGTGCCCTTGTTTCCAATTAGAGCACCTTTGTGATCTGTCGACGTGCCTGTGAGTGTAATTCTGCACCTTTGTTTGACCAAAATTGTAAGCATCTGAAATCAAATCTATAGCTTTTTGACCTTACTATAAGCCATCAAATAGTGACCTGGTACCATCATATTGATTCACCATAATCATCCCATTGTCATCCCAGCCCTCAACCTTACCTTTTACATCCATAATCAAAAATATCCTCAAACATTTTCATCCTCATCAATTTAGATTTTGGTCTTGTGAGTACCTATCAATCCTTTTGGGCCAACCATCATTTATCCTTTGCATCCATAAAATATCCTCAACTATTGTCACCCTCATCAATTTGGATTTGGACTTGTGAGTACCTATTAATCCTTTTGGCCAACCATCATTTATCTTGGACCTAATCTTTTGTCAATCCAAACATCAACCTATCCAAAACATGTATCAAATCAATCAATCCAAAATCAAATTTGCTAACTTGCTTAGCCTAGATGAAAACACTTGCATTTTGCTTGAAGAATCTGTCTCCCTCAAGTAAGGTGTTAAGTCATTCTAAGTGTTAGAAATGAAGGTAAACAACTATCAATAGAAAACTGATTACAACTGTAATATAGATATTTAACTATGTAGAACCAAAATGGAGATGGTATAAAATCAACACAAAGAAATAATGGAACAGAAGATCAAACACAGAACATAGTGTTTATGTGGAGAAACTCTTTCAAGAAAAAACTCCACACAAGAAGAGATGCACCAGTCTGTATTAACTTCAATAGAGTTTACAATACAACACTATCAATCTCCTCTTCAGTCTTTAATCCAGCAACGCTTGTTTTTCCAGTCTCAACTCTCTACTACAACACAGTCATAATACAATATCATCATAAAGGGGTTGCCTTCTAGGGTAAGAAAAGCCAATATAACCTCTATCATCAGATATGTGACCTAATGATGAATGATCTAGATTTACAATGGAAATTTATAAATAAAATGTGGCTTCCACAGGTGTTGCCCTCGGACCCCCACCAGGGTGCATGACCCTCAGACCCCCCATCAGAGGGGCCATCCCCCTGAACCCCACAGGGGGTACCCCCTGCAACCCCCCCAGATAAACTACATCCGTTGGGTACCGGGATCAAACATGCGATTGAAACAAGATCGCTACTTGGTGAATACTTCATCCCTTATGAATGATTTACAAACAATATTAGGAGTAATTAAATACATAGGATTTACAAGATTGATGAAACCCACTTGACATCATACATTGTAAATATATCCATATGAAAACATAAAACAACTAAGCACTAGGAACAAAGCCCATGGCCTTCCTGCACCATGTAAAATTTTTTGTGCTCATAGGTTTAGTAAGTGAATCTGCAACATTATCCTGAGTGTCAACCTTCTTCAACTCAATCTGACCATTGGCAATCATTTCATGAACAAAATGGTATTGAACATCCACATGCTTAGTTCGTGCATGATACATGGGGTTCTTGGCCAAACATATTGCACTCTAGCTATCACAACCAATCTGAATAATCCTGCAATCAAAACTAATACCTGTACACAATATCCATAACTAAACTATCTCCTTAGAGACATGAGTAGTAGCCATATACTCTGCTTCGGTGGTGGATAAAGCAACGATGGGCTACCTTTTACTCATCCAACTCATAGCTCCTCCAAACAAAGTAAACACATAGCCACTAGTGGACCTTTGACTATCCAAGTCACCTATCCAATCTGCATCAACAAAACCTTGTATGTCCAATGTCTTATCCACACTGTTATTACCATAATAAACCAAATAGTAATTAGAAGTACCACGCAAATATCTTAACACCCTCTTTGCATAATTCCAATGTTGTCTACCAGGGTTAGACATAAACTTGCTCAAAACTCCCACTGCTTGGGCAATATCTGGTCTAGTGCAAACCATTGCATACATCAGAATTCCTACAACATTAGCATATGACACATCAAACATATCCTCTAAATCATCTTCGTTCTTAAGTCACATATCTAATGAAAGCTTAGTACCAATTGGTAAAGGAATTCTAACTGGATTGCAATCATGCATGTTAAATCTATGCAAAATAGTATTCACATACTTACTTTGTGATAATCAAAACTTTTTGTTACCTCAATCATTTTGATCTCCATTCCTAGAATACACCTAGCTGCCCCTAGATCCTTCATGTCAAATGCACCTGAAAGTTGAGCTTTCAACACATTGATCATATCCATGGTGTTATTGAAAAATAACATATCATCCACATTCAAGGCAATAATCAGAATATGATCATCAATACATCGAATGTAGACACACTGATCATCTTCACTTCTAACAAAGCCCAATTTCAAAATAAATGAATCAAACTTCTAGTACCACATTTTGGGGGATTGTTTAAACCATAAAGAGATCGTTTTAACTTAAATACCACTTGTGTTCTTTCCCTTTTACCTCAAAACCTGTAGGTTGTTGCATATAAATTTCTTCTTTTAGATCTCTATCTAAAAATACAGTCTTAACATCCATTTGCTCAATTCAAAATCATAAGCTACAACAATGGATAAAATAAATCTAATAGAAGATAATTTAGCAATAAGAGAGAAAATTTCACTGAAATCGACTCCCTCTCTTTGGTAGTAACCCTTGGCTACCAGTCTAGCCTTGTACTTTTGTAATGAACCATCTGCTCCAAACTTCTTCTTGAAGACCCACTTACATCCTATGGCTTTTCTTCCTTTGGGTAAACGTACAAGATCCCAGGTGTCACACGAGTCTAAAACCATCATCTCATCCTGCATGCATAGCTGCCAAGACTTACTATCATCTGCATGAATAGCTTCCCTGTTAGATCTAGGTTCATCATCAGTACTCAATAAAGCAAATACACAATGGAAATATGGTGGGCTATACCTATCAACTAGGTTTTATTTTATTTTGGATCTTCTCAAGGGTGGAGTAAGAGATTCTTCCTCAAGTTCTTCTATATGCTCAACCTCTTCTGTAGCAATAGATTCTTCCTCATCTAAACTTTAACTTGAGTCTTCTTTTTCTTCTCCATCCCCTAATCCATCATTTTGTTCTTCCTGATGTGCATTTTCTACCTGTAAATCAAAATGCACTATCCTCTTCCTTTCATTTTCTTCTGGCTGTATAGTAGAAATAGCTCCAAGTTCCCTAAAAATCATATCTCTAGAAAAGATATTTTTTCTGGTTAGAGGACCCCAAAGCTTATAACCTTTTACATTCTCACCATATCTAATGAAGATGCATTTCTATGCTTTTGGATCCAACTTAGATCACTTTTCCTTAGACACATGAACAAAAGTCTCACAACCAAAAACCCTTAAATGTGAAACAAAAGGTTTCTTACCTATCCACACTTCATAAGGTGTCGAATCAAGAGTCTTACAAGAAGATTTGTTTAATAAGTAACAAGCGGTACTCACAACTTCTACCCAAAAGCATTTATCAAACTGTGTATCACTTAACATACTTTTGGCTCTTTCCATTATTGTTCGATTCATCCTTTCTGCAACACCATTTTTTTGTGGTGTATATGGAGTTGTCTTTTGTCTTATGATACCTGCATGCTTATAGAACTCATCAAATTTCTTAGAGAAATATTCCCCTCCATTTTCATATCTTAATATTTTTATCTTAAGTCCTGATTGGTTCTCTACTAAGACTTTAAACTCCTTAAACTTATTGAAAACTTCAGATTTATGCTTCGTAAAATAAATCCATGTGAATCTAGATACATCATCAATGAAGGTAATGAAATAACAAGATTTTCCAATAGAATCATTATCCACAGGTCCAAACACATCTGAATGAATAATTTCTAATTTCTCTTTCGCTATATTGCTTCTTAAAGGAAAAGAATTTTTGTTTTGTTTACCAAACACACAATGTTCACACAAATTAAAGTGCTCATTAGAATAGGAGAAACCATCCAACAACTTTTTATTCATAATTATTTTTAAAACATTTTCACTTGTGTGGCCCAATCTATGGTGCCACAACATACATGTATTTTCATCAGCTTTAGTTACATTAGTGGATCTACAAACTGTAGTGGCCTCAAGCCTAAATAGGGTTCTTATCCTTGTTTCCCTGGCTACCACCAAGCTTCCTCTCACCAATCTACAACCATGCTTATTAAATGTTACATGCATTCCCGAACCATTCAACTTTAAAATAGAGATAAGATTTCTAGCCAATCCAGGAATATGTAAAACACCAGGGAGAGTTTTAATCCTCCCATCACTAAAACACAATTGTACCTTTCCCCAGCCAACAATTGAATATGTAGAGTTGTCCCTAATGTAAACATTACCTCCATCATATTTCTCATATGCGGAGAACCATTCCTCATGAGGAGTCATATGGTACGAGCAACGTGAGTCAATCAACCACTATTCATGAGACATAACATTACATGCAGAAAGTAAAACTTCATCACCTGCATTTGAGGAGTTCTCAATAGAGGAATCTCACCATTTCTTTGGGTTTCTACATTCTTTCTTCACATGCCCCCTCTTACTACAAATCCAACACTTAAATCGGTTCTTCTTCCCAAGAGTTTTAGACCAGCCTTTTGATTCCTTAGGCCCCTTCTGATATCCTTTGGTCCTCTTTTCTTAGACCTCCCCCTGACATTAAGAGAATCCACTGAGCTATCCATAGCCTTCTTCCTCATTTCCTATGACAACAGAGTTGCAACAAGGCATCCATCTTTGGATATTCGAGGTTAGTAGTGATAGAAAGAATGAAATTCTCCCAAGACTTAGGCAAAGAACAAAGAAGCATAATACACTTATCTTCATCATATATCTTAACATCCATAGAAGCTATCTCATAATCAAATTAAATGTATTCAAGTGCTCAGCTATCGAATTACCCTCCTTCATTTTAAGGGAAAATAACTTTCTTTCGAGATACAATTTATTTACCAGGCTCTTGGCTTGATAGATTTCACCCAACTACTTCCATAAAGCATGTGTAGTCTTCTCAACAGAGACATTCAACAAGACAAAGTCTTCAAGGCATAACTAGATTGTACCCCATGCTTTTTTGTCCATCTTATCCCACTCGTCTTGACTGATAATATCGGGTTTCTTCCCTTTTGTTGCAGCCAACCATTGATCTCTTTCTTCAAGTAAATCCTCCATTTTCAACTTACACAACTCATAACCCATTCCATTAAATTTTTTAATGTCCAATCGGGATGAGGATGCAGCCATGGCTTCTACACAAATCTACAAAAATAGAATCAACTAGAACTCTCACTATAGCTCGAAAAACTAACACTTCCACCAAAGACACAGAACCGGAGAGGCTCTAATACCAAATGTTAGAAATGAAGGTAAACAACTATCAATGGAAAATTGATTACAGTTGTAGTATAGATATTTAACTGTGCACAACCAAAATGGAGATAATATAAAATCAACACAGAAATAATGAAACAAAAGATCAAACACATAACACAATATTTACGTGGAGAAACCCTTTTGGGAAAAAACTCCACACAAGAAGAGATGTCCCAGTCTGCATTAACTTCAATAGAGTTTGCAATATACAACACTATCAATCTCCTCTTCAGTCTTCAATCCAGCAGTGTCTGTTATTCTAGTCTCAACTCTCTACTACAACACATCTGTAATACAATATCCTCATAAAGGGGTTGCCTTCTAGGGCAAGATAAGTCCACATAACCTCTACCATCAGATCTGTGACCTAATGATGAATGGTCCATATTTACAATGGAAATTTATATATAAAATGTAGCTTCTGGGGGCATTACCCCTAGACCCCCACCGAGGTGTGCGACCCTCGGACCTCTCAGGGGGTACCCCCTACAACCCCCCTGGATAACCTACATCTGTTGGGTATTGAGATTAAACATGCAGCTGAAACATGATCGCTAGTTGGTGAATGCTTCATCACTTATGAATGATTTACAAACAATATTAGGAGTAATTAAATACATATGATTTACAAGGTTGATGGCACCTTAATCCTAACATTAGGGATCAATTGTCTTAGGAGCTTTGACTACTCTTGAGTCAGTGGATCCTTATCCCATCTTGTTTTGCTTGGGATCTTGTCTACCCCAAGTGGAAGAAGATTATCCTTATTCCTTTTGTTGCTTAGGAATTTGTCAACCCTAAGTAGTGAAGGGGATATTATCCTTGTCAACAACAAAAGATCTAGGTGAAACTTGAACCATTTTGGTTCCATCCCAACACCATATACTATATTTTCAACATCCTTTCTTTATCATCATTTTATCTTCATTTTGGTCCAAAATCTTATCACCAAGGCCTTAATTTAAAGCATATCCAATTTCCAGTTCCAAAACATTTACCCAAATCAATCCATCCTCAAAACATTTGATCCTATCATGCCTTTCATCCCTTATCCAATTTCCAAGTCCAAAGGCTTATCCAAATCAATCCATCCTCAAAACATTTGATCCTACCATCCCTTTTATCCCATATCCTAGGTCATTTTTCTTTGTATGCCTGTAACAAGGTTACAAGCAAGGAAGATGGCATCACGTCAACCAAGTGGGATACTCATAAACATTTGGAATACAAATGACCAAGGAGAGGGTACATTCTCTTCTCCTCCCCAAATTCCTCAAGAACCCAACCAAGACTAAGAGAGGATTGAATTTTCACAAAATCCTGAATGTATGGGTATGGTAGACCAAATCCTTAAATCTAATCCAAATCGCTACCTTCCCTATTTACTCCAACATGGAGCCCAATTGCCTAGTGACATGAACATACCAAAACAAAATCTGTCCACTTCAAACACTGTAGGGGGATCCCAACCTTAATCCCCCAACACCCAAAACATCCCATCCTCATCCCAAACAACTAGCATCCTCATATCACAAATTCCTATAGATATCCCAATCAACACAAACCTCTCTAGCACCACCACAAGCATCCCACAACTTGACCCCAACACTATAGCATTCTTATCCCAATTCATGTCCCAACCCCTAACATCATCTACCCATACATATATCCCCTTAAATAATACCCATACATCTATTCCATTAAACACAACATCATCTTTTACCCCACCCCTCAACTCTTACAATCCCCCACCCAATAACTCCCACACACAAATTTCATCCTTCCTCCAACAACTTCGTGCTCAAAACCAAGCAAAAACAAGTCCAACACCACCACTTCCGACTTGGTACAACAACTTCATGGCATAACCAAAAAGATAGATGACATACAAAATGGACACAAGAAGAAGCAATACTCCTTTGAAGATATATGTCCCTATCCTTTCAATAGATCCATTATCATGATCCCCTTCCCCCCAAATTTTGAAACACCAAAATTTGACAAGTGTAAGGAGAAAGGTGATCCTAGAGAACACTTAAGGGAATTCTACATTGCTTGCTTTGATGTGGCCTACAATGATACTTATCTCATGTGACTCTTCCCTAGAAGTTTAGGAGGACAAGATATAGAGTGGTTATCCCATTAACTTTATGGCATTAAAACATTTAGTGAACTTGTAGAGAAGTTTGTCAACCATTTCTCCTACAATATCGAACATGAGGTATCCATGACGGACCTTTATAACACCAAACAAAGGAATGGATAAGCCTTTGCATCCTTCTTACAATGATGGAGAAGCTTGGCAAGTAAACTCCCATGGCCCATCCTCGAGAAACAACTTGTTAACATGTTTGTGCAAAACCTAAACCAAGAGATCAGATTTCAACTTCAAATTCAATGTGCCTCTACCTTTGAGGAAATTATTGACAAAGGTGCAACCATTGAGAAAGCCCTCATTTCCAAAGGGGTGGTTAAACTTTATAAAGACAAAGACTACAATAATAATAACACCACCCAATCCAATGACAAACCCCAATTTTGGGCAAAAAACAAAAACATTATCAATGATAGTGTAATGGATGTTAAGAATGTTCAAAATGTGCAAGCACCTACAACATCTCAAACCCAAACCCACAACACCAACATAAGCATACCTAAGGGCCAACCTAAATAAAGCTACATGCCTAGATGAAAATTCACCCCATTGGGGGAACCAATAGAATTTGTTTTGCACAAGTTGGTCCAAGAAAACCTAATCAAGCTCCTTGTTGTTAGGCCCTATGATGAGAATCAATTTAAGCCCTCATGGTTCAACAAAAATGCTTATTGTGAATACCATAGGCTCAAGGGCCATAAAACATGCAATTGTGTGAGATTGAAGAATTGCATATAAGACCTCATTGATAGAGAGGAAATTTTTGTTAATGATTCTCCTAATCGATCACCTAATGAAGACCTAGGTGCATACAAAGATCCTCTTCCCGATCATGGTAAAGGGAAGTCCTCCAATAAAATAACACCAATAATGTTAATGTGTCTTCTTCTTCTTATGACTCAATTGTGGGACGCATAGAAGAATGCTCTCATGACATAGCCACCATTACCATCAAATCAAAAGCTCCTAGTTGTGTTGTTACCACACGTCATGGTCGCGTTACTCTCCAAGGAGCCCCATCTTTGTCCAAATCCCCCACTAGCTATAATATCCTTGATCACCTTGGCAAAATGCCCACCCAAATTTCTATCTTGGAGTTGCTTCGTACCTCACCAATTCATAAGGATATCCTTGACAAAGCATTACAAGAGACACGTGTCCCAAATGACATCAATGTCAATTAATTTCAAGACATGATAGGACACTTGTCTTCACAACATCACCTTGTATTTTTGGAAAGAGATCTACCAACATCCGACCTATCCCACAACGATGCTCTACACATTGAAGTCCACATCCACAAGCATATAATCAAACAAGTCCTGATAGATGGTGGATCTAGCTTAAATCTTTGTAATCTTAAATTAATAAAGCAATTGGGATATTCTGATGGTGTCGTAGATTCTCACAAGAGCATCACAATCAAAGGACATGATGACACTGAGCGTTAATCAAAAGGAATAATCAAGCTACCTATTCAAGTGGGACCTATGATTTGGGAAACCACATGTCAAGTCCTTGACCATGACCTCCCATATAATATTCTCCTCGGCTGCCCATGGATTCATGCCATGCAAGTTGTCCCATCGACATTACATCAATGTCTCAAATTTCCCCACAATGGGACAACAGTCACTCCATATATGTTGATCCCCACCCCTTCCAATATTGCAGATTCATGGAAGGATGATATAAAACTTTAATCAATGTCCCATCAATGAGGCTATCAAACCATCCACATCTTATGTTGATCCATCCACACTCGCATCATCCTCCAACACACAATCCTCCATCCCTGAGGTCAAGGTCAAAGTGAGCAACATAGGTTTTGGTGAGTATAACCTGCATGGTGCCTTTTGTGTAGGGAAACTACCACAATCTGTAAAATAATATGAGAAGCCAAAATCTTCTAATGCAGTAGCTACAGTGGTCATAAAGTGTAAGCCCACAACATTTAAAAGTTGGGGCGTATTAGACAAAGAATCTCTTGAAGATGTTCCATCACAGACCAAGCCACACCCCTACCCACGAAAAAATATGGTAATGGCCTAAATATTGTCAAGAACATGGGATACAAGGGTCATGGCAGATTGGGACTACATGAACAAGGCTCTATTGAACCCATTAAAGTAACACAAAAGTATCATCACCAAGGCCTTGGGTTTGGAACACACGAGCCTGTATCTTCAGAACTTGAATATATACTCAGTGAGGTAGCCAAAGCCTTTCCCGCCATTGAGAGCACCAATGGAGGGACCTATGAAGACCCCTTCGAACATATCGTCAACCTCTTTCAAGAAACATCCATTTGTACCATACATAGCCTTTCATCCACACCATCTGCATCCAACGATCTTCCCCTCGTCTATCCCTAGCTGATAGTTTGGGACCAACAAGGGCCTCCCATCCTTGATACCATCCAAAATGATGAAGCCATTGTAGAACTAATGGGAATAAGAGAACACATACCCTTGGGTGATCATAAAGCAGGACCTATGCCATTGAGTTAGACACTGTTGCGTACTTCGAGAAGATCGCCATGTTTCTTAGTCACAAAAATAAAAATATAAAAATAATAATATCCCCTAGTGAAAACCACTATGTGGCACTTTTGGATGATAAAAAAGTAA
The DNA here is from genome assembly GCA_027924645.1 of Cunninghamia lanceolata. Taxonomy (NCBI): domain Eukaryota; kingdom Viridiplantae; phylum Streptophyta; class Pinopsida; order Cupressales; family Cupressaceae; genus Cunninghamia; species Cunninghamia lanceolata. Next base: position 3,164,013 of record BSBN01000556.1, on the reverse strand, counting down.
AAATAAAGGATGTATTCTCCAGTGAAAACCTCTCCGAGACGCTAGAGGATGAGGAACTTGACCAAGAGAAATCTGTAATATTGGTTGAAGAAGCGCAAGAACTAAATCTGGAAACTGAAGACACACCTAAAATCACTTTCATGGTAGCATCATCACAGCAGATAGACTTCTCAACATTCTTCAAAGAAAGAACAAAAACTTTCGCATGGTATTATGCTGACATGTCTGGTGTACATTTGTCACTAATAGTACATCATCTCAAAATTCATCCTAATGACAAACTAGTAAAATTGCATCCTTAGATAGCACTCCTAGTCAAAGTTGATCTTTAAAAACTACTAGAAGTAGAATGGTCGCTTACCCCTGCTTATGATGAACCTACTAATGACCTGATACATAATATTGTTGGTCCCAATTCGCCTTGGTATCATAAGATCTACACCTATATTAGTGAGAACACCTTACCACCTAGCCTTTCACATACCCAGCGCTGCACATTCATTCATCGATCCTCTTGTTTCACCATCCTAGGAGATACCCTATACCGAAGGAGTCTCGATGGTACCCTCTTGAGGTGTCTTAACACAGAAGAAGCCCAAACTTCCTTACAAGATGTACATAAGGGTATTTGTGGTGCTCACTCTAATGGTCCTACCCTCGCAAAGAATATCTTAAGAACGGAACATTGTCATAGCTACAACAAGAAGATCAAGACCCGTAGCTTTGAGATCGGTGACCTTGTGTTAAAAGAAAATCAGAAGAATTTGCAGGATCGAGACAAGAAAGGACAATTTGAGCCTAATTGGTTATGACCTTTTGTCATCATTGTCAAGTATGTGTTAGGAGCTTATTAGCTAGCAACACTAGAGGGCCAGCCTTTGGAAGAGCCAATGAATATCATACACCTCAAGAAGTTCTATGCTTGACCCATCAGAGTATCCTAGTTAGCAAAAAAATCAAAAAATACAAAAAATTGAGTTGCAATAAAATGTCCAATGGTGAAAACCACTTCGGTGGCGCCTTGGATAAGTACCATGATGAAAACCTGTTTACACGTGCCATGTGTTGAAGCCTCATCCACCATCTACTAGGTCCTTGTTCCACTTTGTCTACGTAAATTTAAAAAATCCATTTACATCCTTCACTCTTTCCACTTTCCATCACCCGATGTCACCCTATCATGGCTTGATTTTGTATCTGTTTATGTCATTCACTAACCCTTTTTCCACCTATCCACTACCATCATACCATACTAGGGGCAAGTACCTAAACTTGCATATGGATTGGATCTTTGTATATGCCTTATGGACTTTCATGCGAATTCCATCTCATACACTCCATCATACACATTAAACATCCCATAATAAACACATTTTCACATTTTCCGTAATAAAGCATTTTCCCTATCACCTCCCTTTTCATATCATATTCCATCACACTCATTCCATAAGATAACACTTGACACTCAAACAAACAAAAACAACAACCATTTAACACCTAGAGCCTTAACGAAAATCACAAGTATTAGCCCACATTTTGTGATAATAACCAACCATATTACCTATTGCCACATCATTCCTTATCAAACCTCATCTTGACTTTCCTAGGGATATATCATTCCCATAACATGCATTTATCTAACATCATCCAATCTTTGGCAAGAGATATAATGGTTGTGTGACTTGTGTCGTCATTTGGTGTTTTGTTTTTTATTTATCTTTTCTATCCCCTTCTCATGCTTCCTTACGACCACTTAGATCCATTCATATCTTGATGTGTTGCGACTAGCAGGGAATGGGACATAGTGTTTGTGTGTTTGTTGGTTGTGTCCTTATTTCATTAAAGACTACATCAGGATCTTGACTATAATGGAACAACTTTATGTGTGATTGATATTTTTATCTTCATACATACTAGACTTTCCACATATGACCCTTCAAAGATCTTTGTGCCTTAAGTATAAGGCCAACCATTGTTTGCAGAGTCAAGTCCATCACACAAGGATACCAAAGCATCCTAGTCTTTATACCTTGATGAATGGCATCCATTTGCTATATTAAATCTAGGATTGCTCTCTACGTACCAAAATAATCAAATCACCTATCTACTTCCTACCATCCCCTATCCATCATCATATATTCTATCTACCCATACCCACCTAATCATATTACCCATATTCCCCCCGCATAGCCATTTTCTAGGGTATCTTACCTTTTTCATCTAACATCATTCACACCCCCCCCCCATTAACTCCATCCCATCTAACTAATTTTCCCATCCCCACATCAACTTGTATCATGACCAAACCAAAAAATACAACACTACATCATCATCCGATACATCCATGATATATACCTACATATGTTAGTACCATACCATCATCATAAGCATCATGACCATCATATATATCATCACATAATATACACATCAACACAAGCATTATCCATAATATCAAAAATTATCCATCATATATCATCCATAACATAATAATTTCCATCATACATCATGAACATCCATAATAACCATTACAAATATCCATAGTATCATAAACATTTTCATATCCATCCTACACATCTATCATAACCATACATCATACACATACATAATCCATAAAAACATATACATCCATGTATTTATACATAAAAACATAATCTATCCATGCATTTTCTATAAACATTGCACACATAATATATATCATCTCATACAACATATTTACATCCATACAAGAATCACATACAATCATATAAACATCATAAAAGCATACTAAAAACATCTGCATAAACCATACACCATACACCAACATCATAACATTGCATCGACAATCAAACAAATGCCTCATATATATATATATATATATATATATATATATATATATATATATATCAAAAAATGGTCATGATACATCAATGTATGTACATAAAGGGCTCCAAAGAGCAATCAAAATACATATAGCCCTCAGGCATCTAGAGCTCCCCTCTCCTGAAGGTGTCAGTGATGGTGGTGTTGGACCTGATGGACCCTAAGGTGGTGGCGGTTGCTGTGGTGGAGGCCCCATGACTAAAGTCCCTAATCTCCCTGACCTAGTAGCCTCTGAGTGGCTTCGTGCTATAAAACTGGGCTATCACTAATCTACTGGCACCGTAGCATAATACAAGCCACGGCAGTACTTTGCCTCCTATGTCAGCTGAGTAATATCCTACTGTAACTATGATAGCTATGCTCACACATGCATCATAGGGACGTCTCCACCTAGTGCAGCACAGGCAGTGTCTCGCTCCTATCTGTATGTAAGCACCTAGGCATCTGCCCTCTGTCTGGCAGCTACCACATGATCTCTCTCTGCAGTAAGTCAAGCAATCTCCCCATCATCCCCCTGCTACCTATGGTTGTGCCTGTGGTGGTGCCTGCACCTACACCTGCACCTATGCCTGAGTAGTTGTAACAAACCCTGAACTCTCTGCACCTCCACCATATCACTATCCCTCTCTGTAATCACTTGTGCATGGAGTCCATGTACTCGCTCTAGCTCTGTATGTAGGCTATCACTCTCTACTTGTATAGCCTCTAAATCATCCTCCTCCTCTGCCATAATCTCAACATCTAGGGCATCTGTCTCCACCTCTGGATCATCTCCCCCACATCCTCTATCCCCCCACCTCCTCCATCTCCCCCATCTGCCTCTCCCTGTCCCGCATCTAATCGACACCTCATGCATCTACCCTAAAAAACCCACTGCCACCTGTCATGCCTACCCTCCTAGAATAGTAAGCCAGACTAGATGATGTGTAGCCCACCATGCATCATAATCGGGTGTAGTACCCGCATCCTCAATATTTGCAACTGGTGGTACCCATTGTATCGGTACTAACACTTGAAACTCTACCAATGCAAGTGCAGGATCCAGTTCCACACCCAAAGGCCCAACCTCCCATGCTACCTGTGGGAAGATATCCTCATGTCTCGGCTCAATTTGTCGCTCCCTGAACTACCTCAGTACCCGCTCTGGCATGTATCTCTCGATGATAAGCTATGTATGTCCCATGACATATCATGTTCATTGTACATAGGAGAGTTGCTCATCATCTCCATCCCACACCTCGCAAGCTTGCCATGGCCTCCATGTCATTGAATCCAGCTCATCTAGTACTCTCCTCTAGTAATCCATGTCTCTGAGGTGCTTGTAATGTAGAATCCCGGTAAAATACTAAACATAAGGGTAACCCTTGCCCCTCTCCCCCCCAATCTGCAAGTGGTCGTGTGACAGCAATATGCTCCCCTGCCCAAATATGCAAAAGCATAACATCACATTCGATGTTCCACGCCCGTCGATACACAATGCTATGCATATCCTGGTATAGTAGGGAAAGAATGCAGGGACCCCAGGAAAATACCTCCCTATCTAGCATCCTCTCTAGCACATGTCCCCAGCCAGTCAAGAAGTACCGCACACATCTCCCAGGAACCAAAATACCTGAGATCAACCTAGCCAAAAATAGTGGCATAGGGGAATCTACCTAAACTCATGATAAATCTAGTTGAGTCCTCTCAAATGGAATATCACCACTCAAGAATACGCGCTCTACTGCCTCCTCACATATATCCAAGTCATACCTCACAAGTGAACCGCGAATGGGAATCCGCAAAATCCTTCATACATCCTCCAATGTGATGGTCATCTCGCTTGTCGGGAGGAGGAAGGCGCTCCTCTCGCTCTGCCATCTCTCAACTAATGTCGTCATTATGGTTGTATGAGCCCGATTATCAGGCATGTAAAACATACAGCATCTCAATCGCTACAAACCACTTCCTCTGCTCTGTGAAGCTTATCTTGTATCTCATCATTTATGGACACCTCTCCCATGAATTGATAGGTAACAGTTGTACCTGCATCCATCCAAACCACAACAGTAGCCTTTTCCAAAGCAAATTTTTCAACCTATTCTACACAGGTGACCTTTTCGACAAAGGCTCACTGATTCCCTACATAGGCACCTTTTCTAGTGAAGCCTCACCATTTCCCGCCAAAGATACACCTCCAGACTAATCCACGTCGATCCCTAACATAGGCGCATTGGCACAACATGGGCACACCGCTCTTCTACACAGGTGCCATTTTGGACAAAGGCACGTCGATGCCTGACACGGGCGCACTAATATAACATAGGCGTGCCCCTTATCTACAAAGGCGTGCCACTATATGAAGGCATGTTGTTTCTTAACCTAGGCACTGAAAGCGATGACATAGGCACATCGTTTTAATAGGGCGTGTCGCTAGACAAAAGCGCACCGAAACCCAACGTTGGTGCACCACGTGACGATAAAAGCGTGCTTTCATCAAAGCGCATCCACATTTTGACCCACTTTACCTAGCATTTATGACCCCCTAAACCTAGTCTAGCCTACCCAAAAGCCAACAGGGTTAGAGACGTACCAGTGCACCAACACCCGGAGGTCGCTGGAAGGTCCTGACTTGCTCTCTATAATGCTCATGTCGAGGATTGCCAAGCATGTTCGCCATCATCTCTCTCTTCTCTCTATTTCTCCAAAGCTTGTAAATGCAAATGACTTGGAATGGGCCCCTTTGGTACTATTTATAGGACCCACAAACCCTAATTTTTCACCACCATTCTTCATGTTAGCCTCGTTTTCACCCATTTTTCTTCTTGTCAACCTATTTCTTCCCCCACATCTCATTTTTAACACTAAACCTTCCTTTCGAGAGTTCGTCCGAAAAAATTATTTTTCTGACCGACCTCTCAAGGGGGCATACCTCCCCCCTTCTTCATCCTCCCTTCAATCGATTGGGGCAAAAATCTACTTTCTTTGATACGCCACTCCTACTTAGTTGTGATGCTATATCAAAGAGGGGCAAAATGTAGACACCAAAAAATGACCCTGCATCCACAATCATTTCCGACATCATCCTAACACCACTTTCATCCTAACACATCCCTCTTAACCACTTAAATTAATTAAATAAATTTATATTTATTTAATTTATTTATTTTATCCATTTTCCCAATCTTTTGAATTCATTAAATAAATTTATTTTATTTATTTAATTAATCCTTTAGCCCCTTTTCATCTAAATTAATTAAATAAATTATATTTATTTAATTAATTAACTAACTTTAGCCTCCATCACCTAAAATCAGTTAAATAAATTTCACTTTATTTAATTAATAATTCCACTAATTTTCTTACACCCATGATTAATTAAATATACCCCATTTAATTAATCTTAAACCTCATTTAACCCCTCTCCAACAATTAATTAAATAATTCTTATTATTTAATTAATTGTCTTGCCACTTGTCTTCATCCTCACTCACCTCACAAATAAAACAAATTTAAAATTCCCACAAAAGGAAATCCATCTTTCAATCTCCACCATTCACATGAAGATGCCCTAGGATTCAATCTCAATCATTGATCATATCTTCCACCTTTCAATCTCATCCATTGATTCCACCTCTCATTCCTATTTGACCTCCCCACCTCTCATTCATATTTGACCTCAGCACCTCTCAATCTCATCCCTTCATCCCACCTTTCAATCTTAGTCCTCCAATCCATCTCAATCTCCAATCTATAAATAAACCCTCCTCTAAGCCATTATGATCATATTATTTGCAAGTAGTCATATGCTATCAAAATATATGCTTATTGTCTCCATTAGAGCTAAGGTTTATATTAGTTTTTATGAGAGCAATCTACATTTCATAATATCATTTGAGTATAGCTAGGATTGGAAGTGGGTGCATGCTTCTTCAACTCTATCAAGGAGGAGAAATGGCTCAAGGTTGAAGGTATAATGCTTTGTTTTGTTTATCTTCCATTTTATTTACATTGTGCAGTTTTCTTACCTTCATTCACCTTACATATCCTAAGGTTTAATTGTTTGTAAATGTTGAATTATGTATGTATCTTCAATAATCATGGAGTGGACAAATGGGACGCCCATGTGAGGGTTGGGGCATATCTAATTATTTTATTATTCTTCAAGGACTTGGAAATATTATTTATAGTGAGGCATTGAATAGGAGGTTACATAGTGGACTTCTAAAATAATCTTTCATTATTAGTGGGTGTGAGATGTAATTAGTGCTTCATAGGGAGGTGCTTGGGAGTTACCTATGCCAAATTAAGTGGTGGAAGTCAAAAATGTTTGTGTAAGATATTTTCTATTCTAGGATGGTTCCACACATGTGAGGTTCGTGAATTCATACCATGGTATTTTAGGACCTTGTTTGGGCCCATGGTACTATTTTTTGGTGGTTTTCTAGGCCTTCTTATGTTTGTATATTGGAGGCATGGGTTAGATGATGTATGGAATGTAATTTATAGAGTTATGTTACCAAATTTCTACCAAAAGGATAGGAGTGTTGATCTCATTGAAGTATTGCATGAAAGCTCTGTGAATGTATTGTAACTATTTGTATTTGATAATATATTGAGTTGTGTAGCATTTTGGAGGTTGATTTTTTTTCCGAAAGGGCTTTCCTAGGATATATCTATGTCTCTTGTCTTCATGTGGTTGCTTCTATTCTTCTTCTTTCTTCCTCATTCCTTTCTAAGTGTTGTTCACATACTAGAATGCTGCTAAAATCACTATAAATTAATTTTTGTAATATTCTTCTTGAAGAGTCAATGTGAAAATGCTTGCATGTTTAATTGTTGAACTTTGTTTTGAGTTTAATTGCTAAGGGGTTTGCACATATTTTTCTTTAAAACATTAACTTCTCTCCCAAGGGGAAGAGGAAATAGCATGACTTGCCTCTAAGTGCACACAGTTCCAAGTGCCTGAACTAGTGCAATTTAATGTTCCTACATTATACAAGACTTGCAATGCACAAATAATGATAGACTTGTAAGCCTCTATCATTCCTTGCTATCCTCTAATTTTTCTAGCTCATTTGATAGTTGTAGACACCTAAATTTGACTATATCTTACAACATTACATTTTGACATATTTTGTCCTAGGTCCTCTTCCATGACCCCTGCCATTACTTCCATTAGTTAAATAAATTATATTTATTTAACTAATTCCTATTATCCATTTATCATCTTCTTGCATCAAATTAAATAAATCTTATTTATTTAAGCTCATTTTCCTCCATCATCCAATTTAAATAAATTAAATATTTATTTAAATGCCACTTGTCTCTCATGATTTAAATAATTTTATTATTTAAATTACTTATTCCCACTCCCATCCTTATTTTAGTCACTTGTCATCCTCATTCATTGTGCGTCATAAGCACTTTTCCAAAATAAATTAAAAAATCCCATTTATTCCCACTATTCTCCTAATTTTGGCCTCCTGTCATACCCATTTAATGTGCGTCATAAGCACTAAAACTACCTTTTAATCCTATCCATCCACATCACATAATTGGCTTTCAATCCTAGACATTCATTTGATTCCCTCTCCTTCTATAAATTAAAACTCTTATTTCAATTCCAGACCCTCACTGATTCTTGTAGGAATACACACAACACTGAGAGGGGGGGTGAATCAGTGTTGTTAACAATTTTAACACTTTTTAAAACTTTTGATTAATCTAATTTCACAATTTAGAATTCTTCAGAAGGAATAAAGTAAATATGCAGAGTATCAACACACAGATTTGACACAAGAAATTTCCCGAGTGGAAAACCCTCCTGGGGTATAAAAACCACTCAACTGCCTCACTGGCTTAACACAAAATTCAGATTACAAATGTCTCACTGACATTATAATTCTGCCTCACTAGCAAATTTTATCTCTCTCTGCATGTCTCACTGACATCATCAACATTCAATGAAAAATTATAACTCAGGGGATTTCCCTGTTTCAATAAAAACCAAAACCTTATTTCTCTCTTTTAAGATAAACAAAATAAATTTCTCAATCAACCTTTAACTGTCTTCAACTCCTACAGTCAATCAATTTTGATCTTCAATATATTTCATACCTCTGCAACACCATTTCAAACTAATTCACCATTTTGAGCTTTCTCTCTCTGCAAACTAAACAATTTATCTTCTCTGAAAAATTATAGTCTTTAATCACCTTCACTTTCTCTGACACCTTCACTTTCTCTGAACAAACATTACTCCATCATGATCATTGAAGAATCTCAACATAAATCCCTGAAGAATGATTCTCCATTCCTGCAAAAATTACACAACAATTCCATTCTCCAAAAGAACTTCTTCAAAAATTCTCATTAATTATCTCTCATCTGCAACTCCTCTTACGTCTGCCATTCAAAACAAAATCACTATATACAAAAAGAATTTTAATCAAAAAAACCAAAAGCTTCAAAAACCTGTTCAACTTCAACATTACATTTCTTCTTAAACTTCTCATCTTCTCTCTTACCAAAAACAAAAAACATAAAACAAAAAAAATGAAATCTCTTCGTAGAATTCTGCCTTTTCATCTTCTTATCATTTAGAAACCTTCTAAAAAAAACTTACTCTTTCCTTTACATAACTTTCTAAATTCACACTCTCTTGAAATTCGGTGAGGAAAGACTAAAATGGCATGTTTTAGCTTTAAAGCAATAAAACAACCGTCAAATTAACACCCAAAGGCCGACCGTTGGAAGCAACTAACAGTTTAAACCTTATCCCTCCGATTCGCGTGGCCCGCCATCCATCGTTCAAACCTTAGCCGTTGATCGGCTTTTTCCCGCCCGCTATTGAGTCTTCCACCGGCGCTCACCCAAGGCCTAGCACAAGGGGCCGGTAACATCAACGACGTTGATACCCTTTCTTTATAACTTAAAGCCCCGATGACTTCTTTAACCGGTCAACTTAAGTTTATAACATAAAGTGCATAGAGTTATGACGGCCAAAGTTAAACAATGTATAAACAATGTAAAAGACTTAATCAATGTTGAGACAACCACACTTACCATATCAACCACTATAAACCTTGTCAAAAATCACATACTCCAAATACTAAAACACTGAAATAAAACACCATGCTTCATCAGACTGCCACTGTAATGAACTCAATGTAGATGGAGTTAATATAATACATATTAACATTTGTCAAATGATGCAAGCCCTTGCCTTAAACCAAAAATTGATAATATGCAATGAATGTCATCCACTGAAATGACTAAGTCACAGAACAACTTCACACAAGATCAACATTGATGTCATTACCATGAAGGACCACTGAAAGATCAAAACTGAGAGATCTAACAACCATTGTCACTGATGCAGACCATATCACTGAACTGAAAAACCATTGCCATTGATGAAGACCATGTCACAGATCTAACAACCATTGTCACTGATGCAGACCATATCACTGAACTGAAAACCATTGCCATTGATGAAGACCATGTCAGATCTCTGATTGCAACTTTACAACACTGATTGCATACTTCTCAACACTGATTTCATAACCTGTCAACTGCATCTTGTGAAAACTGTGAAATGCAACATCCTGATATCCTGATATTTTGACATCAATGAAAAGACAACATTCTGAACTGTGAAATGTGCTACAATTCTCTCACTCACTGACTCATTCACTCACACACACAAGTCATTTTCATGCAATGCTTGAGGTCTATTATGCTGCAACAGTGAGCAATCAACAATCCTTCGACATCCTGCATTCTTATGCGAGATCGAGAAGAGCCATGGAGATAAATCAAACCTAGCTTGAAAATCGGTTTGCTTTACATTTTTGTTTTCATTTTCATGTTAGTTTGTGCTTTATGGTGCTTGTTAGGGTTTAGTTAGTTTGTTGTTTTTGACACTAAATTTGATTTTCCCTAGCTACAGAATGGTGAACCCGACGTGAATCCCTTGATCTGTCTTGCTTTTTGCAGGTTTTATTAACTTTTTATTGCATGTTTATGTCATTTTTGGATAAAACCCTAGGTTTTAAAGATTTCATCTTGTCTTCCAAATGGCTATGAATTTTTGAACAAGATTTTCATAGAAGTTTGTGCATCCTCTAAGGAAGATACAATAGAAAAATCACATATTTATCGCCATTTTTGTAGGAGTTATCATGATTTTATGTTTTTTCATAAAATCAACTTTTTGGACGTAAATCAGTAAATTTTTTAGAAATTTTTATATTTTTTAGAAAACTCTTGAACTTTTAATGGGGATCTGTTCTTTACAGTTTTAATTTTGAGGCCAAATAAGGTACGAAATAATCAGATCTTTGCTAACTGTATCTTTTTCATAAATCCGCATTTCTGGGTGCAAATCAGGGAATTTTTCTGACTTTTTTATATTTCTGGAAAGGTCTCAGAAAATTAGTAGGGATCTCTTTTATGAGTTTTTACGTTTCAGGTCAAAAACATTTTAAAATGATCAAATCTATGTCACTATCTGAAAAAAAATGTATCTGAAATTGCAATCTTCGATGAACTTATCTTTTTATGGCTGCATTTTAACATTGTTTTCTAATTTTTTTTCAAGGATTTGGTTTTGTTCTAACACTTTGATTGTAGCTATCTCATTTGTCAAAGATCAAATTATTGAAACTACTAACGGATTGTGTGCAGCACCGCTTGTCAAAGATCAAATTTGTATCACTAATCTAGGCACTTAGTTTAATTTAGGGGGTTAATTAACCACTATTTGATGTGCTTGTAAGGTGGTAGGTGTATGCTCTCACCTTGTGCAAACTTGGTGCTCAGAAGCCAGACCCATCTCTCTTATGTTTTTAATCCCTTAGAGGACCTGCCTTCCGATTTGTGAGAGGGAACGACCCAAGCGGTACTTTCATTTCAGTCTGCTATATAAATAATTGTGGTTGTGACGAAAGTCATCAATCACCTGGGGCCTCTGTTCTATACCGACGGAAGTCTCCCTCAGTATCCATGAGATGCGTGAAAACCGTTGCATGTATAGACACCAGATTATCCTGAAACACTGACTAGAAACCACTTATTGTAGAGGCCAAAAACCTTTTTTGCTTGCTGGTGTAGGAGGTCAGACCTCTGAAGCCGCCCTATACATACTATTCATGGTAGAGATAGAAAATCCCTTGATTCATAAGATCTCTAGATCTTCAGGGTAAGAGATTTGGTGTGTCTGTGCCATTGTGGGGGAGCCAGTGTCACCAATATCTCTAGCTGTCCGCCTTGTCTCAGTATATGGAGTAATCCAAGTAGGGACTCAAAAAGTAGTATCCTCTTTCCAACCTAGGTTGTGCATGCTTACGAGTGTTTTCAAATTTGTCGAGACTAGTGAAAAATTTTGGGGCTAATCTAGGCCCCCATTCAGACTTCTACTTTGATTTTATATCAGAGTCATCCAAAATATTTTGTCTGTCATGTTTTGCGTGTTTGTTCAAAAACAAACATTGTCAATCTCAACCAAACACCACACCTCGAATCTATAACATTCCAACCTTAACTCATATTCTCATCCTTACATAGTCCAATCTTCATTCGTTAAAATGGTTGTGATCATCAACAAATCTAGGCCAAATCCAAAACCATACATACTCCGAGGTGACCCAAAATTCACTCCTAATGATGATGAGGATCTTGTAGATTTTGAGGCATACTTGGAGGAACAAACTGAAATCCAAAAACTTCAATCTATGTGTAACTCCATCCCAACATTACAGAAAAAGATCATAGCACAAGAACTACAAGACATTGCCCAAACCTTCGGCCAACTAGAACAAACCCTAAACCAACAAATCATACAACGATTACAAACCATCATCCAACCACTTCAACAAAACCAATCACCACAAATACAACAACTCCTAGTTGAAATCCAACAAATCATACAATATCCATCTCCAAATCTTCCACAACATGAGCATGCTAGTACTAGTCACTCCTCACACCAAGATTACAACTCCTTAAGCCATCTTAATGCTACTCTTGACAAGGGAAATACCATCTCAAGTTTGGAATCATACACTAATCCATCTACCAATCCTACATCACCATCTAATAGAATGCCTATCCCAAAGCCTACTAGTCCTTTACCAACACCACCATCAAACTTTCCAAGCTCTAATCCATCAACCAATAAATCCTCAAACGATTTTCTTGAAAGATTCTTTGCAAAAATCTAAAAGCAAAAGAAAAGCTATGGAGTTATCCAAATCCACCAATCCATTTAATCAAATTCCAAGCCCTAAGTCTAATCCATCTAACACCCCTCTTGCCCTTCCACCATGGGACCTATCCACTCTTAGTCCTAATCCACCTAATCCAATTAGCCTTCCACCTAATGCTAATCATAAGCCTTCAACTTCCACCACCCCTTCCACCTACAAAGGGAATGATCCAAGGGCTACTAACAAGGAATAAACCATCCCTATGTCATCAAACATCTATCCCTAAGCCTACCAAAGAACCTTCAAATGTCATGCCTATTTCTCCAAATCCTTCATCATCATCCACTATCAACCCCATTTCAAATCCACCAAAATTATCCACTTGATCTATCCACCTTCATTCATGAATGTTCCTACCTAGGAATACAACAATATTTATCCACCACTTCACCTTCTTCATCTAATAATGAACTCAAGTCTAGTTCCCAAACTACACCTAGTCCCATACTCCAAAACATGAACTACCAAGGTAAAGGCTTAGGTCTTCATGAACAAGGTATTTTGGAGCCAATCAGACACTCATAGAAATTAGTGAAAATCAAACATTAGTGTCAAAAAAACAAACTAACTAAACCCTAACAAGCACCATAAAGCACAAACTAGCATGAAAATGAAAACAGAAATGCAAAGCAAACTGATCTTCAATATAGGCTTGATTTATCTTCATGGCTCTTCTCAATCTCGCATAAGAATGCAGGATGTCGAAGGATTGTTGATTGCTCACTGTTGCAGCATAATAGAGCTCAAGTGTTGCATGATTGTATGAAAATGACTTGTGTGAGTGAGTGAGTGAGTGGGTGAGTGAGTGAGTGAGTGAGAGAATCAGTGAGGGTTTGAAATTGAAATAAGAGTTTCAATTTACAGAAGGAGAGGGAATCAAATGAATGGCTAGGATTGAAAGCCAATTGTGTGATGTGGATGGCTAGGATTAAAAGGCAAATTTAGTGCTTATGACACACATTAAATGGGTATGACAGGAGGCCAAAATTAGGAGAATAGTGGGAATAAATGGGATTTTTAATTTATTTTGGAGAAGTGCTTATGACACACAATGAATGAGGATAAAAATAGGGATGTGAGTGGAAATAAATAATTTAAATAATAAAATTATTTAAATTATGAGAGACATGTGGCATTTAAATAAATATTTAATTTATTTAAATTGGATGATGGAGGAAAATGAGATTTAAATAAATAAGATTTATTTAATTTGGTGCAAGAAGAGGATAAATGGAGAAGAGGATTTAATTAAATAAATATAATTTATTTAACTAATGGGAGTGATGGAAGGGGTCATGAAGGGGACTTAGAAGAAAATATGTCGAAATGTAATGTTGTAAGATATAGTCAAATTTAGGTGTCTACATTTTGCCCCAATATCTTTATCAAGATCAAAAGTGGAAGGGAGGATGAATGGATGCAATGTGATAGGTATGTGTATGTGAGTGTATGGACATGGCATGATAAGATAGGATAGGAAATGATAGGATGAAAAGGATATGTTTTGATGAGACAATGTGCTCCCAAGTGTAAGTGACATAGAAGATCAACCTACACATGACGCCTGTTTTCCAGGTTTTCATCATAGTACTTATCCCAAGCGCCACCAAGGGTGGTTTTCACCGTTGGATGAAGGGATTTCTCTTTACTATTTTGATTTTTTTTTGTATTTTTTTAGGACTTTTTTGGAATATTTAGATGGGAGAAGGGGAATATGGATAGGAGGGACTCACATGTCTAGTTCCATGAAAGGTGATAGTCCCGTTAGAGATGGATGTCATTGCATGGACCATGTCAAACGTCACGATGCTCATAGATGTTGGTAAGGGATTGGATAGTGGATTATGAAAGGTTTATGCATGGATGGATAGGGGATAATGGATAATGATATGGATTATGTAGCAAAGAATAGTGGATAATGATGTGGATTATGAAAGGAAGGATAATGAATTATGAAAAGTTTATGCAAAAGGATGGATGGACTTATCCAAAAGCATGGACCATAGGATGATGATGGTGAATATATGTAGGATAATAGGTGAAAGATGGGGAGATGGAGGTATGTGGGATTGTTTTGGAATGAAAGGAAACCATGACCAATGGTTGTGCACACCATGATAAATATTGAAGCTTTTGATTTGAAGGTGGTGTAGGAAGCAATGGAGATGTTTTCTTAGGAAATGGTTGACAAAGTCCTTTAGGTGCCCACATAGACTTAGTATTTTTATTATTTTTGTTTTGCTTGTGAGATTTAGGAATTTAAAACTTTTGAATGGAGTGGGATTTTTGAGATTTGGATGCTTCATTTGGCTTGCGTTCTTTTTGCTTAGGTACCCATACCATTTTAATTTTAGACTTTGCTTATGAAGGTATGGGCTTGGGTAGCCTTTTGGATTTACTTTGCTTTGACTTTTTGCATTGATGTCCTAAGGTATTAGGATCCTTAGGATTTTTGGCTTTATGAGTGAAGGCATCCAAATTTTTAGTTTTGAATCCCATGGAGTAGATGGAAGCTCCATGTGTAGACAATGCATGTATTTGTTGGTCATGTTTAGGAATGTAAGGGTTTTTATGGGTGAGAGGGATATTAGGTGTTGGGACCAATGGTGGGAAAGTGGATGTAGGGAAATTAGGAGTTGGAAGCAGTGGAGGTAAAGTGGATGGTGGAAGGTGTATAGTGACATGCTTTTGACACTTGTAGGATAATGGAGGTGGAATGGAAACATGTCTTGGGTACATGATAGGGCTTAGGATGAAAGGAGGTGGATTTAGGATGCATGGAGGAAGTACCAACATCTTTAGATTATTTACCTTGGGGTGTGTATCCAAGGCCATATGAGTGTGGAGGGACTTTGACATGGATTGGCTCCAAAATACCTTGTTCATGAAGCCCTAAGCCTTTATCTTTGTAGTTCATGTTTTGGAGTATACGGTGGACTATGGGACTAGGTGTAGTTTGGACACTAGACTTGAGTTTATTATTGGATGGAGAAGGTGAAGTGGTGGATAATGGTTGTTGCTTTCCTAAGGAGGAACATTCATGGATGAAGCTGGTAAGACCAAGTGGACATGTTGGTGGATTTAAAATGGGGTTGATAGTAGATGATGATGAAGGATCATTAGGATCTTGATTATGTGCATGTAGATCCAAGCTATTGGTTTGATCTCCTATGTGTACTTGGGAGGCATATGTCTCATCAAGGGAGGTGGAAGTTTGGGGATCATGGGTAGGTGGAGTGATAAGCTCTTGACCATGGAATGCATAGAGTTGGCTAAGAGGGTCATCATGGTCTTCTTGATCATAAGTAGGATCTTGATCATACATGGGAGCTTGATAATGGATAGTATTAATGTTGTGGATAGGTTGAATGTTAGTGATTTAATCTTGATTAGAATGAGGGCTAGATGTTTATTCATGCTTAGGGTTAGGCACTTGAAATAACTCTTGATTTGCTTGAATGGAAGCACATGACTCTTGGATGGGCTTGATAAGATCTTGACAATCACCAACATGAGGCTACAATGGCTCTTGACTTGGACTCATGGTGGGAGACTCTTTAATAGACTTAAGGGGTTGTAAACTATATGACGGGGTTATAAGATTAGGCAAGGTGTTTGAAGGCTCTTTGATAGACTCAAGGATAAGTGTTTGACATGGAGATGATTGATTCCTTGCTAGTAACCCTTGGATCACATCCTTTGTAGGTAGATGGGTGATGGAAGTTGAAGGCTTAGGATTAGGTAGATTGGGACTATTAGTGGATAGGTCCCATGGTGGAAGGACAAGAGGGGTATTGGATGGATTAGACTTAGGGCTTGGAATTTGGTTGGATGGTGATGGAGGGTACTCATAGGATACATAATCTAGATTGGTGTTCCCCTTGTCAAAGGTAGCATGAGGACTTAAGGATATTTGCTCTTGCTGCACAAGGTAACTTAGGCTCGCATGTTCTTGTTGTGAAGGCACTTGATATGTTGATGTGGATAAATTGGGTTGGTATGAGGTTGAGTGGGATGACTCATAGAATTTAGGTGGAAGTTGTTGATGTTGTATGGATGATGGTGATGACTTGGATGAAGAGGATAAGCTGGATGGATCAATATATGAGGCAGATGGTTGGGCCATGTCATTGATTGGGGAATAATGAGGTCTATGATATGGTCTTTCCAACAAGGGGTAATATTCAAAAGGGTTTGGGTTGGCATGGATGGTAACCTCTTGGTCATTAAATGGAAATTTGATGCATCTGTGATGGGTGGAAGGAACAACCCTCATGGCATGAATGCATGGGTGTCTTAGGAGGATATTATATGGGAGATCGAGGTCTAAGACTTGACAAGTGATTTCCACTAAGGCTGGACCTAATTGAATGGGCAATCAAATAGTACCTTCATAGCTGCTTTCAGTTTCATCATTGGCCTAATAATGATGGAATGATGTTTTTCAATATCCTCAGTGGAGTATCCCAATTGTTTAACCAACTTTAGAGTGCACAAGTTTAATCCTAAGCCACAATCTACTAGGACCCTTTTGACTAAATGCCTTTTTGATTATAACCTCTATGTAAAGGGGTTCATTATGGGATGAATCATGTTGAGCATGTCCTTTTCGATGAAGACCAAATGATTAGGGGATGCAATATCTACAACCATGGCTTGGAATTCTTCCAAAATATAAATGAGTTGAAGCAGATAAGGATTATGAGGATGTGGATATAGGATGGATTTGATGACAAGAATTTTTAGGATGATTAGGATAAGATTAAGATGTGATTTAGGATGAAATTGATTGGACTGTGATTAGGATGAAGTTGATTAGACTAGAATGAAGAGGATGATGTATAATGATTAGGATATGATTAAGATGATTAGGGTGACTTGTCTTAGAGTGGATGTGTTGGAACAAATGTTTAGGGAGAAGTGTTTATGTGTTTGGGTGAGATTGAAAAGATTTGTTTTGAACACACACACAAAACACGACAGACAGAATGTTTTGGATGACACTGATATAAAATTAGAGTAAGTCTGAATGGGGGCCTAGATTAGCCCCAAAAATTTTCACAGGTCTTGACAAATTTGAAAACACTCGTAAGCATGCACAACCTATGCTAGAAAGAGGATACTACTTGTTGAGTCCCTACTTAGATTACTCCATATATTGAGACAAGGCAGACAACTAGAGATATTAGTGACATTGGCACCCCCACCATGACACGGGCACACCAAATCTCTTACCCCGAAGATCCAGAGATCTTATGAACCAAGGGATTTTTTGTATCTACCCTGAATAGTATGTATAGGGCAGCTTCAGAGGTCCAACCTCCTGTACCAGCAAGCAAAAAAGGATTTTGGCCTCTACAACAAGTGGTTTCTAGTTAGTGTTTTGAGATAATCTAGTGTCTATACATGCGGTGGTTCGCTCATTTAAGAGGTCTCCTAGCCCTCAGAAAGGGTTTTCACGCATCTCATGGATACTGAGGGAGACTTTTGTCGGTATATAACAGTGGAACCAGGTGATTGATGACTTTCGTCACAACCATAATTATTTATATAATGGACCGAAATGAAAGTACTGCTTGGGTCATTCCCTCTCACAAATCGAGAGGAAGGCCCTCTAAGGGATTAAAAACATAAAAGAGATGGGTCTAGCTTCTGATCACCGAGTTTGCACAAGGTGAGAGCATACACCTACCACCTTTCAAGCACAACAAACAGTGATTAATTAAGCTAGGGAAAATCAGATTTAGTGTCAAAAACAACAAACTAACTAAACCCTAACAAGCACCATAAAGCACAAACTAGAGTGAAAATGAAAACAAAAATGTAAAGCAAACTGATTTTCAAGCTAGGTTTGATTTATCTCCATGGCTCTTCTCGATCTCACATAAGAATGTAGGATGTCGAAGGATTGTTGATTGCTCACTGTTGCAGCATAACAGACCTCAAGCATTGCATGAAAATGACTTGTGTGAGTGAGTCAGTGAGTCAGTGAGTGAGAGAATCAGTGAGGGTCTAGAATTGAAATAAGAGTTTCAATTTATAGGAGAGGGAATCAAATGAATGGCTAGGATTGAAAGCCAATTGTGTGGTGGTTGGCTAGGATTAAAAGGCAATTTTAGTGCTTATGACGCATATTAAATGGGTATGATAGGAGGCCAAAATTAGGAGAATAGTGGGAATAAATGGGATTTTTTAATTTATTTTGGAGAAGAGGTGCTTATGACACACAATGAATGAGGATGACAAGTGACTAAAATAAGGATGGGAGTGGGAATAAGTAATTTAAATAATAAAATTATTTAAATCATGAGAGACAAGTGGCATTTAAATAAATATTTAATTTATTTAAATTGGATGATGGAAGAAAATAAGCTTAAATAAATAAGATTTATTTAATTTGGTGCAAATGGAGGGCAAATGGAAGTAAATAGATAAGATTTATTTAATTTGATGCAAGAAGAGGATAAATGGATAAGAGTAATTAGTTAAATAAATACAATTTATTTAACTAATGGGAGTAATGGAAGGGGTCATGGAAGAGGACCTAGGACAAAATATGTCGAAATGTAATATCGTAAGATATAGTCAAATTTAGGTGTCTACATTTTTCCCCTCTTTGAGATGATGTTGCGACTAAGAGAAGTAACATCATTTCAAAGAAGAAAAGGTATGGATGAAGGAAAAAGATGCCCCAGCCACTTGAAGGAGTGACGAGGAGAAATGATTTAAGGGTGGGATGCCCCCTCGAGAGGATAGGTGGGTTGGACAAACACGGGTATGCTCTCGAAATGAAATAGATCGGTCAAACAGAAAGATAAGGGAATGGATAGAAAAAAGGGATTTTTTTTTTACCTCCACTTCTTCCAACTCCTAATATCCCTCCATCTACTTTACCACCATTGATTCCAATGCCTAATATCCCTATCATTCATAAATTCCTTCACATTCCTAATCATGACCAATCAATGCACACATCGTCTAAACAAAAAGCTTCCACCAAACCCAAGGGATTCAAAAATAAAAATTTAGATGCCTCTACCCATAAAGCTAAAAATCCTAAGGGTCCTAATGCCTTAGGACATCAATTCAAAAAGTCAAAGTAAAGTACATTAAAAAATCCATCTAAAAGGTTATCCAAGCCCATACCTTCAAAAGAAAAGGCTAAAACTAAAATGGTTTGGGTACCTAAACAAAAATAAAACAAGTCAAATGAGGTATCCACATCTCAAAAATCCCAACCATCCTCTTCCATCCAAAAATCCCAAAAATCCTATTCCATTCAAAAATTTCAAATTCCTCCATCCTACAAATCAAGCAAAAATAATGAAAATACTAAGTCTATGTGGGTACCTAAATTCTTACATTATCCATCTCCTAAGCAAACATCTCCATTGCTTCCTATGCCACGTTCTAATCAAAAGCTTCAATGTTTATCACGGTGTGTGCAACCGTTGGTCATAGTTCCCTTCCATTCCACAACATTTTCACATACATCTATCTCCCCATTCCTCATCCATTATCCTACATATCTTCCCCATCACCTTCCTATGGTCCATGCTTTTGGATAATCCTTTCATCCATGATCCACATCATTATCCACTATTCTTCCCTACATAATCCATATCATTATCCATCATCCCCCATCCATCCATGCATAAACCTTTCATAATCCACTATCTAATCCCTTACCAACATCTATGAGCATAATGACTTGACATGGTCCACGCGACGACATCCATCTCTAACGGGACTATCACCTTTCATGGAACTAGACACTTGAGTCCCTCCTATCCATATTCCCCTTCTTCCATCGAAAAAAAATTAAAATAATAAAGAGAAATCCATTCGTCCAACGGTGAAAACCACCCTTGGTGGCGCCTTGGATAAGTACCATGATGAAAACCTGGCAAACAGGCGGCATGTGTAGGTTGATCTTCTATGTCACTTACACTTGAGGGTACATTTTCTCATCCACACTATCATTTCTATTTTATCATACCATTTCCATACCATATCATATCTTGCCTTACCATCTTATCATCCTTGGCCATCATACCCATATACTTATCATATTGAGTCCATTCGTCCTCTCTTCCTCCTTTTGATCTTGATAAAGATAGGGGGCAAAATGTTGAAACATGCTTTGGAATATCTTTTGATATACCTCATCCTTCCAAACAAGCCTATCATCCTATCTTGATAAGTTGTCATGTAAAACCCTATGCATTACACCTAGAATGGGGCATGTTGTTCCTATGCGACAGTCTTTGGAGATCACATCCCAACTCCCTTGTGATGCCTACATCCCTTCCACTATCGCCTATCCTTTTATATATCCATTCATCATGAGCTTTCCATGGCCTATTCTTTTATCCATTCACCTATCATGGGCCTTCCATTTCATTTACTATCGCCCATTCATTTATCCAATCCTACCCCCATCCTTGCACCTAGACTTGGTTTTCCCTTGTCATTGGTATCTAGCACAAAGGCTATCCAAATTGTCATCCATTGACATCCCAAAACATTTCAAAAACCAAAAAAATCAAAATATTTTCAAAATCCAAAAAAAATCAAATATTCCCAAAAAATCCAAAAAAATCAAATATTCCCAAAAAATTCAAAAAAATCAAAACATTGTCAAAACACAAAAAATTAAAACATTTTCAAAATCTTAAAAAAATCAAAACATTTGAAAATCCAAAAAAATCAAAACATTTCAAAAATCCAACCAATAAAATCAACCCAATCATAAATCATTTCTTCAAATCAATTCTTCCTTTCAATTCAATCAATCAAATCAATTCTTCCAATCAAAACAATCTTTATCAAATCACTTCTTCTAATCAAATCATTTCTTCCAATCAATTCAATCAATCAAAACAATCTTTATCAAATCACTTCTTCAAATCAAATCAATTCATCAATTCTCCAAATCATTCAACCCAATCAAAATCAATCAAACCAATCCAAGCCATGATCCAAATGCAAGTCACTCTTAATCCATATTAATCTAGTCAAAACAATTGACACACATCATCCAATCACATCCTTGGTTTTGTTCCAATCTTGCTATCAACCAAATCAATCATCATGATAATCAATGGGATACATCGTTCCCGCATCCTTATGTTGATCTAGGGATATATTGTTTCCCGCAATGACAACACTAGTATCAATCAATCAATCAATTGTCTTATACAGGATGTTGCATTGTCGAAACTAGATCAGGCGTCTTATACGGCATTTTTCATTTCCTAAAACCAGACATATATCATCAATCAATCAATCATCAGTTTACAGCTTAACAGGGGCAATACCTTGTTTGTTTTTGAATCATTTGTGCATGCTCGCTTGCTTTCTTGTGTGTTATCATTTTCTCTTGCATTTGTATCAAATCTGAAGCATTCCTAGCTAATATTCATATCTTGTATCTAGACAAGGTTGTATTACGTTGGGGCACAAGACACATCGTCACCTTGGTCCTTATACCTTAGTGCTTAATGTCTAGTGATATATCAAACATCATGGTTGCTCACCTTTATTGCAACATAACGCATCCTTTCCTTTTTTCTATGCATTCCCTTACCTTTCACCTTTGACCAATCCCTTTCATTTCGAGAGTATACCCATGTTCTTCTAACCCGCCTATCCTCTCGAGGGGGCATCCCACCCTTACATCATTCCTCCTCGTCACTCCTTCAAGTGGCTGGGAAATCTTTTTCCTTCATCCATACCTTTTCTTCTTTGAAATGATGTTACTTCTCTTAGTCGCAACATCATCTCAAAGAGGGGCAAAATGTAGACACCTAAATTTGACTATATCTTACGATATTGCATTTCAACATATTTTGTCCTAGTTCCTCTTCCATGACTCCTTCCATTACTCCCATTAGTTAAATAAATTATATTTATTTAAATAATTCCTCTTATCCAGTTATCCTCTTCTTGCATCAAATTAAATAAATCTTATTTATTTAATTCCATTTGCCCTCCATTTGCACCAAATTAAATAAATCTTATTTATTTAAGCTCATTTTCCTCCATCATCCAATTTAAATAAATTAAATATTTATTTAAATGCCATTTGTCTCGCATGATTTAAATAATTATTTAAATTACTTATTCCCACTCCCATCCTTATTTTAGTCACTTGTCATCCTCATTCATTGTGCGTCATAAGCACTTCTTCTCCAAAATAAATTAAAAAATCCCATTTATTCCCACTATTCTCCTAATTTTGGCCTCCTATCATACCCATTTAATGTGCGTCATAAGCACTAAAATTGTCTTTTAATCCTAGCCAACCACATCACACAATTGGCTTTCAATCCTAGCCATTCATTTGATTCCCTCTCCTTCTATAAATTGAAACTCTTATTTCAATTCCAGACCCTCACTGATTCACTCACTCACTCACTCACTCACACAAGTCATTTTCATGCAATGCTTGAGGTATGTTAGTTGCAACAGTGAGAAAGCAACAATCCTTTGACATCCTGCATTCTTATGCGAGATCGAGAAGAGCCATGGAGATAAATCAAACCTAGCTTGAAAATTGGTTTGCTTTACATTTTTGTTTTCATTTTCATGCTAGTTTGTGCTTTATGGTGCTTGTTAGGGTTTAGTTAGTTTATTGTTTTTGACACTAAATTTGATTTTCCCTAGCTATAATAGTTTTAATAAACACCAAAAGCATTGGTGCAAAGTTGCTTAAGTAAATGAGTTATGAAGGCCTGGGCCTAGGCTTCAATAGGCATAGTCAAGGTATTATCATCCCCCTCCATCTACAGACAAATTCACAAACACTGACATCAGATACACCAGTAGTCACACAAAATGAGAAGAAATCATCTTCTTCTCACCATTTATTCTAGCTCCGACAAAGATTTGACATCAAGCATTGCATCCAACAACTCAAGTGTCTCCACTTGTGTGACAAATAGCTCCAAACTAGTGATGACTTTGCATGCACTCTAATAATGTCTCACACATCAATAGGTTCATGACTCTTAATAGCAGTCCATGTAGAGCAAACTTATCACAAATGAGCAAACTTCTCGGTCACCTCCTACACAATGGTGATATCAATCCTAATGTACACATCATCTTGTATAAGAACATCTGATTGTTCAAACAGAATATGAATAAGGCATCCTCAACAAAGGCCCACAACATGTACCTCACTTACATGGTACCATTGCTTGCAAAGGGACATATAGCTTGAGTGTTGGAGTCTGCATCCCTGTGGTCTTTATGGAAGGAATACCTATTCATAATTGTTTGTTGGCTCTTAGGTGTTCACACAATTGATTGTGCACATGCTAAAGCAATACTACAAGTGGATCGATTCATCTAGGTGGAGATGGATCACTTCCTCCCTATAGTGAACCTATTCCTGCACATCCTCTTATATCGATAATGTCTCGAATACACACACATCTATCCGTCCTCTGGCATTGGAATGAATCATGGTCACCTCTATGACTCAATGCCCATAGTAGATCACATTTGTGCTAACATTGGAAGCTTCACAATTCTCCCAAGGACTACATCAAAGAGTTTCTTAATTTCACTCCAACATGGTCGAGCTATTGGTACACAATACCAAACTTGTGTCATATTGGATAACATCATACAACATTGCTACTTTGATTGGATCATCCCATAAGTTAGCATCGTACAATTCTACTAATCACGCCTCAATATTAGTGTCACCACAACACTAGTAACATTCTTTAAATCTATCATGTTCTTTGCATGAGTATGTTTTTGCAATATACTCTTATTTATAGGAAGTGTTTGCACATTCCTTAACAAGGTAGCACATGTCCATCTACACCCTTTCCATTTAACATTAGATCATACGAATCCACATCCCTCAACATCTACAAGCATCCACAACAAGAGCATTGATTCAATAGCAATTACACCAACACACCTAGAAACTTCAAAGATCTATTGCAAATGAGGATATTTGCTCTTCAAGAAAGGGTGAATGATCAATATCCATATATGTAAGTTTCTTCCATAGTTCTTAAAGTAGATATTTGACTCTTTGGTGCATCACATTTGCAAAACTCATCATTAGTTGTGCAACATTATGCACCTCACACTCTATTTTTTTGTTGCTACTTTCAGGTACATCAAAACACAATAAGGACCATCGCTTTTTTTTTTGTTGCTACTTTCAGGTAAATAATTTGAGCATAACCATGCATCAGTTTATTAGGTCATCATCAACTTTCTTACAAGCTTCTTTAGTACACACCAAAATGCAATGGGCACCATTGCTCCTCAAGAAAGGGTGTATGATCTAAGTGTAGCCTTACATGTTGGACCACAACAATATTGCCCTCTTTGTAGCTCTTGCATAGTCACATGTGCGCTAGCTTAACACATAGTTGCCATGCACATAGATGTAGACCTAGTAGTACTACTTTACACTTAGTCACGCAAGCATCATCCTTCTAAATTTCACATCCAACACTCAGGAATTCTTTGGGCACAAGCATCTACAACTTCCTCAAACATCTTTAACTCCTTTAAGCATCCTACTTCACATATGCTTCACACCTCCACATTGTGAGCTACAAGCACATGCTTTACACATGTTCTGCCTTTGTAACTTTGCATTGGACCATACATGTGCAACACATGGAACAACATCATCCAAATGTTATACTTACATACATAAATGACAACTAGTAGGCCCCTACCCTAGGAATTAGTTCCATATAATTCTAACATTTGGCTCCATACACATTGAACACACGACAACATCCTATGCCACATGTTTCGCACCATACAAGTTTAATACTTGGCAATGTCCCATCCACATAGACCTAGCTAATAATAATCAACCTTAACTATTAATATTGACACCATACACCATGTATAATAAGAAAGACACAAGAGCAAAGCCCTCGATGCAATTGACTTGGCACTTCCACACTCCAATCCAAGAAGTCCAACATGCTACCCTGATAGCTTGGCTTCTTCCATCAACATGCTTTATACATTTGATGTTATGCTTTGTGTAGACTAGAAAATTCATAAGAAATGTCTGATCCTTTTATGACCATAAAAATTCTCCTTCTCAACCTTTTCTATTTGTGTATACTGATGTATTTATCCCCATTCTCATATATGAATAGAAGTAGATTTTTGCTAATATCCATTTTTAAATGTGATATGAATTTCACATCTTATAAGCATTCTATAATTTATAGAGCAAAGCCCTCGATGCAATTGACTTGCCACTTCCACACTCCAGTCCAAGAAGTCCAACATTCCAACATTGTAGCCCGATAGCTTGATTTCTTCCATCAACATACTTTATGCATTTGATATTATGCTTCATATAGTTTAGAAAAATCATAAGAGATCCTTTATCCTTTTATGATCATAAGAATTCTCATTCTCAACCTTTTCTATGTGTGTATAGTGATGTATTTATCCTGATTCTCATATATGAATAGAAGTATATTTTTGCTAATATCCATTTTTAAATGTGTTATGGATTTTCACATCTTATAAGCATTCTATAATTTATAACATTGTTTAAATGACCTCCATCGTTTGTATAGGTTATGGATTGTTCCTTGATTGTCTTTTTGGACTCGAATCTGATCAAAATGATCATGGTACCCAATCTCGAGTAGATGAATACCACCTACTCCCAATCCCCTCAACAACTACTGCACTGCATTTCCTAACTCTCATTGATGCTCAAGGGATCTTCTACACCAAAAACCAAAAAAATGCACATGTCACTCAATTTGACTTTTGTTAACAAGTAGTAAAACAATCTAAAACAATCGATTCTTTTCTTCGTAATCATGATGTCATTCTTCCCTATTTTTCCTCGTACATTTCACTCACAACCCTACAATATTTCCCTGTTAAAATACCTACCCCCGTGTTTCCATTCAATAAAATCTCCCATTATTCTTTTAATAACATTTCACGGATATTTAAATGATTCAAATTCCCTAAACATTCAAAAAAAAATTCAATTTTAAAATAAAAATTCCACCTTAAAATAAAACTTTTTCCTGAAAACCTAAACAATAAAAATTCAAAAAAATAGCTACGTCGCCGGCACCGCCATTGCTGCTCTGTCACTGCCTTTCACACGCCATCGTTTGCATTTTCTCCTCTTTAATACTTTGAATTTTTAAAAATAAATAAAATTTAGAACAAAATAAAAATAATAGTCACCAAGCAAAGATTTCCCTGTAAAACCCTGACGCGTGCAACAATTTATTTTTACAGATAATTGAAAATTAAACCCTAAACATTTCTGAGGTAATGATCCAGACCTCTGGCGGGGCCTTGCTCGCCACTACAACAAACACGCTGTTTGGTCCACCCACAAACCCTAAATAAACTCTCCTCGCCAATATTTTTATTTTCGGCAAATGATTTTAATTTTTTTTCTCACTTTCCCCTTTTTTTTCACATTTTTAAGTCATTTATGCCATGATCCCATGAGTAAGTAGATTTTCTGTTTAAATTCCAGCAACAGCCAGTTGGTTTTAAATTTTAAATTAAATACTAAGGATAATTTAAAATCTTTTTCTGTTATAGTGGAGCACCTACATTTTAGAGATTAAAAGTGAAAAAAGGCGCTGTCAATAGGCCTTTGGTTTTGAATGGCCCACTAAGGATCGAGTCTTATTGAGTGCAAGGCCCTCGACACCATAAGAGATGAGGTCGGGATCGTGCCCTAGGCGAATTTGACTGAATGGATACCCCTCAGTGCTTGGCTCTCGGTCGAAGAGGTTCAATCTAAGGCTCGTGCTCCCGTATCTAGTAGATACCCCTCAGTGCTTGGCTCTCGGTCGAAGAGGTTCAATCTAAGGCTCGTCCTCCCGTATCTAGTAGCAAAAAAATGATGATATAAAACCCTAGGGGG
Source organism: Cunninghamia lanceolata (assembly GCA_027924645.1). NCBI lineage: Eukaryota > Viridiplantae > Streptophyta > Pinopsida > Cupressales > Cupressaceae > Cunninghamia > Cunninghamia lanceolata. The sequence continues at coordinate 3,135,984 of BSBN01000556.1, read as the reverse complement.
AGGCTAAAGTTATATGTGGATGATATAAAATCCTGGGGGAGGCTAAAGTTATGTAGCAGTTACTTAATAAAAAAAAAGGCATATGGCTAGGAGCATTTCTTTCCCTCTTTTTTACCATTGCCCTTTAGTTTTTCCCTCCAATTTTTACCTCCAAGTTTTATTTTTTATTAATGCTATTCATATATTTTGTGTTCTATGATTGAAATAATTGCTTAAAATAAGTAGAAAAATAAAATAGTCATGGGACCAATAGCTCCACAAAAGACTCCTTACAAACTTGAGTGATGGCTACTAGACAAAATAAATTAAGCAGTTGCATGGGACCATGGCCTTATACCACAATTCTTCACTTAAATGACCCCTACTTTCACCATTTTGCCTTGTAACCCTCTTGTTTTCTCCTCTTTTTAGCATACAACTTCATCATGAATTGTAAAATCTATTATCTCCATCTCTTGCAAACATCCTCTCTAATAAATTGATTAAAATTTTACCATCCCTTATTAGTACCTGCCTTTATAATACTATTGCATTGATGATAATTTTTAACTAGTTATTACTAGTTGTACCTATAAACAAATCATAAGCTAGAATTTTTCTATGTAAAGAAAATATTTATCTTTTGCAAAGTTTAGTTGTAGATTTTTTAACTACAAATATTCACAAAAATTAATTATTAGCAATCTAAAATTAATTATTGGCAATCTAATTGACTAAAGAGTTTCATCTGTTATTCCAACCTTCACATTGATCGAGATAATTAATAATAAAGTCTATCGACCCTATCAATGTACCAAAATTCGGATTCCAAATATTGATGACATAGTTTTGCGTTGTAGCATGTACTAATAAATGTGCCCAAAGGATGATTTGACCTAATACCCTGCCTTTCATAAATTTATTACACTTTTACCGTTGTAATAGGCATAACTAGTTCAATGACAATATGTGACCTAAATATTTTTTTTTAATTTAGACTATGGTTATAGGGTTGATTAATTTTTTATCTGCAGCGTATAGTATTGCATGGCTTTGAAATAGTTATTGAACACCCATGTGGATGGCTCCATTTTCAGGACCTTATAGTCTATTTGGCATCTATGTGGATTATGATCAATACCATACATTTAATGCAACTTAGGGGTGATCTTGTGGATTATATGCAGTTAATATTAGTGGTAGTCCTTCCTACTCCATGCATTGATTATCTCAATTCTTGCTATCTTCCTCTCAAAGCCATTAATGAAATACATCTACCTTAGTCATCTTTTCAGTCAATTGCAAGAAATTAGAGGTGAAGCCATGCCAAATTTTAGTCTAAAATAAGAAACTTTAAGTATGAACTCATTTGTTTGGATATCCTCACAGCTAGCTGAAATGCTAATTTTTCCTACATACAATCTGAAGCATGATGATGTTATGATATGTAGAGTTCTTTCTTTTGAGGTGTGTCTCCTTAAGTTGAAAAGATTGTCTTGATAATTGTATGTCTTATAAGTTTGTTGTTGCATTGAATTGGTTTGCATGTAGAGTGAAGTCATAATCCTTTCATAGATACAACCATCTTGGGTTTTGTTTATTTAATGTTTTCTTTTTAATTGTAAACAACCTTCTCTTGTTGCATAAAATCTTTAACTTCAGTTGTTGGTTTCGTGTGGTTAATGTGTCTCTTTTAGAGCCATGGGATAAGTGTGTCTCATTTGCATTCCTGTATGTTGGCTATGGAGTTTAGTGTAATGGATTTTGAAGAAGAAACTTTTGTCTTCACTCTTAGTTTCCATTTGGTTTTAGTATCCAGGGTCATAAATTTATTATTCTTAGTTGCATACAACAAAATGGTTTCCTCCTTTGTTGTAATCCTTCCAAAAGTCTTGTCAAAGTTGTACTAGAGGTTTTATTTGCAATCTTTTGGCTATATTCATTCTCTCCATATTTGTATATAATGAATGTTTACGAATTCTAGTTGAACGTCTTTCTTCCTTGGCTTATATCACTTATTATTTTGCATGCAACTTCTTTCATGGATATGCTTATAAATGCAAGTTAGAAACTTTTGATGTTGTCTACTTTGTCCTACGAGTATAAGATTCTTATGCATTATCTTGGATTTTTTTCACTAAAGCAAAAGGTTTATAAGATTATACATTCTAGTAAGTTTGTCTTCAAGTCAAGTAGAAACCTTCTTTTGAGTATCCATACATTGCTTTAATTGAAGAGTTAAGGATTTCATAGTGAAGGATACATGGCTTTTAAAACTAGTATACATGTACATTCTATAACAAAAAGAGTAAGTCATGTTATTTAATGGCGGCACTTGCAGGTTTTAGTGCACCACTAGCAACATAAACTGCACGTTCCTCTTCCCCTACAACTCCAAATGTGGTGTCTCCCTCATCTAATTCACCATCTTTACTATAGGTCCCACAACTTTTGTAGGAGGTATTTCACCAACAACTAGCAAGAAGCCAACAGGTAAGGTAGAAGCCCTTTTCACACCATCCACAATCATCAATGCTTTGGTAGTAGCAATAGTAGCTAGCAGTGTTTGGTGAACATCTTTCCTCTATATATGGGTTGGATATTCTAACATGGACCTGAGTGTATTGTGGAGTGCATAGAAGTCTCTAAGCAACTTCCTCCTATTTGGGGAATTATCTACTAGAATTGTATTCTTTGTTGGGGAATCATCTACTAGAATTGTATTCTTTGCCAATTTTACATGCTATGTCCATAGTATTAATTTAGTGATATTTTGTAGTCATTATTGTGTCTTAAATAAATAAGGATGTACACATCCACTGTTTGTATCAAATTTAATGATTAATTAATTAATCAATTGCTGCAACAATTCATTGGTGTCTCTGTTAAGCTTTGTTTCTCTATCAATTTGTGTTATGCTTTGTTTATCAATCAATTTTTGTGTTGCTTTTTTATGCCTTATCAATTTTACACGGTAAGATTTGTAATAATATAGGAAAAAGTTAACCATGGTTTAAAATGGATAAACACATTAATGTAGTATATAGATAACTTAGATGGGATTGATTAAAAAGTACAAATATTTGACACAGGGTTACACAAACACTGTGGAATTTACTTATATAGTAAAATATCACCATACAAAATCACCATAAGCACTTTGGTTCTACCATTAAAATAATTGTCTATGAAGAGAAAAATTCCTTCAAAATGGCTCTATGGAATAAGCTCTTCAGCTTTGTTATCTTCTTGCCAAGCTTCCCTTGAATTTCTTAGAGTTGAGAGCTTTTCAAGACAAAATAATGCCATAAACTCATTTATCTGAAGTGGGTTTGTGTACATAAACTATGGTGAGAGAATGTGTAATTCCTATGGAAGTCATTAATTAGAACGAGTGCAATGTCCACCATTGCTTCTTATGTTAAATGCTATAAAAAATTGAGGCACCTGTGTTGAATCCTCAAACTCTTTGTCATTAGTTGTGGATAATTGAATAACACTTGGTATTAGGGTTTTATAGGTGTGTGGAATGGATTGATAAAAACCATAGGTTGTTTTATCTACATGGGATGACCACGTCCCTTTATACTCTAATTAGATATCATCCAATTAAATGGTCAAACAATCAATAACAATTTTCCACCTCATCAATTCAAAAAGTGTTAAATATTTGACCTTTTTTATTGGCCAAAATTAACCTAATAGTCATCCCTCTAGGTGTCATTCTTGTGCTATTGCATCGAGTGGAGGCTTTGGCCTTCACAATACTTAGCACAGACACCACAAAAGAATTATTTTATTTATTTAAAAGACATTTTTTATATAGTTTGGAATTATTTAAGAATTATTTTATTTTATTTACATTATTTACTTAAGCATTATTTTAGTTTAGTTTAGAACTATTTAAGAATTACTTTATTTTTATTTGAAGAGTTGTTCTTATTTATTTAGGAGTTATTTTATTTTAATTTCGAGCTATTTAAGAATTATTTAATTTTTATTACTTAAGAGTTATTTTATTTTAGAACCTATTAATGCAACTTCCATTCCATACAACTATATTTCTACCATTCACGAGATTCTCTTGGCACATGAAGAGACTGATTAATCAAATTCTCATCTGCTTAGTTGGATTTTCTCGAAAGAGTGGGAATAGTTCAATCCACGCCATCAGCAAGCGTGCAGCATGCAATGCATGTATTTTTATTTATTTACATATGACATGAGATAAAATAAATCTTTCATTGAAGGAAACATCACAACAAAGTAAATTCAAAGGATCAAATTAGTAGATGAGGTGGACGCATGTCATATGTAATTAAATGGATGCATGCATTGCATGTTGCACCCATGCTAATGGCACAAATCAAACTACTACTCTTTCGAAAAATTTTACTAAGTAGAGGAGAATTCGATTGATCACTCTCTTCACATGGCAAGAGGATATCGTAGATGGTAGCAATAAGGTTGTATGGAATGGAAGTCACGTCAAAAGTTTTAAAGTAAAATAACTCTTAAGTAAATGAAAATAGCTCTTCAAATAAAAATAAAGTAAACCATGTAAATAAAATAAAATAATTCTTACATTTCTAAAGTAAAATAAAATAACTCAAGATTGATCTCTCAACATTTTTAGAAAGATGTATGTAAGATATCTATACTATATATGAAAGGAAGCTAGGTGTGCAGAAATCGCTTCCTACACTAATCTAATGAGGGGACGAGAGTGCAAATTTAGTTTTATCCTTACTATTACAGCAATGTTAAACTCACTAACAGAGATATTGCAGCAAACACATAAATAAGAAAGTGAGATAGAAGAAGAGACACACAAGATATACGTGGGGAAAACCCTTATCAGGTGAAAAACCCTACACTCTAAAACCTGTACAATGTATTAACAAAACTGAAATGGTTTACAATACACTTGCAATGCAAGCTCTCAGGAGTCTTCGACACTCGTATCTAGAGACAAACCGGCAGCATAACAGTACCTATCAAACCTGTAATATATCTCCTACTCCAAGCACTTGTTTATATAGAAAATACAAGGAAAAATTGCCTCTATCTTGGAATGGGCGTCCAACTTGGCCTCATGGCCCAAAACCCATGCCTATGGACACTTGGTCAAAATTGTAAGATGCTTATGACACTTGTCCACACACCCCATCCTAAAGATGCCATAGTCCACCTTGGGGCACCCAAAGATGCTTTTTTCAAAGATGCTCTTCGACACATGTCTTCCCCTGTCATAGAATCTCCTATTTCTGACTCTTACATGTCATAACTTCGTCATAGGAATCTATCATGACCGTTACGATCAATATTCCCTTACACAACATCCAAGATGCTGACACATGGCAAAATATTCCTACCACAAAGTGGGATGCCTATCTCCTCATGTGAGGACAAAATTACAAGTTGTCATCTTCCATGTAGGATGACACATCACCATGCCACATCCAACAAGATGACAATATGAATTTACAATTTAATTTACAACATAGGAAATAAATAAATAAATACAATGAAAATAATACAAGGAATTACCAAGGTTGAGACACATTAATTCCCAACAATATACATATAATTTAATTAACATATTAATTGACATAATACATTATTTCAATGAAAAGATGAAATAATTACAATTCTCTTCTTAATGAATTCAACTTCTACTATGCTACTAGTGTTAGAAATGAAAGCACTATTACCTCAATGGAAATCTGATTGAAATATGTTTAATAATCTTATACCAGTGTATTATCAATGGAGATTGCATCAAAATAGAAAACCCACTACAGAGAAAATATCAAACATGAAGAACTCAACACAATGACATAGTGCTTACATGGAGAAAACCTCTACAGGTAAAAAAAATCCACTAGGAAAGAGGCACAAGTTTGTATTAATCTGTAAAAGATTATACAATACATCAACTACACAACTCTCTCCACTAGTCTTCAATCCGACAACATTCCTGCAGCACCTGAGTACCTAAAACATGTATTGCAACAACAAATACAATGGAAAAATACTTATAGAAGTGCTCTCACACCTTCCTAGGAATTTTCTTTCTATCTCATGAGAATATCCAACTTGTAAACATTAAATGCCATCTTACAAGCACCTTCCACTTGTCCAAAAATAGCCATGTAAGGTTGGGCACCCAAGACTAAATCTGGCCTCTTACCTCATCTTATGTCATGTCATAATCATCATATATTCCACCAAAGAGTATCTTCCCAAGATGGATGCCTTGGGCTAAACATAGCAACTTACAACTAATGAATATTCGTCATATGCGTCATAGTGTCATAGAATCTTATGACAACTTGCAGCTGTCATAGATTCTTTACATGCACCCACCAAACATTATGACGTGTGTCATATATGCTAAAAATAGCAGATTCTCCCAAGGTGGCACCTACACTCATTTACTATTGAGTTTTACAATTGCCAACCATAAATGTCACTCCTTAATTACCTCTGGTGAATTCAGAATTAACATTGCCGGTGAAACTACCTCATTCCCTTATGGGTAATTACAAATTACAAATAATAAAATGGAATAAATACAATATTGGGATTTACAAGGTTAATGGCACCTTATCCCAACATTATCCCACTTGACATTATACATTGTAAATCAACCCATAGGAAAACAATATGAAAATAATCAGGCACTAGAAACAAGGCCCATGGCCTCTCTGCACCACACAAACTTCTTTGTGCTCACGGGTTTGGTCAATGAATCCGCAACATTCTCTTGAGTGTCTATCTTCTTCATCTCAATCTGTCCATTTGTAGCCAATTCTTGAACAAAGTGATACTGAACATCAACATGCTTAGTCTAAGCATGATACATAGGATTCTTGGCCAAATAGATAGCACTCTAGCTATCACAACCAATCTGAGTGATCCTGCAATCAAAACCAATACCTGTACACAGTCTTCTCAACTAAACTGTCTCCTTAGAGACATGAGTAGCAACTATATACTATGCTTCTGTGGTGGACAAATCAACTATGGGCCACCTCTTACTCATCCAACTCACTACTCCTCCAAACAGAGTAAACACATAGCCACTAGTGGACCGTCGACTATCCAAGTCACCTGCCCAATCTGCACCAACAAAACCCTATATGTACAAAGATTTGTCAGCACTATTAGTACCAGAATAAACCAAACAATAATCAGGAGTACCTACAAGATACTTAAGCACCCTCTTCGCATAATTTCAATGTCGTCTACCATGATTAGACATAAATCTGCTCAAAACTCCCACTACTTGGGCAATATCTGGCCTAGTGCAAACCATTGCATACATCAAACTCCATATAGCACTATCATATGGTACATTAGACATATCCTCAAAATCATCTTCATTCTTTGGACACATATCTAACAAAAGTTTAGTACCAATGGGTAAAGGAACTCTAACTGGGTTACAGTCTTGCATATTGAATCTCTACAAAATAGTATTCACATACTTACTTTGTGGCAACCAAAGCTTTCTGTTACCTTTGTCCCTCTTGATCTCCATTCCCAAAATATACCTGGTGTTGGTTGTTTTAAATTCCCAACCTGATCTCAAGAAAATAGATCTATAAAATAGCCATTTCTAATAACTCATCTGTCTCGAGGGATTGGCCAATGAACAGGAAATGGGGTTTTCAATCCCTTTTCCTCTGCACTTTAGGCTCTGTAAAACCAAGGAGAGTGTTTCTTTTCTAAAGCAGTGTTTATTTGAATGGGGGGTCTCTAAATACTTGCTCAAAACATTGCTACTAAAATAGATATGTTCCTTCTAGATTGCTTAAAGAGTTTATGATAGAGTAAATTAATGGGCTAGATTATTAAGCTTCAACCTAATTATTTGCAGAAGAACATGTAAATAAAATAGCATCTAAACCTACAACTGAAAGGAAAAACTATTTTGATATTTAATGATGAGGATAATCAAGGGGGTTAAGTATAGTATAGCATTTTAATCAGATCAGTGCCCATTCCAGGGGTCATAGATTCAAAAAATAGATGCGAACGCAAAAGAACTATTCTATGATCAGTCTCAGTTTATTGTGAAGATAAAATAATGCCTTACATTAAAGGACCTCACTAGCTTCAAAGTTAACCATGCTTAGTTATCCCTGTAAACCAATACTGCATTCAATATCCTCTTATAGCTATTATTTTACTACTTGAGTAAATGTCACAAGAAAAATATACAAACACAGGAAAGACTGTGATGATGAATAAATTGATCATTAATCAAATTTATATTCATAAATGCAATAATGTGTACATGAGTAGGAGATAGTATGCTCTGAAACTCAACAATAACTTGTAAAGTAAACTATTAATGAATTATAAAATAGCTTTTGCAATTACATCAAGAACTTTGAACTCAAAAAGAAGACTAAACCAAGACGACTAATCATTATTTAAAAAAAAAGGCTAACTATGTACAACTCCTCTATGATCAGTTTGATCCCACACTTCAGACTGAGTCTGGAAGACATGACCTCAAACCAATATTTTTCAATAAGCCCTAAATTCCCTTTTATAGAATAAGGAAGCAGACAAGCTATAGGCTTAAAGACAAAAGAAGTTACAATTTGTTTAACCAGAAGATGAAGCTGCAACAAGATGTAGCTATAACTATCTCTTAACTACAAAGAGAGATGCCCCTGTAATAAAAATACCTGCACATGCTGAGGTATCTGTTTCTGAACTGTATGCTCTCTCACCTTTGGCGAGGAAGCTGATGGGTGGTTGTTTTTCAAATGTTGTTAGAGCTCACATACCCATCATGTACCATCAAAATTTTCAATAAGAGCATTCACTGCTCTATTTATGCACCAAGGGTGAGAATAGTTGCAAGGACCAATATGAGAAGAACACCCCATTAACTGGAGTTCTTCACATTATGTTTGTTGTCCTTTACAAGGATGTGATTCCTCTTTCATGATTGAGTGGTTACCACCTAGCTCAACCAGACAAAAACTAGATGAAATCACATCAAGCTAGACATGGCTATGCCATTTATCCAACAAAGGGAGGAGCAACAACAACAAAAAGGGATATTTTTGTCTTCGTATACTACATCTAGAGAGGAAACATTCCCATAACTAGAATTGATGCTTTGTTAGGAAAAGTAGATGTGGGAGAAAGACATAGAGAAGAATGATTTCCCTCTACCCGAGAATTTAATCTGCCAACTCACAAAAATAAGGAATTTCTGGAATCAAGAGATAAAAACTCAGGGTCCTTATTTGGATGAGACGATAGGAAGAAGAAAATCTCATAGAAATTTAAAGAATATTGTTACTTCCCCGGATTCTTTCCAATTCCCTCCATTCTATAGAAGAAGATCTCTCTAACTCTTAATTATGTAGGGACATATTTCTAACCATGAAAATAAAGAGGAGAATCCAATAGAACAGGGGAACGGAAAGAACATACAGAAACAAGGGAAGCCATACTATCAGCATGATCAAACAATGTAGGGGGTAACATCTAAAAACACCTATTTATAGAAACTTTGGGATATCTTGCACACATCTACTACATCCATGGTTTAATAAATTCTAGTCACTTCAAGGTATTTCTACCATAAATGGAAATCTCTTGAAGATTACCAAAGTGAGCAGAAAGATAGAATTTCATTATTTTGCTTAACTGAAAACATCACTTCTTGCATTGAAGATGCCAGATCAGGTGTCTCGATTTCTTCATTTCAGCTTTGCCATCCTACCATAACTCATCACACAGTAGATGAAAGGTCATTTCTGGTAGAAGCACGATTTTCAAAGGTCGATCCTGCATATGCCAATCTTTTAGTTAGTAAATTCCTCGTAGTGGTGTTGATGGTGATGTTAGTCACAACCAAGCACACAAACAAAAGTTACACAACAACCCTTGTTTATCCTGAAAGATACAATGAATTCAAAGAATTCATAATCCCAAGTCCCCGTTGATTAGTTCATAATTTGCTGATGTTAATCAGTGGTTGATGTGTGTTGTTGTTTTCCATTTTGGGGTCTTACATAGATCAGTAGGTTCTACTTCTACAACAATGCTATACAGGGAGGTTACTCTACATAGTATATATCTCCAAATGATGTGTCTAAGTTGATATTTGCATGAGTTCTGCCCTTATTTGTGATTTTCTACATGATATTGTCAATGGTACATGCATCTAGCTCAGAATATGCTAATGATGTTCAATTATCTACGGGATGTCAGCATATTCCTCTGTTCTGCTTAATGTTTATCATGATGTGCAGTTATGAAAGTGATTTCAATGAAATTAAAATGAGAAAAAGGGTTAGAAAGTGAGATTCCTAAGATTACTTGACTAAGATCATTGATCCACATACATGTTCCCATACAGCAATGAAGAGAAGGAAACTAAAATCATACTTCACTAGGACATTCCACAAATTAGCATGATCCAGTGCAAATCTTCAGAGGTGAGGTTGACAACAACATGCAATGAAATGAAAGCGCTTCTATAGAACACAGCATTCACCAGTACATATCCAGGAGTTAACTTGAAGATTACTTAAGTTTTACAATCAGGATGTAATCTTGAAGCTTCATCTCCATACAGTATGTTCATAAAACAAGTACATTTATAGTGATCTAACGAAAGGACCTTGATTGTTTCAACAATCCAGTCCTCAGTAGTCTCGGTAATCCTATCTCCTATAAAATTACTACAGGTCTGATATTATATGATTGACCTCCTCTTCTGCAGAGTGCAGGGGCTGAATATATGTCTCTATTTTCGGCCCCAAACACAGTGCCGCGGAAACCCTAGCAAATCAATGGTCCACATCTTGAAATGTAGCATCAGACGGTGGAGAACGGATCCTGCCAAGAATTCGAACGGCCCCCAAACAAGGGCCCCACTCCCTCAGTAATGTCTTATACCTGCACTCTATCCACATTGAAAGCTTTGTCTTCTCCTGTCGCGTTCTTGAGATCTGGTCCACTGCCTGGGATGTCCCCCACCATTAAAGCTCTATCGTATCTCCACCTGCATGCCATCGAGCTCTGGAATGGATTCAAAATCCACCTACCCCGCTTTTCCCACCTTTTGCATCGCGACTACACATCGTTCTAGTCAATGCACCTACGGTCAGCATATAGAAGTTAAGCATCATCATGTAAATAACCAGCAAGAGGATAAAAATTATATTGAATCATGCTCTAAAAGTGCAAACATATAGATCGGGTCATGATTCCATGAAAATCTGCATACATATGAATACTTAATTCCTTTTGATAACCTTTCAATTCCACCACCTGCATGTAGATTTCTGAGCACTTTCATATTAAGTCAGGATATGATGATGACGTCATCATCATGGGTGAGCTTCATTAAAGTGTGGAAGGATGACGCCATGGTCATATTGAAGAAAATCTGGGTCCAAGAAATATGACCCCGAGGAAGGAACCCTAAAGAATATCACCCTCCAAAAGGATGACGTCATCGTCATGTCGGGCTTTGTATATCGGGTCACGTTTTTAAGATCGGGTGATATTCAGAAGATGATCCCTTGTGAGTGAAATGACCTCCCTGCAGAAAGATTGGGTTGACATCAGCATGTTGATGTCTTTGTTTTATCGCTGCAGTTACCATGACGTCATCATGTTATGGGATGGGGGAATATTGGAAACATACCTCCACGAGGTGAAAGGGTGATGATGTCATCGTCATATTGATCTCCTTTGTTTATCAGGCCTAGGTAACATCATCGAGATACTGGTATAGGGGGTGATATTTCATGAGAGGGTGATATTTCAAAGATCAGGTGATCTTTAAAACATCGGGTGATATTCAAAATATGACCCTCGCAAAATGTAAGGCTGTTTGACCGACAGATGTAGTTATCACACAAATTTGACATCTAGATCACGCGAACAAGGTGATTATCGGGTGATAAACTGACATCAGGGTGATCTAATGTAAGGTGACTGACATTTGAAATATGACCCCCCAAGAATATCAGGTTTGACCAGAACTTTGACCCGTCATAACTTTCTTACTTTGCCGAATTTCAGGGTGATGTAAAAGGCAAGTCTGCTTAGAATTTCACAACCTTTCACATGGCAGGCTTCCTGAGGCAAGATTTAGATTTTGAAATTGGGGTTCATACATGAAGATCACAAATGCACCTAACATGATGCACATACATACTGACTGAAACTGCTTTTTACCATTACCGCCCAGAACACAAAAATAAGGGAGCAAGCCACAACAGGGGTCCTCATTTTGCTAAGGAGTAAAATGGGGCATGTTGTGAACATCACAAAAACTAGCAACCAAACAAAACAACCCAAAATTGAAACCATTAAGGAAAACTAAAAGAAATAGATGCATAACTTCCAACTATCTTTCCTGCAAATCATCACCTAACTTGAGACTCAATGTATTCAATAAGGTGCATGAATTTTCCTTTCAGTTTAAGTGGGTGCATGTGATTAATCATCCTCATCTTGAAGATCAATTAAACAAACCAGTGACTGATATTAGCCTACGTAGGTGAGGATGTTCCCTCATAGCCAACCGGATAGAGCTTTGCTGCCAGCAGGTGTCCATAGCCCCAACAAGGTTATCGTTACAATTCTCCTAAGTAGAGCCCCATTGCCAGCGAGCGTCTATAGCCTCAATAGAGTTACTTAGATGGCTTAACCTAGATTTTCAGTAAAATCCATTTTATTGCTTTATATTTTTATGTATTTGATAGAAACTTCATAAGATATTGCATTTGTAACTTCATGATGTAAGGAGTGGTCACTTGCTAAAATTAAGCTGAGAATTGTAATGGTAGCAAGGGTGACCTCTGATTTTCACCTAATATCTACACTGGTAAGTTCAACAAACCCAAGGATTTTAGGTGTGACATTGTGAGAAACATTCCTTGAATATTCAACCCATTCTTATTGAATACAAAATTTCACAAGTAAAACAACTCTCTGCCCTCATGACAGTCACAACAAGTTATGCATGAATTTCAAATAATTAACCTTAATGACTTGAATTTTCCATTGTTTTCAATGGTTGTTAGTATGCTCCTTCATATTCTAAAGCAAAAGAAAGATCCCTGCTGAGGAAACAAAGCAACCAAACAAAACAACAAAACAAAGCCACTGTACAAACAACTATACAACAACAGTACACTATGATACACATGACTGTCATGATGCTACTTCAGGCCTGAAAATAGTGTTTGAGGAACTGCTCATTAACTGGTAATGGAACATCCTCACCTGTTAAGGTCTCGAGCTTGTAGGTGCTATCTCCTAAAATTTCAAAAATTTGGAAGGGACCTATCCAGAGTTTGTCAAACTTACCATAGTCACCCTTCCTTTCATGTGCTTTGTCCCACATCAGGACTAGATCTGAGATCCTGAAAGCCTTGATTCTAGCTCTTTTATCAAACTAGCACTTGACAACAGCCTGATGTTTAGCAAATTGGTTGATTACTTCACTTCTCTTTTCTTCTAGGTGCATCAGTTGCAACAGCCTAACTTCTTGTTTATTATTAATGCCCAAGTATTCTTGTGCAAACTGCAGTGTAGGAATCTTTAAGTTGACAAGGAGGATGGGATTCACCCCATATACTAGATGGAAAGGAGAATTTCCTAATGCAGCCTTATTCCTGGTCCTATCAACAAAGTGTCCCATTCCCTTGGGTTCTTATCTATCATCTTTTTTATGATGTTCAATAGGTTCTTGTTTGTGGATTCTGCTAATCCATTCCCCTGGGGATAGTAATTGGAGGAGAATTTTAAGATGACCCCATAATCAAAAGCCCAACCTAATAGTTTCATTGAAGCAAAAGCAAATCCATTATAACATACTAAAGCATATGGAACTCCATACCTGGTCACTATATTGCTTTCCAAAAAACTAATGACATCCTCAGCATTGCATGTCTTACTACTAACAACTTTAGTCCACCTAGTACAATAGTCAGTAATAGTTAAAACATACCTGTGGCCTGAGGATGATGGAGGATTGATGGGTCCTATGAAGTCCATTCCCCATTGAGCAAAGGGGCGCATCTCCATCACTGGCTGCAAAGGTTGAGCAGCATATTTTTCTCTGTTTGCTGCAACCTGACACATATGACAGCATTTGGTGTGTTCAATAGTGTCTTTAAAAATTGTGGGCCAATAATACCCTGCCCTGAGGATAGAATGAGTGGTGCCTAAGGATGATCCATGTGCAGTCCCAAACTTATCATGCAATTCTGCTAGCACCTTATCTGCTTCTGATCTTTCTAGGCACCTTAGGTATATCCCCTCATAGTTTTTCTTGAAAAGGATTCCTCCTTTTATCATGTACTTTTGTGCTCTTATCTTAGGGCTCTCCTCTGTGAGGCCTGCAATCTTGAGGGGTATCTTCCAATGATTAGGATGTGTTTGATGTCTGAATACCATGCTCCATCTTCCTTTGCATTCACAACATACTGCTAGCTCAGGATATTAGGATCAATCTCTGATATCATCTAGCTCAATGCCTGTCCCCTTACTAACTTCATGGGTGTAATATCCATATCATATTCATGGAGGACAGTGATCCATTTATCCCTCTTTTTTCCTGGTTCACTTTGCATTAGTAGCATTTTCACTGCTGCATCACATACTACAGCAATCACCTTACTTCTCAGAATGTAGTGCCTGAATTTCTTAACTGCTCGAACCAGAGCAAGCACCTGTCTTTCAACATCCATGTACCTGATCTCTGCATCTCTGAAAGGGCAGCGCATGAAAGCTATAGGCTTCTCTTCCTTTTCTTCATTTTGCTGTGTCAGCACTGCTGCAGAGGTATGTTCTGAGGCAAATGAGTAGATGTAGAAGTCCTTAGTATAATCTGGACTGACCAGAACTAGAGCATTTGATATGGCCTTCTTAATGTCTTCAAAATCTACTCTAGCTTCAGATGTCCACTCAATTTTAGCGTCCTTCTTGAGCATGGCGTTCAGGGGACTGACTATCTCTGCAAAGCCGGTGATAAACTTCCTAACGAAATTAATCTTACCAAAGTAAGATTTGAGCTCTGTCCTGCTCCCAGGAAGTTGTATCTTCATGATGGACTCCACTCTGTCAGGATCAATGATGATCCCATTTTTAGTTATCAGGTGGCCTAGCAATTTCCCTGTGGTCATCCCAAATATGCACTTCTTAGGGTTCAGGGATATCCCGTACTGCTCACACTTCTTCAGCACCTCTCTCAGGTCTTCCACATGGCTTCCTCTTTCCTTGGAGAACACCGTCAAGTCATCCATGTATATTACTATGCATTTGCCAATTAAGCCTCTAAAGGCTATGTCCATTGCTCGCTGAAATGTGGCTCCAACGTTTATCAACCCAAACGACATGCGCCTGTAAGCGAAGATCCCCCACTTGGTGGTGAATGCGGTTTTCAATCTATCAATTTTATCCACCATTATCTGGTTGTAACCAGAGAAACCATCCAAGAAGGACATTATCTTGGCACCGTTCACAATCTGCAGGACTTCATCCAAGGAAGGCAAAGGGTATTTGTCCTTTTCAGAAGCCCTGTTCAAGTTCCTGAAGTCCACGCACAGTCTGATGTTACCATTTTTCTTCCTCACTGGGACCAGGTTCGCCACCCAAGTGGAGTGTCTCACAGGAAATATGATCCTGGCATCAAGCAGCCTTTTAACTTCTTCAAAGATGATGGGCTCCAGCAAGGCATTGACAGGTCTTTGCTTCTGCTTGAAGGGCTTGGCATCCGGCTTCAAGGGGATTGTATGAGTGATGACTGATGTGTCATAATTTTTTAACTCATCATACATTCAGGTAATGACATGGATATAATCTTTGAGGGCCTAGATTATTCCCTTCAATTCCTCCTCTGTACAGACTTTCCCAATCAGAACGTTTCTTCTTTTATCACCCTACCCAACGTCAACATGTGAGTACTGTCCCTCATCAGCTTTTGGGAGATCCCTCTGCTTCAGCATGCTGTCCAGTTCAAAAGCTCTCTCTAGCTCTATCATACCCTTAGGGATCCTATTACTAGGCAGTTCTAGGTTTCTTCTTCTTCCCAGACAGGATCTTCCATATTTATTTCATCTATGATCTATGCTTCAAAAACATCTCTGTTGGAAATAAAATCCAATATATACTGATCATCATCAAATACTTGAAGATTAGCTACATTGTCGAGTACTGAAGGCACTGATACTAATTCAACTAAGAATCTTCTTAAACCTGATATGGACAGAGGTTCTAGAGTACTTGCAGCCTGGGCCAGAGCATCTACTCTGTGGTTTTGTTCTCTGGGGACATGGGTGATATTGAATGCATAAAAATCTTCTATTAAGTCCCACACCCTGTGTCTGTAATTAGACAGCCTCTGTATTTGTAGGAGTATATACTTCTCACCTGCCTGACAACTAATTCTGAGTCTCTGTAGACACGCAGAATTCTCACCTTCTTTCTAAGTGCAAACAGTATCCCATGAATTAGAGCTTCATACTCTGTCACATTGTTTGTACATGGGAACTGCAATCTGTATGCTACCAAGTAGGATTTTCCAGATGGATCAATGAGGTCTACTCCTACTTTAGCTCCTTGTTTTGACTTGGATCCATCAAACCTAAGGATCCATGGCTTATCTTCATCTAAAAGCTTGTCTGGGGCTTCTTCCTTCCTTTTGGCTCTGTCAGCTTCACCACTGGATATCCACTTTAACTTCGGTATCCCAGCTTTCTTAGGCATCACCTTATCTACCTCATGAGAGGTTGATATTTCTTCTTTTCCTTTATCATCAGGAGGAACATCCTTTGGACCAGGTAGCGTCTGTCTTTTTAAAATATGTAGGCACAATGAACAAGATGTTTCTGAATAAGATGCTTCATGTAACCTGCATGAACCTTCAATCAAGACGTCCTGAGGAGGCCTCTACTACTGTGTCATTTTTTGGATTTCTTTTGATAGAAACTCCTCGAATTTGGACAGATTACTGCCCCTATCCTCATCAGATAACTCATAATCTGACTCCACTAAACAATCACTCCCAGGGGTGATTTTCTTCTTGTTTTCAGCATTACTCATGTTGCACACCAGTATCTCTTCTGGCATCTAAATAGGGTCCTCATCAGGATATGTGCATCCTCCTGATCCTACAGGAAACGAACAAAAATCAGGATCATTATCATTATCTGCAGAAATTACCCCTGGTGATGATGAAGACGCCTCATTATATGCTTGTTCCAGCTCCAACATATCTATACAGGCATCACAAGTCTTTTCAGAATGAGCCTCATCATACAACCTGCACCACCCGTCAATTAAAATATCACGAACAGGAATTTTAAATAATTGACATCGTTGCACCTCTTTAAGCAAATGCATCTCAAAATTCTTGAAATGATCCTATTCTACTTCATTTTTAGGATCATAATCAGGTTCTAGATTTACTTTAACACCCTGAGTGTCATCATCATGATCATGCACATCAAACATCAAGATCTCCTCTATGCTAGTGGTTTGAGGTCTGATGGAGTAAACTCCAGGTTCCACGTCCACGTACATGATCTCATTAGTTTTGTTATATTCGATGATCATGTGTTTCATGCGGGGTTCAACATCTATTCTTATTTGATTTGGTATCCCCCTCCAGGGTAACCACATGTGGCTGAAATCCGTGGACATGTATCCATTGAGGGTCTTTGACCAGTCTCTGCTCAGTAACATTCCATATGTATCAGGTATATCAACTACCTGAATATCAATATAGTGCTGGATTCTGGGATCCGATGCTAGCTGCATGTGAATATGAGTCAATTCTCCTACCACACTTACCTCTGTTTTATCCAATTGAGTCACTTTCTTTAAGGATTTAGCAGGATGTAACCCTAAAGCATTGCATATGGACAAGGGCATGTAATGTCCCCTTCCTAGGTGATTTTCATGATGAGTAATTTAGCCTTTAACTCCCGAAGGCTAATTGACGAAATAAGGGAGATATTATTAAATTAATTATTTTATAAGGTTATTACTTAATTTGAAATCAAAAGGTAACCTTATATTTAATTAATTTAATATAGTGACTTAAAATACACATTAGATCATTAAAGTCACTAAAATAAAATAATAGGATTTTTCTAGAAGCCTCTTGAAAGTGTGATTAAAAAAGTAAAAAGGAACGGGCAAGGCAAGCTTCCAAGCATCCGATTATTGACATTTGCATTTGATGAGTTTTGTGGAGCCAAGGGTTTCTGCATATTGGGTCTTTGGGAACGGAAACTCCCATAGATTAGCATAACTGAGGTGGTGAAATATCCTCCGAAGGGTTGCAAATTGGAAGGGATACTTCAGTCCTTTCATTTGTGCTTAAATCTGCAG
The DNA here is from genome assembly GCA_027924645.1 of Cunninghamia lanceolata. NCBI lineage: Eukaryota > Viridiplantae > Streptophyta > Pinopsida > Cupressales > Cupressaceae > Cunninghamia > Cunninghamia lanceolata. The sequence continues at coordinate 3,117,609 of BSBN01000556.1, read as the reverse complement.
TGTTAACAGGGGTTTGGAGGTATCAATTTGCATATCAGAAGTTTTTCTATTGGCTGCTGTAGTGTTTGCTACAGTGTTTTGCTACAGTACGCTACAGTGTTTTTGCTACAGTGATTTGCTACAGTAGCGCTACAGTGATGCTACAGTGCGCGCTACAGTGCATGCTATAGTGTTTTGCTACAGTGATTTGCTATAGTACGCTACAGTGTTGCTACAGTGCCATGAACAGTACGCTATAGTACGGGGTAGCTAGGAGAGGGTTTCAATTTGGGTTTGGAAGGGACTCCTTTCCTTGGTTGATGAGAAGGCTGGGTGCTACACTTGAGAGACACGATTGGGGCTTGAGAGGGATGTTTATGAGCTATTTTGAGGCTGCCATTCCTTCATCTTCGTCATCGATTCACAGCAACTTACATTTCCAGGTTCTTTCATGAGTTAGCATCTTTATATCAGCATTGTTTCATAGTTGTCATTTTAGGAGTTGCATAAAATTGAAGAGCCAAGAGTCTTGGCCATTCATATCAGCATTTAGAGTATGCAGCTATCATTATCAAGCAAAAATATCAGACTGAAAACACAGACCATCAAGCATTGGGTTTACATCAAAAGTGTTTGACAATATTCCTTGAAGTTCAAATTAGCAAAATAAGGTCTAAAATAGCAAGGGATATTACAGTGGTATCAGAGTGGTTTCCTGCCATCCTTTGGGTTTGAAATCGGCTCATTAAATGCAACAAAGTGATAGGGACAAGAGGTATACAGCTAGAGAAGAAAGGAAGCAAAAACAGTGGTCACAACCACTTGAACAGAACACTTTATCAACCACTTCAGCAGCAAAACAGCGAGAGGTTGGTTCATCCGGCACTATGGGTGAAAGAGATGAAGGTAGCCCTATCAGAAACAGGGGAAGAAATGATGAAGAACAGGAAACACATGAACTCTTTAGACAAATGGCTACGAGGCAGCAGCAGGTGGCAGATGCTATGCGGGCACTTACTACAATGATACAACAAATGAACCCTCAGAGAAGATGAAACTATGAACCGGATGATAATAGGAGTGTGGTTGGGACACCTAGAGCACAAGCATCTTCTCACATGGCAGATAGGCCTACACGTCCTACTTTTTTGAGGAATGAACAAGAAGAGGAAAATGCAGAAGAAGAAGGAGAAGAAATGTTTGCAGATACTCTTATGGCAGCTAATGATGAATGGGAGTTGTTGACACCACAGGTCAGGGAACGCATGAGCTTTGATAGGTTTGTGAGTCAAAGAAGAGAACACTACAGGGGAAAGCAAGAAAAGAGACCAAGAAATCAAAATAATGATTTGATGTATGCCGCCAGCAGAGTTACATTGCCCATGTTTGATGGTAGTGGGAAGGTCACGACTCAGGCTTGGATTCATAAGCTAGACACCCTCTTGACTCTTAGACCCATGACAATAAGGGATGCAATAAAATATGCTACTTTTCACTTGGAGGGAGCAGCCCACGATTGGTGGTATCATGGATTAGAGACATTGCATCATAATAGTATCACTTTATATCAGGAGTTTGTTGATAGATTAGTGGAACGCTTTGATAAGAGAGATCCAGAGACATATTTTAGAGACTTGGCACAGCTTAAGCAGACTAGGAATTTAGAGAATTACATTAGTGAATTTTAGAAATTATCAGTCATGGTCTCCAATATATCTGAAAGGAGATTGGTTGTGCTATTCATGGAGGGCTTATTGGAACTGTTAAGAGGATGGATAAAGGCTTTTGATCCTTCGACACTACAAGAGGCAATGAAAAAGCTAGGAGTATGGAACTTGTAGCCCCTCAAAATAAGTACTCATCTAAGGGATCTTCTTCTTACCGGGACAATAAGACATTTCCCAAGAAAAAAGAAATTTCAGACTCAAAGGGAAAATCAACAGCACCATTAGATCGTGAGACATTTAATGACTTGAGAAGGAAAAAGTTATGTTTTTATTGCAAAGGTCCCTATGATGCAAACCATGACTGTCCTTTAAGACCTAAGGGAAAAGCAAATAGGATTATGTGGGCATTCTATGAGGATTCAGAGTCAGACCAGCAATCTGATCAAGAGGAATCTAATGAGGAAAAACCTGATGATGAGACAGATAAGCATGAAATTGAGGCTGAAAATGTTGAAGAAGCAAATTTTCAAGAAGCACGCCTTATAGCATACAACAAGAGGGCTCATTTAGGATGCGTGGGGTTTTAGCCGGACAGAAGATCATTACCTTGCTTGATACAGGTGCCACACATAACTTCATTGATGCTAGGTTGGTTGATAGGCGCAGAATTTGGACAGAGGAATTTGAGAGCATAAGAGTAAAAGTTGCTGATGGATATACTCTTAAGTGTGACAGGTTGATTCTAGGTCTTCCCATGCGATTGAATAACTTTGAGTTTAAGGCAGATTTTTATGTGGTAAACATGGGAGAAACCGACATGGTTTTAGGAATGAAATGGCTTCATGATATTGGGGAGTTTACCATTAACCTTAGGGAAATGGAACTGAGGTTTAAAGTGGATGGGAAGACTCATGTGCTAAAATCCATTAGGGATACTAGTTGCAGGATGATATCTTTCAGAAAAATGGAGAGACTTATGCGCCATGACATGGTTGAGTGGGCAGCAGGGTGTATTCTAATGCCAACACAGGAAGAGAAACAAAAACCAGCCTATCACCCAGATATACAGGAGTTGAGGATCAAGCACTCCAAGGTGTTCAATGATATTCCACCAGGTAGGCCTCCAGACAGAGGGATTGAGCACATAATAGAATTGGAGGAGGGTGCTAAACCCGTGATGATCACTCCTTACAGACGCCCCAAGCGGCTAAAAGATGAGATTGAAAAAACAATTAAGGAGCTACTGGCTATGGGGCACATTAGGCCAAGTAAATCACCTTTTGCTTCAGCAGTAGTCTTGGTCAAGAAAAAGGATGGTACCCTTCGGATGTGCATTGATTACAGGGTGTTGAATAAGAGGACAATTAAGAACAGGTACCCTATTCCTCGTATTGACGAGTTGATCGATGAGCTTCATGGTGCTCGCTATTTCTCAAAAATAGATTTGAGATCAGGTTATCACCAAATTAGGGTCAGAGAGCAAGACATCGAGAAGACAGCATTTAGGTGCCATTGTGGACATTTTGAGTTTGTGGTTATGCCATTTGGACTAACCAATGCTCCTGCTACGTTTCAGTCCACTATGAATAGGATTTTTCAATCACAGCTGAGAAAGTTTGTATTAGTCTTCTTTGATGACATTTTGGTGTACAACAAAACTTGGAAGGAGCATATCGCCCATTTGGATACAGTATTGGGAATTCTTAGCAGGAGTCCTTGTACGCCAAGGAATCCAAATGTGATCTGGGCATGATAGAGTTGCTATACTTAGGCCATATCATCAGTGCAGAAGGTGTGCGTATGGACCCTGACAAAGTCAGAGCTATTATTGAGTGGCCTACACTTGAGAATCTTACTCAACTTAGGGGATTTTTGGGTTTGTGTGGCTTCTACCGCAGATTTGTCAGTGGATATTCACGTCATGCAGCACCACTTACAGATTTAATGAAGAAAGGGGCATTTGTTTGGACACCTGAGGCCCAAGAATGTTTTGAGAAATTTAAACAGTTGATGACTACTTGCCCAGTTCTTGCCTTGCCAAATTTTACTAGACCCTTTGAGCTACAGTGTGATGCTTCGGGTGAGGGGATTGGTGCAGTTCTTATGCAGGACAAACATCCGATAGCTTTTGAGAGCAGGAAGTTACGGGGTCTAGAGAGGAGCTACAGTATTTATGATAAGGAGATGTTGGCCATTATGTATGCATTGGCCAAATTCAGGCAATACCTTGTGGGCAGCAAGTTTTGCATTAAGACAGACCATAATAGCTTGAGGCATTTCCTAGGACAGCGAGATCTCAATGATCGTCAGCAGAAGTGGGTGAGTAAATTGCAATCATATGACTTTGACATTACTTATGTCAAAGGGACTCAGAACGTAGTTGCTAATGCTTTGTCCCGCCGCCCCCATTTGAGCTCTATGGTGGAGATTTCAGAGGATTGGAGACACTTGATTGTGGCAGAGTATGCCAAGGACTCATGGGCTTCTAGTATAATTGAGGGGTCAATTCAGGATAACAGGTACTCAGTTGTAAATGATCTTATCATTTACAAAGGTAGGATATTCTTAACCCTAGGATCAGAGATGAAGAACACAGTGATGAGGTATTTTCATGATACACCTATGGCAGGGCACCCGGGGTACTTCAAGACTTATAGATAGGTTCGAGAGCGCTTTACTTGGAAAGGGCTCAAAACAGATGTTCTTCGATATGTCAGAGAGTGTCCTATTTGCCAGCAGAATAAACAGGAACATACATACCCTGCAGGTTTACTTCAGCCACTTCCGATTCCTGATAGGAAGTGGGAGTGTTTATCCATGGATTTTATTACCGGTTTGCCGAAAACCCAGGGACGAGATTATATCTATGTGGTTGTTGATCGATTAACAAAATATGCTCATTTCTTTCCAATCACAGCTACATACTCAGCTGCACAGGTAGCAGAACTCTTCTTTCGTGAGATTTTCAGGTTGCATGGGTTACCTCAGAGCATTGTTAGTGACAGGGATAGTCGGTTCTTGAGTCATTTTTGGCAGGAGTTATTTAGACTATGTGGGACAGAGCTTACCCCAAGTACCAGCTACCACCCACAGACGGATGGCCAGATAGAAATTGTGAATAAGTGGGTGGAGGGATATCTCAGGAATTACATTGCAGGGCAACAGAAGGGTTGGGTTAAGTGGATATACCTTTGTGAGTACTGTTACAATACCACTTACCATCTCTCGATTCAGATGACACCATTTATGGCCTTGTATGGTTATGAAGCACCCAGTTTTCTTGACTTGTTGATGAGTGACAGTAGAGTGCCTAGTGCAGGAGATATGTTATAGGAGAACTAGGATATTATGAGAGCTCTTCGAGAAAATATCCAAAAGGCACAGAATCAGCAGAAACAGTATGCTGATCAGAAGAGAGTTGAGCGGTCATTTGAGGTTGGGGATATGGTGTATTTGATGTTACAGCCCTATCGACAATCCACTCTCAAGAAGAGTGGTGCAGAGAAGCTCAAGCCGCGTTATTATGGCCCTTTCAGGATTATCTGGCGAGTTGGTGATGTGGCTTATGAGTTAGAATTACCGGTAGATAGCAGAGTACACAATGTTTTCCATGTGTCACGCCTCAAGAAGGCATTAGGTCATCGCGTGGTTCCTTCTGCTACCTTACCACCCTTGGATGATGAGGGGAAGTTGATTCTGGTGCTTGAGGCTATTTTGGATGTTAGGGAGAGGCAGTTACGGAGATGGGTCATCAGAGAGTACTTGATCAAATGGAGGGATTTACCGGTTGAGGATGCCACTTGGGAAGGCGAGGAGATTCTTCAGCATCCAGAGTTGAGATTACTTGGGGACAAGCAATTTCAGGAGGGGCGGACTGGAATGTCCCCTTCCTAAGTGATTTTCATGATGAGTAATTTAGCCTTTAACTCCCGAAGGCTAATTGATGAAATAAGGGAGATATTATTAAATTAATTATTTTATAAGGTTATTACTTAATTTGAAATCAAAAGGTAACCTTATATTTAATTAATTTAATATAGTGACTTAAAATACACATTAGATCATTAAAGTCACTAAAATAAAATAATAGGATTTTTCTAGAAGCCTCTTGAAAGTGTGATTAAAAAAGTATAAAGGAAGGGACAAGGCAAGCTTCCAGGCATCCGATTATTGACATTTGCATTTGATGAGTTTTGTGGAGCCAAGGGTTTCTGCATATTGGGTCTTTGGGAACGGAAACTCCCATAGATTCGCATAACTGAGGTGGTGAAATATCCTCCCAAGGGTTGCAAATTGGAAGGGATACTTCAGTCCTTTCATTTGTGCTTAAATCTATAGTGTTAACAGGGGTTTGGAGGTATCAATTTGCATATCAGAAGTTTTTCTATTGGCTGCTATAGTGTTTGCTACAGTACGCTACAGTGTTTTTGCTACAGTGATTTGCTACGGTAGCGCTACAGTGACGCTACAGTGCGCGCTATAGTGCATGCTACAGTGATTTGCTACAGTACGCTACAGTGTTGCTACAATGCCGTGAATAGTAACGCTACAGTACGGGGCAGCTAGGAGAGGGTTTCAATTTGGGTTTGGAAGGGACTCCTTTCCTTGGTTGATGAGAAGGCTGGGTGCTACACTTGAGAGACATGATTGGGGCTTGAGAGGGATGTTTATGAGCTGTTTTGAGGCTGCCATTCCTTCATCTTCATCATCGATTCACAGCAACTTACATTTCCAGGTTCTTTCATGAGTTAGCATCTTTATATCAGCATTGTTTCATAGTTGTCATTTTAGGAGTTGCATAAAATTGAAGAGCCAAGAGTCTTGGCCATTCATATCAGCATTTAGAGTATGCAGCTATCATTATCAAGCAAAAATATCAGACTGAAAACACAGACCAGCAAGCATTGGGTTTACATCAAAAGTGTTTGACAATATTCCTTGAAGTTTAAATCAGCAAAATAAGGTCTGAAATAGCAAGGGATATTATAGGGCATCACATTGGTAGATTCTCCTGAGTCCACTAAACAATTATGCAAATTTTTACCAAACATCCTTATAGTCAGGATGAAAGGAGGTGACTCACTTTTGTCTCTGTATGGGGTCATGTGGGAGGTCTCTGTAGGTTGAACAGTACCTGAGGTTTTATGTTTGACATTAACCTCCCTAGCAGTATGATCTTTATTTCCAATTGGCCTGGGGTATGGTTGTCTTCCTTTTGGGCAAGATCATCCAATGATTTCATGAAAGCATTCTTGATAGCAGGGGTCCTAAGCAGTTCTGGCAATGGCAAGTTGATCTTTACCCTTTTCATTTCATCAGTCAGATAAGTGACCAGCTTGTCAGATCTAAGAGGTAGATTTGCAACTTTTGGTGCTACACTCTATGGTGTCAAATACAGAGCATTAACCTTGGAAAGTCCAGGGTTATTACTTGCCTTGGGATCAAGTGGAGTATTGAAGTTGCTTGGAGGCAATGAAGTGGTCAAAGGACCAATAGGCCTGCTTGAGTTATTCCTCAAGTTGTAGTTGTGTCTACCCTGAGGTTGCTGTTGATAAGCATTGACTTCCTCATGCTCAACTGATGGCTCATTATCATCCTCAAAGGGAAAAACACAGTTGGACTCAAAAGCCATGGTTGATTCCTCACATGTTGAGGTGTAATCCTGATGAGAAGGAACTGCCGGCTGATAAGGATGATGCATGAAGCTTTCTAGAACCAAGGCAGAGTCATACTCACAGGGGACATTTTCATTTCCCTCTGCATAAGGTGGGTTTCCTGAAGTACCGGGCACTTCAACTTGGAATATGCTAGCAACAATCCTGAATTGAGCATTGGTGTTGTGTATCCTGCACCAGTTTGTAAGTGCTGCCTCTGCAAGATTTACTCTGGTGGTCTGTCTAGGTTCACTAGGAGGCTGATTGTCCAGGGGTGATGGCAAGGAACCATTGTTTGGTCTAGTGTTCCACACTCTAGGTTGTCTAGAAGGATTGTTCTTGCCATTATTGTTATTGTAATTGTTGTACCCCCTATCAGGATAACTAGGTATGTCATTGGCATAGCCTCTGTTCTGATTAGGCTGAGAATAGAAGTTCTGATTTCTCAAATGAGTGACCTTAGTAGTAAGTTACCTTAACTGAGCTAATATTTCTTTGATTTCTTCTTTCTCTCCTTGAACCTTGGCCACTACATTTTTTTTCTGAGGCTTGAAAAAAGAAGATCCGTTGTTATTGTTGGATTGTTCCACAGACTGGGGCACTTGTGTTTGTCCTGGATATTATGACATCTAGCCATTCCCATTTGGTGGTGGCATGATACTAAGTGGGGGTATTTGCAAAGGGGCTGGCATCACAGCTGAAGGCATCATGACCCCACTGGTCTACTGGTGGACAGGGTATGTTGGATAACCTGGAAGTGTAGGGAAGGCAACATTTGGTGTGGGAGCAGGAGCTAATTGCTGGCTGACCTTGATGGCTTCTTCGAAAGCACCTGCCAAAGTTGTTACCCCATGATGTGTTCACCTGATGAACATGGAAGTTAAGGGATCTAAAGCTTAGTAATAAATGCTCCTAGCAGCTTCACCTATTACAACATAGGGAGCAACTAGCTTAGAAAGCATCCTCTGGAATCTAGCGTTGAAGTTTACTATAGGTTCTCCTTCAAACCTCTTGATGGTGGCAAATAAATGATAGTTCATTGAAGGATCTATAGGTACCTTGAACCTATCCTTGAAAGATTTCTCCAAGACATCCCATTAATTGACCGAACCCTGACCTAGACTGATATACCAGTTATAGGCCTCTTCCCCTAAAGAAAAAGGGAATAGCCTGCATACCACATCTTCATACTCAATCTTAGCCCTACAACAGACTTCCTTGAAGGTTCTAACATGATCATCAACATCCTGATATGGATGGTATCTAGGACAAATTTTATCTGGATTCTTAAGCAAAGCATGATATGCATTGAAGGTCAAAGGTGACTCTGCAGCAAAGAATGACATTGGAACCGGTGGAGGTTGGACCTAGGGTGTGACAGGTGGTCCTGTAGGTATTTGTAAGCCAATAGGAGTGATAGGAGCATGCTCTGGTGAAGCTCTGGATGCACTAGGATCAGGGGAGTGATGAATGTCCGCAGTTCTAGGTCTAAATCCCCTGATAGGTAGTTCTCCAAAGAGTCCACTAGATCTGGACCTGGTATTTGGCCTAAAAGCCAGGATTTCTCAAGTTTTCACATAAAGTTGGCTGGTTTAGGGTCAGATTTGATATGACTGGATACTAAAGCAATGTTTGCAGGAATCTACAATTTCCTTGTTCAGGCCCTCCTTCTAGCACCAGTAAATGGTGTTGATGGTGATGTTAGTCACAACCAAGCACACAAACAAAAGTTACACAACAACCCTTGTTTATCCTGAAAGATACAATGAATTCAAAGAATTCATGATCCCAAGTCCCCGTTGATTAGTTCATAATCTGCTGATGTTACTCAGTGGTTGATGTGTGTTGTTGTTTTCCATTTTGGGGTCTTACATAGATCAGTAGGTTCTGCTTCTGCAACAATGCTATACAGGGAGGTTACTCTACACAACATATATCTCCAAATGATGTGTCTAAGTTGATATTTGTATGAGTTCTACCCTTATTTGTGATTTTCTGCATGATATTGTCAATGGTACATGCATCTAGCTCAGAATATGCTAATGATGTTCAATTATCTACAGGATGTCAACATATTCCTCTGTTCTGCTTAAGGTTTATCATGATGTGCAGTTATGAAAGTGATTTCAATGAAATTAAAATGAGAAAAAGGGTTAGAAAGTGAGATTCCTAAGATTACTTGACTGAGATCATTGATCCACATACATGTTCCCATACAGCAATGAAGAGAAGGAAACTAAAATCATACTTCACCAAGACATTCCACAAATCAGCATGATCCAGTGCAAATCTTCAGAGGTGAGGTTGACAACAACATGCAATGAAATGAAAGCACTTCTATAGAACACAACATTCACCAGTACATATCTAGGAGTCAACTTGAAGATTACTTAAGTTTTACAATCAAGATGTAATCTTGAAGCTTCATCTCCATACAGTATGTTCATAAAACAAGTACATTTATAGTGATCTAAGGAAAGGACCTTGATTGTTTCAACAATCCAGTCCTCAGTAGTCTCGGTAATCCGATCTCCTATAAAATTACTACAGGTCTGATATTGTATGATTGACCTCCTCTTCTGCAGAGTGCAAGGGCTGAATATATGTCTCTATTTTCATCCCTGAACACAGTGCCATGGAAACCCTAGCAAATCAACGGTCCGCATCTTGAAATGTAGCATTAGACGGTGGAGAATGGATCCCTCCAAGAATTCAAACGGCCCCCATACAAGGGCGCTACTCCCTCAGTAATGTCTTATACCTGCACTCCATCCACATTGAAAGCTTTGTCTTCTCCTGTCGCATATGTGACCTCTCAGGATCCGGTCCACCACCTGGGATGTCCCCCACCATTAAAGCTTTGTCGTATCTCCACCTGCACGCCATCGGGCTCTAGAATGGATTCAAAATCCACCTACACCGCTTTTCCTACCTTTTGCATCGCGACTGCACATCATTCTAGTCAATGCACCTGCGGTCAACATATAGAAGTTAAGCATCATCATGTAAATAACCAGCAGGAGGATAAAAATTATATTGAATCATGCTCTGAAAGTGCAAACATATAGATCGGGTCATGATTCCATGAAAATCCGCATGCATATGAATACTTAATTCCTTTTGATAACCTTTCGGTTCTGCCACCTGCATGTAGATTTCTGGGCACTTTCATATTAAGTCAGGATATGATGATGATGTCATCATCATCGGCGAGCTTCATTAAAGTGTGGAAGGATGACGCCATGGTCATATTGAAGAAAATCAGGGTCCAAGAAATATGACCCCAAGGAAGGAACCCTGAAGAATATCACCCTCCGAAAGGATGACGTCATCGTCATGTCAGGCTTTGTATATCGGGTCACGTTTTTAAGATCGGGTGATATTCGGAAGATAACCCCCTGTGAGTGAAATGACCTCCCCACAGAAAGATCAGGATGACGTCAGCATGTTGATGTCTTTGTTTTATCACTGCAGTTACCATGACATCATCATCATGTTATGGGATGGGGGAATATTGGAAACATACCTCCGCGAGGTGAAAGGGTGATGATGTCACCATCATATTGATCTCCTTTGTTTATCGGGCCTAGGTAACGTCATTGGGATATTGGTATAGGGGGTGATATTTCACGAGAGGGTGATATTTCAAAGGTCGGGTGATCTTTGAAACATCGAGTGATATTCAAAATATGACCCCCGCAAAATATAAGGCTGTTTGACCGACAGATGTAGTTATCACACAAATTTGACGTCTGGATCACGCAAACAAGGTGATTATCGGATGATAAACTGACATCGGGGTGATCTAATGTAAGGTGACTAACATTTGAAATATGACCCCCCCCCGGAATATCAGGTTTGACCAGAACTTTGACCCGTCATAACTTTCTTACTTTGCCAAATTTTAGGGTGATGTAAAAGGCAAGTCTGCTTAGAATTTCACACTCTTTCACATGGCAGGCTTCCTGAGGCAAGATTTAGACTTTGAAATTGGGGTTCATACATGAAGATCACAAATGCACCTGACATGATGCACATACATACTGACTGAAACTGCTTTTTACCATTACCGCCCAGAACACAAAAACAAGGAAGCAAGCCACAATAGGGGTCCTCAATTTGTTAAGGAGTAAAATGGGGCGTGTTGTGAACATCAAAACAACTGGCAGTGATGGAGACTCTACACATGACTGAGAAATTAATTTTGCAATGAAGTATCATCAGATCCAGCACCAACACATCCCTCAATCAGTTTTTTGAATCTGAGCTGTCGATCATGTCCATAGCTGGCACGAATCAACGCCATCAATTTAGTCCATGATGTGGAAGGAGATTGTTGTTGAGGAATTATCAATAATAGTCAGCCACTTGGATAGTCCTCTCAACCACGATCTCGAGAAGACCCCACAAATGGTACAGTTAGGACACTATCTGCAGTTCTGCACTCAAAAGGTCTGGCAGAAGATATGATCTCTGCAGAATGGCAGAGAACTGTTGGACCAACCACATGTAATGGAGCAACTCCCAAAAAGCATCATTGGTTCCAGAGATTTCGACACATCATAGTTTCAGCCACTCAAGCATAGTCCCGTCCTCCAGAGGCCATGTGTCATGTTTCCGCTTCTCCACAGCTGTTTGGAGTGGCCCCTTGGTGAAGCTTGGTGGAATAGTGGAAACCATATAAAAGCCTCCATGTAGTGCCAAGGACCCACCACTTTCTTTCTTTGCAACTGAAAACAGTTTCCCGCCAGCTGGCACACTTTCTTCAATTCCGTAAGCATTTTCTTTGTTAACATTTTAATGTTGGTGAATTAGCAGAAGTGAATTAATAATTGCCACCTGTTAAAAAGGTTTAGCGGAATCAGATCTTAGCATACATATTTTTAAAAACATCCTTCGTCTACTAGGGAAAAAGGGGCCATGGCACCATTTGAAATAAAGAATATTAAGCGCGAGCCGGAGGCAGTGACTGTATGGCAAGGGGTCGGTTAAACGTCATTTAGGGCACAAAGAGGCAACTAAAGGTTTGAGCAATAGGCGATAGGTAGTCAACATAAAATATAACAAAAGTGATTTCCAACATGCTTGTCACAAGGGTTTAGGGTTTTAAGGGGTTTTATTCAGAGTACCTTTTTAACTACGCAAAAACCCTAGGCCAGAGATCTTCCAACCTAATGACACAAATCATTGGGCTAAATACTAGAGCCATAAAAAATTTTACAGGGTCCTATCACCTGGCAGGTTCAAGATCCTTCATATCAAATGCACCTAAAAGTTAGGCTTTTAGCTCACTGATCATACCCTTAATATTACTAAAAAATAACATGTCATCAACATACAAAGTAATGATCAGTATAGAATCATCAATACAATGAATGTAAATACAGTGATCCTCCTCGCTTCTAACAAAACCCAATTTCAATACAAATGTATCAAACTTTTGATACCACATTCTGGGGGACTATTTCAAACCATAGATAGACCTCTTCAACCTGCAAACCCAATGTTCTTTCCATTTTACCCAAAAGCTGTAGGTTGTTGCATATAAATTTCTTCCTCAAGATCTCCATGCAAGAACACAGTCTTAACATCCATTTTCTCAATCTCCCAATAATAAGCTACAACAATGGACAAAAGAAATCTAATATAAGTCAATTTAGCAACAGGAGAGAAAATTTCACCAAAATCAACTACCTCTCTCTGGGAGTAGCCCTTAGCTACCAGTCTAGCCTTGTACTTCTCCAATGAACCGTCTACTCCAAAAATTTTCTTGAAGACCCACTTACAACCTAGGGCATTTCTTCCTTTGGGAAAACGGACAAGATCCCAGGTGTTGCAAGTGTCTAAAGCCATCATCTCCTCCTGCATGGCTAACTGCCAAGACTCACTATCATCTACAAGCATAGCTTCCCTGTAGGATCTAGGCTCATCTTCAATACTCAATAAAACAAATATACAACAGAAATCTGGTGGGCAATACCTGTCAACTAGATTCTGTTGTCTTGTGGATCTCCTTAAGGGTGGAGTCAAAGTCTCAACTTGTTCTAAAAAAGGATGTAATTTGCACAAAAAAGGATGTAATTAATGAAATGGATTAATGAATTACATGTGAGAGCTTGCTTTTATATTTGCAAGTTAGAGAAAACCCTAATATGACTTAAGAATAACCTAAGACTAAAATTATCCTTAAGTCAACTTAATAAAGTGTAATTAAATATGCAATTACACCAACACCCCCCTTAAGTGCAACTTAGAGAGAAATGAAAAACATGCAACTAATGCAAGAATAGTTCCTGGCTACAAGGCCATGTTAGGTACCCATGTAGAACATGAATCTCTCATAAAGTAGAGAAAAGGAGAAAAACCCAGTGGGAGAAAACTCCTCTCCAAAAGAGAGAAAATACAACAAGTACATGAACATGTGATGGAAGAAGGACTAACAATAAGACCCCCCAAGAACTGAATCCATCACAAAAATACAATCATGAACGCCCCCCCATAAGAGAGAAAGAAGAGAGAAGGTCTGGTGACCCCCCAAAAAGGAGAAGGATGAAACCCCATGCAAGGAAATGCCCCCTCCCAAAATAGAAATGAGAAGAGAGACCATGCGACCGCTCCTCAAGATGACTCCTGTAGTGTTGGAAGATGTTCGACATAGAATAAAGATGAAGACCCATGAACATCGAACAACATTCCTCCCCTTGGGAAGAAATAGAACTATAGATGTGTGCATAATGTCTTCCCATTCTGAATATGAATATACAAGAAGAATGATAAATGTCTCTGAACTCTGCACATGATTCAAAGACAACAATAATGCTCCTGAAAACTGCTCAAATATCTCTAAACTCAGTACATGATTCAAAGATAACAACAATGCTCCTGAAAACTGCTCAAATGTCTCCAATCCACTGGAAAATTGTGACTGAATAAGAGGAGGATGAAGAACAATCTCTGAAGTAGATGTTGGTGATGCAACTCCATCGAAGCTGTCATCAAAGAGAAGACAAATTTCCTTAATGTGGTCCCCCAAATCTGCAAGGTGGGACTCTACAAACAACAATGATATATCTAGTAGATATGTGTCCCAATGAGCTATCTCTAGAAGACTGATAATGTCATACTACAAAGAATCTGAGGTAACAATAGGTAATAAAGATGTGATCTTGATAAGAGGACAAGGAGAAATAAGTGAAGTCTCAGTGTCATCTGAACTAGCAAGACCCGTCAAATATGCAAGCTCCTTAACTATATCATCATCAAAAGGTATGCAATTTGCATCATCAAGGTGTATGTGGAAATTCATAGCAAGATCATATGGGAATGGAGAGAGATGTGGGTCTCCATAGATCTCACAAATGCTAGTCCAAAGAGTGTGTGGGCACTCAATATGCGAGATAGAACACATAGTGTCAAAATCAACACTAGAACCAATCAATCCTACAATATGATCAACATAATTTCCCCATACAAATTTCCTCCTAGCTGCCTCTAGTTCAGGTATGAGTCCATAAAGATAAGGCAAAAGATTAAGCCACCTAAGATGTGTCAAGATACCCTTTCGCTAAGACTCATAATTATCCTTACCCAATGTTATCACAGAAGGGTGAATAGCAAAACCCATGATATCTCCTCAAATAAATTAGATCAAAGATCAACAATTTGAATGTGTATTAATGCTGATAAATGAAGCCCAACAAAATAAACAGAACTTCTCTAGGTGCCACAATGTCCAAAATATCAAATAGAAGCCAAAAAACTAACAAACTGAATAAAGAATACCTAGGGTTGAATCTGGAAAAAGTGCATAGATGATCATGTAGAGCTCCTGAATACCTTTCCAACACCGGAAGAATCGCAAAAATCAGAGATCATGGCAAGAAGATACAAGATCAGAAGCCAAAAAAGGTATATGGACTTCAAACAGCAATAAATGTCACCAACAACCAAATCTAGAAAAATACCTGCACCACTAGATTGTGCTCAGAACCAACTTTACAATGCCTATTCGTTTGTGAAAATCTGACTCCATTTGCCCAAGATATGGCAAAAAGAAAAACAAATCTCTTTTAGGGCAAAAAGGCAAAAATTTGGTCCCTTAAAAATTAGCCCCTGGTCCTATGGTGACCTTGTGTTGGGTGCAGGGGGTTGAACACTGAAACCAAGGCTCAAAATATGTGTTGGGGAGGTTGTACGATTTCCCTGGCAAATTTTTTTGACCCAGACGATCTTGAAGCTAATTTCAATGATTTGACAGTCAATCTTAAAGTTTTTGGGCCTTCTAAGCACGATGGCAAAGTCATATTTGACCCAAAATACTCCAAAAATTAGATTTACTTCGATTTCTAAAAAAAGGCACCCACTGAAACCCTTGCAGATCTAGCCTATGAAGCTCAAATCCAACCAAATAAAAGGCTGATCTGACTATCTCGACTACGTTGAATCTAATGGAATACTCTATTTTACACAAAAACACACCCAACAAATATCTCTTGCTCAATTTTTTCTCCAGATCTAAGAAGGGGCTTGCAGATATGGAGCTCTGATACCATGTAGAAGTTGCAAAACCAACCTCACAGGACCTAGTGAACACCTGCAAAACCTAAGATTAACCTTCCACAAGAGAAAAAAGCAAAGAGAGCAATTTGCACAAAAAAGGATGCAATTAATGAAATGGATTAATGAATTACATGTGAGAACTTGCTTTTATATTTGCAAGTTAGACAAACCCCTAATATGACTTAAGAATAACCTAAGACTAAAATTAGCCCTAAGTCAACTTAATAAAGTGTAATTAAATATTTAATTACACCAACACTTATTTATAAGTATTTTACAAGATTTTGCATGTTATTTATTTAAGATAAATTAAGAACATATTGAAGTTCCTATAATAAAAATGGTTTTTTTTCAATCAAAGCAAGCTCAAAATACAAAATCATCCTAAAATGCATTATGTAAAACAAGAAAAGACTTCAAATAGTCCTTGACTAAATATACAACATCCTAAGATAAACCTTCTAAAAACTTATCAACAAATAATGATTTTCCAATAATAGACACGACTAAAAATAATGAGTCTGATGTGTGAATGACCCCTCTTAGTGAATTTGATGCAAAAATAATGACTTCCTTGCCTTGAAATTGATAAACCCTTGGAAAAGACTTGAGACCCTACAAGAATTGACAATTCACTAAATAATCTTGATGACTTGATTTTTACTTCTTCTTTAGAAACTTGTAAATTCAATGTTCCCTTAGACCTTGCCAAGGATAAAACCCTTTACGAAACAAATTTGCAACTTGGTATTATGAGAATCTTAGGATATGATCACCTCCACACAATCTTCTTTGACAAAAAAATAGACCATCAATTTGAGAACAACTTGAATGAAGAGTGAAGGAAATGATAAGGCTCTCTAATGACTAAAAATCCACAAAGACCTATTGAGCACCTGGAACCAATCTTGAAAATGGAAGACAAACAAAAGTTGGTTGTATGAAAAACTGATGAAAATACTTTGTTACAAAGTTTAAGTATCTTGTTGAAAGTAGACAATAACCTATTGAAATGAACCCTTATTTTTCTACTTTTGAAAAAGCATGTCATTGAAGGTTGAGTGTGCTTTTGGAAACAATATGTTGTTTTTCTTTTGTCAAACTTTTTTTCAACATTGTTGTAGTTTACGCTTGGACATGAAGTGTGCTTTTTTATGTTTTCAACTTTTCTCGTCCTTGAGTGAGGAGCATACCAACGATCTAAGGTGGGCCTGGAACTTGATGGTTTGTGGACCATTTTTTCAATTTTAAATTGTATTTTACAATTTTAAAATTTATTAGGCCATATAATTTAACTTGTTATATTTTTATATAATTGTATATATGACACTTTAAATTATTAGTACACCATACAAATTTATTATAGGGAAACATAATTATATTATTTTAATTTATAATATACAATATTATAAAGAAAAATATATTTTAAGCTATAATATTTCTTAGAGAAATGCATATTAATTTAGAATTCAAAGATAGAATATAAATATTTTTTTCTTTTTTAGAAAGTTTTTAACTCTTAAAATATAAGATTATCTTGAATATTTTTTAAGTTTTAAATTGTAATAGTAAATTCAAGGTATTTCATTTCTTACAATTTTACTTTCATCTTTTTGATATGTACATTATAACACTACAATTTTATAATTAAAAGTTCTTTGTCTTTATAAAATGTTGGGCTACTAAATTAAATTGACTACACATTTATTCATTTATTTATTTTACTATAGAAGATTGATGAATTTTATTTATGTTATTATTTTCTAATAAGAAATATTCATATATACAAATAAATTTCTAAAAAACTAATGTTCTCTAATAAATTTATAATACAAAATAATTAAATAAATAAAAATTCAGTAGAGAAATATTCATGTATACAAATAAATTGCTAAAAAACTAATATTCTCTTATTAATTTATTAATTTTATTGAGCATTGTTAGTTAACAATTTAAATAATATCAATGAATTTGTATCCATATTTGATGTTAGTAGTTGTAAAAAGCAGTTAAACTCTTTTGTCAATTGCATTTGAGATGTGAGGGTTTCAAGATGAAAAATGCATGGAGAGTCTTCAGTAACATAGAACATTGGCAAATAAGCTCTCCTCATATGATGAAGTTATGGTAAGGTGAGTTATGGCAAGACATGCTTACTATTCATGTAAATAATATTGATTGTCAAAGAGGATTTCCAGAACAAAACATCATCAAAGATGTTAGAAAATGAAAGTTAAGTTTGGATACATTGAATGCATCAATGGAAGTATCTTGAAATAAAACTGAAGTAAATGATATAAATTGAAATAAGTTGAGTTTAAATATAGGTAAATTATATCTTGCAGGTTTATATTAAAATATTATATTTTTTAATTGTTTATTAACTTTTTTAAGAATTATGGTTTCTATTATAATATTTTTTAAATAATAAATAAACTATTTACTACTTTATTTAAAATAAAATAAATATATATTTTAACATGATTAGTAAGAATTTGACAAAAATATTTTAATATGAAAGATTTCATTTAATTTTTGATAAATTAATTTTTTTTAACTATATATATATATATACAAATCTGCACCTTCCTTACTTTAGCACACTCTCTTCCAACAAATGGTCACCTTCACCCTCTGTGCAGGTGGGAAATTTTAAGGCAAGTTTCAAACAAGTTGAACATGTCTTCATTGCTCCAAGTGATCATTTAAAAAAACAAGCTTTGTCCATCTCTCGTGCACGCGAGCGCTTGGACTGCTCAAAGCAATTTTAGTGCTTCACCATCTTGGGTGAACAAAGTTTGAATGTTTTACTACTTTTCCTTGCATTAGGGCACTTCTTTAAGGGAGAGGGGCCAGTTTCCGCCCATGCCCCAATAAACGCTATGTTTTTAATCATTTGACCCCACAATTAAATTTTTAAAAAGAACCAATACATGTAAAATACCAACCAAATAAATTAACACAAATGCACCAATACATGTTCACAACATTTTTACATGTTCACAAATCCACCAATACATTTGTAAATTAACCAATGAAATTAAGACAAGTGTACAAATGTGATGGTAAGCGATTACTGGCACATCAGTGCGGATGTATGGAGCGACATGTTAAAATGACCATTTTTGACCCATGTGCACATAACGTGTCCTACAAGGAAATGTATAAGTGCCTAGAAGCTGAAAGAATAGCTTTAAGCTCTTCGGTCGCATACGGAAAAACCCAAAAAAAATTATCAAAATTTGATATGTCTAGCTATGTGCTTGATGTGCGCAAAGTTAGGGTGGGCAGCTACTGGCCCCTCTCCCTTATATAGATTTATACTTTTTACTATTTTCAAGATCTTTTAATCCTTTATACTCGGGCATGCCCCATGCTTATGTAATCTTTATAATAGTGTGGTTGAGTTTGTTGGCACCACTCTGATTAAATATCATACTTTTCAATAGTCAAATGGTTAATAGCAATTGTACACCTCATCCCTATCAAAAATTGGTAAATAGTTGTCCTACTTTTATTGGCCAAAATTTACCTTTGACCATTGAACTAGTTGTGGTTTAAGAATAACTCTTTGGCACTATTTTTGGGTTTTTAGTTTTTTGAATATTCTCTATAGGTGCACGCCAAAGGCCTGAATGGTCATTTTGATGTTTCTAACATTTTAGAAAACTTTGTGTATATTCAATAATGCATTTTTTTTCTCAAATAGATTGCCAAAGAAAAAGAAGACTAAATTGTCTCTTTTTCTTATTGAGAAATTTCAACTTTATTTTAAAGTGCTTGCAACCATTAATGTTTATTACTCTTTTTGTTAGGCTTTTTTAAAGTTTCCTACTAGAAATTTGACAAGTTATTAAAGGACTTCTTATGGATTTCTTTTGAGTAGGGAAAAGGTGTTCACATTGTCACCCAAATTTTTTGTTATATTCCTCTTGATTTTGGAGCGCTTGGTTTTATTGATACCCATTGTCAAGGTTGGTTTTATATACCAAATGAATTATTAGAGCACTCGAGAGAAATGAGGCATGAAAATTTTTGCTAAGGAACTATCTTTCTTTTGGGGTGCCTTATGGGAAATAGGCTTAGAAAGAGTTAGATTTTCAATCCATTCTCATTATAAAGGAGCATGTCCAAATTTAGGGAACTTTTGTTGCCAAAATCATATGGAAAGGTTGGGAGGTTATTGAAGCCTAGTTCATTTGGAATGACAATGACTTTAGAAATGAGATTTATATCAACCATCACTCTCTTTGGTCGTCTCATGTGATCACTTGCTAGGATCAAATTTCAACCAAAGCCCCATGGATTCATGTTCTCAAATTTTTCATATAGGGAATTGATCAATTTCATACATTTTTTCTAGATCCACTAGAAATTAGCTATCATGGCCTAAAGTCAAGATGAGATACAAGATGAGCAGGGGGGCTGGCTCGATTGGTGAGAGTTTCCTATGGTAGGCACGAGGTCATGAGGTCCAATCTCCCCCCTGCCCACATGGTATTGTACCCGGTTCATAGCTTCGATCAAAAGCATTTACCCCTGTTGAAAAAAAAAAGATGAAATACAAGATTTCCAATCAAAATTTTAAGACTTTATAGACCAGTATTAAGCCATTTCTTTTAAAAATGCTTCACAAGATTGGGATTAGATGCACCAGAGCTTGGTGGAAAGATTGGAAATGGTATCCTAATGCCCCTTTCTATAATTACAAGCTTTCTAAAGGATAGTTGTGACTTTCTCCATATTTTCCTATGGTTCAAAAATTCAGTAACATATGGGTTTGCAATCCACAACCATTATTTGGCAATGAAGATTTCATGTAGTTTGGTCAACCATTTTAAATCCCATTTTGTTCATTTTTCTTGGTGCGTTTTTTACTAGGGTCTCTCCATTGGTTCTTATTTGATCCATTTGGGTGTTGTTAATCCCTAATATCCTTTTTATAGTCATCTGGAAACATTCAAGCACCTCTTTTGGTTTTTCCCATGGGCTCAACCTATTTGGATTTGGATACATTATTTCTTCTGGCATTTTTGGCTCAAGCTCTTTTCTTGGCACATGATTCTTTTAAGTGATTGGCCATGAATGTTGTCTAAGTTCACCCAAATTTGACATGTTCAAAATTAAGATTTTATTCAATATTTTTTTATAATAAAACCCTGGTTAAGGGTCCAGGGACCTATTCAAAAAAGGGAATAGCCTAGAAGTCTTCCAGAAATAGTAAATATGTCAAATAACCCCCCCATACTATGCAGATACTAGCAAGCAGAGACAAAATAACAGAGTTCACACCCACCCCTTAATACATAATTGAAAGAGAGGGGCAAATTACAGCAGCCAACTCTCTGAAAAACCATATCATATTATAGCAATCTTAAACAATCTAACAGTACCTATTTGTCACCATCTCCAAAGAAGTCTACACCATCACAAGCACTATCACATGCATAGGAGTATGCAGGCCGAGCACATTCTGAGATCAAGAAGCCAAGTTTGTCTGCAATTCCATCCACAATCCTTCTGGTCTCAACAATCCCTAACATAACATCATGTAAATGACATAATGCCACCTCCATATTTTCCTCATTCTGCTTGGTTGCTTCGATCATATCCTCATGTGTCAATAAAGAGAATGCATCAATACATAACATTATTTCTACCATGAGCGACTGTGCCACTCCAATTACATTCCATCTCCCTCTAGTACTACCAAGATCTAACAAAAGATCATCCATTACCTCCCTCACATTGACGCCCTCCTTACCATCTATTTCATTAGCTACCTTAAGAAGCCTTCCCAACCATTCTTTAAGAATAGGATTCTTAATTTCCCCTTCCAGCCCGTTGATGAGTCTCACCATTGCCTCTTCACCTGAAAGTTTCTTCAGCCTATTCCTTGTAGTATACTTTCGCTTCATCCTCCCACCCATTGTCGTACTACTCACACGCTGCCTAGTTTGCCTCTGCAGTACCTCTCGCACCACCTTCTTGCCCTTATCAGCATTCTTCTTATCTAAACCTCCCTACTCATGTTCCAAACTAGCGCCCAAACCAGCAAAATCCATAATCATGTGAGAGGAAGAGGAGAAGGCAATAATGTTGCCTCAAAAAGAGATTCCTCTACTGCTTGATAACACTCCACCTGACTGCCACATGCCACCTCAAAAAATAATAACTTTCCTACCAAACTTACCCTCTGCTAGTTGTCCCACACTTTGATGTAATCACTTAAATAAACTCCTTAGTTTACTTGCCCATTATCAAGCAAATGCTCTTTTGTGACTTCCTAAATCAATTTCAGCACCTCGTAAGGGTATGTTTCCCTCCACTCCATCCGAGAAGTGTTGTTATATGGAACCTAATCAGACTCAGAGGTTAAATTTTTCTCACTTTTGTTGGTTCGGTTTCCCCCCAAAGTATTTTATGGGGGAGTGCAAGGGGTAGAGCAGCAAAAATTGCCTATTATAGTATAAAGGTGTTCACAGATATTTTTCTATTGGACGCCATTAAAAAAAACCTATTTTTGTAACTGACATAAGTCTTCATAAAAAAAGGCTAAGGGTTAGGGTTTCAATTGGTATTGTATCTGTAGTACATTGTACCAGATTTAGGTTGCATGAGATTATTGGTTGTAATCAGTTCTATTTGATGGATAATAATATTGGACTCTTTGTTGGTGGATGTAGCCCGTGTTTGGGTGAACCACATTAAAATTGTCTCTCACTATTTTATTTTTGTGTATTTTTCATTGCTTTGTTTAATCTTTATCTGCATTTAATTGATATCTTCTACATGCTATTCCTAACAAGTGGTATCAGAGTAGGTTGTGTTCAATTATCGTCTATAGGAAGGTCTCACAGTTGAGTGGGAGTCTCATGGTTACGTGGGAGTAATGGCGAATGAGGGTAAATTGAAGGTAGATAAATTTAATGGGCAGAACTATCAATTATGGAAGATGCAGATGGAGGATTATCTCTATCAGAAGGATTAATGGATTCCATTGGAAGGTAAATCCAAGAAACCGTCGGTAATAACTGATGAAGATTGAGAACTTTTGGACAAAAAGGCACTCAGAAGAATTCGTTTGTGCTTGGCACCATCTATGGCATTCAATATAGTAGAAGCGAAGACAACAGATGAACTGATGAAATCTTTGGCAAAATTGTATGAAAAACCCTTAGCCTCAAATAAGGTATTTTTCATGAAGCATTTGTTTAATCTAAAAATGATTGAAGGTGGATCTATGACAGATCATTTAAATGAGTTTAATACAAATACCAGTCAGTTAACTTCTGTAAAAGTGAAGTTTGATGAAGAGGTGAGGTCTCTCTTGGTTTTATGTTCTTTGCCCAAAAGCTAGAATAGCTTGGTAATGGTTGTAAGTAACTCTGTCTTTGGTTCAAATACTTTGAAATTTGATGATGTTGTTGGTGTTATCCTTAGTGAGGAAATGAGATGGAAAAGCTCAAGTGGATCCACATCAGGCAATGTTTTGAATGCAAAAAGCAGAGGTAGACCAAAAGAGAGAGGAAAAGGTTCTGGAGGTCATGGGAAGTCATGAGAAAAATCAAAGGACAAGAGGTCCCAATCCAAAGGAAACAAGGATTGTTGGTACTATGGAAAACTGGGTCATCTAAAGAAAGATTGTTGGTCTCAGAAGAATAAAGGAGACAAACAAGAAGGCAATAAGGAGGCAAATGTGGTAAGTAATAAATCTAAAGATGATGCTTTGATTCTTTCCCTAGATAATGCCGATGATTGTTGGGTTTTATATTCAGGGGCCTCATTTCATGCTACGTCCCATAGAAGTTATTTTCTTGATTATATCTAAGGGGGTTTTGGGCTAGTTTATTTGGGAGATAATGAACCCTATCAGATTGTTGGAAAGGGAAGAATTAAGATTAAGTTGTAGAATGGGAATCATTGGCTACTACAAGAGGTAAGGCACGTTCCAAGGCTAAGCAGGAATTTAATTTCAAAAGGGCAGCTAGGTGATGAAGGTTGCATAGTTACTTTCAGTGGTAAAAATTGGGAGGTTTCAAGAGGTGCCTTAATAGTAGCAAAAGGTGTGAAAGTAGGCACCTTATATCTTTGTACATGTCATACTGTTCCTTCTATTTTAGTTGTTGTAGAGAAAAATCAAATAGGTTTAGGAATAGTTGTTGCAGGTTTGCAGGCACTGATTGAAACAGTTGCTGCAGGTTTTGAGACAACACTATGGCATAACAAACTTGGGTATATGAGTGAAAAAGGTATAAAGGTACTTCATTCTAAGAAAGTTTTACCAGGTCTGAAATGTATTGATAAGGATTTCTATGAAAGTTGTGTGTATGGAAAACAAAAGAGAGTTAGTTTTCATAAGGATGGGAAGCAAAAGAAAGATGAAAAGTTGGAGCTTGTGCATACAAATGTATGGGGACCAGCTCAGGTATCTTCTCTCGGTGGCTCTCGGTATTATGTTACATTCATAAATGATGTAACTAGGAAGGTTTGGATTTATTTCCTTAGGTAGAAATTTGATGTATTTGAAACATTTAAGAAATGGAGAAGCTTGGTTGAGAATGAGATGTGAAAAAGATTGAAATGTCTCAGATCTGATAATGGTGGTGAGTATTGCAGCAGAGAATTTGAAGATTATTGTTCCTCTAATCGAATTCATAGGCAAAAAATGGTTCCAGGGACTCCACAGGAAAATGGAGTGGCTGAACGCATGAATAGGACAATAATGGAGCGTGCAAGGAGCATGAGATTGCATGTTGGGATACCTTTAAACATGTGGGTAGAGGCTATCAATATTGTTGTATATTTAATTAATAGAGGTCCTTTAGTTCCTTTGGGATGTGGTATTCTAGAGGAAGCATGGACAAGTAAGAAGGTGAGTTATTCTTTTCTCAAAACCTTCGGATGTGAAGCATTTGCACATGTAGATTCTAAAAATAGAACCAAGATGGATGCAAAATCAAAAAAAGTGTATCTTCATTGGATATGGCATTGATGAATTTGGTTATAGGCTTTGGGATATTGAAAATCTAAAAATTGTGAGAAGCAGGGGATGATGTATTCAATGAGATGGTGTTGTACAAAGATCAGTTGCAGTAGCATGAGAAGAAAGAAAAGGATTGTGTGTGGTTGGATGATACTTCAAATAGCGATGTTCCAATGGTTCCTCATGCTCTGCAATAGCAACAGGATATACCACAAACTTTAGTGAATGTTAGACATTCAACAAGGACAAGTAGATCTCCTGACGAGTTTTCTCCCTCTTTGTATTCTATTTGGTTAACAGATGCTGGTGAACCAGAAGGGTATGATGAAGCTATGCCAGTGGATACAAAGGTTCAGTGGGAACATGCAATGGAAGATGAAATGGACTCCTTGATGAAAAATCAGACTTGGGTATTATGCAAGTTGCCTACAGGTAAAAAGGCTTTATCAAACAAATAGGTTTATAGGCTAAAAGAAGAAGATGGAGGTAAGAATAGAATTAAAGTCAGGTTAGTTGTAAAAGGATTTGCACAGAAAAAGGGCATTGATTTTGATGAGATTTTTTCTCCAGATGTTAAGATGACTTCTATTCATATTGTTTTAAGTATTATGGCTGCTGAAGATTTGCATTTAGAACAGTTAGATGTGAAAACTACCTTTCTCCATGGTGATTTGGAGGAGGAGATATATATGGAACAGCCCCAAGGATTTGAGGTCAAAGGTAAGGAGAAACTGGTGTACAGATTGAAGAAGAGTTTATATGGCTTGAAACAAGCACCTTGGCAATGGTACTTGAAATTTGATAGTTTTATAGCTGAGCATGGCTACAACTAGTGTAATTCTGACCATTGTGTTTATTTTAAGAGGTTGGATAATGACAGCTACATTATTTTATGTTTATATGTTGATGACATGCTTGTAGCAGGGTCTAACATGGATCACATAAGTGAGTTAAAACAAAAGTTAGCAAAATCATTTGCTATGAAGGATTTGGGAGCAGTGAAACAAATCCTTGGTATGAGAATTTGCAGAGATAGGAAGAATAGAAAATTGACTCTATCTCAGGCTAACTATTTTGAAAAGGTGTTGCAGAGATTCCATATGGAGAATGCAAAAGCTGTCAGCACATGTTTGCCCAATCATTTGAAATTAACTAAGGGGATGTGTCTAAAGACACAAGAGGAGGAAGAAAAAATGTCCAAGGTACCATATACTTCAGTTGTAGGGAGTTGAATGCATGCCATGGTATGCACGAAACCCGATATTGGACATGTTATAGGAGTTGTAAGCAGGTATATGAGTAATCCCAGATTGGACCATTGGAATGTTGTAAAATGGATTCTCTGATATTTGAGAGGTACATCCAATAAAAAGTTATGTTTTGGGGGCTCTAGTACTAATTTAGCAGGCTATGTGGACTCAGATTTGGCAGGGGATATTGATACTAGGCGGAGTACTACAGGTTATGTCTTTATAGTAGGAGGGACAACGATGAGTTGGATCTCAAGGTTGTAAAAGGTGGTTGCTTTATCCACCATGGAGGCAGAATATGTAGCTACAACAGAGGCAAGCAAGGAGATGATATGGCTGCAATTTTTCATGGAAGAATTGGGCAAACAATAGGCTAACAGTTGTTTGTTTACGAACAACTAGAGTGCCATACATCTTGCAAAGAATTATGCCTTGCATTCAAAGACCAAACACATACAGCTGAGATATCACTTCATCCGATCAATGTTGGAGGATGGACAATTAAGGCTGGAAAAGATACATACAAATGAAAATCCAACAGACATGTTTATGAAGGTGGTGACAAGGGAGAAGTTGAGCTCCTCTTCAACTTCGATTGGCCTTCCAGATTGAAAATAATAGAATCAGAATAGTAGAGTCCAAGGTCTTTATTTCTAGTGGGAGCTATAGGGGCAATGGTGTTTGATCAGTCTCCAAGTGGGAGATGATATGGTGTGGAGTCTGATCAGTCTCCAAGTGGGAGATTGTTGTTATACGGAGCCTAATCAGACTCGAAGGTTAATTTCTCCCCACTTTTGTCGATGCAGTTTCCCCCCAAAGTATTGTACAGGGGAGTGCAGGGGGTAGAGTACCAAAAATTGCCTATTATTTTATAAAGGTGTCGACAATTATTTTTCTATTGGCCGCCATTAAAAAAAACCTATTTTTGTAACCTGTTGGAACAAAATTGTAACCCCAAAAAATTTATGAAAAACCCATTTCCCACCATGATATTATCCCAAAAATACCATTTTAAATTTTCCCCACTCAAAATAGCATATTCATTTGACCCAGAGTCTTAACCCTAATAAATTCATGCCTTGTCGCCTTTACCCAAAAGTCGGAGTCATATTGGAAAAAACACTACAATGTCATTAAGACCTACCCTAGGGTCCCTTTAATAAACTCATACAAAGGATATAATATCAATGGGAAACTACCATATCAGGGGACTCATTTTGGAGTCTCTTCGATGATCCGAAGTGCTAGAGGGACACAAACATACAACTCATCGACATATCGAGCTAACATCATAAAATTGAAGGGATCGAAAGATCAAAGAGACTGTGGGTTATCAGAATGAGTTATTTAAGGGTCTCTTTGGTATTTAGAAAACACCAAAAGCATATCGAAGAGACATATATATATATATATATATATATATATATATATATATATATATATATATATATATATATATATATATATATATATATATATATATATATATATATATATATATATCAGCATGACACCTAAATGTGTCCATCGATAAAGCGATGGCGATTATAAATAGTAACTAAAGCAATTTGAAGAGACTCTAGGGTATCGAAGTAACGTGATTTCCAATCCTGTCGATAAGCCAATGATATTTATGAATAAAAGACATTGAGAATATTTTGAAGAGACTTAGGGATCTCAGAGTGAGTTGATTCCTTGTCCCCTCGAAAAGGTGAAAATGATATAATAAGTAAAAGGGTATCAAAGAGACAAGCAAATATCAAAGTGACTATTCATAAAAGAGAATTCGGGAGGACATCATGATATCGGTATGATGCCATCTAGGGTCATTCCAAAATCCTGAAAGAAATAGAAGGAATAAAAGAACATCGAGGAAAGAGAAAGTTATCATTCGGATGAGCTATTGACAAGACTATTTGGTGTAGATCAAACGGCTCACATTCAAATGAATTAATTACTCTTGCCTTGATATGAAATTTACCACAAAACGCCATCAATGAACCAGAGTCAAGTGTAGAAAAACCAATCTCCAAAAGGATTTTTGAAATCATTAAGCAGTCAAGGAAAATCAAGGCGGTGAGTGACTAAGGGCAGCAAGTCGATAACCAGAAGAAGCTCATTCAAGTAAGTACCCCAAGCTCAAGTTTGAATTTGTAGAATACACATAGATTCGTTGAAGTATAAACACAAAAATATAAGGGAAAACGTAACTGAGAACCGTAAAAAGAGACAAAAAATAGAAGAGAGGCATTTGAACCAGGATTTGATAAAACAATGCCCGGGTTCTAGTCAGAGGTCCAAGAGAAATGCCCAATTGAACCCCCATGCTGAAAAATTAGAAGATGTGAACAGACGAGTAGGTGACTCATGGACCCCAATAAGAGGGTATGACCTATTTATATATCACTACAGGAAAATGTATAGACATAAACCTGTTTCAAATCCATGGAGGTTAAACTTGGAGAAATTAGTGGTGCCTAATGTGTTTGTAAATGTGGAATTGCTCAAAGCATTAGCAAATAGATACAACCCTCAAACCAATATGATTGAGCTTAAAGATGGGTCTACTTTTATCCCTGTCACCAGGGATTATATATCAATGGTATTCCAATTGGATACAAGTCTCGATATGAGGTTTAGGATTAGGGACCTCCTAAATGAATATCACAATCTGAGTAACAATTATAAGAGGTGAAGGCTACCATTTCATAGGCCTCGTGATGAAAACAATAGGCTTAGAGTGTATTTTGGGGTTGAAGATCCCCCGTATTCTATTGACTTATTTGAGCCATATTTTCAATACACTTATTATTATGTCTGTCAAGTGTTAGGCTTGGATGCCCCTGCATTCATGGAAGTGGTGCCAATGGTTTTGACTATAGATGTGTAGAGCCAATATGCTCGACCATCAGATTATGCTGAGTATCTTGCAAATGATCTCCATAATGATTTGGTTGCTGCAAAAGGTAATAGGGGAGGTGTTAAGTTCATGCACTATTCTTTGTTTATGCATCTTGTTTTGTATGAAGGACATAACATAGGTCTGTGGAATGAGTGTCTCAAGGTCACAGATTTGGACAGAAATGGAAACATTAAACCCATACAAATGTGGACAACTATCTGGGACAGTAGATGTGATAAATCACACTACTTGTACTTTAAAGAATATTTTGTGAAGCCACTATATGGTTTACTAGGTCATCCATGTAATTATAATTTGTCACCTACTATACAAAAGTTTCTTAGACCTAAGGATATGGATAAAGATAAGAAAATCAATCACAACTAGGGTGATTGGTATGCCTACAGTGATTGTACAAAAATTAGAGTTTTTGGATATGAAGGAGCACCACTTTTGCTTCCAAAGACTTGCCCTAACATAATTGCATATTTAGAGATTGTGAGGCAATTGGCCTGTTCTGATTTTATGCATTTGAAAAATCACAATAAATAGTCTTTTATGCAGGGTACCTTACATTTTGGAGATTTTACTGCACTTTCTGAAAAGAGGTATGTAGCAATTGAGAAGAAATTGGATCATTTTAGAATGCCTAAAGGGAATTCTAGAGAAAGGTTTGACCCTGAATATTTTATAAATAATGTCAAAGTGAGTCAGAAGTTGAAAGACATCAGCACACTCTTTTTGTAGATGATGATCTAATCAGGAATGTTGATGAAAATTTTGCAATTGAAAAGAGAAATTTGTATCATAAAATAATGCTAGCTGAGGCTTGGAGGATAGCCAAAAATCCCACTTATAAAGGAGCTTTTCTAGAAGTTGATGATCTTGTAGAAAGGTTGGACACATTAGTTGCACATGCAGCAAAATTGACTATGGATGTTCCCCTTGGGGTTTTTGAGATGAAAGGTAAAAATATCAGGGAGACACAAGCTGAGTATGAAATACCCTTAGGCTATCTTTCCCCTTAGCCTACACCAGACATCAGCTTCTTTGTCGATACCAGTATCACAGAGGATGAAGAGTTTGAAAGTGGACAAGGTTGTGAGCCTGTAATTGAAGAATATGAGCCTCATGTGGAAAGAGAAATGGTCATGATGGAAGCCCTTGATGAACTTTCAGATGATATCAGACACATGACAAGAAAAAAATTTGTCTCAGATGATGATTTTGTTAAAACCCCAGAATTCAAAGCCTTCTTGTATGATTACAAAGGCAAATAGGTCAGGGAAAAAATGAAGAACATCACTCCTGAAGTACAGGATGAGGCATTGAAGGAGCTCCAATCAAAAATTGATAAAAAGATGGAGCTTATGACTCCACAAAAGAGGAGAGCATTGCTTGAATAAGTAGGAGTCTTTTTGGTATCTGGATAGGACATGACTTCAGCCAGTATTTTTGATAGTTTTGTTGACAAGCAGGATTGCACCTGTTATGCAAAGCTATGAAGCTCAGCAATCCCGTGTAACATGGGATCAAACTCATGTTGTGGGTGACCTATGGTGAGTTCGAACCTCCAGATTATGGGTTGTTTCCCTCGTAATTTTTAATGGATCTATAACTTTGATATGAAAAGGGTTGAAGGATCTACTAAAAGCACTAAAACTATAATCTAAAGTGTGGTGATGCACCTAATTTTTTATGGAAATCTGCAAATCTAACTCACAATAGATCTCATAAAATCTATCCACACAATCCACTTTTGGCAATGTGATCATGATTCTAAGGGAGGCTAGAAATAACTTTCTTTTTTGAAGGAAAATAGGGTTCTCACAACATCAAAGAAAATTATTCCAATTGCACAACCTAATACCTATGATTTCAATGCTTTCTAATACATGCAAGTACAAATGCGACAATGATTTTAAAGGTTCTGATATTTAAATCTCATCAAATCATTCACAAAAGCAGCACTAATGAAAAGGTAGACACTTGATTTAGCTGAAACATAAAGGAACAATTGGATAAAAAGACAAAGAATAGAACCTGTAACTTGTTGTAATCTCTATAAATTTGCAAAATATGAGTTACAAAACCTTCTCTCTCAAAGTGTAAAGAGCAAAAAAGGCAAGAACTAGAAAAACCTAAGTTTTTCTTACAATATATAATATGCTCTCTCTAAAAGACCTAGAAAGGTCAACTGAAGTCAACTGCCTCTAAAAATAAGCTCTCAAAACTGATCCATGAGCAAGCAAGAAAATCCCTAAAAATAAGGGCTATAACTGCTCCAAATCAAGCTAAAATAGCTCCAAACTGCTCTCCTCTATAAGTTTGACCAAAAGGTGGACCAAACTCTCCAATTTTGACCCAAAACTCATGCAAAGAACCACAAAGAACCTTAGTTAACTCCATCCTCCAAATTTGCATGATTTTGGGATGATAAGTAAACAATGTGAGCAAGGAATAAAGTAATTAGGATAATTACTTTACTATGAGTTACAATTTGTCCTATCTTCTTGATTTTATAACTTGTGACAAAATAATAAAGTAATTTATAATTATATTACTTTATTATTTGTTTACATTATTTAGTTGCAAAGTCATGCAAGTTTGAATGCATTTTCCCTTTAGAAGATTAAAAATCAAAAATAACCCCCTATTTCTCCCTTTGCATTCACATGATTACATTAATGCATCAATGATGATGCCAAGATTAAATCGAGCCTTCATGCATGCAAAAGGTAAAAAATATCTTCATTTACCCTCTTATGTCTCCCATGCATACATAATGATCTCCTTATACAAAATACCTTATAACTCCTAGCACCATACACCATGCATCATGCTTTACATTGCATCAAATCCCTTATTACTCCATGCAAAAATACACCATACCCTTCCTTACCTTTGAATCATTAACTTTGTTTGACTTTATCCCATGCTTTGCAAAAATTACAATAAGGCATAAAGCTTTCTTTACATCATTGCTTATGTTTGAATTCAACTTCACTTCATGCCTTTGCAAAAAATAATATAAGGCACACGGCCTTAACCTTTGATCATTGTTTTGACTTTTGAAAAAAATCAAAAAGGCAAAAATGATACTAGCCCTCATGGGCCCCTGTGGCATCATTGATTTGAATCATTAGGTTTTTAAAGACTTTGAAGTCTTTACCACAATGAGGGAAATGGATAATAACGATTTGTTGATTGAAGTCAAAAAAAAATCTCATGACCTCAGCTAGGGCATCGGCCAAAAGAGAGGAAAACCTAAATTCTTGTCATTTTCACTTGTGTCTTCTTGCTGCTCCACTTGAGCTGCTGCCATGCTCGCTAGGGTTTGAAGGAATCTTTGCACTCTCTCTACAATTTCTGAGGCTTCTCCATGATTTTCTTTCAAATCTTTGACAGGAAACTAAAGGTGAGTATAAATGTGATAGTTTGAATCATTTTTCTTGACTTTCTGATGCAAAGATGGCCTACAGGCCGCAGTCTTGAAGTAGTCTCTTTTGCATTATTCTTTTCCATGCTTTGTCTTCTCATTGTATTTACTTTTCTCTAGTTAAAATGTCATGGCTGACTAGTTTCTGAGTCTTAAGAGCTCAAAATATGAGCATACCCGCGGCCTGAGAGCAAATGATCTTCTTCTCTGCAACAAAAATAAGGTAAGGCCTCTTTTTACCTTGCACCATTCATGATTCTTGAGTGTTTCTGTATATATGATCAGGGTTTGAAGAAAAAACCATGTGGGTTTTAGTATTTTTTTAAGAATCCTTATTTATAGGCCGTGGCCATGGCCAACTATATATATTTTCTATCTTTGTGGAAGAGAACTCGACCCATGAATGAAAGATGCAACTCCTGTAGAAAGAAAAATTTCTTGCACCGGTTTGTATTTTGTTTTTGGATTTCCTCATATATCATGATGAGGGTTTTAAACAACATTTTCCTTTCTGTATTTTTGGTCTCCAAGGCATAAAAATACAAGGGTTTGTATTATTCTTATCCTCTGATAGCAGCAACAAACTAGGTTTTTCATAAAACTTTATAAATCATTATTTCCTTATAGGTCGTGGGTCTATGGCCTCCTGGGTCTGCACAGAAAGATAAGACTTTTTCATTGCAATGGTATCTGTATTTTGGGACTATTTGTGTCTCTTTCTATCCATTGATGGTTGTCCTTCATTTTGAGACTACAAATACACAAAGATTCCTTTGTTCTTCAATTGTAGATGTTCTTTCCCTTATATTTTGATGTGGGTTCTTGATATTTTATAGAAAATACATTGTTTCTGGTTGCGGCCTGAGAACCCACATACATGGTATCATTTGCATTTTATATCTTCTTCTGTCACAAAAAGGCGTTATCTAGCTACTATAAAGAAAATGAGGTGAAAGAAAGAAATCTTTTAACATCTTTATGATCTTTTTTCATAGTTAACTCTTTATTAAAAGACCTTAGTCTTTCTTTCTTTTTCACTGTATACTTGTGATCTTTACACATTCAGTGGCTTCTTGTTTTCTTGTTCTGTCATAAAAAGTGAACTTGAACCTCATATTGTTCTATCTTTATTGCTCTTCTTTGAATGTGTTCATATGCTATAACTGTATATGTGTATGCTATGGCATGAGAATGGAAAAAGGATACCTTCTTGTCTCCACTTGCATTCTATTTTTATAGGACTGTGACAGCCACCTAGAATGTGTATTCACCTTCATATTATTGGGACAAATAGATATTGCAATATATAGAAGGTATGAATATCCTCATGATGCAATTACATGATGTAATCACCTATAGCTAAATATTATATCCTTTCTGATCACTCCTTTTGTTGTCCCTTTTGTGTATTTGCACTTGATCCATCATTATTTGGTATCTTCTCCATAGCTGAAACAAAGTGTTTGTCTAATATGAACATTTGTAATATGTAGAAGGCATAAATATCTCATGATGAAATCAGATGATGTAAAGTCTCCTTTTTGTCCTTTGATCTTCATAACTTGATTATATTTGATCATAGTGAATTGTTTCTAGACCGTGTCAATGTTGTACTATTTATGTATATGCACTTTGACTGTTATAGTCACCTAGGAAAAGAGACCCTCCACTTAGATTTCTACCTCCTTGATGCCAGTCTTCAGCTGTTCCATTTACACTTTCACCTAGTTGTTCCTCATGATTGCATCTTTATGGCTCCACTATACTATCTCCTTCTATGCACTTGTGACTTGACTCACATATGACTGTCAATCTTTGGCATGACTGTCCTTTGTCCTTTATGACTGTTTAATGAATTCAAAAGCAAATGTAAATCATATTCACAATAAAAAGGTAGTAAAATACCTATTCTATTTGTTGTTATGGCTATACCTTCACACTTGTACTTTTTGATCAATGATGAGATATGGCATAACAAGAATGTGATGCAACACTATGTGTTTGGTTTGACTATTCTTTATGATGCACTTGCAACTTGATTGTGATGCAACACCATGATGTCAGTTAGCTTGGTTGTACCTGTTGATAACTGAGAGGGGGGGTGAATTAGTTATCTTAATTTATTCAACTTTCTATTCTTCTTTAATAATTAGTGCAACATCAAAGCAAACAAGCATGTAAGTAGAAACAAAGTCAATACACATAACACAATGATTTTGACGTGGAAAACCCTGTTAAGGGAAAAACCACGGGGTGACTAACCCAAGAATGTATTCTCTGTTATAAGAATAGAAGTACAAAATGGCACTTTCCAATTTGGGCTCACTGCCCGAGCACACTGCTCACAAGAGGCTCACTGCCTACAAGTTATAAGGAGAGTAACAAGATACTTGAACTGATGAGAAGCATCCACATATGCTAGAGTTCAGTTCTAGTTAGGCTCAGTATACTGATCTACTACACTTCATCCTTTCTCTTCTTTAGAGCTGCTGTCCTTTCACATACCGGATCTGCCTTACTGCTTCCACACTGATCTTCTGCTTTTCTTCGCTCTTCACAATTACACTTCACACTTCTCATCAAAATCTGTTTGGTATATATATATATCCGCACAAAGGATTTCATCCTCTTTCTAGTCGGCATCCGGAATAGTCAGTCTTTCCCAAACTCTAGTTTGTCGACTGAATCCTTGCTTACCAAGTGATGCGGATCAAATAGATACTTATAAAAGTCATCTAACAAGCCGGCCAACCACAAATGATACCTTAAGAATCTTGATCACCATCAACATCTCATCCGGAATAATGTATGAAGCTCTGCCAGTAAGTTCTTCCTCTGTCTGCTCTGCCAAATAGGACCTCAATACTTGAATGCTCATATCTCTTCACTCTTTCATCATCGGACGCTTAGTTCCTAGAATCTATCATTCAAGGTACTCCTCTTGACTTCCCTAAGTCCGCACTTTCCAAAGATACTTCCTCTGAGAGATCCGGACCTAACTGTCGAACCTTGCCACATGCTCTGTTCTTGCTCACCGGACCACAACATTCTTCAATCTGACTTCTGGTATAGGCACACCATGTCCTGCGGATGTGTGGGATGAACTTTGTTTCCATCAATGACAACAATCATGAAGCTACAATGTGTCTCTTGCCAACAATCTCCCCCTTTGGCATTGATGGCAACACTTAGTGAAAAATGACTAAGTGTTATTGTTACCTCGATTTTGCTACTGCTTAATCAGGTAAAACTATACAGTTTTCAAAGAGAAAAGGTACCTATACTTCTGTTGTGTGAAAACCATGCTTGTTTGATACAAATCAAGATAAAATTGTATTGTTGCATTCATATGTTTTCAGAACAAATTGTTAAACAATCAGCAATATGTATTAAAAATAGGTGTATAAGGTCTCACACAAGCCGTGACACTAACTGGTTTAAAGCAAAATGAGAAACACAAACCATACATTTATTTATAAACTGAAACTGATGCATAAACAAATGAAGTAGGATGACTCGTCATTGCCTGAATGACGAGTCTTCTTGTTGCTATCGCATCTTGTCTCGTCCAGCTTGTTTGGCGTTCCTGCTTCCAGCCGCTGTCTTCGTGCCATCTCGTCATCTGCAAAAAAGTTTTAAAAACTGATGTTAGAAGCAATGACGGGGCATCATACGTCATTTGATAAACATCGATAAACCTATAGTTTGTATTTTCAGATTGCAAGCAGCCAGTTAACGTCACAACTACTGCTGAGAAGACAAATCAGAAATATCAACTGTACGCATGCATCTATTTTTCTAACAAGTTTGCTTCATGTGCAGAGACAGATATCAGTTACGTTATGAGTGGAGGAAATGCGGCTCCCACAAGGGTTGAGCCCAGCTCATAGACTTTTTAAACCATTTCAAAAGCAATGAACCAATAAATGCAAAAAGGCACAGCTCTAGGAGCACAACAGAAACAGATCGAAGCTGTCAAGAGGTTTTAAAGATCATAGGATAGCCAACATGCAAAACAGAGGATAGCCAACAGTCAAAAGTCAAAAACAGGACAGCAGAGTATGAGAACGTTCAGAACAACAGTCATCGGAACAGCTGAAGAGCATAAGGTACAGCCAGTGTACAAAATCCGTGAACGGTAAGGAAATGGCAGGAAAATGCAATTGTTTAAGTTCAAAACACAATTTTTAGAACAGCAGAACGGTATACATGTTATGGTTATAAGTGTTTGTGTTAAGACCGGAGCTTGTTCACACCACAGAAGTGCAGATTGAAAGCAAATGACAGTTTCAACAACAGCAAGCATGAATAGGCAAAGTTGCGTCTTCTGACAGAAATACAGCCAAGAAAATTGCCATGTTCCAAGTTCGAATGCTCAGAACTGACAGAAATACAAGTGTGGAAACGCATCAAGTCAATATGTCAGTGTTTCCAGTTTTGTCAAGAGATGGAGTTCATGAACAGCCAACAACTGCCGAATATGAAAGAATGCGCCAATAACAGAAAATGTTGATAGAAGACCCAATAATACAGAGGTAGGAGACAAACTTTAAGCTCAAGCTAGCATTCATACTCAGACATATGCTTAAAGTCGTGCCTTTATAACAGCAATTTGCAAAGAAGAACATGCACTTCTCTTTGAAAATTTGAATAGCAGTTAACAAGAGAAAATCATATGTTTCATGCATATTAGCAAATACTCAGAGTTCCCTCGACATCATGTCCTCTGCCAGTGAATAAAACCAAAACATGCAGATATTTTTCATTTTTACATGCCATAAGATGCGCCAGTCAAATAGAAAATGGAGTTTTTAGCCTTTTTGTGAACAGCAGAAAGGAAAAGATAAAGGTTTTTTGGTGTTTATTCATTACACATATACTCAGCAAATACCAAAATCGCGGCCTTGGCAGCGAGTAACAGCATACTAAAACTAAGAAAATGCAAAGAAAATCTCAGAATGTGTCTTCTGGCAGCATACAGAAGAATCATTTGTTTCAGCCCAGACAGCAAACAGCCAAGAGACATTTTTGTTTCTCTCAGTTCAAGATAGCATATACTCAGCAAATAGTCAGCGAAGATGCAGCCCGTGAACAGCCAAATTCCCATATTTAGGGCATTCCTTAAAGGCAATTTAGCAGTGACTTCTGGCAAGGTTGTCTGGACATGGTACTTTCTTGCATTGGTGGGTTTTCACTATTATGCAGTTGCAGCACCAGAAAACAAACAGATCACATCTGTGCCTGGCTATGATGGCAGTTTTCCTTCAAAACATTATGGAGGATATGTAACAGTAGATGAGACTCATGGGAGGTATCTGTGCTATTACTTTGTTGCATCACAAGGAAATCCAGCCAAAGATCCTGTTGTTTTGTGGTTAAATGGCGGTCCAGGTTGCTCAAGCTTTGACGGTTATGTTTATGAGCACGGTCCTTTTAACTTTGAAGCTGGAAATAATTCTGGGAGTTTGCCCAAGCTACACCTTAACCCATACTCCTGGTCAAAGGTCTCAAGTGTCATCTATTTGGATTCGCCTTCTGGTATTGGCCTTTCATATTCTACAACAGTCGATGACTATAATACTGGAGACATTCAGACAGCTAAAGATACACATGCTTTCCTTTTAAGGTGGTTCAAGGAATATCCAGAGTTCCTTCCAAATCCATTCTTTATTGCTGGAGAATCATATGCAGGAATCTATGTTCCAACTGTGGCATTTGAAGTATCTAAGGGAATTGCAGCTGGCGTAAAGCCTATCCTAAATTTTCAGGGGCTATATGGTAGGAAATGGGGTCACAGATCCTACATTTGATGGCAATGCACTTGTGCCATTTGTTCATGGAATGGGTCTTATACCAAACTCACTATTTGAGGAAACAAAGGATGCTTGTAAGGGAAATTATCAGTATTCTACAAGTGCAGATTGTTCTACAAAATTAAATGAGATTGATGAGCTTGTTTATAGGCTTAACGAATATGAAAGCAGGAAAGACAGTTTTTATGTTGCAAAAATAGTCATAGACGTTTTTAAATCTTTGTCATAAGCCCAGGTTCAAACAGCCAAATGCAGGTGTAAAGGGAAGAAGCTCAGAAATGCTCAGAGTCGCGATTTAAGGCAGCCAAATGTGAGAAAATGACAAAACATCAAGAAGTACCTCTGTTTTCGCCATTGCTGTGGCCGAAATCAATAGGATTTTGGTCGTTTTCCTCCAAAAAAGGCCTCGACACAGCCAGCAAACAATCATGGTGGTCGACAAAGCAAAAAACAACAGAAAACAACGAAAGAAAGCATCATTTCGCATGCAAAACGTGCCCAGATCTGCTCAAAATCGACCAAAAATACAGATGAAACCTCATAACATACAACTTACCTGAGAATCGACCAAGGACGGCTCTGAGATTGTCAAAAACGGTGCATTTTTCGGCCTCCAAACCCTCATCATGGCGGCCAGCAGAGCTAAAGCGGCAGAGGTGAATGAAGAAAATGGGATGTTTTTTTTAGGGCTTTCTGCCTTTTAGGTCGAATGACCTATCTCTTGTCTTTTTTTTCTGAGTTTTAACTTTGAGGTGCAAATAATCTTTTTCCATCTTTTATGCCCGTGGTCATGACTTGGTAATAAGTCATCAAACCTAGGAGTGGTCGTGGCATCTCAATGCCTTTTATTTCCTTTTGCCAAGCAAGGTCAAATGTAAAATGTAAAGTGTGTGCTGATTGAGTGTCAACTAAGGGATACAAGGTGGTGTATGCTCGGAGATATAAAGTTGGCAAATGTGAGAAAATGCATCTCGGAGATATAAGGTGAATAAACATACA
Source organism: Cunninghamia lanceolata (assembly GCA_027924645.1). Lineage (NCBI taxonomy): Eukaryota > Viridiplantae > Streptophyta > Pinopsida > Cupressales > Cupressaceae > Cunninghamia > Cunninghamia lanceolata. The sequence continues at coordinate 3,078,361 of BSBN01000556.1, read as the reverse complement.
TATTGGCTAGGAGTGATAAGGTAGTTTTCAGTGATGTATTTAAGACTTGGTGCTCGGAGATATAAGGTGGTGAAAGTTTGTTTTGTAACATCGGCACCGACCAGTGATAAAAATGTATTACTTCAAACCGTGTATAGGCATGATGCGAGATGATGTGATGTGTCATGTTATTTTTTCTAGGAAGTATGGACATCCTTGTTATGTCATAGTGTCGTTTTCTGCATAGGTCTTGATTATGAATTGTAAAAAACATTTACTAAGGTGGTGGAGTTATAAACCTCTTAGTTAAATGTTTATTAGATGCAGAAAATGAGTAATTATGTCTTTTATTGAGATATTTTTTAGTTATTTATGATACTGCAGGACTTATGACACAGATCTGACGTATGTCAGGAAACTGCAGAGGGCATTTAAAGGCATTTTATGACATTTTCAGGTGCCTTTATGATTGCAGATGACATCCCTTGACCATTTATGCCTTAGGAAGCCTTTTTGGAGGATTTTAGGGAGATATTTTGGGGGCATTTATGAGATGCACGGGAATGGAGGTGGTGGATGTCTATCTATTTACAGCTGTTTAGGAAGTATATATCCTTCTTCCTTATTCATTTTTCAGTGGTTCTTGCTATTCACTACCCTGTATATTGTAATTTTCAGAGTTCTTTTGCAGAGGTGAACAGTTTTGTAACACATTTTTCAGAGATATACAGTGTTGTAACACTCTTTTGACAGTAATAAGTAGTTCATACCTTCCTATTTCTTCTGATATTGTGTGTCCTCAGTGTTAGTACAGATTCTGGTGATGTTTCTCTATCCTTGAAGCTGTCTTTCATGTTGGTGCCTTTATGCAGGGGTTTCTTTTTATAATTTTTACAGGTTGTGAGATGTGCAAAGGGTAACAATCAGCTTGTGGGTAGTAAGAAAACCTCTTCCTCCATTACAAGACTGCTGTTATTTAGCCTTCTTACAAAACATTGATGCAAGGGTTATGAATTTTGTTGGGTTGTGTGAGGGTTCTTATTATTACTGGTTCTGAAGTGTGTCATTTCATGTGTGTTTTCCTGATGATCTTTTGGTGCATCACCTTAGACAGTAGGTTTCATTTTTATGTAATCTTTCTTACTCTTTTCTCTGCAAAGACCTTAGTATAAGTAGTTTAGGTGGAGTATCAGCAGGAAGCCGGCCTTCTCCGGAGGTTCTTTCCATCACAGGCGACCCACAGACCTTGGAAAGATCCCATGTTTCTCCAGATTGCCAAGTTCTACAACTCAGCAAGGGTGCAAATCTGAGAGACAACAGTTATACTATACTCCCCCTTGGCTGATGCTCTGTTCTAAAGTACACTTTACCGAAGCTCCCCCTTAGCTGGATTCCACATTTTTCACTGTTCCTCACTCCCCCTTTGACATAAATGGAAAAGGGTAGGGTCCGCACACTAAAATTGCCCAAAAATTCAACTATACTTAGCCGCATAAGTATATAAACAGGTTATACTTACATATACTATAGAATGTCTGCAAAAGTTGTCTTCAACTAGATAAGTTTTGTTGCCCAACTCTGCTTCATCCTGTCTAAAATTGAGATGTGACCACTCAACAGGAATGCAAAAGCTTCTGCCCTCTTGAGATCTGTCGGATCATTGGTCCGGGCTGTGGCCTGAGCATCAGTTAGGGCTCATGCATGGCCTCTAACTTAGGGATAATCATCCCTATAAGTTCACCCATTCTGCTTAATATGTTCTTCCTCTCCTTCTCAAGCTTCTCAAGCTTCTTAATCTCATTCATGATTACAATAGTTTGACATTCATTGCTTATTATGGATACAGTGAGAGGATCAAAATTCTGAGAGAGGTTTGACAGTTTATCCTCTTGTTCTTTCACTTTCTTCTCAATATCCTTTTTTACTTTAGTCCAGGATATACAAAATTTATATATGTCTCCTCCATCCTTAAGAGCATTTTCTAAGCTCTTCATCCCAATATCCATATTTCTCCTATCATTGGTTATAAGCCCTTGTAACTCTGAGAATCTCTTATCCAAAAACTCTTTCCAGACTTTCTCTTCTGCTGCTTTCTCTAAAGAATCAAAATGTGTATTAACAGAACTTACAAGAGACTTTAGATTACCAGATGTGGATGCTATAGGATCCTTTTGGAAGGATGGCATGATCTTTTCCAGTACACAGGATGCAATTTCTATGATTTCACAGTCTTCCATGTGAGACTTCAGCATTTTTTCTTTTGCCTTAGCTTGAGTGAAGGAAGCTAGTTTCATGGTTTGGACCGGAGAGAGGGAATCAAAATTGAATGGACCTTGAAGCAATTCTGGTTCATCAAATTCCTTCATTTCTTTGGTTAAGAACTCTTTGACTGCTTCTACTGTGTCTCTTGTTGAAGACAAAATTTTCTCCTCTTCTGTAGCCTTACCACTGTCATCTTCTTTCTCTTTTGCTTCTTGACTGATCTTCTCTTGTACTCTTTCTTTTTCTCTAAATCCAAAGTCTGTAGGGGAAACCAGAGGAGAGATGTTTGATTGACCATGGACTTCTGGAGCAGAGGAATCCAAGTCCTTACCTTTTTCTTCACCTATCTCCTTTACCTCTTCTGCTACTGTCTCAGTAGATTCATCTATAGCTGAGGGATCATCACCTAAGTCCTCGACAATGGGAATGTTGAATCTTTTGTAAGCATTCCAGAGAATCTCTTCTGTCTCTTTTCCTATTTTGTTAGTTTCACCGAGCATAAGTTGATTCATTCTGGCTTTGCTCCAAACTCATCCTTGCAATCTTTGAAAATCATATTCATTTTCTTCAGAGTGATTGATGGAAAGAGCTCAATGGCTATCTGTTCTCGGATCTCAAGATCCTTTGCCCTAGCATTATTCTTTCTTATCTCTAATTCCTTCTCTAGGCTTTTAGGAATGAGAGATATGATTTCAATAAAAGCCTTATTGTATATGTTCAAATACTTAACTGTGGCTTCCTCCAGAATCTTTTTATCTGCATCATTGTATGCATCATAGAATTTTGTTATTGGTTGCAGGTTCCCATACATAGTGACTGCTTTAACTACATCATCTAAGGACAGAGTGGGTCTTTCAACAAACTCTTCTGTCTCTGTCTCCTTATCTTCATTAGATACTTTCTTCTTCTTCTTCATCTTCTTGATCTCTTCATCAGATTCTGTCTCTTCTTCATCCTTCTGACTGATATAAGACCTTGTGGCCTTTGTCTTTGTTCTTTTCTCTGCTTTACCGGATGATTTTGCTTCCGGTTTTGATGTCTTTGAGCTCTTTGCTGTGGTAGGTATAGAGGTCTTAGAGGATCTGGTCCGGGAGGGGACTTCCACCAGAGTACCTTCTTTTTCTGCTTTTTCTTTTTCTTTCTCTGCCCTTTCTATCTTCTCTCTATTTGCATCAAGTGCTTCTTTTGAAATTCCATGCCTCTTGGCAAACTCTTCTACTTCCCTCCTCACTTTTCTTTTTATTTCTGATTGTCTTAACTCCACATGGATTTTCACATTCCAAACCTTTCTGCCTTGGGATCCTTGGGCTGACTTAGCATGTGCTGAACATGCAGCTCCACAATTTTCTTATCCACTTCATACCCCCTAAGCATGATCCACACCTTTCTTGGTTCCACTACCTCCATTAGGCACTAATCAGTTTCTACCATAAAGCATATTGTATCTTTATATTTTTCAACTAAAGATTGGGGGATTCTCTCTCTTGCTTGCATCATGCTCTGAAAATTCTTGAAATAGCCCCAGAGAGCTGTATTCTGTGCCTTGGCATCACCAAGCCCATGTATATAATCTCTGATTTGAATGGGTACTAGTCTATCATTCCGCCATACCCAGCCACTGGATCCAAGAAGCTCATTCATGTAATAAAAGAATAGGCAAAGTATCAAACCACCGTATTTGAAAGAGTTCTTCTTGTCCTTCTTTATCTTCTGCAGATTTTTCAAAAGTTGGTTTAGAAGGAGCTCACAAAGATCATAGTCTGCATTCTTACTTAACATCTCATAAGCAGTATATACAGCAGTTCTGGATACTGAATTCTCCCTGCTGGAGTGATATATCTTATATCCAATTATCATTGATGCAAACTTGATATCCGGATCTATGATATCCTCAATTGTCATTGCTCTTTTATCAAATTTCGATCCGGTAGCCTCACTTACAATTTGGTTTTGACAAATTTGAGAATAGGCATCTCACTGGTTGAGTGTAATCTGGTTACAGCCCTAATGGTATCCTTAGTGATCTTAAATGGCATGTTCAACCACATGAAGTTGTCATGCATTCAGCTCAAAATATATCGGACCCATTCATCTTCCAGAAAATAGGGGAAATGAATGCATTGTGCAAAATGTTTGTCTCAGATAGCCTTATACTGAGGTTTGAGATCAAAAGAGTCATCTATTAATTGATTGTGATAGATATCTGACAGCTTGGATTCTTTGAACTCTTCAATGTTCGCATGAATATATGCCCTAACATCTTCAACATGCAAAACCCCATGCGGAATGCTGGAGAATGCCCCTAAGGGATCCACTTCTAGAGATTTATAAGGATGTTTCTTAAATTTGGGACGAGGCCTATCAGAAATCTTTACAATATTTGGAGTAGCCATCTTCAAAAGATTTATAGAAAGATATTCAGCAACGGAAATACCTTTTACGCTTCTAGGGTTTTACGGAGTGAGCCGGATCGATTATTGGATGAATCGATTTCTGCAGATGATCTTTGATGGGCTTGAGGAGATTTGTTGCAGAGCTCTTTTTCGCTTCTTGAATGCAGAATGAACAAGTGTTTGATAAGAAAACCCTTATATTATTCTGCAAACCCTAATACCAAGTTGCAATAAATGCTTAACTAAGTCATTCTGGTTTGCATTGTTTTCCCTATTCGGATGACTTGATGAACCTGATCAATCTTGGTCAATTAACTTGTTCTAAACTTCTTGCGGATCTTCCATATCTTAACCACAAATTATTTAGATGTTTTCTCTGAGAACCCTTTAATCCGCAACTCTCCTTGTGCCAATTTCGGCACCAATTAACTGGCTGGGGGAAAAATGTTTTTCCCTGTGTCTCCCCCTGAGCTAGAGCTCACTTTTTAATTTCTGGAAGGAATATCAGCACCAGATTCTGGTGCGGATCCATCGCCTACATTTTATGTACTTCGCTTCACCCAAATCTTGTTCATCTCACTTTGAACTTCATCCGCATTCACTTTTCTTTTTCCTTTGTCTTGATTCTGGTTATGATGTATCGGACCCCTTTTGTCCTGATTCTTGTTTCTACAGAATTTGGCAATATGACCGAATCTATTGCAATTGTGGCAAACAATATTTCTTTGCATATTTGATTGATGTCCTCTTGATCTGCATTGATTAGCCATATGACCCATTCTATTGCATGCAAAGCATCTACCATTGAATGAGTTGTTCATTTGCATATTTCTGCATTCATGAGATTTGTGACCATACCTTTTGCAGTTAAAACACTGTCTAGAGAAGGATGTATTAGTCTGATTCATTCTTTTTTTGCACTGATTAGCTTTGTGACCAAAGTTATTGTAGTTGTGGCAGTATGCATTGAAGAATGGATATATTTGAGCATTAGGCTGCCTTACTGAGGTCTTCTAGGCCTGTTCCTTGGATTTTCTAATCCAAAATTCTTCTGACCAGATCCAGAGCTTTCACCTTTCTCATATCCCAAGCCACACTTGTCATCTACCCTCTTTTGGCTTTTAAGAAGAACTTGAAGTTGAGCAGAACTTATCTTGAATTTCTCTTTGTATTCATTTGCTGTTTGAAGATCCCTTTTAAGAGAGACAATTTGATCCTCAAGTTTTTCTTCATTATCTTTAGCATCTTCAAGATCAGATTCAAAATGTCTGATTATTCTATCCATCTTGTGGCAGTCTTCTGATTTCTCCTTGAGAGATTGTCTTAGATCATCTTCAATTTTTCTTTTCTCTTCAATTTCTTGGGTAAACTTCATAACTCCTGATTCCATTTCATGTCTTAGCATAATGATCTCTTTTGATAACTTTTCACATAACTTAGTTTTCTCCTTCAGATCTTCATTTGTATCATTTGCTTCATTTTGACTTGCCAATTGCTGAAGTAGATCCTTTCTCTTTTTCATAGAGAGACTTAGTTTCCCTTTCAGTTCATTTATGAAATCATCAGCCTATTTGAGTCTTTCCTTCAATTCATTGACTTCAGAATTGGATTGCTCAAGATCATCTAGGGCAGACTGAAGTTGCTCCCTCATACCATACACATCCATTTTAATTCCTAGATCTTCCTCAACCTGTTAGGCTCTGTTTGGAGGAACTTGGCTCTGATACCAATTGTTGATAACTAAGAGGGGGGTGAATCAGTTATCTTAATTTATTCAACTTTCTGTTCTTCTTTAATAATTAGTGCAACATCAAAGCAAACAAGCATGTAAGCAAAAACAAAGTCAATACACATAACACAATGATTTTGACATGGAAAACCCTGTTAAGGGAAAAACCATGGGGTGACTAACCCAAGAATGTATTCTTTGTTAGAAGAATAGAAGTTCAAAATGGCACTTGCCAATTAGGGCTCACTGCCCGAGCACACTGCTCACAAGAGGCTCACTGCCTACAAGTTATAAGGAGAGTAACAAGATACTTGAACTGATGAGAAGCATCCCCATATGCTGGAGTTTAGTTTTGGTTAGGCTCAGTATACTGATCTACTGCACTTCATCCTTTCTCTTCTTTAGAGCTGCAGTCCTTTCACATACCGAACCTGCCTTACTGCTTCCACACTGATCTTTTGCTTTTCTTTGCTCTTCACAATTACACTTCACACTTCTCATTGAAATCCATTTGGTATATATATATATCTGCACAAAGGATTTCATCCTCTTTCTAGTTAGCATCCAGAATAGTCAGTCTTTCCCAAACTCTAGTCTGTTGGCTAAATCCTTGCTTACCAAGTGATGCGGATCAAATAGATACTTATAAAAGTCATCTAAAAAGTTGGCCAATCATGAATGATACCTTAAGAATCTTGATCACCATCAACATCTCATCTGAAATAATGTCTGAAGCTCTGCCAGTAAGTTCTTCCTCTGTCTGCTCTGCCAAATAGGACCTCAATACTTGAATGCTCATATCTCTTCACTCTTTCATCACCAGACGCTCAGTTCCTAGAATCTATCAGTCAAGGTACTCCTCTTGACTTCCCTAAGTTCATACTTTCCAAAGATACTTCCTCTGAGAGATCTAGACCTGACTGTCAGACCTTGCCACATGCTCTGTTCTTTCTTACCGGACCACAACATTCTTCAATCTGACTTCCGGTATAGGCACACCATGTCCTGCGGATGTGTGGGATGAACTTTGTTGCCATCAATGACAACAATCATGAAGCTACAATGTGTCTCTTGCCAACAATACCTTGCTCATGATGCTCCATGGTATGGTTGTTCATGTTGTCACTCTATGACTGTACTTTGTATGATATAGGACTATTCATCTATTCTTTTTGTTGTTCCACTGTGACTGATCATTTATTATGGCTGAAAAATCATGTTTACAATTTGGATATTTCTGCATTAACAACAATACTTGAGCATGTTGGGCTCAACCCTTATGGGAGCCCATTTTCGCCACATGCTTTAATGTCTTCAAATCAACAACATAACTTTTCCTATACTTGCACAATGAACAAACAAGTTAGCATAAAAACATACCTTTGGAAGTTGAATGATCTCTCTCATGATGATTTGACTTTCAACTGATGATCTGATTTATTGCACATGTCTGATACTGATCCAATTGTATTGATGCATAATGATTGCAAGTTTATATATATGTTGATAAGGCACATGATGAATTTGTATATCCGGAGCTTCTAACAAAACCTTTCTCCAACCTTGCAGGCTTATCATCCTGATTAGGAGCAAGAGGCTGAAGACATGAAGATCAAGCTTCCAGATAGGAGAGTCAACCTTCACGATAAGGCAATGATGGATATCACTTTCCTCATGTCTTCTTTTCCTTTACTTTATCATCAGATGTATAGCTTGCATGCTTTGTTGCATTGGCTCAATTTAGTCATTCCCACGGCTTGTGTGGGACATATTTAAACATTCTCTTGAATAAAATCAGTTATTTTACTTTATGCAATGATTTATGTATGTTTTGCTTTCTAAATCAAATGCATAGCATAAAACAACTGAAACTGATTTAGAACACATGTTTAAAACATGATGAAATGACAGTTTATAAATACCTTTTCTTTGCACTGAACTGTGATACTTGAATAATTCAATCAATATCATAACTGAAAGATAAAATCATTTAGATACCTGTCATTCCTTGAATGCCTACTTTCTTGTCCTTAGACCAAATTTCACTTATTAGGATGGTTTGACAACTTTGATTGAACTATCACATTATCCTGATAAATGATTCTTTATTGCTCTCTTGTCAAGATATTAGGCATTTGACTAAGTGATCATACACTTTAAAAATTTTCTTTTATCTCCTTTGTAACCACTGTAATCTAGGCCTTGCTAAATTAGATTGAAAACATAATTTAGTAACAAGTTTCAAGAGAAATCAAGATTAAAAAGTACAGTTGAGTTTTGAGGGAATAGACAAAGTTATTTCTAGGTCAAGCTTTAATCCAGATAATGCTACCCTATTGATGTGGGCATTGTACCCACCAAATAAAAGGCCTCTGATAATTAATGACCCAAATAAGACTTTTGACCATCTTTTTGTGCAAAGAGTTGAAGACACTAACCCAATAGATACTGCCGATCTAAATGTAATTGTTGCCAAATTCACAAAAGCTCAAATTGAGCAATTGGTGAGGAAAAATAAAGTATACATAGTAGAGAATGAAAAACTAAGGTAAGAAGTTGCCAATTATAAGGATAGGTTGCCATCATTATCAAACAGTTATTCACCTCACTTGGAATCTGACAAAAGACTAGTAGAGGCCAGAGCTGATGCTAGTTATTGGAGAATTAAGGCAAAGCAATTCCAAAAGAAAAGTGATCAATTGGAGACAGAGATAAAGGCTGTCAAATACAAAATGGTCTCAGAATTGATCCAGAATAGATTTGAAAAAATGATTGCAAATGCTGATAAGGTGTGGGTAATACATAAAGGGTCATATGCTGCATATCAAGAACATAAGAGATTGCACCTCAAAATGCTAGATAAGAAAGAACAATTAATGTCTAAGGAGGATGTTAATGTACAGGTCCTCAAATAATATGATGAGTTGATTGACATACCTGAGAAATTCAACACTGAGCTCACACAAGACCTCAGTGACTTTGATCAACTGTTGGATCTATCTTTTCCTATCTTTTTCAATGATGAGGGCAATCTAAGAGAACAGGAATCCTAGAGGGAAGAACTTGCCCAATTGCTACCAATGGCTCTGAATAAAGTAAATGATGAGTCAATAGTAATGAAAAATACACATGAGTAGTTACAAAAGATTTTTTCTCTTGATTTTGTCATGAAAGAAATGGTATCAACTACAGGCACCTATATGACTCAAGAGTATGTTGATCACATTGCTAAGATTAATTTGTTCATTGCCAAAGTAGCATAAAAGGTTGGGATGTGTTGTACCATCCATGTCTACATCATCAGCTGATTAAAAAATGGAAGACAATGGTTAAGAAAGAAGCTAATTTTGCTAATGCTAATTCAAGAATTTTTGTGGCAAAGTACAGAAGAAGAAATCTACAACAGTAATAGGCAAGCATATGCATCAAGACTCTGCATCATTGGAGGGGAGAACCTTACGAGATCAAAATGATCATAGGTTCTCTACGTTGATTAACAGACTCAGATCCTGACAATTGTGAACGCCCATACTATTGCCTTTGTTTATTTCTTAATTATGTTCTAAATATTTGTTAGTTATCACAAGAGGTGCAATTCATGAAGTGACACCCTCTTTCGGCCTGAAGCTTGTTTTCTTCCCATATATATAAGGGAAACCAACGCCATTTTATCATCATTAGTTGAAGAACAATTATCATATAATACTATTATTTTCAGTTATATTTGCAATACCAAATACAAAGACTTCTATCAAATCTTAAATTATATAATGGGCAAGATGGTTTAATCAATGGATTTATCTTTGGTGTTCACCTGCTTTGTGGAAATTTATTATATGAGTTATTTGGCTTTATCCATATTGGTTTGTTCCTATTATTTAAATCATTTTGATTTATCAAGGAACACTTGTTGTCTCTGTGTGGTATGTTTGATTGGTTTATTGGAGAAGTTGATTTAAGTCCTTCTAAGTGATTTCTTTTAATAGGTCTCTGTCCAAAGTTAAAATCCTTTAAATAGATCATCTTAGTTGGTTTCCTTCAACCTAGAATTAAAATCCTTTCAAGCAATCACAATAACTTGAAGAGGTATCAATGGGATTTTAAAGAAGAGCCTAATAACCAATAGTCTTGCACATTTATATAAGGTATAAACATTTAAAAAGTGTCAGGAAGTTAGAGTTAAACCAAGTAGCTAAGTCTACAATCATACAACTCTTGACCCCATTCACCCAATAGAATTAGGCACTAGTCATATTCACCATAAAGCAATAATTCAAAAACCTTATTCATATATTCAAAATCTCACACATTAGGAGTAGGAGTAGTTATCAAAGCTTATATCTATCTCACACTTACATGCCACTGTCGATAGATCCCTAAGTTCAACTTTTAAATCTGCATCAGCTATCAAGGTACACCCACCTAGGTCTGGGAGAGCCTAAAGAGAAGGGGGTTTTCATTCATATCAACTTCATTTCGTTAGCCAAAAATGTTAAGAGAGCTTGGCATCCTCTTAAGGTTTACAACTTGCATTTTTGAGACCTGACATAACTGACATAAGTCTTCATAAAAAAGGCTAAGGGTTAGGGTTTTGATTGGTATTGTATCTGTAGTACATTGCAATGGATTTGGGTTGCACGAGATTACTAGTTGTAATCAGTTCTATTTGTTGGATAATAATATTGGACTCTCTGTTGGTGGATGTAGCCTAAGATTGGGTGAACCACGTTAAAATTGTATCTCGCTATTTTATTTCTGTGTATTTTTCATTGCTCTATTTAATCTTTATCTGCATTTAATTGATATCTTCTACATGCTATTCCTAACAAGAAGAATCCCCATTGTTTCTAGCATTAATGCCTTGGTTAGCAACCCAATCTGCCACTTTATTCCCCCTCCTTTTGATGTGAGAGACTTTTATATTGCAGAATTGAAGTGCTAATTGCATATTCTCCTCCATAACCTACATCAGTCTCCAAGTTTTAGGAGATTTTCCATTCATGATGCCAATCACAATATTTGAATCTCCTTCTACCCACAGATTATCCTATCCCTTACTTCTAGCTATCAAGAGGCCTTTCCAAAGAGCCCTAGCTGCCACTAAATTATTAGAATCAATCCCAAAGTCATAAGAAAATATTCCAAGGGGTTGATCCCTGTGATCCCTAAAAATTCCTCCGCCACCAGCCCTATCAGGGTTGCCTCTGGTCACCATCAAAATTCATTTTAATCCACCTCAAGATCATAGGAACCCAAGGAATGTCATTCTCTTTAGATCCTTTCAACCCTTTCCTAACGAAGCTTCCCAACCATCTATACCTTGGACATTCATCTGTCCAATCCTCTTCCCCCTCCACTACCTTCCAATCCTTCTTCTTATGCATCTCACCAAGTTCATTAAGAGACCTTTCCACCAAATCCCAAATTCTATCGACCTCCCTATTCTGCTCTTGGAAAATCCTTCTATTGCATTCTAGCTAGAGGTTCCAAACTATGATAGCACACACTATGTTCCAGAAAAATTTTAAACCCTGACTTTGTCATGTCCCTATATTAGTAACTTATAATTGAATTATTTATGTATTATTCATTCAAATTAAATATATGAATGATATTAAAATCCATATTAAATATTGTGAATCAAATAGATTAAATATCTTTAAATATTAAATTAAATATTATTATAACTAAATATTAATAATATAACAATAAATATTATCAATCTTAAATATTATTATTATCATAAATATATAAACTAAAATAAAATCAGCGAATATCATAAGCGCTAAGTTAATGAATCAAGGCTATTACATAGCATATATGCCTTGAGACAAGCTAATATAGTAATAAGATTTGTATGAAATGATACGGTAGTAATAATGAAGGAAGCGCCTAAGATAAATTAATTAATATTATTTGAAGACTTGGTTAAGGATAATTACAAAGACATTAACGACCACCTTATATATGAAATCGCCCAAGACAAATATATATATCTATATGATTAATAGGGCAGTGGTTAAATATGAATTGAAGTGATTACATTTCACTAAGTACAACAATGAGAGGAATAGTGAATATAGTTTGAGGAGCAGTGATGATAAATAAGTAATGTTTCCCATTATAAGAGGCAGCGAATTACATACAGTTATAAGTTGAACAATCAACATACAATAATTGGCAACGATTAGTATTCCTAATAGCAGTGATTACAATAAAGCAGTGATGATATTTTAAAGAGATTTAAGTTAGTGTTAACTAAAGGTGACATCTTCTAGAGGGTAGCGATCTCCTTGAAAGGAGGAAACCGATGAGAAAAAGCATCTTTTCAAAGGTATAGATAAGGAATCGGTGAATAGCATAATGGATCATGAATCAAGAAATGAATAAAGCATTCAATTGGTAATCAACAATGATTTCAATAGTCTCATAAATATATATATCAAGTAGATTCAAATATATTAGAGGCAACAATCTGCCATACACAGATCCATCCCTAGTGGTGGAAACATTATCAATAAATTTAGTTCCCATTGAAGGACCAACCTTACATAAAAGGAATACTAAATCTTGTAGCAGCCTTGTGAGAAATCAAGGTAATCATTATCTTGGTGATCCTTAGGATCACTTGTGTATCTCCAAATCAACTAAGGAGAAAGGATCACGCATTGGTATGATATTTCTAACCTATATGTTTATATATGCTTTAAATAGTTATACTTGGTCTTACTCATGATATGCGAGGGATGAGTGTGTCTTGTCACATCTTTAATCTTTGTCTACTGCCCCTATGAGGATTATTTGGGTTGTTAGGGAAGGGTGGTTTTGTTATTAATGTCTCACACGGTAGGTGACTCCCAAGTAGTGGTATTGATGGGTGTTCAGGAAACCCTTGGGTCAAGTGGTGATATTGACAGGCGTTCATGAAACCCTCAGGCCTACGACAGTGGAGAATAGTTATCCAATGCCTTAAGGTAATGTTTTCCCCTCGTCTACTAGGGTTGATTATTAGGTTAGATTAAGGACCAAGCTTGGCATTCGCCATTCCCAAATTATATCATGAGGCATAAGACATGTTAAAGTATAAGTATGTTAAAGTAAGTGGAAATACATTTGAATATATGTACGCACAAGTAACATTATATTCTTGTTCATTATTATTGATTCTGATCATGATGCAACTACCCTAATGATTATAGATGAACATATGTATTTTGTATATGTTGTTACTGTGTTTGATTGCAGGATTCCAATTTAGAACTACATTATTCAAAGAAATATTTATATTGGAAAGTGGTAACCCTAACCCTAAGTTGTCGTGATCATAATTCTAGGGCATCTTCGGGAAGGGGACATCATAGACTATTGCATCTACACTGCCAACTTTCTGACAACATAGCTATATTTCACAGAGTAACCCAAACCATCTTCCACTTCTTAAGGAGTCTGCTCCATAGTTCACCAGCTAACTCATAGTGTAAGAAAAGGTGATCATTATTCTCACTGGAGGATTTGCAGATGATGCACTGTGAAGGGCCAATTTTACCTAATTTTAATGGCATGTCCCAAGTCAACACCCGCCTCCTCCAAACTATCTAAAGGAACCCATTAGCTTTAGGGAACCCTTGCTTATTCCATATCCTCCCAACCATGGAATTTCTCAGGGACAAACCTTGACCTAAGTAGTGGTTCTAAACATCTCTTACTGTCGCTCTTCCTTCTCCACTACCTTTCCACATCAACTTATCTTCATTTCCCGAAAGAGGCCATTTATTCATTTTTTCTAAAATCTCCTTCCATTTATTATCTAAATCTCCCTCTAATCTATCTAGGATTTTCCATCTCATGCATCCTACTTGATCCTCTATATAATCTTGAAGTAATCCCCCCAAGTTAGATTCCAAATAATTAGCCAAAGCTCTTATGTGAACAAAGTCTCTTAGGGGCTTCTCCTCAAACTAAGAATCCCTCAAAAAACTCACCTTATCCCCTTTGCTAACTCTTCAGACAAGATCAAGCCACAAAAGATTGTTGCAAATTCTCAAAATATTACAGATATTGGGTCCCTTAAGCAATTGGGTTTTGGATTCAAAGAGGTTCCCCACATCACTCTATAGGTATTTAGCTTGTATCATCTTACTCCATGGTCTATCTCTTTCTTCATATATCCTCCAATTTAGTTTATCCCCTAAGGCTTTATTCATATTCCTTATATTCCTAAAGCCCAAACCCCCAAAGCTCTTGGGAAAACACACCTCTTCCCATTTAAGTAGATTGTATTTGAACACCTCCTCGATACCTCTCCACAAAAAGATCCTCTGAGCATTCTCCAACATTTGAGAAACCTTACTAGGAATATGAAAGGTGAGCATAGTGTAGATAGGAACCGCATCTAGTGAAGCCTTGATGAGAGTAATCTTGCCCACTAAGGATAGCCATCTCCCTTTCCAAGATGCAAGCTTGCTCTGCACCTTGTCCACCACCTTCCTCCATTCTACTTTCAAAGTCCTCTTATCAACAAGAGGCATTCCTAAATAATTGCGAAGAAGGATATCAACCTCAAATCCTAGAATTCTTTGGATTTCAAAAGACTCAACACAAAAATCCTTAAGGAAATAAATGTGAGACTTACTTGAATTGACTTTTTGGCCTACCATCATCTCATAATTATGGAGAACCTTTTCTTTAAACCCCTCACCTCTCTAGCAGTAGCCTCTCCAAAAAGCAAGGTAACATCAACAAATTGTGAGTACCTCCAGAACCCTGAAGTCCTCTGATCTGACCGTCCCCATTTGCCTTCTTCAATGTGTAACTCAATGCCTTTGCAATGATTAGAAAAAGGAAAGGAGAAAGCATATCTCCCTGCTGCAAACCCCTACCTACTTTGAAGAAATCATAGGCCACCCAATTGATTAGAACAATGAATGAAGTGGTGAAAATACAGTTGTATACCCATCTACACTAATCATTGTAAAAGCCCATTCCCAAGAAACCTAATCATATGCCTTATTCAAGTCAAGTTTTAAAATCATTCCTTCTTTCCTCCTATTTTTCATAGAATGTATGGTTTCACAAGCTAACACAATACCATCCAAAATCTGTCTCCCCTTTAAAAAACCACTTTGTTCATCAGAAATCATCCCTTCTATTGGTTCCCAAAATGACTACAACCCAAAATCCTAAAATATTTTAGAAATCACCTAGGGCAGGGGTGTCATCAAGGTGACTGAAAGAGGTTTATCAACAGGATACGAGGGATTTTGGCCAACTGACAAGAGTGGGTAGACTCCTCTACACTTTGAGCTCAACTTAGACTATGGAGGGATATTCCAAGGGTATACTTGAATAGGTATTAAGTTCAAACAAGATGAACAACCAAACAAATGAACAACCAAACCCAACTCATTGTCTTAGTTCCAAAGGCTATCACTAAACGAAGAACAACTGGCTATCACAAAACCTCTATATAGTTGATTCAACTATGCCAATATACATGCACATGAAAGTTGGTTTTTCCCCTAAACCACAAGTGAATGATTTGTTTGATTTTAAAGAGTGATTGATCCCTCTCTAATATGAACCAATGCCTACTCCATTGGGCAATAGAGTCATAGAATGCAAGGAGGAAAGAAGATACACATCATAGGATCAACAGAACTAGACATATATTCACATCTATGACACTAATAGATCATCATTTAATGGACATAGTTAATAATCCAAATGAGAACTACAATCATTCATATGCAACAAAAGAATGGCAAATACAAAGCCTTGTATTAACTTGGATGTTGTCACACATCTCCAAACATCTGTTACAATCATACCAGCAAATGTAGCAAGGGAAATCATACAACTATGATTATATATTTACCAAAATCACTACAAACTCCCATGGAGACATACTATTACATTCACATCTGCATTACACAGCCTTTCTACATTATGTTGAATGCATCCCTTCACTGACAAATTAGACAGACCATGTTTTGGTGCCAAAAAATACTCCTTAGGCACTCCTAGACCAAACAATTGGCTCAGTGACCAACCCTGAAAACATCTTTGAAATATGAATATATAGCAATTAGTTCATGCACAACACTTAGACACTGGAAAATCGGTCAACAAGCAACTGTTGTTGCATTGAATATGGCCCATGGCCTTTTGTTAGAAGAATTGACATATTAGAAGGAAGCCCATGCCCTACAAATTGATTTTGTCCTTGAGAGGTATTGCATAAAATATTGGACACTGAAACACTTCATCTTCTTCATTGTGTACATGTGCATTGAAAGCATACATTGTTTCAGCTACCATCCTGACATATGTAATTTTGCATTCATGGCGGCCAAGGAGTAGAAAGGCATTTTAAACATAAGAGCTTGCCCAAAGTGTATGTAAAGCTTTTACAACACTTTAAAATTCCATAAATATTTTAAAACGTTTACATTTTACTACTCATGCTTTTCATTTGATTTTTCATTCTGATTTTGCCTTATCGACAAAAATCTTCTAGCGCGAACTCACCTCTTTTGCACCTTCTTTCACCTTATTGGCGAATCTCACCTTTCACGAACCAAGACCACTTTTGCCCTTGATCAGCAAACTATCACCTTTTCGAACCATGGGAGACATCTTCCTTTTCTCTTCATTTTTTGCCTCTTTTATGCCTTATCGGCAAATCTTTGTTTTCTCAAACTTGGCCTTATCTCCATCTTCTCTTCTCTATCAACTTCCTCCTTTGCCTTATTAGAAAATTTTTAATTTGGTGAACTTGGCTTGTCTTTTCACCTTTTCCTTCAAATCGATAAATTATGACTTTTCTAAACTAGGCCTGCTTAGCCCTTTATCGGCAATTTTTTGTTTTCTCGAACCTCACCCCTTGGCACATTTTCTTCACTCTTTTGCCTTTATTGGCAAATATTTAATTTGCCAAACTCTCTCTCTATCTCTTTCTTTGTTGACCCTATCAGCCAATTTTCTTTATCGGTAAATTGCTAAAAATCTAAACTTTTGACAAGTTCGACTTTCTGTCGATTCCTCAACAGGACCCTTTACTCTCTTTCCATCTATCTTCCCTTTTCATCAACCTATTGGAAAAATCATGAAAAGGCTAACTATTATCAGTAAAATCGGTGGTTAGCAAGCCAACCAATTCATCGATAAGACTTGGTTTTTCCCTTTGTCCTTTGCTTTTGCCTTCGCACTTTGCCTTTATCAGCAAATCTTCAATTTTCTAAACTCTAACTTTTCTCTGCCTTGCTCTTTTTCTCTCCTTAGACAAACTGCTCTTTTATCCTTGTCGCGGTCTTCCCCCACCTCTGCCTTTAGTTGGTGAACTTTGTGTCAGGAGAACCTCCAGTTGGTGAACTTGGAAGTTTCCAAACCTCTACTTTCACTGACAGAGAAACATTTCTCCCTCTTCATGCCTTAAAAAGATTTCATTTGCCACATCTTTTGTTGACTTTTCTTCTATTGGTGAAGCTTGCCATCAACGAAATTTCAGGTTCATGAACTCAAAAATTTGTCGATAAAGACTTTGTGTGCTACCTTTTATTCTGCCTTAGACACATTGTTTCACTCACTAGTCATCTTATCGGTGAATCGACAAAATCATGAACTCACGAACTAGTTCGCTAGTTTGTGATTTCATTGATTTGCCTATATGGCCTCAAAATGACCCATTTTTTCAAAGGAAGAAAACCAAAACAAGGGGAAGGATTTTACTTAGAATATTTTGGGATAAAAACTCATATAACGTTTCTTAGATTAGATTTAAATGGCAGGTTTTGAAATTCAAAGGTAAAGGTGGGAAAATTTGATGGATTTTCTGAGTTTTTTGGGACAGAATAATGGCATTTTGGAAGCTGGTTTTTCTGGGCACCAACACCAGCTCTGGTTGGGGACGTGTAGAAAATGTGGCATAGTGAGAACATCATAATATCTCTGGGCAGACCAAAACACAAAACATGCAAAGGGGCACACACAAAACATATTTATAAAACAACATATAGTCAAAAGAATGATTGTATCCAAAATTTTGAGACATTGCAAGCCAACCCTACAGAAAATTGGTGAAGCTACTTGCCTCTGTCAAAGACAAGCCTATTGAAGGAGTTGATATCCCTCAATCCTTTGTTTCACTGATCACCCAACATCAACAATGAAAATGTTTTGCATGTATACACATACAAACTGCAGACATTCATATTATCATGCTAAAACTAGAAATAATTATCACTGGGGCATAACAATCATAGATACTATGACTCATCATCATGTTGACTCACATAGAAGTACTCACCTTCAAATTTCATGTTAGCATGATGCATTTCTAGTTCTGTATAAAAATCAGCATGAAGAAAAATATCAAGATGAAAATCATCTAGCCCAGATGTAGTCTCATTTCGGGCTATGTCATATGACTGTTCTAATTCTTGTGGCCCAGCTACACTAGAAATGCTAATGTACTCCTCCATGATTGAATCAAATGCATGATTCAGATTTAAATCTGCACCATTAGCATATAAATTTGAAATTTGAGGCACTTTGAGTGAAGACTCACAATCTTCAAGTTGTCTCTCTATTTTGTATTCCATCACACACACTGTTGTGTAAAAATTACTGCTAAGAAAATCACTAATGATTTTCTCCTCTTCACCCTACAAATCAACAACTTGACCCGCATAAGAACACCCAACCTCAATATTATCAGACCCAACCAATGAGCTCAAAAATGTGCTCTCAACATGATCCACATTAATTAGAGATAACTAACCCAAACAAAGCTCTAGAAAATCATTTGTGACATAGTCTTCCTAATTGGAAACAGTTACCTTAGAATCACTTGTAGTTGTAGTAATTCCTTCATGATGTCCAACTGAAACATAATCCACATCATCCTCATGCAAACAAGTGTTTTTGGCTTCAATATCATCACAAGGGATAAATAAGGGCAACACACTAAACAAGAGACCAGCCTCTTGTTCATCTTCATTATCATTTTGTACACATCCCTCCCTGTCCACTTGGTGTCCACAGGTAGCCGAGTCATATAGCATATGATTCTCCACTTTCAAATGTGGTAGTTCAAATTCACTAAACTCTAAGTCATCTTCAAAAAGAGGATTATCCATGCACCAATGATAATCATGAATTATGTTATCTGATGGACTTGCATGTTCTTCATAAAGGACATTGTGCCTTATGCTCATACCTTCATTATTATTTGCTTCATCAATGCATGTATGCTCTATATGATCAACTAAAAGAGCTAAGCCACTCAATTTTTCATTCACATACATACCTTCCAGTCAATCCACAATACTACAACAAGCAGCAAAGTTATATCTCTCTTCACCAGATTGGAAATCATCATTGATTTTCTCATCTTCATCATCCACTAATGACTGATCCAATTGAAGGTAGGTGCAGTCACTACCATTTTCGTTTGAATTATTATCATACATTGCACCAGCACCTTCCTCTACACTCTTCCACACAAAATCATCACTTGACATTGTGCTTAGATCATACAAAGCATCCATGTCCATGCTGCCTCCAACAGCCTGTTCATTACCAGCCACTTCTGCACTTGAGGATAATGATTTTGCAATCATATCCCTCTTAACTTTGTTAACATAATCAATGAATAGGTATGTCTGTTGCATACTCATTAGATTGAACTCCTCCTATATAGAACTTGAGCTTAAGGTAATGCTGTCTTATTTTTCCCAGGCCAAAATAACCCAAGAAAATCCCTTCTTCCATCCAAAAAATTTGATCTGAGACACCTGAAATGGAAAAATCTTCCCTTAGAAAAAAACCCAGAAAAAATCCCCAAAAAATTCCAAGTTTTTTGCCTTTTCTTTGCCTTCGTAGGTAAATTTTCAATTTGGCAAACCTTTGGTTCGTAGGTTCAAAAGTTAGCCGATTCGCGAGTTTGCTGACTAAGGGGTGAATCAACTAAGGAAAAATAGTGTAGGGCAAAGGGAAAGAAGGAAAGGGGCATGCATTCCATTGGCAAAGTGTTGCTTCATGAACTTCATAGTTTGTTGATCGATGGTTTTGCCGACAGGCATTTCGCTGACTAAAAGGCTATAAAAGGCTAAGGAAGGCGGGGAAGTCTTCATCAAAGATCATGGAAATGCTAAGGCATGAAGGTCAAAAGGATATCAGTGAATTGGCAAGATGTCTAACTGGTGAAGTGGTTTGAAAATTTGAAACTTATCTAATAAAGCAAAAGGAGAACCAAAAACCAAGAAGATTCACCAACAATCAAGGTTCGAGAAAGTCAGAATTTGTCGCCTGAGTGGAAAAGTGGCTAAGGCACAAAGAGTTCTGAAAAGGGTAAATTTACTAACTGAGAAGGATGACCAAGTCAAAGGTTCGCTACGAGGCACTTTTGCCAATAAGGTCAAAGGAGATGAAGAAATTTAAGGCAAGGCATAGAAAAGGGCTATTGGCGAGTCGACAGGATTTCAAACTTGCGAAGTCATTCAAAATTTTGAGGATTCACAGATAAGGCAATAGGAGCTCGGATGAAGAAGAATCAATGCCAATGGGAGATAGTTTAAAAAGCAAGAAATTCACCGACAAGGCAAAATATGGCTAAGGCATAGAGGGTTCTGAAAAAGACATTTTTGCCAACAAAGGCAAAAATCGGCAAGGCTCAGTGGTTCAAAAATGTGGAAGATTGCTGATAAAGGAGATAAAGTTGCAAAGGTTTAGAAAAGGGCCAATTCACTGATAGGGTGAAAGATGAAGGAAGATTTGGTTTAGGAAAGTTAGTTTTCACTGATGAAGGAAGAAACTGAGTGGCTAGTCAGGGAACCGGTAGAAAGGTGAACTTGCCGATGAGTTTGGGAAATGTAAAAATCATTGATAAGGTGAAAAAGAGACAAAGGAAATAGTTTACAAATGGAGGTTCTCGCTGATAAGGCAAAAGCGAAGGGAAAGAAGAGTAAGGCGTGGCAAAGACAAGTATGAAAAAATAAAATTTCACCGATAAAATACATAAGGGCCCAAATAGTTTGCAAAGGGGAGAAATCACTGACCAAAGGAAAATCAAAGGCAAGGAGTTCTGTGTGGGGCAATTTCACCAGTAGAAGTGACAAGGAAGGGGCTATGAACTAGAGGCTCCGTTGTTTGAGCCGATAAGGAAAATTATGCAAAAATTCTAATTTCCCCAAGATGCCATGGTGGATTTTTTAAGGTACAACACTTTAAAGTGTTGTAAGAGCTTGCTTATTTCCTAAATTACACCATTATCTCAGGATGAAGGTACACTGCATTCAAAGTTTGCAGGTCAAAGTCAATTGTAGGCAGCTGAAACAGTGGAAATCTTCAATGCCCTTGTACAAAGAAGTTGCAAAATGAATTTGAAGGTAGGTAGAAGGACTTGAAACCTTCCTTCTTAATTATGCCTAGCACCCATGTGTGCAAGCAATCTCCCTCTACCATTTTCAGACCCTTCAGAAGCATGGCCATCGTCCCTTCTGTAGATCTTCTAGCAGTGTTTTTCAACAAAAAATTGAAGGCAACGTGGGCCTGGGTAGCTAGTTGACCAGATTTTAGTGCCCACTATTGCACAATGGACTAAAAATGCTATATATACATATGGAAATGATGTAATTCTATTAGTTGTTGTTCTAGGCTGTTATGCTGGACAATTTGTTGTCACAGGTCTTGTAACACAATTGTAAGAACCAATAGAATTTGATGCATTATGCCTGCAGCTAGGCCTTGAACGTCTTTTAATCTGATTCACCAATGAGTGTAATCGGTTATTTTGTATCTATTTCTCCTGTTGCAAATTGTTCTATTTTTTAATGGCTTTCTAGCCTTCATGACTAATATAGACTATTATTTTGCCTCTCTCCAAATTTTTATTTTGTGTTTATTTGAGAATTAGATACTAGTATTGTGGGTGAAATGCCCCCTTTCTTAGCTTTAGTTTTCTGTTGAACCTCTATGTAACGTGTGTGAGTCTGTGTGAGATTTTTTCAGTCTTGAAGTCATCGTTGTGTTAATTTAGACACAATTAAAACACATTACAAATCTGGTGCATCACCTCCCCTTTTAATTTTAGTATTTTCTTCCCCTTTTCCCTATGAGTAGCATAGATTTAGTTCAATTCTCTGAGCCTTAAGCTCAGAAAGAAGAACTAGCCTTCTCTAGAGGTTTGATCTAATTGCAAGGTCCCACACCTTGAGATCAATCCCATTGTGTCATTGGAATGCTTGAACAGACTTCAAGTAGGGTGCAATTCCATGTGATAATAGTTTTTGGCATGTCCGGTGGGACTCTCCACTTTAAGTAGGAGTCGAACTGAGAATTTCAATGATATTCTCAATTTATTCGTTGTTGTGGAGGCATACAATAGGCACCTAGTGACTCTACTAATCCAGTATTTAGATCATTCAACATTTCATGCCTGAAGTGTAGACCTGGTCTTCTTCCAGAGGTAACTTTTAATTCAAAGAACTATCATTTATTGAAGCAAGAAGAAGTAGACTATCTAGGTACCCGATGAGGGAAAATAGAAGTGTAGTCCCATCTCCTTCAAGAGCCTAGTCTATCCCTCCTCTAGTTAGATTGAAATATTCAAGAAGGAGCTTGAATATACCTAGGATTAATTTAAATATCCCTAGTATGGCAAGGAACCTTCCATTTGTTGCATTCAATGGGGGTATCCCTCTAGACCTAGCCTAATATGATGACATCCCTACCTCATCTCTAAAAGCAATTCCATGTTTTACAGGTTAAAATTCCACCACCCATGTTGAGCATATCCATGGCATTGCTAGCGTATGCTCTATTCATAATGTCACTATAGATAATGTGGTTGTGAGACTTCTGGCTTCTTCCTTCAAAGGGAAAGCCCTCCAGTGGTATAGAGGCCTCCCAGCTAATTCCATCCATAACTGGGATGATTTAGGCACTAGATTCTGCCAACATTTTGAAGACAAGAGTGACCACCTGTCACTGATGGAGCAACTTGCTACAATCAAAAGAGCCCCCCATGAATACATGGTGGACTTCAACTACAGGTTCCAGAAGACATCGAACAAGATCCCATTATTGGTGAAACCCTCCTCAAATACTACATTTATTTATTATTTGAAATCTTTGAATCCTACCATTGTTGTCATGATTCAGTCTATGGGAGGGACTGTGTTACCAAATGCATATGACATAGCCATAAGGGTAGAAAATTCCTGATTCAGGCTGGGAAGATTGCTCCAAGGCCGCCAATGCCTTTATTTCCAGAGGCTCTTGTCATTCAGCCTGTTGTGGCTTCAATTCCTATGATGGTTAACCCTGCTACTCCTCTAATTACACTTTCAATTGAACAATTAGAGGATAAGGATGCTACAATAAGAAGATTGACCAACAAAGTGGTGATGTTAGAGAGGCAACAGACACAACCCAATAGAACATATCATCCATTTAATTAGAATTATTAGCAGAACAAACTACCATATCAAGGGAATCTGCAGAGGCAAAATTAGTCTAGTTACATCAGGCCACTAAATGTTGTCCATCTCAATGTTGCAAGCACATCTGGACCTTTGGTACCCATACAGAACAACATAGCTCAAGATAGCGATTGGTGCTATCCATGCAATCAGCCCCATTATCAGAATTTGTGCCAAAGTGGACAATTCAGTCAGGGTTTGATAGTGCAAAGCCAACCAGTGAATTCAAAGTAGCAAGTCAGCTCTAGTCAAGAGATGGTGGGAGGGCAGGAACAAATGCAAAACAATTCCACATTGATGAATTAGACACAATATTATTTTTGTGGTGTCAATCAGGGTACAGGCCCAATTACATTCAACACAAGAGCTAAGAAGAGGGCGATTGAGGATGCACCAATCCCTACAGCTGAGTCACATGCGTCCACTTATCATCCACTTACACCCAACATGTCTCCAGAAAATGTAACCATGGGCGCAGCAAAGGAAACACCTTTTTCCCAGGTGGATCATACTGTTAGGCGAGTGAATTTAGTGTCAGTAATGTAGTTCCAAGTTGACCAAGAAGTAAGGGTCAACTCTACCATTCCTAAAATATCCCAGAAGGTCAGTCAAATCCCCTTTAGCATAGTCGATCAAATAAAGAATACTAGCCTAAGTGTCACTATGTGGGATGCTCTGTTGATCACATCACAGAGGGATTTGTTACAGGAAGCTTTGACAAGCTTAGATCAGCCTACTATAGAGGCAACAAAAGAAAAGTTCATCATCTCAACAAACCTATGCCAACTAGAAAAGGAGGGAACAAGCACACACAAAATTAGTAAGCCCCCTCCATTTTATGTCTCCTTAATCATTGGTGATAAATTGTTGCATAATTGCATGATAGATTTTGGGGCGGGTACTTTTGTTATGCCAAAAAACATAGTTGATAGGTTAGGCATAGAATAAGAGCCTGTGAATAAGGGGGTAGTGTAATTAGATGGCATTGTTGTTAAGACAGTAGGTGTTATTAAATATTTAAAGCTCACCCTGCATGCATGCCCTGGCTACTCTATTTCACAAGATATCTTAGTTATTGACCCCCCTACATACTTTGGCATATGCCTATTTAGGAATTTCACTACTAAAATAGGTGGGTACCTATCTTCTGACTGGTCCCATATGTTGTTTAGATCAACATATGGCACTAAAGTGGTCATCAAGGCTGAGCCTATTGCTAATGACCACATAGAGCCTTACTCCCCTAATCCTACCAATATGAACTGTACAATCCATGACCTAGAGGAGGATGACTACAGTATGCATGAGGCTGCAATGCTTGTAGAGGAAATCCCTGATATACTGCTTGATGAGTGGGCAAACTATTTTCAATTTGACACTACTGATCATATAGAAGAAATAGGGTTGGGTACTTATTGTATCCATGAGGAGGATGCCACCATCCCTAATATTGAAAAGGCAACATCAGATCCAGGTCAGATATGACAGATGTATTTTGATGGCTCCAGAAGCAAAAATGGAGCAGGTGTTGGGGATGTGTTAATTTCACCCCAAAAAGAAAGTTATTTCTCTACTTTTATATTTTAGTTTAGTTGTACTAATAATGTTGTTGAGTATGAGGCCTTAATTTAGGGTATACAACTAGCACATAAGAGAGGAATAAAATTTTTACAAGCATTTGGTGACAGTGAGCTTGTTGTCCACCAAATAAGATCACAAAGTGCTTCAAAGAATGACTTGCTCAAGTAATATAAACACAGAGTCTGGGATCTGATTGAAGACTTTGATGCCTTCAATATCTAGGCAGTGCCCAGACAAAGAAATAAAGATGTTGATAGGATGGCTACAGTAGGTGCTTCATTTGATATTCCCCAGAATATCAAATAAAACTCAGATCAGCATGTGAAGATTTTTGTAAGGCCTGTTGTCCTTGACAATGTGATGAGCTGGCAAGTATTTGAAAATGACCAGTAGATTGTAAATTTCTTGCAAGATGAGGCAGAGTTTGCTGAAGACCAATAACTACCTAGAGGATTAATCTCTTTAGAGAGCATATTTGGTGTTGATGATCAACCTAAGAAAGAGAAAATGAGCATGACAGTCAAGAAGGAAGACTATAAAGAGGTGGAGATTGCATAGGGCCAATTTCTAAAACATGGCAAGGTATGTGAACAAGCTAAGAGGCAAGGTTTTGTTAAACTTTGTAATAAATTTGATGATTTAATTGCTTGGGATTATAGGGATCTGAAATGCTTTGACCCTAGTTTAATCCAACATACCATTGATTTAGACCCCAATGCAAAACCTGTATGGCAAAAACAAAGACATGTCAACACCAAAATAGAGCCATTAATGAGAAAAGAGCTATCCAAACTCATAGAGGCTAAAATCATTTATCCCATTAAGCATTCCTCTTGGGTAGCTAACCTAGTTCCAGTGAGAAAAAAGAATGAGGAAATCAGATTGTGTGTGGACTGTAGAGACCTAAACAAGGCCTCTCTTAAAGACCACTATCCACTCCCTTCTATGGAGCAAATCCTCCAAACAGTGGCAGGTTCTAAAAGATTTTCACTCCTAGATTGCTACTCAGGCTATAACTAGATTCTTGTAGAAGAATCAGATCAATACAAGATAGTGTTTACCACCAAGTGGGGTACTTTGGCTTACCAGAAAATGCAATTTGGGTTGACCAATGCTAGGGAAACCTTCCAAAGGGTAATGGATTTGGCCTTCAAAGGCCTGATCAATGATATTATTTTAGTATATATCCTGATGATTTGACTATGTATTCCAAGTATTCAGCTGACCACCTGGGTCATTTGAGAAAAGTCTTTGAAATATGCAGAGTATATGGAATATCATTGAATCCAAAGAAGTGTGTGTTTGTTGTCCCAAAAGGCAAATTGTTGGGACACGTGGTTTCAAAAGAAGAGTTGGCTATTGATCTGGCAAGAGCAAGAGCCATTCTAGCTCTTCCCCTTCATAGTCACAAGAAGGGTCTGCAAAGTTTTCTGGGAAAGATTAATTTTGTGAGGAGGTTCATACCAAATTTTGCTTCAACAACAAAACCTCTCACCGCCATGCTCAAGAAGAACACTACCTTCACATGGTCAAAGGAA
The DNA here is from genome assembly GCA_027924645.1 of Cunninghamia lanceolata. NCBI lineage: Eukaryota > Viridiplantae > Streptophyta > Pinopsida > Cupressales > Cupressaceae > Cunninghamia > Cunninghamia lanceolata. Next base: position 3,051,399 of record BSBN01000556.1, on the reverse strand, counting down.
GGTAGGGACAATTTTGAAGCTATCAAGTAGGCTATTACATAGGCTCCCACACTGATAAATCCTAACTATAAGAAGGATTTTATCCTTTATGCCTTTGAAGGCAAGGAAAACATATCAGCAGTTTTAACCCAGCAGAATGAAGAGAAATTGGAACAGCCAATTGCTTTCTCCAACCAACTACTCAAAGAATATGAGTTGAGGTATAATTTTGTTGAAAAACAAGTGTTTATTGTGGTGAAAGCACTAAAAAAGTTTATTCATATGCTTTCAAACAGCAAAATACAGTTGATGGTGAACCACCCTAGTGTTAAAGAGTTTCTTTTAAGCAGAGATATCAATGAGAAAAGGGTTGGGTTGATTACAAAGGTAATGAAATATGATGTCGAAATCAACATCACCAAGTTAGTACATGGCAAGGATTTGTGTGAGAAGATGGCCATAGGTCTTGAGGCCATAAACGGTGTTATATGTGTCCTAGAACAAGCACAGCCAACTAGTTCCCACACTCTAGTGAATTGGTATCATGACATGGTCATGTTTCTATAGTCAGGCAAATGCCTGGATGGATTGGATCATGCCAAAAGAAGGTATTTCTGGCTCCAATCCATCCCTTATGTTATTGTTGATGGTGTCTTGTTTAGAAAAGACATCAATGGAGTTCTCCTTAGATACATTACACAATATCAGACCTCTAAGGTGCTAGAAGAATTTCATAATGGCCCTGTTGGTGGCCATTATTCTCCAAGAACAACTATTGCCAAGGTCATGAGGAATGGTTATTATTGTTGGTGTAACTAAATATTTAATTACACTTTATTAAGTTGACTTAGAGCTAATTTTAGTCTTAGGTTATTCTTAAGTCATATTAGGGTTTTTCTCTAACTTGCAAATATAAAAGCAAGTTCTCACATGTAATTCATTAATCCATTTCATTAATTGCATCCTTATTGTGCAAACTATTCCTCTTTGTTTTTTTCTCTTATGGAAGGTAAATCTTAGGTTTTATAGGTGATTCTGGTGGCTTGAGTCAATCAGTGACTCTCACATGGTATTAGAGCTCTAGACCTGTAAGCCCCTTGTTAGATCTAGAAAATTTTTAGGCAAGAGCTTTTGTAGGATGCATTTTTAAGAAAAACAAACCTCACCATTGCGCTCAGAAGGCCCAAAAACCCCTATTTTGATATAACGCACTCTATATTTTGGTGATAGAAAATTTCTGGGTGTTTTTTTAGGGTTTCAAGAAATTTAGTTCTATGAAATCCGTACATCCTGAATAGAATCTGTACGGTCGTATGATACCTCAATTTTTGTGCCATTGTTATCTGAGTTGATTTTGATTTTGGATCTACCTTGATTTCTGTGCCACCTTGATTTATGTGCCATCTTGATTTGTCTGCACAGGTACAGCTGAGTTTTTTATTAATTTCTTAATAAAAAAGGAATTTTTTTTTTTTTGAGAGCTAGTCCTCAGGGTTTAACCCCTGGTCGCATGGTGGACCAGCCTCTAGCTTCTAGGCGCCAACCCCCAAGCTCTTATATCCTTGTCATATGAGTGACTAGAACCCAAGCTGCTAGCCCCCAAAGACTCAGCACCTGGTCACATGAGCGTCCAGAAGCTTTAGTAATGCTTTTTTTTGCCTCTTTGCCCTAAAGGAGCAGTTTTGGTAAATCAGGCATATCTTGAGCATACGGAGTCAGATTTTCAAAAACGAATAGGCGTCAGAAAGGTGGTTCCGAACACAATCCATTGGTGTAGGTATTTTTTCTATATTTTTCTGATTGGTATAATTTATTTTTGTTTGAATTCCATATACCCTTTTTGGTCTACGAGCTTGTATCTTTTTGCCACGATCTCTAATTTTCATGATTCTTGCGGTGTTGGAAAGATATTGAGGAGATATACACAACCATCTATGAACTTATTTCAGATTTAGACCCAAGTATTCTTTATTTAGTTTGTTAGTTTTATGGCTTCTTTTTGATATTCTAGATATTTTAGCACCTGGAGAAGTTTTGTTTGTTTTGTTGGGCTTCATTTATCAACATTGATACATATTCAAATTGTTGATCTCTAATTTGATTTATTTGAGGAGATATTATGGGTTTTGCTATTCACCCTTCTGTGGTAACATTGGGTAAGGATAATTATGAGTCTTGGTGAAAGGGCATCTTGACACATCTCAAGTGGCTTAATCTTTTCCCTTGTCTTTATGGACTCATACCTGAACTAGATACACCTAGGAAGAAATTTGCATGGAGAAATTATGATGATCATATTGTAGGATTGATTGGTTCTAGTGTTGATTTTGACACGATGTGTTCTATCTCACATATTGAGTGCCCACGCGCTCTTTGGACTAGCATTTTTGAGATCTATAGCGAACCACATATCTCTCCATTCCTAGATGAGCCTATTATGGATTGCCACATACCCCTTGATGATGTAGATTGCATACCTTTTGATGATGACACAGTTGAGGAGCATGCATATTTGATAGGTCTTGCTAGTTTAGAAGACATAGAGACATCACTTAATTCTCCTTCTCCTCTTATTGAGATCACATCTTTATTCCCTTTTTCTACATCATATTCCTTGCAGCAGGATATTATCAGACTTCCAGAGATAGCTCATTGGGACACATATCTACCAGATATATCATTATTGTTTGTAGAGTCCCATCTTGTAGATTTGGAGGACCACATTGAGTACATCTGTCTTCTCTTTGATGACAGCTTCGATGGAGTTGCATCACCATCATCTTCTTCAGAGATTGTTCTTCATCCTCCTATTTAGTCACAATTTTGTAGTGGATTGGAGGCATTTGAGTAGTTTTCAGGAGCATCATTGTTGTCTTTGGATCATGTGCAGAGTTTAGAGACATTTATCCTTCTTCCTGTATATTCCTATCCGGAATGGGAAGACATTATGCACACATCTGCAGTTCTATTTCTGCACAAGGGGAGAAATGTTGTTCGACGTTCATGGGTCTTCATCTTTATTCTGTGTTGAGCATCTTCTAGCACTACAAGAGTCATCTTGAGGAGCGGTTGCATGGTCTCTCTTCTCATTTCTATTTTGGGAGGGAGCATTTCATCAAATGGGGTTTCATCCTTCTCACTTCTTGGGGGTCATCTAACCTTCTCTCTTCTTCCTCTCTTATGGGGGGCATTCATGATTGTACTTTTGTGATGGATTTAGTTCTTGGGGGGTCTTAGTGTTAGTCCTTCTTCCATCACATGTTCATGTACTTGTTGTATTTTTCTCTTTTTTAGAGAGGAGTTTTCTCCCATTGGGGTTTTCTCCTTTTTCTCCACTTTATGAGAGATTATTGTTGTTCATGGGTACCTAACATAGCCTTGTAGCCAGGACCTATTCTTGCATTAGTTGCATGTTTTTCATTTCTCCCTAAGTTGCACTTAAGGGAGGGTGTTGGTGTAATTAAATATTTAATTACACTTTATTAAGTTGGCTTAGGGATAATTTTAGTCTTAAGTTATTCTTAAGTCATATTAAGGTTTTTCTCTAACTTGCAAATATAAAAGTAAGTTCTCACATGTAATTCATTAATCCTCTTTGTTTTTTTCTCTTATGAAAGGTAAATCTTAGGTTTTGCAGGTGATCCTGGTGGCTTGAGTCAATCAGTGACTCTCATAATTATTGGCCCAATTTATTTAAAGATGCGCATAGATGGGTAAGAAGCTGCAAAGAATGTGCATTCTTTGTAGGAAAACAAAGGTTGGTTTCTCTTCCCCTGCATCAAATTTAGACTGATCATCCATTTAACCAATGGGGTTTGGACTTCATTGGAATGATTAATCCACCTTCTAACACTGGACATAAGTGGATTTTAGTAGCCATTGATTATTTCACCTAGTGGACAAAGGTGGTTGCATTGAAGGATGCCATAGAGGCCTCCATTTTAGACTTCCTTGAGGGGATAGTTACAAGGTTTGATGTTCCATTCACCATTATTTATTACAATGCTAAGGCCTTTGTAGGCATGAAAATCAGCAAATGGGCACTGAACTATAGAATTTATTTGAAAACATCATCCAATTACTACCCCTAGGGGAATGGCTTGGTTGATAATCAAAGAACTTGGCATTTCAAGTTGAAGATAGGTCTTTGGGCTAATAGAATTACCCCTAAGAGGGTCATTGGCAATTCACCCTTCATGTTGGTATACGGAAAGGAAGCAAGGCTTCCATTATCACTTGAATTGCCTTTTCTTGAGTTGGCCCAATAGATGGAACTGCTGGAAAATGATTCCATGACAATCAAGTATGCTAAGTTGATGGAGCTCGAAGAAAAAAGGGATGCTTCCATGAAGACCCTTAAAGCCCACCAAGATCAAGTCAAAAGGACCTTTGATAGAAAAGCAGTTGACAAAGTCTTCTAAGAGGGAGATCTTGTGCTAAATGGGATGAAGATAGAGATAAGGCTGGGAGGCATTCCAAATTTGATGCCTTATGGAGCGGCCCTTACTATTGAATACAATGAACACTGAGAGGGGGGGTGAATTAGTGTTCTACAAAACCATTTATGCACTTGTTCTTTTATCCATTTACCAAATTCAATTATGTGAAAGCAGATTAAACAAATGAACAGAAACCACAAAGACATAACACATGAACACCAAGATTTTTACATGGAAAACCCTAAAAGGGAAAAACCACGGTGGGGGTTAACCCACAAATTTTATTAGTTATAGCAATACCAAAAAATCAGAGGCTCACTGCCTAGAAAAAGGCTCACTACCAAGGGGTGAATCACTACCAAGGGGTTTTGAATTGAGATGTTAGCATCTACTCCATGCCTGAATTCAGTTCCATTGAAGCGCAATACTCTTCCTCTGCTCTACTCTACCTTCTACACTTCTTCACTTAACTTCACATTTTCACACAAGGATATCTTTTCCATGACCAAATTACAATTATATATATCATTCATCAACCTTGGAATGTACATCAAGGTTGGCATTACATTCATCAACCATTGGAACAATTTCCAAGGTTGACATTACAAACATTTACAAAATAGGTCTTGACCTAATACAAAATTATGCTAAGGAAATGTAGTAAAGATGTATGTGGATCACTCCATACCTTAGCTAGGACTCAAACATGATCTTGCACGCCACGACATGCTTCTACAATCTTCAATATATCTTTGCAATAACTGGAATTAACTAAGTCGGCTAAGACTGGTTACACACTACGTTATCTGGGAATAAACTTCGAACACAATCTCAATTCCTTAACACGGACCAATGTAAATGTAGGAACATGATCATGAGGCATCCACAAGCACGTTGTAATCACCAGGAGCAACCGTACAAATTCTAACCACTTTATCCATGAGATTCTTCACACCAGACCACATGAACTTCACTGTCTTCAACTGTCATAAAAGAAAGATAGCTTGCGGACCACCAAATCATGAACCATTGTAGTTGTAGGCACTTATCATCATCCCAGACTTCCCTCTAGAACCCTAGAGCAAAATACTTCAATGTGGAGGAATGTGGAGAAAAATACTTTCTCCCTGTTACCAGTGAATAATCAGAAAAAGTAGGTTTTACTCTAGTGAATGTAACTCACTCAACTCTTCATATTGGAGGCTCAAACTCAAGATTTAGAATCTTTAGACATGCCTCTAAATAACTTCCAATCTGTAGACCAAGATCTTTAATCTACAAGAAATGCAGAGTAATCTTTTGGACTTTTCTTCAGTATGTAACTCATTGTCTTCACTGTGATTCACTATTTCCTTTCTTATTCTTCTGGAGGGGCTAATTTTCTTAATGTCCTCAAAAAATAAGGCTTCCAATCAATCAAAAGATAAGGATATAGTTGACATCAATGACAACACCGATTAGGCACATACTTGCAACAATCTCCCCCTTTGTCATTGATGGCAACATATGATGTGAAAAACCACAACAGCCATCATGACAAGATTCTCCCCCTTTCTCTTTACACATTTGCACTCTTTATTTCTAAGTTTTTCACATGATTTATCTCCCCCTTTGGCATCAATGGAAAAGGGCACATACATGCACTCTACTGTTCTGATCCAACTTTCCTCTGAACTCTCTAACTACTCCCCCTGAGAAGTAGCCCTTAAAGCATCAATCTAGATCTGGAGGTGGGACTCTAAGCACCACCAGACTGATGCACTCTTGTGCATCTTAGTTTGGAGTAGGAGGGGTGATAACTCCTAACTTTTCTCTGATATACTCAAAAGTATCCTTAGGCAGAGGCTTGGTGAAAATGTCTGCAATCTAATCTTTTGTAGATACATACTCCAACTTGACTTCATTCTCTATCACTTTTTCTCTTAGAAAGTGATATCCTATGGATATATGCTTTGTACTTGAATGCATTACTGGATTCTTTGATATGTTTATGGTACTTGTATTGTCACAAAATATTGCAATTGGATCTTCATAAATAACTCTGTTGTCCTTCAATGTCTACTTCATCCATAGCACTTGAGTGCAACTACATGTTGCTGCAATGTATTCTGCTTATGTAGTAGACAAAGATATTGAGTCTTGTTTCTTGCTTAACTAGGATACCAGCCTTTTTCCCAAGAAGAATGCACCTCCTCTTGTACTTTTCCTATCACCCACATCTCTGGCCCAATCTGCATCAGTGTATGCACTGAGAGTGAAATCATTGTCTTTTGGATACCACAAACCATAATCCATTGTGCCTTTCAAGTATCTCAGTATTCTCTTGACTGCCATCACATGTGACTCTTTATGTTCTACTTGAAATCTTCCACAATACAAACTGCATGCATTATGTCAGGTCTAGTTTGGGTCAGATAAAGTAATTCTCCAATCATAGATCTATACCTTTTCTGATCTGCCATTGGTGAGTCATCATTTTTGCTCAACTTACAACCAGTTACCATGGAAGTGCTTACTAGTTTAGAGTCCTCCATCCCAAACTTCTTTAACAACTCTTTCACATACTTAGACTAAGAAATGAAGATACCTTTATTTGATTGATTAATTTCCAAACCTAAAAAGAAATTCATCTCACCAAACATGGACATTTCAAATCCATTTTGCATTTCCCCAACAAAAACCATGCACATACCTTCATTGCCTCCAAAGATAATGTCATCAACAAAGACTGCAACAATTAGGATTTGTTCATCATTGATCTTGAAGTAGAGATTATTGTTGGTAGTAACCTTACTGAACCCTAACTATATCAGATATTTATCCAATCTTGCATACCAGGCCCTAGGGGCTTGTTTTAGTCCATACAATGCTTTCTTCAATCTGGACATCATGTCACCCTAATCTGATGAATGGAATCCTTCCGGTTGTTCAATATAGACTTCTTCTTCCAATTCTCCATTCAAGAATGCAGACTTTACATCCATTTGATATACCTTGAAATCTTTGTAGGCTGCAAATGCTAAAAACATTCTTATTACGTTAATCCTTGTCACTGGTGCAAATGTTTCCTCAAAATCTATTCCTTCAACTTGAGAGTATCCTTTGCATACCAACCTTGTTTTGTTTCTTACCACTTCACCATTCTCATTCATCTTGTTCCTGAAGACCCATTTGGTGTCAATTACATTTTTATCTGCTGGTCTGGGAACAAGAGCCCAAGTTTGATTCTTCTCTATTTGCATCAGTTCTTTTTCCATAGCCTTTACCCAATTTTCATCATTGCAAGCTTCATTTACTTTTTTAGGTTCCACTGGGTGTCTTAGTAATGATTTTTGAAGCTTGTTCTTCTTCTTCCTTTGAGTTTTCTTCATGCTTCACTCCTACTTTGTTCGCAGGGACATCCAGTTCATCAGATTCATATCCACTTGATACATTTTCCTTCTTTTCATCAACTTTGACATTTGCACGCTCAATGATCTTCTTCAACCTATTATTGTAGCACCGATAGGCCTTGCTCTTGGTAGAGTATCCAAGGAAGATACCTTCATCACATCTTGCATCAAACTTACCTAGATCTCCATCTCTTCTGATATAACACTTACTACCAAAAACTTTGAAATATTTCACAGTAGGAACTTTACCATGCCATAATTCATAAGGAGTCTTAGAACTATTACCTTTGATTTGGACTTTGTTTAGGATGTATATAGCAGTGTGAATTGCCTCTCTCCAATATACTTCCAGAAGGTCATCCTCCATCATTATTCTAGCAGCCTCTTGAACTGTCATGTTTTTCCTTTCAACTACTCCATTTTGTTGTGGAGTCCTAGGTGCAGCTCTTTATCCCTTGCTCCTCACAGAAGAAGTTAAACTCATTTGATGTAAACTCTCCACCTCTATTAGACCTCAAGCACTTTATCTTCAAATCTAGCTCATTCTCAACCATTGCCTTGAATGCTTTGAACATTTCTAGGGCTTAGATGCTTTTTTTAAGAAGGTAACCCGAGTCATTCTAGAATAATCATCAATCAACAACATGAAATACATGTCTCCTTGTAGACTTCTTACTTTGGTAGGTCCACATAGATCTGTATGCACTAATTTCAGTAGTCCATCAACAGACTGGTCCTTGCTCTTGAAAATTGGTCTTGCCTATTTTCCAAATTGGCACTCCTTGCACAAAGTATCAGCAGGCTTCACAAGCTTAGGCAAATCTCTTACAGCCAATTGCAATCACTATTCCAGAGCTTTCCAAGATCTTGCATCCATTGTCCTTGAATCTGAGATCATAACCTTGTAGGCAAGAGACACTGATTTGTTGATAACTAGGAGGGGGGGTGAATCAGTTATCTTAATTATTTGACTTTCTTCTCTTCTTTAAAAATTAGTGCAAAATCGAAACATATAAGCAAACATGAACATGAGAGAAGGAAAGAAATCAACACACATAACACAAGGATTTTTACGTGGAAAACCCTGTTAAGGGAAAAACCACGGGGTGACTAATGCAAGATTGTATTCTCTGTTAAAAGAATGGAAGTACAAAATGGCACTTGCCAATTAGGGCTCACTGCCCGAGCACACTGCTCACAAGAGGCTCACTGCCTACAAGAGACTCACTGTCTACAAGGTATATAGAGAGTAACCAGGTACTTGAACTGATGAGAAGCATCCACATATGCTGAGATTTAGTTTTGGGTAGGCTCAATATACTGATCTACTGCACTTCATTCTTTCTCTGCTTTAGTGTTGTTGTTATGTCACATACCGGACCTATATTGTTGCTTCCACACTACTCTCTGCTTTTCTTCACACACACACACACACCACACACCCCTTAATACCGAAATCAATCTGGTATATATATCCACATCAAGGATTTCAACTTCTTTCTAGTCAGCATCCAAAAAACTCAAGATATTTCCAAACTCTGGTTTGTTAGCTGAATCCATGCTTACTAAGTGATGTGTATCAAAAAGATAGTTATAGGAGTCATCAATCATGTTGGCCAACCATGAATGGTCCCTTAAGAAACTTGATCACCATCAATTTCTCATCTGGATTAAGGTCTGATGCTCTTCCGATCAGTTCTTCCTCAATCTACTCTGCCAAAGAGGAACCCAACACTTAGGTGCTCATATCTTTTCACTCTTTCATCACTAGAGGCTCAATCTTAGGAATGTATCAGTCATGGTACTCCTCTTGACTTTCCCAAATCTGTACTTTGCTGAGATACTTCCTCTGAGAGATCCGGACCTGATTGTCAGACCTTGCTGCATGCTCTGTTCTTGCTCACCGGACCAAAATACTCCTCAATCTGACTTCTGATATCGACATACCATGTCCTACGGATGTGTGACATGGACTTTTTTGCCATCAATGACAACACTCATGAAGCCACATAGTGTCTCTTGCCAACAATCTCCCCCTTTGGCATTGATGGCAACAATTAGTGAAAAATGACTAAGTGTCACACTACACTTCCCCTTGGTTGATGCTCTATTCTAATATACACTTTTCTAGAGCTCCCCCTTAGCTAGATTCCACATTTTTCACTACTCCTCACTCCCCTTTTGACATCAATGGCAAAGGGTAGAATCGGCACACCAAAATTTCCAAAAATCAATCTATACTTGGCCGCATAAATATATATACATGTTATACTTACATATACTGAAGTATATCTGCAAAGGTAGTCTTCAACTGTACCACTTCTATTGCCCAACTCTTCTTCATCCTGTCCAAAATTGAGATATGACCACTTAGCAAAAATGCAAAAGCTTCTGCCCTCTTTAGGTCTGCCAGATCACTAGTCCAGGCTGTGGTCTGGGCATCAGTTAGGGCCTCATGCATGGACTCTAACTTGGGGATAATTGTCCCTCTTAGTTCACTTAGCCTGCTTATTCTATTTTTCTTCTCCTTCTCAAGTTTCTTTATTTCATTTATAGCTGCAATAGTCTGACATTCTTGATTTATTATGGAAGAGGTGAGAGGATCAAAATTTTGAGATAAACTTGATAGTTTGCTCTCTTGTTCTTCCACCTTCTTGGTGATATCTGATGTCACGGTGGACCAAGGTAGACAAAATTTGTATAAGTCTCTGCCATCTTTAAGAGCATTTTCTAAGCTCTTTATCCCAATATCCAAATTTATGCTATCATTTGTTATAAGTCCTTGTATCTCAGAGAATCTCTTACCCAAAAACTCTTTCTGGACTTTCTCTTCTGCTGCTTTCTCCAAAGAATCAAAATGTGTGCTAACAGAATTTACAAGAGATTTCAGATTACTGGATGAGGAGGCCAAAAGATCCTTCTGGAAAGATGGCATGATCTTCTCCAACACACCCGATGCAATCTCTATCAGCTCACAGTCTTCCATGTGAGACATTAGGAGTTTTTCTTTTGCCTTTGCTTTGGCAAAGGATGCTATCTTCATTGTCTCAACCGGGGAGAGGGAATCAAAATTGAATGGTCCTTGAAATAGCTCTGGTTCATCTAGTTCCATCATTTCTTTGGTCAAGAAATCTTTAACTATTTCTGCTGTGTCTCTTGCTAGAGACAGAGTCTTTTTTCCTTCTGTAATTTCAGAACTGTCACCTGGGGTTTTCTCTGTTTGATCTTTTTCTCTTCCCTTGGCCTCTTCTTCTTGACTAGTTTTCTCATCTTTTCTTTCTTCTCCTTCAGTTCCAGAGTCAACAAGGGGATCCAGAAGAGAGATGTTTACTTCTTCAGGGACTTCCTCTTCTGGAGCAGAGGAATCCAAGTTCTGAGTCCTCTCCTCACCTATGACCTTTGGCTCTTCTGCATCTTTCACAATAGATTCTTCTTTTGATGTACTTAGTCCTTCGTCATCCATGGCAGAAGGTTCGTCACCTAAGTCCTCTATAACAGGAAGATTGAATCTTTTAAAAGCATTCCAGAGGATATCTTTTGTTTCTTTTGCCACTTGGTCAGTCTCTCCAAGCATAAGCTGGTTCATTCTTGCTTTGCTCTAAAACTCATCCTTGCAATCCTTGAAGATCATGTTCATTTGTTGAGGGGTAATGGAAGGATAGAGTTGAATAGCAATCTGCTCCCAAATCTCCAAATCCTTTTCTCTGGCATTGTCATTTCTGAGTTCAAGTACTTTCTTCTAACTCTTGGGGATTAGAGAGATAACTTCAATCAATGCTTTATTGTATAAGTTTAAGTACTTAACAGTAGCTTCTTCCAAGATCCGTTTGTTTGTGTCACTATACTCATCATAGAAATATGTCGATGGTTGCAGATTTCTATCCACTATGACTTCCTTGACAACATTATCAACAGAAGGAGTGGACCTTTCAACAAATTGTTCTGCTTCTTCTTCCTTGTTTTCTTCGACAGAGGATTCCATAGAAGTTTTCTTTTTCTTCTTTATTTTCTTAACCTCCTCATCTGTTTTTGTCTCTTCATCATCTTTTTGACTTGTATATGACCTTGTGGCCTTTTTCTTTGTTCTCTTCTCACCCTTTCCGGATGTCTTGGCTTCTAGTTTTGAGGCTTTTTGGCTCTTAGGGGTGGCAGGTGCAGAGCTTTTGGAGGATCTGGTCCAAGAGGGGGCTTGCACCAGATCACTTTCTTTTTTTGCTTCTTGTCTCTCTTTTTCTGCTCTTTCTACCTTATCTCTATTGGCATCGACTGCCTCCTTTGAAAAGCCATATTTCTTTGCAAATTCCTCTACTTCCTTCCTGACGTTTCTCTTTATTTTAGGTTGCCTTAGTTCAACATGAATTTTTACACTCGATTCTTGAAAGGTGCCAAACCTTTCTGCCTCAGGGTCCTTGGGCTGACTTAGCAAGTGTTGGATATGTAGTTCTAGGATTTCCTCATCAACCTCATAGCCCATTGGCATAATCCACACTATTCTTGGTTCCACTACCTCCATTAGGCATTGGTCAGTGTCTACCATGAAGCACACTGTATCCTTGTATTTTTCAACTAGAGATTGGGGGTTCTCTCTCTGGCCTGCATCATGCCTTGGAAATTTTTTAAGTAATCCCAGAGTGTTTTGATTTGTGCCTTGGCATCACCAAGCCCACACATATAGTCTCTGATTTGTATGGCCACAGGTCTGTCATTTTGCCATACCCAACCACTGGATCTGGGTAGCTCATTCATAAAGTAAAAGAATAAACACAGTATTAGCCCACCATACTTGAATGAGTTCTTCTTGTCCTTCTTGATCTTTTGTAGGTTTTCCAACAGTTAGCTTAGAAGAAGCTCACAAAGATCATAATTTGCATTCTCCCTTAGCATCTGATAAGCAGTATAAATTGTAGTTCCGGATACAAAATTCTCTCTGTTGGAGTGATATATCTTATAGCCAATTATCATAGAGCCAAACTTGATATCTGGATCAGTGATATCTTCTATTGTCATTGCTCTCTTGTCAAATTTTGATCCGGTAGCCTTACTTATAGTTTGGTTTTTGACTGATTTGAGAGCACATATCCCACCGGATGAGTGCAATCCAATTATTGCCCTAATGGCATCTTTTGTGATCTTAAATGGTCTCATCATCCACATGAAGTTGTCATGCACTCTGCTCAAAACATATCGGACCCATTCATCTTCTACAAAATAGGGGAAATGGATACAATGTCCAAAATGCTTGTCCTGAATGGCCTTGTACTGAGGTTTGAGTTCAAATGATTCATCTATTAACTGCTTATGATAGATATCCATCAGCTTGGATTCCCCAAATTCCTCAATATTCGCATGAATGTATGCCCTAACATCTTCTACATGTAAGACCCCATGCAGAATGCTAGAGAAGGCGCCTAAAGGATCAACTTCTAGAGATTTGTAAGGGTGTTTCTTAAACTTAGGATGCGGCCTATCAGTGATTTTGACAACATTTGGAGTAGCCATCTTTTAAAAGATTCAGAGAAAGATATTCAAGAGTGAAAATACCTTTTTACGCCTCTAGGGTTCATGATATGAGCCGGATAAGATTGTTGGTTGAATCAACTTCTGTGGTTGATCTTCGAGAGGTTTGAGACAATCTTGTTGCAGAGCTCCTTCTTTCTTCTTCTCGAATGCAAATGTGCAAATGATGAACAACATAATCCTTATATTTCTATGCAAACCCTAATTTCTTATTGCAATAAATGCACACCTTAAGTCATTCTGGTTCCCTTATTCTGAGAGAGAGATCCTTCTAAATCGTTGTGATTCTTGGTGATGATTGACAATGTATCTCCATTTCTCCAATCATTCCATCAATCCATAGATCCAAACATTTCAATTTGAATCATACCAGATCTAACTGTGAAAGTCTTGCTTTTACCGGATGACTGTCAAACCGGATTAATTTTGGATGATTGACCTTTTCAAACTTCTTGTGGATCTTTCATATTTTCACCAAGAGTTAATTAGATATTTCTCCGAGAACCCTTTTATCCGTAACTTTCCATGTGCTAATTTAAGGTACCAATTGACTGGTTGGGGGAATTTATTTTCCTTTGTGACTCCCCCTGAGCTAGAGCTCATCTATTCAATTTCCAGAAGGAATATCAGCACCAGATTCTGGTGCAGATCCATCCTCAACATTTTCTGTGCTTCTCTTTACCCAAATCTTGTTTATTTCCCTTTGAATTTCATCCACATTCACTTTTCCTTTTCCTTTGTCTTGATTTTGATTATGATGCACTAGGCCCTTTTTATCCTGATTCTTACTTCTGCAGAATTTGGCAATATGACCGGATCTATTGCAATTGTAGCAAACAATATTTCTTTGTAAATTTGACTGATATCCTCTTGATCCGCATTGATTAGCCATATGTCCCATTCTATTGCATGCAAAGCATCTACCATTGAATGAATTGTTTATTTGCATATTTCTACACTCATGAGATTTGTGACCATACCTTTTACAGTTAAAACATTGTCCAGAGCAGGATGAATTAGTCTGATTCATTCTTCTTTTGCATTGGTTTGCTTTACGACCAAAGTTATTGTAGTTGTAGCAGTATCCATTGAAGGAAGGATATCTTTGAGCATTTGGTTGCCTTATCGGAGGTCTTCTAGGCTTGTTCCTTGGATTTCCTGATCCAAAGTTCTTCTAACTGGATCTAGAGCTTTCCCCTTTCTCATACCCCAAGCCTTTCTTGTCATCTACCCTCTTTTGGTTTTCAAGAAGAATTTCAAGTTGAGAAGAGCTTATCTTGAATTTCTCTTTGTATTCATTTGTTGTTTGAAGATCCCTTTTAAGAGTGTCTATCTGATTCTCAAGTTGTTCTTCATTGTCTCTAGCTTCTTCAAGACCAGATTCCAGATGCCTGATTATTCTGTCCATTTTGTGGCAGTCTTCTGACTTTTCCTTAAGAGATTGTTTTAGATTATCTTCAATTTTTCTTCTCTTCAATTTCTTAGGTGAATTTCATAACTCCTGATTCCATTTCATGTCTTACCATAATGAATTCTTTTGATAGCTTCTCACATAACTTGGTTTTCTCATTCAGATCTTTGTTAGTATCATTGGCTTCACTTTGACTTGCTAATTGTTGAAGTAGTTCCTTCCTTTTCTTCATTGAGATACTTAGTTTTTCTTTGAGTTCATTTATGAAATCATCAGCTTGTTTGAGTCTTTCCCTTAGGTTATTAACTTTAGAGTGAGATTGTTCAAGATCATCTAGGGCAGACCGAAGTTGATCCCTCATACCATACATATCCATTGAGATTCCCAGATCTTCCTCAAGTTGTTAGGCTTTGTTTGGAGGAACTTAGCTCTGATACCAATTGTTGATAACTACGAGGGGGGGTGAATCAGTTATCTTAATTATTTGACTTTCTTCTCTTCTTTAAAAATTAGTGCAGAATCAAAACATATAAGCAAACATGAACATGAGAGAAGGAAAGAAATCAACACACATAAAATAAGGATTTTTACGTGGAAAACCTTGTTAAGGGAAAAACCACAGGGTGACTAACCCAAGATTGTATTCTCTGTTAAAAGAATGGAAGTACAAAATGGCACTTACCAATTAGGGCTCACTACCTGAGCACACTGCTCACAAGAGGCTCACTACCTATAAGAGACTCATTGTCTACAAGGTATATAGAAAGTAACCAAGTACTTGAACTGATGAGAAGCATCCACATATGTTGAGATTCAGTTCCGGTTAGGCTCAATATACTGATCGACTGCACTTCATTCTTTCTCTACTTTAGTGTTGTTGTTCTGTCACATACCAGACCTGTATTGCTGCTTCCACACTACTCTCTACTTTTCTTTGCACACACACACACACCACACACCCCTTCATACCGAAATCAATCTGGTATATATATCCGCATCAAGGATTTTAACATCTTTCTAGTCAGCATCCAGAAAACTCAAGATATTTCCAAACTCTGGTCTGTCGGCTAAATCCATGCTTACTAAGTGATGTGTATCAAAAAGATAGTTATAGGAGTCATAAATCATGTTGGCCAACCATGAATGATCCCTTAAGAAACTTGATCACCATCAATTTCTCATCTGGATTAAGGTTTGATGCTCTGTCGGTCAGTTCTTCCTCAGTCTACTCTGCCAAACAGGAACCCAACACTTAGGTGCTCATATCTTTTCACTCTTTCATCACTGGAGGCTCAATATGAGGAATGTATCAATCATGGAACTCTTCTTGACTTTCCCAAGTCTGCACTTTGCTGAGATACTTCCTTTGAGAGATCCGGAACTGATTGTCAGACCTTGCTGCATGCTCTGTTCTTGCTCATCGGACCAAAATACTCCTCAATCTGACTTCCGGTATAGACATACCATGTCCTGCAGATGTGTGAGATGGACTTTGTTGCCATCAATGACAACACTCATGAAGCCACACAGTG
The DNA here is from genome assembly GCA_027924645.1 of Cunninghamia lanceolata. Lineage (NCBI taxonomy): Eukaryota > Viridiplantae > Streptophyta > Pinopsida > Cupressales > Cupressaceae > Cunninghamia > Cunninghamia lanceolata. The sequence continues at coordinate 3,035,129 of BSBN01000556.1, read as the reverse complement.
TCTCTTACCAACATGCTTCGTGTGATAGGTGTTGTCATTGATGGAAATTGGGACTATTCCACTCATCCGCATAACATAATTTGTTCATACCGAAAGTCAGAATTAGAATTTATTTAAGTCTGGGTAGCTAGAAATAGAGTATGTGACAGGGTCCGATATCTTGGTCCAAATCTCTCTAGTGGAAAATTAGAGTATGCTGCGGATTTGAAGGAGTCATAAGGAATGTTAGGGGAATCTAGATCCAAAATTTTAACCTCTGGTGACTAAAGGAGTAAAAGTTATGAGCATCTGAGTACCGGGTCATAATATGATAGAACAGTTTAGTAAAGAATAGGTTGACCTGTGTTAGATCCTTATGCAGATCTGATAGAAGTGTTTTGGTGAGTTGCGTATGGGATATAATGTTAGTGGTTGACATGAATGGTGACCTTCAAGTGTTATTTCTAGTATGCATCATTATTGGCACATGGATTCAGCTGACATAACTGAGTACATGTATTGTTAGTTAAGTTCTTCATAAGGCTGACAGAAAAGTGATTGAATTACTTGAAGTGGATATATATAGCTGATGGATTCAAGTGTTCAAGTGTCTGTGTGTGTACGAAAATGAAGTAAATGTGAAAAGAGCAAAAAAAGGGTGCAAAAGAGAAGAGATCTGAGATCCGGATTATGGCAGAACAGTGAACAGGGAAGAACAAAGATGAAGTGTATCAAGTCAGTTTTCAGTGCTAAATCGCATTGGTAGATGCTAACTATCAGTTCAAACACATTGTAATCTTCCTCTTGTAAGCAGTGAAACCTACTGTAGGCAGTGAGCCTTTCTTTGAGCAGTGAGCTCTGGGAAGTGAGCCCGAATGCATATACATTCTCCATTGTAATACTTTTAATAGAGTATAATCTTTGTGGGTTAACCCCCACCATGGTTTTTCCCTTAACTAAGTTTCCACGTCAAAAATCTTGGTGTCAAGTGTGTTATTTATGTTTCTGCTCATGTGTTATTGATTAATGTTGTAATGATTTTATCATTAATTTGATTAAAGACAGAAAAGTTTAAATTGTGTGAACTAATTCACTCCCCCCCCCTCTCAGTTGTCCGGACTAATTCCAACAATTGGTATCAGAGCCAAGTTCCTTGAAAGAAGCCTAACAGCTTGAGGAAATATCTTGGAAGGAGTTTTCAATGGGTTCACTCAAAGATCAACTTCGGTTGGCCCTAGAAGATCTTGGTCAGTCCAAAGCAGAAATATCTAATCTGAAAGATGAGCTTAAAGATGTTGATGATACCATTGAAATGTTGAAAGATAAATTAAAGAAATCTATGGAAAAGAGAAAGGAGCTACTTCTGTAGTTATCTAGTTTAACTGAAGAAAATGACATAAATGAAGCCTTAGAAGAAAAGACAAAGGAATGTGAGAAGTTGTCAAAAGAAGTTGTTGTTCTGAAAATTGAGATGGAATCTGGGGTGATGAGGCAAACCAAAGAAATTGAAGATAGAAATAAAACTAAAGAAGACCTTAATCAAAAACTAAAAGAAAGCACTGAAGAATGCTGCAGATTAGATAGAAGAGTTGGCCATCTAGAGTCTAATCTACAAGAAAGTAGAGACAATGAGAGAGAACTTGAAAGGCAAATTGTCATTCTTAGACATGACCTAGAAGTTGCAAATGAATACAAGGAGAAGTTCAATATAAGCTCAGCTAAACTTGAAGCACTACCCAAAGGATAGAAAAAGGTTGATGACAAGCATGGTCTTGGATATGAGAAAGGTGAAAGCTCCAGATCTGGACAAAGAAATTCTCAATCAAGAAATGGAAGAAACAGACCTAGAAGACCTCCAGTAAGACAACCAAATGCTCAAAGATATCCATCCTTCAATGGAAATGTTTCAACTGCAATAAATTTGGCCATAAAGCTACTCAGTGCAGAAACAGAGTAAATCAGAATGGTCCATCCTTCTCCGGTCAATGCTTCAAGTGCAAGAGGTATGGTCATAGATCCAATGAATGTAGAAGTATGATAATGAATAACTCTAATGGCAATTCTTTCAATGGCTACTATTTTTCTTACAATGGATTTGGACACATGGCTAATCAGTGCAGGTCAAGAGGAAATCAAGTATATAAGCAAAGAAATGTTATGTGCTTTAATTGCAATAAATCTGGTCATATTGCAAGATTCTGCAGAAGTAGGGGTCTGGTAAATAGAAAACTGGATGAGCAGAGACAAGACAAAGGCAAAGGAAAAATTGATGTGAATGAGATCTAGAATGAAATGAGCAAGAAATGGGCCAAGAAAATAATTATGAATCACAGTAATGGGTCTGCATCAGAATCCGGTGCTGATAATTCCTCTGGGAATTGAATTAGGAGCTCTGGCTCAGGGGGAGCTACATTGAAAATTAAATTCCTCCAGCCAATAAGTGAGTGCCTGGATATGGAAAAATGAGAGAAGATATTTTGAATTGTTTCAAAAACCTTGGAAGGATTTCCAAAAAAAAATGTTGATATGGAATTTTGCGGAGTGATTCATGAAGAACTGTTCAAGAAATAGAGTAACCGGATGAAGTTAGGGCAATGCATTTATTACAATGCCAAATTAGGTTTTGCAGAGGATAAAAGGTCACTTGGTCATGCATTTGAATCATTTTGCATTTGAAGGAAACAAGAAGAAGAACATTTGAGCTGCAAATCTAGAAATTCAAGCACGAAGAGCGAATTCAATCAGGAATTGATCAACCTTAACCCTACGAAAGAAAAAAGTACTTCTCTATAAAGCTTTAAATCTAAAATCTGTTGAGATGGCTACACCTCTAGTTGTTGATATAACTGAAAGGCCCCGACCAATATTTAAGAAGCATCCATACAAGTTAGTTGAAGTTGAGCCGTTAGGTGCATTTTCTGATGTCCCATATGGCGTACTGCATGTTGAGGATATTAGGGCATACATCCACTGTAGCATTGATGAATTTGGAAACCTGAAACTCTTGGAATTGTTTAACAACTACCTAAGGGATGATAACTATAAATTGAAACCAGAATACAAAGCCCTAGAAAGCAAACACTTTCTACAAGTCATTAAATTTTTGACATTTGATGAGAATGAGTGGGTTCGATATATCTTGAGCTAAATACATGATGAGTTCATATGGCTATTGAAACCATTCAAGATTACAAAGGATGTTATCAAGACTGTAACCGGGTTAAATTCAACTGGTGGATTACCCTTGCTGAAAGCCGTGAAAATCCAAACTGTTACCGATGCAATCGATGCGAAGTTTGACAAGAGAGCAATGATCATTAATGACATTATAGAACCAGATGTCAAGTTTGCATCCATGGTGATTGGCTACAAGGTCTACCACTCCAGCAGTGAAAATTCTATCTCTAGAACTACAATATATGCAGCCTATCAAATGTTGAAGGAGAATGCTGATTATGACCAATGTGAACTGCTACAAAATTAGTCGATTGAAAATATGAGAAAAATAGAGAAAGAATTGAACAGGCTGAAAAAGAAAAATAGGATAAGAAATAAGAAGATGCTCCAGTGGAACCATCCTCCACTTTAAGGACTACTAGAAGCTCTGTTGCTGCTTCTGTTCCCCCTAAACCTACAAAACTAGAAGATAGACCATCCGGTGAAGTAAGTAAGAGAAAGAAAACAAAGGCCACATGAGCATATGTGGGCACAAAAGATGATGAAGAGACAGAGACAGATGAAGATGTTAAAGAGATGAGATCCAAGAAAGCCAAGACTTCAAAGGCTTCTGAGGACCAGCCTTCCTGAAGCAAAAGGCAAGTAAAAAGAAAGAAACTAGTAAGGTTGCTATGATTGTTGATGAAATTGTAAAAACAATTACTATTCATGGAAATCTAAGGCCTATCAAAGTTTATTATGATAAATTTGATCAAGCAAATAAGAAAATCTTGGAAGATGCCACCATCATGTACTTGAATAAATTCAATAGAGCTCTACTAGAAATTTTACAAGAACTTCCTAAAAGTTTAAGGAAAATACTGGAAATGAGGAAGGAAGCAGGGCTAAAGATCTAGAAATCAAAGAATATGTCCTCTCCACCCTGTGTCCAGTAATGACTAGAAGGGAAGTAGATAAAATCCTCAAGGGAGTTCAAGAGAAATTAAAAAGCAAGATCTGGATGAACAAGCTAATGCTTGGTGAAACTGAGGAAGTTGCAAAGGAAACATAGGAAATTTTGAGGAAGGCCCTAGATAAAGATAAATACTATATTGTTTCATAAGAACAAGTTGAGGAAGACAATCCTTCAGTTCTGGAACAAGAAGCTCTAGAAGAAGAGATTGAAAAAGGAAATGATGACCAAGGTGATACTCTAGATCCTCCGAAGCAAACCTATGAGGAGACAGAAGATGGGATTGATTCATTGATTTTGGATGTTAAAAAAGTAAACATCAGTGAGGAACAAACTAAATTTGATGACTCCTCTATTTCGGAAGAGGAGCAAATAAACAAAGAAGACACATAGATGGTGGACAGAACTGATGATCTAGGAGATACTTTAACTCCACCTGGACAATCTAGAAAAGAAGATAATATTGTTACTACTCAAAGCCCTCCAGAACAGGTAGCAAGTGGTGAAGACAAAGAAAAGATACCCCCTACAGATGATACAGAAGAAGGTAAAGAAGACAAGTTAGAAGAAGATGGTGCAAATGTTAATGCACCCACACAAATAAATTTTAATGCTGAGAAATCTCACGAGAAGGAAGGTGGCTCAGGAATTGTAACAAGAGACATGGCAGATGTAGTAAAAGGTTTCTTAAGTAAAGAAATGCTTGAGTTTGATGAACTAGAGCTATTTCAAGTACCGTTCAATCTAGATGCGCTCTCTCCAGTTCAAGTAATGAAGATAGAATCCTTCACACAAGCCAAGCAAGACAAAAGTTGTTGAAATCTCACATTGAGGACAGTGAACTGCTAGACCTTGCAACCGGAGTATTGGAGAAGTTAATGCCAACCTTCCAGAAGGATCCTTTTGACTCTTCTTCTGAAAATCTAAAGAATCTTGTAAGTTCTGTAAGTACACATTTTGGGTCTTTTGAGAAGTCTACAGAGACTAAAGTAAGAAATGAATTTTTGGATAAGAAATTTAGCGAAATAAAGAGCCTAATAAGGAATGATAGGATGATGCTTGGTATCAATGTAAAGAGTATTCAAAATGCTCTAAGTGATGGCGGTGATATATACAAATTTTGTCTATCCTGGCCCAAAGTCAGTGAGGATATTGAGAAGAAAATTGTCAAATCTATCTCAAAATTTTGATCCTCTAACAGTTTCTCCTATAAGTCAGGAATGTCAAGTAATCAGCTCGGCCAATGAAATAAAGAAGCTTGTTAAAGAAAAAGGCAATATTATGAAGAGAATGTGTGAGCTCCAAGGATTGATTGCCCCCAAGTTAGAAACAATGTTTAATGCATTATCATAAGCTCAAACTGCAATTCAGACAAGTGATCCTTCAAATCTGACAAAGGCAGATGCATATGCATTTCTACTGAGTGGACACATCTCAATTTTGGATGGCATGAAAATATGTTGGGCCTCTAAACTTGAGCAATTGAAAATTAGTTTTGTAGATATTCTCAAGTTCATGTAAATATAACTTAAGGATTAGTTGTACATATGCGGCACTATATACAGAATTTTTGGGTGAATTTTGGTTTGTGGATCCCATCCTTTGCCATTGATGTCAAAGGGGGAGTGAAGAACAGTGAAAAATGAGGAATCCAGCTAAGGGGGAGCTCCAAAATTAGTGGAGAAGCATAAGAGTATAGAGTAAGGGGAGTAAATGAGTAACACTTAGTCATTTTTCACTAAGTGTTGCCATCAATGCCAAAGGGGGAGATTGTTGGCAAGAGACACTATTTTGCATGACGGATGTTGTCATTGATGGCAACTGAGACTATTCCACTCATCCATATAACATAACTTGTTCATACCAGAAGTCAGAATCAGAATTTATTTAAGTCTGGGTAGCCAGAAACAAAGCATGTGACAGGGTCCAGTATCTTGGTCTAGGTCTCTCTGATGGAAAATCAGAGTATGTTGTGGATTTAAAGGATTCATAAGAAATGTCAGGGGAATCTAGATCCAAAATTTTAACCTCCGGTGACTAAGGGAGTAAAAGTCATGAGCATCTGAGTACTGGGTCATAATATTACAGAACAGTTCAGTAAAGAATAGACTGACTTGTGTTAGATCCTTATGCAGATCTGATAGAAGTGTTTTGGTGATTTGCATATGGGATATAATTTTAGTGGCCAACATGAATGATGAGCTTCAAGTGTTATTTCTGGTACGCATCATTATTGGCACATGGATTTAGCCGATAGAACAGAGTACTTGTATTGTTAGTTAAGTTCTTCATAAGGCCAACAGAAAAGTGATTGAATTACTTGAAGTAGATATATATAGCCAATGGATTTGAGTGTTGAAGTGTGTGTATGTACGAATATGAAGTAAATGCAAAAAGAGCAGAAAAAGGGTGAGAAAGAGAAGAGATCTGAGATCTAGATTATGGCAAAATAGTGAACATGGCAGAACAAAGATGAAGTGTATCAAGTCAGTTTTCTATGCTTAACCGAAACTGAATCCTTGCATTGGTAAATGCTAACTATTAGTTCAAACACATTGTAATCTTCTTCCTGTAGACAGTGAAGCCTATTGTAGGCAGTGAGCCTTTCTTTGAGTAGTGAGCTCTAGGCAGTGAGCCCAAATGCATGTGCATTCTCCATTGTAATACTTTTAACAGAGTATAATCTTTCTGGGTTAACCCCCACCGTGGTTTTTCCCTTAACCGGGTTTCCACGTCAAAAATCTTGGTGTCAAGTGTGTTATTTATGTTTCTGCTCATGTGTTATTGATTGATGTTGTAATGATTATATCATTAATTTGATTAAAGATAGAAAAGTTTAAATTGTGTGACAACTTATTCACCACCCCCTCTCAGTTGTCCAGACTAATTCCAACAAACCTTTGCTATACATTTGACCAACACTCAAGAGATTGTGCTTTAATCCCTTCACATATAAGACATCATCAGTGTTATGCTTTCAATCAAAAGAAATGGATCCTTTTCCACAAATGTCATTAATGCTTGTTCCAAAAAGTTGTTTGTCCCCCTTTTCATAGATACAATAGATAAAAATTGCTCCGCAATATTTCACATTAGCTTATTTTCTTCCAATTTCTCTTTCAGAGGATTTATCTTGTCAGATTCCATCACATATCTCCGTGCTAGATTACAACACCAACTTTGTGGCTAGGGGATTTAGATTTTAACACTACTCCCCCTGAGCCAGAGCTCTCAATTTAATTCCCAGAGGAATTATCTGCACCAGATGCTGGTGCAGATCCATCCTTAACCTCATTTAGACCCTTTGTGATCCAGATCATACTCATCTCTTTCTTGGTTTCCATAGGATCAACTTTATTCTTGCCTTTACCATCTTTCTGATCTGTTTTCCTCTATTGTGTAGGATAATCTTGTTGCAAGTATGAGGTTAACCAGTGTTGTTATTGATGTCAACATACTCATATTGCATTGGTAAGAAGGTTTGGATGAGTTGTGTGTTGAGGATATTGAGAAAAGTAGTCTCAATCAGGAACAGTGAAGAACAGTGATAAGAAGAAGGCAAATGTACTCAATAGGTTGAGAATCAGAAGATGTGGATTAAAGGGTTTGTAGATATGAGTCTTGAGATGATCTAGTTAAGATTTTAGAGGTCCGCATGAAGATATGAAAAAGTTGTGATTGGTCAAGTAGAACCGGTTCCGGGAGATGCTCCGGAGGAACAGAGTGTCACAAAAAAGGTCTGGTGAGATCCGGAGGTGCATTATCAGACTCTATGGATTGGAAGGAGTGTTTGGGATGTCCTTGTGATGTGTCATCTCAGTTTGTACAAAGTTTGGAGGTCTAGAAGAACCTTTTTCAATTTGACAGTCGCGACAGACTGTGTTCTTGAAGTTCCGGATGAAGAGGAGAAGAGATTCTAGTGAGTAGAGGAAGTGCGGATGTACCTGGTTAATCAGGCAAGCTTGTGAAGGTTCTTGGATCATGTTGAGGTTATGTTGTCGGTTCGCATTGGTGGTAGAGCCCAGAATTGAAGATATTCTTCCGGATGAAGTTCTTGTTCAGACTAGCCGACCGGATGAGTTGTTCATCTTGCGAATGTTCTCGTGGTGGCCGACCGGATGTATTAATCATCTTGCGAATGTCCTTATGGTTGATTACCGACTTAGATGATTGTTCCTAAGTCGATGTCTTGTATAAATAAAGGTTTGTGAGTTCAATTCAAAGTGAGTTGTGGAGCGGATGAGTGTGGTATAGCGAAAGAGCGAAGGGCAGAGCAGAAGTACCTCGGGCTTAAATGGAACTGATCCAGACATGGTAAAGATGTCAATCTCCAGTTCAAGTTTGTGATTCTTATCACTTTGTAGATAGTGTGTCTCTTGTAGGCAGTGTGCCTCTTTGTGAGTAGTGTGCTCAGGTAGTGAGCCCTAATTGGCATGTGCCATTCATTTTTCTTATTCTTCTAATAGAGAATAATCCTTGGGTTAATCACCCCGTAGTTTTTCCCTTAACCAGGTTTTCCACGTCAAAATCTTGGTGTCCAATGTGTTGATGTTTATCTGCTCTTGTGTTTATGCATTATGCTTTCATGGATGGTTAATTGATATGCTATTAACTAACAAAGAAGAATCAAGTGTTTGAAGAAGAAGCAAGTTTTTGTACAACTGATTCACCCCCCCCCTCTCATTTGTGTGCCCTAGATCTAGCAATTGGTATCAGAGCCAAGTTCCTCTGAAAGGAGCTTAACCGCTTGAGGAGATCCAGGATGTCGTCATACAAGAAGGATAGTCCGAAGTTTGATGGAACCAACTTCACTCTCTGGAAAGGTCACATGAAATGTCATTTGGAGTGTATGGGAAAAGCATACTTGACCATGGTCTCAAAACCATATGTTCCTCCATAGGGTGGTCTGACAACTCTGAATGAAATCACAGATGCTGAAAACAATCTGCGGACCAAGGACGCTCTTCTAAGCGCATTGAATGACTCAGATCTCTCAAATGTTATTGACCTACCAACTGCATATGAGATGGACTAAACTGGACCTTCTGTATGAAGGAGATGAATCTGTCAAGAGTGCAAGGTTGCAAAGTCTGAAAGGGAAATTTGAAAGATTGAAGATGAGAGATGATGAAAATATCACTACCTTTATGCCAAGAGTAAATGAGCTAGTGTGTGGAATCAGGAATGCTGGTGGAGTTCTAGATGAAAATAAAATTATTTACAAAATTCTCAGATCCCTTCCTGCTGCCTACAAAATCAAGGTTACTGCCATTGATGAATTCACAGCCCATACAACTGTCACAAGAGAGCAACTGGCTGGCAAACTGGTTGCATTTGAAATGACTGAGTTTGGAGATGATCCCCCCAAGACTGAATCTGCATTCAAAGCCAGTGCCTATGTGAAAGGCAAACAAAGATTTGATCCGGGAGAGAACTCTTCAAGGAAGTTGTCTTGGTATGATCAAGCAAGGAAAGACATGGAAGAGGAAGAAGCAGAAACAGCTCAACTTGAAGCCCTCATTGCAAAGAGACTGCCAAGAGGGTTCGGTAAGTATGAAGGAAAACTACCCTTTAAGTGCTTCAACTGCAATAAGATTGGTCATTTTGCTTCAAGATGTCTGGAAAGATCTACAAGGTCTAATACTAACAGACAAAGGTTTCAAAAGAACTGCTATTATGTTAATGAAGAAGATGACAATGAAGGAGTAACAGATGATGAATCATAAATAGGAAGCAAATCCGGAAATGAATGGGTGTTTATTGCCATCAAGGAAGAAGAACCAATATGCTCTGAATCTGTCAATCATAAGGTTGTAGAAAGAGCTTTGGCTGCCCAAGTTGAAGAAAAGGATGATTGGGTTATTGATAGTGGATGCTCTCACCACATGACAGGTGACAAGAACAAGTTCTTAGATTTAGAAAGGTATGAAGGAGGAATGGTAAAGTTTGGTGACAATTCTGTAGGTAGAATCAGAGGTAGCGGAACTATTTTCTTTGATGGAAAGAGTAAAACTGGTAATGTACTGTATGTTGAAGGATTGAAGCACAATCTTCTCAGTGTTGGACAGTTAGTAGACAAAGGTTATGATCTCCAGTTCAAAAATGGAAGATGCAGGATCTTTAAAAGCTCCAGAACTAAGATTGCATCCAATACTCAAACAAAAGGTAATATCTTCCATCTAGTTGGTTCAAATAAAAGTTGTCTGTTTGTTCAAGTTGATCAGAGTTGGCTATGGCATAGAAGGATGTGTCATGTAAATTTTGATAACATTGTCAAGATAAGCAATATTCAGGCTGTAAGAGATCTTCCAAAATTGGTAAAACCTACAAATAGTTTGTGCAAAGAATGTCAGCTAGGTAAACAAAGCAGAGTCTCTTTCAAAAGCAAAGATTAGTCCTCTACCGGATTATTGGAATTAGTTCATACTGATCTATGTGGTCTGACAAGAATCAAAAGTATGCAAGGTGATAGATATTTCATGTTACTGATTGATGATCATTCCCGGATGATGTGGGTTACCTTTGTGAAAGAGAAATCAGAAGCCTTTGAGAAGTTCAAAATCTTCAAGGCTATGGTAGAGAATCAGATCGGATTAAAACTAAAGTGTCTAAGGTCTGATAGAGGTGGTGAATTCACATCTGGTGAATTCATAGACTTCTGTAAGAAGCATGGTATAAAGAGACAATTGTCTACGCCTAGGACTCCACAGCAGAATGGAGTAGTTGAAAGAAAGAACTGGACCATCCAGGAAGTTGCCAGGACAATGATGTTGGAAGCAAATGTTCCTCAGGTGTTTTGGAGAGAAGCTATCAGCACTACAGTCTACACCCTCAATCGAGTTCAAATCAGAAGCAATACCGGTAAGACTTCTTATGAACTTTGGTTTGGTATAACTCCCACTGTAAGATATTTTCAGAGTATTTGGTAGCAAGTGTTACATCAAAAGAGATGAAGACTTAGGAAAGTTTGATGCTAGAAGTGATGAAGGAATTTTCTTGGGTTACTCCACTCAAAGCAAAGCATACTGGTGTTACAATAAGAGATTGAGAAAGATGATAGAAAGTACAAATGTGATGGTTGATGAAGGAATTGAGAAGCCCTCAAGATTCTATGAATATGATGAAGATGATCAGAATGATCCTCTGGTGCAAGGAGCTCCATCCTCCTCTGAAATTCAGATCCAGACTGATCCGGTAAATCAGGAAGAAGTTTGTCTGAATGAGCCTGATCAAAAATTGGTAGTGCAAGAAACTCCCAAAGTTCCAAGGTATGTAACTCTAAATCACTCTGAAGATCAGATCATAGGTGACAGAAGCAAAGGGGTACAAACAAGGAGGAAAATTGCTCAAAATTCAGATGAATGTTGTCTGATTTCAAAGATTGAACCTAAGACAATAAATGAAGCATGCGATGATGAAAATTGGACAAAAGCAATGGAGGAAGAGTTGATGCAAATTGAGAAAAATCACACTTGGGATCTTGTTCCCAGACCTAGAAACAAGAATGTGATTGGAACCAAATGGGTCTTCCAGAACAAACTAAATGAGGTTGGTGAAGTTATCAGAAACAAAGCCAGATTGGTCTGCAAAGGCTACTCTCAAATAGAAGGAATTGATTTTGAAGAAACCTTTGCTCCGGTAGCAAGAATTGAAGCAGTCAGATTATTTCTTGCATATGCTACCTTCAAAGACTTCAAGGTATATCAGATGGATGTCAAGTCTGCCTTCCTAAATGGTGATTTGGAAGAAGAAGTATACATTGAACAAGCGGATGGATTTCAATTGTCTGATAATGATGATATGGTCTGCAAGTTGAAGAAAACATTGTATGGATTGAAGCAAGCCCCAAGACCATGGTATGAAAGGTCGGATAAGCATCTTGTGCAGATTGGATTCAACAAAGGTACTGCTGACAGTAACTTATATTTCAAAATTGATCATGAAAATATTTTGATTGTTGAAGTGTTTGTGGATGATATCATTTTTGGAGGAAGAGATAGTATGTGCAAAACTTTTGCAAATCAGATGAAAAGTGAGTTTGAAATGTCTATGCTTGGTGAAATGAATTTCTTCTTGGGTCTGCAAATTACTCAAACAAAGAAAGGGATCTTCATTTCTCAGACCAAATATGTGAAAGAATTGTTGAGAAAATTTGGTATGGAAGATTCAAAGCCAATGAACACTCCTATGGCAACCGGATGTAAGTTGAGCAAAGATGATGACTCTCCAAAGGCAGATCAGACAAAGTATAGATCAATGATTGGTGGATTCTTGTATCTCACTCAGACTAGACCAGATATAATGCAGGCTATTGGTCTTGTGGCAAGATTCTAGGCTAATCCTAGAGAATCTCATGTTATGGCAATCAAAAGAATTTTTAGGTACTTAAAAGGAATAGTTGAGTATGGTCTATGGTACCCTAGAGATCCGGATTTCTTTCTTCATGCATATACAGATGCAGATTGGGCAGGAGATGTGGATGACCGGAAGAGCACCAGTGATGGAGCATTCTTTTTGGGAAAGAGATTGGTTTCTTGGCTAAGCAAGAAATAAGAGGCAATATCTCTGTCTACAACTGAAGCAGAATATATTGTAGCAACAAGTAGTTGCACTCAAATTTTATGGATGAAGCAGATGTTAAGAGACATGAAAGTAGAATATGAGGAGCCTATCACAATTTTCTATGATAATTCAAGTGCAATAAACATTTCTAAGAATCTGGTGTTGCATTCTAAGACCAAGCACATATCTATCAAGTTTCACTTTCTGAGAGAACAAGTGAACAAGGATGAAGTCAGATTGGAGTATGTACCCTCCAAGGATCAGATTGCAGATATTTTTACTAAACCTCTTCCCAAGGACTCTTTTGAGTATCTCCGGGAGAAGTTAGGGGTCATGGCCCCTCTGGTGATAAACTAGGATGCACTGATGTGCATCAATTCGGTGGATATCACAGTCATATCTTGTGATCCGGATTGATGATGGGGAGCTGCTACTAAGGGGGAGCAGCTGGTATGATTCTGATATGTTACAAGTGCAAGTATGAGCCCTTTGCCATTGATGTCAAAGGGGGAGAAAAGACATGTGAAAAACAAGTGGTTGATGATCAAAGGGGGAGCAGTAAAGGAAGAGAAGACATGTGAAGAGTTGTTGCTGATAGGGGGAGCTGTGACAGAAAAGAGAAGTTCTTGTCTTGATGGTTTTTCACATCATATGTTGCCATCAATGACAAAGGGGGAGATTGTTACAAGTATGAGGTTAACCAGTGTTGTCATTGATGTCAACATACTCATATTTCATTGGTAAGAAGGTTTGGATGAGCTGTGTGTTGAGGATATTGAGAAAAGTAGTCTCAATCAGGAACAGTGAAGAATAGTGATAAGAAGAAGGCAAATGTACTCAATAGGTTGAGAATCAGAGGATGCGGATTAAAGGGTTTGTAGATATGAGTCTTGAGATGATCCAGTTAAGATTTCAAAGGTCCGCCTGAAGATATGAAAAAGTTGTGATTGGTCAAGTAGAACCGGTTCCAGGAGATGCTCCGGAGGAATAGAGTGTCACAAAAAGGTCTGGTGAGATCCGGAGGTGCATTATCAGACTCTGTGGATTGGAAGGAGTGTTTGGGATGTCCTTGTGATGTATCATCTTGGTTTGTACAAAGTTTGGAGGTCCGGAAGAACCTTTTTTAGTTTGACAGTCGCGATAGACTGTGTTCTTGAAGTTCTGGATGAAGAGGAGAAGAGATTCCAGTGAGTAGAGGAAGTGCAGATGTACCTGGTTAATCAGGCAAGCTTGTGAAGGTTCTTGGATCATGTTGAGGTTATGTTGTCGGTCCGCATTGGTGGTAGAGCCTGGAATTGAAAATATTCTTCCGGATGAAGTTCTTGTTCAGACTAGCCGACCGGATGAGTTGTTCATCTTGCGAATGTTCTTGTGGTGGCCGACCGGATGTATTAATCATCTTGCGAATGTCCTTATGGTTGATTTCCAACTTAGATGATTGTTCCTAAGTTGATGTCTTGTATAAATAAAGGTTTGTGAGTTCAGTTCAAAGTGAGTTGTGGAGCGGATGAGTGTAGTATAGCGAAAGAGCGAAGGGCAGAGCAGAAGTACCTCGGGCTTAAATGGAACTAATCCAGACATGGTAAAGATGTCAATCTCTAGTTCAAGTTTGTGATTCTTATCACTTTGTAGACAGTGTGTCTCTTATAGGCAATGTGCCTCTTTGTGAGTAGTGTGCTCGGGCAGTGAGCCCTAATTGGCATGTGCCATTCATTTTTCTTATTCTTCTAACAGAGAATAATCCTTGGGTTAATCACCTCGTGGTTTTTCCCTTAACTGGGTTTTCCACATCAAAATCTTGGTGTCCAATGTGTTGATATTTATCTTCTCTTGTGTTTATGCATTATGCTTTCATGGATGGTTAATTGATATGCTATTAACTAACAAAGAAGAATCAAGTGTTTGAAGAAGAAGCAAGTTTTTGTACAACTGATTCACCCCCCCTCTCAGTTGTGTGCCCTAGATCTAACAAATCTCTTTCCACATTTTTGCTTCTGCAGAATCTATCAAGGTGTCTGAACTTGTTGCAATGGTAACGAACAACATTTCTCTAACCTTGATTTCTTCTGACATTTGAATTTGGCCTTGATCTGCATTGGTCAGCCATATGCCCAAATCTATTGCATGCAAAACATTTGCCATTGAAAGATTGGCCATTCCTTGAATAGTTTGGCACATTTCTTGACACACTTCTACACTCATTTGCTTTATGACCAATCTTCTTGCAATTGAAACATTGACCAGAACAACATGGAACATTTTAATTCATTCTACTTCTACACTGAGTAGCCTTATGGCCATACTTATTGCATTTAAAACAATAGCCATTGAAAGATGGGTACCTTTGAGCATTTGGTTGTCTGGCCAGAGATCCTTTAGTTCTTCTTCTTTGATTCCTTACTGGATGATCTCTGTCTCTTCCTTCTTTAGATCTGACTTGTCCTGAATTTGAACTTTCTCCCTTTTCAAATCCTAAGCCTTGTTTATCATCTAGATACTTTTGATTGGTCATCAACTCATCAAGTTTTGTAGAGCTTATTTTGAATTTTTCTTCATAGTTGTTGGCTACTTCTAGATCAAACTTTAAGAGCAGAACTTCTTTCCCCAATTTTTCACATTCGTCTGACTTGTCCTTCACAACTTGATTCAGACATTCCTCATTCTTGGTCTTTTCTTCAATCACCTTGAGAAGACTCTCTGTGGATTCACTTGCTTGTTTTAGTTTCTCACATAATTCTTTCCTTCTTTCCTGAGAATTACTGATCTATTCTTTTAATTTTAGAATGCAATCATCAGCTTCTTTGATACTCTCCTCTAAACCCTTGATATTAGCCTTGGAGTTGTCAAGATCTTCTAGAGCTTCTTCAAATTATTCATTGTTGACATAAACATGATCACCAATCACAATGCTACCAGAATTACTTGTTTTAGGATAAGTGAGATACCTTTTTGTTGCCATGAGAACACCTTCCCAAATCTTCCTCAAGCTATTAAGCTTCTTCCAAGGAACCTTGCTCTAATACGAATTGTTGAATACAATGAACACTAAGAAGGGGGGTGAATCAATGTTCTACAAAACCATTTATGAACTTGTTCTTTTAGCCATTTACCAAATTCAATTATTTGAAAGCAAATTAAACAAATGAACAACAACCACAAAGACATAACACATGAACACCACGATTTTTACATGGAAAACCCTAAAAGGAAAAAACCATGCTGGGGGTTAACCCATAGAATTTAATTAGTTATAGCAATACTGAAAATTAGAGGCTCATTACGAAGGGATGGCTCACTGCCAAGGGGTTTTGAACTGAGATGTTAGCATCTACTCCATGCCTGAATTCAGTTCCATTGAATTGCAATACTCTTCCTTTTCTCTGCTCTGCCTTCTACACTTCTTCACTTAACTTAGTATTTTCACACAAAGATATCTTTTCCACGACCAAATTACAAGTATATATATCATTCATCAACCTTGGACTGTACATCAAGGTTAGCATTACATTCATCAACCATTTGAACAATTTCCAAGGTCGGCATTACAAACATTTACAAAATAGGTCTTGACCTAATACAAAATTATGCTAAGGAAATGTAGTAAAGATGTATGCGGATCACTCCACACCTTAGCTAGGACTCAAACATGATCTTCCATGCCACGACATGCTTCTACAATCTTCAATATATCTCTGCAATCACTGGAATTAACCAAGTTGGCTAAGACTGGTTACACGCTACGTTATCTAGGAATAAACTTCAAACATGATCTCAATTCCTTAATGCGGACCAATGTAAATGTAGGAACATGATTAAGAGACATCCACAAGCACATTGTAATCACCAGGAGAAACCGCACAAACTCTAACCACTTTATCCATGAGATTCTTCACACTGGAGCACATGAACTTCACTGTCTTCAACTATCATAAAATAAAGATAGCTTGCAGACCACCAAATCATGAACCATTGTAGTCGTAGGAACTTATCATCATCCCAGACTTCCCTCTAGAACCACAGGGCAAAATACTTCAATGTAGAGGAATGTGGAGCAAAATACTTTCTCCTTGTCACTAGTGAATAATCAGAAAAAGTTGTTTTTACTCTGGTGAATGTAACTCACTCAAATCTTCATATCAGAGGCTCAAACTCAGGATTTAGAATCTTCATACATGCCTCTAAATAACTTCCAATCCGCAGACGAAGATCTTTAATCTACAAGAAATGTGGAGCAATCTTCTGGACTGTTCTTCAGTATGCAACTCACTGTCTTCATTGTGATTCACTGTTTCCTTTCTGATTCTTTCGGAGGGGCTAATTTTCTCAATGTCCTCAACATATAAGGCTTCTAATCAATCAAAAGATAAGGATACAAATGACACCAATGACAACATAGATATGTTGACATCAATGACAACACCAATCAGGCACATACTTGCAACACTTACATCATCACCAATTGCAAGAAAGCTAATGCCTTTCAACTCTCCAAGCTCACTAGTGAAGCACTTCTAATCCCAGTGAATGGGATTCATCTCAAACCATACTTCTAAATTTGGTTTTGGGACTCTTGTAAATATTTAGAATAGATTTTTTTTCTATTTTAGGTTTCCCTTCCTCTAAGTGCTTTTGCACAGGCAACATTCTCATTCTCATTAGGAGATTCTTTGCCTTGTGTTTTTGTGTCTTGTGGAGGCATTTTCAGTTCTGTTCGTCATGTGTCTACATTTCATTTTACTTTGCACCCAATGGATTATTTAAGGCAAAAGGATCCTTCTGTTTAGCAAGCAAACACCCCTGCATAGTCTCTAAAATGTTGTCTTATTTTTGCCCAGGCCAAAAAAACCCAAAAAATCTCTTCATCCATCAAAAATATCCAATCTGAGACACCTGAAATGGAAGAAGCTCCCCTTAGCAAAAACCTAGAAAAAATCCCCAAAATGTTCCAAGTTTTTTTCCTTTTCTTTGCCTTAGTAGGCAAATTTTCAGTTTGGCGAACCTTTGGTTCGCAGGTTTGAAAGTTAGCCGATTCATCAGTTTGCTGACAAAGGGGCAAATCAACTAAGACAAAATAGTGTAGGGCGAAGGGAAAGAAGGAAAGGGGCATGCATTCCATTGGTAAAGTGTTGGTTTGTAAACTTCATAGTTCACCGATCGGTGGTTTTGTCGACAGGCATTTCGCTGACTAAAAGGCTAAGGAAGGCAGGGAAGTCTTCATCAAAGATCAAGGAAAGGTTAAGGCATGAAGGTCAAAGGGCTATCGGCAAATCAGCAAGATGTCTAACTAGTGAAGTGGTTCAAAAATTTGAAACTTTGCTGATAAAGCGAATGGAGAACCAAAAACCAAGAAGATTCACCAACAGTCAAGGTTCAAGAAAGTCAAATTTTGCCGACTGAATGGAAAAGTGTCTAAGGCACAAAGAGTTCTAAAAAGGGTAAATTCATTGAATGAGAAGGACGACCAAGTCAAAGGTTTGCTACGGGGCATTTTTTCCAATAAGGTCAAAGGAGATGAAGAAATTTAACTAAGGCAAGGCGCATAAAAGGGCTATCGGCGAGTCGGCGAGATTTTGAATTTGCTAAGTAGTTCAAAATTTTGAGGATTCACCGATAAGGTGATAGGAGCTCAGATGAAGAAGAATAAGTGCTAATGGGAGATGGTTCAAAAAATAAAAAATTCATTAACAAGGCGAAATATGGCTAAGGCACAGAGGGTTCCAAAAAAGACATTTTCACCGATAAAGGCAAAAATTGGCAAGGCTCAGTGGTTCAAAAATGTGGAAGATTTCTGAAAAAGGAGATAAAGCAACAAAGGTTCAGAAAAGGGAAAATCCGTCGATAGGGTGAAACATGAAGGCAAATTTGGTTCGATAAAGTCAGTTTTCATCAACAGAGGAAGAAACTGAGTGGCTAGTCATGGAACTGATAGAAAGGTGAACCTGCCAACGAGTTCTAGAAATGTAAAATTGTCAATAAGACAAAAAAGAGACAAAGGAGATAGTTAACAAATGGAGGTTCTCACTGATAAGACAAAAGTGAAGGAAAAGAAGAGTAAAGCATGCCAAAGACATGTTCAAAAAAATAAAATTTCACTGATAAAAGACATAGGGGCCCAAATAGTTTGCAAAGGGGAGAAATCATCGACCAAAGGAAAATCAAAGGCAAGGAGTTCTACGTGGGGCAATTTCACCAACAGAGGCAATAGGGAAGGGGCTACGAACTAGAGGCTCCACCATTTGAGTCAATAAGGAAAATTATGTAGAAATTCTAATTTCCCCAAGATGCCATGGTGGATTTTTAAGGTACAACACTTTAAAGTGGTGTAAAAGCTTGCTCATTCCTTGAATTGCACCATTATCTCAGGATGAAGGTACGTTCATTCAAAGTTTGCAAGCCAAAGTCAATTGTAGGCAGTTGAAATAGGGAAAATCTTCAATGCCCATGTACGAAGAAGCTGCAAAATGAATTTGAAGGTACGTAGGACTTCAAACCTTCCTTCTTAATTGTGTCTGGCACCCATGCATACAGGCAATCTCTCTCTACCATTTTTAGACCCGTCAAAAGCATGGCCGCCGTCCCTTATGTAGATCTTCTGGCAGTGTTTCTGAGCAAAACATTAAAGGCAACATGGGCCTGGGTAGCTAGTTGACAAGATTTTAGTGCTCACTATTGTACAATGGACTAAAAATTCTATATATATATGGAAATGATGTAATTATGTTAGTTGTTGTTCTGGGTTATTATGCTAGACAATTTGTTGTCACGAATCTTGTAACATGATTACAAGAACTAGTAGAATTTGATGCATTGTGCCTGCAGCTAGGCCTTTGATGTCTTCTAGTCTAGTTCACCAATGGGTGTAATGGATTATTTTGTATCTATTTCTCCTGTTGCAAATTGTTCTATTGTATAATGGCTTTCTAGCCTTCATGACTAATATAGATTGTTATTTCACCTCTCTCCAAAGTTTTATTCTATGTTTATTTAAGAATATGATATTGGTATTTTGGGTAAAATGACCCCTTTCTTGGCTTTAGTTCTCTATTGAACCTCTATGTAACTTTTGTGAGTCTGTGTGAGCTTTTTTCAATCTTGAAGTCATCATTGTGTTAATTCAGACACAATTAAAACACATTACAAATCTGGTACATCACCTCCCCTTTTAATTTTAGTATTTTCTTCACCTTTTCCCTGTGAGCAGCATTAGATTTAGTTCAATACTTTGAGCCTTAAGCTCAGAAAGAGGAATCAATCTTTTGTAGACGTCTGATCTCAATTGCAAGGTCCCACACCTTGAGATCAGTCCCATTGTGTCATTGGAATGCTTGAACAAGCTTCAAGTAGGGTGTAATTCCACGTGATAATAGGTAACATCATAAGCCCTCAGATACATGTCAATACAAGCAGGAGGACTAGGTTTGAAACTTTCTGGAATGTGGGACAAGGCAGCTATAAATCTGTGGTTGATCTCCATGCTAGACTCTCCTTCCTGCCTTCTAATATCTTCTAGTTCTTGGACAAGAAATATAGGGTCTAAACTACTTACAAAGTCTTCAAATGCATATACTAATTGATTCCAGGAAATAAAATGTTGGTCAAGGAGACTAACCAACCACTTCCATGCTACTCCACATAGAGATATAACAAAAAATCTCATCCACATAGCTTCATCTTCAAATTGGAACTCATCCATGAAGTCTAAAAATGCCTCAATATGTGTCTTCCCATCATAAAACTCACACCCATCAAATAATGTAATCTAATAGTAGATCTTTGTAGACATGGATTACTTTTCATAACTAACCCAAGAGAGGTCCAGTTGTTTGTATGTATTTTCATTTGCAATAGGATGAGGCCAAGGAAAAGAGCAACTGGGAACAACAGGAAGAGGATCAGATTGAGGTTTAGACTAACATAGCCTAATTTGGCTTTCTAATTCTTTTTCTTGCTATAGCAAAGACTCAAGCAACTTATTTTCTTTTTTAATTTCATATTGTAGCCTTGTCGACTCATTTCTATTATGCAAGGGTGCAAAAAAGTCTGGGTTTGTAAAATTATTAGGGTCATGGTCAGAAAATGTATTATTAGGATAGTCAAAAGCCATATAGTTCCTAGGGTCAGCAACATAAGAAGATGCACAAGAAGGAGCCTCCCTAGGGTATCCATGTTCATACCAATTAGCCATGACTAACTACAAACCACTTGTGTAAGAAAAAGGAGAACAAATAACGTGTTCTTTTACTAAGAAAGAAATCATGGTCAAAGCTGGAAGAAAAACATGTACCTTAACCAACTATAAACTCTTTGAATCATACACACAGCAACAACACTTTGTTTTGTTTTACTGCACAGTTGCCACCTCACTGAATGAGGAAATCCTTGAAGCGTGACTAATCTTCAAGGATTCAAAATTGATTCTGGGTTGCTCACACTAGAAAAGTCTTCAAATCTTTATAATACAACACTTTACTCTTCCCCAAAAACAGCACCAGAATGTTGGTGTAAGTTGACGACCTACCAACTTACCCAAACACTACACAACTACAAACTCACTATTATAGGGGTGTGAAAAATGTTCAAATTGCCTAAAACCCAGCAACGACTAAGGTAACTTTGTCCCCGACAATGACACCAGAATGTTGGTTCCCAAAATTACTGCAACCCAAAACCCTAAAACATTTCAGAAATCACCTAGGCCAGGGGTGTTGTTAAGGTGGCTGAAAGAGGTTTATCAATAGGTTACAGGGGATTTTGGCCAACATACAAGAGTGGGTAGACTCCTTTGCACTTCAAGCTCAGCTTAGACTCTGGAGGGATATTCCAAGGGGTATACCTGAATAGGTATTAAGTTCAAACCAGATGAACAACCAAAAAAATGAACAACCAAACCTAACTCATTGGCTTGGTTCCAAAGGCTGTCACTAAACCAAGAACAACTAGTTGTCACAAAACCTCTATATAGCTGATTCAACTATGCGAATATACATGCATAGGAAAGTTGGTTTTTTTCCCCTAAACTAGAGGTGAATTATTTGTTTGATTTTAAAGAGTGATTGATCCCTCTCAAATATGGATCGGTGCCTACTCCATTGGTCAATAGAGTCATAGAATGCAAGGAGGAAAGAAGATACACATCATAAGATCAATAGAACTAGATATATATTCACATATATGACACTAATAGATCCTCATATAATGGACACAATAATCCAAATTAGAACTACAATGATTCATATGCAACAAAAGCATGGCAAATATAAAGCCTTGTATTAACTTGGATGATGTCACATATCTCCAAACATTTGTTACAATCATACCAGCAAATATGGCAAGGGAAAACATACAACTGTGATTATATGTTTACCAAAATCAATACAAACTCCCACGGAGACATACCATTACATTCATATCTGCATTACATAGCCTTCCTACACTATGTTAAATACATTCCTTCACTAACAAAATAGATAGTACGTGTTTTGGTGCTAGAGAATACTCCTTAGGTGCTCCTAGACTATACAATTGGCTCAATGACAAACCTTGAAAACATCTTTGAAACATGAATATATAGTAATTAGTTCCTGTGCAACACTTAGATGCTGGAAAATTGGTCAACAAGCAACCGCTGCTGTGTTGAATATGGCCAATGGCCTTGTGTTAGAAGAATTGGTGGATTAGAAGGAAGCCCATGCCCTGCAAATTGATTTTATCCTTGAGAGGTACTGCAGAAAATATTAGACACTGAAACACTTCATCTTCTTCATTGTGTACCTGTGTATTGAAAGCATATTGTTTCAGCTACCATCCTGATATATGCAATTCTACATTCATGGCGGCCAAGGAGTAGAAAGGCATTTTAAACATAAGAGCCTACCCAAAGTATATGTAAAGCTTTTACAACACTTTAAAATACCATAAATATTTTAAAGCTTTTACATTTTACAACTTATGCTTTTCATTTGATTCTTCATTCTGATTTTGCCTTATCAGCAAAAATCTTCCAGCGCGAACTCGCGTCTTTTGCACCTTCTTTCACCTTATCAGTGAATCTCACCTTTCATGAACCAAGACCACTTTTTCCCTTTATCGACAAACTATCACCTTTTCAAACCATGGGAGACATCTCCCTTTTCTCTTCATTTTCGGCCTCTTTTATGCCTTATCGACAAATCTTCATTTTCTCAAACTTAGCCTTGTCTTCATCTTCTCTTCTCTATTAGCTTCCTCCTTTGCCTTATCAAAAAAATTTCAATTTGGCAAACTTGGCTTATCTTTTCACTTTTTCCTTCAATCGGTAAATTGTGACTTTTCTGAACTAAGCTTGCTTAGACTTTTATCGACATTTTTTTGTTTTTTCAAACCTTACCCCTTGGTGCATTTTCTTCACTCTTTTGCCTTTATTAGAAAATCTTTAATTTGTCAAACTCTCTCTCTATCTCTTTCTTTGTTGACCCTCTCATCCAATTTGCTTTATCAACAAATTGCCAAAAATCTAAACTTTTCACAAGTTTGGATTTCCACCAATTCCCTGACGAGACCCTTTACTCTCTTTCCATCTATCTTCCCTTTTCATCAACCTATCGACAAAATCCTGAAAAAGCTAACTATTATCAACAAAATTGGTGGTTACAAAACCAACCAATTCACCGATAAGACTTGGTTTTTTCTTTTGTCCTTTGCTTCAGCCTTCACACTTTGGCTTTATCTGCAAATCTTCAATTTTCCAAACTCTAACTTTTCTCTACCTTGCTCTTTTTCTCTCCTTAGACAAACTTCTCTTTTATCCTTGTTGCGGTCTTCTCCCACCTCTGCCTTCAGTTGATGAACTTTGTGTCAGGAGAACCTCCAGTCGGTGAACTTGGAAGTTCCTGAACCTCCACTTTCACCGATAGAGAAGCTTTCTCCCTCTTCGTGCCTTAGATTTTATTCGCCACAACATCTTTTGTTGTCTTATCTTCTGTCAACGAAGCTCGCCATTGCTGAACTTTCAGGTTCGCAAACTTGAAAATTCGCTGACAAAGAATTCACATGCTACCTTTTCTTCTGCCTTGGACACATTGTATTGTCTGCCAGTCACCGTATCGGTGAACCGGCGAAATCGCGAACTAGTTTGCTAGTTTGTGATTTCACTGATTTACCAATATGACCTCAAAATGAGCCATTTTTTCGAAGGAAGAAAACCAAAAAAAGGGGGAAGAATTTTGCTTATTAGATTTTGGGATAAAAACCCATATAACTTATCTCATATCAGATCTAAATGGTGGGTTTTGAAATTCAAAGGCAAAGGTGGGGAAATTTGATGAATTTTTTGGGTTTTTGGAACAAAATAATGGTAATTTGGAAGCTAGTTTTTCTGGGCACCAACACCTTCCAAGAATTTCTTTAATCTAGAAGCCATAGCTTTAATGATAATCTTATAGATGCCATTACACATGGCAATAGGCCTATATTCATCAAAATACTTCAGGTTCTTATTCTTGGGGACAAGAGCCAAATAGGTGGTGTTCCATGCTCTCATCATTGCCTTTATGTTCCTGCATTCCTCAGTTGTGTTCCAAACATCATCTCCAGCAACCTCCCACTTGGAACCCATCTGGGCCCTAGGCCTTCATTGCCCCAAGAGAGAAGGTAGTTGTCCTTATTTCTTCTTTAGAGAAGGGGGCCATCAAACCTTTATTTTTTTCCTTGTTCATCAGAAGAGAAATATTTCTCAACATATCTTCTTGATCTTTCTCATTCCTTAACCCCTCCTCGCCTAACAACTCCTTGAAGTACCTCCTTCTCTAATAGCCCCAATATCTTCCATAATTATGCCATTGGGTAAATGTAGTTTTAGGATCTTATTGTAGTTTCTTCTAGCATTAGTAGAAATATGAAAAAACTTAGTATTATTATCCCCTTCCTTCAACCATCTTACCCTAGACTTCTAGAGCAAGAAGATTTCCTCCATCCTAAGAATACGATTAAGCTCTTCTATTTTGTCTTTTTCCTTCTCCCTGAGCTTTAGAGATAATCCTTTCTCTGCTATCACTTTCTCAATATTAGAGATTTCCTCTTCCACCTTAGCCTTTGTATCAAATAAATTCCTCATCACTTCTTTATTCCAAGCCTTATCTAATTTCTTAGCTTCTCACAACTTTTTAAAAATCACATATCTCTTATTCCCCTTTACCTCCTGACTCCACCAACCTTCCAATGCCTTTTGAAAATTTAGGTGTTCATACCAAAAGGCCTCCATTTTGAAAGGGATCCCCTTCGACTTCTGACATAGAGAACTCTACAGACAAATAGGCCAATGATCAAACCCACCATATTCAATGACCTTGGAGAAGAATTGCACTGGGGAGAGCAACCGGTATGAATTGACTAGGAACCTATCCAACATGCACATAATATTGTCACTCCCTACCCTTCTATTTGACCAAGTGAACCAACCAAATTTGGGGGCAATGTAAACCAAGGTAAGATCCTCACACATCTTTCTAAACCTAAAGAACCCAAACTTTTGATATTTCTACCTCCTTTTTTATCTTTTGGGCACATGGTAGCATTGAAATCTCCACCAATGAGACAATTGTCCTCCAAATTAGATTCCCTAAAAAACTTCAGACTATCCCAACAGATCATTCTGTCCCTTTCAAAATTAGGGCCATGAAAATTAGAGATCAAGAAAACATCATCCTCTTGAGAATATTTCAGCTTGATCGTCTGCACATTCTCTGAACTGAACAACTCAACACCTGTAAACCTGAATTTGTTCCACAAAACTGCCAAACCACCTACCATTCTGACTGCCCCTGCTACCTTGCCTTCACTATTCTTCCACAACCTAGAGATCGTCTCTATCATTTCAGCCTTTTCTATCTTGGTTTCTTGAAGCAAACAAACATCTGGAGTCTCCACCTCTATTAGTCACTTTACCAAGCGACGCTTCTTCAGGCCATTGAGGTCACGGACATTCCAACTCACCACCTTCATTTCTTAACTAGTGCCTGGAGGTGCTCACCTCCTCTCTTATGAAATTCATGCAATGTATCTTGAGTCCCTTTTCCTACCTCCACTATGGTTGTGTGCTTGGCCTTGCTTACCTCTATCTTCCATCCTTTAAGATTGGATCCTCCTGCATCCACTACTACATTATTTTTTCCTTTCTTACCACTTCTAGTAACAATCCTCCATGCATTCTCCTTATCTTCTTCATCCTCCTCTTCATCTGAATATGTCTTCTCTCTCCTACCCCCTTTCTAGCTTCTACCTTTGGGTTCCTCCATACTAAGGGTCGTTGGATTCCTGTTAGCCTCCAACAATAGGAAAGGACCTTCATGTTGAACACACAAAAGTCCTAAGAGGGGATGAATTAGTACTTAATCAAATTAATTTTCTTCCAACAATATTCAAATTAATGAAAGCATGAGAAACACAACATAGGAGCACACAATCATAACACTAGATGTACGTGGAAAACCCTAGAAGGGAAAAACTATGGTGAGCAAGCTACTTGGATCTACTGTCCAAATCTAGCCTCACAAATAAAAACAAGATTACATTATCATTTATGAGCTACAACCCAAAGGAAGTTGCAACTCCCTGAACACATACAACTTTAACACAAAAAATATTCAACCTCTGCAACACAATACTTATCAGACTCAACTTTCACAAACACTAACTACTCCAATCTTCAACTGACCTCTACAACCTCCACACAACTATCTCACCTCTTCACAACAACAATACCAACCTCTGCAACATCAAAACAACTTCAAAAACTCTTCTCATTCATCACTGTAGATCAGGGAAAATCTAAGCACAAGCATGAATCATCAATAGCAACCACAAAACTATCTAAATTCAAGCTACAAAGCCCTAATCCAACAATTAAGCACAAGATGAACATATAAATCAAATGATAAAATCAACAATATCTAAATTTCTATGCCAAAGTTGATTCTCCTCCATTGCTTCTCTCAATTTTGCTTTGTTAGCAAAATATTGAAGATTGTGGTCTCTTTGATGAATGTTTGATTACTCAATTCTGCAGCATAGCAATGATTTAAGATGAATGATGAGAGGATCTAGAATGATTTGGACAGTATGATGATACTTGAAGATGGATCCCTCCCAAATGGCTTGGGTGAAGCTTGATTTATAGGAGAGGAGGGATAATGATTGATGGCTAGGATTGAAAGGTCAATTGTGTGATGTGGACAACTAAGATTAAAAGATGATTTAATTTTGGATCCCTTCATTTAAAAAAGGTAGTGGTATGACAAGTGTGAGGATAAGAATAGAGATGACCTAATTTAAATAATAAAATTATTTAAATTAGTTGGTAGTGTGACAAAACATTAAATGAAAGTTGTAGTATGGTTGTAGTATGACACATAATTCAAATAAAAAATTACTTATATTATGAGAGAGGGATGTGTTGTGATGAGGATAAAGGTGAGGGCTAATTTAAATAAATATTTTGTTTAAATTAGTTAGAAGAAAGGTGAGAATTAATTAAATAAATATAATTTATTTAATTAATTGGCTAATTTAATTTAAATAAATATAATTTATTTAATTAATTGGCTAATTTAATTTAAATAAATATTTTATCTATTTAAATTAGAGGAAAGGTGGGAAATTAATTAAATAAATAGGATTTATTTAATTGATTGGCTAATAGGATAAATGGGATTAGGATGGGATTAGTTAAATAAATATGATATATTTAACTAATTAGGTGATGAAAGGGGTATGCGCGGGTCCTAGAACAAAATGTCATAAGATATCTTAAGTGATGTATCAACAAGGTGATGTTGTAAGACATGGACAATTTTAGGTGTCTACAATCACAACTTCTACAATCACCTCCGTAACAATATTACTTTACATGAACTGATCCTTTCCACACTTCATCATTATATCTACTTCTACAGTAAGTTTATTCGCACATAATCAATGGAATCACACAATACATAATACATACATCACTCAACAACTTTAATCTTACATTTATATCCTCCACAAGCTTCAAAATCTTTCTCCTTGGTCAGCCAAGATGAAATGCGTGACATGAAAACATGTAATGGCCACAACAGTCAGCTCCACAACATATGCAGTGATTAGAAATCCAATGCGGTGCAAAAACAATATATGGTCAAGTTCTATTTTACCTTAGCACACTTTCCCAAGCTAGCGCAAACTTCAAACACATGACATATTCAATAGCATACACCAAGTCAGCTCTGCAAACACATATCCTTCCTTGCATTTGGCTATAGACCTAAAGTGGTACCAAAGAAGACAAAATTACATCATGCAGACCACACAATGAGCATTATATGACTTGTAAAATATTCCTGTATACTTCTTTTACCAATTCATGTTGTTATATGCTGGCGCAAACACTTGTACATTGATTTCGGTGTCCTTAACACATCCTGCTTACACAGTCTTGAAGTAAAACAATGAAAATCATGTTTGTGGTAAACTGAAACATTTGAAACTTGAACTAAGCATACCAACCAATCATATGAGCTTATCATTCAATCAGTAGGGCCAAATATCAGTATGTGGTGAACTACGGTGGCATCTACTATGTCCCTCTATTTACCTTAACCAATAGCTAAACTTGTCTTCACACAACAAACTCTAGCCAACTATTTGCAGTACATATCATCACTTGAAACTTGAAGCATGCATACCTAATACTCATATCTACCTATCCTCCAAACTACAATGTCATATCTTCATTTGCGGAGAAGTGTGGAGCATTCTCTTATCTCTCTATGACTTCACTTACCTTGTTTCACTGTTGCCTTCACTCTTCTGACTCCAAAATACTTTGTGGTAACTTTCATGCTCTGAAATTTAGAATATACATTCTTCACACCCGTCTCAACTTATCTTTCAAACCGCAAGGTAAAATCTTCAACAACAGAGATATGTGGTGCATTGATCTGAGCCTGTGACCCTTTCACTGACTTGAACTTTACTTAGACAATTTCCTTCAACCTTTTACAACTTTCTTCATTAGGCAAAAAACACCATGAATTCATATCATCATCATACAACAAGAATCCAACTCTACTCATTATAGACTTCAACCATAAACTTATCAAAGATGTGAACTTACACATGAACTTCAGAAGATATGGTATGATTGTGTACAGATGATACTGATCCATCTCCTTCACTTCACAACTCTTCTGATCAACTTCCTTTACTACTTCTTTGACCTTCACAATATATTCCCATCACTTTGCTTTCTCCCTCACAATACTTCTTGTCACTTACTCTATTGTCTTCACTAATCAACATACCATTGTTGACATCAATGACAACACCTACGCAACACTTCATCCTCCTTAATTCTACTATTGGGCGGGTTGAACCCCTTAATAGAGGCCTGCACCTCCTCCCCTATATTGATACCCTTACTCGAGTCTCTAAATGACTCCTTCCCCTTACCATCTTCTTTACAGAACTTAGCCAATTTCTTAATGACAGGATCCAATTCCACTTAGTTTTTTCTAGGCCACTCCTTCGTGCAGGCTTCACTGACCTATTCAATAGCTTTGGGGGAGGGGATCATCATCTCCCTATCTACCAATGGGATTGGCATGTCCTCTTTTCTTCCAGCTTCTTTCTCCCCTCCTTTTCTTGGTTTAGATTTCATGCAATTTATAGCTATGTGCCCTACTTTCCAGCAATTGAAACATCTAATCGATAGGCAGTCATATTCCAACTCTTGTAGCCATTCACCCAATGTAGATGAAAGCCTAATTACATGAGGAATTTGCTTGCTTATGTATATTTTGGCAAAAATCCTCACCTAGGTATCCAACCTACCTTGCTTCGAAGCTGTAGAACTGTAAACATACTCCCCTAGAGAATGACCAATCAGTTTGAAGATTTCCTCCATCCACAATTCCTATGGAAGCTTATTCTTAGTTTTAGTCCTTCTTCCATTATATGTTCATGTAGTTGTTGTATTTTCTCTCTTTTGGAGAGGAGTTTTCTCCCACTAGGGTTTTCTCCTTTCTCTCCACTTTATGAGAGATTCTTTTTATTCATGGGTACCTAACATGGCCTTGTAGTCAGAACCCATTCTTGCATTAGTTGCATTGTTTTCATTTCTCCCTAAGTTGCACTTATGGGGGGTGTTGGTGTAATTAAATATTTAATTACTCTTTAATAAGTTTAATTAGGGCTTATTTTTAGTCTTAGGTTATTATTAAGTTATATTATCCAGCAGTCGTATTATTAGGTTATTATTAAGTCATATTTTTAGGGTGCATCGTTTTATCCAATAGTCTGAAGGGTGCTTTAGCATCCTTTTATCCAGCGGTCCAAAGGGTGCTTCCATGTCCTTTTATCCATTGGTTCAAAGGGTGCTTCCGCAGGGTGCATCATTTTATCCAGCAATCCTCCATCCTGCTCTCTTCTACATGCCCTAATGGAGCAATTTCACGAAAACTATCATAACTTTCACATCTGGAGTTAGTTTTTTGTAAATAAAATATTGCCAGAAAGTTGGTTCTATACACTTTCTGATGGTATGATCATTTTTTTCTAAATTTGTTTTTTGGTACATGTTTTTTCTGTTTGAAGTCAAAGCATCTTTTTTAGCTTTCGAGCTCCGTTCTTGCACCCAGAATCTCTATTTTTTGAAAACGAATAGGCGTTGGAAAGGTTTCAGTGAGATCTACATAGCCACCTATATAATTTTTTCAGATTTAGTTAAAAGTACATTTTAATTAGTTTGTCAATTTTATGGCTTCTGTTGGATATCCTGGACATGTTGCCTCTTGGAAAGGTTTTGTTTGCTTTAATAGGCTTATGTTATCAACATAAATCTATTTGCATGTTTTGATCTCTAATCATCTAAGGAGATAGGATTCTACCATCAGCATACATCTAATTGCAAATATTGTGGAAGTAATCAACATGAGAAAGAGAAGTGCCCTCATTTCTCACATCATCTTTTTGAAATGCTTGCTTCGATTGCTTCTCCTCTTGATGAGATAATTGCTCCATGATCACCTACTGCTACTTCAGAGTTCATTGTTGCATCATCATTTTCTTCTAGTGATTCTACATAGTAGGTCAATATTAGTCTTCCTGATCCACCTCATTGGGATTCCTATCTTGCAGACATATCATCTCTATTTGTGGAGTCTCACATTGCTGATTTGGAGGACACGCTTGAGGGTTTATCTCTCTTGTTTGATGCTATCTCAGGTGGCTTTGCATCACCACCTTCATCTTCTATGTTTCCAGATGTAGTTCATATCATATCCTCTCCTAGTTCTTCTTCTCTGATTGGGCAGATAGTTTCTATTTTGGAGAAGACATATTTTCCCAGTATGAGGTCGCTTGAGTTGCATTCAAAGGCACACATTTTGATATGGATTCCCTATTCATCCAAGATGTGGGAATGGCTTCTACATTCACTAGTGGATCTATTTCTTCTGAAAGGGAGAAATTTTGTTTGTAGGCAGTGGATTGGATTTTGTCTTCAAGATCTCTGTATTAGTTCTGGAGCTTCTTCTTGGAGGGGATTCATATTATCTTTTCACTCTCTCTTATGGGGGGGCATTCATGATTGTACTTTTGTGATGGATCCAGTTCTCAGGGGGTCTTAGTTTTAGTCCTTCCATCACATGTTCATGTACTTGTTGTATTTTCTCTCTTTTGGAGAGGAGTTTTCACCCACTGGGTTTTTCTCCTTTCTCTCCACTTTATGAGAGATTCTTGTTGTTCATGGGTACCTAACATGGCCTTGTAGCTGGGACCCATACTTGCATTAGTTGCATGTTTTTCATTTCTCCCTAAGTTGCACTTATGGGGGCTGTTGGTGTAATTAAATATTTAATTACACTTTAATAAGTTTACTTAGGGCTTATTTTTAGTCTTAGGTTATTATTAAGTCATATTAGGGTTTTATTTAACTTGAGACTAAAAATAAGAACTCATTAAACTTATTAAAGTGTAATTAAATATTTAATTACACCAACACTTATACATTTTGATCCAAATTAGTACTTCCTTGATCAATTCCTTGTGAGCATCAAATCCTAGCGACCAAGCCCTAATGTACATCCTAGTATTCCCCATAAACTAGGGTCCCCCTTTAAGGATATTGTCTCTCTTAGATTCTAACTAAAAAATGATTTTCTAAAACCCTAAAGCCAAAAAACTGACTTTGGGATTTACTCCCAGCCATTTGTGCTCAATCTACTCCTTAATTTGTTTCATAGAGAGCCATATTCCTATAAATTTGGCAATTACCACATTCTTCTGAAACTTCTCCACCTTCAAATTGAGAAAATCTTCCAGAATACATAATTTTGGAATCTCATCTGAAATTCACAGATTGACATTTCTTATAGACATCCATTGCCCTCTTTTAGCTTCTCTCTCTAGCTCAGCATTGGTTTCTAGAAGGAGATCTCCAATTGCTTTAGCCTCATCCTTGTTGTCCAACTTTACTTCCTCTCCAATTTTGCCTTCTTCCTTCTTTTCACTCACCATCCTATTCACTCCTGACATTTTTTTCTATTTTAGATTTCTTTAAGATAAGATTTTATTCAATATTTGAGAATAGAGAAACTCAAGTCTTTTTGGGGGAGATTCTATTCACTCTCATTTTTTCTTGTATACTAAGTCTATGATTTTTTTTTAATGTTCTTCTATAAATTTAGATGCAATCTAGCAAGGTTGTCATGGAAGTTTCCCATTTGAATACTCTTATTAAACATTGGGGCCTAGTCACAATGATCGTACCTTGCACACAATTCTCATGGCTTACACGACTTTCCTCTAGAGGACGTGGATGGTTGAACAAACACATTTTCCTTTTATTACTTCTCATCCACATGATAGTGGTGCTTTAGGATGGCCAAACAGTGGTAAGGTCCCTTGATTGAGTTTAATTATATTTCTTTTAAGGAATGGTACACATAATTATAAGGAACAAAATGAACAAGGAGCCATTATGTGGTGAGAGCCAATTCCTGATAGCTAAGACCTTCTAGATGGTTGGGGGGAACTCTTTGATTGTGATTAGCTACCTTCTCCCTCTAATTATGTTGATAATGATCTCCTATGCAATAGATAGAAAATCAATGGTTTAAATTGTTTATGAGCTTTGCTTCCCAATCTTATCACTTGGTCTCTAGTTTTCCAATATTTTATTATGAGCTCCCTTCCTATGCTATCTTGTTCTATTTTCATGTATGGTGAGTATCTACTCTAGATGATTGGGTCTATAACCTTAGGAGACAACACTACCTCCTATTGATAAAAAAATTCAATAGATGGAGGCAACTAAGGTGTTATCTATGATTAATCTAAGGTTGAGATGCCATTTATTTCAAATCAAGGAGCATAAGCCAAATATAATGACTTAGTATGAGCATTGTGAGTAAAGTGATGCCTTTTGACTTACCCAATGCCTCACTAGTAATCACGAGTCTCATGAACAGAATGCTCATAACCTTATGAATGGGATGTTTATTTATCTTTAGACCACCTCATACTTGTGCTCTTGAACAATAGTTCAATCTACTCTTACCATAAAGAAGAGCACATAGAGCATTCAACGCTAGTGTGGTAATGTTCACAAGTGTAGAAGATTTATATTAAGCTCTATATGTGTTCTTTCAATAGACATTATTTAGCAAGGATAATTCCATAAAGAACACTAAATTAAAGTGATTTTAGAGATGCCAACATACCTAAGCATGACCAAATAACAAATATTTAGCAAGTTAGTTTATTATTGAAGAAGTTTTATGTTTATTTTTCTTGGATCACCAATCCAATTACTTCCTTGTGGAGAAAGGGGAAGAAGTTTGTTTGGCTAGAGAACTAGGAGGTATTTTTTCATGAGATAAAAGCATTTCTCATTTGTGCACCCATCTTAGTTATGCAAG
This sequence comes from Cunninghamia lanceolata, assembly GCA_027924645.1. Classification (NCBI taxonomy): domain Eukaryota; kingdom Viridiplantae; phylum Streptophyta; class Pinopsida; order Cupressales; family Cupressaceae; genus Cunninghamia; species Cunninghamia lanceolata. The sequence continues at coordinate 3,001,529 of BSBN01000556.1, read as the reverse complement.
ATCCTAATAATGATTGTGGCTTGTATGATTTATTCTAATGATGGTTTGGGCAAGTAGTTAATGCAAAATCGATGTTTATTTTACAATGTGTCATAAAAGCTCAAGGACTATGATCTAATCTATATCTCACTTGTGACTTAGATTTTGCAATGATGTGTATACCTTGAAAATGTGGTAATACTTTATTTTAGGGAATTAGATTGAGATTAGGCTAGGCCATTTGATCCTTAATAAAATCTTCACTCAATCAAATCTTAAGGCTAAATAGTAGTGTTGGTTGGAGTTCTTGTGAGTATGGTTTTGAGATTAGCCTGCATCAAACATAAGTAAAAGTAAGGTAGAAAATGCCCTAATTTGACTTCAACATATGTATGTGATGGGTAGATCATAAAAATATTTATTTCATGGGTATGAACTTGAGCATATTGCAACATATAATTAGTTTAGAGCTATTTAGGAAGCATTCCTTAAGTTTAAGTATATTGCTTACACAATAAACTATGATGTATGCTCTGGGATAAAGGGCACACTCATGTACTTGATTTAGAGGCCTTGAGGAGTCATTATAACATACAAATTTTGGCTCTCCCTCTCCTTTGAATTTTAATAAGTCTAGGAGGGGATGTGGTAACAGAACATTACAAATGTAATCAAGGGGTTCTTTAAGTGCTCTAGGTATGTACCTAAAAATGGGTTTTGGGAAGAAAGAATTGTTCCTATGAACATGAGCCCCATGGGCGAGACTTGATAATTTTGAATGTTTGTTTGGTATTTGTGCATGATTGGGTACATTGATTGGACATTGATGGGTTGATACTCTAGGAGAGCCTAATAATTGTGTTGAGTAGACTCTACTAGGTTGTTGAAAAGGTGGAACTAAGTCATTACTAGTGTTTTGAGAATAGAATTTCAAATAAAGGGGGTTTGGGTTACCCTTGGATTTGCTTGACCCTATTGATAAAAGGATTAGCTTGCACTCTAGGTCTTTCACTCTTGTCTTGTTGGGTTGTACCACACCTCCAACCTCTAACATCCTGATCTATTGGACCAAGGTGGTTATAAGGTCAATAGATGTTACCGCCTTTGTACTTTAAATGTCTTCACCTTGTAGTGGGTTGTCATGTGATTGAGTTACATCATTGGTTATTTCTTCCAAAATTTTCTTTAACAACACACGATGCACCACAAATCACTTAGCTTGATATGCAAAATGGATAGCTTCTCAAGATTCCCAAGCTTCTTGAAGTTTATTTCTAGGAGGCTCACCTCATTGTCCATTTGGGTGGTCATTTCCCTGTATCTTGTGATAGAACAATCTTTTTGATGAACTTCAAACTAAGCAAGCACTTAATGTGCTCTGCCTTGATTAGAATAGTTGGGTTGGATGACTGTATCTTGATTCTAGGCTAGGTTTTTAAAGGTTGAGAAGTCATGGGGATCTAGTATGACACCTAAATCAAGATCTTCATAAGCATAGTAGTTTGAGATTGGTGCTAATGGATTCGATAGGATGTATCTATCGAATGATGGTGTTAGAGGTTCATTGGAGGGGATGTGCCCCTAGACTTTGTGTGATTTCATCCTATTTTGGGGGTGCAAGAAGCACCACACAATAAATTAAATGAACATGGAAGTGAAAGAGAAAAATGAAAGAAGAATGGAAGAAATATGCAAAAATGCAAAAAAGCCCATTTGAAAGAGAATTTGCTCTTCATGTTGGGTTCACCAAAGTTTGTGTTGTTCAAAATTGACCCACGCTCAATGCTAGTGAGTCAGACTCTAACAAAGCACATGAATTATATTTTTTCTAAGGTTCCTGCCCAGTCATGAACTTGCTCTCATGGAAAGAGCCAATCAAGTGGTGGTGGAACTGAGGGGTGTTCTATTCACAGAGAAGAAAAACATCATAGATGAAATTAAATTGAGTTTGTTGTTTTCTTTTGTGTGTGGTTGTTGATTGTTGATGTTTGGATGTTGTTGACGAAAGCATTGAATTGGTGTGCTTATCATTATTTTATGTGACTCGAAGGTCACGTGCTCTTAGTCAATTTAGTTCATTTTCCACATAAAGGCAAAATGTGTCTAGTCTCTTTTTTTTTAGTTTGATGAGTTGTTCGAGGAGTCTAAGTTCTCTGTTGAAAATCTCCTCTCTTCATCTTCTCTATTCATTTTTTCATTAAATAAACCTCAAGATTTCTTCTTGTCCTTGGGCAGTTTCCTCAGTGGTGTTTTCTTGAATGGGGAGGTTCTCGCTAATTTCTTCTAAGACTGTTTTGATTCAATCCTCTCTCACACCAAGGCACATTGAGTGCTAAGTTGAGGAGATGAATGTTTATTTTTGTTTTGAGTTGAATTTTTTGAGTTGTGTACCTTGTGATGAGATTGAGGGATTTCTTTCTTATTTTAAATGTTTTTTAAAGTTATATGAAACTCTACATGAAATTACGCTAAATGAATGCAATATTTTTGTTCTTTTCCAAATTCTAGGTATGAACTAATTACTACTAAAGATTGAAATATGAATGAAAATCTAAATGACTTTTCCTAAATGTAGTTTGTCTATGTTTATTATTTTTGCATTTTGATTTTGATGTAAGCTATTGTAATAGAGCAAAATTGCAATTAATCTAAGCACACTTGAAAGTAAATCTAAATCTAAAAAGCAATGAACTCTAAACTAACCAAGAGAAAATATAGATGAATTTGACTTCCTTAAGGGCAATACAATAAGCTAATTACTATTGAAAATAATTAAAGTAAATTGTGAATAATTGAGCACCAATGCTAGGATTTTGTCCTCATAGATCTTATATCAATCATCTCATCTTTTGTACTAATGGGGTCCCCTCTTGATGATAGAGACAAAGATAGTGATATGAGGAAATTGATTATGGCTTAGAAGAAAAAACAAAATGTAAACAAAAGGCTCATAGAGTCCTATATGAGCATAATCATGCTATGGGTATGCTATGCACAAGCTTGAATCCTCTAGAGATGAATTAGATCGAATAAAAATACAAGAATAGATGAGTAATTCTCATTGTCGCCTAAAACAATAGAGGAGGGCGTATTTGTAGGTAAAACATGAACACTAAAGGTGGCAGTGATTGGGGGAGTTAACATGGATTGATTAGAGAGATAACTAGGTTTAATTAGGAGATCACAAGAGTTGAAGAGGAGAGAACAAAGCTAGAATTACTGGAAGATTACTATGGATTGATTAGGAGTGGACAAAGACTAATTAAGAGTTGAAAAATAGTCAATGGAAGTAATGGCTCAGTTGTGCATGAAGGAACGCTCAATCAAAATCTAAAAACAAAAGTAAAGTGGATAGAATTGAAAGAAACCATGCATGCCAAAACATGATAGGGTCACCTCTTTTGGGAACTGGATCACCCCTTTTTCCAGGGTTGATCACCTAGGTGACCCTACAACATAAGGACATATTACCTAGGCGATCCTAGGGTCTCTCGGGTGACCTTCCTATTGAGGATCTAAAAAGGGTTGTTTGATAATTGTGAGGTCCTGGAACTTAGTTCAAAGGCTAGAAAAGATGGTCAAAGAGACTAATTGAGGCTTGATCTCAAGAAAAATGAATTGAGTATTATCATAGGATTTATCCTTGAGTTTATTGAATTAGAACATAATAATGTAAAATCCTCAATTCTTTGAGTTGCATTGGACATTCAAGCATTGTGCCTAATTTATTCTTAATAGAGTTTGTTAGATTTATATGCAGGTGGTGGAATTTATTGTAAACATTTTGGATGCTTACCTTAATTAGGATAATGATTATGTAAGAAATCAATATTCTTTTAGAGTTGCATTATTCATTTGGGTCATTTAAAATCTAGCATTGTACTTAATGTTATGGTTATTGAAGTTAGGAAGATTAATGTGCAAATAAATGTTTTATAATGAACAATGTGGATCTTTACTTTTGATTCAGACATAATAATGTAAGAAATCCTAAATTTTTTTAGATGTATTAAACATTGGCATTGCTTATTGTAAGGTCAAAAATTGCATACCCTACAATTTTGACACTACAAAATGTCCTCATTTTAGTGTTTGCCTCCCATAACATATTTTTAGGATTCATTTAGTCATCCTTGGCCTCTACCCCACTCCTAGTGCAAACTTGGTTTTGTGTTCTTATGTATCAAAGTCTTTCTTACGTGTTTGTATATGTTCCTTGTGTCTTTCTAATGTTTTATTTTTAATTTGTAAGGTTTTTGACCAAGACACACTTGGATGTTAGCTCAAGTGTATAGATGTATGCATATGCATGTTTCCACCATGAGACAATATAGTCATACATTATATGTTTATGTTACGTCGAAAAATGTCTCCCTGGGACTTTTTCCCTCCTATGTTTAGCTCTCAGGTCCTTAGAAATTAATCATGCATGTTTATTTTTACTCCCAATGAAAAATCCCTGAAAACCCATGTCAAAATGGACCTAGGGGACTATTGTGAGCTTAACCCTGACCTAAATAAGGGTTGAGGACTTGGGTGCCCATGCCCTAGTCCTGCCCTATTTAGCAGAGTCCCAAATTTAAAATGTCAGTTATGTGACCGTTAGAAGTGTCTGTTGTCGACATCTCAAGTTTGAACTACAAAATTAAAGTGAGAATGTGTTTAGTTGCATATATAAGCATGTTTACGGATTCATTTGTAAACTAGAAGATGATTATGAACTTTTGGCACACTTATGATTTGAGAGCATTCAAAGTATTCATTGTTGCAGAGCAGACTTGTCTTGTTATTGTGTTATGCAGATTTGGCTTCATCTTCTCATGATGTGAAAGATTTTCATCTATATGCGAGCTACACCTTCGAGGTGACATTTGTTTGTGTTTTTCAATCATTTATCAATTGGTTTTTGCCACTATCTTGCAGGGATACACACTCTCTATATGACAATAGTGTTTGGAAGACTTGAATGTCCTTCCAGGGCTTGACTAAGGCAAGCTCCTAGACACCACAACCCCCAACCCCCTTTTCTGTGATTGCAGGTTACAAGTTCAAAAAGCGGAAGAAGTGGAGTTACAAGGAGGGATAACAAAGTGTCAAAATTATAGATTTGGAAGAAAACCAAGACCCGGACTCAAGTGCCCGCACCAATGTCCTCTGGATTCTGAAACAAAGAAATCTTTGGAACAACAGAAACAAGTTACAGACAACTTTCATAGATCCTAACAAAAAATAACATCTTGGACTTGGACGCCCTCTCATTAGTCCTCGACTTTCTCGCATCTAGAATCTTGAAGTTTGGTATGTATTTACTTTGAATATTATATATCTGTCTACGAACATTTGTCATGTTTAGTCCCTTTATTTATGATTTTACAAAATTAGGGTTTTAAGCATAATCAGGCTTTAATTAATCAAATAATCAGCAAATTCCAAGTTTCCTCTTCGTTCCAAGTGACACTAAACCTGTAGCAGAGCCCAGTTGTAAAGATTGTGCCTTGAATCAGTTTATGTCCTTGAATGTAAGGTGTGAAAGGAGGATTTAACCTAGATATTCATTGAAATTGAAAACCCCTCTTTTTACACAACAGTTTCCTACCAAAATAATGATCTTCCAGCTTCCAAAATCTTTGGTGTAACCATAACACGACTTGTTGGATGGAATCCCAACAAGCACCTTAGCCTTTTAGTGACTCTTGAGCTTCCCTCCTAGACACTCATTCATCTCTATCATATAATTTTGATTTCCATACAATCTACAACACTCTCCTTGGCTTCTTGAACAAAACTCTGTGAACATTATTCTTGTGAGCTTAAAGTGGCGCTCTACAACATTGTGTGAGTTCCTTTTGGTTCTTGGAGTTATTGACATTGAGAGACAAGCATTCCATTTCTCTATTTTTGTGACAAAAATATTTTCTATTTGTTGTTGGAGTTTCTACATTTAAGAATAATTTACCATTTGTAAGTACAACTTTTTTTATTAGTAAGGCATTCATCTTCACAACATTTTTGGGTGAGGTAATATTTTTATTTGTTGTTTTCTTAAATCCTCTCATGGCTTCCAACCTTGCACCTTCTTTCTAAAGTCTTTGATATTTCGTAACTTCTTTGAGTCTCTTAATAACATTCTCATTCCTTTTTCTATCAATTTCACTCTCACCCTCTTCTTGAGAGAGATTTTCAAATATGTGTTTTTTTGTTGGTTTGAGTATTGTGTTTCCTATTGGTACCTTGGGACTCCATCTCCCACTTTACCTTCCATACACACTATTGGTTCCCAAAATATCTAATCCAAAATGCTAGAGTATTTCCTAATCTCCTAGGCCAGAGGTGTCATCAAGTAGACAAGAAAGGGGTTCATCAATAGGCTGAGGATGCTTAAGGGCCAATTGTTGGGAGTGGGTAATTTTCTCTTCACTTTTAGCTCGGATAAACTGAGGGTGTTTCTAGAGGTATCCCTCAACATGGATTATTGCAACATAAAATATATGAAATAATAACATAGTAGTAGTACCCAGATTGTAGTTTTGATCCCAAAGGTTGTCACTAGATCAAAATCTAACCTGCTACACTATTAACCTCTCATTAAGCTGATAATGACATCTTTGTAGCAATGCAAGATGCAAGTATGCATGTCTTTCTCATTTAGATAGAAACTTGATGGGTTTGCTAAAGATTTTCCCTTTTTTAAATGTTGAACCATAGAGATGCATACAAACTAGAACCTATTTCTATTCCATAGATGATTGATGTTGTTCATTTAAAAAGGGGTGTGGGTGATTAAAATTTCTGAGACCGGTGCCTATCCAATGGGCTACAGAATCCTTGGTTTATCAAAGGAAAACAATAATACAGAGACATATGAGTGCCTTCTGAATACTCAAATGCATGAAAATGTGACATCAGATAATGAATATACTTAGTAATTCCTTGTTATGTTGCATTTATCCAAACATAACACATAAATGATCACTACAAAGCATGTAGTGTTTTAAGAAGTTGTTACATTCATCAAATCTATAATTACATTCATACCATAAGACATGGTAAGAGGAAACCCTAGCTACATCGACAACTTAGGGATTTCCCTAGAAAACGCATACAACACTGGAGAAGTTCAAATGCTGATATCAGTGACACCTTTACAAGTTTCATGCATTTTTTATCATTGCCCTCTTGAAGAATTGGAAATAGCATTTTTTGTAACCCTAGAAAGCTCCTACACTTCTAGTGCTTGGAAACTACAAGAATGATCCCCCCTTTGAAATGAACTACCACATTGTATTTATATTCCCTTAATTTTGCATGTAGGGATCCGATGTTTCTCAGGAGGTTGAGCATTAAATGAAACTCATGTTCAAACTTTAAGATCAATGGTTGTGAATGCATCCCACTCAAACTGAACGGTTAAAATTATGCATGGGTACAACTGATAGTTGAAAGATTACATACCACATTCATGGCATTCATGGAAAGTTTTTGAAGTACTTCTAGGTAGGTGGGGTGTTTGAATGTCCATCTGCACTGCATTATGTCAAGCTACCTTCTATTTTGGTGAGATTTCAATTTTGAAATATTTTTCCTTACCACACCAACATTTTAAACTTCTTGTTAAAGATCTTTTGATATTTCAGAGAATTCACAAACCAATGAACTTGCTGAAATGTCTTATCTTTTCTTTCCTCTCTTTTTCTTCCTTTTCAGCCTTTTGGGCCTTTCATGAACTTATGAACTCTTTCAGCTTTCCAACGAGTTTGCGAATTAGCGAACTCACTAAATCACATCAATTTTCTTTCTTTCTTCTTGCTTCCTTCTCATCTTTTGATGATCGGCAAGTTAGTGAACCTACGAACTTGTTGAAATGTCATATCTTTTCTTTCTTCATATCCTATTTCATTCCTCTTTTTTTTGGTTTTTCAGCAAGTTCACGAACTTACGACCTTTTCTAAAATAGTCTTTCTTTTCTCCCCCTTTTATCTTTTCGGTGAGTTTGTGAACTCATGAACTTGCCAAAAAGTTTGTCTTCATTCTTATTTTGGTGTTTCGGCAAGTTTGCAAATTGACGAACTTGACAAAACATTCTTCTTCATTTCTCCTTTTTGGCCTTTCAAGCCTTTTGAGAAACTGCAAACCTTTTCGGTAGCTTTGCTAGTTCGCAAACTTGCTGAAATGTTGAAACATTTCATTTTGACAACTTTCTTCTCACTTTCGGTGTTTCTATGAGTTCACAAACTTGTTGAAACACTTCACTTTTTAATTTTACTCTTTCTTTCTTTGGTGTTTTGAGTGACTTGAGAATTTATAAACCTTTTTGGTCGGTTCGCCAGTTCATGAACCTGTCGAATTACCGAAACGCAAGCCTCTTCAGGTTTTCGATGGGTTCACAAACTGGCGAACCTATTGAAAGACTTCTATACTTAATGAAATTGAAGGATTTTTGAGAATTTTGAATGCCTCTCAAGGACATGAAGGCTTTTTTAGGGTTATCATATGTGGGAAAACACATGAAAGATAAAAGGAGGAACAAGAGGGGCCCAAAACTTATAATTTTTTGGCAAGTTTAGGGTCAAGAAATATGGGCACTAACACACAATAGGGTATTAAAATCACTATAGACCCCATATTATAGCATTCATAGATCATTTGTTTTTGTTGTTCATATATTCTAGACACACTTAGGATTAAGAGCACACACACATCGAATTTCCTCATTTCATTTAATTGCTCATGGAGGTCAAAATACTAAACTAGGGGCTTTACCATCTTGGCAAACTCCCAAGGAATCACCCCCTTTCTCTTTGTCCCAGCTAATAGGTACTTTTGAACATTTGACCCATAATGGAGAATTCATACTTCTATCCATTCCTCTTGTCATTTCATCATTTCATTTAAATTAGATTGATTAGACTAGATCACTATTATTTATATTTCAAAGTTTTGTATTTCTAGTATTCTATTTTTGTTTTTCCTTTTTTTGGTGTCTAGTATTATAGATTCCATACAAGCATTTTAATTTTCTATCACTCTCAGATGATATCATGGATCTAGGATGACAACACAGGTGTACTAGTGTCTAAATTAAACATCTTCTAGGTTCATTCTCTAGATTCTCTACGACTCTTGGTTTTTACCTCTGTAGTTTTTTTTATATTTTCTTTGTTTGTTTCTAGTATTTTTGGCTTTCTATTCCCAACTCAATATCTTTATATAAAGAGATTTCCATATTAATATTTTCATGATGGCATTGGTAGTTGTGATTTTCTATTGCACAAGTTGGGGGAAACCCTAGCCATGCTCCTTTGCTTTTTACTTCTGTGCTGGTGAGCTTCAGGGGGTGGGTTGTTGTTGCTTTTGCTTGGGGTGGGGTAGACTGGTTTAGTGTAGAGCCGCTTTGGTGGATTGTGTTTTAGGTTGTCACGATTTGTCTTTTCCCTCTGTTAGCTGTGTTGAGGGTTACCTCTTGTTGTTGAAGATCTCTTATCTTCTTTTTGCTAGCTCTTGTGCTCGGGGGTTGGGGGTTTGTGGATCCCCTCTTTTTTGTTCCTTTGCTTTTCTTTTCTCCTGGCTGGGTTTGGAGATGGAGAAAGGTGGTGTAGCCCCATATTTGGATATCTCTGATGACATGGACATGGTAGATCTATCTCCCTCTTTGCATGCAAGGTCTTTGGAGCAACTAGGGAAGTTTTCAGCTGGCGTAGGCTCTGTGTCTAGGAGTGGAGTACCCAGACTCAAAAAAGTAAATGGCTGTCTAAAGAGGAGTCAAGAGCATCCTATCTTGATGATCCAGCCAGACTCGGTCTCGGAGGATGTGGAGTACCTGAGCAATCATGCTCTAATTTGTAAGTTTGTGGACCTTTGTCTTTCATTTCCAGCTTTGGAACCTTGGACTCGGATGGTTTGGAACCCTGAAAGAGATATGGAGATAATGATAGTTGTGAACAATTACTTTTTGGTTATGTTTTCATGCATGGTGGATAGAAATAGGGATTTTGAAAGTGGTCCTTATTTCTTCAATCAAGTTGGGCTTTTCATGAAACCCTAGCATGTGGGGTTCAACTCGACTGAGGAACTCCCTACAAAGGTCCCTGTTTGGGTTCGTCTTCCTAGGCTTCCACTCAAGTTTTGGAGAAATGGCATTCTTCATATGATTGCTCTTTTTCTTGGCAAGTCATTCAGCTCAGCTCAACAAACTCTAGACTGAAAGGTAATTTCTTTTGCTCATATTCGCATGGAAATTGATTTAAATAACCAGCTACTAGAATCTGTGGAAATTTGTATTGGCTCCTCTTCTTGGCTCCAGCAGCTCAACTACGAAACCCTTCCTTTTAGATGTCAGTTTTTGTCATGAGTACAGGCATCTGTAAAGGAAATGCCTTTGGCTCTCTCAAGCATCAACTGTAGCTAATGTTTCTTCCAATTTTAGCCCTAAGAAGGATAAAGGGAAGGATCCTTTGGTTGATGGGGCTGTCGATAAGGAGATATTTATTCTGATTAAGCCCTATAATAAGGGGAGAGGTCTGAAGAGAACCCTCAAGGATAGGCAAATGGAAGAGGTCTTTAATCAGTTTGATGCTCTGGGGGACTTAGTTTAGGAGGAGGGATTTCTAGTGGAGCTTCTGTCTAGGGTTGGATCTATGGGAGCAACCTTGCCAAAAGACAAAGAAATGGATACTCGGGATTCATCTTTGATGGTTGTGCAGGAGGGTCCACTGGCTACAAAATTATCCCCCGACTATCAATTGGTATTGTATCATATGGGACTTTAGTTATAAAAGATGTGGGTGATTCAGCTGATCCAATTCCTTCACAAGTGACGGAGGCTTTAGACTTGGGTAAAGGTAGTGGATCTATACGTACCTTGGGTCTTTAGCCAAAGACCCTTAAAAAGGCCCCCCCAGAGAAAACAACCAAGGTGGGTCATAAGAAGCACCATGAGAAGGTTAAACTACTTGGGGAGAATCTTGTGAATGTTGGGTTGGTGAAGACCATTGACTCTCATTTCTCCTAGCCTCATAAATGATAGTTATTTCATGGAATGTAAGGGGTATGAATAGCATCCCTAGACAAAAGGCTATCCATGAGATGATTGGTACTCATTCTCCTAATGTTGTCTTTCTTCAAGAAATTAAGTTGACTATGGATGGGTTGTTGAATCAAGCTCCCAGTATCTGGGCACGTGGTTTGTGTCAGTGTGTAGGGGCTCATGGTAGTTCTAGTGGTGTGGCTTGTTTTTGGAATCCAAGTAAGGTTTTTCCTCTTTGGTGGATCTCGATCCACTCTTCTATTTCTTTGGTTGCCTCTAGCTTAGACTCTAGTAAAATCTATCTTGTCACTAATGTTTATGCTCATCCTGATCTTCTGGGTAAATCACTGATTTGGTCTCATGTACAGTATGTTTGGTCACTTGCTCCCCTGCTTCCTTGGATTGTGGTAGGTGACTTTAATGTTGTTAATTGCTTGGAAGGAAAAATAGGTGGCATTGCTAGGCTTGGCCCTTTTGCTTATCTCCTAAGGGATAACATAGAGCTTTTGCATTTGATTGATGTGAAACCGAGTAATGGTAAACTCACTTGGAGCAACAAAAGATGTGGTGAAGGTGCTATTTTTGAGCAACTAGATAGATTCTTAGTCTCATGTTATTGGATTGGGGATAGGTGGAATACCAACTCAAAGATTTTAGGTTGGAAGGGTTCAAACCAATGGACGATTAAATTTTTAGCAATACCCTTCAGTGCTATGAGGAACCCTTCTTTTAAGTTTCAACTCATGTGGTTGAGAGACCCATCTCTCCAGGACTTAATGGGTGCTTGGTGGCACAAAGGGAGGCCTACCCATGGCAGGGCTATGCATTCTTTTGCCAAAAGGCCTCAATATGTGAAATATAGGCTCAAGAAGTGGAATAGGTAGTGCTTTACCAATCTGCACCACAACAAAATGGTACCTCAAGCTTGTTTGGACATCATCACCCGCCAAATCTAGGATGAAGGTCTTACTGAAGATTTGAGTAGGGAGGAGACTATAGCAGCTAAGGAGTTGGAGAAATGGGAGTTGCGGGAGGAGATTTTTTGGAAGCAAAAATCTTGTATTGATTGGCTACAAGAAGGAGATAGGAATACTACCTTTTTTCACAACTCAATTAAAGCTAGAAGGAATGGTAATATTATTATCTCTCTTGTGTCTTTGGAGGGAAATCAACTCTCTTCATAGGGTGAGATTTCTAGCGAGGCTTCTCGGTTCTTTTCGGCTCTATTTATGGAAGGCTCTCATCCTACTAGAGAAGATGAAATTCATATTCTTAACTATATTCCCTTGCTAGTTTCAAATGAGATGAATGCAACCCTCATGCTTCCCATCTCACTATGGGAATTGGAGATGGTGGTGTTCCAAATGAAGAAAGGTAAAGCTCTGGGCCCTAATAGTTTTCCTATAGATTTCTTCCAAGAGTTTTGGGAAATTATCAAGTTAGATCTTTTAGAGGTGGTACAGGAGTCTCAAGGAAATAAGAAAATGTTAAGGGCCTTGAATTCTACTTTTCTAGCACTTATCCCTAAAAAGGAAGGTGCTAATTGTCTAGACCAATTTAGGTCCATTGCTCTCTGCAATGTGATCTACAAAATTATTACCAAATTGATTGCAGAAAGGCTTAAGCCTTGGCTTAGCTCGTTGATTTTAGAAGAAGAAGGAGAATTTGTTATTGGTAGACAAATTCTAGATGGGGTTGTGATAGCTACCGAGGTCATTCATTCCATGGAGAATTCAAAGGAAAAGGCCATGTTCATTAAGCTTGATATGGCAAAAGCTTTTGATAGGGTCAAATGGGTCTTCTTGCAAAAAGTTCTTTTGGCTTTTGGATTTAGTAGGGAGTGGGTGGATTGGGTGATGACTTGTGTGACCTTTACTTTCTTCTCAGTTCTTATCAATGGGGAGCCTTATGAGTTATTCGGAGCATCCAAAGGCCTCCATCAAGGGGATCCCTTATCTCCTTATCTATTTATTATTATGGCAGAAGGACTGGGTAGACTTCTCAAGTCATGAGTTAGACAAGGGCTGATTCAGGGATGGAATTGGGGTATTAGTCTACCTACCCACTCTCATCTTTAGTTTGTGGATGATACTACCTTGATGGACTTGGCCAGAATTAATGAAGCTGTGAATTTAAGGAAAACTTTGGATACCTATTTGGTTGCCTCTAGGAAAAATATTAATGAGGATATGTCTTCCACCTTCTTCTTCAATACCCCTTAGCTTATCCAAAGAAAGATTGCTCAAATTCTTCATTTTCAGATTGGTTCTCTTCCTTTGAAGTATCTTCGGATTCTCATACTGTTGGGGTCTCAACGTAGGGAGATATGGAGGATATTTTGGAGAAGTTCCGTAGGAGGATTAGTCATTGGACTTATAGATGGCTCTCGATGGATGGGTGAGTGATGCTTTTGAAGTTGGTGGTTCAAGCCCTCCCTATTTACAGGTGCTTTGTGCAGGTTGCTCCCTCATGTTTCATTAAGGAGTTTGATGCCCTTGCCTAGAATTTTCTTTGGACTAGCAATTTATCCTTTTCGAAGTGGAGTTTGGTTAAGTGGGATTCTATCTATAGGTTGAAGCAAGTGGGAGGCCTTGGGCTTAAGCCTATAGGGTTGAATGGTCAGGTTTTAGTTGTCAAATTGTATTGGAGATGGTGTACTTGATAGGATCAGGATTGGGTGTGAATTCTCACTCACAAGTACCTTCGGGGGGTGGACCCCTCTGATGTGCCCCGTTATAGTCTTTTGGGGAAGAGATCTATGATTTGAGATACCCTCAAAAGAGGGGCAAAGCATATCAAGGATGGCCTTTTTTGGATTTGTAATGGTGGCTCTGAGGATCTTTTCTGGTATGATTCTTTGGATGGTCACCCCCCTATATTAACTATGTTCCCCCATTTGCTTACCCTCTGCAATAGTTTGCTTGAAGCTAGGTGGAGCAAGGTGGTGGACTTTAAGACTATTAAGGTGATAGGTCAGGTGGAAGTAATGCGGTGGAAGGAATCTCATGAGTGGCCGCTAAGTGGTAGTGAGGAGGATCAACAGGAGATTGTTAGCATTTTGGCTGGGAGAATGTGTAACTCTCTCAAAGGGAGGGATGTCCTGGCGTGGGTTAAAGGAAGCAAGGTATGCGGAAACGGTTCCTACACTGATCTACTGAGGAAAGATTTATGCAAATTTTAACTTTTATAGTTACAGGTTATTAGATGCACATTAACAAAAAGGTAATAATAACATCAAAAACAAATATAAAACTCACAACACAAGATATACTTGGGGAAAACCCTTTCAGGTCAAAAACCCCACACTCCAAAGCAACCCAATATATATAGACTTTGAACACCATCTGAACTTCTCTATGCTCATAGGTTTTGTCAAGGAATCTGCAACATTCGTTAAAGTGTCAACTTTCTCCAAGTTTACCTTCTCATCCTCTACCATGTCACGAACAAAACGGTACTAGACATCAATATGCTTAGTCCTTACGTGGAAAGTAGGACTCTTTGACAAACATATGGCACTCTGACTGTCACAACAAATAGTAATCTTCCTTGCATCAAACCCAACATTAGAACACAATCTCTTAATCCAAATGGCTTCTTTAAAAGCATGAGTTGCTGCCATGTACTCAACTTCAATAGTGGACAAAGCGACCACAGGTTGCCGCTTACTCATCCAACTAATAGCACCACCAAACATAGTAAACACATAAGCACTGGTGGATCTCACGCTGTCAATGTCACCTGCCTAATCTAAATCTACAAATCCACGAATACAAAGTGAATGCCGAGGTCCTATAGGATAACCATGATAACATAAGGAATACTCAGAAGTACCCTGCAAATATCTGAACACTCTCTTCATTGCATCCCAATGTACCCATCCAAGATTAGCCATAAACCAACTAAGGACTCCCATTGCTTGGACAATGTTTGGTCTTGTACAGACCATCTCATACATCAAATTGCCAACTACACTAGCATAAGGAAATCTACTCATATCCTCTGTCTCAGAAGGAGACTTTAGACAATCTGCAATAGATAACTCTGTCCCCACTATAACAGGAGCAGTCAAAGGTCTGCAATCCACCTTGTTGAATCCCTCCAACATAGTGTTAACATACTTACTATGGCTTAACCAACGTTTTCTATTTTCTTTATCTCTTATGATCTCCATCCCCAGAATGTACCGAGCTGCCCCTACATTTTTCATCTCAAACTGTGCTGACAACTAAGACTTCAAATTAGAAATCAAACTTTTACCATTCCCAATGAGTAACATATCATCGACATTCAATGCAATAATGAGAATACGATCATTGTCCAACTTGTAATAAACACAATGATTTGATTTCAATCTCAAAAATCCAATACTCAACATAAAGGCATCAAACTTCCAGTACCACATCCTAGGAGACTGTTTCAAACCATAAAAAGACTTTTTCAACTTGCAAACCAAATTTTCTTTACCTTTCACCACGTAGTGCTCTGGCTATGACATATAGATTTCCTCCTCTAAGTCACCATTAAGGAATGTTGTCTTCATATCCATCTGTTCCACTTCTAGATCATACGTTGTTGCAAGACATAATAGGAACCGCATAGATATTAGCTTTGCAACAGGAGAGAAAATCTCACCATAGTCAATTCCCTCCACCTAAGAATACCCCTTCGCAACCAATCTAGCCTTATATTTCTCAACACTGCCATCTACACTGAATTTCTTTTTGAACACCCATTTGCATCCAACAGGTTTTCATCCTTCAAGCAAAGGCACCAAGTCTCAAGTATTATTCTTTTCTAAAGAAGCCATCTCCTCTTCCATGGCCTCCTTCTAGGAACCTGCATCTTTCATACCCATAGCCTCTTTCATAGTTCTAGGCTCATCAGTGTTAGAAATCAAAGCAAAAATACAACTGGAATCATGCAATGAATAACCAAACCTATCAGGTTGATGCCTTATCCATGTGGACCTCCTCAAAGATTAAGGTTGAGGTTCTTCATTTTCTTCTAAACTTTTAGAGCTACTAGAGCTCTACTCATTATTAGGTCCAATAGATGTTTTTGGTTCAACTTTCTCAGGAGTGGAAGGAAGCTGAACCACATTATCTTTCTTCTCTTCTTTCTCTGGCTGCAAGACAACAGAAGAAGGATTGAGCTCTCTGAAGATCACACTTCTGCTATACAAAACTCTCTCAGCCACTGGATCCCAAAGATTGTACCATTTCACACAGATGCCATAACTAATGAAGATACACTTCACAACCTTGTTCTCCAACATAGACCTCTTCTCCTTAGGCACATGTACATATGCGTCACAACCAAATACTTGAATGTGTCTTAATGAAGGATTTTTACCAAACCATACCTCCATAGGTGTCTTATCAATGAGTGTTGATGTAGGAGACCTATTAACCAAATAACAAGCAGTAGCAATAGCTTTAACCCAGAACTTTTGTTCAAGACCAGCTCCACTTAACATACTCCTTGCCCTCTCCATCAACGATCTATTCATCCTCTCTACAACTCCATTCTTCTTAGGGGTATACAAAGTTGTCTTGTGCCTCTCAATCCCTTGTTCTTTACAAAACTTGTTGAAATCTGCTGAACAAAACTCACCACCGTTGTCAATCCTCAAACACTTAATATTTATATCCTTCTGATTCTCTACAAAATCTTTAAACTCCTTAAATCTACTAAAGACTTCAAATTTACTTCTAAGGAAATACACCAATGTTCTTCTACTATAATCATCAATGAATGAAACAAAGTAAACTAATTTTAAAATTGAAGATAGGACCAAACACACCAAAATGAATCAAGTCCAACACCTTAGAAGATTTGTGAGAACTGGAATAAAACTTAACACGGTTTTATTTTCCATAAATGTAGTGTTCATAGAAATCAAACTCAAGATTACAGTCATTCATACCCTCAAAAAGATTTTTATTTTTCAGGGTCCTCAAACCCTTTTCACCAATGTGACCAAGTCTTTGGTGCCATGTCATGCCTACATTTCTCATGTGGTTACAAGATGCAACACACGTGTTATGTCCACATTTGACATGAGCTCATGACACGAAATACGAAAAACTTTTCTGCATGTCCCTAGGAACCCCCTCGCATGCGTCTGTGTGCTCGGTGGTAATACGCATGAGGCGTAAACATGTCATACATATTCGAGCAAGTGCGCCTTCCTACGCCATCCTCTATGTGATGAAAGTCGTCTAGGGGGTTTGTGACACGATGTGCGTCGCTTCTAGGGTTAGAACAGTTTTAAACCGAACCCTAAGTTTCCTAGGTGAAGAGATGATTTCATCATATTTGAAACCAAATCCTTACTCCAATGCATAAATGAAATCAAATAAATAAAATATGAAAATCAATAGCATGATGGACGCATAATAAGATGGATTGATTAAACGATAGTCGCCAAAAGGTCATAAAAATAAAACCCTAAAATTTAGGAAAAATTTGATATCATAACGCGTTTTCAATAATTGAAATAAAAATTTTTTAAAGAAAAACTCTAAGAAGAAATTAATACAAAAATTAAAATAAATAATCGTAAGTAACATTAAATAAATTTGCAAGGTAAAACAAATTAACCACTTAATCAAATTATAAAATTTGAATTAAAATAATAAACGACCGATAAAATTTAATAGTCAAGTCCATTAATAAATATAACTTCAATAATCATATTTATTAATTGAGTCACATTAAAATAATTTAAAAAGAGGATAAACTAAATTATCCCCTTTGTAATAAAATTGATTAAAATAAAAATTAAATTCAATAAATAGACTTTCCCCAACGTTAATTTAAAACGCACAAGATAACTTAAATGATGCCCAAAAAAAATGAAAAGCTTACCAAGGATAAAGCGTCCCATTAAAATAAAAACTCACTTCCACAAAAATAAATTCTACAAGGAAATAAAATCCAAACCCCTAAAATAAAATTAAAACCACTAAAATAAACTCAAGGATGAACAAAAATAAATCAAAAAGCAAAAGCAAGGGAGAGGGAATTTTAAATTCTCGTGCACATGGCAAAATGGGAAAATAAATTAAAATGCATTTCAAATGCATTTTCCCTCATTCCCCATCTTAACCCTATCCCATTATTTTATTATTTTCTATAATGGGTGCCCTAATATTATTTTATTATATCCTTAAGAAAACCCTATTTCCTCTTTGTTTTCTCATCTCTTTGTTTTCTCTCTTGTTTTGATCTGCCTCCATAGTTTTCTATTTTGTGTTCTCATTTGCAGGTTTGGAATCCCCTCTTCAATGGCCGCCATGGCACATACACACACACATAGGTATATTTCGTGTACAAAGGACTGTAGGATTTCATTAATTTCTCTTTGTGGTTAAAATATATGCATATATACATACATTGTTATGTATATATATATATATATATATACAAATAGATACATATATCTATGATTTTAAGCTGATACACAGGAAGATATATATTATAAACAGTTAGAAAAATGGCAAGGAGACAATGCAGGTCACGGTGGTGGAACTGAGAGTGGGGAAACTGTCAGCTAGGATACCACCACCGTCGCTAGTTTCAGAGGTTTAGAAAAGGTTGTAGGGGGCGCTGTGCAGTGAAGAGGGCAGCAAAGATGCCTCAAGGATTCCGCGGCTGGCGTGATGTGGGGTAAGGGGTTAACGGGGGGTGGTGTGGGGAGGGGGTTGTGCCTCCACCCACACCCTTGGGTGTGGGGGGAGGCACAGCCCCCTCCCCACACCACAGTAAACAGTGAAGGTGAGGAGGGATGGCTGAGGCCACCATCCCTCTGCTCAACTTTTTTTTTGTTAACTTCTAAAAAAAACTCAGGCCCTAAATCTTTAGGGTTCGGCCTCTATTCTGATTTATAATACTTAAATGCAGTTTGTCTACTGTTATATTTTAAACAAAATAGTTTGCCCAATATATTTAAATTTATATGTATATATATACATACATACATACATATATATATACACATATATACATATATATATACACACACATATATATACATATATACACACACATATATATAGAGAGATACATATACATGAAGATTTAAAACCATACAGTTTGTTTAATATATTAAAATATATAAATATTTCTATCTATATATATATATACACACACAGTTTATTCTGTCCAATAGTAAGGTAAGATATTTATATTTTTTTTTGAACATAAATATATATACATGCAACATATATATGTGTGTGTGTGTGTGTGTGTGTGTGTAATGTATTAAATACATATACATATTATACCATATATATACATATAAACAATCTTTTAATGGGATGAAATAACCAGATTTGAGGCATAACATAACCAGGAGGATATATATATTGGCTAAAGATTTAAACATTATTATTTTCTTTTATTTTTGCAAAAATCACACATTAACTAATTTATTTCTTTCTTTCCCTTTCAGAGATATAAAATGATAGTTTATACAAAGTCATTTCAATTATATTTACAACAACTCATATTCACAAACAACAAAACAATAAACATAAAATTTTAATGCAAACATGATAGAAATCATACATCTATTTTTTTTTTTCACATAGCAACACATAAATTTTTTTTTAAAGTAAAATAAGAGCAAAACGTATTGTCTCTACATTTATCCATAACAACATAAACACAACAACATCAAATAGTAAACAACTTTTGGTTAAACTATAAAGAGTACTTACAATAGTTTTTTTTTTTTTTTTACAACAACCAACACATAGAATAGAATATTTTGACCAAAAGTTACAATGAGACCTCTAAGTCCATGGCTTAAAAACAACCAATTGAAAATACAACAAATGAGGCAACAGATTTACTCCCAACTCCATTTTCTCCCAAGAACACCTGTAATAAACACAACAAAGGGAAACCAAGCCACGAAGGAATGCCCTCCTCCCTACCATAGACCCATAAGAGGGTCACCCTCGAGCTGGGGAGGTAGGATTCACACTGTTGCACACACACACCACAACAAATGAAACTTTCCAAACACACAAAAGAATTCAACTCCCATGGATTTGCACAATACTAAACTCATGAAGATGAGTTTGATGGGGGTAGGGGAGTGGACCCCTCAACTCAGGAGGTCACTCCATGATCTCAAAATCACCAAGTATCAAGGCCTCAAGCCCCAACCACATAATACATCTCTCTAAATAACTCAACAAAAACTAACATGGCACTCTTGCCATCAAAAATGCTCTCACCACCAAAGAAAAGCCATCAAGGCTATAAGTAGCACAAAAATAAGGAGGTGACCTCAAGGAAGTTCACTCTCCCCTACCCCATACAAGTTGAGCCTTACCTCCAAAATGGAGGTGCTCTCACCAAACTCCCAACCCACACAAAAATAAAAAATAACCAACATAAAACCACAAACTCAATATAAATAAAATACACAAGGGAAAATGGTCATAGCCATGGAGCTTACCTTTAAAATCCCTAACAATGGAAGCACGTTTGGTGAAGAGCTCCAAGCTTCTCCAAGTCTCCCAATCTCCAAATTCCTCTAACTCGCAAAAAGAACTTCAAGAATAGGGAAAAAAATGCAAAATGCAAGAACCCCACACTCCTCTTCAAGAGGAGGTGATATAGGCCTTCCAATTTGGCCTTGAGGAATGAGAAGGTGACACTTGTAACCTTCTCCTTCTTCATCCCATGCCACTTGCAAGGGAGAGGAAGTGTGAGGGTGGCAAGTGTCACCCTCCAATTTCATTCCAATCCTCACCTTATCCACTTGTGCTCTCACACGTGTGAGAGACCAAGTGGTGAGGTGGCATTTCCCTCAAGCCTCCATGAGGATAAGGGATTCCATATGGCATCCTCCTATTCTCTAAGAGAGCCATCTCCCTCCAAGATGCTCTCACACGTGTGTGAGAGTCTTGGAGGGAGATCCCACACACTTGGGATTCTTGGAGACCTCCCATGTCTTCTTGGTGAAGGGATCCCCAAACTTTGGGAAGGGAGATGAGTCTTTCCCAAAGCATGACTCATCTCCCACCCTTAGCCATTTCAAAATTCGTCACTTTGACTAAACCTCAGTTTAGAGTGACCAAAAGTGAATTACCCCAAGGTTTAGTTAGTCAAAATTGACCCTAGACCCATGGGTAACCACTTAGGGCAAGTTTTGGGACACTAAGGTACACCTAGGGAGTCATAAATTCACTGTAAATGGCCCAAAATGTAAACAATACCAAGTGGTGTAAAACAATAAAAATATACAACACATGATATAAATTAATTTAACAAAAAGGGGTACTAGGCCAAAATAATAAATCAAACAAGTACTCAAACAACATCTGATCAAACGTGAACCTCATCCCTCTTGGGAATGGATCGGTTTCACAGGGAATAACATATGTGTGAGTACTACCTCTGATCTCCCGTGGCCTGGGAATATAATCCTGTACAACTAGATCAAGTATCAATCATATCATGAATAATCATAGTCGTAGCAACTGAAATTAAATTCATGCCATTGTATACAACATTAATTATTAACAACATAATTCAAGATTAAACTACATTTTATATCTAATGTCACATAATCATCATCAATTAATGAATTCACATAATGAACTAGAAATCACACCAATAATCATCATCTAATATATCTCACATGTCAAATCTCAACATAGCATCAAAATATGATTTAAATCGAATCACCACATGTCTAAACAATGTCAAACCAGAATCAGGAGATATAATCAAATCTGCATAAAGGAACAATAGTCTCTAAAAGTCTAATAATATCACCAACTGTAATATAAAATGATCAAAATAAGGAAGGAAAATGATCATCCTCACATCCTCCCCCCCTAAGACTAAACTTCCTCCTGGAAGTCGTCAAAAAGGTGAGGATAGAGTGCCCTCAAACTAGTTGCATCCTCCCAAGTCACTGTGACCTCATCATAACGATCCCATTGGACCCTAACCTGGTCCGCTCTCGACCTCGAAGGCCCAGTGTCCGATGAGCCAATATGCAAATTGGCTCCAAAGCCAACTGCTCGTCTGCCTCTACCTATAGAGCACTCCAATTCAATACATGAAATAAATCAGATATATCACCTCAATACCTAAATATGAAAGACATCATGGATATGTGACATGCTCGGTGGCAACGCTAGATGGTAGGCAATAGGTCCTATCTGCTCCAAGATCTTAAAAGGTCCTACAAATCGTGGTGCGAGCTTAGAGCCCTTTCCATAACGGATTGGACTCTTGTGTGGTCGCACTCTAAGGAATACCCTGTCCCCAACTAAGAAGCTCCAATCAAGTCTCTTAGCATCGGCATACTTCTTCTATCTATCCTGTGCCTCCTAAAGTCTCTACCTAATTAGTGTGACCTGCTACTCCATATCCTAAACTAACTCTGGACCAATGGCAACTCTGTCCTCTATCTAATCCCAACTCAATGGTGTTCTGCATGGTCTGCCGTATAAAGCCTGAAAAGGAGGCATACCCAATGCGATGTGATGCCCATTATTGTAGGCAAACTCAACCAGATACAAATACTCCTCCCATATAGATTGATGGACCATAATATACATACAAAGCATGTCCTCCAATACCTAATTCATCCGCTCTATTTGTCCATCTGTCTCGGGGTGATATGCAGAACTAAAGTTGAGTTGTGTGCCCAACGCCTACTGCAAAGCTCTCCAAAAGGATGAAGTGAACACTGAATCCCTATTAGAAATGATGCAGTGAGGTACCCAATGCAATCTCACAATATCATCCAAGAATACTCTTTCCACTGCTGGTGCATTGTACGTCATGCGTACAGGTGAGAAATGTGCCACCTTGGTCAACTTGTCGACTATCACCATGATGGCATCATGCGACGTGAAGACATAGGAAGACAAATAACGAAATCCATGGAAATGGTGTCCCATTTCTACTTAGGTATCTCGTGAGGGTATAAAAGACCCGCTGGATGCTGATGCTCGGCCTTAAACCTCTGGCACTCAAGGCATCGAGCAACAAACTCTGCAATATCCTATCTCATACCTGCCCAATGGTACAACTATCATAGGTCGGCATGCATCTTCTTCACCCCCAGATGTGCCGCATATGGTGCTCTGTGAGCCTCTAATAACACTACAGTACATAGGTCACCTACGTGGGTTATATAGATGCACTATTGATGACGAAATAACCCATCTGCCTCAAGTGAGTACCCTACAAACTTGCCCACAAGGGCCCTCTGTGAACAAATCTCTTGCTGCACCTCAAGAAACCACTCATCCTCAGGCAGATGTTGAATAATGTGTCCTCTCAAGTCCACACTTAGAGTCAAGGTCAAGATCTTGTGGCACCTTCGACTCAATGCATCAGCAACCATGTTCTCTTTCCCTTTGATGTAGTGGACATCAAAGTCATACTCGCAAAGAAACTCCATCCAATGCTGCTGACGGGCGTTCAGATTCAGTTGTGTAAATATATACTGAAGGTTATGGTGATCTGAATGAAGCTCAAAGCGATAACCCAATAAGAAATGTCTCCAACGAACTAGAGCATGAACCACTACTGCGAGCTCCAAATCGTGAGTGGGGTAGTTCAGCTCATGGGTCTTGAGCTTTCACGACTCATACACGATTGCTCTACCACCCTGCATAAGCACGGCTCCCAAACCCTCAAGTGATGCATCCGTGAAAACCATAAAATCTACTGTTGGATCAGGAACCGCTAAAATGGGAGCACTGGTAAGACGCTCCTTAAGGACTCCAAAGGCCCTCTCACACTGCTCAGTCCATAAAAAGCTCTTCCCTTTCTGCTGAAGGGAAGTGATGGGGTGCGCTATTCGAGAAAAACCCTCAACAAATCTATAGTAATAACCAGTTAACCCCATAAAACTCCCGACCTCTGTCACATTGGTGGGTGCTGGCCAATCTCTGATAGCCATGATCTTCGATGGATCTACTGAGATTCCATCGCCAGACAGGATGTGCCCCAAATACTATACCTGTGTCCTAAAAAATGCACACTTAGAGAAGTTTCCATAAAGATTATGCTTCCTCAAACACTGTAGAATCTGATGTAGGTGCCCCTCATGCTCCTCCTCGATCCGCGAATAGATCAATATGTCATCGAGAAAAATGATCACGAACCAATCCAAGTAGGTACGAAACACCCTGTTCATGAGGCTCATGAACACTGCAAGGGTGTTCGTCAAACCGAAGGGGACCACAGTGAACTCATAGTGGCCATATAAAGTCCGGAAGGTGGTCTTATGGATATCCGTCTCTGTGATACGCAACTAATGCTAACTAGACTTTAGGTCAATCTTAGAAAACACCCTGGCTCCCTGCATCTGATCAAAGAGATCATCAATCCTTGGCAGAGGATAACGGTTCTACACCATCACCTTATTCAACTGCCTATAATCCATGCATAATCAAAGAGACCCATCCTTCTTCTTCATGAAGATGACAGGAGCGCCCCAAGGTGAAACACTCAGTCGGATGTGCCCCCTATCGAGCAAGTCCTTAAACTGTAACTTGAGCTCTGTGAGCTCATGAGTGGTCATCCTGTAGGGTGCACGAGACACTGGCTCGGTACCTGGTACTAAGTCAATATGAAAGTCTACCTCATGAAGGGGTGGCATCCCTGGTAACTCTGCTGGAAACACATTGGCAAACTCTCTCAAGATGGGATGATCATCCAAAGATGCCTCAAGCTCGTCATCTGATTTGTCACTCACTGTAATAGAAAACATTTGGCATCCCTTCCATATGCAGCACTTAAGTTGTTGAGCGGATATCATATGCACTACTATGGGCTTCTGAATGCCCACTATCTCAACTGAGGTACTATGATCATCTAAGAAGCTAATCGCCTTTCAGCAACAATCTAGCTTGGCTCGATGAGCCGCAAGCCAGTCCATACCCAAAACCACATCGTAGGATCCTAATGTCATAACTCTAAGGTCAAAAACTATGGCAAAGGGTCCCAAAGAAATCTCAAAGCCGTGTACTACAGCATCTACTGTCATCGTGGCCCCTGAGGCCAACTCAACCACCCATCTATCACCCTACCTAGAGGCCACCAACCTGCAACGCTCCACTAACAATGGAGATATGAAAGAGTTAGTAGCACCAGAGTCAAAAAGAATAGAAATGGGGACACCCCCTATCATACCTGATATCTCAATCACTGATGCCTGAAAATCAGCTTGGCGGTTATCAACCGCTGTAAACATACGGTGGGACCTACCCACATCTCCAACCGTCTGCTCTGATCCTCCTGAACGAGGCTGCCCCCTACTATAAATCCCTATGGACACTCTCTGGCTAGATGTCCCGCTCCACCACACACATAACATGGGCCCCTAGCCTGTACCTGTCCAGTCTAAGTCCTACTCGACTATTGCTGTCCAGATCTACTTGTGGACCCCTGTGAACCCCTATATGACTGATGCGATCTCGCGAGTCCCGCAGGCAGTCCCTGCTGCCTCTGATCTCTATGCGATCCCTATTGTTGCCAACCTTGATTATGCCCCCCATGTGCCCTCTGTTGTGGCTAGGATCTCTGCTGCTGCTGTGGGGGCCTAGGAGGTAAGGATGAGGAACTAAATCCTCCTCTCTGAGGTGGCGGTGGTGGTCTGCGGTAACTCTACTGATGTTGCTACTACCCACGATCCTGAAACTGAGGGCGTGAACTCTGCCCTCATCCCTGTATCTCCTTAGCTATGTATGCCTTCTCTGCAGCATCACTCAATGTCTAGGGGTCTGCCATGCGTACAAGCCCTGCTATGCTATGGTTCAATCCTCTGATAAACATATGAACTATGAGTTTCTCGTCATGGAGATACTTCGCATATCGAGACAACTTGGTGAATCTACCCTCATACTAAGCAACCATAAGTCCTCTCTACTGAAGGTCATGAAAATTGTCTATGCGATGCTACTTGTAGTGATCTGATAAATATCATGCATTGAAGCGCTCAATGAAGGTCTTCCATGTGAGTGTGTCCAATGATAGATGGCACTTGCACTCCTCAGTGTGCCACCAAATAGCTATTGCATCTCAGCACAGGTGGACTGATACGCATGCCTTCGTGTTGCCCTTGTAAGGATGCAACACGAAGCATCTATCTAAGATGATGAGCCAAGCCTCTACCTCAGCTCCCTCTGTGGTCCCAATGAATGTAGGAGGATTCAACCTCAACAAATCCCTGATGGGGTCTCCTTGATCTTTGTGCCCTCTGATAGGCTCATCTGCATAGTAATCATAAGCCCTATGAACAATTTTCTCCACTCGCACTGCCTCCTCATGCCTAGCATGACGTGGAGGGCTCCTGCTATGGGCCCTGTTGGCCGATCCAACCTCCTCTGCCATTGTATCTGGTACCTCAACATATGGCTCCACACGTGGTGCCTCTCGTAGCTCAACGCGGGACTCCACACGTGGCTCGACACGTGATTCTTCTTGTGGCTCCACGCGTGGCTCCTCTCGTGGATCAACGTGGGGCTCAACATGTGGCTCTATGCGCGGCTCAGCTACAACAAGTGGTAGCTTATCTAACATTGCCTGTAGAGCCTGTAATATCTGTGGCCCAATATCTGGTATAGGTAGGGCCAGTGGTACCTGCGGTACCTGTGGGGCTGGTGGTACCTATCCCTCAGCTGAAGAGTCACTATGAACCTCTACGGACTCCATGCGGTGTGAACGCGCTCGCCGAACTTGTCGAGAAGGCATCCTACAAAAATGAGGTAACCATAAATTAATCAAAGTTGCAGAATAATAATGTGCCCAAAACAAGCCCATTATTTAAACCTGGCTCTGATACCAAATGTCATGCCCACATTTCCCATGCGGTCACGACACACAACACACGTGTCATGTCCACATTTGACATGAGGTCATGACATGAAATACAAAAAACTTTTTCGCATGTCCCTATGAACCCCCTCGCATGCGTTTGCGTTCTCAGTGGCAATACACATGAGGCATAAACATGTCATACATATTCAGGGAAGTGTACCTTCCTACGCCATCCCCTGCATGATAAAAGCCGTCTAGGGGGGTTTGCGACACGATGTGCGCCGCTTCTAGGGTTAGAACGGTTTTAAACTGAACCCTAAGTTTCCTAGGTGAAGAGATGATTTCGTCAGATTCGAAACCAAATCCTAACTCCAATGCATAAATGAAATATGAAAATCAATGGCATGATGGACACATAATAAGATGGATTGATTAAACGATAGTCGCCAAAAGGTCATAAAAATAAAACCCTAAAATCTAGGAAAAATTTGACAGCATAACACGTTTTGAATAATTGAAATAAAAATTTTTAAAAGAAAAACTCTAAAAGAAGAAATTAATGAAAAAATTAAAATAAATAATCGTAAGTAACATTAAATAAATTTGTGAAAAATTAATGTTCTCTCGGATGGCGAGTGCATCTGCTTCTGCGAAGGCCGAGCTAGGGCATCCGAGCCCTAGCTCGTGATCACGTTTTCTGGTTCATTCGCGGTTTGGGGAGGGGTCATTTTGCTTTTGAGGGGGGGCTGGTTCGCTTTCATCAGTTGTTTGCTTTCTTTCCTTGGAGTCGCAGCCTGTGTGTTCTCCGTCTCTGCACCCTTTGTACGCCAGAGGGTCTCCTTGGTGCCTGTGTGGGGTATCCGCCTTGGGTGCTTCTACGGTGGTAGGCATTTTATCTTGCAGGGCTTTGACTGCAGTTGGTTGGTGCTACAGGGTGTGTGGGGTGTGTGGTGTTTAGGGTTTTTTGGTGTGGGGTCTTTCTCCCTTCTTCTGGCGAGGGTGAGGGTGGGGTAGGTTGGTGTTTTGTTTGTGTAAAGAGCAGACAGAGGTGAAGGTGTGGGGCTGCCCCACTCTTACCCTTTTGTGGGTAGTGCCTTTTTGTCTAGGGCTTGATGGCCTCTTCGAGGGGTGAGGCTTCCGCGGTGTCTCCCGATTTGGACTTCCAGGCAGTGATAGGCTTAAAGTCTCTAGATCAAGGCATGAAGACCTTTGACAATAATCTTTTCACTCTAAAATCAGGGTTTCATGGTGCGGATGCACCTCCAGGTGCACGGATCCATAAGGTTAACGGCTGCTTAGAGCACTGCAAGGAGAGGCCAAAGCTAGTCATTCCGTTTGAGAGGCTTGCTGAAGACATTGAATATTATTCAAAGCACTCCTTGTATTGCAAATTTTTGGGGATGCGGACTTCTCTACAGTTTCTAAAATCTTGGGCCCAGAGAACTTGGGCACCGGAAGGTGAAATGGACATCATGCTGCTAGCAAATAGTTATTTTATGGTCACTTTTAACTGCATGGCTGACCGCAATAAAGTCTTTGTCGGAGGCCCTTATTTCTATAACCAGGTGGGATTGTTTATCAAGCCATGGCATGCAGGCTTTATCCCCTCAGAGGAGATGCCAAATCATGTTCTGGTGTGGGTTCGTTTACCCCGGTTTCCAGTGGAGTGTTGTCGGGAAGATACTCTGCAGTTGCTTGCATTGCTACTGGGTAAGCCAGTTGGTTCTTTAATGTCAACTTTAGGGAAAAAGGTTATGACCTATGCCCGCATCTGTGTTGAAATCAATCTTAGCAAGCCCTTGCCTGATGCTGTGGATATGTGTGCGGGATTGTTCTCCTGGGTGCAGCAGTTGGACTATGAGACTCTTCCTTTCCGCTGCCGTCTTTGTCATGCTTACGATCATCTGTAGCGAAGGTGTCCTAAATCAAAGCCCTTGGACTCTCAACCTTCACAACTTCCTCGCAACCCCCCTAGGGCTGATAAGGGGAAGGGCCCTGTCCCTGGTGAGGTGGCTGATGCTGAGGGTTTTGTTCCGATCAAGGCTCGTAACAGAAACAGGGGTCAAAAGAGAACCTTAAAGGAAAGACAGGAGAAGGATTCTTTTAATAGGTTTGAGATTTTAGATGACCTCAATCAGCAGGAAGTTAACCCGGGGTTGATGAGTTTGGATCAGATGGTTGAGGGTCCAGCCCAGGAGATCATTACTACTGTTGTTTCAATAGATCCACAAGATGATGAGGCTTTGCACATGGATATGGATCAACAACTGGTGGTTTCAGGGGTGCCGGTTCCTCCTGTTGTTGCCTCGAAAGTTGGTGGGGAATCCTCTCTTACTGGGAGGCCTGGGGGTCAGGTGCAGCTAGGGGCAGTAAATCTTCTCCTCATTTGGGCCTATTGCAAAGGGACCTTAAGAAGGGTGGGGCAGAGAAATATGTCAAGCCTGGCAGAAAGAAGGATCTAGAAAAGATCAAAATGATGGGTGAGACTTTGGTGGAGTCAGGGTCAGTTAAGACCCTAGATTCTCACTTTTCGAGCCCCTTGAAATGATTGTGTTATCCTGGAATGTAAGGGGCTTGACCAGCAGCCCTCGACAAAAAGTTGTTCATGATTTGGTAAGAAATCAAGGTCCAGATATTCTTTTTCTGCAGGAGACCAATCTTATAGTTGAGTCTGTGTTTAGTTTGGCTCCTAAGTTGTGGAGGAACGGGGATTGTCAATGCACTAGGGCCCATGGATCTTCTGGGGGTTTAGCCTGCTTTTGGAACCCGAGGAAGATCTGTCCTCTTTGGTGGTTGTCTTCTACGTTTGTTATGACTATGATTGCTTCCAGTTTTGAGACAGGGGAAGTCCTTCTCCTCTCTAATATCTATGCTCCTACTGACTTGTGGGGTAAACAGTCTCTATGGTCCTATATCAGTTTTGTCCGCAGTTTGGCTCCTCTCCATCCTTGGATTTTGGCTGGAGATTTTAATGCTATTTTAGATCTGGCTAAAAAGCGTGGGGGTATGGCACAGCTGGATCCCTTTGCGTCACTTATGTGCAATTGCATTGATGTTTTGAATCTAGTTGATATTAAGCCTAGTAATGGTCAGTTTACTTGGAACAATCGCAGGGTTGGGGAAAATTGTATTGCAGAGAGATTGGACCGTTTTTTGGTTTCCTGTTACTGGGTTAGTGGTATGTGGTCCTCGCGCTCTGAAATCTTGGACTGGAGAGGATCCGATCACTGGCCTATCAAGCTTACTAGTGTGGCACCTCATGTGCCCCGTTCTCCTTCCTTCAGATTTTAACTCATGTGGCTACGGGACCAGTCTTTGTTCGATTATGTGGCCAAATGGTGGAGGACAGGCAGACCGGCTTATGGTACGATGATGTATACCTTTGCTAAATTGCTGCAGTATGTGAAGTATAAGCTCAAGCGGTGGAATCATCAATGTTTTGGGAATGTTTTTCATGTTAAGGTTGTTGCTCAGGCTAAGTTGGACGGTATCACGAGAATGATAAGGGAGGATGGGGTGACTGCAGATTTACTCCATGATGAAGCTCAGGCTCTGAAAGCTCTGGAGGAGTGTGAGCTCCGTGAGGAACTGTTTTGGAAGCAAAAGGCTCCGATAGAATGGCTTCAGGAAGGGGATAAAAATACCACTTTTTTCTTCAATTCGGCGAAAGCCAGGAGGCATGGAAATTCTATCTCGGTTTTGGTTAATAATTTGGGTGAGCGGCTTTCATCCTCTTCTAAAATGTTGGGAGAGGCGGTGCAGTACTTCTCCTCTCTTTTTAGGGAAGATTCGCAAGGGGGGTCACTAGAAGAAGCCCAGGTTCTCTCCTGTATTCCCCCTCTGGTAACTAGAGTAGTGAATGAGTTTCTCATGAAGGATATCACTCTTGAGGAGCTTGAAGAGACTGTTTTCCAGATGAAGAAAGGGAAAGCCCCTGGTCCTGATGGTTTCCCGGTTGAGTTTTACCAAGAATTTTGGGACATTATCAAGTTGGACCTCCTAGCGGTTGTCCAAGAATCTCAGCGGAATAAGCAAATGCTTAGGGCTTCTAATTCAACCTTTCTTGCCCTCATACCCAAGTGTGAAGGGGCAGATAGGCTAAGCCAATTCCACCCCATTTCTCTTTGCAACGTTTCTTATAAAATTATTTCTAAGCTTATTGCTGATAGGTTAAAAAGGGGGCTAAAAGAGCTGATCTCTGAGGAGCAGAGTGGCTTTGTGGAGGGCAGGCAAATTTTGGACGGTATTGTTATCGCTACTGAGTCCATTCATTCTATGGCTAGCTCCAAAGATAAGGCAATGTTTATTAAGCTGGATATGGCTAAGGCTTATGATAGGGTCAGGTGGTCCTTCCTTGGAAGACTCTCAGTGCCTTTGGTTTTGGGGAAGAATGGATTCAGTGGGTTATGAGCTGCATTACTTCAGTTTCCTTCTCGGTGCTTATTAATGGGGAACACACGAAGTTATTTGGAGCTTCCAGGGGGCTTCGTCAAGGAGATCCCTTGTCTCCGTATTTGTTTCTTCTCCTTGCTGAAGGTTTGGGGAGGCTGATTAGAAAAAACCTGGAGGGTGGTCTTATTCAGGGTTGCTGGTGGGGTGGTGATTTGCCTCCACAGTCTCACTTGCAGTTTGTGGATGACACTGCTCTACTGGGCTTGGCTACAATGAGAGAAGCTGTTAATTGGCGCAGGGTTTTGGATGTTTACCTAACTGCTTCAGGTCAACTGATAAATGAAGACAAGTCTTCCATCTTCTTCTTTAACACACCGGGCTCCATCTAGCAGAGGATTGCTTAGACTTTGCATTTTCAGATTGGGAATCTCCCTTTGGTCTACCTGGGTATTCCTATCTCAGTGGGCCATTTACCCAGGGAGTCTTGGCAGAGTATTTTGGATAAATTTCAGGTGAAAGTTAATCACTGGACTCACCGGTGGCTATCTTTTGTTGGGCGTGTCCAGTTAATTAAGTTGGTGGTGCAGGCTTTGCCCATTTACAGGTGTATGCTCCAGGTTGCCCCGATGGGGTTTGTTAAGGAGCTAGATCAGGTTGCAAGACAGTTTCTTTGGGCGGGTAGTCTAGTGTCTTCCAAATGGAGTTTGGTTAGATGGGAGGTTGTTTGTAGCCCTAAACAATATGGGGGTCTTGGTTTACGGCAGGCAGACTCGACTGGAGTTGCTCTGGCTGCGAAGCTGTATTGGCGTTGGTGTACTAAACAAGATAAGGCTTGGGCCAGGATTCTCTCTCAGAAGTACCTCCCAGGGATCCTTTTGTGTGATATTCCTCGCTACCCCCTTATTGGGAAAGGCTCAACGATTTGGGGTACTCTCAAAAAAGGGGTTGCTCTTATTAAGGAAGGTTTATTTTGGATTTGTAAGCAGGGGTCCAAGGCTCTTTTATGGACTGATTCTTAGGATGGTCATCCTCCCATTCTCTCTCAGTCTCCTAATTTGTTGAATCTTTGCCAGAGATTTCTTGAGGTTGGTTGGTCTCGGGTGAGTGATTTTAAATCCTTTACTTCTTACGGGCAACTGGAGATGGCGAGTTGGAAGTCTCCTAATGCTTGGCCAGTTGTTGGTTTGCATGAGGAGCATGTCGAGTTGTTCAGCATCCTTGCTAGTCGGCGGTGTAGCTCCCTCCAGGAGGACGATGTGCTGGCCTGGTATCCCAATCCTAAGGGGGTCTATACTGTTGCCTCTGGCTATTAAGTTTTACTGGCTCAAAGAATGGATGGGGGGCTATCTTCATGTTGTGGCAACTTTGGCTTGAGAGGAACCAGCAGATTTTTCGGGGTGAGAAGAAGATGGTGCAACAAGTCTAGCAGAAAATTTTGGGAATGATTCAGGAGACGGTGGAGGCTAAGAGTGAGGTGAGTTTTCCTTTAATCAAGCGGGATGTTGAGGTGGTGGCCTGACTGGGGTTTCAGAGGTTGTCTGTGACTTCAGCTTGTGTCAGGAGAGGTCGGAAGGCTAATAATAAAATTCATAGGATTGGTCGGTGGCAGCTGCCTGATTCTTTAGATTAATACTGATGGATCCACCTGGGGCAATCCCTGGCCTGCTGGTATTGGGGGGATTGGCAGGGATTCTGTAGGCTCGGTGATCTTCTTCTTTTCGGTCCCTGAGGGGATGCAGACCGTCAACATGTTGGAAGGGCTGGCTATTCTCTATGCTTTTGAGAAGGCTCTTACTTTGGGCTGGAGAAGGATTATTTGTGAATCCGATTCCCAAGTTTTGATCAATTTGCTCATTAAGCGGACAGTGTTGGATGTCAGTTGGCATTTGGCTGTGATTGTGCAATAGATTTTGTAGGTCAGCTTGTTAATGGAAAGGGTAACCTTTGTTCATATCCCGCGTGAATGGAATAGGGCTGCAGATTGCTTGGCGAAATGGGCATCTGAGCATTTAGATGGAGGGAGAATTAAGGAGTGGGACC
The DNA here is from genome assembly GCA_027924645.1 of Cunninghamia lanceolata. Taxonomy (NCBI): domain Eukaryota; kingdom Viridiplantae; phylum Streptophyta; class Pinopsida; order Cupressales; family Cupressaceae; genus Cunninghamia; species Cunninghamia lanceolata. The sequence goes on along the minus strand of BSBN01000556.1, from coordinate 2,968,285 downwards.
TGGTTCCTCCGGTGCTTTGCCATGATTTGGAGAGAATTCTGGATGAGGATAGGGAGGGTTCTAGTGATGATTAACTTCAGTCTTGTTTAGCTCTTCTGCTCTTGTTGGTTCTTGGACTTTTGGTCCTCTGTTTTCTTTGTAATGCTCCTCTTTGATTTTCAATAAAGTTTTTACCCCTTATTTAAAAAAAAAATTAAATTAAATTAAATAAATTTGCAAGGTAAAATAAATTGACCACTTAATCAAATTATAAAATTTGAATTAAAATAATAAATGACCGATAAAATTTAATAGTCAAGTCCATTAATAAATATAACTTCAATAATCATATTTATTAATTGACTCACGTTAAAATAATTTAAAAAGAGGATAAACTAAAATATCCCCTTTGGAATAAAATTGATTAAAATAAAAATTAAATTCAATAAAGAGACTTTCCCCAACGTTAATTTAAAACACACAAGATAACTTAAATGATGCCCAAAAAAATGGAAAGCTTACCAGGGATAAAACATCCAATAAAATTAAAAACTCACTTCCACAAAAATAAATTCTACAAGGAAATAAAATCCAAACCCCCAAAATAAAATTAAAACCACTAAAATAAACGCAAGGATGAACAAAAATAAATCAAAAAGCAAAAGCAAGGGAGAGGGAATTTTAAATTCCCGTGCATAAGGCAAAATGGGAAAATAAATTAAAATGCATTTCAAATGCATTTTCCCTCATTCCCCATCTTAACCCTATCCCATTATTTTATTGTTTTCTACAATGGGTGCCCTAATATTATTTTATTATATCCTTAAGAAAACCTTATTTCCTCTTTGTTTTCTCTCTTGTTTTGATCTGCCTCCATGGTTTTCTATTTTGTGTTCTCATTTGTAGGTTTGGAATCCCCTCTTCAATGGCCACCATGGCAAATACACACACACAGAGGTATATTTCGTGTACAAAGGACTGTAGGATATATATATATATATATATATATTATTATAAACAATTGGAAAAATGGCAAGGAGACAATGCAGGTCATGGTGGTGGAACTGAGAGTGGGGAAACCGTCGGCCAGGATACCACCACCGCCACTAGTTTCAAAGGTTTAGAAAGGGTTGTAGGGGGTGCTGTGCAGGGAAGAGGGCAGCGAAGCTGCCTCAAGGATTCCATGGCCGGCGTGATGTGGGGTAAGGGGTTAACGGGGGGGTGGTGTGGGGAGGGGGCCATGCCTCCCCCCACACCCTTGGGTGTGGGGGGAGGTACGGCCCCCTCCCCACACCACTGTAAACAGTGAAGGTCAGGGGGCGGCGGCTGAGGTTGTCGTCCCTCTGCTCAACTTTTTTTTTGTTAACTTCTAAAAAAAATTTAGACCTTAAATCTTTAGGGTTCGGCCTCTATTCTGATTTATAATACTTAAATGCAATTTGTCCACTGTTATATTTTAAACAAAACAGTTTGCTCAATATATTTAAATTTATATGTGTGTGTATATATATAAAGATTTAAAACCATACAGTTTGTTTAATATATTTAAATATATAAGTATTTATATATATATATACAGTTTATTCTGTCCAACAGTAAGTTAAGATTTTTTTTTTAATAGAAATATATATATATATATATACATGCAACATATATATATATATATAATGTATTAAATACATATACATATTATATCATATATATACATATAAGCAATCTTTTAATGGGATAAAATAACCAGATTTGAGGCATAAAATAACCAGGAGGATATATATTGGCTAAAGATTTAAACAGTATTATTTTCTTTTATTTTTGCAAAAATCACACATTAACTAATTTATTGCTTTCTTTCCCTTTCAGATATAAAATGACAGTTTATACAAAGTCATTTCAGTTATATTTACAACAACTCATAGTCACAAACAAAAAAACAATAAACATGAAATTTTAATGCAAACATTACAGAAATGGTACATCTATTTTTTTTTCACATAGCAACACATAATTTTTTTTTAAAGTAAAATAACAGCAAAATGTATTGTCTCTACATTTCTCCATAACAACATAAACACAACAACATCAAATAGTAAATAACTTTTTGTTAAGCTGTAAAGAGTACTTACAATAGTTTTTTTTTTTTTTTTACAACAACCAACACATAGAATAGAATATTTTGACCAAAAATTACAATGAGGCCTCTAAGGCCATGGCTTAAAAACAACCAACTGAAAATACAACAAATGAGGCAACAGATTTACTCCCAACTCCATTTTCTCCCAAGAACACCTACAATAAACACAACAAAGGGAAACCAAGCCACGAAGGAATGCCCTCCTCCCTACCATAGACCCGCAAGAGGGTCACCCTCGAGTTGGGGAGGTAGGATTCACACGGTTGCACACACACACCACAACAAATGAAACTTTCCAAACACACAAAAGAATTCAACTCCCATGGATTTGCACAATACTAAACTCATGAAGATGAGTTTGATGGGGGTAGGGGAGTGGACACCTCAACTCAAGAGGTCACTCCATGATCTCAAAATCACCAAGTCTCAAGGCCTCAAGCCACAACCACATAATACATCTCTCCAAATAACTCAACAAAAACTAACATGGCACTCTTACCATAAAAAATGCTCTCAACACCAAAGAAAATCCGTCAAGGCTATAAGTAGCACAAAAATAAGGAGGTGACCTCGAGGAGGTTCACTCTCCCCTACCCCATACAAGTTGAGCCTTACCTCCAAAATGGATGTGCTCTCACCAAACTCCCAACCCACACAAAAATGAAAAACAACAAACAACATAAAACCACAAACTCAACATAAATGAAATACACAAAGGAAAATGGCCATAGCCATGGAGCTTACCTTTAAAAGCCCTAACAATGGAAGCACATTTGGTGAAGAGCTCCAAGTTTCTCCAAGTCTCCCAATCTCCAAATTCCTCTAACTCCCAAAAAGAACTCCAAGAATAGGAAAAAAAATGCAAAATGCAAGAACCCCACACTCCTCTTCAAGAGGAGGTGATATAGGCCTTCCAATTTGGCCTTGAGGAATGAGAAGGTGACACTTGTCACCTTCTCCTTCCTCATTCCATGCCACTTGCAAGGGAGAGGAAGTGTGAGGGTGACAAGTGTCACCCTCCAATTCCATTCCAATCCTCACCTTATCCACTTGTGCTCTCACACGTGTGAGAGACCAAGTGGTGAGGTGGCAATTCCCTTCAAGCCTCCATGAGGATAAGGGATGCCATATGGCATCCTCCTATTCTCTAAGAGAGCCATCTCCCTCCAAGATGCTCTCACATGTGTGTGAGAGTCTTGGAGGGAGATCCCACACACTTGAGAGTCTTGGAGACCTCCCAAGTCTTCTTGGTGAAGGGATCCCCAAACTTTGGGAAGGGAGATGGGTCTTTCCCAAAGCATGACTCATCTCCCACCCTTAGCCATTTCAAAATTCGTCACTTTGACTAAACCTCAGTTTAGAGTGACCAAAAGTGAGTTACCCCAAGGTTTAGTTAGTCAAAATTGACCCTAGACCCATGGGTAACCACCTAAGGTAAGTTTTGGGACACTAAGGTACACCTAGGCAGTCATAAATTCACTATAAATGGCCCAAAATGTAAACAATACCAAGTGGTGTAAAACAATAAAAATATACAACACATGATATAAATTAATTTAACAAAAAGGGGTACTAGGCCAAAATAATAAATCAAACAAGTACTTAAACAACATTCGATCAAATGTGATCCTCATCCCTCTTGGGAATGGATCGGTTTCACAGGGAATAACATATGTGTGAATACTACCTCCAATTTCCCATGGCCTGGGAATATAATCCTACACAACTAGATCAAGTGTCAATCATATCATGAATAATCATAGCCGAAGCAACTGAAATTAAATTCATGCCATTGTATACAACATTAATTATTAACAACATAATTCAAGATTAAACTACATTTTCTATCTAATGTCACATAATCATCATCAATTAATGAATTCACATAATGAACTAGAAATCACACCAATAATCATCATCTAATATATCTCGCATGTCAAATCTCAACATAGCATCAAAATATGATTTAAATCGAATCACCACATGTCTAAACAATGTCAAACTAGAATCAAGAGATATAATCAAATCTGCATAAAGGAACAATAGTCTCTAAAAGTCTAATAATGTCACCAATTGTAATGTAAAATGATCAAAATAAGGAAGGAAAATAATTGGCCTCACATACCATAACATTGTCTTCTCAGCTGGAAGTTTCATCTCCATAGAATAAGCACCCTTAGGTACCCAGAAAGCACGACCATCGGAAGTAGATGCAACAATCCTCTTTGCTGGTGGTTCCAATGGTGAGGATGAAGACTTTGAAGCTCTCTTCTTTGAAATAGAGGCACTATTGCACTGAACTACGCATGCATCAAGCTGAAACAGAATGGTAATCCAAACACCCTTAGCCAAGACCATAGATCTTCTAGTCATCTTGTATCCTCCATTCGAGAAAACAACCTACACACCAACATCATTCAACTTACTTACAGAAAGAAGGTTCCATGCCAAACCAGGGATATGCAGAACATCATTGATTCCCTTCACTTTTGCATCAGGGAATCAAATCAAGACTCTTCCATGGCCAAAAATCTTCAGGTGAGAATCATCACCAAAGTACACCTTTCCACCATCGTATTCTTCATACTTCAAAAACCAACCCCGATGTGAGGTCATGTGAAAAGATGCACCAGAGTAAATAAGCCACACATCCTCATATGCATGTGTTGCAAAGGCAACGACAAATGCTTCTCCTTCATCTTGAGAGGATTTGTCAGAATCTAAATTAGAATTCTTCTTCTTTTTCTTTTTCTCCTCCTTGCACTCCTTGCGGAAGTGACCAGGTTTGCCGCAGTTCCAACACAGGGCCTTGGATTTTCTAGGAGACTTAGATCTCCCACAGGATTTGGATCTTCCTTTTTCTTCCTTCTTATCCTTTTTTTCCCTTCTCTTTAGATCTACCATGAACTTCAAGAGCCTCCTTAGCCGATTTAGAAGACTTTCTTCGCATCTCCTCAGACAACAATGAAGAAACCACTTCATCCATCTTGAAGGTGGTAGTGGAAATCCCAATGGCCATAACAAGGTGATCCCATGAATCTAGTAAGGAACACAATAATATCATGAATAGATCCTCCTCCTCCATCTTCACACCAACAAAGGTCAACTGGGCAACAAGCATATTAAATGTATTCAGGTGATCAGTGACAGATCCTCCACCTTCCATCCTTAGAGAATACAATTTCTTTCGCATGAATAACTTGTTCACCAGGGATTTAGCCTGATAAACATCTCCAAGATTCTTCTAAAAATCCTTTGCAGTCTTCTCTTCATGGATATTCAGGAGAACTGAATCAGCCAAACAGAGTCTTATCAAACCCTTAGCTTTTTGATCTTTGAGATCTCAATCTTCTTGAGACATTGTCATTGGTTTTGTACCAGATATGGCATCCCATAAATCTTGATCTACAAGCATGTCCTCAATTTTGAGTTTCCACAACTCGAAATTACTGCCATTAAACTTCTCTATCTGAAACCTCCTAGATGTGCTCACCATCTCTTCCCTGCAACAAAGATTTCAAAATCCTCTGCACAAGCTCCCACTCAAATGAAGATCAACTCAAAAAACCCTCTACCCAACAACTAGAACCAAAGGTGATCAAGCTCTGATACCAACTGAAAGGAAGCAACGTATGTAGAAACACTTCCTACATTGATCTACTGAGGAAAGATTTATGGAAATTTTAACTTTAACAATTACAGGTTATTAGATGCACATTAATAGAAAGGTAATAACAACATCAAAAGCAAATATAAAACTCACAACACAAGATATATGTGGGGAAAACCCTTTTAGGTAAAAAAACCCCACACTCCAAAGCCGCCCAAAATATTATTTAGGAATCAAGATGATTACAATATACTTGCAGAGAAAGCTTTCACAGGAGTATAACCAACTAGAGATCTAGGAGGTAACTCAACATCTATAAGACTCTTACACACAACCTCCATCTCAAGCTCCTGATATATAGAAGATACAATATAGTAAACCGTCAATGCTAATTACAAAATCATGAGCCAAAACCACCCAAAAGTGACACCCAATTTATCTCCAATCAAAGATGCCTTGTGATGTGCCAAAACACACACCAACATGTGTAACTCTCCCCTTTACAGCACTTTTATGTGTCCAACACATTTTTACATTTCCCAAAAATAGAAACTTTAATATCTCGCAATCTAGATATGATCTTGAGTTGAAACTCACCCGAGATATTTACTTAGCTGTTTTGCACCTTCTAAAAAAAATTCAGGTCAATCTGAGGTCAAATTTAAAGTTACTAAAAAGAGTAAGTCCCACCATTTTTATCCCTTTTGGAAACTTTGAAAGTTCTAGATCATTATTCAAGATAAAGGGTATTTGAAAAGACCAAAACTGAGAAGAATAGTAACCTTTCGAAGTTGCAAGGATGAGACACTTTTCTTAACAGTGGGGCCCTGATCCGAAAAGAAATTTTTCAGTTGCCTCGAGTTACTTGGAGTTGGACAAAATTTTGTATAGACAGGTTGGCATTCCTTGGTGGAAAAAGGTTTGGAATAAATTTTCTTGGCCCAAGTGTAATTTCTTTGCTTGGCTGGTTGTTCAAAATAGGTGCCTTACCTGGGAGAATTTGAGAAAGAGGGACTTCCAGGGCCCTTCTATATGTGTGCTTTGTCATAATAGTGAATAATGTGTCTCACATCTCTTCTTCCAGTGTCCTTTCTCTCAGGAGCTTTGGTACCTTTGGTGGGGGTGTGGAATCATGCTTACGTTCATGCCACTTCCTTGGTTGAATTATGGGAAAGTTTGGGTAGGCCTCCAACTCAGACCTCATTTCACAAGACTGTTTGGACTATTGGGCCTACTTTTATTATTTGGCACCTTTGGTTAGAAAGGAATACGTGGCTATTTCAGGATGTGAGGTCAGTGGTGGTTTAGATATGGCAAAAGATTTGTAGCATAATCTAGGAGACTACTTCAGCAAAATGTGATCTCAATCAATGTGGATCCTAATGACTTGGCTATTATTAGGATCCTAAATTTGGTTGATAGTGGTTTGGGTTTCTCTGCTAGTAGACGACCTCGACATGCCAAATATAAGTTTCAGTGGGAAGGTCAGTGGTCCCCTCCTCCCTAAGGAATTCTGAAGGTTACTACTAATGCATCTTCTAGAGGGAATCCTAGACATGCGGGGATTGGGGATATTGGCAGAGATAGTGCAAGGGATGTGTTTTTCTTCTCCACTTATAAAGGGTTCCATACCAACAATTTTATGGAAGCCCTTGCTATTTTTAGTGCTATTGAAAGGGCATGTTCCCTTAGTTGGGAAAAATCATCTATGAATATGATTCACAGATTGTGGTAGATATGTTGTTGGAATAGAGGGTGGATGGAGCTAATTGGTAGTTGGCCATTGTGGTTAAGAAAATATTGGAGTTTTGTGGCTCTTTGAAGTATGTTTCCTTTTGCCATATTCCTCATGAGTGGAATAGAGTGGCAGATTGTTTGGCCAAGAGGGCCTCAGAGCACCTGGAGAGATGGGATGTTGGGGATCGGGATCTTCTGTCACCAAAGTATACTCTAGTATTAGAAAAGTTAATTATTGAGGACAGAAATAGGTAGGTGGCTTGCTTGGGGTTCTTGGTGGAACTCTTGGTGGTTCTTTGTGGGCCTGGGGCCTTTTGCTTTGTATTCTTTCTTTGCTAATCAATAAAAATTTTACCCCTTCTTTAAAAAAAAACTACATATAAAGAATAAACAAACTTTAAATAGGCAAAGGTACACTTAGATACGAATAAACATATTACTAGTTATTATTTCATAAACAGTCATGCCTTCTAGATTTTAGTCTTATCTAGTAAAGTGATTAGTTGAAATCTTAAGTTAGTAAGAAAATCAACTTTTCTATATCATAGTTACATCTCAAGGATGTCACAATGCTTCAATTTATTATTGAAATTAGCCAAAAAAATTATAGATGATAAAATTCAATTTGAGGCTTTGGATCCTTTCCTTGATTGCTATATTGTAATGTATGATATCTTTATTTCTGTGTACCAAAATTTTATCCCAAACATTAATATGATGTTGGACATTGGCATTGATGTTATATGAAGATGGCATTGTGATTCAATATTTTTTAAAAAGTTGCAGTAGTTGATTCAATGTAGAAATCCTTTTTTAAATTAAGATTTTATTGGAAAATAGTGAGGATTTATTTTTGCCTCATTTGCATTCTGTAAAGATTTGTATTTGATTGTCTGAGTATTTGATGGCTTTGGATAACACGAAGATCTTGACACATTTTCTTTTAGATGGGCTTATTGTTTTTATTGAGGATTAATATTTATGAGGTATGTGATTTTGGAAATTTTGCATTCTCTTTCTATTTTGATACTTTATTTGTAGTTTGTTGTTTTTATTTTGTTATTTTCCTTGTATAGTTTTTTTTTTTAACTTCTTTTTTGTTGTTTTTTGTTGGAGGGTTTTATATCAAACCCATAGAATAGTACTGAGGGGTATCCATTCTGCCAAATTCACTCGGGGCATTATCTAGGCCTCATCCCTTATGGTGTCGGGGCCTTGTACTTAGTGAGACTTGATCCCTGGTGGGCTCATTTATATCCCTTCCACTCCATCTTGTGTGAGGCCTCAAACATCTAAAAGTATTGTAATCTTTAGTTTCAGTGATTTCAACTTGGGTGGATTATACAAACAACTTTGGGACCTTTAATTTTTCAATGTAAATTTTGATTTGGGATGAGGTTATAGATTGCTTTCAAGCTAAATGTATAATCATTTACTATCTTATTGTAGTGAGTAGATTCAAAGGAACCCTTCAAGGAAAATGTATAATCTTTGGTTATCTTATTGTAACAAGTAGATTTAAATATATGTTACACCCTTATGCTTGTCTAGTTATTTGTATGTCATGTCACAAAAAAAAGTTCTTTTTATAGACTTCTTCCCCCCTTCATATTCAATTTGGAAAACAAGTGGTTTTTGAGTTGAAAGAAAAAGATAGTTCTTGTGATTTTGAGGTTTGTAGTTTTAGGGTTTATGCAGATAAAGGGCACTAGAACATGAAGTCTCACCTCTTGTGGAGAGTGTCTTGATGGATTAACCAAGGGACCTCATAAGTTTATGTTGAGATAGCTTGCAAAAGTTACACATAATTTTGGACAAGAAATGCAATTTGGAGGAAGGGAGGTTGGGCCTATTTATAAAGGCATTTTGTTGAACAAAACCCCTTTTGTAGTCAAGAGAATTTTAGACAATTTATTGAAATACACCGAACAACTGAGAGGGTGGGTGAATGTGAATCAGTTGTCACAAAAAATTAGCTTCATATGAACATCAAACCATCAACAACTTACTTGCTTATAATCAGATTTAACCATGAAAGTATGAAACCATAAACTTAATCACAAACACACATCCACACAGTAGACACCAGAATTTTTTTCGTGGAAAACCCTAAAAGGGAAAAACCACGGTGGGTGTTATCCCACAAAAATATATGAGTTATAACAATACTAGAAATCAGAGGCTCACTGCCCAAATTGTTCACTACAAAGAATGGCTCACTGCCAAAGTGGTGAACTAATTAAGTAGCATCTACTCCATGCCAGAATTCAGTTCCATTGAAGCACAATATAACTTCTCTACTCTGCTCTTTCACACCTTCGCACTTATCTCTTCATATTCTCCCTCACACACTTTTTTACAACTTTATTACATGCTTTTATACAATTCATCAACCTTGGAATGTACATCAAGGTCAGCATTACATTCATCAACCATTCGAACATTCTCCAAGGTCGGCATTACAAAACATATACAGAAATAGGTCTAGACCTATTACAAAATTTAGCTAAGGAAATATGTAGAGAAGTATGATGAACACGCCATGCCTTAGCTGGGACTCAAACGTAATCCTCCACGCCACAACACACTTCTACAATCTTCAATGTATCTCCGTAAATAGTGAAAACAACCAAGTAGGCCAAGACTAGAGTTAACACTAGGTTTTCTAAGAACATTCTTATTTCATAATCCACACTTCTCTTTGATGACCAATCCAAAGGTAGGAACATGATCAAGATACATCCACAAGCACATTGTAATCACCAGAAACAACTGCACGATCTCTAACCACTCTATCAAGAAGATCCTTCAAACCGGAGCACAAGAACAACATTGTCAGCTACTGTCATAAAGAAAGGATAGCTTGCGGACCACCAAATCATGAACCATTGGAGTTGAAGACACTTAACATTATCTCAGACTTATCTCTAGATCCACAGATCAAGATACTTCAATGCGGAGGAATGCGGAGCATAACACTTTCTCCTTGTCTTTGTCAAACATACAGAACAAGTTGTTTTCACTCTGGTGAACATAACTCACTCAATTCTTCATATCGGAGGCTTAAACTCATAACATAGCATCTTCAGATGGACTTCTAAATAACTTCCAATCCACAAACAAAGATATTCATTCTACAAAAAATGAGGAGCATTCTTCTAGATTGTTCTTCTGTATGCAATACATTGTTTCCACTGCAACTCACTGTTTCTACTGGAGAAGCTAATTTTCTCAATATCCTCAACATCAAGACTACTTACATAATTAAATACAAAGCATATTACTCATTATAAGAAAACACCAAGATAGGAGCACAGTTGACACCAATGACAACATAGATATGTTGACATTAATGACAACATCGATTAGGCACATACTTGCAACACAATTCACATGTTCATTGCAAAGGTCATGATTATTAGCAGGCTTAGGAATAAGAATCTTGTGAGTATTTTGGGTTGGTGCATGGGATGGCAAATTATTGTTGGTTTATGACCCAATACCTAATAGGAGCCTAGTTTAGTTGGTTTTTGAAATGGATAACAAGCATGAGGTCTTGAATTGGGATTGGCAGTATAGAATTGTTTCAAGGATTGTCTTTTCTCTATTTATTTGCATTAAGAATGTGAGTAGTATCTATTGCATAGATATTTGAATTTTATTTAAAAATAAACATGTCTTTTTTATTGTGCATCCTATACTTTACACCCAAGCATAACATAAATGTATAATCATTTACTATCTTATTATAGTGAGTAGATTCAAATGAAACCTTCAAAGCAAATATATAATCAAATTTATTATCTTATTGTAGTGAGTAGATTTGAATCTATGTACACCCTTATGCCTGTCTAGTTACCCTTATGCCACATTACAAAAATATTGGTTCTTGTTTTGGACTTTCTTTCCCCTGCCATATTCAATTTGGAAATCAAGTGTTTTCTTAGTTGAAAGATATGATAGTTCTTGTGATTATGGGGTTTGTGCAAGTGCCAAAAAATGAAGTCTTTGTGTCTTGTGGAGGGGGCCTAATGGATCTTGTTATGTAGAAAAGAGAGACTTAGCCTAAAAGGTTAAACTAGGTCAAACCCTCTTCCATTAACATTGAGACACAAACCGAGCTTGGCTTCTACCCATGAAGGAGAGCCAAACTATAGGGGTTTTGTCCCTTTTTGTATAAATGAGTGTCAACCAAATCCAACCAACCAAGCTAGGGCAAATTAGGAAACCCTAGTTAAGCAAGATCTGTGAATATACAACTGTCAGAAATAGACACAAAGAATCTAACACCACAATAGGGATCAAAGGACAGAGGAGAACCTAGATCTGAGTTTAGAAGTAGAGAGGTACCAGGGTGCTAGGCACCCTAGACCCAATTTAGGGTTTTTCATAATGTCAAGGTTCCAATGTCTTTTCCTTCTTGTATTCATGTCTCCTATCACTTGGTATCTTCAGATTCCTCTAGATGCGACATGCACACAAACAAGAAGGAAAAATGATTGGTGCTATTTAGGAGCTTGCCTAAGTCAAGCTCTGTGAATGGTGTTTCCACCTCCACAATAACAATGATGAGAGATCAAGAGAGCATTCCCTAGGAGGGTACAGACAAATCTGAAGTAGAATGGAATGCTATAACAAAGTATAAAGGAAAGGAGTCACCATGAGCATGGAAACCCTAGCTTTCTTGATGCGGCATCACAACTTGACTCAAGAAGTTGGTGTAGCCCAAAGAAGTAGAGATATCTTCACAAGACCTATAAGAAGTTAGTGTAACAACAATAATCCACCATAGAGAGTTTTAGAGCAGAATAAAGAGCATGAGAGAGAAGAAGAGAGAGTGCAAGTGTGTATGCATTCCCTCTCACCAACAATGAATAAAACTGAATGGGGCTGACATGTATAAGCCAAGGAGGTATTCTAAGCTGACACCACAAAAATAGGATTGAGGCGAACATTTGGGACTAGGGTGCTAGGTACCCTGGTCCTTTAGCCCCACGAACTCAAGGGAGTGTCAATTAAAGTGGGCTTAGACTAGTCCCAACTTTATTTTGTTGAGTTTAGTCATCGGGATTGAGATTTAATTGTTTTAGGTCCACCTGGGTGCTAAATTAGGTGTAAAATGGCAAGGGTACACCTTTTACTCCATAACAGATATGATTGGGGGACCTCTTAAGTTCAAGTTGTGAGCTTACAAAAGTTATGCATAACTTTGACAAGAAATACAAGCTAGGTGAAGGGGGGTTTGGGCCTATTTACAAAGGCCTTTTGTTAAGTAAAACCCCTTTCACAGTCAAGAGGATTCACATTGAGGTGAATAAAAATTCACTACAAGAATCTTGTGAAGATTTTAGGTTGGTACCATGAAGATGGATAATTGTTGCTAGTTTATGAACTAATGCCTAATGGGAGCATGAATAAGTCAATTTTTGAAATGGATAACAAGAATGAGGTCTTTGATTGGCATTTGATGTATAGAATTATGTCAAGGTTGCCTCTGCTCTATTTTATTTGCATGAAGAATGTGAGTAGCAGGTGTTGCACAGAGGCTTGGATATTATTTAAAAATAAATATCTTTTTAATTGTGCTTCCTATACTATACACCCAAACATAACATAAATGTTATCTTAGAATAGAATACCTAGAAAATAAGTGAGTTCCCTTGAACAATAAGTGCACTGATAAGCACATCATTACCAACCTGAGAGAATGGGCAAGAATTGGCAAATATTCTGATAGACTTTGATTGCAAATTAGGCAACAAATTGTTGACTCTCAAGAACTCCCACACAACCAAACCCATTTGGACTATTCCCACTATATAGGGAGTGGAAAAAGGATCCTATGACAATGACTTATTTCTTGTAGGCACCGACTTGCTTTTGTTATTTCTTAGAGTTACATTTTTCCTAATCTATTGATAAAGTGGGAAAGATTCTTTGAAAAATTTCATTGCCCAATATTTTAAATGTTGATTAATACAAAGCACCCAATAGCTATAATTATGGAACCTCAAAAGGTGTGAAAATGCAAAAAAATGAAATTATGGATTGTTAAAGTATGATGAGGAGGGTTTGATAATGGATGTATAATAGTTAGAAGGTTGTGGCTTGCAAATATTGCTCTATTGAACACCAGATGTATTTTTTTACTTTACTAAATGGACTAAAGTCAAAGGAAATATCTAATTTACTCTACAAGGGAAGCCTAGCATTTATTTTTAATCCCACAATAATGAGTCCCACTTTTTGGCCAAGATGGACATTGATATCGGCATTTTTAACTAAATCTTCACTTTCTGAGACCTATAGCAGCTAAACCATTAAGAATTTGGAGATAATGCAAACTAGTGATTTGTGTGTAGATTCTAAATATATATTTTTAAATGTTTTTTGAAATAAATCATGAATCTTTCAACGTCTCCTTTAATAACTAGTTTTTAATAGTAAACAACATTTTCAAAAAGTAATGTTTATGTCGTCCAACATAACTTTTTTTCTAGAAAGGATAAAATTCTAATTTTTAAAATATAGATTTTTAACATCAATATCTAGTGCATGGATATTTTTTCATAATTTTTTGTTACATAATTTTTTTAAATTAATTTTTGAAGTCAGGGTAACTATAATTTGGACATAGGTGTATGTCATCAAGCATAACTTGTGTATTTATCGAAATTCAGTTTTTTTTGGTGAAACAAGGACATCAATACCTAGTGCACAAATATTTTTCAGAATTTTTTTTCTCTATTTTTTATTTTTTCACATGTGTGGAATAGAGGAAAAACCCTATGTTCACTGGAAAATAGAAAATAAATATAAAATCAAATGAAACATATTCAAAATCACACTTTTTGGAAAGCTTATACTAAGGGCTACATATTTACAAAATAGAATTTCTAAATGGCTTCATTTGATCCCCAAAAGGTGAAGCAAAATTTGTTTTTGTCAGCATTTTGATAGGTGTGGAGGAGACTCTATCGAGGGTTTGATTTAAGACTAGGGGGGTTATTTCCAAGGGGAGTTGATCTAATGGGGTTTTATCAAAACGTTCAATTAAACCCCTTTAGATGGAACCCCTCAAGGTTTAAATCATTAATTTTTCTAAAAAATATGTGATTTCAGACAAAAATCAGGATGTCCCATACGTGGGACACACTATTGAGATGGAGATGGAGAATTGTTGTTGGTTTATGACCCAATGCCTAATGGGAACCTGGTTAAGTTGGTTTTTGAAAAGGATAACAAGCACGATGTCTTGGATTGGGATTTACAGTATAAAATTGTGTATATTTTATTTGCATGAAGAATGTGGGAACCTGGTTAAGTTGGTTTTTGAAAAGGATAACAAGCATGATGTCTGGGATTGGGATTTACAGTATAAAATTGTGTATATTTTTTTTGCATGAAGAATGTGCCCAGTAGGTGTTGCATAGAGATTTTAATATTATTTAAAAATAAACATGTCTTGTTTATTGTGTCCTATGTTATACACCCAAACATAACATAAATGTATGATCATTTACTATATCTTATTGTAGTGAGTAGATTCAAAGGTAGCCTTCAAAGCAAATATATAATCATCTAGTGTCTTATTGTAGCTATTATATTTGAATCTATGTTACACCCTTATGCATGTCTAGTTACTCTTATGGCACATCATAGAAATGTTGGTTCTTGTTTTGGATTTTCTTTCTCTCATCATATTAAATTTAGGAAATAATTGTTTTTTGAGTTAAAAGGATAAGATAGTTCTTGTGATTTTGGGGTTTGTGTGAGTGCCAAAATAGGAAGTCTTTGTGTCTTGTGGATAGGGCTCTATTGGATTTGATTGGGGACCTCTTAAGTTCAAGTTGTGAGAGCTTACAAAAGTTATGCATAAATTTGACAAGAAATGTAAGCTAGGGGAAGGGGTTTGGACTTGTTTACAAAGGCCTTTTGTCGAACAAAACCCCTTTTGTAGTCAAGAGGATTTCATACAATTCACATCAGGGTGAACAACATTTCATTGTAGAGGTCATGATTATTAGTAGGATGTCATAAGAATATTGTGAATATTTTGGGGTGGTGCCATAAAGATGGATAATTGTTGCTGGTCTATGACCTAATGCCTAATGGGAGCCTCAATAAGATAAATTTTAAAATGGATAACAAGCATGAGGTCTTGTATTGGGATTGACAGTATATAATTATGCCAACAATTACCTTGACTCTATTTTATTTGCATGAATAATGTGAGCAGTAGGTGTTGCATAGAGGCTTGAATATTATTTAAAAATAAATATATATCTTCCTTTTTTATTGTGCTTCCTATATTATACTTCCAAACATAACATAAATGTTACCTTGGAATAGAATACTTAGAAAATAAGTGAATTCCCTTGAACCATAAGTTCATTGATAAGCACATCGTTGTCAACCTAAGAGAATGATCAATAAGGATCCAATGATAATGACTTAGTTCTTGTAGGCACCTAATTGCTTTTGTTATTTCTTAGAGTTATATTTTTCCTAATCTATCGATAAAGTGGGAAAGATTCTTTGAAAATTTTCATTGCCTAGTGTTTTAAATGTTGATTAATACAAAGCACCCACTAGCTATAATTATGGAGCATTAAAAATTGTGAAAATCCAAAAAAAATTGAATTTATGGATTGTTAAAGTATGGTGATGAGGGGTTGATGGTGGGTGTATAATTGTTAGAAGGTTGTAAATTGTAGATATTTCTCTATTGAACATTGGATACATTTTTTAATTTATTAATTGAATTGATGTCAAAGGAAATACCTGAGTTACTTTGTAAAGGGAAGCCTGACATAAGAATCTTGTGAGGATTTTGGGTTGGTACCATGAAGATGGAGAATTGCTACTAGTTTACGAACCCATGCCTAATGGGATCCTAGTTAAGTTGCTTTTTGAAATGGATAACAAGCATGAGGTCTTGGATCGGGATTGGTAGTATAGGATTATGTTAAGGGTTGCCTCTAATTTGTTCTATTTGCATGATGAATGTGATTAGTAGGTGCCACATATAGATTTGAATATTATTTAAAAACAAACACATCTTTTTTATTGCGTCTTATATTATACACTCAAACATAACATAAATGTATAGTTTTTTACTATCTTACTGTAGTGAGGAGATTCAAAGGCAGCCTTCAAAATAAATATATAATCATTTATTGTCTTATTGTAGTGATAGATTTGAATCTATGTTACACCCTTATGTTTGTCCAATTACCCTTATGCCATGTCAAAAAAACATTGGTTCTTGTTCTGGATTTCTTTCCCCTGTCATATTGAATTTGGAAAACAAGTGTTTTTTGATTTGAAATAATAGGATAGGTCATGTGATTTTTGGGTTTGTGCATGTGCCAAAATAAGAAGTCTTTGTGTCTTGTGGAGAGGGCCTTGGTGGATTTGATTGGGGAACCTCTTAAGTTCAAGTTGTGAGAGCTTACAAAAGTTATGCATAATGTTGACAAGAAATGCAAGTTGGGTGAAGGGGGGTTTGGGCAGGTATTTATAAAGGCCTTTTGTCAAACAAAACCCCTTTTGCAGTCAAGAGGATTTCATACAATTCACATTGGGGTGAAGAAAGTTCATTGCAAAGGTCATGATTATTCACAAGTTGACATAAGAATCTTGTGAATATTTTGGAATGGTGCCATGAAGATGGATAATTATTGCTAGTTTATGATCTAATCTCTAATAGGAGCTTGAATAAGTTGATTTTTGAAATGGATAAGAAGCATGAGGTCTTGGATTGGGATTGGCAGTAATTATGTCAAGGTTTGCCTCTTCTCTATTTTATTTGCATGAAGAATGTGAGTAGTAGGTATTGCATAGAGGCTTGAATATTAGTTAAAAATATGTCTTTTTTATTGTGCTTCCTATACTCTACACCCAAACATAACATAAATTTTACCTTAGAAAAAATGAGTGAGTTCCCTTGAACAATAAGTGCATGAATAAGCATGTTGTTGCCAACTTGAGAGAATGGGCAAGAATTGGCAAATGTTTTGATAGATTTCAAATTACAAATTAGGCAATAAATTGTTGACTCTCAAGAGGTCCCATATAACCAAACCCATTTGGACCATTCACACTCATAGGGAATGGGCAAAAAGGATCCAATTACAATGACTTATTTCTTCTAGGCACCAGATTGCTTTTGTTATTTTCTTAGAGTTACATTTTCCTAATCTATTGGTAAATCAGGAAAGAGACTTTGAAAAATTTCATTACCCAATGTTTTAAACATTGATTAATACTAAGCACCCAATAACTATAACTATGGAACCTTAAAATGTGTGAAAATCCAAAAAAAAAATTGAACTTATGGATTGTTAAAGTATGATGATGAGGAGTTGATGGTGGGTGTATAATAATTAGAAGGTTGCAACTTGCAAATATTGCTCTATTGAACCATGGATGTATTTGTGTAATCTATTAATTGGATTGAAATCAAAGGAAATACCTGAGTTACTCTATAAGGGGAAGCCTGAATTCAACTCTTACTCCATAGTCTAAATCCTCCCCATTGGAAGGCAATTCTAGATGCCTTTTTCTAAGGCACACCACTACCATTGTGTGAATCCTCTTAAGGGGCTACCCTATGGACACACATGGTTGTATTAGACCCATAATAGTAATACTATAACTTTGTGTCACTTGTTTTAGTTACATGTGGTAGTTGTCGCCAACTCCTACTCAAAATTGTATGGGCTTTGACAATCCATAAATCTCAAGGTCTTGTTATGTCATAAAAAGTTTCCCTATGACTTTTTACCTCCTAGTTTAGCTCCTAGGTCCCCTTAATTTCATTATGCATGTTTAAAACTTATCCCGTAGCAATTTCCCTTGAAACCCATGTTAAATGGAGCCTAGGGGTCCACTTTAATGCTTAATCAAGACTCAAATCATGCCTTGGGACTTGGGCACCTGTACCCAAGTCCAGGATGATTTGCGGAGACCTAAATTTTGGATGTCGACATGGGACCTTTAAAAAGGTTTCCCTTTGCCAACCTTTTCAATTTAAATTATGAAAGTCTAGCAGGAATACATATTTAAATAGGTTTATGACTTCATTTTACTCCTAGACAATTAAGGAAAACTTATGATTATCAAGCAAAGAGCATTCAAGGCATTCATTGTGTTGCAGAGCAGAATTGTGTTGTGTTTGTATGTGTTTGTTGCATATTTGGCTTCATCAACTCATCTCCTCATGATGTGAAGGTTCTTCATCTCTGTGAGGGTTTTTCACCTCTAAGGTGACATCTATTTGTGTTTCAATCAATTTATCTTATCATTGGATTTGGCCTCTTCCCTACAAGGGCACATACTCTATCTAACAATGGTGTTGCAAGGCTTGAACCATTCTAGGGCTTGACAGAGGCAAGCTCCTAAACACCACAATCCCCAAACCCCTCTCTTTGTGATTGTAGGTTACATGTGCAGGATTTGGCGAAGTGGAGTTGCAGAGAAGCAAAGCAAAGGATAGAGACTTGGGATCTAGAGAAAAAGTGTAGAGAATCAACCCTATTGGACTAGGGCGCTTGCCCCGTAGTACTCCTAACTAACATTTCCAGAAACTCTGAAGCAGGTTGCAATCCAACATAGATCACTGTTCCATATTCGTAGAAAAGTTGCCCTATCAGACTTGGGTGCCCACCCCGTTGTCCCTGGAGTTTTTGCCTCAAAAAATTTGAATCCTGGTATGTTTCTAATATGTATTTAGTGCCTTCTTGTGTGATCATCTGTTGTATTTCATTTGTCTGTATACGATTTCATATAATTAGGGTTTAAGGCTTAATTGAACTAAGGTTTAACAAATTCATCAATCTATTCTATCTTTCCTTATCATTTCATAGTGACATCAAACCTGTAGTTGATTCCTCTTGCATCAGTAGTGACTTAGCTTAGTTTATGTACTTGAATGTTAATGTGAAAGGAGGGTTTGATTGAATCTATCTTAACTACATTTCAATCCTTATCTTCTTTTCACATATAACATTTTGGTGAACCCGTGCTTTTATTGAACTTGCATCTTGATGAGTGTTGTAATCAGTTTTTCATTCATTCATATCATGTTCATCATCATACATTTAAAAATTTTGCATACATTTGAAAAAAATAAAGCATTCTAGGCTTGCATTAAGGCATAGTTTGTACTATTTGCCTTGCATATCATTGAAAACATTTAAATTTCTGATATTTACATCAGATCTGAGATACATTATATCATTTAGTCATTTCATGATCTTTTACCTTGCATTTGCTTATCTCATTTGCTAGGGTTTTGCTTGAAATTTGCATTTTTTCATATAACCTAGTAATTCCAAAAGCTAGGGTTTGTAGTTAAAATATTATTTCAAATTTTACTACTCATTTAAAACACTCTTCCAAATCTGATTTTGGACTGTAGTGTTGCTGCATTGTAAGATTTTGCATTTACATTCGCATCATTAGCACATTTACATTGAAAAAGTGAAAAAAATAGAGCATTTTAGGTTCATAAACAAGCATAGACTTTAGCAGGCATGAGTTTTCCACAGTCCATGAAATGAATGGAAGAGTGCTTCTGGATTTAACTGTGTATGTTTTTGCTTCAACGTTTCGGATCACACTCAGTGATCCATCATCAATGGATCACTGAGTGTGATCTGAAACGTTGAAGCAAAAACATACACAACTAAATCTAGAAGCACTCTTGCAAGCATAGACTTGTATTCTTTCATTACATTTGTCATAAATATCTTTCATTTCAAATCTTGAATTTATTTTCAAGCATACATCCATTGGTCATTTCAAATTTTTGCATCATTTCATATTATTGTGTGAAAATTGGCATATTTTTAATTACACAGTGTGTATTTCAACACTAAGTGTTTACACACCTTATTTAAATCCTTTAGATCAAACTTGTAAAATCACTCATTTTGTCGTGTTGTGTAGTAATTTTTCCTCCCACTCACTTTGTTTTTTGTGAACTTCATGTATGTTTAAGCCTGAATTCCTCAAACAAATGCTTTGGTGTCAAACAGTCTCACATCTATGGCTTCTCATCGTAAAAACAATGCTATGGTCTCTCCCTGATTCTACATGAAAAGAAAGACCCCTGAACCAAAAATAATATTTACACCACATGATAGAATAGTTAGAGACATTGAGGGTCCCCTTTACATTGTTGTTAACATAATGGAGACTCCTACAAGAGGAGCCCTTATTGATCCAAATTGCATGACTAATGTTGCTATTAAAGAGTTCCTTTATTCACAAAAATTGATACAAGAATCTTATGAGCCTACAGACATGATAAAAACACATACTGGAGCTTTCCTCCTAGCCATAGGGAAGATTACTTTAATTGTCTGAGTGCTTGACAAAGATTTAGAACAATAATTTGATATCATCCCTACGTCTGACCTCTTCCATATAAAACTAGGCCATTCATGGCTCAAGGCTATGAAAGTTGTCCCTTCAACCATTCACAAATTCTTAAAGTTTCCTCACCATGGGTCCATACGAATTGTTCATCATAGTTGATGGCAACCTATGGTTACTCGAAAAAACTTCATTCTTGAATACTTTTGGCCAGAACCTACCGAAGAACCTGAACCACGACGAGATCAAACTTTCTTGGGATATCAACGGTACAAAGCACAATTACTATCAAAATTGGTTGGACCCCCTATTCAACAAACAACAAATAAAGAACAACCTACATTACAAGAACCCCCAGACCGTGAGGTAAGGGGATATATGTTGAGGTTCCTCCTCCATCATCCCTATAAGGATCGGGAGATACATGTAGAAAACAAAGCAATGCATCGGTGAGAGTTAATCCCATATCCGCTTCTTCTTCTGAGTTGCCAAAGATTATGGGAAACCGTGAGATTCCTCTTGACAATATCACTAATAAAACATGAAGGAATAGACTAGTAAGAGAAAGAAGAAAGAGAAGACAAGCCTTAACTCAACAAAATACACCTCAACAAGAGAACATTTCACCATCTAACATTGAATCAAACAAAGAAGAGCTTAAGGTTGAAGAATTAAAGGATGATGATTTAAGTCAGGCAATTGTACCTTATGTACCTCTTTCCTCTTGCATTCGAGATTGGGACAAAGATGACTTGCTCGACGACAACCACTAGTTTGGTTGTGTACACAGGTAAGTATTTCTAACCCTTTTAGCCACCTTTGTCATAGCATGTCTTTGCTCACTTATGTGGCCTCCTCTTATGTGTTGTGTTCCCCCGTGATGTGTTATGTGTTGTTTAGGTCTTCTAGGATGACCCTTGATACTCTTGTAAGGTCAAGGATACTGGGAGACCACCTCTATTGTGAACATTCTTCTATCTATTTCATCATTCTTCTAAATCACTTCTCTATTTTATTGTTGTGTGTCATGCCTCGGGGGCATAGCGTTGTGGATGATGTCTTAAGGGCATCCTCCTACATGGTGTTCCCAAGGCACTTGTTTCTCCTCTCTCACTTTTATTGTTTACCTTCTTCAGTGATCCTACCTAGTCGGTGGATGACGAAAACAAATAAATACTGATAAGGACCATGCGTCCCTTCAGCAAGGAAGAAAAAAAGGGCCTAGTCCATATATGAAGATGGGGTTAATCTATACATATATCCAATGCTGGACTAGTAGAATCACTCCTTGTGATGTACCATCTTATGGTATTTCTTGTGACTAACATTTTATAATCCACTCAATCTGCTCTTGTACACTTTGATTGGTATCTCACCTTGTTACTACACTCGGTTTCGAGGTACTTGCAGTATAGCCCAATGGTTATACTTGGCTCCAAACCCGTGAGTATAGCCTTGGTCCTTGATGTGACTATTTTCATGCATAGCTTCTATGATTTGATTTGGTTATTATCTTAGAATGAGATTTCTAACCATCTTGTTGTTTATTTTAGCAAAATCATATCAATGTGTTTTTGGGAACATTCAGCGATCGTAGCACATGTGTAATGTCCCAAATGGGGATTTTTTAGACAAGTTTGGATTTACGGGCTTTCCAAATATCCTCTTCTTTAATTTATGCTCAAACCGTAGATGTTGAAGTCTGATTTCTAATTTTCGTATTAACCAAACACTTATAACAACCAACATATTGCATATCAAAGCATCAAGATAACACATCATATGATTCGCCCCATATCAACAATGAAATTCACCATGAAATGTATAATTTGTGAACATCAAACATGCATAACAAATCTAAATAGTCTGCTGATATAAATCAAAATATAGAAGTCTGATTTTTACATCCAAAATATAGGCAAACATGCCCAAACATAAATCAGATCATTGTTGCTACAGTTTAGACCTAATATCAAGTTGTACATACCATAAATATGTGCCAAAATGTTCTCAAAGGGTGGCACTCCTCAACTAGGGTTGAAAACCCTAAACAATGGTGCAATTTGCCCAAGTAGAAATCCTCCAAGGTAGGTGAATGAAGTCTGCTTATGTTGTTGTAACATAATATGTTGTTGATGAAACCCTAGTAGCCAACAAACTCCTCCAATCACCTCAAAATGCAATTTGCCTCTCCTCCCAAGTGGTGTGCTCCAATCTAGGGTGAAGCCCTAGTCAATTTGCTCATGAAGAGGTCATCGTGAATGCTCTCAAAGATGATATACAATCTGCCCTAGAAGAAGATGAAGTGCAAATGAATCCCTGTCACAGAATCCTCAATTGAAGAAGCTATATTATCACCCAACTCCTCCTAGGATGCTTGAGGTTTTCCTCCCAAGATCCTCTCCAAGAGATCTCTCTCAAGTGTGTATGAAAATGAATGTTGAATGATGATTTGCTAATGCCAAATGACATTGTATTTATATGCAACTTGTCTTCTCTCTCATAGGGCCGACTTAGGCAAGGATATATGTGTTTTCAAATGTGAATCTCCTTCCAAGAGGGTCGACCTACCTCCATCATTATAAGCACAAATAATAAACCAAATTAAAGATATGTTTATTATTTTGTTTCCTCCTTCAAGTACTAGTATAGGAATATTATGTGCCAAGGTAATAATAATAATGACTTCCACGATGATATGTATAATGTAATCATGAGTGAAATCATATGCAAGGCACCCAAAGATTTCTCTTGGCATGAATGAGAGAATCTCCCTATGGCATCTACATAATACAATGTGATCTCCTGGCATGATGGAGATTCTCTCAAATAGCTTGCTCCAAATCATCTTATTTAAGACAAGTGCATCATAAAAATATAACAAGTCATCCTCATTACCCAAGATGCCCTCCAAAATTCTTGAAGCGGGGTGATTAGCCCAAATCCTCTCTAATGGCGACCATTCCAAAAATGGGGACATTATAGTCATCCCTTCTCCAAAATGCTTGTCCTCAAGCAATGGCAAGTATGCATCCTATGAGATAGTGTCAAATGACATGTATCTCCATTCATCTATATGCTCGGTGGCCATATAAATCCTCCATTGGTGGCTGCAACCTCCAAGAAGAATGTGAAGAGTACAATGTGAAGTGAACTCCAGTAGCCGAAGCCATACAGACTCGAGTCCAACCAAGCATTATCCTCTAGATTCTGAAAGTAATCTTGCAAACACAAGTGCAACACTCTCCAAATCTCCCAAGCTGCCACTCCTCAAGAATGAAGCCTTGAAGAGAAACATGCCTGTCAACAAGTGGCGAGGAGTGTAGTCTCTAAAACATGTCCACCTGTCACCAAGCCTTGGTTGCCTCACACTATCATCATCCATGTCCCAAAGGTTGTGAAACAACCCAACTAGACCCCAAGTGCCACCACCTGGATCCCAAATCATCACTCCTCCATATGTGCAAAGCATGAGGTAGTGGAAGCATCTCGAAAAGTCATCAACATCACTCCAACCTCCAACTCCCATAGACTTCTTGTGAATGTGAAATGTGCCCGACATACGTGCAAGAGGGTGTATAACTACTCCCACTAAGTTGTTGATATGAATCCAAATAGTAAACTCATGATGGTAAATCAACTCCATGATAGTGCAAAGGATGTTGCTCAGGATAATGGATGATAAGATATCATTAATGTGCTACTCTCTCAAGATGAAGAGATGATCCAATTCTCCTTTCAACTCCAAAACCACTGTTGCCCCCCATCTACTCAGTATGAGATCCATGCACCATGAAGTAGAGTAATAATCTCCCATCCATATATGCAAAAGGACCTCATGTACTAGGGCTAGAATATCCATGGCATCGTGCTCACCTCCATCTCCAAGCTGAAAACCCAACTGTGAAACAAGCCCTAGTACCTCAAAATTAGAAATGGGAACATCTCCATACCTCGACACGTGAACCAACTATATCTCTGGAGTATGCTCCTCCAGTGCAAGTGCCTCAGTATTATACATCTCCAAACTCGGATATAGGACAGTCTCCAATTCCATCCAAGGATGATAGGGTTGTATCACTTTTTCACTCGGTTCTATATCTTCTCCATGAATGATCAAACTGAAAATCAAACCTATGACCATCCTAAAATTGCTCCTGCTGTCATAGAGTGACAAGGCCTCCTTATAAGTGTTGTGGGAACAATCCCATGTTCCCAAATTCATCCAAACAGTTGTGAATATGATTAGAAAATTTAGAACAATAGCTGAGCAATATTATGTGAGCTGAAAGCCAATGCACCAAATCTGAAATTCCTCTCCCCACTCGTTGCCCTTGGATATACACTTGTTCATCCACATGAGTAAGGTTGGACAACCAATCAAACCATACATAATCTGAAAGCAATCTTATAATTTGTCCCTTAGGTGAATGTGACCTCAAGAGATTCATAATATCTAGTCCTTCACAAAACATATGACTACCCAAAGTGTAATCAAGGGATGGAGTTGTTATGAAACCAAGATGGAGTGTCATATCTTGTATGTGCATTGGTCCTTCAAACATTAGTTTTTGCATAAGATTAAGCCACTTACCAAGGTCATCTACCAAGATCCCTTTTGCCACCTTATGACTTATGAAATCATGTGAAGATAAAGAATTGTTGTCTACAAAGATGAAATTTGCCTTTGTATCATACCTCTCATAGATATCTTTATTATTTGTTGTCCCAATAGGCACATCATCCTGAAAACCATCTGCATCCCCTATCATAGCATCTTTCATAAGGCTGCCAATTGTATCAAATAATGATTTGTTGTCTATAATCAGTAAATCATACTCATGCTCTGAAATGAGATCAGTCTTATGCTCAACTGATGGATAATCCCCATAAGTGGACTTATTCAAATATGAGCCAAGTATATTCTTATCCACCCATGCACAAATATTATTCTTGGTCAACTAGTCCCCCAGGAGTATGCATAACTTCCCCTTCCTCTATCCTGACTTGAGGCTTCAATGGGTTCTCCAAAAGATGTGACTCATGATCCACACAATGAAGACTGTACAAATATAAATTTTAGATTCATACCTCCAATCTGCTACCCAAAACTAATTTGAGAATTTGATTGGTAGATCTGAGTGCCCCTCACGTTTGCCCATCATAAGAGGCCCATCCTTCAAATTACACATGCTTCGGATCTTCTTTTCTTCTTCTAGTGTTGAACTGTATTATAACAGATCTTCCTTGGCTTAGATTCTCAACAAGTGTATCATGTCTAACCTTCAAATCTTTATTGGCAGACTTCATACCACTACCATCCTTATGCATTAGGGATGCCACCTCATGATCGTAAAAAGGTAATGGATTGCTATTATAAGTCAAAAAATCAGGCCTGTATTCAAGATCCTTAAACACTTCTTCCTTCATTGCCACATGCTCTATACCAAATGCTGATCTAGTAGATGCATCCAACTAAAAATTAAAGGTATCTTCTATCCCTTGGCTACAAAGGATAAGACATGTCTCTTCCACCCTCAAGACTTCATGATGGGGTTCATCAAATTCTTCATCCATGTGGCTATCCTTTGCAATCTTAATTTTGGATTGTAGTCCCTTGGACATGGCTGTCATAGGAAACTGAAACTCTGCTGCATATGATGAAGAGTGTGCCAAGCTCAACTCCCAATGAATCTTCTTCACTTGATCTTGCAATTCTTGAAGGGCCTCTTGGGTGCTCTTCAAAGAATCCATAGTGTCCTCAAATTCCAAGGTGAGCCTATCCACTTCATCTTCCTCCCTTCTCAAAGCACCAACATATATTTCACCCATCTTGAATAGAAGATCTCTATCCATAAGTATATGCAAGTAGTTTGACTTCACCATAGCCACTGCCTCTTGGAGCTCTTGAAAGCCAACAAGGTAAGGATTTTCTTCAAAGGGCTCATGCCTCTCTATGGCTTTCCAACACAAACCTGCCATGACTTCATGAACATGATCAAAATGATCTAGGGCAATCACAAGCTTACCTCCATTTATCTTCAATTGTCCCTCCAAGTGATGAGACTTACTGGACCCAAGGTCTACATGCAACATATCTTGATCATGCCTCCACAAATCAACTTCTTCATTACACCCATGTGTGAAAGCTAAGCCTTTACTATGCTCTATCAAAGGATCTCCATTAAAGTAGTAGGTAGAATCTTCTACCTAATGATCTTCCTCAATGGTTGATCTAAAAGATGTGTGCAATGCTATGACCTCTTTATCTTGCCATGTCAAATCAATCTTATCCAATCCACTTTGATCACTTCCCATTGAAATTTCTGAATTGTCCTCATCTGACTCAAAGATACCTATACCACCATTTGATTTCATGTTGATGTGATGCAAAGGTGATGAAACAATGCTAGGCTCAACCAAAGGAACATCAAATGAACTCATACCTTCTTGTAGCTGATCCCACATGGTTGGTTTGACAATCTCCATGGTGGCATCTTCTTCAATCGTGTAGTCATCATGATGTCCCATGTCTTCTTCACTTGTAGCCTCAACAGGTGATTCTCATTCGTCCTTATCCTCGTAGGGTTGAAGTATACCTTTGGCTTTGTCTTCTTTAGGGATAGGAGCCCAATCTTCAACATGCATATACCGATTTATGTCTTCTTCATAACCACATGTAGGTTCTTTTATCTCCTATAGGCCATAGTTGTCCTTCGCCTCGATTATATCTGTGGGCTCTTCCAACTTTGGAGTCGCTTCTTGAGGTTCATCTTCTATAATAATCGGCTGGCCCAATATGTGAAAGACATCATTCTCCATGTAGTCATGGTTGCTTTCATCCATATCCATATATTGAGATAGGAACATCTTCAAGCTTTGCTTACTTTCTTCCATCTCTTTGAGAATCTTCCATGTTTCCTCCATGATATCTTCTAGACCTGCAGATTGACAAGATCAAGGCTCTAATACCATTGTAATGTCCCAAATGGGGATTTTTTAGACAAGTTTCGATTTACGGGCTTTCCAAATATCCTCTTCTTCAATTTCTACTCAAACCCTAGATGTTATAGTCTAATTTCTAATTTTCAGATTAACCAAAGACTTATAACAACCAACATATTGCATATCAAAGCATTAAGATAACACATCATATGATTCACCCCATATCAACAATTAAATTCACCATGAAATACACAATTTGGGAACATCAAACATGCATAACAAATCTGAATAGTTTGCTGATATAAATCAGATTATAGAAGTCTGATTTTTACATCCATAATATAGGCAAACATACCCAAACATAAATCAGATCACTGTTTCTACAGTTCATACCTAATATCAAGTTGTACATACCACAAATATGTGCCAAAATGTCCTCAAAGGGTGGTACTCCTCAACTAGGGTTGAAAACCCTAAATAATGATGCCATTTGCCCAAGTAGAAACCCTCCAAGGTACGCGAATGAGGTCTGCTTATGCTGTTGTAACAGAATCTGCTGTAGATAAAACCCTAGCAGCTAACAAACTCCTCCAATCACCTCAAAAAACAAGTCACCTCTCCTCCCAAATGGTGCGCTCCAATCTAGGGTGAAGCCCTAGTCAATTTGCCATAAAGAGGTGATCATGAATGCTCTCAAAGCTGATATACAATCTGCCTTAGAAGAAGATGAAGTGCAAATGAATCCCTGTCATAAAATCCTCAATTGAAGAAGCTAGATTGTCGCCCAACTCCTCCTAGGATGCTTGAGGTTTTCATCCCAAGATCCTCTCCAAGAGATCGCTCTCAAGCGTGTATGAAAATGAATGCTGAATGATGATTTGTCAATGCCAAATGACCTTGTATTTATATGCAACTTGTCTTCTCTCTCATAGGGCTGACTTAGGCAAGGATATATGTATTTTTGAATGTTAATTTCCTCCTAAGAGGGCTGACCTACCTCCAACATTATGAGCGCCAATAATAAACTAAATTGAAGATTTGTTTTTATTTTGTTTCCTCCTTCAAGTGCTAGCATAGGAATATTATGTGCCAAGGTAATAATAATAATAATGACTTCCATGATGATATGTACAATGTAATCATGAGTGAAGTCATAAGAAAAGCACCCAAAGATTTCTCTTGGCATGAATGAGAGCATCTCCCTATGGCATCCACATAATACAATGTGATCTCCCGATATGATGGAGACTCTCTTAAATAGCTCGCTCCAAATCATCTTATCCAAGGTAAGTGCATCAAAGGCATCATAAAAATATAACAAGTCATCTACCCAAGATGCTCTCCAAAATTCTTAGAGCGGGGTGATTAGCCCAAATCCTTTCTAATGGTGACCATTCCAAAAATGGGGACATTACAACATGTCACCTCGTGGGCATGGGCTTTGCGAGAGCTCTTGTTCCCTTGCGTGTTTTCACTCTACCTTAACATGCTTGATACTGGCAAGTGGGATTAACCACCTTAAGGTGGGGGCATATATAACGATATCTGCTTGATTATTTTGACACTAACAAATTATGTTTGTAAGCCCTCTTTGTGAGGGCGAATGGTGTATCGCTTGAGCTAGTGCACATCCATATTTAAATTGCAATAAAAAGCCCTCTCTGCGAGGCGAGATAACATATCTCTTGAGCTAGTGCATATCCTTTTATACAAAGTCCTCATCACGAGGCAGGGTTGGATCTTGAGTCATCCTCCCTTAAGCATGTCTTTGGCGGTTGTGGTAGTGCAGCTCAACCATCAGGTGTGCTTGGCATGTTTTAGATGGTGGGACTTATTAATAAGCTCCTTCCATCGCTTGTGTTTGCTGTGTATAAGATGCATAGTATGTCTATGACATGCTATACGACGATTGTGTATTTCGTGTCTTCCTTATGTGTTTGCTATGTCTTCCCCTTGTGTGTTATCAAGTCACATAGCAATGAGCTCCTCCACACTCAGGTTTTGTTTGACATGTCTTCCCCCTGGTGTAGTATCAAGGCGCGTAGCGATGAGCTCTCCCTACATTTTGGGTTTTGCATTGCATGTTTTTGACAGTTTCAAGGTGCGTAGCGATGAGCTCCTCTCGCCCCTTAGTTAGGATTTTATTTCATATATAAAATGTTATATCAATGTATTCATTGTGTATTGCATGACTACTCTCATGTCTTCATCATGTTTTGCATGCTTCCATTGTGTTCACTGTGTTTTGCGTGCTTCCTACTGTATTCTCTGTGTCTTGCATGTATTCAATGTGTCTTCTAGTGCTTACCTGAGATTAGGGGCTAGAAATAGTTCCTCAATCTTTGTGTATGCCTTAACTTCATGTGCCTGGCATGTTTGATGTGGTTTTGATCGTACTTTAATGCATGTATGGAATCGTAAGATACATACATTAAAGTGGCCCGGGCTAAATGTTACGTTGTAAAAAGTTTTCCTATGACTTTTTACCTCCTAGTTTAGCTCCTAGGTCCCGTTAATTTCATTATGCATGTTTAAAACTTATCCCAGAGCAATTTCCCCTGAAACCCATGTTAAATGGGGCCTAGGGGTCCACTTTAATGCTTAATCAAGACTCAAATCATGCCTTGGAACTTGGGTGCTCACGCCTAGGTCCAGGCTGATTTGCAAGGACCTAAATTTTGGATGTCGGTATGGGACCTTTATAAAGGTTTCCTTTTGTGGGCCTTTTCAATTTGAATTACAAAAGTTTAGCAGGAATGCATATTTAAATAGGTTTATGACTTCATTTTACTCCTAGACAATTAAGATGAACTTATGATTATCAAGCAAAGAGCATTCAAGGCATTCATTATGTTGCAGAGCAGAATTATGTTGTGTTTGTATGTGTTTGTTGCAGATTTGGCTTCATCAAGTCATCTCCTCATGATGTGAAGGTTCTTCATCTCCGTGAGGGTTTTTCACCTCTAAGGTCACATCTATTTGTGCTTCAATCAATTTATCTTATCATTGGATTTGGCCTCTGCCCTGCAAGGGCACACACTTTATCTAACAACGGTGTTGGAAGGCTTAAATGCCATTTCGGGGCTTGACCGAGGTAAGCTCCTAAACACCACAACACCCAAACCCCTCTCTTTGTGATTGTAGGTTACATGTGCGAGATTTGGCAAAGTGGAGTTGTAGAGAAGCAAAGCAAAGGATAGAGACTCGGGATATGGAGAAAAAGTGCAGAGAATCAACCCTACTGGACTAGGGCGCCCGCCTCGCAGTCCTCCTGACTGGCATTTCTAGAAACTCTAAATCAGGTTGCAATCCGACAGATCACTGTTGCATATCTACAGAAAAGTTGTCCTATCAGACTTGGGCACCCGCCCCGTTGTCCACGAAGTTTTTGCCTCTGAAAATTTGAATCTTGGTATGTTTCTAATATGTATTTAGAGCCTTCCTATGTAATCATCTATTGTATTTCGTTCGTCTGTATACAATTTCATATAATTAGGGTTTGAGGCTTAATTAAACTAAAGTTTAACAAATTCATCATTTCAGAGTGACATCAAACATGTAGTTGAGTCCTCTTGCATTAGTAGTGACTTGGCTCAGTTTATGTCCTTGAATGTTAATGTGAAAGGAGGGTTTGATTGAATCTATCTTAACTGCATTTCAATCCTTATCTTCTTTTCACATATAGCAAGTCTAATACTTGAAAGAGCATCAATTGACATCAGAGATATTGACCATTAGGGTCTCACATTCACTGTGATCTCGCAAGTGTGACACTTAACATATATACATATGTCCTTGAGCATTAGCTATTAGTGATATACCTACATGCAAGATAATGCATATCTCTCTCTCAAGATGATGAGGAGGGGAGGATTGTCTACATGCAATATCGACCTCAAACTACTAGACAATTCAATCAACAATGTACTCCACCACCTCATACTATACATTGTATAGGATAGCTTCCCTTACAATTTTTTTTTACAATTCTTTGTGATTTTCCAATTAATTAAGAATTACATTCAATACAAATGTCTATCCGTAGATTATTAATTCTATAACTCTTTATACATAACATTTGACTACAATATTTTTAAAACTTCTTATCTTACCTAAACTTTTTAGAATAGATTCTATTCACCCAAATTTTCAATAAATTAATAATATAACATTTCTCTTTCCTAAAATAATATCACACTTACCTATCCATTAAAAATAAAGTTCAAGACATTGCACTTTCCATTTTGATGCTTTTTCTCCGGCCTTGATCATTCCTTCACAGGCAGGCTTATGTGGTTTGGATGGCCGCTCTTTATCATCATCTAACCTTTGACGTCTCCCTTATTGACGTAGTCTGTAATGACGGATGGGGTGTCGTTCTCGTTCATTGTCCTTCAAACGATAAAAAGTCTGAAAAAGAACTGTTGACAATACATGGCTTTCGTTTCACCCTCCGGATGGTACTGTATCTCTCATCAACTACGACGAAGGCAAAATTAACAAAATAAAATAATGGAAGACTTCTTCCATTAACCTGTCATTTACATATTTATATTCAACAAATTTAATTGTTTTAGGGTTTAATTTGCATTCAGTAGGGTGTGTTTTATCTGATTACAATGTCATACAAGTCGTTCTCAATCTTGTTAATCACTGTGCTTAGGCTGGGAATGATACTTTCTTCTATATTTTGTTTTCTTTCAAACTACTACTAAGATTTATTTATTCAATGATAGATTTCTTAATAAGATTTGTTCCCTAATCAGAGAAATCCATTATAGTAGCCCCTTTCCTTAACATTCCAAGGATATACGACACATCAACATCAAATCCCATAGCCCAAAAAAGCGAAAAACACAATTGCAAATTCGGCAAACTACTTCTGGTTTGAACGCATGGATTTTCCAAAAGATTCCAGGACAAAAATTGACGGAGAAACTAATCTGCGCGGGTTGAAAAGTAAAATTAAACTATTCAAGTTGACAGACTCGATAAAAGCGAAGGAATGTTTCTGGTTTAAAAAAAACTGTAAAATTATTTTGTATCAGGCTGTGGAAATATCATGTCTATTATACTAGATAAAAGTCAACCTTGGAAGATTCCTCCTCACCCCAATTCAGTGATTTTAAAGCCCAATTCTGACACTCATGTTGAATAAGTCTTAATCGGCAGGGGAGTATGTCATGAAACCAATATCATTTATGGTGGGTAGAGTTTTCTCCAGAATATCTCACCAAAATGCATTTACCTGGTCAGAAGCAAGAGTCAGCAAAACATGGAAGACCGGAAACTCTACAAATTGTTTTGTAGACTTTCAGATCGTTTATACTTATCTACATGGGAAGGTAACAGCAGAACTTTTTGGGTTGAGTGGAGCCTTGTTTCAGTTTCTAGGGAGCCAAGAGGAGAGATTTAGTACTTGAAGTGTCCAATGAAGAAAAAGGCCACCTTTCTGTCTGTTTCAGTTTTGTGTTGGTCTCTGGCACTATTTGCCGCAGCACAAACTACATATCCTGATGAAGGTACTCTAATTAACTAAACTTCGGTAATAGATGGAAATTCAACAAAACCCTCTTGGGTTGTGTGATAGCCACCAAAACTAGGAGGGAATGCAGCTTCATAAACTTTGGTGGTCAAAATTAGAGCCTAAAGCTATGTCTAAACATTTTTTTCAGTATTAATATTAAACAGCAGGTTATGGAAATTTTGTTGTCAGCACCAAATGTCTACGCATGCCCTGAAGCTAACAGTACACAGATATTAATGTTCTTTAATAGATTACGCTATATTTGTAACACGGTATCAGTATTGCCTAGTGTCTGCAAGTTTGGCTGGAGAGTATTGGGGTTGCAAATTTTAATGAGAAGATTGGAGATCATGAAATATTTTAATAGATTACGCTATATTTGTAACACAGTATCAGTATTGCCTAGTGTCTGCAAGTTGGGCTGGAGAGTATTGGGGTTGCAAATTTTAATGAGATGATTGGAGATCATGAGATATTATAAGGGATGACATGGTTTAAGCTTTACTAGTAGTACTTGTAAAATTGAGTCAATCTAATGACTGCTCGTAGATTAAATTAAAAAGCTTGGCTGATTTGTTTTAGAAAATTTGCTAGTTGGACAGATTTGATTTTGGGAAATTTAATTAAAAGTTAACCAATTGGCCAAACTAGTTCATTCGGTTTTCCCTGATGGAGATTTTTGTTTGTTGTTGGGTGCAGTTAAAGCCCTTGACAAAATTAGAGCGAGTCTTGGAGACCCTTTCCGGAAACTAAATAGCTGGAAGCATGGTGATCCATGTAACTCAAACTGGACAGGAGTTATCTGCTCTGACAATGCAAGTGCTGATGGATACTTGCACGTAATTCAGCTGTATGTCTACTGCTACTTGACATGTTGTAGATTTCAGTGGCTCCATTTGGATTTCTTTTGGGTTTGCATATAGTTTCTTATAAAGCTAATAGCTGCAATTGCTTTTAAAATTCAGAAGTTTTCTATTATTAGAGCACCAGCTACATAGCAACCGTAGCTCATAGGAACTTTGAACTACAAGAATAGCTATTCAAATTTCATCCTAGTGATTACGCATAGGATATAAGAGATCTCTCAACAGGATTATGAAGTTCATTATATCGACAAGATTGGAACACGGGCTCTGTTGTAGTAAACCCCTTAAGTACCACTCCACCACAGGCCCGTGGACCTATGTGGTGAAATATGTGTACAAAAGTCCAAAGCTCTGTTCAGTTACAAAGTGAAGGTAGGGCTGAAATTCCAAAGATTTTATGATTCATGTCCACTGGGGCATTAAAAATAAGAGGTCCAAGGCAGTTCCTTCTTAATGATCATGGTTTTAACTTCTGAGCTGTGACAGTTGAATACTGAATCTGAACATTATATGTAACATATGTTATTGATAGAAATTCAATCTAAATGTCTATTAGATATTTCATCCCAAGCATCCCAAAAGGTTTGAGACCAAAGCTTTCCAAAGTCCTAATTGGGCTCGTGAAAGACATCAAAGAGATCTCAGAAAGAACCACGTATGGCCAATCATCCTTGGTGCATCATCAAAAGGTTTAGAAAAATGCATTTCATCCAGAATAAAAGTTAAAAAGATGAAGGTTATTTTTTGAGTCACAACCTAGAAAGTATACCTTCTGTTTTATGAGATCTTCCTTGTGGGATATCGGGGACACACACAGAAGATGCGTTTCATCCAGAATAAAAGGTGAAGGTTATTTTTTTGGTCACAGCCTAGAAAATATACCTTGTGTTTTATGAGATCTTCCTTGTGGGATAAGGGGGCACACACAAGCACACAGGTGCACACGCACACACATAAAAACAGGAACTAAGAATAACAACATAAAATGCATAGAATAAACAAAACAATCATAAAATAGTACTTTGATGTCAATTTTTCAAACTCGAATGTCATGATAGGTATTCATTGTTCAATATTAAAATAATAAAATCATCATCATATTGCTCTTCACAAAGAGCATCATCATCATCATTGACATTTGATGATGGAGGTAGATTAGAAGAACCAGAAGAAGTGCAGTCGACACTAAAACTATGCTGACTATTTGGCTCCTCAAAAGATGAAGATTGTTGGGCAGTGTTAACATCCAAGTCATGTTGCTTTGGCTCTACATTCCACAACTTCATTCCTCCTTCATTGTAGTCAGTTTGTTTGTGTGAAAGAAGGTGCAAGTTGGAATGCACATAAACTAACTCCTCTATATTTTCTGATGCCAACTGGTTGTGCTTTACTAAGTGGATGAAGGAGTGTGTACTCCAATTTCGCTTAGATGAAGATGAATTAGCAACCTATTGAGACAAAGTTAGGGAGTTAGAGTTATAAAATTATAAATCAAACTTCAAACTTGAAAAAAATATTTCAAAAATGAAAAGAATTCAAATTTAGAGTCTTAGTTAAAAAATTTATTTGCAATAAAATTTTGATCACATGTGGTTGTAGGTGTTGGAATGCTTGGCCATAGAGTTATCGCTAATTGTAAGCATCCTTCTCATACTTGTTTGCCCTTTTTTTCGTTGCTAAACAAGAATTGTCTACACTTGTTTGAAGAAAGTTTCTTTAGGATCTTGCTCATTTTCATTTATAATAGTCTTCATCTTCTCAATCATTGAGGTGATGCCATCATATACCTCTCCCAAGCATGGCTTATCCATGTCAACAAAATAGATCATATTCATGATGGGCTCAATGAAACTAAGAGATATTCCACACAATCCCACCAAGTGTCATCTACGATCATTTGCTTAACACTTGATGCCCTCTCATTGTTCGAATGCCTCTATACAAACCAAAGTTAGTTGATGACCATGCTAGAAAGTGCCTCTCGCACCTTCACAAGTCTTCTCACAATCCATGACTTTAAAAACATTGGCCCTTTAGGAGGCATTGCATTCACATTGATCAAGGCCCAGTTTTTGGCATCCTTCCATCCATTGGAAACTATGGACACCCCTGTCTTGATCCATGAATCTCTCCTGGGTTGCAATGGATTTTCTACAAATTACACCTCCCTTTCCAGTAAGGTGCTATGCACCTTCTTAAAACCCAGATCCTTGTACCCTTTTAAAGCCTCATTAATTTTCCTCACCATTTCTTGCCAATATGGTGAATGAATGAATGAATGAAGAATTTAAATGACGTCCACGAGGCCACAACAGCCTATGGGACCTAGAAACCACACGCAGTCTTACCAAAGACGGAACAACAGAACAAGCACCCCCTAAGACGCCTGTAACTCTTTCTTGAGATCTTCCCTTCTGCTGTGCAATTTGATCAAGATGTTTGTTGTTCTGCTCACCCTTGCCTCTTCAAACAAGGTGCTTAGATTGGTGATATTCAAAGTGTCACCATAGCTGGAACGAATGTCGATATACGCCTCACACTCCAAGAGGAAGTGTCACTCCATTTCCACCACCCCTTTGTTGCAAAAAAGGCATAGTCTATTTTCCCACTCTTCTTTAGGAATCCGCCATCTACCCGTTTCACACCTAAGATGGTGCGAGCTTGTCCTAAGTTGAGCTATCAACATTTTCACTTTCCACTTAATATCCGCTCCGATATAGGCTTTTTCTTCATGATCTCCCATGGGGTTAAATTCTTTGATGTAGTACTCCTTTTAATGTCCCATTTGTTTTGACCACACGATGGACCTGAATTTTTCTCTTACATATTTTTTTATTTCTTCCTTAGCCTTTGGGCAATCTTGCATATTAATGTCCCACTTTATCCATTTGTCATTTTGCTTCCTCCAAGTGTTCTTTCTCCTAGTTAACTCTTCCTCCATGATTAGCCTAGGCCACCTGTGTCTCCATATTTTGGATCTTCTTGAGGTAGCTTAACAACCGAACCATCGCCAATGCCTCCAAGGGGAATGACCCTGTTTCAGCTAATAAGATCTCATACGGAACAACATTCTTAACTTTGAGACTACTGATGATGAAGTGCTTCTGGATTCTTTCTATCTGCCTCCATTTCTGATCTGATATGCTGCTGCCCTAGATTTCACACCCATATAGAATCACCGGAGTGACTAGCAAACCAAAGAGTGTTCTCTCGGTTTTCCAATCCCACAGTTTCGCAGTCCTGCACCTATTTTGAAGAGAGTACAACGCTTTCCAACCTCCTTGAATTCTTTTTGCTCTACACGTTTCCCAACTGAGTTTGTAGTGGAAATCAAGCCCAAGATACTTGTACTTATCCACGATCTTCAATGGGCTGCCTTCGAAAGTAAAGCTAATTTGCTTCTTTTTTCTTTTCAAATAGAAGATCATTACTTTGGTTTTGCTTGTGTTCACCTGCATCCCAACTTCCTGACAGAAAGTTTCAAGAGCCCTCAAGTGTTCTCTCAAGCTATTGGCAGTTTTGGCAATTAATATGAGGTCGTCTGCATAAAGAAGCAATTTTATGACGTACTTAGCTAGTTGAACCCCCTCCCCACTAGCTTTATTTATCTATTCTTCTAATCTGTCAATGTAAAGTCTAAATAAAGTTGGGGAAAGCGGGCAGCCCTGTTTGACGCCAATATCGCTGCCAAAACATTCTGACATACCATCACTAGTTCTGATTTTAGCCTTGACTTGCTCATACAATCTATGGACAGCAGCCCTAAGCCCATCCAGAACCCCCAGCTCCTTCATTCTATTCTACAGTTTGTCGCAGGGAACCGTGTCGAAGGCTTTTTTAAAGTCAACAAAACAGCAAAAGGCCTCGTCCCCCTGGATGTTCCATATTTTTTCGATCAAGAACCCAAGCATAGCCCCATGGTCAATAGTAGAGTGCCTCGGTCTAAAGCGAGCTTGCCACTTAGCCCTTTTTCCCTCTTTTTCCGCCCACCTGCTAATTCTGCGCTCTACCATGCTTCCAAAAAGTTTACCAAGAAGGGGATTAACCATGATAGTGCGATAATTTGACGGGTTATTGATATCCCCACTCTTGTAGATAGGGATAACCACGCTGGTCGTCCACTCTTTTGGGAAGCCCTCTTGGATGACCATATTGAAGATGTGTTTGATACAAGGTGCAAGGACCACTATACCCCACTTTAAGTGCTCAGCCTGCAACCCATCAATATCCTATGCTTTCCCACTTGCCAACTGTTTTATGCCTTGGATGATGTCTTTCACGGTGAAGAGTTTCGTATTCGCATAAATTATTGGGGGTCTATGCTTATCTTGGTTCCGTTCATACAACAACTTCGCATACTCAAGCCATTGATCTCCAGTGATATTGTTCTCCGTTTGTTTCTTCTTTTGCTGTAGCTCTTTCCAAAAGCTTTTAGGTCTATTTTTTCCAAGGGCAATCAACTCCATTCTTCTTATGTTCACATACTTCTCTTTCTTACTCCATAACAACTTTTCGTACTCCTTGTTCTCTTTGCTCATACCACTATTTCGCAGATTTCTTTTGGCCATCTTGCATTCCTCGTTGAACCATGGGTTTGCCTGGAAAGTATTTTTAGTTCCTCTCTTGGCCTTGGCTCTCTTACACCTGCTTAAGGCCTTATGCATTAGGGGGATCAGCATGTCCTTGCTTATAGAGTGATTCTTTATGCTAGCTGTTCTATTCTCATGATCTCTGAAAAGTTGTTTGATTGCAGCTCTAAAGATTTCCCGATTCTCTTGATTTAGAAGTATTTTGCCTTGGGGAGCTGTCTTCTTTTGGCTAAGATGAATTTGTTCTTCCTGCTGTTTATTTATGTGAATATGCAGCTTGACATTAATTGGATTATGATCTGATTTCAGCTCTATGTCACAGTCCCCGATCACCATCTCCATCAACTTTGAGGTATAGCTTTGCGAGCAAATGACATAGTCAACTACACTTTGGCCATTGTATGTTTTGTAGGTGATTTTTGCCGATTCTGGCCATGTTCTCATACTGTTGCAAATGACCATGTTGTAAGAACTACACAGCCCCAAAAGTTCAGCCCCGAAGTGTGAAACTATACCCTTACTATCTTGTGAGACCCTGTCCCAAAGTTGATCATTCTCTTCCTCTAACCATAGAGGGTTATCTTTCTCTATGTTGCTGTTCTTCAGATTGAGAGCTTGATTGTTTGCAGTTCTCGTATAAAAATCACTAATTATTACCACTTCTCCCATGTTACTAAAAACAGAAATGTCTTTTTTTAGCGTTGCATATGGATCTTCTCGATCTAGGTTCCTTTTCTTATAGGATTTTGACCCTTTTGGAGCGAAGTAGCATGCTGCCATCCTTATTGTGACTTGGTCTTCTATAATTTTTAGCCATATGAGGTAGAAGTGATGGGTATGGGAGACATATGAGGTTCAGGTATCCTCTGTGATGTAGGTAAATTTCCCTCTTTTGAAGAAGATGAAGATGAAGTAGAAGCCGAAATAGAAGTTGTTGGTGAATTTGGCTCAGTTGATGGCAAAGGGACTGCCTTTGGTTGTTGCTGCATTGGGGCTTGAGACTGAGTTTTCTTCTTCTGGGTCACCCTCAAGGGTTCTTCCTTGGTGATGTTCACTTCTTTGGTCTTCCCACTCACTACCTTGGATTTCAGCCGTGTGGTCAAGTGAGTGGGTGAAGGTGGCGACTCTACTGTAGAAGCCTTGTCCTTTGATGTTTTAGTCCTCCTTTGCCTTTGACTGTTAATGAACATCCAGCTTCGCTTCACTACCCGTTTGGTTCTTTTAGCGATAGAGGTTATCTCTTGGAGAGACCAATCCATTTGTGGCAAAGGTTGTAAATCAACTCCATCCTTGATGAATTTGGGAGATAGGATTGAATCGTTCTTGCGCAAGCCTTTGGGGTTCTGATCAAGAAAAACTGGTATCTGCTCCAAAGTGAAGCGGCTGAAACTCCTTCGGCGAACCTCATATTCATCCTCATAGTTAGCCCAGAAATCTTCCATAGTTGGCACGTGGGCAAACTTGCCACTGAGTCTAGACATCATCACCTCCTTGGGATCATAAGTGCATTTCTCCTTGAAGGTCTTTAGGCCGAACTATGACATCTCTTCTCCAATTACTTTTGCATCGAAAGCACTTTTGCATTTGAAGATGCTAACTGGATAGGGAAGCTCACTGCAACTTTATGCCTGCTACGTAGGAAGCTACGAACTTCTTCATTCTGATGCAAGAACTCCATGAAGACCACTTCATCAGAAGGGTACCTTGGTAGCATATATGGATAGGATGTGAACCCGTACACTCGAATGTAGGAGAAAGTAGGAAACTGAATATACCAGTCCACCCAATCTGAGATCACTGCTCTAGCCTCCTTTGAAATCCTGACATGCATTAGGTTCTCCAAGTCATGCACGGTGAACATTAGAAATGCGTCGTTGACTCGGCG
The DNA here is from genome assembly GCA_027924645.1 of Cunninghamia lanceolata. Taxonomy (NCBI): domain Eukaryota; kingdom Viridiplantae; phylum Streptophyta; class Pinopsida; order Cupressales; family Cupressaceae; genus Cunninghamia; species Cunninghamia lanceolata. The sequence goes on along the minus strand of BSBN01000556.1, from coordinate 2,927,633 downwards.
AAAGTGCTTTTGGGACTTTGAAATCTCTAGCTGAGGATATAGCTTGGTGATTCTGGTATTTTGTAGAGAGCCCACGAAATTCAATCCGGCAAAATGATGCTGCTTGGCCACCATGAATAGCAAGTAGGATATCATCTTGAACTCGTGAGTTCGGGAAAACTCTATGATCTGCCAGTGAATACAGTTGCTTATGAGGGTAGACCACTCATAGGTTGCACTTCCATTGGCTACTGTGCTGATGACGTAGAACATCCATGTCCTGAAACTTCTCCCCTCAGCTTGGCCTGTAATGCGGTTGAGCAATGTGATCATGGTTGCATACTCGTCTTTGAACTGGACTCTACCCACGTTCCTTAGGAGTGTATTTCTTCTTTCCTTTAGCCATTTGCAGGCTATCTTTTGACACTTATCATTACTTGAGCTCCACACTCTGTCACTTTCTTCAAGGTCGAGGCTGAGTGATTCTTTGAATGGTGGGATGCCGAGGGCATACTCTATATCATCAGGTTTCAGGCTTGCAATCAACTTTCCATCCACTGATCTGATTTCTCTAGACTTGGGATCATAGTGTTTGATGCATGAAAGCACAAATTCAAGACTGAGTGGCTATGGAAAATGAACCGGCTTGAATGAGCCCTAAATTTTTCAAGTTTCTCATTGCCATACTGTCTGAGCTTATCAAGGGTTCCAAGTCAAAACCTTCGGGTGAAACCTGACACAAATTTGTCTCTTTGACTTTGGAATATTCATGTTTGACTAGGGATTTGGCCTCAATGATGACCGAGGAATATTGCATGGTGGCTTTTAGGCTTCAAGAAAAGCCTTTCTTTTTTCACTGTTCTGCTTCAAAACGATCAAACTAGGCCTGTATATGCTCGATGTTCGAGAAAATCAGGTCTTTATTCTCACTGTCCAAAATCTGATTTTTGTGAAAAAAATGTATTTTTTGCCCTTGGAAAGTGAAAATATGAGGCTGAATCCGCAAAAAAATGTTGGATCTGAGCTCTAGACAATCAAGAATGATGGAAGACGCCTTATCCTGAGGTGGGTATGTGATAGAAATAAGAAAAAATGAACATAAAGCCCTCAAAAGTCACTTTTCTTTTGGCTGTAGGTAGTGATTTTAGGCTTGAATAGTCATAACCAGCAAAGGGAAATCTTGAAAAATCTCCAAAAATGGCCTCTTAGACTTGGGCACTGCCTCTTGAGTGTGCACAAATGTTTTTAGATGAGGTAGGATGAAGAAAATAGTGCCTTGAAGTTACAGATCTGCCCCTTAGATGTATTGCTGGCCCAAAAAGTGCTTCAAACCTGCAATAATAAAGCTTGAAAACCCTCATCAATGGCTGCTAATGTGAAGAAATGTTATTCTCATGTCTGGATGTGCCTTGGGATGCAAGAAAGAGACATGGAATGATGCAACAATGTGTGATCTTGGCCTTCTAGGTGAAGCACCTCTCCTTAAACCTCTTCTATTTGCCTTCAAAAAGCTTCAAAACCTTCATCAATGGAGTCTCCAAGCTGAACGCTGCCTCTATACCTTCAAGTTGCCTTTGGAAATGATAATAACAATGAAGAAGAATCTCCTTTATAACTTGCCTTCACTTCCTAGGGTTTCAATGTGCTTTATTCCACAAATAGAGTGCTTTTATTTTTAGCTCCATGCAACAAAGAAGAATGAAGAAGTGAATGGTAAACCTCTATTTATAGCCTTTGATATTCTCTCTCCTGAGCATTCTCTCTCGCAAGTTGGGCGCCAAAATGGATGCATATTGTCTTTTTTTGGAACGCTTGAAAAGGAGTGCAAATCCTTCAATTTGAGCGCCTTTTGTCAAGGCCAAAAAGGCGTGGGTTTAGCCCAAAAAGGGTGCTTTTTACAAGGACCAAAAAGGCGTGGATTTAGGCAAGTTTGAGTGCCTTTTGAGAGGGTTAAAAGGCGTGCTTTTTAGTGATTTTGAGCGCCTTTTGAGAGGGTCAAAAAGGCGTGAGTTTTGGGCAAAATGAGCGCTTTTCCAAGGCACCAAAAAGGTGTGTGAAATGGCCGATATAGGCGCCTTTTGGAGATGGCAGAAGGGAGTGCAATATGGTCATTTTAGGTGCCTTTTTGAAGTGGCTAAAAGGTGTGCAAAGTAGGCAATATAGGCACCTTTTTGATGTGACCAAAAGGCGTGTGAAAAGCCCAATATAGGCGCCTTTTTGAAGACCCTTTGCCTTCTTCAATTTTCTCGTTCTTTGGCCTTTGAAGATCTTGATGCTTTTGCCTTGGGATTTCCAGACAACCTCATGATTGATTCGCCATTCTCCATGCTTTTTCATCATGACTTTTGGCCTCGGAAACTTTGAACTTTGCCTTAGCCCTTTTTGACGGAGATTGCTCGGATCAACATCGTTTGTCTCTGCTTGAGGAGCTTCTTTAGCCGTAACTTCTTCATTCGACGACGGAAAGCCTTGAAGTTTGGCAATTAGGCTTATAACACTTGAAGCTCTTATTGAAGCCTCTTCTCCATGAAGCATGCTCTAAGGTGGAGCACACTTAGCCAAAAATGCTAAAAAATGCCTTAGAAAAAATTTCGAAATTTTTCAAAATTGAATTTTGATTTGCCAGATGTGTTTGCATTGCTTTCTTTGGTTCTTTTTTGTCATTTTAGTCCTCGATCCATCACTTTGGCCTCCGCTTCTAGATGTTCTTTCACAACTCCAGGCCTGATTGGCTTGCCAGAATCTCCCTCCATTTGAGCCTTGGATTGCTATCTTTTGATATGTCTTGTACCTGCAAGGTTAGCACAATAATGACAAGGCTACATGGTGCTTGGGAGGTGTGTTTGGGCATCTTTTTAGGATGTTCATATGCATATACGAAAAATTTCGTATGGGTACAACAAAAGCGAAAATGGACATTTAAAATGATCACCCCAGAAACTCATTTATGCATTGTTATTTTTCGCAACCACCATTTTTGTTACTTTGAGTTAGAATATAGACAAAAGCATTGTAGTTTAACAATGCATGAAAAGGCTGATTTAAGAGAGTGCAATCAATTCTTTCTTGATTTTTATCAACAAAATGTAATTCATCTGACATGATGTGTGCTAAGGTGGATATCTTTATATATATATATATATATATATATATATATATATATATATATATATATATATATATATATATATATATATATATATATATATGTGGAACTTTCTAAGAGACAAATCGATTTATTCTATAGACTTCACAGCAACCTTCTGTCCCTTTCATCAGTGATGTCACTGTTAATTCATATTAGCTTTTTAAATTTCCTTTATCAGAGCTTGGAATTGATTTCAATTTTGGGTATGCAGGGAATTGTTAAATCTGAATCTTACAGGAAGTTTAGCTCCAGAAATCGGACAACTACAACATCTTAAAATTTTGTAAGTTCTAGTTTCAATGAGTGTTGTATTTTGATTGTCAAGCTTCTTTTACTGGGTATGTGATCTGCTCATGAAGACCTAGAAATTACGTCATTAATTTTTCATAGTTCTATTTAAAAATATTTTTTAGTTCATATAAAGTTAATCCTTTTTCCTTCTTTGATTAGTTTTACATAATACTAAATAGCATATGTAATCTGCATTGTTACATTCTTGGATTTCCTATAATTTATAGGATAGGACATGTAAAAATTCTTACATATCTTTGTGTTTTCCTCTTTTTGGAAGGGATTTCATGTGGAACAAGATAACTGGCACCATCCCAAAGGCGATAGGAAATATAACAACTCTTGAACTCTTGTAAGTTTCCTGATAATCTGAAGATTTATTTTGGGTGGCTTAATAGTGGTTTGTGAGTAGATGTACTTTGGACAATAATATTATTTTTGCTTTGTGCTCTTAAGCGGTGCAGAGATGTTATTTTTTTCTCTACCGATTCAGATGTTATTGATGAATTGAAAAGTCATCTTCTTTGTTTTTCCAAGTAATTTACAAATGGCCAAAACTAAAATATTACAACTAAGAGAGTCCAAAAGCCAAATGCATATGCATACCTACATAGAGTACTGGTCTAACATGGGACCTACAAGTAAAATATCATAAATAGGAAACAAATTACAATAGGACACTTAGGTTGAATGCATAGATTTTACTTTTAACAATCATGTTCTCTACCAGGTTGCTTTTTCCCCTTTTTGGAAGAAGTAGATGGAAAAGGTGTTTACTCCTTCCCTTTACCTGGGACATGAAGCTCAAGATATGGAATTTGCAGGGTTATGATTTCCTTCGGGGGAGACTCCAAACATAAGACTATCCAGGTGTTTGATTTGATACTGGAGTTAGTGATGAATAATTTAAAACCTCGTAAGTGCTTAGAGGTGCTTTTGTGCTTTGTGGGTACCCTTGCCTTGTAATTATTAGCAAGCAACATACATGCGAGAAAGGTCATTAAAGTAACGACTAGTCATGGAAAATAGTCATCAAGGTGATGATTTGAATATGAGAATTACTATACATAGTGAAAAATCCTGCAAAAATAAAATATCCAATTTCATAATTTATCATAAAGAGCACAAGTTAGACTTTAGACTCAATAAGAAAAACTTCTTTGACAAAAAATCAAGAAGAACATGTACGTACATTCCTCTGTAGATCCTAGAACATCGAGTATTAGGTTTTCGTTTTAAATTGAATAGTTCTCATCCTGTCATAATTACTTTAATATGTCAGTCCTTCCTATACATGAGGTGCAGTGCTCAACAGGGAAAATGGCTTATAGGATTAGCATGGATGCATACTCACACGAGCACTTCAGGAACTTGAGAGGAATTCAGTTATGCACTATCTATTTTAAGATAGACTAGTGGCTCTAGGGGTGTGTGATCTGGCTGGATTATGCTTTTTGTGAAGTCCCTTCTAGAACAGTTAGTGTCATTCGGTGATCCGAGGCCATGTTGCATTTACCCTCAATCTTTGCACACAAATCCTTCACTTCACCATATAACACTCAGTGCAAGGATGATTTGCACCTCATAGTGCTCATTGTCATCACGGTCTCAGTCAAAATCATCCTAGTCTGTAGCCACATTGCCATCAACCAATGAACACAGCTAATTGGTGATGGAAGGGCCAAATACCAGTCATCAGAGCTCTGTGCATAAAAAATATAGTTTTTGTTCAATTTATGACCATGCATGATTGGATGAATTCATTAACATGCCATGGGGAAGTGCAAATATCACAAATAGTTAAAATCCCTGTAATAATCTGGAGACAGGAAAATAATTACAGTGCAAACATCACAAATAGTTATAATCCCTATAATAATCCAGAGGCAGGAAAACAATTACAATTTACACAAATTTATACAAACATAATTGTATAGTCCACTAGCATGTTTGTTCAAGTGTCATCAATGCTCTCATAATAGTTAACTCCCTCTAATGATTTCATATGTTGTCAACATTCATGGATAAAGATTTGAAACATTGACATGTACAATGATACATAGTCCATCTACATGTTCATGCCATATTGGAGTACATAGAAATTAGAATATATAGAGATATGAAAACACACAAGTCCTTCAAGCATAGATTTGTGCTGACTACCACCTTAAAATGTGCTCCTGCAGAACAATCAAGAGTGCACATGCTGTTCTAAAACACAAGAAGTGTTTGGTCAATCACATGCGCATCATAGAATTGATAAATAGTAGTTTTCGGGGGTATTTGAATCACTGGAGTTCAATCCATGCAAAGATCAGATTTTGAAATCCAGTTGGCCTAATACATCAGTGCAATGTAATTATTTATTGCAAGTACATATTCCGTAAATGAGAGAAGCATCATAGGTTACCTTTAGAAACATCAGTTAGGGCTAAAACATGTACATAATTCCTCCTAGAAGGTACATAACTTCCAAAACTTGGATATGCCCCTTGTGGATCTGTATTGCATTGTTGCATTGTGTAGTATGGTAGGGTACAAAATCTACTTAACAAGTATGGTGGGAAGTAATGACTTTTTTGTAAGGATAGATGCAATAAAAAGAGTATTTTAAATGTATTGCTAAGGGTTTCTTCATAAAATCAATATTTTTAATCTATATTATTGGGTATGCCTTGTACCCAAGGTACATCCATACTCCAGTCCATGTATGCCTTGCGCGTAAATCTTGGGTATATTTCCTAGTCCAGGTATGCCCTGGGTATGGCCCTAGACTGTGGGTCCAGCCTGGGTACAAATCTGGGCTGTAACCGAGTACCCTGATGGGTCCCAAAATAGCTAATGCCAATCCCTAGAACACTTATTCACTCCGAGGCTAGGGATGTCATCAAGGAAGTGAAAAAGGAGGGTTCAACAACAGGATGAAGGTGATTAAGGGCCAACAGGTAGGAGTAGGTAGACTCGTCTTCACTTTTGGTTCAACTAGACCATGGAGGGTATTCCGAGAGGTATCCCTAAGCAAGGATTAACTATCATGCAAAAGATATACTGGACAATAACAAGGGCAGTGATATCCGAAATGCTGCACTAAACCTTCTAACTGTCACTGATTTAGACAAAGCTCACTACCTCAACTGACCTCTCTTTTAAGTTGAAAACATCATCATTGCAGCAGTGCAAGATGCAGGTATACATGCATGTTCTGAAAAGATGAAACACAACTGTTGTCTAAAGGATACTCCCTGACTTCAACGCATAACATGGGTGCATATAGACGTATAACTACACTAAACTTAATGTTTTCGTTTTGATTTTAATGAGTTTGGGTGATCACAGGTTTCTCAGATTGGTGCCTATCCATTGGGTTGCAGAGTCTCATGTTTATCAAAGGAAAACAATTACAAGGAGATGTATGACTGCCTATATGAAGATTCAAATACATAAAATCAATATCAAACCATGAGAATACTTAGTAATCCAACACCATACAACATTCTTCCATATGTAATACAGAAATGACCATTTACAAAGCTAGAAATGGATTAAGAACTATTACATTCATTCAAATCAGATTTTACAATCATACCACTAAATGTGGCAAGAGAAAGCCTTAACTGCGATAGAGGTTTCCTGAAAGAACATTTACAGCAGTGGAGAAAAACAATGATTGATATCAAGATTACAATATATTTCACATACACTTTTGATAACTGCTTCCTGAAGAACATAAATTGATCACTGGTCGCTGCCCTAACTACCTCTGGACTTTTGGCACCTGTAGAGAGAAATTTTGCCCAAAAAAATGACCAACTCTTGAAAATAGTTTCAATCTTCAATTTATAGCCTTCACAACTTGGATTGGATGGAAAAATGGGAGGGAAAACCCCACCAACTCCACCTACTGCCATAAAAACATCAAATTCAACCACCCACTTTGCATTAATGGTGATTTGGAGAGTTGGCGGCGCGTTTCCCATGTTCCTGGGCATTTCTGGGCCTTCGGTGGGTGTCGGGTCGGTGGGAGAACTTGGAACTTTTTCCAAAAGTCCTGGCAGGTCTCGAAATCTTGACAGGACAAAAAATGACCAAAGTCGAAAATGGAAATATGATTCGAAACTGCATGAAAAATCCATCCATAATCTTAAAATTTTACTCAAAAATTCACTTATTTGCCCCTTCAAAATTGCCGTGAAAGATCAGGGGTTCTGGAAAGATTTTGACTTTGAAGGTCCTTTTTTGTTGGCGAGTCCCGAGGTCACGGAAGGACGAGGGACATGGGATCGCGGAGGGATTTTGGACTTTTTGGAAAAAATCCAAAAGTCCCAGCGGGTCTCGAGGTCGCGGAAGGACGAGGGACATGGGATCGCGGAGGGATATTGGACTTTTTGGAAATAGTCCAAAAGTCCCGGCGGGTCTCGAGGTCGCGGAAGGACGAGGGACATGGGATCGCAGAGGGATATTGGACTTTTTGGAAAAAGTCCAAAAGTCCCGGCGGGTCCTGAGGTCGCGGAAGGACGAGGGATGCGGGGTCACGGAGGGATTTTGGACTTTTTGGAAAAAGCCCGAAAGTCCCGACGGGTCCCAAAATCCCGCAGGAACAAAGTCCAAAAGTCCCTGCAGGTCCTGAAATCCCACAAGAACAAAGTCCAAAAGTCCCTACGGGTCCATAGAACAATATATTTTAAAATAATATAGCTGATAATTGAGAGTGGTTTCGGATCCATAGGAGTTAAACTATAGAATCTAGAATTTGGAGGATCCGTCAGATTTTAGACTTAACCAAATTTTCAGGATTTTAAGGTTTTAGACTTAGCCAAAATCAGGGGGTTTAGCAATATGCATCAGGGTAAAGGCACAGGGACCCCTAAGGAAAATTTTGAGGAATTTGACAAGATTTTGCAAATACTTGGCTTAAAAATAGGAATCCCAACATACCCCATGTCTCCAAGCTGGAAAAAAGCAGAAAATGAAATAACCTAAACTAACTCTGCAACTAACTGCCTAACTACCTAACTAACCACTGCATGTTTCTGTATTTTAAGCACATATAAATCGTTTTGATTTATCTTTAACATTTGAAATTAAATTATCAATTATCAGCTATGTTCTGTATTTAATTTTGAATATTTTGTGCAAATTATGGCTATTTTTAATATTTTCAAATTATGACTATTTTTAATATTTTCACTATATATATATATTGTACAGCCATTCTGAATCCGGGTAAAAGTTCAGTAACTGCTGTACCAGAAATCTGAACCCATACCTAAACCGACAACTTACTTTTTTACCAAACCAAATTGTACTGAACCCTGATGTCAGCATGAAGAGGAAGTACAGAAGTCATAAATGCAGGAAACAGTAAATTACAGCTGGTTTATAGAATTGGTTTGCTCATAGAAGGAGCTTCTGGGGTTTAGGGATATGATTACCTGTTGAATAAATTGTGACTTCAGATAATTATCTTCTCTTTAAAGCACCCTCCATCGAGATGAAATCAGTTATCATTGATTGAAATGAATGTGAGGGTCTTTTTATATACATTTGTGAATTATGATTGGAATAACCAAACTTGGAAGAAATTTTATAGTCTTCAATCTTCTACTTTAATTACAGTTTTACTGTTAGGTACCCAGAATAATGTGCTGCCATCGTTATGATCTGTTTCTGAGTTGAAGGCAAATGCCCCTTCTAATGTCCCTTGTGACCAAACAATTTCTACACACTGGCTCCACTATCCTGTATTATGTTCTCTTTGACTAAAAATATGATTTTATTCTTCTATTGACCTCTTTGGCAAGTCACATCTTTCTATAAGTCTACTAAACCTCTTTAAGACATCACTTGCTATCTTCCATTGACTTTATTCCTTTGTAGGAGAAGTGGAGTTTTCATAGTAATCATGAATTTTGACTAACATTCCATTGTTATCAGAAACACAAGGACAGAGACAGTATCGAACCAATTGTTGCTCCAATTGCTCACTGTCAAGCTTACACAGCCTCCTACAGCTGAATTCTCCTTGTATCAACACATACAACACTAAAGAAATCCTCTGAAACCTTCAACTGACTTTTTCATGCCCTCTTATAGATGTTTGAATCCTTTCCCGTGCATTTGAAGACTTTATTTCAAATTGGGGGTGCCAAACGTCAAACCTTTCGTTTCAAATTTCATGTTCCCTGTGTCATGACAAAATTGGTGGTTTTCATCAGGCAGCGGTTTCGAATTCTCTGCAATGGTTTCATCTTGTGGACAAAAACCATGTGTTTCTGTTGTATCCAACATTTGGATTTCATTCAACTGATGAAGATTTGACTAATCCATATGGATCAGACCTCCCTTCTTAGAGAGGCTTTTGGATTAACACTTTTGTTTGTTTCAACTCTTGTCCCTTGAGTCCAACTTGCCAAAACTCTTGGGCTCCTCTTCGGGTCTTTGTAATATCCCCAAACGAATATATATATTTTATTTAATATTGATTTGCTTCAATTTTTTTTTCTGAAATTAGCTCAATAACTAATTTAAATGATAAACAAGGTTGCATGGACACAGATATGAGTACGATTACAGATACGGTATCCGATACCGATATGGGTATTTTTTAAGACCCCTTGATGGATATGGCTGGATACGACAATTGTTATATATTATATATAGAGAGAGAATTAACTCTTAACTGATAGAGCAAAGCACCCAAGACATCTGCAAACCAAAAGAAACCTTCACGAATGAAAGAGAGAAGCAACACAGAAGAAGCTATTTCACCAGGAGTGAATGAATATATTCAGATGAGATGATAAACTACATAGTGTACAAGCCTTTTAAAGGCATGAAATATTTGACGGGTGGGAAAACTACCCGTTACGGGAAAAAACCATCCTACGGGAAAAACCAATTATCCCTATGTTAAAAACTTAACACACTAACACCCCCCCTTAAGTACAAACTTAGGGAGAATTATTATGCAAAATCAAGATGCAATATGGGTCTCGGCTACACAACCATGTTAGGTACCCATTTACAATGCAAAAAAGAAATCTCTCACAAATGTAGAAAAGGAGAAAAACCCTGTGGGAGAAAACTCGTCTCCAAAAGAGAGAAAAACTGAAAATGCTGAAAAGCAAAAAGTGAAAGGAAGGAGGACTCCTCAAGACCCCCCAAGGACAACTTCCTTCACCCCTAACATCGATCGCAACAAGAGATAGCGAGGAGATGCCAAAGGTTTAGTGAAGATGTCTGCACCCTATTGCTTCGTAGGCAAATACTCCAAACTGAGAACACCCTCCTAAATGAGCTGCCTAATGAAGTGCATGTGGATCTCAATATGCTTAGTGCGCTGATGCTCCACTCGGTTGCGAGAAATATGAATGGCACTCTGATTGTCACACCAAAGATTAGTGGGATGATCAGCAGGAAATCCAAACTCAGCCATCAACTGTCGAAGCCAAAGAATGTCCCGACTAGCCAAGATTGCTCCTCGATACTCAGCCTTAGTTGATGATAATACAATAGCAGTTTGCTTCTTGCAAGACCAAGCAACCAGACCAGAACCAAGACAAAAGACAAAGCTAGAAGTAGACTTCCGATCATTAACATCACCAGCCCAATCTGAGTTAGTGAAGCCCACAATCTCAGTAGCTCCTGATGTATAGTGAATGCCAAACTGTGTAGTGCCCTGAATGTATGTCAAGATACGTTTGGTTGCCTTCCAATGACTCTCATGAGGATCTTGAGAGAAACGGGAGACAAGACCAACTGCAAAGGAAATATCAGGATGACTATGTGTCAAGTACAAAAGGCTGCCAACCAACTGCCGATACAAGGTAGCATCAACTGATGGAGTAGTGCAAGTGGTAGACAGCACAACACCTGACTGAGAAGGAGTAGGGGCTGGCTTGCAGTTAGCGATCCCAAATCTCTGAAGCAAATCAAGAGCATACTTCTGCTGAAAGATAGAAATACTGACAGAAGACTGATGAATCTGAAGACCAAGGAAGTAATGCAACAGACCAAGGTCAGTCATATCAAAACGCTCCATCAAAGCTCCCTGAGTATCCTTAATCATGGCAGGAGAACTCCCTGTGAGAATCAAGTCATCCACATAGAGAACAAGTATGATAAGATCCCCTCCATGTCTCTGAATATAAACTATAGAGTCAGATTGACATCTAGTGAATCCAGAAGCAAGCAGAAAACTATCCATCTTCTCATACCAAGCTCGAGGAGCTTGTTTGAGACCATACAATGAACGCCTCAGCCTGCAAACAAGTGAAGGGTCCTGCACAAAGCCTGGTGGCTGCTCCATATAGATCTCTTCTTGAAGATCACCGTACAGGAAGGCATTCTTCACATCCATTTGATATACTGGCCAACCCTGAGATGCAGCAATTGAAAGTACAAGACGAACATAATCCATCTTAGCTACAGGAGCAAAAGTCTCAGAATAGTCAATACCTTCAACCTGAGAGAAGCCCTTAGCCACTAGACGAGCCTTATACTTATTAATAGAACCATCAGCTGCATACTTGGTACGATACACCCACTTGCATTGAACCAACTTTCTTCCCTTAGGAAGAGGAACCAAATCCCAAGTATGATTCTTCATTAAAGAAGAATACTTCTCAATCATAGCACTTTCCCATTCTGGAACACCTGAAGCATCTGAAAACTTCTGAGGATCAGTAGAGACTGCATGACTCAAAAGACTGATACCTGAAGTTTGGGAACGAGTGCAACGTGTAGCTGTGGGATCACCTGCAAGAGAACCAACATCCTCAAGAAGTGTACGGGCCCATAATGGTCTTGTGGGTGCAGGTGGAGGAGGAGGAGATGGAGAGATGTCAACAACAAGATCAATGCCATCATTATGAACATCATCAGGAACATCGTGAGGAACATCATCATCATCATTTACAGGAAGCAAAACATCCTCTGAAGAAGAAGTGGGAAGGTGTCATATCCCGATATTAAGGCCTTGTTTAAATTAAAGATTTAAACATCACGATAAAGTTGGTGAAGTTGTGAAATAAGGTCCTAAGACAAATTGAAAGAAGTGATTGTATATATATTGAGGAATATAATATATTTACGATGAGATATATTATATTATTTAATACTTATAATTATAAAAATATATATATATATATATATTAATTAATAAAGCATTATTATAATATATATTATTATATTATATAAATATAAATAAATATTTTAGATTAATATAAATTAAATATTATATTATAGTAATTTAAGGGGACCAATTCCCTCACAAGGGAGTGCCCCATATAAGACAAAATGTCTTATACTTAGCAATTAATATAAAAGAACAATTTTAAAGGCAATGCAAATCAATTTAAGACTAGCAAAGACCCCGATCCTCATAATGAATGAATGCAATTATAAATCAGTTAGTGAAAAGGCACGATGGCCAAAAGTCTCCACCCATTGACTCCCCAAGGCCATAAAAGGAAGATTCTAAGACAAATAAAGCATCATCGAACACACAAAAGAAATATACATCTGAATATCTGAGAAGTACAAACGTCTGCAGCAGATTATTTTAATTCTTCCAAGCATCGGTCCAAGAATTGGACATTATCATTAATTCATTCAAGAAGATATTCAAGACTGTAGTCCAGTTATAACAGCAAGTAAGCCTCTAATCTTTCATAATCTTTCAATAATTCTGATCGAGGTGACATGATCAAGTATGCAGATTTACTTATGGTTCTTTGTCATTCATTCCAATATACATTTATGACAGTCATATGCTTGTATTCATGAATGTATCGATTATGATAGCTTTGATTTATGCACAACCATTCTTAGTAATGCAATGTGTACATTCCATTATCCATGATGATATAATCATCATGAATAATAAAATGTAGACAGTCATGTAGAATGATCCTTTACATATCTAGTATGCAATAATTCAAATGATATATCTTGTAAACAGTTATGTAGAATGTTATGTGATTTGCTAACCTCATATGAGAGATGAAGGGAAAATACCAAGAGGCCACTCATGGGTATTATAGAGGCCTTGTCACATGTGGTATAAGGTACCCATAGTGCAAGGATAATGATGTATAGGCCTTGGTTACTTGATGTAAGGCATCATAAGAGTACCAAGGAGTCTCATAGAGGCCTTGACTCTAAGGTATTAAGGATACCGCATTGAGTCTAAGGATAGAGACATTAGAGCCCCATGATGGATAACGGTAACTCTCCCCTAAATCTCCCATAGGTTGTTAACAAATGACATAGAGATAAATAGATTACAATTTGTATTGATGAAAATCATAGATCATGTGAAATGTCATGATAAGAATATGCAAGGCATATTGATGATGATCATGAGAGTAACATGTGAGATGTTAATGATATGCAAGACATAGTGATCATAAGAATAGCATGTGAAAAATGAATGATAAATAATGTGCTTGAAAGCCATCACAAGATTGATAGTAGTGATATGCATAGAAAATGATCATAGATTAATAATAGTGATTTGCAATTGAAAGTAATCATATCATTGATCATAGCAATGTGTATTGATAGTAATTCATGATGAACTAAGTTATGAGTTGACATTTGATCATAGAAAGGATAAAGGCAATGCTATTATGTAAATTATATTAAATAAAAAATGTTCTAATGTTCTCTTGTTGCAAGTTGAAATTTGTGAATGAGGTACAAGGATTTTGATTTGTGACAAGGGGACATTACAGAAGGAGAGAGGAAGATGCCTGTGATGGTGAATCCTTCGGAGTGAAAGACTCATCAAAATGAACATCACGACGAAAATATACCTCTCGAGTGATAGGATCAAACAACCGATAACCCTTCACATCCTCACAATAGCCAACAAAAATGAACTGTTGACTTTTCTTCTCCATTGCTTTGCGCCTCCCATCTGGAATGAATGTCCATGCATCACTGCCAAATACTCTGAAAAAGGACAGCTTGGGCTTGACATGAGACCAAGCCTCCTCAGGAGTCATATTCCGCAATGCCTTGTGAGGCATATGGTTCTGAATGTAGTTGGCACAATTGACAGCCTCTGCCCAAAATGCTGGAGCCATGGATCGAGACTGAAGCATACAATTGGCCATCTCCCGTAAGGTTCTATTCTTCCGCTTGGCCACACCATATTGTTGAGGAGTGTATGGCATTGTGTGCTGATGAAGAATACCTTGAGCACAACAAAAATCCTGAAATGCCTGATTGACATATTCTCTCCCATTATTTGTTCGAATCTTCTGAAGGTAGTGTCCTGACTGCTTCTCCACAAATGCAAGGAAGGTCATGAAAAATCGGAGAACCTCATCCTTGTACTTCGGAAAGTACACCCATGTGCACCGAGAGAAGTCTTCAATAAAGGTGAGCACATACTTAGCCCCTGAAAATGAAGGAGTTGGGAATGACATAAGATCACTATGCACCAACTCAAGGAGTGCCGAAGCACGTGTAGCCATACCCTTCGGAAAGGGATCCCTATGATGTTTGCCAAGCACACAACCTTGACAAACTCCATCAGAGCAAGAGATCTTAGGTAGGCCAATCACCAAATTCTGTGTGCTCATCTGTTGAAGATATCTGTAATTCAGGTGCCCAAATCATTCCTACCAAAGCTTGCTCACAGAATCTGCATGAGCAATAAGGGGTGATCCTGATGAAGACTCAAATCCATCAAACCTATACAAACGGGCCACATCATCAACTATCCCTGTAGCAACAACCTTCTCAAGATCCTGCAACTCTCGAATAGTCACATCAGTGGGAGAAAACTCAACTACCTTCCCATCACCATGATGACATATCTGATATACAGAAAGTAGATTCTGTGAAATATCAGGGACAAAAAGCACATCATCAATGCAACCATCCTGCATCTTAACTGAGCCTGTTCCTACAACTGGAATCTGTGAAGAGTTCCCAACTGCAATATGAGAAGTACTACAAGAGGAAATAGAATGAAAAAGATCCTCAGCATGAGTCATATGATGTGAAGCACCAGAATCAAGAATCCAATTGTCACTAGTAGAGGACGAAGCCCTTGCTGTGAGAGCTTGCCCTTTTCCAAAGGAAGAAGACTTAGGCATGGCAATATTGTGCTTCCTCATAGCTTCCTCCAAAGCTGCTAACCTCTCAAAACAATGTGCATCATTATGCCCTGACTTTCCACAAAAGGAACAATTTTCCTTTTTCTTAGACTTAGAGGATGACTCCTCGGAGTTAGGACGAGGAGGAGGAGGAGGATTAGTCTTCTGATCATTCTTCGCCTTAGGTTTGGAGGGAGGCTCACCACCTACAGACGAATCTATCTTGGGCTTCTTCTTATTCTTACCCTTGCCCTTGGAAGATTGAGCCATCAAAGCATGACTTTTAGGAAGAGCATCCATCTGAATCAACTTGGCCTACTCCCTAGTTAATCGATCACAAAATACCTCAAATGAAGGCATCTTATGGTCTTCTCCTATAGCATCCATAGTTTTATAGAAGGTAGAGGCAAACACTTGAAAAGGACCTCTCAGCTTAGACAAGATCAAGAAAATACACTCTTTTTCATCTTTGGCATGACCACATCCTTTCAATTGTGACAAAATCAACTTGAATTTGGCAAGGAAATCTTGAATAGTGGGGAAGGCATTTGGAGAGAGAGAGATGAGATCGACTTCAAGTTACAAGATTTTGAACTGATTGACTTTACCATACAACTCGGCAAGCTTATCCCACACTTCTCTAGGTGTCTGACACTCCGCAATGTGAAACAACAAATTATCAGACACATGGAGTGTTAGCGTAATACATTGTTCGGTCTGGTTGTTCGGTTGTTTCAGTTTTAACTATCTGATGGTTGCATAACTATATCATCAGAGTATTTAACTGTGTCTTGTATCTTTCTTCATCATCGGAATGAATAAAACAGTTTACTTTACTTTATTATTTGGTATCAGAGCAGCCATAGAGGAAGTGCGATGTGAGGCATTAGTCTGCTGTGTAAAGTGGAGAATGTTCTAAGGGCATTGAAAATGGCGTGGTCTTGGAGCCACTTGATCTGCCAAAAGTTTTTCCATGGATCTCGGAGCTAAGCCAATAGTTTTTGAGCCCTTCATGATGCGCAACCTCTTGCAGGAATCTACAAACATTTCCCAAGGCATGTCTCCCACTAGCATCAAATCTCTGTCCTTGTCTTCATAGGTGGGCACGTATTCTAATCCATTCAACAGATCCATCAAATTGCTCTCGTTCAGCCCATGCTGTAGCACAGTCTCCATAGAAGCATTAGGGATTCGCTGAGCAAAATTTCTGAGCAATATAAGTTTGTTGTACCTATAGGAAATCACTTGCTGTGTAAAGGCATTTAAATACAGAGGTGTTGTGGAGATTGATACACGCATATATAAACGTGTGAAGGAGTGCGGATCTTGATTGAAAGGAATCGTGAAGATCATGAAGGAAGTTGCGGTATTGTTTTTGTAAGTTGCGGTATTGTTTTGCAGGCTGGGGGTTGAATGCATAGTTACTATTCTCATTTGAAGATATAGGGTTCCTTTGGCACGGTTATATAGAGGAGATTGTTCATCCATCACCAGATTCAATTGAATGCCATAATAGCTATTCAAAACGGTCTACTCCATTTATTGGAAGGTGTTGTTGAATAGCTTGCCTCAGAAGGAAAGGCTGATTGAGTATGAAAAGGAGAAAAACAGTTTAGGGCTATTTGTACAAGAGCATATGTTTCTTCTTCATTACATCTCAGATATCAGAGTTAGAGAAGATGTGTAGCGGCAACAATTGAGGTCATTTCTTGTTAAAGGTTATATTGGTGATATGAAGACTAAGCATGGTAGTGTAGTGCAATTGATTTGTTGCTCATGAAAAGTTGTTTTCATTTTTAAGTGATTGATTAAAAGTTCAAAACCCAGAGAGAATTATTTTATGGTTTGAGAGTTTGAGTAAGTTGGGTGATAAGATTTTGTTAAGCCATTCAAGTATTCTCTCATGTGCAAGTCCATGCTTCTAAGTTGGAAAGTTTATTTTGGTTGATGAAGGAATTGACAATTTACATAAGAGTTTAGAGGTTTAATAGCTATTTTGCTGTCATTTTATATCCTCTGAACATTATCTGAGTTTTAGATATCTTTCTTGAGGGAGGAAAGAAAATCTTCTTTCTGGTTATTCATGAAAATAAAGGTGTGTTTATGGAGGTATAAGGTTGATTAGTGTATGGATCTATCATTGGTTCAAATTGACATTATCATCTTTTAATCATGAATGCACATATGTCAAAGATAGCTTATGCTTTCAGGGCCATCTTTTCTATTCCTGATGAGGCCTCCAAAGAATCATCCAAGACATCAGTTGGTTAAAGTGTAACAGAGTCATATTGGAGGCAGGCGGCATTGGAGGATGGAGGATTTTCCATCATTTCAAGTTAGCTTCTCACTTTGAGATGATGCTTTGCATGAGAAGCGATTTTGGTTTTGGCTGTTTTGCTTTGTTGTTGCTGACGGATTTGAAGAATATATGTTTTGTGAAGATTTTGTTTTGGAGACAGGTTTGGGATTTGGTGTTGAGCTCAATATGGATTGTTGTCCAGCGAGCTTCAAAGAGTATATGATTGAAAATTATACCCTTTCGCGGTCACTAGACAATGGCAGAGATCTGTCGTATCTCTTAGGGTTCATTGTTGAATAATTCTCAACTCTGTGATTTGAGAGCTTGGGACTAAAGAGCTCAAAAACATAGCTCGAAGCTACGCCTTTCCAAGGGTAGACGAGACAGCATGATGGAGCCCCGCTTGGTTCAAGATTTGTTCTTTGGGAGAAGATCTTCTATAAAATATGTATTCATATTATGTAATCATCTTTGTTGAGTATTTTAGCATTAAGGGTGGGTCCCTTGGTACTATTGCAGGAACAATGTAATAAGGGGGGGAATGTTAGCGTAATACATTGTTCGGTCCGGTTGTTCGATTGGTTCAGTTTTAACTGTCTGATGGTTGCATAACTATATCATCACAGTATTTAACTGTGTCTTGTATCTTTCTTCATCATTGGAATGAATAAAATAGTTTACTTTACTTTATTATGGAGACCTATGAGTCCTCTAGCCTCATCCATTTTGTTTCTATGAACAAATTGCTCAAATGGTTTTGTGAACTCAGGTTGATCGGCATCTAACATTTGCCAAAGCCCCCTAGATTGCAACAACTGTGCTATTTTGAGCTTCCAGGTGTGATAATTGTGCGGGGTGAGCAACTCAATCCTTGGGTCCGACATGGTTTACAAGGACACACACAAAGGACTAAAATTGGAATGTACACCCCCCCCAGAATGTATAAAAAACTAAATTTGCAATTCCCAACACCAAATTTGCCAAATAATACTAACAGAAGTAACTGAAACAATCTTGCAACTTCAAGTTACTTAAACTATCAAAAAATGGCAAAATTTTCAGAAAATACCTTGATCACAACGAAGTTTGTCGAAGCAACTTTCCGACAATATTTTGTTTGTCAAAAACGGACTCTATTTGCAAAAGTTGTGCAAGTTTTAAAAAAATGCCTATTTTAGGCTCTTTGGAGGGGCTAAAATATTGAGCCTCTCGGGCCACAACACAAGCAACGAAGTGATCTCGACCAAGAGTCAATCTCCAGTCTCCAATCTCCAAGTTCGAGCACAAAGGACTCCAAATCACCAATCACATGAAAAAAGCAAGTGGTAAGATAGATAAAGGCCAAAGGAGACCTCCGCGGTTTGAATGTGGGATTAAAACTCCAAATAACACTCCAAACAGCGCATGGGCCCACCTCCGCAGTTTGAATGTGGGATTAAAACTCCAAATAACACTCCAAACACAGCGCACGGGCCCACCTCCACACTTGTGCCAAAACTGATTGGGAACCCTAATCAAATATTTCAGTAATGAACTTTGGAATTTGTAAAGTCTGCTCCAGACTTCCTTTGGCCGTTGAAAAACAATGCAACCATAGGCGGAGATTATTTTCCAGTGCGTGAAGAAAGCAGCAAGGCCGTGGGTGGCTCGTGAGAAGAGTATATGCTCTTTGGTTAAATCTCCACGCTGCCTTCCTTTTACAAAGGACTCCGAACTCGCCTCCAGCTCCCGCTTGATTACACAGGGATCCATATTCTCCACATATGTGCGTACAACATCATTTGCATCTCTACAATGAATGCAAAACCCAGATGGTTTCCGAGCCTCCCACACTCTGTGCAATACGCCAAAGGATGTGGATCGGCCTTCTCACTATGATGTGAACTGAGTGGCCGCTTTATATGTGCCCACCACACACAAACTCACCACTCCAGATTCACATAGAAGAAAACCAGAATATCTACTTGATCTCAAATGGAGTAATAAACCCTAGAGCATAAACGATATTTGCCACAGAGAAATAGCAAAATAATCGCTAAACAATTGCCCTAGAAAGAAAAAAGATCTCAAACTCGATGAAAACTCTCATCAGGAGGACGCTGTAGAAGACTACTCTGATACCATGATAGAGCAAAGCACCCAAGACATCTGCAAACCAAAAGAAACCTTCACGAATGAAAGAGAGAAGCAACACAGAAGAAACTATTTCAGCAGGAGTGAATGAATATATTCAGATGAGATGGTAAACTACATAGTGTACAAGCCTTTTAAAGGCATAAAATATTTAACGGGTGGGAAAACTACCCGTTACGGGAAAAAACCACCCTACGGGAAAAACCAATTATCCCTATGTTAAAAACTTTAACACACTAGCATTAACAAATTATATTTATTGTTTTAATTTAAAAAATTAGTTAAATACTTTTACATTTAAACCTAAATCAAAAATAAAATAAAATAAAATAATTATAATTTAAACATATAATAAAATTTAAATATTAATAAAAAATAATTATTATAAAAAAGATTAATAATAAACTATATATATATATATATATCAATTTATATTTATTGTTGTAATTTAAAAAACAAATAGTTAAATACTTTTGCATTTAAATCTAAATAAAAAAATAAAAAAAATATAATTTATATATATATATATCAATTTATATTTATTGTTTTAATTTAAAAAACAAATTGTTAAATACTTTTGTAATGTCCCCTTCATGATACATGGTTAGTCCATCATTGGGTTCCCATGGACTAGCAGTTTGGTTAGGGAACTATGGTTAGTTTGGCAGTGGTGGTGTTTGTTGGTGATAGAGTTGTGGTTTGTGGTCAGTGGATCCACTTGGCACCCTCAGAGTTGGCTCAATTTGCTCTTGGCCATTACTATTTTTAGTAAGTTCGGGTTCAGTATCGGTTCGGGATTTTCAGAGTGGGGTCAGATTCGTCTCGTCGAGGGCTTTCCGACAAGCTATAGATCATTGCATTCTGACACCGTCTTCATAACTATTTTAAAGTCCGAAGTTTAATGTATTTATTAATTGGGACTTTAAGAGCAAATATTATATTGTCACTTTATAAAATTAAGTTGCAACTTGAAAAGTGACCCCTTATGAGTTGGGCACCCATGGGAGACATAAGGGGATGAAAATTAAATATTAAAACAAAAGAAATTCCCTCCATTTGCGGCATTGGGGTTTGGAGAGGAAATAAAAGGTGGGAAAAAAGCTCATTGCTTTATGCTATGTTTATGATTTTCTCTTTGTGAGCTCTGCTAGGGTTTTGAGGGTTTGAGGATTTGACCCAGGCTCTTGGAGACGAAAACCTCCCTGAGTGACGGCATTCTACAGGGGTGCAATACCACCCAAAGGTGCCATTGATGGTGGATGCATCCAGTATTCACATATGCGCTGAAATGGAGTTTGTAAGATGAGTTTTCCGGGCTATATTGCTATATCATTTGCAGATTGGTGATAGATAGCTGAAGACCAGAGTGTTATGACAGATGTTAGGATATTCTCTAAAATTCTGAATGCTTTGATACCACTGTGGTGTCCCACCCTAGGTGGACACTTGCAAACTATAATTTCTGCATGTATATTTTCTCTTGGGTTTTTTTTGAAGTTTATGCTTGTTTTGATTCTCAATGGAATATTGCCAGATGAAGTGCAAATAACAAATACTAATTCAATTACAATGAAGAATGACTGAATTGAAGTGCTTGATAATATATTTCTAACTTGATATAACTTGCAAATTACAATATATATAATTAAAATCAGACTTTCTCTTCTTGCAAACACAATACATTCAAATCAGATTTATCTTTGAATGCTTTAACAATTAACTCATACCCAGAATGATAAACAAGAGTATTGGGCTAGTCTGAAATAATTGCATGCAAGCTGGTAAACCCTTGGATGGCAAATAATGGAAGCAATCTCATAATTCTCCATTAAATTAATGCAAACTGGACATAGATCTGACCTAGCCGCCCCTTTTAATGGTGAGATCATGCATTAATGGGAGGCGTTTCACCCTCTAGCTCCAACGTACCTTATCCTGGACTATACGGCTTGTATCCTGTAGGTTGTACGGCCTGCAAATTAAGTCAGAAACCTGGTAAGATCTTTCACCAATATGAGCATATGAAACTGTAGAATGGTGCCAAACCATAAAAGCAATCTTTAGCTGATATTTCACAGCCTTAGGAATGCACATGCAATGAAGAAGTAACGCTCTCCATAGCTAGTAATTGCAGAAACTTTCATCTTCACTTCTCCCAATGCCAAACTCATAAATGACAACATGAATAATGAATGCCTTTGTTTTTTTTAAAGGCTTTTATACCTCCTTAGAAGGGCACGATTTCCCATGAAGAATATAACCTTTATTAATATCATTTAAATGATATTTCATTATTGCTTTGATTGACTTTATTTAATATCATAAGTTTGGCGTACTTTTCAAGGAGGTATTAATTACTTATTAATACTCAAATGGCCCCCACTTTATTAAAAAGTCAATTTATAACTTTATAATATAATTTTAATAATTAAATATCATTAATGCCATTAAAATATTAATATCTCCTTAAATACTTATGATTTTCCAATTCCGTCTGAACAAGGAGGTTCACCATGGTACCCTCTGTGTATCCAACCGCCTTACTAAAAATAGCAGGGGTCCCTCTCTACCACCACAGTCTTACTATAAATAGTAAGTGCGTCAAACTGAGCCCGACGAAGGTCAACCCCGAACCAGATATAGCACTAAAGAGAAGTAATGTCATTATAGACCAAGTAACTGCCTCTGAAGACCCTCTATCCATATCTATTAGCTTACGAGGGTCAGATAATAGGCTAATTCCCTCGAACCCTGATGCTCACGAAAATGGGGACATTACAGTCCGCCCTCCCTGAAATTGCTTGTCCCCAAGCAATCTCCACTGCAAAGAAACTCCACTCCATCGGAGGCCCAGAGGAAGATCCATGACATGTCCCACACATCTCTAACTAACTTCTGAAGCACCAGCATAAACACAACTGTGCAAGGATATCCATCATACTGTTTGTCCAGTACATGCGCATGAGAAATGTGCATCGAAATCAAAACATGTACAAATAAATCAAAGATGAAACTGAATGCTCTCTGCAAATTGTACATGCTGTGTAAATGACCAGAAAGCTCTGTCTGGGATCCTGATGCACCAGAAGGATCCCAAACTCTGCAAACAATGCTCAACTGAATGCTGGGATCCCAGATCATCCTATAGAATGCCCCATCCAAATCTTGTGGCATCAACGTGAAAACACTGTACCTTGTAACTAGGTCAACCCCGACAGAAGAAAGAAGCAAACCACGAGGCAAATTGATCCTTGGATCCCATAGCCAAAATGGAAGTCTGCCATACTCATTACTCGCTGACTTCCCCTGTGCAACTCTGACATAACCTTCACCATGCTGAGAGTGGTGAAGTAATTCACCGGGTTCCAACCACACTGTTGTGCCAACCCTGTCACCACCTAGATCCCAACACATCAGAACCTCACATTCATCGGACATGAGGAGATGAAAGTAACTCGAAGTTCCAACATCATGACACCCCACTCCAAACTCTACAAATCTCCCGTGGATGTGATGAGTATCCCTCATAGGTGCGGAAAACGGTGTAACAACTCCTAGGTTGCTGATATAAAACAGATCAGCACCCTCTAGACTGAATATCCAACCTATGGGAATGCATACAAAATGGCCAGGATCATAGGATGCCAGAGTACCAACCCTAAGCCACTCTCCAATGCTAAGGAGATGATACAACTCTCCTCCAAACTCAAGTATAGTTGTCCTCCAAAAATTATGAATAAAATCCTCATCCAAATTAATATAACAGCCGTCCCTTACCAACTTATGGAGTAGAACTCCATCACTGCGGGCTGGACTAACAAAGCCATCATGCTCACTAAAACCACAACTTCCTCGTAGCCTCTCCTCCAATGGAAATTCCTGAAACAAGGAAGTCACAAGCTCTGCCAAGGACACATCAACATGATGAAAATCTGATCCCTGTAAACAACCATCTGAAAATAATAGAGTTGGATACCCGCAATCTCTAGTTCCATCTTCCGAAGATGGAAACACTCCATCCCACAATGGATGATATGAATCCAAAGCCCCCAAAGGTGACTCATGGTCACAATGGTACAAGTTGTGTGAAAACTTAGGAATGTCATCATCATTCCTATCCTCAAGCTCATGCAACCCTGAAACCTCCTCGTGCTTGATCACTGTTAGGGGTTCTCCCCTCAAACCATGAATGTCACTACCATCTGCAGGTGCCATAACAATAGTAGGAGACTGGATATCTGTAGTGGATGAATAAGATTGAACCAAGCTTAGCTCCTCTCAAAGCTTGTCAATCTGAACCTCTGATTCTTGAAGGGCCTTCTGAGTGCTCTTCAAGGAATCCTCCATGACAATAAGCTGATCAGTAAGCTTATCCACTTCCCTTTCTTTCCCCTTAAGTGCATCATAATAGATCTCACCAAGTTGGAGTAGGTGATCTCTATCTGAGAGTAGCTGCATGTAATTGGTCTTCATCCCTACTATCGCTTCTTTAAGCACTTGTGCATCTGAAAGGGAAAATTCTCCATAAGGGTCCATATGTTCTATAGAACTCCAACAACATTTGGCCAACATCATGAGGGTGTCATCAAAATATCTTATGGCTGCACTAATTTGGTCTTCATTCACCTTCAGTTGTCCTGCCAATTGATTGGACTCCTTAGATTGATCAGCCTCATATAAATTTTCTGATTTGCAATCAGTGCCATGCAACATTAAATCAGATTTGTTTTCAGTGCTAATATCAACTTCATGAGCGCTGAAAATGTCATCCTGGAGTTCTGTCAAACTACTATCATGATGTAAGGTATTCTCATCATCAATCACTTCAAATTTTAATCCCTTTCCTTCCACCTGCTCCTCGTCTTTGACACTCATATCTCGAGTGCCAACATTGGGAAACTCCTCAACATCGTTCCCTTCATGCGGCACAGCTGCTAACTCATGGTTATGCTCACAATTACGACTGCTGTCATAAATCAGAAAATCAGTAGTTACATTATACCTATCTGCAGTGTCTTCCAGGAACACAATCAAATCTTCATCCTTTGCTGGTTGTCCATTGCCAAGTGCTAAACCTGCATGTGTAGAAACTAGGTCTACATCATGATCCCTCAAGGGATGTCCATCAGAGGAATGAATAGAGTCTTCTTCATCATGTCCTTCCTCCTTATCTGATCTAGAAAGAGTATGCACAGCTATAAACTCCTTGACCACCAAGGGATCTTGCAATGTCAAATCAATCTCATTCATTCCACTTTGTTTGCTACATACTGAAATTTCTGAATTGCCCCCATAGGTGTGAACATCATTCATCTCAAAGATACCCAAACCATAATTTGATACCTTGCCACAATGATGTATTGGTGATGAAGTAATACTATGCTCAATTAATGAAACATCATGGAAACTCATACCTTCATGTAGCTGTTCTGTCATGATTGGTTTGGTAACCTTCATGTTTGTAACTTCTTCAATCTTCATATGCTCCTCATTTGCGGATGCCTTGCAATCTTCAAGCATAAATGAGGGAACGACATTGTGATCAACCAAAGGAGCACCGATAGAATCCATGCTGTCATAAGGTTTATCAAATACAATCTTTATATCACCAACATAAAAGCTTTTGTGCACCTCTCTTGTGGAAGCATCAAGTGGTTCTATTTCCTTAACATTGTGAAAATCATTCTTTGGATCCTTACTTGCTGATTTAGTGAACTTCAAATCTGCTGATTGTTCCTTTGGCTCTTCTTTTGTGATTGACTTTTCTACTTCAAGTTTTTTCACCTTTTCATCCGTGCATTGGTGGTTGGGCTCTCGAAATCCTTTGCATGAGAAGCATAGACCTTGCCTTCTCATTTTGTTCCTGCTCATTTTAGGAGGTCCTGTAACCTGTTCATTGAGTTTAGATGTAGAATCGTCATCATTATATGAATTGAAGGTTCCATCATACCTGCTCACACTGTGACCATGACTGAATTTTGCCCCTTTAGATGAAATTTTCTCCTTATACACCCTCCTAATATACTTTACCAATCCAATCTTTTCGGGATTCAAAATGACAACAAAGTTCAAATAATCATTAAGAGAGTACAGTGCTTTAAAATCACCTGGCATACTCTGATAGTTCTCAAAGAGTCAAGGGGCTTCCCGTTCACAGCCTTCCCTGAGCTTAATGTTGTCTTGCTCAATTTCTTCTCTGGATTTCCCTACAATACTGTAGTAACCCATAACTGAAACTGATGAGTGCTGGTCACTCAAATGATGCTAGATGTTAATTCACGGAATATTTCTTTGAAAAAACAACATATGCAACCATTAAAACTGACATGCAAGCATATGGCTGCTCTCCAAACGGACATGCAAGTACTGGGTACTAACATGCAACTGCAAAAACTGACATGCAACTGTTCAAATTTCTTATTTCCCAACAGGATGGCAGGGAACCGCTTTGATACCACTGTAATATCCCGCTTAGGATATTCTCTAAAATCTTGAATGCTTTGATACCACTGTGGTATCCCACCCCTGGTGGACACGTGCAAACTATAATTTTTGCCTGTATATTTTCTCTTGGGTTTTTTTTAAAGTTTATGCTTGTTTTTATTCTCAATGGAATATTGCCAGATGAAGTGCAAATAACAAATACTAATTCAATTACAATGAAGAATGACTGAATTGAAGTGCTTGATAATATATTTCTGACTTGATATAACTTGCAAATTGCAATATATATAATTAAAATCAGACTTTCTCTTCTTGCAAACACAATACATTCAAATCAGATTCATCTTTGAATGCTTTAACAATTAACTCATACCCGGAATGATAAGCAAGAGTATTGGGCTAGTCTGAAATAATTGCATGCAAGCTGGTAAACCCTTGGATGGCAAATAATGGCAGCAATCTCATAATTCTCCATTAAATTAATGCAAACTGGACATAGATCTGACCTAGCCCGCCCCTTTTAATGGTGAGATCATGCATTAATGAGAGGCATTTCACCCTCCAGCTCCAACGTACCTTATCCTGGACTATACGACCTATATCTTGTAGATTGTACGGCCTGCAAATTAAGTCTGAAACCTGCCCAGCAACCTTTATTCTGATGATCTTTCACAGCAATAGTATTCTTCAAAATTTCTGAGCATAATCCTTCAACAATTGGTAAGATCTTTCACCAATATGAGCATATGAAACTGTAGAATGATGCCAAACCATGAAAGCAACCTTTAGCTGGTATTTCGCAGCCTTAGGAATGCATATGCAATGAAGAAGCAACGCTCTCCATAGCCAGTAATTGCAGAAACCATCATCTTCACTTCTCCCAATGCCAAACTCATAAATGACAACATGAATAATGAATGCCTTTGTTTTTTTTTAAAGCTTTTATACCTCCTTAGAAGGGCACGATTTCCCATGAATAATATAACCTTTATTAATATCATTTAAATGATATTTTATTATTGCTTTGATTGACTTTATTTAATATCATAAGTTTGGCGTACTTTTCAAGGAGGTATTAATTACTCATTAATACTCAAATGGCCCCCACTTTATTATAAAGTCAATTTATAACTTTATAATATAATTTTAATAATTAAATATCATTAATGCCATTAAAATATTAATATCTCCTTAAATACTTATGATTTTCCAATTCCGTTTGAACAAGGAGGTTCACCATGGCACCCTCTGTGTATCCAACCGCCTTACCAAAAATAGCAGGGGTCCCTCTCTACCACCACAGTCTTACTATAAATAGTAAGTGCGTCAAACTAAGCCCGACGAAGGTCAACCCCAAACCAGATATAGCACTAAAGAGAAGTAATGTCATCATAGACCAAGTAACTGCCTCTGAAGACCCTCTATCCATATCTATTAGCCTACGAGGGTCAGATAATAGGCTAATTCCCTCGAACCCTGATGCTCACGAAAATGGGGACATTACAGATTGATAGTGTTTTGTGACTGCTATAACTTTCCCTTGCTGGCCATACACTCCAGCTAGGCCGTACCTTGTTTTGGAGGTGATTTTAACATTGGAACTTCATTATTTCTACTCCATACTTGGCGTGAGGGTCTTTCTTGGAGGTGCAGCGACATAAGAAGCAGTGCAGGCCTGTTTTGAGACTAATTTCTGTTGTTCATCCTTGGCTGGGCCGTACATCTTCACCTGGAGGGTTGTGGGTCTTTTAGAGGACTCATTTCTTTGTTTTCGGTAGCTGTATTTCTTCTCATTTTGGGCGTCTAGGACCCTTTGCTCATTGTAATCCCTTGCACATCAAATACTGTCAATATATCTGGAGTTTGAAGTGATTTCCAGCCATACCCATTGCTGGTCTAGCTACAACAGTTGTATGAAGTTGCAAATCTCAACATGGGTATGTGATAGTAATTGTTTATTGGCCATTTTACTATTTGGGTATCTGTTAGTTTCTTCATATCTATTGTACTTTTTCTGGGTTTGCAATATATTCTATATTTTGTATGCTCCGGCAACACATCTGCAGGAAAACTGAAAACCTCTTCTGCATTCTTCTCTCTAGTCTGAAAGATCACACAAAAATAATAAAAATCACACGTAAAAAGATCTTAAAAATTTACAAACAGGTACGGCACATTACAACTTTTGCATTTAAATCTAAATAAAAAAATAAAATAAATATAATTTAAAAATATATTAAAATTAAATATTAATAAAAATAATAATTACAAAGTCGTTCATGGCATAATGTGATGGTTAAATTGTGGCGTTGTTATCCTTACCACCAAGGTTCAAAGTTCAAACCCCTGCTAGGCCAACGAGCTTATGGGCTTTGAGCCCTGCTGAGCCGACAATCTCACTGGCCTTGCATCCTCGCAGGGCCCCTGTTGGGCCAATGAGCTCGCGGGTTTGAACTACTAGCGTTAATGCAACGTTCATGCTAGGGGATGAGGTCCCTTGTGTTGTGGCCTCACTAGTTCATAGCTCCGGTCAAAAGCGTTCAGTGATTAAAAAAAAAATTACAAAAAGATTAATAATAGACAATAGTAAACTTTAAAAATTAATAAAATAAAATTTATTAGCTATAGTTTCGATGAAGGTTACTCGACTGACTCTTACGTATGGATCAACCTCACGCGGGTAAAGAAGGGTTGGCACTATATACGGCTTAAATCTCTTGTCGGGTGCATGTGGTAGGCAGGATTCATTTTCTCGCCTTCAAAATTGCTGAAAGCACATTTCTAATGATCTAACATTGAGTGAAAAATGTCGGAACATAAAATTTTTGGCATAGGAGGTGTTTTTTTTTATATTTACTTGGATACGGCACAAGTTTTTGAGAACGCCGAATCTAGATGTATCTGGTGTGGCTCTAAATATGCCGTGATTTTAGGTACGGGCGGGCACAGTATCCGGGATGTACCGCACCCATATCCATATTAGGTACATTGGTATGCGTACCAGGGAGGGTACAGTGGCGTATCCTGCAACATTGATGATAAATGCTCAGATGTATATAGAATTTTTTAAACAATAAACTATATATCACTTCCAAAATCTGATTCATAATTTATAGTAAGAAATTACACAACAAAGATAACAAAATGAAGAAATTAATAAACAGAGTAACTAACCCAAAAAGTCACCAATTGTTGATCCAAAAATTGCAGACCTTATATTAAAGGTGGTATGGCCTATGCCAAAAGGTACGGCATCCAAATCAGTTCCCAAAATTAAATCGCAGCTTTTCCCAAAATTGGCCGCTACTCTTCAAAGGGTACAACTTATTATAAGAAAGGATTCACAACCTTAGGATGTATGGCAGTATATTTGGCTCCCCATTCATATGTAAAAATTCTGAAATCTTTATGGCCTTATGTGATAAAATAACTGCATTAATGGTATAGTCAGGCCAAAAGCTGATACAAACTGGTTAATAGAATAAATATAACAAATTGTCTTCGTAAAATTATAGAAATATCCACTACTGGAAATAAATAAAATCTTCAGCACAATTGTAAACTTCCAAATCGAATTGAGAAATTCTTCAATCTTAGCACAATATGATTTCTGGATGAAATCATCGGAATTGAATTAAAGACGTTTCATCCTCCAATGCTCTAGAAACCATGAAGGTTTTCATCCTCTGGTAAAAGTTGAACATAAATGCTCAATCTCTACAAAAAGGGGGGTTTTTGATAATAAAATTAGCATGCAAAACTATGAGGAATTTCCTTCCTTTATAGATCTTTTTTTTCTGCTTTTCCTTTTCTCTTTGAAAGTTTCCCTCTTACAAGATCTTTTATTATCTCATTAAAGATCTTTTAATATCTCATTAATATGATCTTTTAATTAAAATAATAATACTTAAGTTATCCCTTTTTAATATTTTAGAATAAAATATAAGGATAAACTTAAAACATTATTATTAAAATTATTTCCCATTATATGGTATTTATTGCAGTATATAACTTTACTCCAACATATGGTATGTACTATAGTATATAACTTCACTCCAACATATGGTATGTACTATAGTATATAACTTCACTCCAACATATGATATGTATTGTAGTATATGAATTCACTCCAACATATGATATGTATTGCATTATATGAATTCGCTCAAATATATTGTCATGTCCCCATTTCCGGAGTGATCCACATCGAACAATGGTTTAGCCTACTCATCATTCCCGGAGGCTAATACCAATCTTGAGGGAATGAACTTGGTTTTTGGCTAACATATTGTTTTAGTTTTGCAGGATTAAGTCAAAGACCATTCCAGTTGTCTGTATTGATTCTGGCTAAATTGGCTAAGTCTAGAACCCAAAATTGACAAAGGCATGACTCTTGGAGTCAGGGCGCACCTTCTTGCCCGTTCAATGTCAAATGTGCGCCTAGGATTGGACAAGCCAGAATGAAGATCTTGATGACTTTGTTTGATGAAGTGAGCTCCTAGCAAGTTGTCAAGGTCCGATAAGTGATCTGAAGTGTTAGGCGCACTTGGGCGATCAAGTCACCTTGAAATTGCGCCTAGATTTAGATCGGCGCACTTTGCTATCTTCAGTCACCCCAAATGCGCCCAGGTATAGAGAGGAAGGTTTTCATCTACTAGACTTCAATTGATGCCATTAGGTCAACTTTGGAGTTCAAACATGTTGAAATGAGGTCTAGGAAGCTAGGCGCTACCTCTTGCCAGTTCAACCTCTCAGATGCGTCTAGATTGAGAGGACACTTAATAAGCGCCCAAGTATGATTTGATCTTGTGTTGAAAGATTGATGATGCATTGGTGCAAGATGATCATCATTTGAAGAAATCTAAGTTTCGGAAAGGGTTTGAAGGTTATCAATCACCTCACTAAGCTTAGGCGCACTTCACAAGCTTTCCTACCCATGAATTGCGCCTCATAAAGACAAGGTGCATTTTGACCTCCAGGACTTTTCCAAGGAAGCGCCTAAGTTCATTGGCATCTTTGGACCTTGTTTTGCACTTTGAAGGTGAAGGCACACTTTGGAGGAATTTCTAACCCAAATTGATGCCTAGGTATAGTCATCTCTTCGGAGCATTACAATGTGTTTGGAAATGAAGGGGGGCATTTCATAAGTTGGGGAATTGATCATTGAAGACCTTGCAGTGTTTGAACCAAGGAAGCAAAAATCGATTGGGGAAAAAATTGGCAAATCAAAAGTATAAGATTTTTTCAAAAAATCATGAAAAAAACGAGTAAAAATCGGGAAAAAATCGGATATATATATAAAATTTTAGAATATATTAATATAAATATTATATTTTAATATTATAATATATAACTATTAATAATAATATTTATAATAAATATTAATAATATAATATTTATATTAATAAATTATAATATAATATTATTTTCTAATATTATAATATATAACTATTTATATATATTATATTATAATAATTATTATATTTTAATATTATAATATAACTATTTATATATATTATATTATATTATTATTATATATTAATAATATTATATTATAATATATTAATATAATATTATATTTTTATATTATAATATATATATTTTTTGCTATGTAATCAAAGATATTATTATATTATTTAAAAAGAGTTACAGTCCACAGCCCTTCCATGGCTGGCCAAAAAGTTTCAGACCATTACCATCCTAGCCTATAAACTTCTACCAGGTGACCACGTAGGGTCGGAGATATATATAAGTATGCCAAATTAAAACATACACTGAATCCACGATTAGACCCTACAAACTAACAGCTTCAAAAAACCAAAAGGAAGCCATACTTTTATAACCCCTGTGTGACTTAACTGGCATACTCTGCCATCTTCCTCCTAAATTCTTCCATCCACTGGAAGTCCTCGGTCACCACCAGCCCCAGCAGCCTCCTGATGAACTCCACTGCAGTCGTAGCCTGGTCCTTCAGCATGAACAGGTCAAAGCCCTTGGCATCCAAGATGAAGGGATAAACTTTGATCACTGCCCCAGGATCCACCATAAGTTTCCAGTCCTTAGGGCGAGGAACACCGACACTCGGGCGAGCAAACTGCAGAGTCTTCCCCAGTTCTCCTAGATGCTCAGGATAGAACAATCCTCGTATAATTGTTTCCACCTTTGCCTTCACCAATTCCAGCTCCATCAGCATAGCCAGGACCCGCGAGGAGATGTCCGTGTCTACGCGGTATCTCTCATCATTTTCCAAGAATGCCTTTCCCAGCAACAGTTTCACCGCGTCCACCAGCAACCCATCCGATCGTCTCAGCATCCTCTGCAAGCGAAGATCAGTTATGCCTCCCAGGAAAGCCATTTGCCGCTTGGTGCTGACCAGACGAATGGGAGTGTCCATCCCTCCACAGTGAATTGCATTGGCTGAGATGATTACGGCAAAGTGGGACGACATTTGCAATAACGGAGAGAGGATTTGGAGAACTCTGGAAACCGCCTTCCTTAATAGCCTAACATCGAAAGATCTTGAAGGCGTTCACCAAATGATGACCCTGCTGCGCTAAATGTCATCACTGCGGGGTCTTAACTGCCAACTCCCATCAGCGCGTGTCATCGCGGATCGGCACTCCGAAATGAATGCCTCGGCCTTGCCACCCATGATGGTGTGGCAAGGCTCCCTCCCTACCTCCCACTTTATATTATAATATATTAATAATATAAATATTATATTTTAATATTATAATATATAACTATCTATATATATCATATTATATTATTATTATTATATATTAATAATATTATATTAAAATATATCAATATAAATATTATATTTTAATATTATAATATATAAGTATTAATAATATAAATTTAATATATAAATTCCATTAATAATGAAATTAAATATATTTAAGATTTAAAATTACATATGAAATAAATTTTAAGTAGGCTTTTGTATGTGAGCTCGGAAATTTCAGGGCTTAAATTTTACAGTCAACCTTGATTGTCAAGCAATTCTTTTATGACAGTTATCTATTCAATAGTGCCTTTAAAATACTATGACATACTTTACTATAAGTAAATTATATAAAAACCAAATATATATATCATCATAATCCTATATAAATTTTGACAGTTTGTCCAAAATCTCTCCTTTCATATGATACAGTCTTTTCAAAAATTTGGTTGTATTTTACAGCTAAAATGTCTAAATACAGCTATACAACTGTCAAATGTAAGCCCTACTTGGAATTGTCTCACGCTATAAAAAAATTTCACGTAGGAAAATTTTCTAAACTCGTTGGTTTTCCTATCCGCCCGAACAGCCGAAGCCTAGAACAATAGCCGAAGCCTAGTTATTCGCGCAGGAAAATTCACGCAAGTGCTAGTTATTCATGCAGGGTTAGCTGAAGCCCTAAATAGCAGAAAAACGCGTTCCAGAAAGGTCAAAACACGCGGGATTTTTGGGCGCAAAAAAGCTCTGCGACCAAGCACAATAAAATCGCGATTTTTCTGCGATTTTCAAACCATTTAAACCTAAAAAATTTGTCAAAAAAACCATGGGCTGCAATTTTTACATTTTTCGATTTTAACTAGGGTTTAAATCGTGAATGACGCTGATTCGCAATTTTTATAAAAAATTGCGATTTAAAAATGATTTCTACTTCTATGGTTTGAACTACTCTAAGGAAGAAGGCGCATTTCCATGGAGTTGCATACTCTAGATAGCGCCTAGTTCCATCAAGGCGCAATTCCATGTTCTACCACCTTCACTTTGACGCCTATCATCAAGAAGGGGCATTGGGCATCCCTTGAACAATTGTGAACATTTGAAGTTCATGAAATCGCCAAGGAATGTTGGGCGCAATATGTCTCCTCAACAAGCTTGAGTTTGCGCCTAGACAAGTTGGCGCCTATTCATGTTTTAACTTCCCTCTTGAAGCGCCTAACTTGGGAAAGGTTATCTTGATGCCAGACAAGTGTTTTGGTGTGGTTTGGAGGCTTCAAAGGACTTCATCTTGCTAGGTGCACATCTTGGCAACTACAACCTTCAACTAGCGCCTAGATCATGAAGAAGAACACTTGCAAGTGTGGGCGCACTTTCCTTATGCTGGAGCATCAAACTGGCGCCTAGAAATCATAATGCATGAAGTAAGCGCCTAGGATCCTATTGGTCAAATAGATGGTTTTGGGATCCGTGTTAAGTCATTGGATAAGGTTGCCAACTTAGAATGAGTCATCAGATGGAATATTCCCTTGGATATGCTTCTTGGGAAATGTGCCTTGGTTCCTCTTTGTGCATTGAAAAACGTGCCTTCATTGCCTTTGAAGAGCACTATAAAAAGAGGAGAGCACTCCTTATTTGAGATCTTATATCTTTTGGCATTTGAATTTCTCTCTGTGAAGCTTTATGCTTGTTCTTGAGGCTTGCGAGTTTCAAGCTCCCTCAACAGTGATAACTCCCTCAACAGTGATAAGGTGATGCTCCCTTGTCAAGTTGTGAGGTGTTAACACATAGTTGACATCATTGTGCTCAATAGAGTTGATCAATTGTGGAATCATTGTAAACATCAAGGCCTTTCTTGTAATCAATTGAATAAGATTGTATGTTCATTGCCATTGAGGGCATTATCGATTGTAATAAGATAGTTGTATTGATTTGAATCAAGTGGTAATACAAGTGCCCAACTTCAAGTTGATTCATACAAGTTGTTATCTTTGATGTATGTCATTGAGTTAGTTGAGTAGTTGATGAGTTAAGTGCAAGTAAATTTGTCTAAGTAAGGAAATTTTTTTTAGTTAGATATAGTTGGGTATCTTACATATATGATATACACCACAACATAAAAATCAATACCCTTAGCTTGAAAAAGGGAACATGACAGTCCGCCTTTCCCAAAGATTGCTTGTTCTCAAGCAATGTTGGTTCATCTCATGACTCCAAATACTGATGTCCCGATATTTAGACATTGTTTAAATTAAAGATTTAAACATCATGATAAAAGACGGTGAAGTTGCTTAGTCAATTTGAATGATAGAGACAATTGCATTTGTATTAACGTTTAACACATATAATATTATTTATTTAATAAATAATATTAAATAATATTATTATATAAATATCTTAATATAATTAAATTATAACACATTGCATATTTTTAATTGATAAAATATACTATTATATTTATAAATTATAAATGAAAGTATATAAATAAATATTAACAATTTAAATACTATTATAATATAATAGTATATCCATTATAATAGATATAATGGCAATTACAAGAGAGGCCCGATTCCTTCATAAAGAGAGTTAATAAAAGTCAATAAAAGAAGAGAGTTAATAAAATAAGAGAGTTAATAAAAGTATAAATATTGAATAGTTAATAAAAGATGAAATAGTCAAAAGCTACATAGGAAGGTTGTGTCTCATAGTGAGACAATCATATAAAGTATAAATCATTTCGAGGAGGATGGGAAAAAAGAGAGTATAGAGAGAAGAAAACAGTCTTAAGAAATAAACAAATAAGGAAGAAAACAAGTCAGACTTGAGTCAGCAAAGAAGATTCAGTCAGCAGTCAGCAGCATAAATTATGTAAAGTGTCTTCAGCAGCGAGAATAAAGGAAAGACAAGGGACTAAGGTCTGCAGGCTTAGTCCAGCAGTAAGGCAGTAATACATACAGATAAAATTAATAGTATATCTCCCATTTGCATGTACATGAAATATGTTGAATGTATGATTAATATTTAGTCTTTAGTAATTATATTCTTGGTAAGAACATAACTTAGAAAATTTATTACTGTCTTTCCATCAAATGTGAACATGAAATAATATAGGATCTCTCACAATTTTATTTGATAATGTATACAAATGTTATGAGTTATATGATAAGAGAAATGTGATGCAAGAGGGGAACGGTGATGGGGCACTCTTCTAGGTACACCACCCCTCAAAGGGGGATTGATAAATCCCATTCGGGCCAAGGGGGTACAAAGGGTACCGCCTTTGGGCTTAGAAGAGATGACTTTTGGGATACCCTTTTGTGATCTCATTCTCCTATCATATACAAGCAAGTTCAAGGGAACCAATCATAGAGAAAGGGAGAGGAAATGACAAGACGAGGGGGAACGGAATAACGAATGCCTCATAAGGTACGCCACCTCATATGGATGGCATGCGCCACATGAGGCCAAGGGGGATGGTATATCCGCTCTTGGGCCTAGGGTAGAGGATCCGGGACACCCATCGGAGTCACGTTCCTCAACTCTCTTATGATTGAGTCCACTAGATAGCTAGGTTAATAATGTCGTTTGAATTTGTTAATCATGTTAGCTTGACTGTGATAAATATTATTGTGAATATTTTCTAACCTGTTTGCAGTAATTAAATCAAGCCAAGGTACTCTCTAAACCTTTGTTTGCTTGGAAATTGATAATTTAGTGTAAAATGAGTATTGTTCCTATAAGGGACATTACAGTTTTATTGATTTGAATCAAGTGGTAATACAAGTGCCCAACTTCAAGTTGATTCATACAAGTTGTTATCTTTGATGTATGTCATTGAGT
This sequence comes from Cunninghamia lanceolata, assembly GCA_027924645.1. Lineage (NCBI taxonomy): Eukaryota > Viridiplantae > Streptophyta > Pinopsida > Cupressales > Cupressaceae > Cunninghamia > Cunninghamia lanceolata. The sequence continues at coordinate 2,890,671 of BSBN01000556.1, read as the reverse complement.
TAGTTGAGTAGTTGATGAGTTAAGTGCAAGTAAATTTGTCTAAGTAAGGGAAAAAAATTTAGTTAGATATAGTTGGGTATCTTACATATATGATATACACTACAACATAAAAATCAATACCCTTAGCTTGAAAAAGGGGACATGACAGTCCACCCTTCCCAAAGATTGCTTGTTCTCAAGCAATGCTATTTCATCTCATGACTCCAAATACTAGGGTCCCAAATCAATCTTGAGAATTTGCAATTCCAAATCCTCAATCCTTCTTGTTATGTAGTTGGCTTTTGTTGTGCAACTCTGATATTATCACAAGCTGAAGAACTTGAACCAGGAGATAACTTTGCATCCATCTCAAAAAGTGGGTTATTTGAAAAATATTGAAAAATATTCTTGTTTTCCTGTTTGAACTAATCTTCATGCAAACCAAATTCTGTGTAGTTTTCTTCTAAAGCCATTATTTTTGATTCCCAGCTAATTGTGTCTTCCTCAAGTGGCCTTGTTTGCTGATCCACAATTCCTTGCAAAAGTTTCTCAGTTGTGCCCAAGTTTGTATTTGCAACTGCTAAGTCATTTTTCTCATGTGCATACCTTTCAAAAAAGTCAATCTAGATCTCAACCTCACATGCCTCTTGATTCAAGACATTCTTTTCATCGTCACGGGAAGGCTTTGAGTGTGTCTTCTCTTGTGGATGTTACTAAATCAACAACTTCTTTCTGATGACTTAAAAGATTTTTCTCACTTCCATTTTTATAATTATCCTGTAAATCATCCTTATGTAGCATGGACTCAAATATCGGAGGATTAATGGAAACTAACTGAACAAGAACAACTTTATCACTTGTGCATTCAACAAGTGATGCTTTCTCCTTGACTTCATTAAGATGAATCTCTTTTTGATCTACAAACTTAGAAGTCAATAAGATAACTTTTTTTTGCATTAAATTCCATACCTTCCATTTGCATGGGGTTTCCTTCAAGGTCTGCTTCATTTCATTTTCTTCCAAATTTGAATTTTCTTCTTCCTCATGCTCTATTGTCACAATTTCTGGTGTTTTTGATTTTGCTTTCTCTTCTTTCTTCTTAGCCTTCTATTTTTGTTTTCTTAGAAAAATTCCGAGTGTTCTTTAAAGGCGGTGACAAATTTGTAGATGTCTGACTTTTTATCATAATCATCAAAAGCAAGAAGCTTACACTCATCTCTGTCACATTGGTCTTCTAACCATCTTCTTTGAATAGTATCTTTTTGTTGTTTGTCTCTAAATGAATTTAGAGCTTTGGAACGGATAGCAAACTGTTCCAATAACTGATCATTGGAAATTGGGCTCTTTATACATACTACTATTTTGTCCTTCTGTTTAACTGGACACGTAAATTGATTCAACTTCATATCCTGCAAAGTCTGTAACATTTTTAAGAAAGATTCTTGAAATGTCTTCATTTTTTTGTTTCCCAAACTAGCACCCTCAGGCTGGAAGGTGACAACTTTGATACCATTGTAATATCCCCAATGGAATATATATATATTTACCCAGATTGATTTGCTTCAATAATTTTTCTGAAATTAGCTCAATAACTAATTTAAATGATAAATGCTGAGATGTATGTATAATTCATTTTACAATAAACCATTTATCACTTCCAAAATCATTCATAATTTATAGTAAGAAATTACACAGAAAAGATGACAAGATGAAGAAATTAATCAACAAAGTAACTAACCCCAAAATTCACTAGCTGCTGATCCAAAAATTGTAGACCTTATTTTAAAGGTGGTACGGCCTATACCAAAAGGTACGACATCCAAATCAATTCCCAAAATTAAATTGCAGCTTTTCCCAAAATTGGCCTCTATTCTTCAATGGGTATGGCTTATTATAAGAAAGGAATTACAACCTTATTAGGATGTACGACAGTATATTTGGCTACCCATTCATATGTAAAAGAATTCTGAAATTTGTACGGCCTTATATGATAACTGCATTAATGGTACAGTCAGGCCAAAAGCTAATACAACTAGTAAATATAATAAATTGTCTCTATAAAATTATAGAAATATCCACTGCTGGAAGTAAATGAAATCTTCAGCACAACTGTAAACTTCCAAATCGAACTGAGAAATTCTTCAATCTTAGCACAATATGATTTCTGGATGAAATCACTGGAATTGAATCGAAGGGGTTTCATCCTCCAATCCTCTAGAAACCATGAGGGTTTTCGTCCTCTGGTAAAAGTTGAACATAAATGCTCAATCTCTACAAAAATGGGGTTTTTTGATAATAAAATTAACATGCAAAACTATGAGGAATTTCCTTCCTTTATAGATCTTTTTCTGCTTTTCCTTTTCCCTCCAAAATTTTCGCTCTTATAAGATCTTTTATATTCTCATTAAAGATCTTTTTATATCTCATTAATATAATCTTTTAATTAAAATAATAATAATACTTAAGTAATCCCTTTTTAATATTTTAGAATAAAAAAAATATAAGGATAATTTTAAAAGATTATTATTAAAATTATTTTCCACTATATGGTATGTACTATAGTATATGAATTCAATCCAACATATGATATGTATTGCAGTATATGAATTTGCTCAAATATATGATATGCATTGCAGCATAAAAATTAATACCCTTAGCTTGAAAAAGGGGACATGACAATCTCCCTTATCTTTCTTTGTGGCACTATATCCTCTGAAAGTATTACTTACTTGTTATACATGAAGTCTTCCAAAGAGGGCAACACTTGCTCTTCATCTTCCTTATCCAACATAGATGGTTCATAGAGATGCAAATATTCTCAATTCACCACTAAGTGCATCTCATGAAGGGAGGTAAATCAAGTCTGAATGTATTGTCTCCAACTGCTTCTAAGATGGAAAATGGCCCATACCTTGGTGGCTTAGTTTTCTTGGCTTGTCCTTGCAAACTTGCTTTACCTAGGGAAATCCATACTCGATCCCTTGCCTTAAGATTATGCTCCAAACAGTGCTGGTCATGTTTGTTCTTGTATTTCTTGACACCTTTCAAGTGTTTCTCTCATCTCGAGCTGGAGTTAATCTTCTCAACAAATTTCATTGCTTTAGTCACCTTTGAATCTTGTCCATCTTGCTCCTTGGGCTGTTTTGATGCAATATCAAGTGGACTAGTAGGCAAATACCCCAAATAAGCCTAAAATGGTAACTGATTTGTAGAGAAATGAATTTTTCTATGGGTAGATGTGGGGTAGAGACTCATCCTATGCCTTGGGACACATTTTGTTATGAGTCCTAATGAGCTATACCAAAGTCTTGTTGACTACCTTTGTTTGCCCATCTGTTTTAGGATGGAAAGTTGTTCTCTTTTGGAGATTGGTATCCATTTTGGTGTCCAATTTCTCCCACATAGTGGACCAAAATTTGCCAATAAAATGCGTATCTCTAGCTGAAACAATTGACTTAGGTAGACCATAATGCACCTACACATTGGCAAAGAACAAATCAGCTGCTTTTTTCCTTGTAATTGTTTTCTTGCATGGAATTAGTATGCGCATCTTGCTAAATCTATCCACAACCACAAAAAGATAGCCATGTCCTTCCTTGCTAATAGGTACCACCTACAAAATCCATAGAAATGCTTTCCCATGGTCATTTGGGTACAATTAGAGGCAAATACAATCCTTCCTTTCTTGTCTTAGATTTACTTGTGCAACAAAGCTTGCAACCTCTAATAAATCTAGCTACTTCCAGCTGTATTATGGGCGAATATACTTTTGCAAATGGGTCACCATCTTACCAACACCAAAATGACTCATGACTTTGGAGGTATGTACCTCGCTCATGAGTAGAAGTCTTTGGCACACACAATTTCTCCAATTTGTAGAGCAGCCCCTCCTTGAGGTTGAAGTTTTCTTCACTCTTGACAACTTCTCGAGCTTGCAATTGCCTGAACTTCTCCCCAAAATTTTCATCATTGACATAATCTTCTTCATATGCCTCTTTTGTGAATGGCTCAAGTTGAGCCACTATAGCTAGAGCTAAATGGGCTTTGAAATTGGTGGCCTAGATAACATATTGTAATCAGCATAAATTAGCATTGTAGTGTTTTGTTGGTTTGTGAAGCCAACTATTTTGTTAGTTAACTTGTTGGCCCTTTGGTTACATTGTAGTGGTTTCCAACGACTTTGTTCTAATTGACAATTGTTGGTTCCTTTTATATTGAGTAATTGTAGACAGGGAAAGCGTCTGAGTTTTGGCTTGGGCTTCCTTGATCTACATGTATGTATGCAACTCTATTGAGTAAAGATTCTATCATGTTACATTTTGCTACTTTATTAGGTGTCATGTCCCCTATGCCCCAACATTTTGATGTTTTTAAATTCTAACTATAAAAGTGTTTCTAAACACTATTATACTACTACTAATAATAATTATTATTTTAATAATAATATTAAGTATTTTAATAAAACTAATTCCAATTTCACTTTGCCTGAAGTTGACTCAAATTTTGAAATTTTCTTTGGCACCAACCCTCATTCAAACCTAGAGCTGAGTTGCTTTAGATTCTCTTCTAAAAACAGGTATAAAGGAAAGGTGTTCATGACCATAACGACATAGAGGAATTTATCATATATTTTCTCCATTTTCAAGTGATTGTTCTTGGGACAAATTCCTCAAGACAAGCCACGAATAGGTGAGATGGAAACCTCAACTATTCATTGTGCAATTACCACTTCTGGTTATTGCGAAGAGCTGACCAAGTAATTTTTCTTATAGATACTACCATGCACAGACTGTAACTCAAGGAGATTCTGAGTTGGACTTCAAAGCCTCCATTTTATCACTAGTTCCATGGAATCTAGATCTGAGCGCTTGTCTCCTTATTGGAGGTTCGATCTGGTTAAGGGAAGGTGATATATTACAGTGTCTGATTTCCATACTACCACCCGACCTCATTTGAAGGCGTGGAGAAAGAAACCATTCAGCGATATATTTGAGGAGTCTTCGATGCTGGAGTTTGGCATTGTAGGATATTTCAAAGTGGCCTTCAAGTCCTTGCGCATGGGAGGAGTCTAGGGATCCACACTACTATAGAATTGGCGATTTCCACCCACCAGATCAGCGACTACAAACCACAGGGCGAACTCTTCTAATATTTTCTTACAAATCTCTATTGCCCTCACTCAGAAGAAATCGACGCTCCCAGGATTGTCGCATCAGTTGATTGAATTTCATCAGAAGATCAGGTTCAATGTTGTTATTCAAATTGTAATACTGTAATATTGTCGTGCCCCCACTTCCAGAGTGATCACTAAACAACACAAGTGTTTAGCCTATTCATCATTCCTATAGGCTAAAACACATGGCAAAGGAATGAAGATGATTTTGGCGGAGTTATACTCATTGTATTTTTCATGTTAGCCAAAGTCATAGGAGTTTCATCATGTGGAATTGCAATTCCTATTGCAATTTGACATATTCAGGGGGGGGTAGGACCTATAATTGTGGGGCCAAAATTAATAAGTGTTTCATAAGGCTAAACTGTAAAAGGGAAATGAAATCTTTAATTACATTTTCTTAATCTATTCTTAGACATGACCTATTAACAATTTGTGTGGAGTGTGTGAAGGAATAGGTCCAAACGAAAGGTGGCCAAAATGCAAATGATATTCCAAAAGAGGCAATCGGCCATCATAGAGACCCAACGAACATACAAGAGGAAATTCAAATTTGAAAAGCATGTTTTGGAGGGAAAAATAATTCAAATTCAAATACCCATGGGATCATTCGCCAATGCTCAAGGAAATTTGGCCTAGCCTCAAAAAGACACATTCGCCTATGAGAAAAAAGACTCCGATTCAAAGTATCAACGGTTAGGGGAGAAGGAGCTACATTGGATCGTGTGCCAAATAAAAACATTCGCCAAGGGATATTCAATTGGTCCTTTTGGCATAGCTAAGGGTGCCAACGGTTGGAAAGGGTGGATCATATTTGACAATGTTCATTGCTTAGAATGATGCGGCCAAGCCTAAGAGATGCCACGCCAAGAAGAAATGGATCCGCCTATGCAAAGAGGGTTCGCTCAAGTAGAGGTTCGGCCAAAGCAATGGAACAAGGAATGAAGCAAGGGAAATTCGCCAACTCCAAGGAAACTCGATGCATAATACCTTGCGCTCATATTGAGGATCAACACTTTTGCCAAGGCCATAGCATTCACCAAGGATACCATGCCATTCTATGAGGATCACCAATACTAAGGGAAATCGTTCAAGCCTCCAAGATGATCGCCTTGGGAGAATTTGCTGAGTTTGGAGGCATGAGGAAAAGCGGCCAAATCACATTTGCCTATGCCAAGTCAATTTCAAACAAGATAGCGATTTCATGAAGAAAGGGTCGATTTACTAGTTGTGTTCATTTAAAATTGCTTTGCAAGCTTTTAAATGAATAATCGAATATGGAATTTTGCTCATACTTCATTGGTGGAATTCAAATCTCTATTCGAATTCGGCCATGTAATCAGATCTATCAATGAAGGATCACTTCTACCAATGCAAGCCCAATCGGCCATGAAAACCAAGGATAAATAGAGGAGCTCATTTCATTTGAGGACATGACTGATTTGGTATGTTTGCTTATTCCTTTCAAGTCTGAAAATTCCGATTTTCATACTCATTTGCAAGGAGATGTGTCCTTGCACATAGGGTGATGACCCCCTATGCCCTTTTGAGGTGTTATTGCTTCTAATATCACCATTGCTATTCAATTTGCAGGTATTGAGTGTTATTGCAGGTTTGGGAAGAGCTTGATAATCATTGAACATCATTGAGAACTTTGTTGGAGGGTTTGCATTGAAGATTTCATCCTTTTTCAGTCACAAGGGTTTCACCATAGTCATTGCAGACCCTTATAGCATCATTGCAGCCATAGAGAAGGAGTTGTCATCTTTGTATTTCACTCTCACATATCATTGGCAACCCTCAAGATCCATCGTCCAAGTCTTAGCTCTATCATTGGGTGATTGAAGAAGATTTGGCATTCATTTGAAGATACTCTTGCTTGCTGCCCTGGATCAGATGGCTGCAGCAGTCCTACAGTCCCTCTCTTCTCTCTTTCAAAGGTGTTTCAGGGGTTCTAAGGGCTGAAGACAAGTGGCACTAAGTTGACAAACATTTCCCCTCATTGGGTTATCATTAGATCCATCTTTGAAGGCCATTGTAATGAGTGTAAAGGTCTGATTTCATTTTCTGTATAAGACTGTCACAGTGGACAGCGAACTTGTTTTGTAATTGCAACATTCTCATCAAAGGAATAAAGCTAATTGAAGTTGGATTTCATAGAATATTTGTGTACTTGTTCAATTTCATTTGAGTGGGCTAATTGGTTGCAAGTATTCTTAGCTAAGTTGGAATATAATTTTTAGTATAACCACTAAGGAACATTACAAATATCCTATGCATTGACTGATATTTTCAGATTGTAACATAATATGATGAAATCACTATTGAGTCAAGTTGGCATGAAGGATTATGTTTTGTTGTATTGAATTAAGGAATTGTTTGAAGTTGGATATTCTTTGCTATAAGGTGACTGGTTAACTAGTGATTAATATAACAAATTATAACGTAAACGGCGGGATCAATGAGTTTATTGATGAGTTACATGGCACAGTCTTTTTTTCTAAAATAGACCTTAGATCCGGATACCATCAGATTAGAGTTCGTGAAGAGGATCTCCCTAAGACAATCTTCAGGTATCATTATGGGCACTATGAATTCTCAATCATGTCCTTTTGTTTGAATAGTGCTCCTACCACTTTTCAATCATGTATGAACCAAGTTTTCAATCAGTTGTTAAGGAAGTTTGTTTTGGTTTTTTTGATGATATACTCATCTACAATAAAACATGGGAAGATCACTTGAGACATTTGGATGAAGTGTTGGGTATTTTGGAGGCACAATCTTTGTTTGCAAAAGAGTCCAAATGCGACTTTGGCATGACTGAAATTCTGTATTTGGGGCATGTAATCAGCGCTCAAGGAGTGCAAGTTGAGCAAGAAAAGATTAAGGCCATTTTGGTTGGCCTCCACCAAAACCCTTGACAAGTTGAGAGGTTTCTTTGGACTTTGTAGCTTCTATTGGATATTTGTGAAAGGTTTTTCTTAGTTGGCTGCCCCATTAATGGATTTGATGAAGAAAGGGGCTTTCATATGGTCTGCTACAACACAACAAACTTTTGATAAACTCAAGGAGGTGATGAGTTCTTGCCTTGTGTTAGCCATTTCAAATTTCTCTCTTCCTTTTGAGCTTGAATGTGATGCTTTTGGGGAAGGGATTTGAGTTGTTTTGATGCAGAAAAAACATCCTATTGCATTTGAGAGCAGCAAACTAAGAGGGATTGAGAGAGGATTCTCAATCTATGACAAAGAAATGTTGGCCATCATGCATGCCTTGGCCAAGTTCAGGCAATACCTTGTTGGTGGCAAGTTTGTGGTAAAAATTGATCATAACAATTTGAAGTACTTCCTAAGTCAGAAAGATCTTAATGAGAGTGTCATGTCCCCATTTCCGGAGTGATCACCTATGAAGGAGATGGTTAGCCTATTCACCATTCTCGTAGGCTAACTCTAGTGGTAAGGGGATGATTTGTGGTTGAGCTAGTACCTTGAAGGCTTGGAAACTAGAAATTTGGGTCATCACTTTATTTTGTTGGTATTTTTGGCTAGCAATATTATATAATATTTTTATAAAAGCGAAAAATAATGATATTTTAGCCAAGGCAAAATTCAAGGGCTTGGAGACTTGAAAGTGGGAAAATAAATAAAGGCAATTTTTGTTTATATTTTATTTATTTATTTTTCCCAAGGATAAAATTGATGCCAAGGAAAAAAGGGAAAAACATAAAATAATAATAAAATATTATTTTATTGGCAAAAAGGCGACGCCCAAGGAGAGAAAAAAAAATTATTATTTTGCCAATTAAAAGATCGGCGCTTGAGAAGGCAAAAAATAATTAAAAAATATTATTTGCCCAAGGGAAATCGACGCTAGGAGAAGGAAAAAATAATAAAATATTATTATTTTATTGTTTTTAAATGATGGTGTCTAGAGGTGAAAAGCATTTAAAAATATCAAATTAAAGATTTGATATTATTGGTGGATTTGAAAATTGTCTGCATTTCATCTAATTGGGTCACCCTTGGAGAGATGGTTTAAAAAGAGGACTTTGGCATCATTTTTGACATCTTTTGCTTATGGTAAACTTTGCATTTTGCATATTGCTCTTGGCTGAAAGTGATTTTCAGTTGATTCAAGGTGGTGTTCCCTTGATTTGTTGTGATTTGGTGATGTGCCCAATCCACCATGAGAGGTGAATTCATATGGAGTTCATCATTGGGCTTTATTGGTGATTTGTGATGGTGTTTTTGCTTCATTCAAGCTAGGGTTTGACAGGGATCTTTATTTTCAGCTAGCTATGGAGTTTCATATTCAGATTTGTGTTTGATTTTGATGCATATTCATGAATAAAGGCTTGGAGAGGGTTTAGACATGGATCGCTTGGCAAAAGGAAGAGTTTTTGGTGATTTTCTTCATTCATGCATGGTCTGATTTTTGTGACAGCAGTCTGCAATTTCATTTCAGTTTCAGATCTGAGGAGTATTTAGCATTTATAACAACGTTTCATCATCAACATTGCTTCTTAAGTCTAATCGCCAACCATTGATGCATGGTCGCTTGAGTTTGGAGTATTTTCTTGGCACTTTTATTGGCATTTGATATCAGGGTTTTATGACAGTAGCAGATACAGGTTTTATTCAGTCATATCAGATCTACAGTTGGCTGTTATAAGTGTTTTTCAGTCATATCCAGCTGGGCACTTCATCAATAATTGATAGAGCTTCATCTTCCATTCATACGGCTAGGGTTTGGGCTTATGTTTTGGCACTTTTGGATGTAATTGAAGGTCTGAATTTCAAATCAGACTTGACTGATTGTATTTTCCATCCCTTATCATTTGTAATCAGCTTTCAAATCAATAAAGAAGATGAGCCATCATTGCCGGGTATGTTCATCTATGTTTATGAGAGTTGTTTGATTGCCTAATATCACTATTTCATGTTCATTTCTTGTAATTTGGATGTATGCTTTGAACCTTTCCATCTACATGATATTATAAACTCATTGTTGAAAACAAAAGTTGAAAAACCTAAGTACTTTGCAAGCAAAACAAATCAGAAATTTTCAGACCAGCAAAGGAAAAAAATTCAGTTAGAACTAGTCAGGGTTCTTACAGTGGTATCAGAGATCATTTGTGCATGGTTAAAAATCAGAAATCTTTTGGTGTTTTGAGCAAAATCTTGGTAGGGGATTTTACAGAGAGACAACATAAATAGGTAAGCAAACTTCAAGCTTACGATTTTGATATTGAATATGTTAAGGGGAAAAAGAACATAGTCGCTGATGCATTGTCTAGGAGACCCACTTTATGTTCTATGATGGTGATTTCAGTAGATTGGAAGGTTTAAATTTTGACAAAATACTCCAAGAATAACTTTGCCACTAACATATTGGAAGGGAATTTGAAGGATGATAAGTATGTAGTGGTTAATGAATTGATTCTATACAAAGATAGAATCTTTTTGGTACCCAAATCTAAGATGAAAGAAAAGATTTAAGAGTTGTTCATGATGCTCCTTTGGTTGGCCACCAGGGGTATTTTAAGACTTACAAGTAGATTCGGGAGAGGTTCACATAGAAGGGGCTTAATGATGATGTCTTTAAACATATTAGAGAATGTTTATTTTGTCAATAGAACAAAAATGAGCTATCTTTTCCAATTGGTTTGTTGCAACCCCTACCCATTTTAAATCAGAAATGGAGAAGTATTTCAATGGATTTTATCACCGAGTTACCCAAAGTTCAAGGTAAGACTGCATTTATGTTGTTGTTGATAGACTCACAAAGTAAGCACACTTCTTTGCAATATCCTCGGATTTCAAAGCCCCACAAGTTGCTGATTTATTTTTCAGAGAAGTGTTTAGGCTTCATGGGTTGCCTAAAAATATTGAGTGATTGGGACAGCCGGTTCCTAGGTTTGTTTTGACAAGATTTGTTTCATTTTTTAGGAATTGAGCTTACTCCTAGCATTAGTTACCACCCCCAAACTGTAATGTCCCCTTCCAGTAAGCTGAAATTTTTCTCAACCTTACACAATTTCGACTTAGTAAAAGAGAACATTAGTATTCGATTCATCTTTTATTTCAATATAAATTCATTAAGACTATCACATATTAGATTATATTCATATTAAGTTCATATATTTGTTTCGTCATCATGCATTAAGACATTTTCAATTTATAAGCACATTCACATTATTCATTGTTATCATTGGTTCGTGATATGACTTGTGAGGGACTTATGGTCGACTCTTGTGTTAACCAGCTCTAGATCACCAAGTATGATTTCATTAAGGAAATAGTTCCATCTCTTACGGAGGCCCAAAGGTTTCACTCACACACGGAGTCCCTCACCATTTGGCTCGTGGGATTTCACTCACACACGGAGTACCTCATCCAGACGAGAGTCACCATCCGTAGAGCAACTCTTACGAGTTCTCCTAGGCCCAAGGATTTCACCCACACACGGGGTTCCTCATCACTTGGTCGAAGGACTTACATCCAGTCGAGAGATACCTAGGCTAAAATAAACTATTTCAACTACGTCATACCTTAGAGGTGATAGAGGGGTTAAAGGGAGAGTCTGAGTCAGCTCCAAGCATACCACCAACTTATCTTATTATTTGATTTAATAAATATCATAATTGTTCTTATTGGCATTTAACACAAGATGCCTTATATTAATATTGATCATATATCATTACATTTATTCATTATATTAGTTTATGCACATTCATAGTTTTGTCTAAGTTAAGTGCATTTATTTATATTAACATCATAATTATATCAATTAACTTGACAGTCCATTTATATTCATATTATTCTTCTACAACATTTATATTGCCTAACCTATTAATAAGGAAAGTGCATGTACCTCTTTATGCTACTTGTCTTGTTGAATCTGCTAACTGGATTCTATTCTCTTTTGCCTATTCTTTAATATTTATATATTATAATATTTGTTATAATATTAATATCTCTATATTGTATTATTATATATGTTATTAATATTATTGTATATATATATTTATTTATATATATATATATATTTACACCCACATATATAGATATATTACATCTTAATAATTAAATATATTAAAATACTTACCTGCTGTTTAGACGATCTGCAGGTATCTTTTTGGATGCGGTAGATATTTATTCCCTTTTGTTAGAGGGGCCGGTTAATATTTATAAGTTTGAAGGGATGCAATTTGCCCCCTGTCACCACCCTTAATAAATTAATATTATTAAACTTCGATTATACTCGATATTTGTTTGTATTAGTAAAGCACTCCTTATTATGAGATCGACATCTTCTCAAGAGGCTCGATTCCATAAATGAATGCCCTTATATTATGCAATGAATAAATATATATTTACTATTATATATTATTATTATTATTATATTCATTTTTACTTGAATAATTCCTCCCTATATATATTTATGATATCTTTTCTAGTTATGACTTAGAAATATATATAAATATAATGCGGATCTAAATATATTTATTTATGGGATATTATTTATTTATTGCCCATCTTCTTTTCTTTCTATCCCACAACCTTTATTTATTTGCCTTTCAAGGGATATTTATTATGCCTGGTGGTAAAAGACATACTTACCCTTTTATAATTTTTATTACTTTATGTTATTCCCTTCTATGAGCTGTGGTAAAACTAGTTCTAACCATACGTAACTCCCTTAACATAGTTTATTTATATTATTTGTATTTATATTATATCATTTATATATCATTTATATTATAAATAATATATTATTTATTTTATATCATAATAAATGATATATGATTTATATTATATTATTTATATTTATATTATAATATAAGATAAATATAAGAATATTTGTATTTATATTATTAGATATATTTATAATGTATTATTATTGTTTACATGTGTTATTTATAAATATAATAATATATATCTTGTTAATTGTTTTAAATAAATATTATTTAAATAATACATATTGATAATATATTTTAAATAAATATATTATATATTCTATTTTAACTAAACAATTCAATTATAAATCATTATAGGGACATGACACAAACTGATGGGCAAACTAAAATTGTCAACAAATGGGTGGAAGGATATTTGAGAAACTATGTTTCTAATCAGCAAAAGGCATGGATTAGGTGGCTCCATTTGGGGAGCATTGTTACAATACTATTTATCACGTCTATCAAAATGACACCATTTATGGCTTTGTATGGTTATGAGGCTTTATTGATCTCGTTTTTTGTGATAGCAAGGTACTAGGGGCCAAAGATTTACTTTAGCAAAGTCAAGAGATTCTGAAATCTATCAAGGACAACCTCTAGCATGCTCAAAATCAATAGATGTATGCAAATAAGCATCGTGTTGAGCATACTTTTGAGGTTGGGGATATGGTCTACTTGAGATTATGGCATTTCGGGCAATTCTCTCTTAAAAAGAGTGGAGCAGAGAAGCTCAAGCCTTGTTTTATGGCCCATGTAGAGTCAAATAGAGGGTTAGGGAAGTTGCTTATGACTTGGAGCTTCCAGAGCATAGTAAGGTACATAATTTGTTTCCTGTTTCTCGCCTCAAGAAGACACTTGGTCATCATGTCATTCCATCAGTTGAGCTACCTGTTGATGATTGTTTTTCAACAAGTCAACAATTAGAGTGAAATACAGAGTATCTGACTCCCTCTTGAGCAAAGCCTCTCGAATGCTGAACTATGTGATCAAACAAGATGACTCCAAGGTTCCTTCTGATGGTTTCGGTAAGAGACAGCTCAGCGACTAAGTATGATTTTGCTGTTAACACACAAAGGGACTTACGCAATTGTTCAAGTTAACTTGTTGTTTCAAGGATTACGGAAGTGGATACTAGAGAGTCTAAGTATTGCAGCTGATGGCGTATGATTTAGCAATTGATGTTCTTGGTTCTAATTCTAACTAAATGGATAAAAAAGACAAAAGATGTAAGGTTTAGAAACACTAATTTAATCCGAAATGCAAGGATAATTACTGCTCTAGGTGAAATCAAACCAGATCCTGCTTCGCCAAGATGGACAACTACACAAGATAGGTGCAATCTTCTAAGGTGTACAAGATGTTTAAATCATTTATGTTCATGAAAATTCCAACAAACATAAAGATCAAATTGATGTCCAATTTTGTTCAGGCTAACCATGCACTGCAATCTGCGAGCCGCAAACTACAAATGGTATGAACTTACAGATTTCACCACAAAGCAATAAAGAAACCTTTCATTGACTAACATAAACTTAAAGAAAACTTATAACTTAATATTCGCTTGAAAATCGAAACCATGCAACACTCGGAAACACAAATAGAATCACCAAGGCAATGAATCTTTTATTATCTCAGAGAGCTCTTGCAACAATTTCAGAAATTTCAACCGTACAAATGAGAGCAACAAGAGCTCTTTTATAGACCTCAAAAGAATGAAGGGTCAAGATCGATCGGCGAAGTCAGCGGACCAGATCAAGCCACATCACAAGTAGTTGTAACAAACTTCTCTTTATTAAATGAAAGAGATCAACTTTATTAAATGAAGGAGACTAACAAGAGGTTATCTTTATTAAATGAGGGAGGCTATGAAGAAAAGAACAAAGGCATGCCTCACTTGAAGATAAGAATGATATATCATTATCTTATGAAGAATCCCCATGCGAATATCCATCACTAGAAGCTTGGCATTCAATGAACTTGGACACAATTTGCTTGACTTCCTCCATAGGTACACTTGGCGCATTCTGAATGGTTCCTTCGGCTTCAAGTACATCAATTGAATAAAGGCCAAGTGTCCTTTCCCAATCAGTTATCCTTGCTTTGTTGTCGCCAAGGTGGACAGCAAGTGAGAATATACTATCAAGTCTCTCATCTGTAACATCATTTTCCTGAAAATAGAAAACTTGAACTTGTTCTTTCAGATTCTCAAGAGTCATCTCCCCAAAAGGATTACAGATCTCCATTAAAGAAGCATGTATTCCATCCTGAATCCTCTGAAGCACACTTCTAATTCTTGACATATCTAGTTCTATCTTATCCAGCAACTGTCCTTTGATGCGAAGACTAAAATACCAGGAGGAAAAGTTGTATGTTCTACCTTCTTCAATAACTTCAGCATGTAATAAATCATCCACTGATGTTTCCATCAAGCTCTTCAGGTGTGGTAGATATTGATTCTTGAAGTCTTTGAATTCAACACAAGCTGCCATTAGTGCAAGTACCCTCTCCTTAAGGCTAGTAATCTTATCATTTACTTGCATAATATTTCTCAGATGTCTGAATGTAGTCTCCTTTGATCTTTTCATCCAATCCTTCATTCTGTGAGATGAAGACTTCAACTCTTCTAGGTGTTCAATTGTCTCAGGAGGAAGGAGAGATGGAGGTGTAGCAACCCGCTCCTGCTGATGAATAGGATGCACTAAATGCTGAATGTATTGCTCTAAGGCACGACATCTTTGCTCAGCCTTGATTCTCCCTTCTGTCTCTTGTCGTATGATAGCTCGAGCATTATCAATTGAATCTTGAAGCTCTTCTTCAACTTGCATTCCAGTCAAAGGACCCAGATTGATTGTATTGATGTCATAATCATTAGGAGTTACATCCTCTATGTTCTTTTCAAGCCTAGGAACTGCTACATGTACTTTCCTTACACCTGTTTCATCTTTAGTGATCTTGGAAAGGATATTTGCCTTCTTTTTCGGTTTCTCCTTCGACATATCTAAGAGTAACTCATCAACTGGAAGGGGAGGACAGCTTTCAAATTCACAATTCTCTCTGATTCTTTCCTGTAACCATTCTGGCAGTGATGAAAGATCTTGTTGCTGTTGTAATTGTCTTACTTGTGCAGACAATGATTCCTCTTCAGCATCATCCTTATCTTCGGTATTAGCTTCATCGATGATTTCCATATCATGTGGGCTAGAAAGTACTTCTTCCATTGGAGCTTCTGGAACTATATTCTCAGCAGGAATCACTAAATCTGGATTCAGTGGGATGTCACCTGGCTGTCTAGAAGAAGCAGTCTCAATACTCATCCATTTCTTCTTTCTACTGGATTCTCCTTGAACAATCTCAAGCTGTTTTCTTTTCTTCCCCTGTCCTGAATCTTTTTCACTTCCTTTGCTTCGTGAATCCTTACTAAGTGCTTTATGTTGTTCTTGCTGGTCCACTTCTCCCATCTTAGTATAAGTGAGTTTCTTACCTTCATCAAGCAGAGCTTGTACTTGTTTATCTATTTGTTCTTCAGTGATAACAATAACAGGCCTTATCAATCCTTCGTCATCGACCTTTTCTCTATCTGCCCAGTTGACTTCATAAGGCAAATTGCGAATCTTATCATATTCATCACCAAGAAGAGCTCTATCACCTTCTAACTGATCAGGAATTCTCAATACCTTTGTAGCTCTTATCAGGTCCCATTTCAATCGTGAACACTTCTGCATCCTGATATCATCATCATCTATAGCATCAGCCCAGTGATCCTCTAGTTCTTTATGCTTATAAGAAGAATAAGACTGCTTGATGGCTCCATGTGGATCAAAGTTTTCTCTCCTCGAGTCATGTGGATGCAGATGATAAGCCTGAAGCTCAACTTCTGAATGCTCGGCTGCCTGTAATGATGGACAAGAATAGTATCTACCAAGTTGAAGAGGAAACTAAACTCCTACCTTCTTCCTTGCTTTCTGCATCTTATGAAACTCTAACAGTTGTCTGGAAACCTCTAGCAACACCATCCTGTTTGAAGGATATCTAGGCAGTCTATATGGGAATGATGTAAATCCTTGAATCCTGATGTAGGTGAACTTATCATACTGGATGTAGTACCTTCCATACTGCTTGATGAAGTTCCTGGCGGCACCTGTTAGTCTCCGATGTAGTTCACCTCTCAACTTCCTCACTATGAACATGGCGAAAGCATCATTGAATCTCTTGTAGTGATTGATGTTTTTCAGGTGGAGCTGAGGATAACACTGGTGAGAGAGAATCTGTCCCGGCTTTGTACCTACTTGCCCTTTAGCTGTTAGTCCTTTGTAGAATACATTTCTTGCCAAGATATACACAAGGTATGAAGTCATGAAGAAAGACTTCGTTTCATCGAAATTCTCAAGCTGTTCATCTAGGCAGTGACTTATAAGGCCAGCCCAGTCAATCATCTTGTTCTTTGTAAACATGTGATCAAAATAGGTATACATCCATCCTTCGAAAGTAGATGATTGTGGCCTACCTGTTACTCGATTCAGGAACATGATCAAGTAACTTATCTCTTGCTTGAAGTCAGCTTTGTGATACTTGGGGTCTTCTGAGTTGTATATCTTCATCGAGGAATCATTCATCCACCTCTTCTTGATTTCTTGCATGTAAACTTTTGAGTTGCCTTCGAACGTCATCTGAGCAGTTGTAGGGCAGATGAAGACTCCTTTCGCCTTCGGGATATTGAAGATTTCTTGGATAGCTTCCCTCTGCAGGTAGGCGAGAATAGTTCCATCCTTTGCTATGATTTGTCTTTTCTCTTTGTCATAGTGCTGAACACACTCCAACACGAGCTCGGCGCTTGGCAAGGCAGGTGGAAAGCAAGCCGCTTGAACAATCCCGCTCTTTGCGATGGCTTTAATGTCTTCATTCCTGGTGATCGCAAGCAAGAAGCCTTTTACTTCCTCCAAGTTGACGTGTCCCATGTTGGTGTCGCCGACATCCTTCCACTGCGTTTCTAGCTTGGACTCCGGTATGCTGGACTTGGCATCTATCTTGATAAGTACTTGTCTTTCCTTGGCCGTCATTCCCATCTATCTGCAAGACTGGACTCGAATAAGTAGATTGAAATAGTAGATTTATGAGTCTTCTACAGCACTTTTATCATGTTATCATGTTTTAATTCAATTTTTCAAGTACAAAGAGATTTTATGAATGCCAAGTCATTTTTCATTGCAGCATTATCTAATTTCTGAATATAACTTTGCAAAATTAAACAAATACAAGGAAGTAGAAGTGATCATACATACCTCGTGTTCAATTTTCTGCCTTAGAAAATGTAATTTTCTGGATTTGAATGCAAAAAATCAGTATAAAATGGCAGAATTCAAAAGCAAATCAACCTTCTAGACTTCAGATCTGCCTTTCTTTTCACAAATTCAATGCTCCTTTATCACACTAAGCTGCTCCTAGATAAAATTTCTACCTTCAAGATGATTCGCTGCCCCTTAAAGAATAATTTTTTGCTGCTCTTTCCTAGATTTCGCTGTTCCTTAGTAAAGATTCGCTGCTCTTTTATGATAGAATGAAATGAAAAGAGGAGAGCGCTCTCCTTAAATAGGGTTATCTACATTTATTCATTGAGGTCGGCCTCATTAAATGCTTGCAACTTTTAACAAATTTGAAATTGTTTGGCGCCAAAAGGATAAACTCCTCCATGAAGGGTGCTTAATTGGATAATCTTCATGCATTTGGGCGCCCAAAAGAGGAGTTTGGATACCTATAAGCGCCTAACTACATGATGCTCCGCCTTCTAATCTTCTTTGAATAATAAGAGGGATGTGATGTTGTTATCTTCATGTCAGAGTAGATGATGATGTCATGGAGTAGAAATCTCTCTAGGACTGGATGAAACCTTGCTTGATGATAGGATGGAGATAAGGTGATTCTTCATCATGACCCTTGAAGTGACCCTCTTGGAGTTGTAGAGTTTGGAACTTTGAAGATTGAGAGATCTTGACTTGTTGGATGAAGTCTACTTGAACTTGATAAGATGATATCATCGATACTTCCTCCTGCAATTTGAAAGATACTTGATGTACATAAGGCGCCTACTTTTAAAAGGCACTTAAAACTCAGGCTCAAACTCAAACCCTTCCAACTCAAACTTTGGATGGCACTCCTCATGTTCCTTCAAGGCGCAAATATACTCACTACCTTAAGCGCCAAACACCATGATGTTCCCTCCACTGCAAAGCGCCTTTTGGTAACTCATCCTCCTAGGCGCCCATCTAGGTGGTAATTTCATGAATCTGCGCCTATCATGACTCAAACGAGTTCCTTAGG
Organism: Cunninghamia lanceolata; assembly: GCA_027924645.1. Classification (NCBI taxonomy): domain Eukaryota; kingdom Viridiplantae; phylum Streptophyta; class Pinopsida; order Cupressales; family Cupressaceae; genus Cunninghamia; species Cunninghamia lanceolata. The sequence goes on along the minus strand of BSBN01000556.1, from coordinate 2,871,466 downwards.
TTCTTAAAGACTCCCATTAAGGCGCTAGGCATGGCCTAGGCGCCAACTTAGCTCTAGGCGCTCATATCTACTCATTTGCCAACCTCTTGAAGGCGCTTCCTCAAACAAGGTACTCATACAAACCTTCAAAATTGTTTAGTAAAGGCGCACATACTGATGGACTCAATATTTCCTGCTCCTATTCATCATTGAACTTCTCCTTACCACAAGGCATTCCATCTGATGGCATACTTGTCCAAGGCGCATAGTGTCTTAAAGGCACAACTTCCTCAAGATACTTCAATACTTACCCAAAGCGCCAGAATGAACTCTTAACTTCCACTCTTCATGACAAGGCGCCCAACTTCACTTGAAGGCGCATATCTTGGATAGGGCGCTCAATTCCACATGTAACCACTCTAAGGCGCACACTTGACTCTAGAAGCTCAAACACTGTTCACGGCACTTACTCTCGACTCAAACCTCTTCAACTTCAACTAAAACACTTACTCCTCTGAAGGCGCTCATCCTTTAGATCACACTTCCCTGAAGGTTTTAGGTCTTCTTAAGGCACTCAACTTCTCTTTAAAGGTGCACAAATCTTCCTTGGGGGCTCATCGGGATGGACAAGCTCTAGGCGCTCAACTAGATGATTTCAAACCCCCTCCTTCAAACTGCTTCAAGGCGCTCTAAACACCATACCTCACCACAGAGCGCATTTTGAAGTCTCTTTTCACTCCAAGGCGCTCTTTCATCAACTTTGTTATAATTTCTTCCTCCTTCATCTCTGTAAGGGCGCTCATTCATACTTACCTCACCAAGGCGCATTTTGACTCCAAGGGCGCATTCTGACTCTTCCACAACCTCCTAGGCGCCAGAATGGTCCAAAGGCGCATTTTGGGTCTCCTTTAACTTTCAAATGATCTTCACTTAGGCGCCCTCATATGGAGACTTCAATCTTTAAGGTGTTCAATTGTTAAAGGCGCTAAAGTATAGTGCTTCACTTTCAAACGCTCAAACTCACATTCCAGGGCGCTCAAACTCACATACCTAGGCGCACTTTGATGGTGGATTCTTCAACCAAGTCATCGAAGGCGCCACTTATCATACTTCATGATTTCCACTTGATGATTTCCTTCTCTAAGGCGCATTTACACCTAGGTGCTCATTCACTCAAAACCTCTTCATTCACCCATCTCTGTCTCTGTGAAGGTGCTGAAAGTCATTCTGTTGAAGGTGCTAAAATGGACTTCTTCCTCAATCATCATCCTTAAGGCGCTAATCTACTCATCCAACTCCTTAAGGCACATCTAGCTGAGGGCGCCAAAGCCAACACAATTGTCATGAAGGCGCTAAAGCAGGTGATTTCAAACTTACTGCATTGTTTAGGCGCTCATCTCTTGTTGAGTCATTCACTGTTCCTCCTCAAGGCGCTAGACCAGGTTGGCATCAAGGGCGCAAAACAACAAGGGAACTCTCCAACTAGGCGCTCAACTAGATCTTTCAAACTAGGCGCACCAACCTACACCAAGGCGCAGAAAAAGTGATCTCTTTCACCAAGGGCGCTCCAAAACACTGATCAAGTTTTCAAGGGCCTAAAGCCCTTGACACCAACCAATTTCAATCCCTGAAGGCACTCCAAGTCCTCAATTAATCGTCTCCTCGCTCTAAGGCGCATATTGAAGTGAACTTGGTTCAGAACAGAAGTTTCTTGGACTTAAAGTGCACTGGAACTTGAAGTATAACAGTTGAAGTATAATGATCCGGAAGCATTCCAAGATGATGCCCCCCTAGAACTGTAAGCAGTTGACACCTCAAGGACAAGCATCAGAAGCAATCAACCTCTTCCTATCATCCTCCGTGTTCTGGAGTACCTTGGCCAATGACACATAACAACTCCTGTACAAAGCATCTGAGCTCAAAAGAGGGGGTCCCTAGTCCGATGGGGTGATGTGTGATTTGGTCACAACACTACCTCCCTTGGATGAAGAAGGGAAGTTGATTTTGATTCCTAAAGAGATTGTTGATTTCAGAGAGCGGAAGTTGAGAAATAAAAGCATAAAAGAATATTTGGTCCGATGGAAGAATCTTCCAATTGAGGATGCTACTTGGGAAGGAGAGTAGATTTTGGAGCATCCTAATTTGCAATTGCTTGAGGACAAGTAATTTTGGAGAGGGAGGACTATCATGTCTCATTCGCAAGCGTAAGTTGTTGATGACCCTTAGCCTATTTTCGCAAATTTTCCCGTAGGCTAATGGGGTGGTGGAAAAAGGGAAAATAATTAAATAATTAGATTAAGTTGTCAAAAAGTGATTTTGAGTTATATTTTAAAAGACAACTTATATTTAATTATTTAAAAAGGTTGTTATAAGTTGTTCGAATAAAGTGTCGTTAGCTCCGAGGTGCAAAAAGGTGGTCAAAAGGACACTTTATTATATTTTTCTAACTTTGAGGAAATAAGTGAGCCAAAAAGAAATAATATTATTTTATTTTTACAAAAAGGTTATAAAAGGGAGGTTTGTCCTTAGAATTCTTTTTCTTGCTTATTCATTTTATTTGCTTTGAAGAATGAATGTGAGTTCTTCTTGTTTTGCCTAAGGACAAAAAACTTTTTGGAAAGTTCAATTTCGAGGACGAAAACCCTCATAGTTGATTGAGTAATTCCATTAAGGAATTGTAACATACACCCTCGGATATGTTTTCTCTGTACCAAGTTTTTTGCTTTTCTGATTGCTTTGGGTTTAGGATTTCATGTGCATGTTTTGCATGTATATTTTTTGCATTGAATATATAGAAAATAATGCATATAAACTAAACCCAGAAAAACTAAAGTAGATAACAATGAAATATCGAATACCCAATTTCTATTATGACAAAATATGAATTACAATGACATACCCATTTCACAATCTTCAACTTCGTTCGGCTGCCGTACTTGGACAGCTTACAATGCAATGAGAAATCACTAATAAGCAATGTACTATGAAGGTTCTTCAACAATATCAAAACTGCTTCAACAAATCAGACCCTAGGTGCCAAGATTGGGCATGATAGCAACTATAAATGAAGGTAGAATCAGTCCCATCAACACCCACTTCCTACTCCAAGCTATACAGCCCAGCTGAGGGTAATAACAAGAAAAGGATATAAAAATCTTTGATAAATGCTTCTAAATCACTGCAGTCCCTCCTTAACCTCCAACGACCAGGTATGAAGCATAAACAATCCCTTCAATGCCCTCAAAATATCACAAACAATAGTACGGCCTATAGCATAGGTACGGCCCAGAAAAGAGGGTCTTTTCAGCCACATAAACACTTCAAACAAACATCAAATCTGCTCTTCATAATTTGTCATTACATCTGCATATCAAACTTTAACAAATATGGTCATATCCTGCTCAAATCTTCATCAAAATGTATCATTTGAATGCTCAAATGAGACTTTTGACTGAAGCCTCCAATTTCCCTTCTTGATGTGGTCTTTCACAAACGAAGAAAGGTGATCTTGCAAAAGGTTTCGTCTCAACAAGTCAATATCAAACCCTTGAAACCAATCTCCAAAGCCAATGCACGAGAATATCAAAACAAGAGAGTAAAATCATAATCCAAGCATATGCAAAACGAGGCTCACTTTTCTCTTTTAATCTCCTTTCTCCAACGCCCAAGAAGAGGAATATTTTAATATTTTATTAATGTTTTATCTCCCTTATATCTCCCATGAGGGCGCCCAACTCCTAGGGAACATACTTTAAGTTATAACTTGCTTTTATTAGATGAAATTACATTACAACTTAAAGTCACTTTTAACCCTTTATAATAATATAAGTTAAATCTTTAATTTAACTTATATCTCATCAAATAATGCTCTATACATTTCGAAACCATGAATCTCATGCAATGGTCCTCCACATCTGCCCTGCTATAAATAGCAAACTGCTCCGTCTTGACTTCCTATAAATAGTAAGTATCCAATTTGACCCTCTAACCACTGTCATTAGCCTATGGGAGTGCAATGATAGGCTAATCCCCATCATCCATTTGACTGGGCTAAATGGGGGACATTACAGTTCGCCCTCCCCAAGATTGCTTGTCCTCAAGCAATCTTAGCTTAGGATGTTGAAGTATCTGCTCACTCTCCCATGTTGCATCCTCAACTGGTAAGTTCTTCCATTTCATTAAGTATTCCCTGATGATCCATCTCCTCAGATTCCTCTCCCGTGTATCTATGATAGCCTCTAGAACCAAGATCAGCTTCCCCTTCTCATCCAATGATGGAAGCTTGACTGAAGGAATCACATTGTGGCCAAGTGCTTTCTTAAGTCTGGAAACATGGAATACATTATGCACTTGACTGTCTGCTGGCAACTCAAACTCATAGGCAACTTCTCCCACTCTTCTGGCAACTCTGAACGGACCATAGAACCTGGGTTTTAATTTCTCTGCTCCACTCTTTTTCAAAGTGGACTGCCTATAGGGTTGGAGCCTCAAATACACCATGTCTCCAACCTCAAAACTCCTCTCTACTTGGTGTTGATTAGCATAGAGCTTTTGCTAATTCTGTGCCTGTTGCATGTTCTCCTTGAGCTCTTTCACTATATCCTGGCTCTCCTACAATAGATCTTTTGCCTTCGGCACTTGACTGTCACCAAGTAAATCTGTAAAGCATGGGGCATCATACCCATACAAAGCCCTGAATGGAGGCATCTTGATCGACATATGATAAGTCGTATTGTAACAGTACTCCCCCAGGTGCAACCATTTGATCCACGCCTTCTGCTGCCCCGAAACATAATTTCTAAGATACCCTTCCACCCATTTGTTCACTATCTCTGTTTGACCATCAGTCTGTGGGTGGTAACTAGTACTGGGAGTTAGTTCAGTGCCACATAATCTGAACAACTCCTGCCAAAACAAACTCAGGAACTTGTTGTCCTTGTCACTCACTATCTCCATGGGTATCCCGTGAAGTCTAAATATCTCCCGAAAAAATAAATCAGCCACCTGAACAGCTGTGTATGATGCTGAAATAGCGAAGAAGTGTGCAAATTTGGTTAGTCTGTCGACCACCACATATATGCAATCCTTCCCCTGAACCTTAGGCAGCCCTGTGATAAAGTCCATGGAGATGTATTCCCACTTCTGGTTGGGAATAGGCAGTGGCTGCAATAAACCTATTGGATAAGTATGTTCATTTTTGTTTTGTTGACATATGGGGCATTCATGAACATACTTAAGGACTTCGTTCTTAAGTCCTTTCCATGTAAATGTCTCCCAAATCTGCCTGTATGTTTTGAAAAATTTGGGATGACCAGCCATTGGTACATCATGGAAAGTCCTCAAAATCTTATGCTTAAACTGGGAGTAAGGCACTAAAAATATCCTGTCCTTATATATAATCAAATCTTTCACCACAGTGTACCTATCATCATGTATAGTGCCCTCAATGACTCCTGCTGCCCAAGAGTCAGCATACTCTGCTAAAATTGTCTCCCTCCAATTAGCAGATATCTCTCCAAACAAACACAAGTGAGGTCATCTAGACAATGCATCTGCAACCACATTTTTCTTACCCTTAACATATTCAATGTCAAAATCATAGGCCTGGAGCCTGCTGACCCACTTCTGCTATCTGTCGTTCAAGTCCTTCTGGTTCATGAATTATTTGATACTGTTGTGATATGTTTTTACAATAAACTTCCCTCCAACCAGATATGGCTTGAACTTGGCCAATGCATGCATGATGGCCAACATTTCTCGGTCATACACCGAGTAGCTCTTCTCCACACACCTAAGCTTTCTACTCTCAAACACAATAGGGTGTTTCTCCTGCGTTAAAACTACCCCTATCCCCTCTCCTGAAGCATCACACTCCAGCTCAAAAGGCTTGGAGAAGTCGGGGATTGCTAACATTGGGCAGGTAGACATCAAGTGCTTGAAATGGTCAAAGCACTGCTGAGCTGTATTGGTCCACACAAAGGCTCCCTTTTTAGTCAGGTCTGTCAATGGGGCAACTATCTGTGAGAAGCCTTTCACAAACCTCCTGCAGAAACCACACAACCCGAAAAACCCCTTAAGCTGAGTGAGGTTTGTTGGTGGAGGCCAATCAACTATTGCCTTAATCTTTTTTGGATCAACTGTGACACCATCGGCACTAATGATGTGACCCAGATATAGAAGCTCTGTCATGCCAAAGTCACATTTGGACTCTTTGGCATAGAGGGACTCACTCTTCAGAATGCTCAGAACCTCCTCCAAATGCCTTATGTGTTCCTTCCAACTCCAGCTGAAAATCAATATGTCATCAAAGAAGATCAATACAAACTTCCTCAGTTGCTGTCTAAAAATCTGATTCATACAACTTTGGAAGGTAGCAAGGGCATTAGTTAATCCAAACGGCATCACTAAGAACTCGAAGTGGCTGTAGTGACATCTGAAGGTTGTTTTCTCTATGTCTTCCTCCCTCATCTGTATCTGATGGTATTCTGATCGTAGATCTATCTTGGAAAAATAACAAGCCTCGTGTAGTTTATCTATCAACTCATCTATGCGGGGAATGGGATACCTGTTTTTTATTGTTTTCTTGTTTAAGGCTCTGTAATCTATACATACCTGATGGTCCCGTCTTTCTTCTTGACCAACACCACCGCTGAAGCAAAGGGACTCTTGTTGGGTCGGATGTGTCCCATCTCTAACAGTTCCTTAATTATTTTCTCTATCTCATTCTTGAGCCTCTTAGGATGACGATAGGGTGTGATCATTATGGGCTTAGTCCAGTCCTCGAGCTCGATGACAGGCTCGATACCTCTATCAGGTGGCACTCCTGGTGGTATACTACCAAACACTTTGCTGTGCTTGGTCAACAGCTTCTATATGTTAGGGTGTGTTGGGTGAATATTTTGTCGTTTAGCTAACTAACGGCAAAATGGTTATATCAACCACAGTGTGATGAGATAAATCTCTCCTCTCAGCAAAGGGAGGTTCCCTTTTAACTATTACAAACTTATTTACACTAAATACTAGCTTTGGGGGTGTGTTACATTCATCCTTTTCTCTTCTTTCAGAAAAGATGTTTGCAATGTTTCATGGTAATATTCAATAATGCTTGTACACTTAAACAATAATCAACAATATTCTTGTAAGTTGAAGCACAAAGTCTTTCAACTTACTTCACAAAAAGATTCACGAACCAAGTGAATAATCTCAAGTACAAAGTCTTCAAATTATCCCCAGAAAGATTTTAAAACCGTATCACCAGTTGGAGCACAAAGTCTGTCAACTAACAACATCACTGATTCACGCGAATGTGATTGAAAATCATAGCACAAAGTCTACAAGTTCTCAACACGATTCATATATAAAGTGAACAACTACAAGCTCAAAGTCTTTATAATCCTTCACCAAGAAACGCTTTCAACGCACATAGATTCAAGGAAATAATATAACACAAAGTTTATATAACTTATCTTGAATGTCCTCCAATCATAATAACCAAGCACCACTTTATCCAATCAATCAACAAGAGAAATCAGCAAAAATGCCATATGTACATCCTCGCTCATACAAATTTGATTCAACACAAAGTTTGATATCAAAATTCGCCTTCTTTATTGATTGGAATTGATCATACAATTTGAACACAAAGTCTCAAAGTTGAGTCTCAATTTGGGCAGCACTTTGTTGCATAAGATTAAAGATATCTATTACAATAGAGGCCCTCTTTATTTATAGGGAGGAGCCTGGAGCAAAAATAGGAAATTTACAACTGCTTTGACTTATTCAAAAATAGGAGTCCTTATTGATTTGGGACTTCCTAAGTTTTTACATATAATTACATATGAGAAAAGTACATGTAAATATGTCCAAAACTTATTCAAAAGTACATATGAAAAATAGAAAATATACTAAGGCAAAGATCACATTTATCAACTCCCATCAACATCCTTCTTGAGAGAAACTTCCATCCATTGTTATCACCATTTGCATCTCTAGGCTGTCTGGTCCAAAAGTGTCCTTGGAAATGACACAAGTTCTTGTTACTGAAACTTTCACGAAGGTAGCAACCTTCACGTGTTTACCCAGAACTACCTTGAGAATGTCCAAGGTCAACTGTGTATCCGACAACTTATCCATAGGAGCCACTGAGAAAGCTTGATCTTCAAACTCCTTTGGATCATGTTATTGAATGCCTGTCTTTTCATTTGTGGAAAGAAACTTTTGGTCTCTTTGACTGGAAATTATAGTAGCGAGGGAGAATTGAGCATTTGCATGGGCTTTCAAGGGCTAAAGTGTGATTAGAGCGAAAAACTGAGTGAAAATGGGCTAAAGTTAACAACTTGAAAAATTTCCCAGAGTTAGAAAATTTTCAGGGAGTGCACGGGCGGCAAAAATTGCCGCCCTTGCATGTGGAGGAAATTGCTTTTGTGCACGGGCGGCAAAAATCGCCGCCAGTGCATATGACAAAAAGACTAACATGCACGGGCGGCAAAAATCGCCGCCCTTGCATGTGACAAAAGGATTAACATGCACGGGCGGCAAAAATCGCCGCCCTTGCATGTGACAAAAGGCTTAACATGCACGGGTGGCAAAAATCGCCGCCCTTGCATGTGACAAAAGGATTAACATGCACGGGCGGCAAAAATCGCCGCCAATGCATATGAAGATGCAATGGAGGCAAAAATTGCTGCCAGTGCATATAAATATGCAATGGAGGTAAAAATCCCCGCCATTGCATATGACAAAAATTTCTTAACTCCTAAAAAGTGAAATTTTCAATTTGACTTGTTTTACAAAATTCAAGAAACCGACACATGTTGACACTCGAAAGGACATTTCGAGGCTAGGAGACCATGCACGAGGGCAAATGCGATTCACCTCATTTTGCGTGCTTAGAGTTGTAGGCTACAAAAATGGACAAGTTTCATAGGGGTCATCCTATAAATTGAGCGTAGCTAAATTTAAGGTTAACAGGGTGATAGCTGTTTTTTGGCTGCTGTGGAGACTCTGGCATAATAAGACATTCTGTTGCCCACTCTACCTGGTCATGACGCAACATTCTCTCCATTCTTTTGAGTGAGACTACTCGTGGTCCACCATCTGATAATCCCCTAAGAACTATTTTCTTTCCCTTGGACTCGAACTTCATTTCTATTTTATTCAGATTCATAGTGAACCCACCAAGTTGCATCATCCAATGCATGCCCAGAACTACATCTGTGTCTCTAATGCCAATGACATAAATATCATCTACAAGTTCATACTCTCCCATCACAATGCTCAAACCTGAAATCTTTCTGTTGCATGTGAGTTTGAAGCCATTAGCTACCATTACCTTGAAGCCTTCAAACTCTTCTACCTTTAGTCCTCGTCTAGCCACCAATCCCTCATCAATAAAATTGTGTGTAGCTCCAGTGTCTATCAGGGTGATGATGCGTTGACCTCCAAGGACTCCTCTGACTCTGAATGACCCAACTTTCTGGAGGCTAGAAAGTTGTGCCAATGTCCCATCACTATCATCACTATACTGTGAAGCATTCTCATCTCCACTGTCCTCCTTATCTGATGTCTGGTCTGATGTCTCAGACTGTGACTCCTCTGCTGAATAGTACTCAATCAACTTTGCTTTTGCCTTGTTAGGGCATCTATGTGAAGGGTCCCATGGCTCCTTGCAGTGAAAGCAAAGTTTTTTTCTTCTATACTCATTCAATTGGTGATCAGTTAATTTGTTTCTTTTCTCTTTTGACTGGCTAGTGTCCTTCTGAAAAGGCTTCCTATCTTTCTCCTTGTCCCTCTTGTAAAAACCCTTTGCTTGAAATTTATTACTCCATACAGAGGATTCCATGTCATGGGCCTTTTTCATGGCCTCCTGTAGTGATGATGGGTCTAATCCCTTAACCCAACCACGTAAAGGATCTGATAGTCCATCTATAAATAATATGACCAACCTGCGCTCTGAGATATCTGAGACCATAACAGATAAGTCCTGAAACTTCAAAATGTAGGAATCCACTGATCCAACCTGTCTGAGTTGTGCCAACTCCTTAAATTGCAGTTCTGGATCCTTCTTATCAAACCTATCTATCAGTTTGGCAATGAATTCAACATAAGAAGTGATTTGGTTGTGGCCCAAGGTTACCTTACCATTGCTCCACCATCTGTGAGCGCTGCCCTCCAAGTGTAAAGCTGCATAAATTATAGCATCTACTTCTGGCATAGGGCTGATCTGCAAATAACTGTTCAATTTCTAGACCCATGCTTTGGCAATGGTTTTACCAGAACCATCAAAATATGGTAAAGTCATCTTGCTAACCTTCTTCTGGAGTTCCTGGTTCTATTGTCTGTTTCCCCTGCAGGGTCTATGTTTCATCCTAAGATCAGAGTATTCTCCAAAAGTCATTTCAGCTCGAGACTCTTCACTGGATGCCCGCCAATCTCTCAGAATCTCATCCTGGAACTCAAGCTGTGTAGCCTCCTATTTAGGAACATTGTTCCTAGGTGCAAATACAGGTATGCTAGGTCTATCACCTACTGTCAACTGGGAACCTCTCCTGTTAGTGACCGATGCTTCACCCTCATCATCTCTATCTCTGTGCCAGTCACCATTGTTTCTGCCTCCATTGTTCCTGTCTCCGTTATGCCTGTCACCCATGTGCCTGTCACCTCCATTGTTCACTCTGTTCCTGTCCCCAAAATTGTTCCTGTTCCTTCCATTATTGTTATTGTTGTCCTTGTTGTTCCTATCATCTCGAGGTATCAATTGGGCAAGGACATGAGTCAATTCTGCCTGTGATTCTCACATTGTCCTCTCTATAGCTAGTTGTCCCCTAACCAACGAGTTTAGAATCTCTTGCATGCTAGGCTCTTCAATCTCTTTGTCACCCATTTCCTTAACCTGCACTTCAATCTTGCCTGAAAAGGGATCTCTTAGGGGTACTTCCGCTTCTTGTTCTATCTACGGATCCTATATTTCTTGATGTGACCTGTTTCTTCTCAGATTGTAATGGTGAGTTAAAGGTTGTATAGGCAACATGTCTCAAAAACCCTTCTGCATGTTTGATCTAACCACACAGGATGGCAAGATACTACTACTCTGATACCACTGTTACATACACCCTCGGATATGTTTTTTCTGTACCAAGTTTTTTGCTTTTCTGACTGCTTTGGGTTTAGGGTTTCATGTGCATGTTTTGCATGTATATTTTTTGCATTGAATATATAGAAAATAACGCATATAAACTAAACCCAGAAAAACTAAAGCAGATAACAATGAAATATCAAATACCCAGTTTCTATTATGACAAAATATGAATTACAATGACATACCCATTTCACAATCTTCAACTTCGTTCGGCTGCCATACTTGGACAGCGTATAATGCAATGAGAAACCACCAATAAGTAATGTACTATGAAGGTTTTTCGACAATATCAAAACTGCTTCAACAAATCAGACCCTAGGCGCCAAGATTGGGCATGATAGCAACTATAAATGAAGGCAGAATCAGTCCCATCAACACCCACTTCCTACTCCAAGTTGTACGGCCCAACTGAGGGTAATAACAAGAAAACGATATAAAAATCTCTCATAAATGCTTCTAAATCATTGCAGTCCCTCCTTAACCTCCAACGACCAGGTATGAAGCATAAACAGTCCCTTAAATGCCCTCAAAATATCACAAACAACAGTACGGCCTGTAGCATAGGTACGGCCCAGCAAATAGGGTCTTTTCAACCACAGAAACACTTTAAACAAACATCAAATCTGCTCTTCATAATTTGTCATTACATCTGCATATCAAATTTTAACAAATATGGTCATATCCTGCTCAAATTTTCATCAAAATATATCATCTAAATGCTCAAATGAGACTCCTGAATGAAGCCTCCAATTCCCCATCCTAATGTGGTCTTTCACACACGAAGAAAGGTGATCTTGTAGAGGGTTTCGTCTCAGCAAGTCAATATCAAACCCTTGAAGCCAAGCTCCAAAGCCAATGCACGAGAATATTAAAACAAGAGAGCAAAATCATAATCCAAGCATATGCAAAATGAGGCTCACTTTTCTCTTTTAATCTCCTTCTTCCTCCAATGCCCAAGAAGAGGAATATTTTAATATTTTATTTAATGTTTTATCCCCCTTATATCTCCCATGAGGTCGCCCAACTCCTAGGGAACACACTTTAAGTTATAACTTTCTTTTATAAGATGAAATTTGTCATGTCTCCGTTTCCGGCTTGATCATCAGATTTAGATTGGATTAGCCTATTGATCATTCCCGGAGGCTAATTCAGAATGATGAGGGAATGAATTGGTTTTCGACTAACTTAACTTTACTGTTTTGCAGGGACAAGTTAGAAACTTGAAATATTGGCTAAGTCTGGAAACCTAGTAAGCAGGAAATTGACTCTTGGAGTTTAGGCGCAAATTTTACATCAGATTGCCTACATGAGCGCCTAAGGATTTGGAGTCTTCTGTAAGGATTTGGGTGTGCAAAATAATATCCTATCATCCTTAAAGTCTTTCAACACAGTGAATCAAGGTTTTGAAGTTTAGAAGTTGCCCAAGTGAGGTTAGGCGCACTTTGTCTTTCCTCTTGCCTCAATTGGCGCCTAGGAGAGAAACATGGTGTTATAAGGCGCTTTTATCATTCCACATAGGGCGCCTTGGTGGGACAAGGGTTGATTGATTTCAAAAATAAGTTTTGATTAAGTACAGTGGAGTAAATGTCTTAGGTGCTCTTAGGCCTCTAAACAACCTCAAGGGAGCGCCTAACTTGTGAAGATGAAATTCAGTATCCAAATCAAGATTGGAGTTCATAAGATCACCTAAATGATCAAGGCGCCACTTCCTGATCAAACAAGCTACAATGAGCGCCTAGCTTTCAGGGTGACTTCTGGCGCTCAACATGACTAAACTCCTTCAATAAGGGCGCCTAGTTTGTTGATGAAGATTTGATAATTCCACACCCAGGCGCCAGCTCCCTAATGCCAAGATCAAATGAGCGCCCAAGCAAGAATAGGAGATTCTATAGGATGAATGAATGGCGCATTGATTGGTGAAGATATTTTTAACTTCAAGAAGCTTCCTACCTTGTCAATCTAGGATGAATTTGGCCTAGAAGACTCTAGGCGCATACTCTAACTGAAGACTCCTGTTCTAGCGCCCAGCTATAGAGTGAACTAAAAGAAGAAGTGGAAGATGCCAGGGCGCACATCCAAGACTCTTCAACCTTCAATTGGTACCCACCAATGGTAAGGCGCAGTTTCATGAAAAAACTATCTCAAATGGGCGCCAAGGCATAGAAGCAACATCAAACGCTATCAGAGAACTATCAATGAGCCTTCAATTAGTGCCTAGACTCCAGAGGGATCATTTGGGCGCCTAAACTGGAATCAAGGACCAAAAGTCTTCAGTGAATAATGGATAAGTGTTAAAGACTTCATTAGATGCATCTTCATGCCTCTACACCCTCAGATTGGCGCCTAGACTCTTTGCAATCCCCAACTTAGCGCCTAACCCTAGCAAGGCGCAATATCATCTCAAGCTGATTAGGCGCTCACTTCCAGATGGAGCATTCCACCTCCCTGAACATCAAGAATTGAAGAAACACCAAAGAAAGTCAATCTTCATGCAAGGCGCACTTCTGTGCCCATGAAACATCATTCTGGCGCCCAACATCAAGTAACACTTTGATCAATTTTCAGTGAGCGCCTTGGGCAGATTGGGTGAGTGAAGTATCATGAGTCTCTTCTGGATCTCGCCAACAACCTTTAGAAGTTCTTTCCAGATAGGCGCAACCTCTTGATGGGCGCACTTTGACACTCCAGATACTTCAACCTGGCGCCCAGTCAGAAGAACACTTGAAAGTGCGCCTAAGCTGAGGTGGTTCAGGTAGTTACACAACTTGAGCTCTCATTGGTCGACAGAACGTCTTCGGGATCCGTGTCGAGGTCTCTGGATAATCTCGCCAACTCAGAATGAGTCATTCCCTTGGATATGCTTCTTGGAAAACGTGCCTTGGTTCCTCTTTGTGCATTGAAAAACGTGCCTTCATTGCCTTTGGAAGGCCTATAAAAGGAGGAGTCCTCTCATTCATTTGGGATCGGTTCATTTGACAAAGTTCTCTCTACAAAGCTGTTGAGCTTGTAATCTTGAGGCCTGCGAGTTTCAAGTGTTGGGGTGATGCTCCCTCAACTGACAAGGTGATGCTCCCTTGTTGTATTGTGAGGTGTTGACATTCAGTTGACATCGTTGAGTTTGATTAAGTTGATCTAGTGTGCAAGGCATTGTAATCATCAAGGCTCCAAGGCCTGCTTTTGTAATTCCATTTGAATAAAGTGTAACTTCATGCCATTGAAAGCATTATCCATGTAATAAGACATTGTGAGTTGATTGAATCAAGTAATAAAACAAGTACCCAGCTTAAGGTTGATTCATTCAAATAGTTATCTTTGATGTATATCTTTGTGTTGTTGAAATAGTTGATGAGTTCATAGCGAGTAAATTGTCTAAGTAAGGAAAAATTTTGGTAGAATTAGTTGGGTATCTTACAAAATTACATTACAACTTAAAGTCACTTTTAACCCTTTATAATAATATAAGTTAAATCTTTAATTTAACTTATATCTCATCAAATAGCGCTCTAGACATTTCGAAACCATGAATCTCGTGCAATGGTCCTCCGCATCTGCCCTGCTATAATAGCAAGGTACTCCATCCTGACTTACTATAAATAGTAAGTATCCAATTTGAACCCCTAACCACTGTCATTAGCCTGCGTGAGTCCAATGATAGGCTAATCCCCATCATCCATCTGACTGGGCTAAATGGGGGACATTACAGGAATTACCTCTATGCTGAAATGATGTAGACATTTTCAGTTTGGTTGCTTGTATGAAGTTTTAGTTCTAGTTCTCAGTATTTTTGGTGATGGTTTTCCAGTTAATAATTTTGGATGTGCATATTCAGTTTGACGAAGAGATTAATTTATTTTTGTTGTGTGGATGAGTACCATGTTGGCCATACAAGATTTTGCTAAAGACTTTGCTGGCCGTATTGTCCTTTGAGCAGGCTGTATTGTTGATTATCTCTTTTTTTCCAAGGCGTACACTATAGAAGGGAGGCATGAGAAATTCTAACCAAGTCACAACTCCTTTTTATTGATTTTTAGCTCCCATTTCAGTTGTACAACCTTCCCAAGGCCGCCATATAGTTTGGCGCTGTGATACAATAGTTTCCGTACACTATAGAAGGGAGGCATGAGAAATTCTAACCAAGTCACAACTCCTTTTTACTGATTTTTAGCTCCCATTTCAGTTGTACAACCTTCCCAAGGCCGCCATATAGTTTGGCGCTGAGATACAACAGTTTCCTTCAATTTGTCTAGGTCGTACAATATGTTTTTAAGGGTTTTTCTTCAATTTTTGGGGTCATACAACTTTGATTACACCTACAACAGAGTGATGTCCTTTGGGTGGGACTACAAGTGTTTATGGGGCGATACAATGTAGTTTGGGGTCTCTAAGTGGCCAAACAATTTGGAATAACATCATCAGTCTTTAGTTGCAACCTACATTAGCATTCTGTGTTGTGTATCAGTTGGTTTCAGCTTGCTCAATCCATGAGGTTTAATGATCACTTATGTTTGCTAATTATTATGGACTAATCCTTGTTGCAACAACTAATAACTTTCTGGTTATAATTATATCTTTGTTTATTGCTATTAGAATTTTATCAGTAGTTCATATTTCATGCTAATTTTAAGTTTGAATAGATTTCTGCTAGGTAGTAGTTGCATATTGATCATATTGTAAAAATTGGATGGTATATTGCCAATAGTTTTTATTCATTGTAAGAAGGTCCTGGTTGGTTCATTGCTAGATCCAATTGCATTTGCATATTGTACAACCCGTTTTGGCATTGATCAGGTCTACATTGCTATCAACCAATTTGGCTTGATCAGACATCCTGGAATTTGCAAGTGTCTTTTGCATTCAAGCATACTTGTCCACTAAAGAGGTGTAGATTTGGATTGGCCCTACTGCTTGTATGCTTTGGTCGGCTATGCCGCCTTATACTTTCCTGACAGTGCATTCATACAGTTAGTGTGTTGTCCAAACACTGTATGCTCTCACCTTGCCCACCTTGGGATCTGGGTGATCAAAAAGTGCAAGGATTTGCATTTGCATTTTCAATTACTTGCAAAAATTTAAAAAAATAATTAAAGTGGGTCATTACATAAAATGGTGACTTATGTATTATTATTAAAAGAAGGCTTGATGTAATATTAAAATGTGTTTCTAGAAAAGAGGCTCTAATCTAATGTTATATCAAGAAGTGTTTCTAGACACTTCTCAAAGGAGGTAGTAAAAGGAATTTAAAATTAGAAAAAAATGATTATAAAAGGAGGAGCTGGGCTTTAGAAGAAATCATCCATTGTTATTGTTATCAAACTCTTTTCTCAAAGACCAAGCATTTGTGTTCATCTTTTCTTCTTGAGGATGAAAACCCTCTTGGTGTCGGGATTTGGAGAACGAAAACCCTCTAGATTTCCTTTGTGGGTTGGAGGACGAAAACCCTCTAATTCATTAGAGGCAATTCCATCTAGGAATTGCATTTGTGCGAAAGGATTGAAGAAATTTCTAGTTTGCAAAGTTGTGCTGAAGATTTTTAGATTTCTGTTTGGTTTGTGGAATCTCCAAATTGGTAAAGGTTTCTAGATTTATTTATTGAAGGATCTCAATGTTTAATCATTTCTAATTGCTGTTGTAATAGCAAATATTATCAAATCTATGACTGTGAGCCAGCCGCACCATTGTGAGGGTTGTTGTACAGATACTAATGTGCAAGTTTATTCTTCAAATGATGTCGTACCATCTATATTTCTGATTGCAGCCCTGGGTAATGGTCTGCAACACATAGTAAAGGGTTGTATAAGTCTTTGTAGCTATCGTTTCATAGCCTAAAGGGATCACAACATTTCAAAAGAGGTGCTGAGTCACATTCTAACCTGTTGCCTCCATCCAAGACTGCTGTACATCACAATAAAGTGTTGATTCATTGTTGAGCACTACTGTACCAATTACACATTAGATCACAGCCTTTGATATTAGTTTTGGCTTGTCGTACCATGCTATAAATGAATCACAACATTCTAAACAGGTATTAGTGATTGTTTTCAAGTTGTGTACATATCCTTGGGTGTTGTACATTCCCTTTTTTCCGTTACCATCTGCAGATCCTATTTCTGTAAGTTATGTTTAGCTGGCAGTAATAGCATTTTGACATTTGTGGGTATGTGGATTTGTTGCATAACAGTTGCATCATTAATATTTGGGTTTGATTGGTAGTTCATTAATGGTATTGGCTATACTTGATATAAGTATTGGAGATCATTGTTGTAGGAGCATATTGGAGTTCAGTTCTTATACTTGTTCAAAACAACAGTTGCTCTGTTGGATATATTCTTATTTGTTGATGACATAAGAGATTTTAGTGATTTATTGCTTCTTCACAAATCTGAGTGGTTTTCTGTCAGGTTCAATATTGATATTATAATAAGTTTTGTAATGGAGTCTGGAAGGCATAGCCGCCAAGACCTGCATATCATTCATTCAGATTTTGTAATTGCATGCATTATAAATTGTGCGGCCTATAGCCAACAAGCATATTTGGATAATATTAATAATATTCTAGTCACCATATGCTCTCATCCTGTCCATTTTGGGATATCAGTGATCAAAAGGTGCTAGATTTCATGCATTAATATTTAGAAAGTGTCAAGTAATCAAATATTTTAGTTGGGGACATTACACCCTACTCCTAGGTCCTCTGTAAATTGGTGAACTAGAGGTTCAAGGGGAAGTTCCTACATTGGTGCAAGAGGTAGTTGGGAAAAAGAGGAAAAAGCCTTCATATCAAATTGATTTTGGCACTCTTGATAGAGTAGTTGGATAACTAGTGAAGAAGCCCAAGCGCCAATCTAGGGTGATTGAAATTGCACGGGAAGTTTGATCATTTAAATGGCTATTCCTCCTAAAGACAAGTCCATTTAAGATGTGGAGCCTGTTGATTTTCAAATTGTCAAAATTGATTTGAGATGAAGTACTCGGCATGGTGAAATATAATGCTGATATATATATAACAGCAAGAAGAAATAATAGTTATATTTTGAATCTGAAAATATATATATTTCTGATATATATATATATGCAATCATTGATAACAGCAGAGGATTATTTATTGCAGCCATTCTATCAGGCTATAACTCTATCATCCTCTCATTCTATTAATCTATTATTTCCATTATTCTATTAATCTATTATTTCCATCATTCTATTATTCGACTATTATATCATTCTTTCATTCTATTCTTCTATCGTTATATCATTCTATTCTATCATTCTATTATTCTATTAGTCCATCATTCCATTATTATATCATTCTTTTATTCTATCCTTCTACTCTTCTATAATTCTATAATTCTATCATTCTATTATAACTATAAATTCTGATTTATAAAATAACTATGCTTATATAAATTATATAATATATATCCATGATATGCAAGGGATTAGTATGTTCATGATCCGGTCTTTAATCTTTCTCTATTGCCTCTCATGTGGATTGGTTGGGTTGTTAGGGAAATACGGTATTAAAATGTAACCCCAAGTAGGTGAGAGGTGAGCCCCGAAGTGGTATGGACGGGTGTTCCTGAAGCTATTGGGCCAAGTGGTGGTATTGACGGGTGTTCATGAAGCATTGGGCCAGGTGGTGGTATTGGCGGGTGTTCATGAAACCCCTAGGCCTACTTGTGGAGGGGATAGTTTTCTAGCACCCTAACATGATTATCCCCCATCCCGTAGGGTTGATGATTAGGTTAGATTAAAGATTGGGGCTTAAATATAGTAATCGCCGAGTATATTATGAATATTAATTAGTCCCTAGTTTTAATAATCTGATTTAGGGTACAATAAGTATGTTGAAGTATGTTATGAACTGATTATTACCTAATTTATTAATCTTTAAATATTTTTAATGTCCCTTTCTAGTGATATAATTGTGCACAAGTAAGAAAACAAGAATATCCTAAAAAGGGGACATTACAATATGGCAGGCTAGAACACATGCTTCATCCAAATCTTGCGGTTTTGAACTAATCATCCTTCTATGGGGGTGGGTATGGAGTACCCCAAGGTATTTGGTGAGAACACCTTTCTCCTCCAAGTCCATGCTGAATAGCATAACTTTGTCCACTACGTTGTCTAAAAAACCACCACTTAATTTTTTAATCAGTTTTGTGGCCAATCGAATAGAAATTCCTATGCAATAAATCTTTGAAACCCTCCCAACTAGCCACTACTAGTTTACCTTTCCTCCATGAAGATGTTAGATAGCTTTCCCATGATACAAGAGCCTACCTAGGCATCTTGAGACATGGCAAGGAAATCTTTTGTGCCTCACACACATTGTGTACGCTAAAATATACCTCCACTTGTTTGATTCATGTATCTAAAACCTATGTGTCTATTTGTCCTTAAAAGGATCTGTTTTGATTTTGATTTTAAATGGAATAGTTTCACGATTTTATCTCACATTTTTCAGCCTTCCTTTCATTCTATATTGTCTCTTGGTCACCTTCTTCACCATTGTCTCTGATGCCAAATTTCTTGGCCAGAGCTCGCACCAAAGCATTTGTAAATGACTTCTCTTGGACCATTCGTGTTTGCTTGTTGGGTCATATTATCTTGTTGTTGAGCAATCCATGTTTGGTACTTAATTACTCTCCATGTGGCCTTCCAAGGCTGTCACTCGGGCATTCAAACTCCTTCCATTTTCACTTCCCTATTGCACTTATGCTACCCATTTTTGGATTTCCAGATACCAACTCCTTGTCCTTCGAAGATTTGGTCAGTCATACAACTCTCAAATTCGATACCCAAAGATTAGAAACCTGCTTTAGTACCAAAATTATCCGCAATTTCGTCAAACACATTGTAAAAATTATGAAATCACTGAACTAACTATTGTCCCACTTACTTAATTACAAATGACAGTTAATGAGGCAAGAATGTTGTGTTAAAACCACAGAAATAACAGAAATTGCAACAAGACACACATATCGGAGAGAACATTTATCCTAGGAAACCCCTCTTTGAGGGAAAAACCAGTTGGTAGTGGAAAATGCCTAGCTACCTATTGATATTGTTATCAAAAACATAAGTACAGAGAGGGGATAGAACCAATTGTTGCTTCAATTGCTCATGTCAAGCTTACACAGTTTCCTACAGCTGAATTCTCTCTGTATCAACACATACAACACTTTGGGAATCCTCCAAACCCTTCAATTGACTTTGTCATGCCCTCCTATAGATGTTTGAAACATTTCTCGTGCATTGGAAAATTTCAATTTTGATTGGAAGTGCAAAATGACATGTTCCTTGTGTCGTGATAAAACTACTGGTTTCCATCAGGTGGCGGTTTTGTTTCCGCCGTGGTGGTTTTTTAACTGCCTCCTATTGTAAATCTGCAGTTTTGTCCTATGGGCAAAACTACGTGTTTTTTGGTATTTCCAACTTTTGGATTTCATTTGATTCAATTGATGAAGATTTGACTGCCTGGATCGATATGGATCACATGGAGTTGTCCAATCGGCAAGGAAAAATAAATTTTTGATAAGAAATGTTATGTGTAGGAAGAGGAGTGCTCTTTTATATCCTGATGGAATGACTGATAATACATTGATGTACCATTATGAAAAAATGGATAATAAGGGAGAGCTTAGAGAAGTTACCTTGCACTTAGGACATAACATTTTTTAATTTTACAAGATTCTTGTTTTGTGGCTATATTCACAAGTTTCACTTAGTTTGTTTGGAAAATGAAGAGTTACATCACTCAGCTCAAATGTCTAGGGTTTCCTTTTTTGCACTAGCCCTTTGCTATTGTACCTGCTGTATGTTCCAGTCCTGTTGACATTTTTTTTGGTCATTTGTGGACATTAATGTATTTTCTTTCTTTCTTTCTTTCAAACTTGATCAGACTCACCAAGTTTTGGAAAATTTCCAAGTACTCATTGTTGTATTTTCCAAAACTTCCTCAATTATTTCTTAGGCTTTTTTTGGTCTCTGAATGAAAATTTTGATATTTTATGCATTTTTTGATTTAGTGGCTGCCCTCCATATGTTGAGTCAAATTATGATCCTGGGCTTGCTGAGTCATTTCCAAGTCCTAGTGATGTGACTTTGGTTTATGGTGGGAAATGGTTGACTCCAAGATCTTGACAGGCCAAAAATAGAAATCTAGGTATCCCATTTTATAATTGTTATGTATATGCTTGTACACAATTTGACTTGTGAAACATATTATCAACAAAACAAGAGGTCAAAGCTGAAAACAATTTTTAGACCATTAAAGACCGAACAATAAGAGAAATATTTCACCTTACATTGTGATATTAGGGGCAAAAAGTTGTTTCCATAGGTTTAAGTGTTGAAGTAATAACATATGTAACCCAGCTTGATCTTTCTGCATGAATTGTAATTTCTATGGTTCCTAGCGGAGTGGAAAGAGAACCCTTATATGTGTTGGAAATGTTGTATATTTTTTTTCGAGCAGAAGCTTTTTCCCCATGATAAATGGTTCAATTCTGATTTCTTCTGTGCTATTGTATAGGCTCCTCAACGGCAACAACATATCAGGTTCATTGCCAGAAGAGATCGGTTCTCTTTCCAATTTGAACAGAATCCAAATCGATGAGAATAACATATCAGGGCCTCTGCCAATGTCGATTGCTAATTTGAGTAATCTGAGACATCTGTAAGCTCTTCATGGTTATAATTTTTGAAAATTATTGTCGTAAACTATTGCAGATAAGCATTTCTTTCACTTATGAACTAGTAATTTTTAGAGAAAGGTGAACATGATGGGCATTAAAGGCAAATTACTTCCAAGAATGGTCAATTTTAGTAATTTTTATTGTGATTGCAGCCACATGAATAACAATTCAATCAGTGGTGAGATACCAAATGAACTTTCCCGACTTTCAAATTTGGTTCACATGTAAGTTATGAGCTTTATGATTTGGTTGACACAAAATTAAAACACGAAATGATTATTAGTCTGACATTGTTGTATGCAAGCTGTTTACAAAGACCAGCCAAGACAATATAGTGTCTTTCTTACCATTTGTATTTGTTCCGGAGTGATTAGTTGCAGCTTAAAGTGCTATTATGCTTTTTGTTGAAACTGAAAATATTTGTTCTTTTGCAGCTTATTGGATAATAATAACTTGACAGGCAAACTTCCTTCTGACCTATGGAAAATACCAAAACTGCATATCGTGTAAGTTTTCTTTAATTATACTATACTACAATGTGAGGATATAATAATTATACAAATGCAAGGTAGCAGGCTAGATGCCATAGAGGATACATATGGATAAGTACTGTACACATGCGAGGTAGCAGGCAAGATGTCATAGAGGATATAGGTGGATAAGTATCGTACACAAGCAAAATAGAAAAAAAGACAAGGCAAACACCTATGGAAAAATCAATAGATGGACTATGAATGTGATTTATATTTAAAAAAATGGAAAATACTGATATTAATATAATATAGATGTAGAATACATATAGAGATAAGCAAGCATGTAATCAAGTAGATATACGCGCCATCTTGTTGAATTTCTACTCTTCTCATACAGAAATAAATATGAATAATTTTAAAGAAGTGTCATACTTGATAATAGAGATATAGCATACAAAACTCACTACTGAGAATTCCAATCATAAATAGGATATAGTTTTTTCATTGGTAAATTGTAATTTCCTAATCACTGCCTGCAAATTATAAATTAATAAATGGTCACCAAGAATTTTGAACCGTATTATAGGACACTCTGGATTGTCTTATATGCCAGGCAAATAATGTCAGTTTGACGTTGAGAAGGAACACACAGATAGAATTGATGAAATCGTGAAATACTATAGGATTTGACCTTGAGGTTGCTTAGGGCATATTGGAAATTCAACTTTTATGGATAGTAGGTGAATCTCAATTTCAAAAAAATGATAAAAATTAGGAAAATTCACCATATTTCGTAAAAAGTCAACTGTGATTTTTTTGATAAAAATTGGGAAATTAGCAAAATTGCTGTCAATTAAAAGAAAGTGATTAATTGAAGACTTTGTAACATGGGCTCCATCGTCCAACATGCTTAGTTTCTTCACCATGTTTACAAACACAACAAACACATTAATATGGCTTGCTTGGCTTGTGCTCCATTTTGCAAGTGTCTTCTTATTAGAAGAAACTAACAAAACTATATTTCTGTCCACAGATGATCAAAGTAGGTCGATAGGAATTGAAAGTACTCCAACAAGGAGTGCTTAAAAGGGATATGCCAACCAAAATTAAGGTATTCATAATTAAAACTAGGAAGCAAAAGATCCTAACAAGACGGGGGATAAATCCAAATGGGCAAACCTTAGGCAAATCTGTATAAACAATGCTGTATATTTCAAATAACCCTGTGACAGAAAGTCCCCTTGCCAAATGGAACCAGAGAATCAGCCAAGAAAGGGGGGAACCAATGAAGATCAAACCTCTGGTATGCATCAAAATATGGAGCAGATTAAAGGCCAGCATTCTCATTAATTGTCACGAAAGGTCCAATGCAGAGTCTAATGATTTCCTCAAGAGAATGGCCTGGGCTAAGAGGGCTCAGCTTAACAGTTAATGGAAGAAATAGTGCCTCTCCTAACATCCATGACCAACAATCCTCTAGATGTTGAGAGAAAAATGGTAACACGTGACTGCTCTTTTAGTGTTAAATGTGAACAAGGGACAATGGATAACTTTCCACCTCTTGTGCAAGAATAAGTGAACTGAGTTGCCCTCATGGCCATTTATAAAGGGGGACACTGTCTTACTGATCTATCACCATTTGTGTGAGTAACTATGTCATTCAATGGGTGCTTAACAACACCAATGGATGTAATAGGGAAGTAATCAGTTTGGTGGCTGAAGATTTGTGTGATGCCTTTTGGGCTAACCAATGCATCAATCACATTTCAAAGCACAATGAACCAGAATTTCAGGCCTAATTTGAGGAAATTCATTCTGGTATTCTTTGATTATCTTCTCATTTATAGAAAATTATTGGAAGATATGTATCAGTTAAGATTATATTAGAGCTCCTTTGGCTTAGCTTCCTATATGCAAAAGACTCAATTTGTTTTTGTTTTTTGATCAGTACCTCGGGAATTTTTAGCTTGGTCCGAGCTAGGTGAGGCCAGAAACGAGGGATCTCATCCTCGGCATGAACACACTGCATTAACGCAAGCAGTCCAAACATGCAAGCACAATGGCCCAGTAGGGGCACAAAGCCTGTGAGCTCAACAACCCAGCGAGGGTTTGGAGCATGTGGACAACTGCTTAAACATGAACTATTCAAGCATGTGAGCTCAATGGCCCAACGTGGGTTTGAACCTTGGTGGCAACATCAACAATGCCACGTTTAACCAACGCACTATGCCATGAACAGCAATGCAAAAGACTTAAATTATTTGGCCAAAAACGAACAATTGTACCTTGGGAAAATCATTTGTAAAGACAAAGTTAAGACTGGTCCAGATAATGTCCAGATAATGTCTAGGGTATCATTTATTTGTCCCCTTAAAAGAATTTGACAGACTAGAGAGCATTTGATAGGCAATGTAGTTTCCATATGAAGTTTGTGAAGGGGTTTGGAGCTTTCATATCATCCTAGGCAAAGAAGAATCATTTCATAAGGCAACCAGAGCCTCATTTGAACAAATGAAGTCGGTTATATCACCTTTTATTTACATTTCCAAATTTCCTATAGCCTTTTGTAGTGGAGCACGATTCATTACCAAACTAATAGAGAAAAAATGTTATTTACCCATGATAAGGCATATTGGCCCTTATATACGTACTAGAAGAGTTCAAGCAATAGTCGTTCAGCCAGCATTTCATTATCTGCATAGACCACCAAAGCTTGAAGTATTTGTTATTACAAAAGAATGTTAGTGAGTAGCAAAGTTGGTAAGAAAACTATAATTTTTTTGACTTTGAAATTCAATACTAAGGGGATACATAATGTCGTCGTAATTTTCTTACCACATGGCTGAGCTTTAAGCAATACTATAGTTGAATCAGGCCAGAGAGAAGAGATATTAGGCTGAAAACGCCAAAGATGAGAGAGATACTATTGTGCTAGAAGATTGAAGGACACAAGAAGAGGAAAATAGACATGCTTTTTTGGGGATCTAATTTTCTATAACAAGATGTTCTTGTATCTAATTCTAAAATAAAGGAGATCTTAGTAGAATTTCATCCCTCTTTCTATGCTGGTCACATTGGCTTTTTTAAGATATTATGTCAAGGGGTATATATTATTGAGAAAATGCCAAATATGAGAGAGATACTATTGAGCTAGAAGATTGACGGATGCAAGAAGAAGACAATAGACATACTTTTTTTGGGATCTAATTTTCTATAGCAAGATGTTTCTTGTATGCAATTCTAAATTAAAGGAGGTATTAGTAGGATTTCATCCCTCTTTCTATGTTGGTTACATTGGCTTCTTCAAGACATTAAATTAATTCACTTAAGTTATTAATTTCATCCCTCTTTCTATGCTAGTCACATTTGCACCTTGTGTTGAAGCCTGTTTGTTGCAACAATCCAGTGTAACATGGGAGTGATCTCAAGGTGTGGGACCTTGCAGATGAGATCAAACCTCCAGAGAAGGCTGGTTCCTCATTCTGAATAGAAGATTTAGAGAAAACTATAGACTAAACCTAATCTAATTGTAATGTCCCCATTTTTGGGATGGTTGCCATTGGAGAGCAAAAGGGTTGGTTTCCACACTCTGGGATTTTTGGGAGGAGAATCAAGGTTTGGAGATGGCCTAACATATTTTTCTAATGGTCTTGATATGTTCAATTCATTTAATGTATTTCACCTTCCATGGAGCAAACCCTTCTCAAGGAAATGGAGTATGGAGACTTGTCATATTGAAGAGATGAACTTGCATAACATATTCAATGTTGGATGCCACCTTGGAGAAGATACCTTGGTCTTGTGTGAGCACCACCTTTGTGAGACGATTTGTGAAGAGAAATAATAAATTAAGGCCTATTCCTTGAGCGCATGGAGGGAGGTCATCTTGGAAAAAAAAAAAAAAAAGAAACTAAATTCAAAACTTTATTTTGAATTCTTGGCACCACAAAAGTCTAGATGCTGGTCAGCCCTCTTTAGAGGGAGAAATAATAAATAAAAAGGAATTTAATGTCTTAGGTTGGCCATGAGGAGAAGAGTGAAAGTTGGGTATAAATACAAGTTGGTTTTGGCATTTGAGGATCATCATTCAATCATTCATTCATTCACATTTGGGAGTTTATCTCTTGGAGAAGGTCTTGGGATGAAAACCTCAAGCACCTTGGAGGAGTTGGACGAAAATCTAGCTCTTCTGGTGGAGAATTCCGTGATGGGAGTTCACTTGCACTTCATTGTTTTTGGAGCAGAATTACAGATCAGATTTGGAGATCATCTTGAGGACTTTGCTATCATTATTTTGCATTACTTTTGGTATGTACAACCTTATGGTTTAGGGTAGATTTGAGCTGGGCTTGTTTGTCTTGATCGCCCATGCATTGGATGTAAATGAAGACTCATTAAGTTCTGATTTTTATAGCAGCAGACTTCTGGATTATATTTCAGTCATTTATGATTGCAATTTGAAGTGGTTTAATTGCATAATTTGTGGTGGAATTCAAATATAATGTTAGCAATATTGTTGGCCATGATATTATGTTGATTTGTCATGTTTTATGGGAAGTTACTGGCAATGGTTTAAGTCTGAATTAGAGGGCAGAAGTTAGGGTTAAAGCAGAAAATAAAGTGCAGAAAATTTAGGGCAGAATATTGTCATCATTGAAAGGCAGAAATTCTGGGCAATGTTTGGTCTGTTTATGCCCTAGGATCCTTTGAAAATTCAGATCAGAACTTCCATTTTTGTAGCAGCAGTGTCTAACTCAGAAAATCAGACTTGGTTGATGAATGCTTGATGCCCTAGAATGTGTATTTCATGATGTAATTCATGGGAGATGTGAATTGTAATGTTTAGCATCATTTGCCATCATTATATGCTATGTTTGGATGTATATTTGGGTGTTATGATTACATGTTTAAGAGCAGAAAATAAAATCAGAGATTAGGGTTTTGGCCAGAAATCTAAAGTACAGAAGTTAGGGCAGATTTCAAAGTAAGAAAAATCAGTCATTCCAAACAAGTTTCATTTGGAAAGGCCGTAAATCCAAAATAGCCAAAAATATCCCCATTTGGGATATTACACTAACACCACTGGGGAAAGGGAAGAAGGAGAAAACTGAAAGGGAAAAGGTGATACACCAGGTTTAATATGAAGAACACCCACAAAGCTAAGATGCATAGAATAATTTCACACAACTGATAAACTCACACAAATCCTGCAAATCCTAACAAAGGTAAAGGATAAGAATAGGATTGCAAGGAAATAAACATTCACAAGCAATAACCAGTTCTAGATTACACAGTGCTAAAATAGCATGAAAAGACAAAAATAACTAGTATTGTATTGATTAAAAGGCGCGGTTATAGCAAGATAGGGTTTTGTTTGGAGTGCAAAAATAAGTCTCTGCGTCCAACCCTTATTACATTGATTTTTCATCATATATAGCATTCTATTACATCGATAACACCTTAACCCAGGTCACCCACTACAATAAATTCGCCCATGGGCCTATCAGAGGATATTTCTATAAGGGAATGTCCACTTACATCTGTTCTGCAAAACATAAATGCAGAAAAGATCCTGATCTGATCTGCAACAATAAATATGATAAGATCTGGAGGATGAAGTCACTGCAGAAAATATCTGCATTAAATACCAACACTTGACTCACCCACCTGCAGCAATTAAAACACCCAACAACCACTTACAGCTAGGGAGTTGACCTGACATTGCAGTCATGGCGGCTAGAGAAAAGATGGGCATTTTAAAATACAATGCCCGCCAAAAGTACATACGTAAAGCTTTTACAACACTTTAAAATATTTTAAACTTGCCTTAAAAAATATTTTAAAGCACTACATCTATATTACACGCTTTACATTTACATTGATTTTCACTTGATTTTTACTTCTAACTTTTACTTTGCCTTATCGGCAAATCTTGTCTACTGCGAACCTTGGAACTATCCTGTCTCCTCTCTTCTTCTCTTCATCTTTCTTTCTTCTATCTTTGTCAGAGCTTCTCTTTGTCGGCGAACTTTAAAGTTCGTGAACTCCCGACTTTTCCAACTCCTTCACTTAGCCGATTTTCTCTCTTTTGCTCCTTTTGTCTTTTATTGGCGAAATCACCATTTGGCGAACCATTTCCCTTAGACGATTTTATTTTATTTCTTTGTCTTTGTGTTTTGCTTTAGCTTCTCTTCCTTCCTATCGGAAATTTTGTCAATCGGCGAAACCTATGATCGGCGAACTTGGTGGTTCACGAACCACCAAGTTTGTCAATAACTTAACTTTCCTTCCTTTGACTTGTCTTTTCTCCCTTTTTTCCTTCTTTCTTTGTCGGCAATTTCCTCCATCGACGAACTTGCCAGTCAGCGAACTGGCAGGTTCGCGAACCATACATTTCGCCGACAAAGGCTTTCTTTTCCTTGTTTTGCCTTAGAAGAAACTTCTTTATCTTCTTTCTCGCTTTATCGGCAATTTCACCGATTAGCGAACTTGCTGATCGACGAACTTTTCAATTCGCAAACTCTTACGTTTGCCGATAAGGCAAAAAAGACCAAGGCAAAAAACTTAGAAATTTTGGGAATTTTGAAAGGGGACTTTCTTCGATTTAGGGTAACTCAGATCATATATAATTGATGGAAGAAGTGCAGGATTTTCAGGTGGACCATTTTAAGTCTGGAGGACTAACATAGGTCAATAGACACTATGATGCATAATGATCGAACTTATGACAAATAAAACACATGATTTTACTCAAGTCCTTCCTTGCGTGTGAAGATGAATCCTCATCAAATCCCTTACCCTTGTTCCCTATTCCTTTATTTCCCTTCATCTGTCCCAAGAGGGCTAAATTATCATCACCACCCTTCTTGTTGGCTTTTGACTCCTTTCGAGTTTCCTCCTAGATAGAGACATCCTATAGTCTCTCAAAGGAAGATTTTCCTTGGCACAAATGCCCTAAACAAAAGCTTGCCACGAAGATGAGAACCCATTCAAAGCTAAGTTCACTTGCTCTGCATCTTCAACCTTCTCGTCAACTGCTACAAGTTGGTCACGAAGTTGTGTGACCTTCGTCAAGTAACTGGTAACTATATCCAATTTAGACATCTCTATGGATCGGAGTTTGTTTCACAATATCATCTTCCTGTTAATGTTTGCACTTTGAAAAAGACTAACCATAGCATCAAACATCTCCTTGGTTTTATTTTTAGACAAATGTGGAGTTAAATGATCCTTCACGGCATCCAGGATCATTTGCTTGGCTTTTATCTTTCTTTTTATGAATTTCCAAATTCTAGGGATTTGTAGGTGGAGTCACCGAATCCTTAATGATATCCCAAAGATCATTTTCTTTCAACAAAGTCACCTTGACTTTTCAAGGTAAGAAATTTAATGCACCATCCAATCTATCCTCAAATCTGAGACTAGGTGATGCCACTTAATAAAATATTTTGCTAAAACCCCCAAATCTGAAAATAAATGAACTGTTCAAAATTTTGAAAAAAAAAATCTGTTTCAAAATAGGTCACATGGCTTCCCTAGCCACTGCTGTAAAACCCTAGTTCACTGCCCTAGTTGCCGCTTCAAACCCTAGCCGTTGTTGTTGCAAAAAAATGGTACAAAAAGACTTGGTTGTGAGTTTGCAACTATGCCCTAGTTGTCAAAATTTTGCCTGCAGAAGATGCCCTAGCTACGGGTTAAAATATAGAAAAACCCATTGATTTTTTCCTTCAAAATTTCCGGCGCGATTTATCCTTAGATCGACACAATTTCACACCCTTTAAAAAATGTCGCGATTTCCTTCAAAAATTGCTATGATTTTACTTGAAAAAATAACCTGTGATTTTAGAAAAAAACTTTGCAAAGTTATTCAAACTTGGCCACTGTGAGTTGTTCTATTTTAGGTGCCACGATTTCTTCCACAATATAGTTGCAATTTTTCAAAGAAAAGACATGCGCGATTTTTCAAAGAAAACCCTCGAAATTTCTTTTCTCGGGCTATGTGATTTTCCTATTCCCTGACACTCTGATACCATGAAGAAATTATAACAAGGCAATCAATGTCCTAATGTTCTAAGAATAAATTATTTAACATTGCATTAATCGCACAACAATTAAAATTCCAAACAGCAAAAGCGAAAACAAGACAGATAATTTACACCTTCAAATCAGATTTGCATTCCTTTAAAAGCTTACAAGGAAACCTCTACAAACTATTCCTTACAATTGCATAGAATTATATCACCATGTTCACTAAGTTGTTTTTACTTCTATCTTGCACCTATTTTTATACTATTTAGCTAAAAATGTAATCTTCAAAAAGCTTCTTATCTCACGTAAGAGATGACTTGGAAGATAAGTTTAAATCATTAGAGTATATCTACATTTTATTAAACTTAATTAGCTAAATAAAAAAATTTCACTTTATCACTTAAGTGAAATACAAAATAGAATTAACTTGAACTACTTGCACGTTCACATTGAACCTGTGTAGAAGTTCTGAACTGAGCTAGAAAACTCAACAACCATAAGTTGAGTTTTTGGCTTGGACTCACTTAGTTTGGAGAGCTTTTTGGTGAGACTTTTGTTGAAAACTTGCCTACAACTCGTCAGCTAGAGGCTTGCTGTATTGTTTTGCCTTGCGAGTTCTTATGAGTCGGCGAGCAACTCATGTAGCTTTTGAACTATGTTTAGAGTTTTGCTATTTAAGTGTTGAGCCAACCATGCAACACTTTAGGTTGTGAGTGCAATTGAGTATGTTTAAGCACACACTCCAAAAAACATAGCCCCCTATGGAGTTGAAAGTGTATGATCTTGCATTTGAGTGGATCACTAAGGATGATGATACCATATTTACAAAGGAGGACCATACATGGGTTGATCAAGTTGATCGAGAGGTGGAGCTTGTAGTGATGGGGGAGAAGGAGGTTGTAATATCCCAAATGGGGATATTTTCTCCTATTTTGGATTTACGGGTTTTCCAAACTTTCAAACTTTGGATTTCTGCTCAAAGCCTAAATTCTGAATTTTTCTGAACTTCAAATCAGACTCAAACAACTCATATGACAGCCTATTAAACATGCCAAATCACCATAATATCATCGCCAATATTATTATCCACAAAATACTTAAAATCCACAATGAATATCACAATGAAATTACTTCAAATTGCAACCACAAGGGACTGAAAAACAAATCAGAAATCTGCTGCTACAATTTCTAAATAATTCAAGTCTTCAAATACATACATATATAATGGACACGCAAGCCAACATGCCCAATACAAATTAGTCTTGAACCCTAAGGGTTGTACATACCAAAACAAAAGCAAATTGACCTCCATTGTGATAGCAAATGTCCTCCAAGAAGTGGCGCTCCAATTAGGGCATGAAACCCTAGAAACAAGAATCTTCAAGACACCACGGTAGCTGCTCCAATAAAGTGCACAGGTCTGCTGCTCCAAAGATGATGAAAAATGATGCCAAGAAGCAACAACCACCCTCCAAAGTATCACCAAATAGTGGTGCTTCACAATAGGGCAAAATCCTAACCCAAATGTGGAATCCTTGTACCAAAATCACTTCACCAACTAAGGCGGACAGGTCTGATCTGCTGCTGTTATAAATCAGAAAATATCTTTAAACCCTAGCCAGCAATCAACTTGAACAATTGCCTCCAACAACCTTGAAGATGATCCCTCCAAAGTGGCGCTCAAACCCAGGTTGGAAACCCTAGTCATGTAGCATCAAAACTTGCCAAAGAAGTCTTCTTCAAGTCTGCCCTGAATATTTGATTTAGAATTCTGCTCCAATCTGCCAACAGGATCTTCAATTGCTGCTCCTAATTTCTGCTCTAAATGTAGACAAATTTCTGCTCTCAAACTAAGTAGTTTTCTGCCCTAAATGATAATTGAAATGCCGCTCCAAATGATATAAAATCTGCTCCAACTGATCTTGAAATCTGATTTGCAAAGCTGCTCTTCCGTTCCACAAATATCTCCAATGAAGTACAAGTAGACCTCCGTTATGAAGCCTTCCCAAGATGAACTAGGTTTTCGTCTAATTCACCAAGTATTCTCAAGGGTTTTTGTCCTTGGAATATGCTGCTCTAAAGTGCAGACCAAAAGGAATAAATGACAAGCTTGAATGATGATAAAATGACACAAAAACTTGCATTTGTACATATCTTTTCACCTTTTACTTCTGCTGGCCGACTAAGGCAAAATATTAATATTTTATAACTTTTTCCTTCTCAAGGCCGACCTAGGCATGTAGCTCCCTTTGGCCGACTCACAAAGGTGTCTCTTTTTGGCGCCCAAATCAAATTTGAATTAGCTCTCCTTTCTTTCAACAAAGAAATATTATTTTATTGAAATCTATTTCCTCCTCCAAGGCGCACAAGTAGAATGAATCAAGTCATCCTTACTTGCCAAAGATCCCACATTCTATCTCCTCCGAGGGCAAACAACTAAATATATGAACAGGTATCAAATTCACTTCTACCACAATATCCCTTCAAAGACTAATTTTCACGCTCCATTCACCTCCAAGATGGTTCGCTCCATGTGTAGACAAATTATTTTATTCAAGATAAATGCATCAAAGACATCAGAAAAATATGACAAGTCATCCCATACATTCAAATTGCACTCCAAAAATCATGAAGTGTGGAAATCTGCCCAACGGTCTCCAAAAGTGAGCACTCCGAAAAAGGGGACATTACAGAGGTGCCACCCTTACAACTAGAAACAAAGAAATTTTCCAGGATGATGTTGCTACCTCTTCTATAGATAGAATTGCTGCAACTATTTCATTGATGTACACAAAGTGGCACTGGGTCTAGTGGCTTGTATCTAATGTTGGGAGGAGTGGCTCGTTTCAACCTTAGTTTGATTTTTCTATATATTTTTTTGTTAGTCCACTGTACATGGATTTCAAAGTCTACTATTTATGTTTAAAAAATTTGTTGAGCCTATCAAAGCAACATTTCTTTTGTTTTAGTGCTCAAGTCTGAAGTTCGACTTTTCATATGAATTTTTTACTTTATAGATTTAACTGATTAGTTTTTGTGTATATTTGAATTTATGTTTATATGTGATGTAATATAATAAGTTATTTCCTTAGAACTCGCTATTTTTCAATGATTTTTTAAATTGTCCAAGTTTTGGCATCAAGTCCAAGTCCGAGTTTGAGTCTCAACACTGTGATTCTCACAACATCTTGGATCTCTAGTCCACCTGTTTTCAATAAATCTCCAAAAAACTTCAGATCAAGCTCCCTTGCTTAATAAGCCTTCTATAATCAATTTTATTTATCTAATAGCCAATCATATCTTCCAATAAACAAGATTTATGTTCTTCAGTTACCTCACGTTAAAACTCTTCAGAAAATTCCATTCTGTAGGTGAAACTCTGCTAGAAAACAGATGAATGCCCTTAAGATTTATTTACAAATAGGGGTGCTTAATCACCCTTATAGGTAGATTGCAAATTCTGTCACCAACTGTCATGCTTGCTGCATGCCAACTCTTAGTTCAAGAATCTGAGTCCCTAATAGTAAATACCTTCCCCCAAATTGGCTTGTAGGCAAAGTTAGAGTGGTTGTTGTGAGAAACTCAGGCTATAAGCATACTTCCTAGAGTTGAAAATCTCAAAGGTAAATTTTGCTTCTGTTTGTCCTGATATTGAATTTTTCAACCTAGTTTGGCTTTGTTATAAGAGCCTTTGTATATGTACAATGTAGAAGTTTATGCCCCAGGAATGAATGTAAAATATATTTTCATATAAAAAGAACCATTTTCTTCATTATTATCATCCACAATAGGTGCATGCTACCTTGTAGTAAAGAGTAGGTTGACATGATCTTTCTTCTTGTTCCCAGCTCTTTAACATTGACATACGGTGAAATTAAGAAATAGAGGAGTAAAGAATGCCAAAACATGTTAGTTACTATATGTGCTTTCTTTTGTAGCTTCTAATCAAGTGAGGATATAGACTATAGAGTACTCTTCTGCTGAAAAACACTTACATTACTTCTAATGTGATTCAGAGAAATACAGTTAATTGCCGAATTTACCAATGATCATTTTATATCTCAACAAGTACAAACAAATTTATTGGAACCATTTTTGCCTCATTATGATAAAAAATGTTTCTGCCTTCCATTTTGAATTTTTTTCCTTGTTTATTCAGACAACTAATTACTTCTTATGTTCCTTAATGTTTTGCTCTTTCATTGGTTTAGCAATAAGATGACAAATAGGAACAAAGTATAAGAGCATTCTACATAAAATTTGATTCACTTACGATCTCCTACCATTAAATTGTGTTTTCTACAGGCAACTTGATAACAATCAATTCACTGGAAGCGAGATTCCTAGTTCATATACAAACATCAGTGAGTTATATAAATTGTAAGTATCTGTTGCTTTATTCTAGACACTTTCTTGTGTTTTATATAATTTTGAGTATTCATCTTGATTATTTTTGTAAGAAGTAGATTATGAAACAGAAAGCTGTCTGAGTCTTGATTTTTTTATTTATTGTTTAGTATGTAGACATTGAGATTTAGAAACATAGGTCCATAATTGAACAAATAATTAACTCCACAATATGTGGTGGTAGTGTGAAATCAAAGAAGAATATTATTATATAAAGTGTAATAAGAAAAGTGAATAAAGTTATTTTTTGAAAAGGTGGGAGGCGATGCTTCTATTTATACATCTGTTAACAAGTCATAAAAGGGTAGATCGACCCATTAAGCACAAATCTTAATACAATTATAAGTGCAAGTTACACCTACAAGCTACACATAACCCCATTAATAAGATGATTTTACAACTTAAACACCCCCCTTAAAACACAATGTGAAGGAGCAAAAGAAGGTGGCATTAACAAGCCGAACCTCTTGAAAAAAGAGAGGCCTTCACATTTCCCCTAATGTCAATTGTTGACATGCAATTTATTTTAAAAACTGTAAAACAACAATTAATATGAAAATATGAAAATATATATATATTTTCCGTTTATTTTTAAATTTTTTAATAGGAACTTCTATTATTTAACAAAAAAGTTTCCCAAATTTTTAGATTTGTTTTTTTATAGAATATACTCATTCTAAATTATAATATATATATTATTTTTAAATTTTTAACAGGGATTTCTATTATTTAAGAAAAAATTTCCCAAATTTTTAGATTTGCTTTTTTATGAATATATTCATTCTAAATTATATAATATATATTTTTTCCTTTTATTTTTAAATTTTTTAATAGGAACTTCTATTATTTAAGAAAGAATTTCCAAGATTTGTTTTTTTATAAAATATATTCATTCTAAATTTCTAGGTTTTTTCAGCAGCTTTCTAGGCTTTATATCTATATATTCCTTTAATTTTAAAATTTTTTAATAGGAACTTCTATTATTTAAATTTTTTTTTCCTTAGATTTGTTTTTTTATAAAATATTTTATTTCATTCTAGGCTTTTTCAGCACAACTTTCTAAGCTTTTGCTGCACATCAAAAATAGTGAAATAGAAAGAATTGGAAATAGTGATATTAAATTATTAATATGTCTAATGTCCATATCCCTGTTCCTTTTTAAAATATCTTATATATCTGTGATTTTGCCCTTTATTTGGAATTTGGAACCATTCTTTCAAAATAAGCTGAAGTTTCAGACCCATTCAATTCCAACACAGCCCAAAGAGAACAAAATCTTACCAGATTTCAACTAAATATTATACCTGTAATTGGTTTTGCATTGGAGGAGAATTGCAAAGAATGCATTTCCATATTACATGTCAGTAATTGAAAAGAAAATAAGGAAGTGACTAAGACCGCAGCCCAGGGGTGTGATTAGAGGTAAGATTGCGCCATGCATGTTTTCTTATTCTTTTATTGCTTCCGCATTTTATATACCATGACTATTGTTTCGACATTTTACATGCATATCTATTGCTGGATGTGAAACATTCCAGTCCTATGCATCTATCCTTTTAATGTAATTTATTTCATTAAATTATGATTTATGATTTAGATGAATCTATTGATTTTTGTAAACCTTAAATTGTTAGGAGAATGTGTAAATTTAAATATTAAATATTTTATTTATGGTTCAATTTTTATAAACTTAGATGAATTTGAACAAAATATCTAAATCTTTCATATTTTTTAAATATGTAGGAACTACAATTTGAAAATGTCTCACAGAAAAAAAAAATCAGCACATGAATTGTTTAAAAAAATGCCTCAAAAGAAGTGTGGTCTCATGACACCATGATCACAGTCTACAGAGTATTCACAACAAAATAGATACATTAAAAAGGCTTTAGAAATAGAGTCTAATTCCTTGACCTCTACCAATATTTTTTCCCATGCAAACAGTATCAGGGACTGATATACAAAATCAAAGATTGTCTTCATAAGCTCAAAGAGCCCTGCAACAGTGGCTAAGCCATTTAATCAATTTTTTATACAAAAATTATGCATGCAAACCCATAAATTAAAAAATGTATGCATATGTAATAAATCTGAGAATTTTGACAATGTATATGGTACTAAATATGCCATTAAACAATGTGCTGATGCAATGATGGCTCTATTTTCAGATTTCCAGATTTCCTGCACTATTTACATGCTGTTCAAGCTCCATGACACTAGCCTGATATATAAAATTTGACTTGCATTAAAAAAAAAATTGTTATGTGAAAGGCAATAATGAAGACTAAACTGTAGGAAAAAAGTTCCTTGACAGGCAAGGTGGACTGTTAAATTTAAGCCCTGATCCCGATATATTCCGATATATCTTTTCTTGGCAAGTCTCGCATCATTTTCTTGAAAATATCGTGAGTTTTCCAAAAAATCTTTGACCGTGACTTTGACCAAAATTTTCACCATTATATTGCAAAATTATTGGTGATATATCACTGGTAATATCACAATAAATTAGATTTTTTTTTTATATAAGCATCAAACCTGCAATTTTTGGTCATTCTTATTTGGAACTTTTATAAATGGGTTATACACCTTGAATGGTGTAAGTAGCTGTTAAGATTTCTAGGTGCCATTATTGTATAGAAGTTAAAATCTGTTGCAAAAGGGCAATGGCAATTTTTCTTCTTGTTATTTAAAAAATGAATGTAATTATGTACAGTTGTGAAGACATTTGGTATAATCAGGTTTGAAAACCTTGTGAATAGGGAACATGACTATTGCTATTGTGATTAGTGATTATCACCATTGCCTTTGACAACAACAAACACTGCTGTCATTATTTATGATTCATGAGCAGTCATTACTAGACAAAACTGTCAAATGATTATGCATCTTTTGACTTTTCATTATTATTGCATCACAGACGTTAGTGCTGTCATGGACTTGCTATCATTTGCACTTATCAATGGAATTGTTTTCATTATTACATTTGTAAAATAGTTGTATTATTGAGGCAATTGTTTGGCAATTTTCATTATCAGTTGTTAATAATGTTGTACCAGTTGAGATTGTTGTCGTCATCATTGTCTTTTGAGATAACAATCCTTTTGTGATTAGTAATCTTCTTATGATCATTGATCGGTAGCATTCTGTCACTATTGTGACCTGTACATTCTTGATCAATATGGTGTTTAGTAGCATCCTTATTAGTACTGTGATTAATTAAAATGAGCATCAATACCGCTGTCAACATTATAGGAAATATTACTGATCAAAATGATTAATTTGAAACATTGTTAAAACAGGACATTGCTGTCCTAAAACGCTTGCCACTGCTGTAAATTTAAGATGTATTTGAAGAGATTAGGGAGACTGTTGTTGTGAACTGTAGTTACCATTTTGTCTATAGACTAGTCTCTTGGACTTGATAGTTAAGGAGAACGGTAGGGTTAACAGGTTGTATTTACATTAGTTGTGTTCTATTGCATTAAGGGTTCATTATCATTCTAGCAGCCATTTATTAGCATTGTTAAAGGGATTCATCTTACAGCACCTATAATCAGTGATCTCAAAATTAATGAGAAAAATCCATATTTCAAAATTCATGGTCTACCCTCTCGTTTATTTTCATGCTCTCACTTTCAATGCAATTAGTATGGCTTTAGATGTAAAAACATTAATTATTTGTCTTTTTTTAAAAATTTTACTGCATTTTTTGGGTTCCCAATTTATTCCGTCTTTTTCCAATAACATTCCAAGAAACTGAAAATATCTTTATCTTTTGGGATGCCAAGAAATTCCCGAGAATGATATTTGCTTCTATGGTTTTGATACTAGGGCCTAAGTGTCAAAATGTGCAGTCCAATTTGGCACAAAGGCAATAGCTATATGAATCCTAGTATGTTACAATCAGGAGTACATTTTTATTTGAGGAATGCTTTCACCACAACACCATACATTTTCCTATGCAAATTTCATTCCAGTTCCTCATATTTGTACATAATCTAGAATGAGAATAATCGCTTCCTGTAATCATGATTGCGCCTGCATAGCTATAATACCTTTCTAATTTACTGTTCCCGGCGTAGTGGAATCCATGCTTTGACGATTGACTGATAGCTATGATGCCATATTTACATCTTCTGGTTTAGTGGAATTCATGTTCTGTTGGACTCTCTCTTGCACTCAGTAGCCTATACACTATTCCTTATAGTTAGTAAAAAAGGCTCAATGCATAAACATCATATAAATGTAATTTAAAGTGACTAAACCATATATTTGGCTATTGTTTAAAGGATTGCATTAATATTGTTTATTCATTTGAGAATTTCTTATGTAAGTTATCGATTATTAACTATGTTGGATATGTAATGATGAAGATTATCTATACGTTTATTTAATTGTGATACTTTGGGATACAGGAGTCTAAGGAATTGCGGTTTGCTGGGATCTATACCAAACTTTAGTAGCATACCTGCTTTGATGGTTTTGTAAGTTCAGCAGTATTATTAGGAACATTCTTGTCAATGCAAAGATGATGTTCATTGGATGCATTTCATCATAGGCTCTCAATCTATTTGGAAATTGGAATCTCTTTGGGTTCATGTATTCAGTTGCATAGTGTAAGATATGGAACTTAGATTGGTGCCTTGTAACTCAAAGATGTAGATGACATGATGGATTGAAGTTGAATAGCTGTTTATTTTGCAGAGATCTGAGCCATAATAATCTGACAGGAAAAATTCCATCTCCTCTCTCAACGAACATTACTACCATGTAAGAACCCTCATAATAAAATTTGAACTAACTTTTTACCAAACGTATATCAAGACTTGTGGATCATAAATCTAGACTTCCATTCTACACTCTTATTTGCACCATAATGTTACCTTAATTAATCAATGGAATTATATGTTCTTGCAGTGATCTATCGCACAATAATCTTAATGGATCAATACCACCAAGCTTTGCAACATTGCCTCAACTTCAAACACTGTAAGAACCATGGCTTATTGCTGAAAACTCTTTGAAAAATGTTGTTGATGTGAGTGTGCCACTAACATTTTATGAAGTATAAAGAATTCCTTCCATTGTGAAAATTCTCATATTGAAGGAGATCCTAATCAGTTACCCAATATTGAGAATAGCTGATAGGTAGGAAGACAAAAAGTGAACATTTGGAGCACGAGTTTTGAGTTCACTTCAACATTGAGATCAAATCTTGATGTAATACAACCAAAAAAAGAGGAAAAAAAAAAGCGGACTATATATTCAAGAAAAGTAAAAATTGATAAGAACATTATCCATGGAGACTAAAATATGACATTATGCTTTTGGAAAGATAATTAGTTGACATTGAGCACTAAAAGGAAATTTGAATTAAAATTACTTTTCTTTCGTCTCCTGCAGATTACTTGATAACAATCAGCTCACTGGTGCTGTACCAGATGGCATTGGGTTGAATATACAGTTTGGTTCTAATGCAACACTGTTCCTGTATGTTGCTCCTAAGATTCTATCATTTTTTAGATATTTGTATTTCATTATTTTATTGATGCAAAAGTTCTTTTCTATACACGGCAAATTTATTTACTGATATTTTCTTTGGTTGACGTCTATATTTCTTTTTTGTAATGGTTTTCTTTACACATAGGAAGTTCAACATTGAATTACTAATCACTCTAATTGTATATATTGCAGCGATTTCCGAAACAATAGCCTTTCCAATGTAAATGCTTCTGCAATTGCAAGCATTCAAAATATCACCATGTGGTAAAACAAAATTTCATACTTGTTTATCATTTATGTTTTGTTTGTCATTTGTTCGTTTTCTTATATGTTAAGTCAATTACTTGGCTTTGGTAATAAAGCCCTAAAATTCATATTGGTTTGTTTCTTCCCTATATCCTTAGTTGTTTGTGCAATTGCCATTAACAAAGGAAAATAAAAAATATGTGGATGCTGTTAGAAATGACAAAAATCTATCTGAATTCTGACACAATACATAAGCTACATTTTTGATATTGGAGACAACACATGTATTTTAGCACTGCATTAGATCCATTGTATTAAAACAGATTATCAATTACTCAAGTGTACTACGCTAATTTTTATTAAACAACTGAAGAATTAATACTGATCATATATTGAAACTTTGGTTTTATTTGTTTCTATTTTCTGATGTCTTCTCAACTTGGTTAAATGCTAGGTTGGGGGGTAACCCTGTTTGCAGCCAAAATAACCAAAGTATAATAGCTAAATTCTGTGGTACTCAAAACACAACTGAAGACACTGGTGGAAGCACTAACAACAATGTTACTACATGCCAACTGAACTCCTGTCCAACTCCCTATTATGAGTATATTCCAGGCGCTGATTGTTTCTGTGCGGCCCCCTTTGAAGTTGGAATGCGCTTAAAGAGTCCCAGTTTCTCCCAGTTCCCTCCTTATATCGAGAGATTTGAGGAATACATGACATCTGGATTGAATTTGAATTTATATCAATTATCCATAATTAACTATATCTGGGAACCAGGTCCAAGATTGGCGATGAACCTGAAGTTCTTCCCTCCTAAGATTCAAGGAGTAAATCAGTTCAATGAAAGTGAGATTAAACGAATACGACAGAAATTTGCTGAATGGACAATTCGCGATGATGATATTTTTGGGCCACATGAATGGCTAAATATTACACTTGAGTGGCCATATGCACCACGTATGTCTTTCAACCTCAATCCTTTCTGCATTGTTTTTATTTCTATTTTTTCCATTTTTACTTCGTGGATATAATTATTTGCTTATCTGTGATATGGTAATTGATAATGGTAAAGTTACAAATGGCAATATAATTCTATTTTTTCCCCTGTAATGTTGAATGAATTGCATACTGCCACAATTTACTTTTCAAGATCCTTCCAAGTGTATGTAACAAACCAATCTTTAATAAGAAATACCCTATAGACCTAAGACCTTTATTAAAAGATAGGCCAAAAATAAATTTAGAGATAGAACCATGAAACAGGATTAAACTATAACAAGATATGTTTAGAGAAATTTTTGGCAATATATAATAAACTTATGTTTAAATCATGAGACAAGTGCCCTGTTAAACTATTCATTAACCTGACCTTTGAGCCATGCCTTCTAGTTGTCGATGTTATGCAAGAATAAAATGAAGGAGAAAATATACATGTATATTTTAACATTTTCTCATCATTTTTGGCTAGAAAAATTGTGCCATATCCTAAAAAAATAAGGAATTGATACAAAACTATGTAATCTTAATTTTAAATGAATTTCTTTTGTTGGAATTATACTAAAAAAATTAGTCTAATGAAAAACGCATCAATAATTTCAAATATAAGATAAATTGCATGGATAAACGGTAGCATTTCATTTACATGGTATTAACATGGACTGATAATAGTGTAAATGAAATTCAATTACCTAGGTTTAAATTAGAAAAAACTTGGCAACTACAAAATGTCATTGCATAAAGAAGAAAAAAACTAGTTTTGTTATTTAACATCAAATATATTACGTAGAGGTCGTTAAGGGTGGTGGATTGGTGAAAATGTGGCAATGTTGTAAAAACCACCAAGGTTCAAAACCCCGTTGGGCT
Organism: Cunninghamia lanceolata; assembly: GCA_027924645.1. Taxonomy (NCBI): domain Eukaryota; kingdom Viridiplantae; phylum Streptophyta; class Pinopsida; order Cupressales; family Cupressaceae; genus Cunninghamia; species Cunninghamia lanceolata. The sequence continues at coordinate 2,829,131 of BSBN01000556.1, read as the reverse complement.
GCTGAGCTCGCAGGCCTTGTGCCTCCGCTGGGCCATTGAGCTCGTGGGGTTTGGACCTCCTATGTTAATGCAGGTGGAGTGATAATGCCCTTGGGAAGAGGTCCTCTAGGCAAACAGTCTCCCTGGCTCGGGCCAGGTAATCCTGATTTAACCAAACCAAAAAATATATATCACGTAGAGATAAAAAAACACAAATACACTATAAAAATGCTAATCATAAAAAATTGCATACATTGAAAAATTATTATACTTACACCTAAGAGAATTTATGAAAAAAAAAAAAAAGAACAGCTGACCCTAAAATAAAGACATTCCATCATGAAATATAACATACTATTTAAGGAGCAGCACTATGTTTTTTTATCTAATTCTCATTAGGATATAATTTAAAAGATCTAAATGGTATGTTTGTGTATCTTATAGATCCGACCTATGAGTGTTGTGGTTTTATTAGCTTATTTTCCTAATTTCTTAGAGCAATAAATTATAAGAGCAATGACATTTGTAAGCTTAGAATTTTTACCGTTTACCTCATTCTGAATTTTTTTGGAAATGTAATTCTACATTTACTAGCCTAACGTGGAAGCTTTTTCTTGTTTTTTTTTTTTAAATGTTGAGACAATGTAATGAGCCCTGATGGCTTAACACTGTTTTCCCCTGACCTTGCTGATGTAAATTTTCTGACTTTGTTTTGTGTGTGAATTTTTTGAGTTTTCTGCTTTTTTTTTTGGAATTTTGTGATGCAATGAAATATAAATAACAATGCTGGTAAAACTTAACTAGTGCTAAAATAAATGAATCATATACAATGCTTCAACAGAAATCTCAATGCATGAGCTCTATCTATTTTTCTCTTGAAATATCAATGTATTGAAAGATTTGCACAAGCTGGAAATTAACTATGAGTCTGAAAATGTAAACCTGGAAATTCAAATGGCATGAAGAAACCCTTGATAATTTGTTGCAGCCAAACAATAGTTTTTCCCACAAAAAATTTGATGCAACAATGATTATCTAACCCAGCCGCCACCAATTGAAAAAGATCAATGCATAACTTGGAGCGATTTGCTCTTGGAGGGTGACGTCCCAGCCCTAGACTGTACGGCCCTTGCAGCAGATGGATCTCATTCTAATCCTCATCATAAATGCTGTTGATTGATGGCATTTGAGGTATAAATATTTGCACTCTGATCTGGAATAAAAAGCACTCAAAAATCTATGTGAATTTTCCCCAATTTTGCACAATGAGGACCCCTGAATGAAGTCCTTCAGCAGCCAAAATTCAGTGGATCTTTCACCACCTCAAATCAGCTTTCCAATGAAGAATTTTCAGTCTTCAATGGCTGATAAATCTGCAAACCCTGATCTCACACAATTTCCAAAGCTCTCCACACATTTCCCAAAGTCAAATGCTCATAAAATATTGAGGTTGATTTGGCTTTTGAGAGCTTATATATTTTCCTCATAACATGCACGACTTTCCAAATTGCTTTTTGATCATTAAAAATAATATTTGAATATTTGCTTTTGATATAACTTTATTTACCTTGGTTCTAGAGCCACTTTATAATTTGCCTTTATAATTCATTAATGATGGGTCATGGCCCCATTCATTAATTAACTTTATATTTCAACTTTATAAAAAGTAATCATTAATAAAGTACCCTTTATTAATGATACTATAATGATATTATAATTAATGAAACCGACTCGACTAACCCAACTGAAAACCAACGTGTCCCTCGGCAACTCCATTGATGTCAGGTGCCCTGCCAAGAAGAGTAACCCCAAAATATGACTTACTATAAATAGTAAGTGTGCCAAATGGAGTCCAACAAAAGGTCAAACCTGAACTCTCATTGATCACTGGAGGCGAAGGCACACCGAATATTGCCAAAATAAGACCCCCTAACCATCTGCTCTAGCCTACAAGGGTCAATTGACACGAAGTCCCAAAATAGCAGGTTACTATAAATAGTAACTCCTAAAAGGTAGGAACCGCTGACAAAAGAAACATCCCTAAAAAAAGGAACTCCCAACTGGTCAAACAGGGCCTGATCCCACACCTCCTAAAAAATAGGGACTTACTAAAAATAGCAAGTCTTGGACAAGTTGTCTGAATCAGGCATAGAAAGTGTCGATCAACTCCAATTGTTCGTCTGAACCTTGCTGAGCAACAAAAACTTTGCTCTAGCTATGTTGGAACCACCCCAGAAGCCAACACCATCCAAACTGCACGAGGGCCTAAAAATGGGGACATTACAGACAAGAGCTATTACTGATACATATGGATAGAGAACTCTTCAACAGTAATTAGAGTAGTAAAATAAGCATACTAAATTCTATAGAATGAATGATATTGAATAATAATCTAAGTGTCAAGAGTATTTATTTATAATGTTTGTAAAACTATTGCATGAAAAATAAAAATATAAACTAACTACAACTCTTACATTAACAATAAATTGGTTGCATGCAAAGTAAGCTTGCTACATTATGTTACACCAAGTTTTTGGTAAGGGGATGGTAGGGGAAGAGGGGAATGGGTTTTTTCAAGGCCATTTTTTAGGGTATGACAATTAAAAAATAGAGAAAATTAAAATATGTAGGAAATTTCAAATTCATATGATAAGGCATTCACCATATTCATTATATAACCATATTATGAAACATTAAAATGAATTGAGAATTCACGAGTCAATATACAAATTAATAACATTTGATTATGTAATTATTTGAGTTTTCATTATCAATGTGCACATACAATAAAATGAAAAGGCCGAAAGGATCAACATCCCATCGTGGAGTTGGAGTCTGTCAATCTTGAATTCGCAAGGCACCATGCATGGCCACTAGCTTCTCTACTCATCAAGAGTTAAGCCTATTCTTCTTGACTAATTGAATAAAGTTGTATGTGGACCAACCCCTCTCTACAATAGAGGAATTGGCAACCTGTGAAAGAAGGCAAATGGCAAGCATCATCAACTCTGGGGCATCCTTTGCATGCCATGTCTAACATCCAATAGGGTTGGTTTGAGCTAATGTAGCCCTATCTAGCCTTGCCTCTGGTTTGCTAAATGTTGGAACTTGAAGATTGACAAAGGCAAGCTATTGTGTTTGGAGTAAGTTGACTCATTGTTATACATTTCAAAGGGCTTTCACAATCCCTTCTTTCACCTCCTAATAATCAGAAACAAAGCACTCTCTCAAGCCTTGCTGCATACCATTTGGGATTTAGAGCATAGGTCGTCATATGAGTCGGGGTGTTCCTAGTGTTCCATCATTGCATCACAATGGGCCTGATATGATCCTCATGTAACCCCAAATTAGGATCCTTGCTATGATTTGCTTGCTTCATCTGCCCAAGCATGTTGTCAAATGTCTTGTAAATCTCTGTAAGACTAGGAGAGTTTGTATCTACATATCTAATGACCTGCACAACATGTGAGATAAAGGAGATAATGCATCTTAAAAAATTCAATAAAGAACAAAACTCAAATGACAAGGGGTGAATGCTATTATGAAAAATGAAAATAATTTACAAATACGAAAAATGAAAATAATTTACAAATTACAAACATTAATAAATTGATAATTTAATAATAAAATCAGAAATTTCTTACTTCAGTATGGACCACTAATCATCGTCAAAAAAAAATTTGCTTCATGCTTTTTCCTTCAGTTGTGTTTGCCTTTGCCATATACCCCACTTTGCATTAAAAATGATCCCCTTTGATAAATCTGCATAAATCATCCTGTAGACGGGCAATTACAGTGATTTGAATTTGGCAAGCAAAGGACTTTGGAATAAAGTCACTACAATTTTTTTTTTGTAGGGTTACAATATAAACAAACCAACAATTAACTACTCACCACTATAGGTCAAACAAAATGGAATGATTTTGTAACAGCCTGTAGGATGCGTAGATATACATTTTGTGACACTTCCTGCAACTAACATCCAACCATCCAGGCAATTAAACACAATTATTCATGAAGCCACAACACTACCAACATAATGAACCGTATGTGCAACTCGTCTAACAACAAACCCTGATATGCTCACAGTAGGCCTGTCATCTCTTTCAATGATGGAAGCCACAATTCAGAGTTTGGTGAGAAGTTGAAAACTATAAATATATATAAGAAAAACCATAGAGCATCCCACAAAATTTTATAATACTCGGAGGTAGACAAAAAAACTCATTTATTTTTTCAAATTTGTGTGATTGGTTCCTAACCAAAACAACTCACCACTATTTGTAGTTGCAAAGTGTGCTTATTCAGCTTGAGATGAATTGTTTCTTAGCAATTCTGCAGCCTGTACTCTGCAATCCAAAGCTTTTTGCCTGTCCTTACACAATAATAGCATTTTCCATTTGTTTTTTTATTGTTGGGTTTCTTGCCTCTTATTTTATGACTTCCAAAATATAAAACTTGTGCATCACTTGTACATTATTCAGCACTTTTCATCCTTTGCTCCCTTTCAAGAAGAGTTGTTACCTTATCAAAGTTTTGGGGTGGTAATTTCCAAGGTTAAACTCATTATTGTAGCTTGAAGCATGCTCTTTAATAAAATTTCCACAGGATTGGCATCCTCTATTCTTACCCCTATTCCTGCAAGCTGATAATCAAGGACTTCAAATGGTTTATGTGTTCAGCAATACTTTCCCCTGCTTTTTGTTGTTATTTTTCCACCTACATCATTTGAACCAATGTATCTTGCAATGATTTCCAAACTTGTTGAGAATTTATTTTCAGTTCTAGATGGTGTTTTTGCATATCTGATAGACCCAATCCTATGAATTCCTTTGCACTATTATCTCTGTTTTCGCAATTTGCTAAGAACTTGTTGAGAACTCTTTTTGGGATTAAAGTGTTGTATTTGCATATCTGATAGACCCAACCTTATGAGTTCCTTTGCACTATCACCTCTATTCTCCCTGTTTGCTATAGTAATGACATCTATAAGCTAAGAAATCTTTACCATTTACTACATCTGCCAACAGAGAATTATTCTCTTCTCCCCCAGAAAGCAATATAAATAACTTGATGTCTTGGTCAAGAAAACTCCCAGCTCCTGTCACCAGCAACAAGAGAAAACAACTACACAAAGAATGAATGAACAACTAGGGAAGAGTCACGCAGCCAAAGATGTAACTGCCCATGAATAACAGTTAGATCAATAAAGAGCAGCAATAGAAAAAGGATCAAGCCCAAGGGTTTACTGCCACACGACCAAAGGACATTTCCCCATTTCATTGTAGCAAGGAAGGGATTAATGGCCAAGGAAGATGTCAAACAGCAGCAACAAAAGGTCTAAGGGCCAAAGTAACGGTCTGCAATGTAGAAGGAAGAAGAAATTGCAGCCTAGCAAGAAAGGATAAAATCCAAAATCTATCACTTGCTTAGAATAATATGCTGCCTTAGAGTTGAATCCGCCTCTTCATGCATTCGAACGACTAAGAAAGTGAAGTAACAACCCATGCTGCCAAAGAACAGCTAGTATAATGCTCGGCCATTTTAGGAATCTTCCCATGCAAACAAAACAATAACCACCGTAATAGGGAAAAGAAAGGTTACACGAATGATTTCCAAACTTGTAGAGAAACCTTTTTCCAGATCTAAATTATTTATTTGCATATTTGATGGACCTAATCTTATGAGATCTTATTCTCTATTTGGTTTTTATCTCAATTCAGTGAAGCAGTAGCATCTGTAGGATTGGAATTTATTCCATTTACCACATTTGAAACTCCTTTGACTATTATATGTAATTTTACTTTTATCTTCCAAGTGTGGATGTTCTCGCTTATGAAATTTTCCTACTCTTGTACAAGAGCCTTTGCTGATTGATCTTGTTGCATCTCCAACTATTAGGTCTTTAAGATCTTTTCTGCAGCTTTGGGACCAGTTCAAGTACTGGTACTGCAACTTAAAACAAGAAATTTGCAGCAGCAACATAAGTATAGAAGAAACTCATATGCTGGAAAAACAAGTAACAAAAGCAACAACTAATTGTAGAGAAGAATTAAGCAAACTAATGCAGATGCACTTGGAAGCACGGACTTTGATTTTTAGTTGATGAGAACATATTTACACATAATAGATGGAAGTATGAAATGGTTAAACCTTCTACATTGCCATAACTAGAATCTTCAATGAGTCGTTCACTACTTTAGGAAAATGTATAGGTAACAGAAGAGAATGATAATGTAACAATGATTGCATATGCAGACAAACATTTTCTAACATTTCCCCTGTAGCTAACATACAACCACCCATTGCTCTTCCTTGATCAAATATTATCACTGATGAAGCCAAAACACTACCAACAGCGAACTGATGTGCATGTCCTGTACCAAGATTCCACAGTGTGCTCACAATAGCCTTCCATCAATTCTTGTAATGGGAGCCGCAATGTTGAGTTTGGTGAGATTTGCAAACATACCCCAATCAAAAGCTTTGTGTACCCCCAAAAAGATCACAATGCTTAGAGGTAAAGCAAAAACTCAAACTACCTCTTCAAATGTGCATCATTGGTTCTTAATCACAACAACCAAACTCCCCTATTGTCTTAAAGTGTGCCTCATCAGGTTGAAACTCTTGTTTCTCAAGCAAGTTTGCAGCCCATACTTTGCGGTTCTAAGTTTTGTGTACCTTCCTTCTACTAGAATAACATTTTCCAAACATTCATTTATTGCTGGGTTTCTTGTCTCTTAATTTTTGATTGCCAACAAATAATCCTTTGAAATGTTCCACTCCAAATGGAACAATCTCTATTCCGATTTTCTTTGAGTTGTCTCAGTTTGGCAGATTGGATATTTTGTCAAAAGAATCACATGATAAAGTCTGAAACTAATTGTAGGTCAACCATACTTGAAATTCCAAATAGATTCACTCAGCAAATCAAAGATTTTTTAATCCTCATTCAATTGACTTATGACTGAGACATAAACATGGAGATAATTGCAAGCTACAGCCAAACGATACTCAGATTTTGCAGCTTATAATAACATTCAGAAGTGATAACAGCAGATGAATAATAACAAATAATTGCAATCAGCAGCTCGCCTTCTCTCAGTTCTTAATATATCAGCACTAACAGAGGTTTACAAATAATAATTTCTGAGTATGAAGAGGAATGGAAGATGTAGCATAAACTATCTCATACCTGTTACTCATTCGCCTAAGCCTGAGGATGCATCGAATTTTCTTTAGAACTGCCCAGGATGAATCAGCAACAACTCCTTATAAATCTGGACACAGTGTGACTCTGGACTGTTATGGCAGCGTTTGGAATACTCAGAAATTTCTGAAACACAGTTGCAGCATTGATTACCAACTTCTGGAATGAATTCAAGGTCACAGCAGCTATATCCCTTCAAAACCCACGTCCAAACTGAAAGGAAACCAAAACTTCAACAGCAATATAAATATTCCAATGGCAGACGTCCAGCTATAAGAAATCACTAAACCCGAAATCAGCAATAATAACAATCCCTCCGAACTGGACAATAATCTAAATCTTCAGAACTGAAGAGGGAATGAATGGTGTGATATTCAGGAAACCCTTATATCTGATATGCTGTAATTTATCAAACTCTTGAATATCAGAATAATACTATAGCGTCACTGTAGCGACACTGTAGCAGCAGAATGAAAACTTCTGATTTTCAGTGTATAAACCCTTGTGAAATCCTTTGATAAAATTCCTCCAATGATGCTCAGATGTGACCTCCGTGTGAAGCCACCAATAACCTGCAACCCTTGGGTGATCTTCTCACCTGTAGGTAGCACAATCGAAGAGAGGCTACGTTCTCCAAGATTGAAATTATAGCGAAATCTTAGGTAACTTCTCCAAGCCAAAGTTTCTTCAAAATAGACAAGTATGATCCAAGCATCCTTTTCATTTGTTTTTTGATGCCTTTTATACTCTCCACAATTAGGTTGATTTCTCCAAGAGGCCTTTTAATCATTTAATATCATTAAAATATATTTGCTTTTTGCATTTTATATCTTCTCATTAAAGTGGGTGCCCAACACATCATAAATGCACTTTAATAATTGACTTTAATACATCTCATTAGATAACCTTTTATAATAAAGTCAAATAATATTTAATGATGTGCACTTTTAATTATTATTAAAGCATTACTTTAATAATAATTAAAACTCCATAAATAAACTTCATTCATCAATTCTGACTTTGCTACCGGCTTACCCATTGCTCCCTACGTCCAACTGGATGCCTTACTAAAAATAGTAAGGTTGGCCTCTATCAACACACTGACTTACTATAAATAGTAAGTACATACAAATGAAGCCAGAATCCCCTGAATAACTTAACCTCAGAATATACCAACGATCTAGAGAGGAAAACACTGTTAACTGCCACCTGAAGAGCTCATTAACGCCCAAACTGGACCCTCAAATCCACAACTCTAGCCTACGAGGGTCAAATGATAGGCTAATCTTACCAACTCTGATGCTCTCGAAAAAGGGGACATTACAGTCCACCCTCCCTGAAATTGCTTGTCCCCAAGCAATCTCCATTGCTGTTGTACCCATACAAAATTTTTTGTCTATGCATACAAACACCCTAAAAAGATGCCTAAACACACCTCCCAAGCACCATGTCGCCTTGTCATTATTTGCTAACCCCACAGGTACAAGATATATCAAAGGAAATCGATACAAGGCTCGAATGGAGAAGGATTCAAAGAAGCCAAATTGGCTATGTTATGCCAAATCAAATTTTTCGCTTCATAAAAGGCATTTTGTGAGATTTTGAAAAATTGGTCGTCAAAAGTCAAAAAAGTCAAAATTTCTAAAAATAGAAAGTTTATATTTTTAAAAAGTTTATAAAAATAGACATCAATTTTAGGTTTCTGGGTTTCTTGAGATACGGATGCTAGCAAAATTTTCTAAAAATAGAAAGTTGAAGAAGTTCATCTGCCAGGGATCGGATTCAAGTTTTCAGTGTTGTTCAGAGGACGTAGAACTGTTGAATGATGCAAAGGAACGACGAAGAAGCTTCACAAGAAGAGACAAATGACATTGATCCAAGCAATCTTCGTCAAAAATGGCTAGGATAAAATTGAAAATTTCCAAGGCCAAAAGTCATGATGAAAGAGCATGGAAAATGGTGAAACAATCACGAGGTTTTCATAAAAATCTCAAGGCAAAAATCAAGATTTTCAAAAGCAAAATATGAGAAAGTTGCTAAGGCAAAGTTCCTTGGCAAAAAGCGCCCAATTTGGGGAAATTGCGCTCCTTTTTGCCAAAATGCACTCCTTTTTGAAAAACTCCAAAAAGGCGCTCCTTTTTGCCAAAATGCACTCCTTTTTGCACCTCCAAAAAAAGGAGCCCCTTTTTGTGAAAATGCACTCCTTTTTAAGCCTTGAAAAAGGCGCCCCTTTTGGGAGGTTTGCACTCCTTTTTCAACCTATTCTTTTTTGCATGGAGGAGAATAAAAAAGCACTCTATTTTTAGAGTAAAGCACATTGGAAACCCTAAAAGGAGGCGTTCACTATAAAGGAGGCTTTATTCATTGTTATTTGACACTTTCAAGGAATAGCAAAGGAGTAAAGGCAGCGTTCAAAGCTAGGCAGCCATTGTTGAGAGTTCATGAAGCTTCAAAGGCAGATTGGAGGGGTTTTGAGGAGTGGATCTTCGTATACAAAGCCAAGTTGACACATTCTTGCATCATTTCGTACCTCTCTTGCATTCCAAGGCATGTCCACACGAGAGGTCATTTCTTCACATTGGTGGCTATTGTTGAGGGTTTCAAAGCTTTTTATGACAGGTTGGAGGCACTTTTTGGGCTAGCAATGCATCCAAGAGGCGGATTGGTAACTCTAAGGCACCATTTTCTTTATGCTTCATCATTCCGAGGCCTATTTTCACATTCAAAGGACGGCGTGCGCCCAAGTCTAGGAGGCCATTTTTGGAGGTTTTTCAAGCTTTTTCCTTGCTGGTTATGACTGTTCCAGCCCAAAAATACCACCTACAGCCAAAGGAAATGTGATTTTTAAGGCCTTTATGTTCAATTTTTCTCATTTCTATCGCATACGCACCTCAGGAAAAGGCGTTTTCCATCATCTTTGACCGTCTAGAGCTCAGATCCGGCAAATCGTTGAAGTTACAACTACAAAGTTTCACTATCCAAATCCAAAAATATACATTTTCATGAAGAATCAGAGTTTGACAACGAAAAGAAAAGCCTGATTTTTTTTGGGACAGTGAGCTAAAAGAGGTTTGATTTTGCATTTTCTAGTATGGGACAGCGAAAAAGAACACTTCTACAAGCCCAAAAGTCACCATGCAATATTCTTCTATCACCATGGAGGCCAAATCGACACTCATTCATGAGTATCCAAAGGTCAAGGAGTATTTGGATCTCGCGAAGACAGTGGAGGATGCAAACACCATCTTGCAGACGGAGTCATGCATCCAGATCCTATCATTATCCCAGAATGGGCTAAGGTTGATGAATTCAAGCAAAATCTCAATTCTCAAACTTAGCCATTTTTCACTATCTGCAAGAGGATTCTATTTTTGGCGGCTGGAGGAATTTCCAAAGCAGTTTCTATTTTGAGAATTGACTTTGCTTTTCAAAGATAAAGTTATTTTTGGATTTGTTTTGGAAATCATGCAAAATATCTTTAAGTGGAACTCAATGTGTAATAACATGCAAGTTCAGGTAACTGAATTGCATGAGAGATATTTTTATTTTTAAATTGCTAATAAGCTTGCATGCTTGCAATGCAACATTAGGGTTAGGTTGGAGAGTATTAGTTAACTCTTCCTTTTATTTCCTTGCATCTTTGCTTTTTAGGGTATAAATAAGTGCTTTTGCACAAGCACCAAGGGAGATTTTTATGATTCTAGAATTCAGACTTAGATTTAGATTTTAGCATTCAAGAGCTTTAGAGTTAGTCTTTTTCAGTATTTTGTACCCAGATGTCAAAATTGTGTTCAATCAATGAATGAAAAGCAATGGCAATTCTCATGCCTGTCTTACGTTGAAGTTGTTATTTGTCAGATGTTCATATGATTGTGAGTTCTTATTCGTTCAATGGAATTTACTAAGTCTGTTTTGCTTCTAAGTATCCATTGATGTGTGTTTTCTTCTGTGTTGAGGGTGAAATCACAGCTTTGTATTATTTTTGTCTTCATCATTATATAGTGTTATTTTGTCCAATCAATCTAAAATTGTGTATTTGCTTTACTCAGCCTCTGAATTTAGCTGAGTAACGCAAGCGTGTAGCCTAGGTTTTGTTTTCAGTCAAAAAGCATAAAAATCTTTGCTTCGTTGTTGAATGTGCGTCTCTGCCTTCCCGCACGGTGCAAAAACCCAAAAAGATTGTAAAGTTTTTAGTTAAGTTTTATTTTACAGGGAGCTTCCCCTCCAAATTCGAAGAGCGGTTCTACTGCACATTTGTCCGTTTTTCTTTCCCACCGAAAGGTGCGAAATTAAACGCTAACAACTGCAAAGAAACTCTACTCCACCGGAGGTCTAAAGGAAGAACTGTAAAATGTCCCACACATCTCTAACCAACTCTTGCAGCACCAGCATAATCACAATTGCGCAAGGATAAACATCATGTGCACCAAAATTGTGCATTGTAATCAAAACATGTACAAGTAAATCAAAGATGAAACTGTATGCTCTCTACACATTGTACATGCTGTGTAAATCACCAGTAAGCCCTGACTGGAATCCTGATGCACCAAAAGGATCCCGAACTCTGTGATCAATGCTCAGCTGAATGTCGGGATCCCAAATTATTCTATAAAATGCCCAACTACTTGTCCACAGCGCCCACTGGATAGAGACTATCCCATGCTCAGAACTGCTGTGAACAACTACCACAATGTAGAGCAATCTACCAAACAAAAAAATCCCTGGATCCCATAACCGGAATGGAAGTTTGCCATGCATATCATCCGCTAACCTCCACTGCGCTACTCTGATATAATCTTCACCATGCTGAGAATGGTGAAGCAACTCTTCGAGATCCAACCAAACTGACGTGCCAAACTGGTCACCACCTGAATCCCAATGCAACTGAAAGTCACATCCATCAATCATGAAGAGGTAAATATACTCTAAGTGTCCGAACCACAACATCCCCCTTCATCCTCCGCAAAACTCCTATGGATGTGTTGACTATCTCACATGGGTGCTGGAAGATATGAAACTGCTCCTCCCAAGTCAAGGGAATAGTAAAACTCTCCTCCACCACCACTGTAAGGACTACACACGCTATCATGCCTACTACCACTGCAACCTTTCTAAAGACATGTCTCTAATGGAGATTTTTGAGACAAAGAAGTTGCAAACTATGCCTGGTGCACCTCAACATGAAGGTAATCTGAACTCTGACCTTGCAAGTAAGCCTTTGAAAACAACTGAGGCAGATACTTGCAATCTTTAGTTCCAACTTCTGAAGATGGCAACTCTTCATCCCACGAAGGACGATAAGAATCCTGAGCCAATCCACACCTATGCCTCATCAAGTCATCAACGTGTGGACTAAAAGAGAAGTGATGAGCACTCCTCACTATGTAGTCAAGATAAAATGCTCCTACCTCTGTCAATGGCTAACCGTCATAGTTATGGGGAACACACTCCTCATCACTTCCATCACTCGAATCAAATGATGGCTCATGTCTCTGATCCTGAATAGCTAATTGGGTAGATACTTTGGCAACCCTCTCTTCGTACCGAATAGCATAATCCCTATCATGAAACAATTGGAGGTTTTCTAATTTTATCTCCTCCAAAGTACTCCCGATGAATTGCAAATCACGAATGTGAGTACCAGCCGAGACCCCATACCGTCTCTCCTCAAACTCTATTGTCCAAAGAAGGTACTCAACATACTTATGAGTGCAATCACAATGAGATAAGGTTGAATCAACCTTCTCTCCCGAAACCTTTAGCGAATCTCTCCATCTCTGTGGCTCAATAAGCTGTTGATCAAAATCAGCTGCATGGGATGTAATCTCTGATTTGCTTCCAGAAGAGGGAAACAAATCAACATGAGAACCGATCTCCCCATTGGATGATGCCCTGCATATCTCCTGTGAAAATGATGGAGTAGTGTGGTGATCTGTCACATAGTTCTCTGGAGAATCCACCAATTCATCACACGAGCTATCAATAACCTGCTCTGCATCACCTGTCATGGGACTATCCTCGGAGACCCCTGATGCAACATCTGGTTCTTTGCTACTCTCAACCAAAGCACCCATCCCATCTATATCACCTGCACCTGCAACTGTAATGGATGTAGCCACATCCACAAAGTGTTCCTTACCACAATCCGTGGGTGTATGCTCATCACCAGTAACTATCATAGACATTGGGACTGTAACTATTGGAGATGAAGACTGTGCTAAGCTCAATTCCACGGTAAGCTCATCTATACGTAACTTTGACTCTTGAAGGGCTGATTGAGCGCTCTTTAAAGAGTCTGTGGTGACCTCAAGCTCATAGGTGAGCTCATCAACCTCCTCTTCCTTTCCCTTTAGAGCATCATAATAGATACCATCGACCATGAGAAGATGATCTCTATCTGATAATAGCTGTAGGTAATAATTCTTCATTACCCCAACTGCATCTCTAAGTGCCTGAAACTCAACAAGGGAAAGTCCACTATCAAGTTGCTCATATATACCTAGAGTCCAACAATAGTGTGCCGCCAACTACTGGACAACATCAAAGTGTTCTAAGGCTGAAGCAATCATGCCTTCGTTCACCTTCAATTGCCCTGCCAAATGATGAGACCCTCGTGACAAGTCATTTCCACACAAAATTTCTGATTTGTAATCAGCACTATGGTAAGAGGTTGAGTCACCATCACTCACCGATTGATAAGCATTCTCATGTGTGCTATCAACTTCGCACACATCCTCATCAAGTGTACTGCTGTTATGAACCTCTAGGGATGGCTCAAATGACATGCTAGAGGTTGCTGATTTGCCAATATTAATGCACACCTCCCCTATCAAAATAGATGCACGCACATCCGTCAAACAATCCTCGGAACCATCTCCATTAGGCAACTTTTCAGTTTTGTTCCCATCTTCCAAGGTCCGATATACAAAATCAAACTTGTTGTGGCTTGAATCCACAACACCTATTTTCATCTTTCATATCTGACCCTGTAATATCAAACTTGTTGTCCGTATTTTCATCTTTATATTTGATTGTAGAGCTTTGTGCAACCTCTACCTCATCATTTGCAACATACTTAATGTCCACAGGAAAATTTCTTCCTGGCACATACAAAGTTATGCAACCAAAAAAATAATCTGATAATGTCTTAGCATCTGCTGTTGCAGACATTATGATAAGCCTCAACTCTGTTCTCTTCAACAAGCATCTCTTGAGCAGGGCTAATAGTAGATGTGTACTTAAGCTGCGCTCATGAGCTTCATCTACTATAATACAGCAATCTCTATTCCGATTTTCTTTGATTTGTCTCAGTTCGCAGATTTGACATTTTGTCAAACAAATCACATGATAAAGTCCGAAACTAATTGTAGGTCAACCTTACTTGAAAGTCCAAATAGATTCACTTAGCAAATCAAAGATTTTTTAATCCTCATTCAATTGACATATGACTGAGACATAAACATGGAGATAATTGCAAGCTACAGCCAAACGATACTCAGATTTTGCAGCTTATAATAACATTCAGAAATGATAACAGCAAATGAATAATAACAAATAATTGCAATCAGCAGCTCCCCTTCTCTCAGTTCTTAATATATCAGCACTAACAGAGGTTTACAAATAATAATTTCTGAGTATGAAGAGGAATGGAAGATGTAGCATAAACTATCTCATACCTGTAACTCATTCGCCTAAGCCTGAGGATGCATCGAACTTTCCTTAGAACTGCCCAGGATGAATCAGCAACAACTCCTTATAAATCTGGACATAGTGTGACTCTGGACTGTTATGGCAGCGTTTGGAATACTCAGAAATTTCTGAAACACAGTTGCAGCATTGATTACCAACTTCTGGAATGAATTCAAGGTCACAGCAGCTATATCCCTTCAAAACCCACGTCCAAACTGAAAGGAAACCAAAACTTCAACAGCAATATAAATATTCCAATGGCAGACGTCCAGCTATAAGAAATCACTAAACCCGAAATCAACAATAATAACAATCCCTCCGAACTGGACAATAATCTAAATCTTCAGAAATGAAGAGGGAATTAATGGTGTGATATTCAGGAAACCCTTATATCTGATATGCCGTAATTTATCAAACCCTTGAATATCAGAATAATACTATAGCGTCACTGTAGCGACACTGTAGCAGCAAAATGAAAGCCTCTGATTTTCTGTGTATAAACCCTTGTGAAATCCTTTGAGAAAATTCCTCCAATGATGCTCAGATGTGACCTCCGTGTGAAGCCACCAATAACCTGCAACCCTTGGGTGATCTTCTCACCTATAGGTAGCACAATCGAAGAGAGGCTACATTCTCTAAGATTGAAATTACAGCAAAACCCTAGGTTTCTTCTCCAAAGCCAAAGTTTCTTCAAAATAGACAAGTGTTGAATGATCCAAGCATCCTTTTCATTTGCTTTTTGATGTCTTTTATACTCTCCACAATTAGGTTGATTTCTCCAAGAGGCCTTTTAATCATTTAATATCATTAAAATATATTTGCTTTTTGCACTTTGTATCTTCTCATTAAAGTGGGTGCCCAACACATCATAAATGCACTTTAATACATTTCATTAGATAACCTTTTATAATGAAGTCAAATAATATTTAATGATGTGCACTTTTAATTATTATTAAAGCTTTACTTTAATAATAATTAAAACTCCATAAATAAACTTCATTCATCAATTTTGACTTTGCCACTGGCTTACCCATTGCTCCCTCTGTCCAACTGGATGCCTTATTAAGGTTGGCCTCTATCAACACACTGACTTACTATAAATAGTAAGTACATACACATGAAGCTGGAATCCCCTGAATAACTTAGCCTCAGAATATACCAATGATCTGGAGAGGAAAACACTGTTAAATGCCACCTGAAGAGCTCATTAACGCCCAAACTGGACCCTCAAATCCACAACACTAGCCTACGAGGGTCAAATGATAGGCTAATCTTACCAACTTTGATGCTCTCGAAAAAGGGGACATTACATCCTTGTGCATCACTTGTAGATTCCCTAACACTTTTCAACCTTTGCTCCTTTTCTAAGACAGCTACAATTACCTTGTCAAATTTTGGATGTGTAATTAGTAAAATAATGCTTGTGCATCACTTGTAGATTCCGTAACACTTTTCAACCTTTGCCCCATCTCAAGGACATCTACAATTACCTTGTCAAATTTTGGATGTGTAATTCCCAAGAGTAAGTATGAATGCTGTAGCTTAATGGCATACTCATTAATAAAATGGCAATAGCATCAATATCCTCTACTTTTACCCCTGTTATTGCAAGCTGATTCATCAAGGAACACAAATGTTTTCTGGCTAGCAAAAGTTTCACCTTCAGCCAGTTTTAACCCAAAAAGCTGTTGTTTCAACATTATTTATCACTTCCATCATTTGAACAGGTGTATCTTACAATAAGTTCCCAACTCGTTGAGGACTCTTTTCTAGATATCAAGGGTGTATTTGAATATCTGATAGGTCCGATCCTATGTGTGCATTTGCTCTATAACCTTTATCACCCCAATTTACTAAAGCTGTAACATCTATGGGCTTGAAATCTTTATCATTTTATGACCTTCCAAACTCATTTTTCTATTGAATGTGATTTAATTTTTACCTGCTATGTGTGGAAGATTTCCTCTATAAACTTTTTCCAACACTGGGACAAGAGCAATTGCTGTCTGATCTTGTTGCATCTCCGATTTTTCCTGTCGCTTTAATGCCATGTAAAATATATTGGGTCTGCAACTTAAATAAAGAAAATCACAACAGAAATATGGAAGAAATTCATATGTTAGAAAAACAAAAGTAATGAAAAACAACAACCAATTGTCCGGGACTAATTGATTGCACTTTTCAAATGCACATGGAAACACAACCTTCTATTTTCAGATTATGAGAATATTATATATTATACAAAATTAAAGGAAATATTGAATGTCTAATCTTCTAGTTTCTCGGTACCCTCACTCTAAAGGGAAAACTATAAACAACAAAAGAGAACGTTCATATAATAACTGTTTGGATGTGCAACTGTATGTTTTCTAGCACCAACTATACCTGATTCCTTTTATGTTAGTTTATTGTATAAAACAATGTACATTCATGTGATATAAAAAGGTACTAGGATTGCAGATACTGAATTTTTGTTAAATGAAAATGAAATTTGTTCCTTGTACAAAATCTTTCATGGTCCGGTTGAGTTGTTCAAAAGGGGAAACAATAATGTCTTTTTTCTTATTACGGCTTCATTGCATGTTTCTGATTTCAGAATCCAACAAGTTTCCCAATATATTGGATAAATATATTTACTTTTTCAGTTATATTTAGCAGTTATTTAATGATGCTTACTTGTGTGTCACTGTGTTGCTTCCATATCTGGGCAGAAGTACTCTTTTGTTTTTCAAATAAAATATACTACAATGAGATTGATTTATATGTTGCAATAATGCATTGTTGCCTGGTACAGTGAATCCTGATACTGGAGGATCTAGCCTGAGCAAGGGTGCTCTTGCAGGAATTGCAGTTAGCATCATTTTTGTCACAGCTGTTATTTCTTCAATTGTTGTAATTATCGTTTTGAAGAAGCGTATGAAGCACAATAATATTGCTTCCAGAAGAAAACTGCTTGGTATGCTATCTGTCCTCCACACCCCTCATGCTCTCTCTCATTCATAAACACACACATTCATGTACACATGCTTGGAGACACATGGATAAAAACAACTGTATAGATGTTGCATCAGCTCTTGGGGTGCAAGCCTGGAGTTATATTTGTTTTGCTAATTTAGGTTTAAGTTCTGGCCCAGGAAATATTAGTCAGTACAGTACTTCTGCCTTCGAGAAGCAAAACTCAGTTGCATTGATTTCTTGCAAGACCTGCTACTTATTGTCTCAAAAAAGTTGATGTTTTATATTCTTATGTTAGATTTGTTCATATTGCTAAACTGATGTTTTCTATCTAGAGTGAATATCCTATCATCATAAACATGCAGATTTGATTATAACCAAATTATCTTCTTTCTTTGATGGAAATCTCAAGTATGATTATTTGTTGGTATAGAAGCAAGAAAGCGAGTTAAAGTATCGGGCGTCAAAGATTTTGATTTTGATGAGATGGCATTAGCTACAAATGACTTCAACACCTCCATGCAAATCGGGCAAGGTGGCTATGGTAAGGTTTACAAGGGCACTTTTGCTGATGGTATGATTGTAGCTATAAAGCGTGCACAGGAGGGGTCCTTGCAAGGGGAGAGAGAATTTTCCACAGAAATAGAGTTGTTATCCAGAGTGCACCATCTAAACCTAGTTTCACTTGTGGGCTACTGCGATGACGAAGGCGAGCAGGTACACTATTATTCTTTTCTGTCTGTGTTTATTGGTAGGTATGTGAAAAATTAATGGGAACTATTTTATGGGAAGATTTCAGTTTCTTCTACATACATATATTTAGTTTTCTGTATTTGGTAGTTTTTACTTTTAGATTTCAAATTAAAATGGGTGGAACATAGTGCAAGAAGATCTCTATATTGATAATTGTAGAAACTTATTATCCAGTCTTGTATTTAGATTGGCGGGGAATTAATGAATTTCAAAAAGTTAAATGATTGGAATGTAATTTAAGTAAATTTTAATGTCTTTTACAAAAAGGCTTTTGTGTGTTTTGTTTTGATCTCATCAAATCAAATATTTATATAATATAATTCAATATATTAAAAAAAATCAAATATTTATTATTTATATAATTTGTTTTTCTCATCAACGGTCCATTCATAACTATCATGTTTGACAGTCTTTGATTAATGCTCCACGATCCATTTTCACATTCACTAAGTAAATTCAATCATTCACACACAAAAATGAACTCAAAGAGAAGAGAGTTGAGCATATATCTGTATAAACTATAATCATTATATATGATTGCATAGCCATTGCAGGCATCACACTTGCACAGTCCTTTACAGTGCCTTCCTGACAGCCCCACCTCTGCTCATCCGCCCTGCCATCTCTGCCTGGTTACCACCGGCTTTGGTAGGAACCAGATTTGACCTGACATCTTTCCATCTGGCAGCAGGCTACTCTGCCATTCAGCAAATATACACTTCTTGATACAGATGATCCATGGTAGCAAATGCCGTTAAGTTGAAGAAAAATAAACGAATCTTTTTCTTTCAAACAAACATGTTACCACTCATTTTTTCTATTCCCTTGGATGTGAGTTATTAATTTATTTCTGTTTATTTTTTTCACTCATTTTTTCTATTCCCTTGGACATGAGTTAACTATTAGAATAATATCTTTCTATTTATGTTATTAATGGTCACCCAGTAGTTTCTAACTTCGTCTCTTGTTAATGATTGTTTCTTTTAGAAACATCGTCCTTGTAATTCTATTTAAGGAGCCTTCGTCTCCTCTGTATAATGAACAACATCGATTCTTTGTAACATGGTATCAGAGCGGGAAATTTTTTCTTGGGCTCTTTGTATTCCATACGACGTACGGATTGTACGGCGCTTGTAAGGACGACCGTACCTGTTTTATCCTTTGTTCGCGAATCCTTCTGAGGTCATGTGTTTTACTCTTCCTCCCGTTTTTGAAGGTAGCAGGATCCAGTTCCTTTTCTTCTGCTAAATCGCGTCTGTTTTCTCTTTTTTTTTTCTGGGCAGATCCTCATCCCAAATCACGGATCTGTAAGAGGATGCAAGGGTTTTGGCGGTCCTATTTTTCGCTGTCTGTATCTAACCCTTGCTGCAGTGATTTGTTGTCATGACTTCCTGATCATGTTTTTTTTCTGAGGTTGTGTCTTGTTTCATACAAATCGTGGGTGCCCAGATCGCGATTTTTTTGGCGTCTTTTGTAAAGCTCTGTTGGTCGCATGTTTCGTGACTATGTATTTGGCCAACGTCTTCAACCCTAATCGTGGATTTTGGTTCGTGATTCCGTTTCAAGGGCTTCTTGTGGAGTTCGTAGTTTTTTATTTTTATTTTTCGGGGCAAAAAGAAGCAAAAGATTTTTTGCTAAAATCCCATATCTGTATTCAAGATCGAGGACTGCTTTTGCAATCGACAGGTCGAGAGTTCGGATTTCGGTGGCTAAGATTTTTAGATGTTGTAGCGGGCAGTTTTGTTGCGAGGGTTTTAGTGGGATTTCCTACCCGCGATTCTGGTGCCTCATAATCGATGTTTCTGGGTTTTTAATCATTTTTTGTCCCTTATAAAAGGAAAAAATCTGGCTTGTGGGTTTTTAATCATTTTTTGTCCCTTATAAAAAAAAATCTAGCTTGTGGGTTTTTAATAATTTTTTGTCCTTGAAAAAAAAAAAAATCTGCTTGGAGGGTTTTAATAATTTTTTCTCCTTAAAAAATTATGTTTGGTTTTCTGATTTTTTTTGCCTGAAAAAATCATGGGAGGGTTTATAATTTTTTCCTCAAAAATTAAGGGTTTGCTCCTATATGCCCTAGTCAGGGTTTTCGCAGTTCGGGAGGGCTCTTTGGTTTCTGGATAGGTTTTTACCTTTTTTTCTTAAAAATGATGATTTGTATTCTGATCCGTGTCTCGAATTTTGTGTCTGGTTTTGATCGATTTTTCACCTTAAAAATCGTGTCCGGTTTTGAGCGATTTTTATCCTCAAAAATCATGTTTGGTTTATACCATGTGTAAGCATCCTGGGTTTGGCGATTTTTTCCTCAAAAATCGTACTTTGTTGCAGTCTGTTTTGGTCACACCTGGAGTTGCTGGGGCGAACATCTGCACAGCTGACTTCTTGCAGTTTGTTTTGGAGTGTCATGCTCATCTGCAAAAGTTTGGAGGGTTTGTCGATTTTTCCTCAAAATCGTGGCAGTTGTTCTCGGTGTGTCTCTGGTTATAGGGAGGGACAGTTCTCCAACATCAGGTTGGACGGTTGTTGTTGTTTTTGGTTATTTCCAGAAGTTCTGCAGTTTCTGGGAGGGTTGGTGGCAGACTCATCTCAAGTGGCAGAGTCAATGGCAGGCTCTTGTCTTTTGTTGCAGAAGCCTTCTGAGAAGAAGGGGGTAGTCTTCTCTGTTATCTCTTTGAGTAGTTAGAATGATGACCATTAAGGGAGGGTATTAGAATAATATCTTTCTATTTATGTTATTAATGGTCACCCAGTAGTTTCTAACTTAGTCTCTTGTTAACGATTGTTTCTTTTAGAAACATCGTCCTTGTAATTCTATTTAAGGAGCCTTCGTCTCCTCTGTATAATGAACAACATTGATTCTTTGTAACATTAACTTATTAACTTATTTCTATTTATGTTTTCATTTATCGATATGTAAACCCTAGGTCTTAGTTTCTCTCCTACCACAACTTAATTTTTCAGTCATCCTGCAATATTTTTTATCTATTAAACTTTGTTCAGCAATGAACCTTGGCATGAATCATAGTTTTCTTGCACTTATGGTGGGCTGACAAGTATTCTTTTCTTCTTTCACATTTTACCTTATGACTATCTTGTTTACTCTTGTACAATATTATCCTTTCATTTGAATTTTGTATAATGGCGGTGTAATTTTTATGAGAGGTCTTTGGCTTACTAAACACTATTTTAGACAATAACTCTGATATTATGTTTATTGTATTTATCTCTACATGTTTATAACTAAAAGCACATGGTTCAATTTGAAGGAATTATTAAATAATTTGTAATGTGCTTAGGTCTATTTAATTTTAGATTGTTTGGCTATCCGGTGGTCCAATAGGCTGTTTGGCCTCATGGACGTTATTAAAATCCTTCATTTATTCATTGGTCATGAATACTTACATGTGGGCAGTTGTATCTCCTTGTTTTAAAAGACATTGATTAGCATTGAGAGAGTTCTCTTGATAATGTTATTAGAAGACAATATACAAAGACGAAGCATTCTTGTTTCCTGTATCAATGCATAGTGCCTATACTTGTAATAAGAGTTTTCTCTTTGTAAGTCTAAGATAAATTTTGTATGTTCTGTGACCTGTCTACGTTCTCAGTAGTTCAAAAGTAGATCTTTGTTCAATTGAACATCTGCGCTTTTGAGATTGTTTCCTTTCCATTACATAGTTGTCCATGTGTAGCATAGCTTTGTCATTGGTGGTATTGAAAAAGATACGTTAACTGGGGGAAAATTGCAAATTGATGGCCCAATGAGTTTAAGACAAGTGGATGAAACAAGAAGTTTCACATCATAACCTAAGGCTAATGGGCTCGAGGGCACCTTGCAATAGCCACGTGTACATGCCTAAAGGTAGGCGTTGAACTTATGGAAATGTATGCATTCACCATAACCATAATCTTAGAATGAAAGGCATGGGATATGAGGACCCAATGGGACATTTTATTTATCCAATTTAACCCATGGGATATGATGACCCAATGGGACATCTTATTTATCCAATTTAACCCACAAATTTGACAATTTTTTTCTTTTAAATTACATATAATAACATGTAATGAATGATAATGTTACAACATTTATAAACAATTTTATTACATAATGCACTTTCTATTAGTTAGTCTCAACAATTCAAATTCATCTCAATTCACAAATAAAGACAAACAAAAATTACAACTAAATTCACAATTAAAATTTCATTCCATAACTTAAAATAACATTAAATGAAATACAATATTTATTCAACTCCTTTCTATGATTAGTACTTTAATATTCATAGAATTGCCAACATGTTGTTTGTAACCAATACATAATAAAGTACAACTTTCTAAAGCACAAGTACATGATCATTAATAAACATCCCATTGTTATATAGCATAATTAGGATAATTAATGCACTTATCCCATATTGAAATGTGCATCACCCTCTCAAGCACTACATAACAATTTCCTTTGGTACAATTAGAGTTGATACATGCATCTAATATTACATGTCCATCATCTCTTTTTGGTACTGTGCCCAATAATCTAGTCTCATTGAAAGCCCACCATTTACGGGTCCTTGTATTTCTATTTAGGATATCATTAAGGGAGAGGGCTCAATAGTGGTGCACCCTAACTTTATGGGTTGACATAACAATATACGTGTAACATTGATACTACAAAATTATATTCTTGAGTAGCTAGGGATGTGGACAATTCAAATATTTTGTTTCACCCCCATAGACCTCAAAAAGGTGTCATCAACATGCTTTTTGTTGAGATGTCATAGTAGACCCCCCAAAAAAGTTAGACCAATAGTTGTGCATTAAGTTATGTTTTTTAGTGTGTCAATGTGGCATCATATGATTTTTGTTTTTTAAATCTAATGAGCATATTTTATTCAACTATTGGGTCCTCTCTTACAACTACTAGTACCATACTTTTAAAATATTGGGCTTTCAATGTACTAGTCCTATGACAACTATTGGTACATGCACCACCATTGGGCGCTCTCCCCTACTTACATGGCATGGGAAAATGGGCATCATACAAGTGCATTACTAACTAACCATAGGCTGTTGTGCCATCCCATACACTGACCTCACAAGATCAAAGCCCTCACTTCACATAAATGTTCAATTGAGTAGACCATTAGGGTGAGTTGTTCATAGGGACATGCCATGTGTAAAGTACAACACATACACACAACATTTTATGAACCTATGGTTCCTGACACATCAAAGCAAACACAAAAGCAACCTACATCATTCATTCACCCCAGATTAATGGTAGTGTGTGCTAGGACAGCCCCCAAACCACACTGTCCTTTCTGCTCTATTTTGTTGAAGCACCTCCTCTATCATGATACCCCTTTTCTATCCTATTAGTACCCACATTGGTACCCCTAGAAAATTCCATTTTTGGACCTACTTTGTTAGAAAATTGTCCATAAATCATTGGTAACACATCATGGACAAGTCAATCAATGTTTATTTGTCATAGTTGTCTTGTCCTCGGATTTTTTTCACTAAGGATTTTTACAAGGACTAGAAGATTTGAATAAAATTTTAAGCGACAAAATAGATAGAGATGGATGAGATGAATGCAAGAGTTCCTTCATGTTATGTCCAAGGAGAGGTGATGAAATAAGTTTTAGTTAGACAAATCGTGAAATCATTCATATATTTTAACCTCACGTGATCACAAGCAAAAACACTATATAGGAGCGGATATCAAGTGGAAAGCTAAAATGTTAATGGCCCAACTTAGAACATGTTCACACCATCTTATGTGTGAAACGGGAAGGTGGAAGATGCCCAAAGAGGAGTTGGCGGATAGGATTTGCCGTCTTTGCCCGTCGAGATTAGTGGAAACAGAATGACACTACATCATGGAGTGTCAGGTATATGAGGGCATCTGGATCAAATACACAGATATTCTAAATGTTGGGTCTTTAACGATCTTGTTTGAAGAGGCGAGGATAGTGAGAGTGGCAGATTACTTGAGCAGAATCCATAGCAGAAGAATGATGATCAGCAGAGAAATAGAGAGCAGCCAGAAGTAGTAGGGTGGCTGCCAGTTGGTTCTTTTCTTTTGTGCAGTCTGCTTTGCCTTTAGGTCCCATAGACTGTATGGTCTCATGGGCATCATTAAAAACTTTCCTTCCATTTCATTTCATTCAGAAGAACCTTGTATTTGAAGGTAAGACAAAAGGAGTGAAAATGACAAGTTATGAACTTATTGAAGTGGTTTATCCAACAGAAGCACGATGGCAAATTGGCGATGGCAAGTGAAAACTCCGCTCAGCACAAAAGCTTAAGGGAAAATCAGACACACATTTAGAAGGGTTAAACTAGTCTAAAACTGCAACAAGTGTGGCGAAGACAAGGCAAAACCTCGCCATTGCTAGAAAGGTCGGGAAATGAAGATCTAAGAGCACTATTTTAGTGGCTTAGCCAGGTGAAAATGGCGACTCAGACGGTAGTGTCTTGATAAAATCGCGCCATATTTTTAAAATACTTGAAAATTATGGGTTTGGCGCACAATTGAAGTGCCTTCACCATCAGGAAATTGCGCCAAGAATGGCATCACACAGAATAAAATATCAAAACTGGGCTCTTGACACCCTCGAATGGTGTGTGTCTAGCCACTGTCATGGGGACTTCTAAATTTCGAACCCATTACTACAGACCCAGGGGTGCACAATTCTATCTGACTTTGCAAGTTTTTCATTTTTTGACAAATCAATTTCTTCATATTGGCGCCCTCACTATTTATTTGCAAGATTTGCAAACTTTGTGTTCGCCTCAGCAAAACATGCCTCTGTATAGTAGCAGACTTCAACACCAAATAAATTTATCCTTTTCCTTTACGATGCATGCTAAACTACCATCATGCGGACTTCACCTTCTAAAATCTGCCTTTCCACTATGTATGATGCACTCCAACACTTCACTGTTTCTTCATTCTTCATCTTGCAGATGCGTTTGAAAGCTCGGTTTATCGATCCTGTGGAGACATGAACAAGAAACAAGAGACAACCTTGATCAAGCTTTGAAGACATGGATCGTGACTTGATAGAAAGACAAAATTTAGCTTGAATTTGAACACGTTATGAAAATTTCGTATGGGTACTGTTGATGTTTGTTTTTAGACAAGTCAACAATAGAGTAAAACACTAGAGTATCCCACTCTCTCTTGAATAAAGCTCTTCAAAGGCTGAACTATGTGATCCAGTGAAGTAACTCCAAGGTTCCTTATTTATGATTCATGATGGGTTAACTCAGTGATTACATGTGATCTTACTGATAATCACAAAGGGACTTACATTAGACTTCATCATTCACTTAGCTAATCCCTCCTTCCAGTGTGGATGATATATATACAAGGCTTCAATGATAAAGAAAAGTAAAAAGATAAAGGTTTAGAAAACTAATCTAAGGTCAATGAAGCAATGATGATGCGTGAATAGACAAACTCCTTAATAACCTAACTCCACTTCACCAAGGATGCCTACAACTACATGAAGTTGGTGCAATCTCTTAAGGTTACGCGAATGGTTTTCAAATCATGAAAGCTTATATAAGCACCCTTTGAACGGCGCAGCTCAAACAAGCATCCACAATCGAACTTATGCAAATTAAGCTCAGACTAGCTTTACACAACACTTCACTAGCGATGAATGTTAAAAGCATGAGCTAGGAGTTGATCAAATATTCAATTACAACATACATTACATCAATGAACTTCTAATCTACTTCTAATCTAATTGAAACATCTCTCCACTTCATTAAGATACAAGAAATCATGTTACTCCACAAGACAAGACTTAAACACCAAGTGAACTCCAATGCCCTTGCATTAATCTTGAGAAATATTTACAACAACTTCAAGTCCTCTTAGAGAATTTTGAGAGTTTCTTCTATTCTACCTCTAAAATCTAATTTCTAGTCTACTCATTTTACAAATGAGGCAACAAGGCCTTTATATAGTTCTCCAGTATTACAATTAATGGCTAAGATCATTTCATGTAGTCAAGGGCTTAGATCATGCCACCTCAGTAGGTAGTTACAACAACTTGCTATTTTTAGTACATAAAGGAGGCAATGAAGGCACGTTTTCCAAGAAGATAGGATAAGATGGAATCTTTGGAGCATCTTCCACATGGACGTCCTCTTTGTCTTCTTGCTTGTCGAATGATGTGGCGACTTGTGATTGGCTTGATGATGAGTGTCTGCCATGTAGGTGCCACCTTAGCTTATTCCCAAATTGTATCTTGTATGATGTCTTTGATGTGATTGCTTGAACTTGTATGCTTGGGAAGGTATCTTGTAGATCTTGCCTTGCTCATCTTCTTGTAACTGGATGTATGATACTTGTTGCTCATCTGGTTTAACTTTGTGATTCTTCTTCTTCCTGCAGGATACATGATGATCTTCTCTGGATGCATCTTCTTGAAGAGTGAGTAGTAGGAGATGATGATGATGCTTCCTTCATGATCAGAAGTAGGAGATCTCTCTTGGACTTGAAGATTTAGGAGGAACTTGAAGTTGAATGGGTGAAGTGTCCTTGGAATGATTTGATGAAGTGTTCCAACTTGATGATCTTAACATGATGCCATTTGATGAAGAGTTCCAGTAGATTAATGAAGAAGCTAGTGTACTTGCCATGTATCCTTGAACTTAATGTAGATGATGAAATACTTCCTTGTTGATGATCTTGAAGAGAGTCCTTTAGAATAGAGGTATTTGATGATAACATCTCCCTTAGATGACTTCTCAAGGAAAATTGAATGCATCGGAGGAGCTTGAAACTCTATAGATGTCTTTGAGATGCTTGATGATGATGAATACGAGGGGTGTCGGCATGTTGAACTTGAAGTGATCACTAGGAGCAGCTACATGATGCCTTCTTCTTGTGGACTACTTCTTGACTTCCCTCATAGCATGAAGGTGATTCCAGCCCTTAGCTCCTTTCCTTAGCTTCATCCCTCGCTTGGAGATGACTTTTTAGCTCCTAGGATGATTTCCTAGCTCCTGTAACACAAACAAGGAAAGAGACAACATCAATCCTCTAGATAAACACTTGATTTTATAACACATAAGAATCATTACATGCATCTTCAAGCTAAACGCATTAGATGGGAATTTCAATTTCTTCTTTAAAAGATTTTACAAAATCTACATTAATACTACACACTAAATGGGCGCATTAGATAGCGAGTTCTTGATCTTCTTTGAAACTCTTGACTTCTTAACCAAAACTCACTCCTCCTTCCATGGTGGCGCATTAGATTGAATTTTTAATGTCTGATCTAACAGATATCACATAACTTCAAGCTTAACTTCCTCTACAAGGTGGTGCTTTGGATCCTCTTTGAAATATGTTCAATGTTTGCAAAAGTTAAAGGTTTTAAACTCCTCTTAAAAAACTCATCCTAGAACTCATAATGGCGTAGTAGTTGAGAATTCTGATTTCTCCTTGATTTAAGTGCATTGAATCAAACTTTCAAAATCTCCAAGGGCTGGCGCACTGGATCAAGGTATTGAGTTCCTCTTCTTCTATTCTTGGCGCAGCAAATGACAGTTTTGGATCCTTCCTAAAAAGACTTCACAACTAAATCTCCCTTCATAAGGTGTATTAGATGTGGCAGTTTGATCTTTTCTTCATGTCTTAATGCAGTAGATCACATCTTCATCCTCCTCTTCAGGTGCATTGGATCAGGTTTAAGGAATCCCCTTGCAATTTCATGAACCTAAACTTTGATAATTCAACCTTATTCCCCCCTTGGCGCATTGGATGAAGCATTTGAGTTCTTCTAGATCTTTATCTTATTAGAGACTTAAAGCACCTTAGATCAAGTTTTAAACTCCTTCTCTCTTAAATCAGATCAACCTCCAAGACTTTCCTCTTGAAAGGCTCCAAGGTTTGCAATTTTCATACTTTAGATCAACATTTCGTGCATTAAAAGCCAACTTTGGAGTCTTCTAAGGCTAACGCAGCAGCTGAGATGATTTCATGCTTCTTACTTCCAACCAAATTTCCTCATCAAAGTCTTATTAAAACTTAAAATTTTCCTCATTGGGTGCATTACTTGATCATATTGGGATTCCTTTGTAGGCGCATCACTTGAGGCCTTTTGATCTCTGATCAGATTTTAATATCTTTCATGAGTGGTGCATCACTTCAATAATTCAGTCTCCTCTTGAATATTACCTTAAAATCTGAAACCAATCATCTTTCCCTTGGGCGCATTGGATCTGACCTCTGAGTTCTTCTTAAAGATCAGCACATAGTTGGGATTAAAGATCTTAAAGGTCTCCATTTGACTTGAAGAACTAACTTGTGACATGAAAGCGCATTGGATCAAGTTTTCAGATCCCCTTTCCAAGACTCCACCTTACCCATAGTGTATTAGATCCAAATTTGAAATCTTTTTGATATGACTTGTCTTCTCCTTATGGTGCATCACTTGGGGTTTTAGAAACTTCTTGCAATGATCTTAAAACTTGTCTTCTTACAACATACACCCAATCTTGAAGGGATGCATTGGCAGAGGCTGGCAGGAAGTTTGGATCCTTCTTAAAAGGTTTTAAAACTTTATTTCATGCCCCATCTATGTCATCCTTGAAAAGGCGCAGCAGATCAGATTTTTATGCTCTTCATGGGATTAGCGTATTACTTGAACATTTTGGTTGCTTCTTAAACTCTTGAGATGCTTTTCTACCTTTTACTTGAGTGGCGCACCAGCTAACAATTTTGGATCCCCTTCAATCTTGTATTGAAACTGACAAGTCTTGGCGCAGCAAATGATGATCTTAGGATCTTCTTGACATTAGTGACATTTTAGACAGCTTGATCTCCACTTCAAACTCCTTAGGCTTTGGGCACATCACTTCTATATCTTAAACTTCAATTGAATTGTTTATTGCAAAGGCACTGTGGTTAAAGATTTCGAATCCTCTTGAAAGTGAATCAAAATCCATCAGCACCTTCCTCACATGTAGCGCATTAGATAAGATTTTGGTTGTTCACTTGGAAGATGTCCTAAAAAACTTGATTTGGTCTTTGTCGTATGATGGTGCATGAGATGAGGATTTCATTTTCTTCCTTAAAACTACTTCTTCTCACTCCTTGTCGCATTAGCTAAGCATTTTGATTTCTTCTCCATCTAGGCGCTTTGGATGCCTATTTTGATCTCTCTTCAATCGACATTCAAATCTTCCTTTAAAATCAGCGCATGAGATGGGCGCATTGGATCTGGCACAAGGGTTCCACATTTTGTTGTTTGATTAAAAGTGCATTTCACCAAGATTTTGCACCACATACAAGCCTTGTCGCACTGGATCAAGTTTTCGTGCTCTCTTCAGTACTTAAGCGTTTTTCAGGGTCTCTTAGGGTAAAGGTCTATTGAAAAATATATTTAATTTCTTATACTTTAAATATTTTTCAATATACCTTTCAGGATGTTTGAGATAGGTCTCGAATCCACCGGATTTAACATGTATATTATAGAATTTGGAGGATCCACCAAATTGCAGACTTAGTCAATTTTTCAGTGTTTCAGGATTTCAGGCTACCAAACTTAGTCATTTTCAGGATCATCTCAAACATACATCAGGATTAGGTCTCAGTGTTCATTATTTGGATGGAATTTGATTAAGACTTCATTATTGCAAGTTCATATTCCAGGTGAGACCTCCAGTTAAAAAGCAAAAAACCTTCTAGGAGAGAGACTTATTGTCGAATTGGCAGAGGAAACGAACCCAAGACATCATCCAAAACCTAGTGCAAAGCATCAGAGCTCAAAAAAAGGGGGTCCCCATTTGCAATGGGGCGATGTGTGATTTGGTCACAACAGGTACAACATGATTCAGTTTAGGAAATGTGGCAAATGCAACTACTTTCTGCATGACTGTATAAACCAGGCTAGTACTCATCCTCAATCTGCTGTCAATAAGACCAGGTAACAAGAATGAAATGAATTGTTTGAATCACGAAAGAATAAATGTCAAGTTCGAACAATGGGAGAACAAGCCGTGAAATTTTTTTCATAGGGACAAGGAAGGAAATCAGCATACCTTGACCGATCATAAAGAATCAACGCCTGCTCAAAGCCCATAAGGAAGCTCAAAAAGCAATGCAAGAAGAAGCTAATATAGACACAATACAAATATCCATACCTGCAAAATTCATTCAACAAAAGAATGCATCCTTGGCTTTTGAGTGTATTCTTGACTCAACCTCACAACTTAAGGCCAATTATTGCAAACTTAAACCATTGTGAAAATGAATCGCTCTCTGCAGTTTATATTGAATCTGCATGCAGTTCTTGGCCAGGTAACCCCACCTTGACCTAACACAATCTATCTTACCCAATAATGGCTATACAATAAAGATTAAGATCAGGTTGCTATCCTCAAAGGCTTAATGGTGACGGTTAACAAACCTATTAAGGTATGCACGGGCATACACCAACCCTGGGAAACTCCGAGTACAGACCAGTTCAGTAGCATTCCTTACTGTGGAAATCAGGTTGCAACTAAATTTCTGGGGGTCTTGCAGTCGATTTCGGGAGTCAAATATCGGCCCCTACTCTCCACTTTCTAGCCAACCGTGGATAGCAGAATTATTCATGTGGCCTAATAGATAAACTACCTTCTGAATGCGGGCCAGGCCTCTGACTTCAGCATGGTTTTGATTGATGTGATTGTGAATGAGGTTTTGGAGTTAAAATTTTTTTGAAAGATACACGGTGCAAATTAAGCATGCCCACAATTTGGCCGCTAGGATTCTGATTCAGAGTGGTCCATCATTTTGGGATCAAACCCCTAGTGGTCTTGGCTGCCCAAAGAGGAGAAATTGGAGGTCGAAGTTTGAGCATTGATTTTGAAGTCACTACAAAGTACTCCAACCATCTAATGATGTATTTTTGGCTGTAACTGGCTGCATACATCCTTAAACAATAATTAAAGCATGTAAATGACAAATGCAGATTGAAAAACACAAGTTGTTAGTAGCGTGCCAGTTCAAATTCAGATAAAATGAACAAGAATTCTGATGGCAGGGTAACGAATTGAAGAGGAGGCATTTTGGACCTAAGTGATTGATCTGAAGATGAGTAAGGTTTGATAGTGGCTTGCTGTCAACTTGAGGAATATGAAGTCTTCTTGTCGTGTTTTTCTATGGAATTTTGAAGAGAAAGATGGAAAGCAAAACTAAGAACAGGTTACTAGACATTTTCACAGTATGAAGGCACAAGATGTTCTCAATGACGTCCCTGCTGATGACAGTCTGAGTGAATCCTGTTTATTGAAATAACTCTCCCCACTTCAGAAACTATCAAATTGGAGAATCAATAATGATGATAGATGAGGATTGACATATTGGCTCATGACCAAAGGTATCATCAGATAAGTAGGTTCTACTACTATGATTGACAATTTCAGGATGTATGGTAAACATGATGAGTCTAGTTCTGAAGGCTACTACATTCATAACACGTTGAGCATTTGCATGCATGTATCAATATCTTGGGAAGTGATCATAAAATTGTAGGGATAAAATTCAATAATTCTGTTTAATGTTATGGTCCTTTGTACGATACATGTCTTTCAAGTTTGTTTATTTTAGAAATTTGGAGTTTGTATTTTTTTGATACAGAGGAATCAGCACTAGCCGGGACCTTGTATGCAAGGTTCTAATAATGCAGCCCTTATAACTTCCGGTTACATGAGCCACCCTTACTCATGCAGTGGTTGAAGCTGGGGATTCTAACTTGCAACCATTATCGGTGTCTTTCAACAGCTTAACCGTCCAATCTACTACACCCTGTGGGCAATTTGAAATTCATATTTAACTTTTACATTGTTTTTTAAGATGCCGTCTTTACTGTTACTTGTCCCAAAAAAAAGGTCTCCCATCCCATAGTGTCCTCAAAACATGACCCCTCGTATCCTGTTCTCATCTTGGTAACACCGTGAAACATAATAAAATTTCCTTATGCTCATTTACTTTTGTTGGGTTTGGGGGCATTACTAGGCCACAAAAACCATAAGGTGAATCCCAACATGAAGAGGAGGTGCAAGTATAGACAAAATATGTTGAATATCATTTGGTCTGCCACCTATAGAGTATAGTTATGCACATTCTTGAATAAACAATCATATATAATATCATCTGATCTCAAGTGGTTAAGGGGATAATGTTTTAAATGAGGATTTAGATGTATTGTATGTGTGAGAAAGCAATAAGAAGGTGAGTTTAGATAGAGAAGTATATTAGAATTAAAACAGAATGTTTTATTAATCTGTGCTTTCTGTATATGGCATATTCTTAAGGGAGATATACGACTGTATTTTCTCTTATTTATCCTAAATATCTCCATCTCCTAATGTTATAGATACACATTATAGATTACATTTTCATGAAGACGAAGGGTCATTATAGAAGTTGAAATGCTTAAGCTTCCATGTGTAATGCTTCATCTCATGACGGTTAGAAATCTGGGCGCTCACCATGCTGATACCTAATGCATCATAAAACAACTCCAGAGAGTGTGTTGGACTGTTGCGTAGTGTTGTGAGATTGTGCAACGTTTTGTATTAAGTTTTGGACTATATAC
Organism: Cunninghamia lanceolata; assembly: GCA_027924645.1. Lineage (NCBI taxonomy): Eukaryota > Viridiplantae > Streptophyta > Pinopsida > Cupressales > Cupressaceae > Cunninghamia > Cunninghamia lanceolata. The sequence goes on along the minus strand of BSBN01000556.1, from coordinate 2,795,933 downwards.
TAACATGCATATGTGTAAATGTGGTGTGAAACTTAAATAGAGTTCTCTGCGAAGTTGTGCGAAGTTGTGCAACATGATATTTGGCATTGCACAAATGACACATGATGTAAAGGGTTGTATAAGAGTTATATGATGTGTTTTGTTATTGCGCAAGATAACTGTAAACATTACATGAGTTATAACGTATGAAGTGAGGAGCTGCATATAGTGTAGATTGGTCCTTGACGTTGTGCAAGTGGTACAATGCAGGGAGTTGTGCAAGTCGATGCCACACGATTCCTAATGTTGCGAACGCATGGTGCAAGGCATTGTGATCAAGATTTACATTGTTATACAAGAGACTGAGGTTTACATAGGAGCTAATATGCTTTGGAGAGTAAAGATTCTTATTGCTCAGATAAGAACTAATTTCCGTCAGCTCCAGTGTGAACAGGGAGGTGGAAAATACCAAAAGAGGCATGGGAAGAAAGAGTGCGATCTTTGTACTACTGAGGCAGTTGAATCAGAAAAACACTTTATTTTGGAGTGTGATGCCTACAGGAACATCAGGGACAAGTATGCAAATATCTTGGCAGATGCTTCATTGCACAGTCTATTCAGCGAGGGGACAGTTGAGAATGTGGGAGAGCTCATCATCACTTTAAACAAAAGAAGAAATGAATTGCAAAGAGCAAAAGAGACAGGGCTGACTGTCCCATAGGCTATTTGTAGCCCTGTAGACATTAAAAGTTATTCTATTCTATTCGATTCTATGATACCACGCAGATCACAACATCAATTGAGGTGTATCAAGATGACTGGTTAACCTTTGAGCGAAAGTGATTGGGTTTATGAGAGTTTGGCGGGAGACCAAACTATCTTTCGATTCTAACAAAATCTCTGATTTGATTCCTTATGGTAAATTATTAGGACATGTTTAGACAAGAGGCTGGAAAGTGCATCTTGAACACTAGCACAAAACTGCCTCACAACATTAGTGCACCAAGCCACTTTGAAGGCTACGTTAGATGCTAGGAAAGATTTATCAAGAATTTCACGTAACTGTCATAGACTTAGATTGTCATAACTAAGAAACACATCTTATTTTTATGGATAAAGGAGCAGCAAAAGAGCTTGTGAGGAACTAAAGACAATGCTGGTGACAATCAATACTTGTGTATCCTGATTGGATTAAAGAGTTAAAACTTACCCAAGTTCATTTAAAAAATACTGAAATTCTCCAAATTAAAATCTGGCATTTGTAGGGCCTTTTTCCATTTGGATTTCTAATATGATTTCCTTTTTTTGTTTCGTGATTATCTGCTGTAGCCAATGACTGCCTCTGCCTGCCATTGTAGATTCGAAACAGGGTAACATTTGTTGTGATTGAGAGATATTCGCTTGTGTCTATTGTTGTTTATATAGCCTCCTAGAGGTTGCAAAATAGTGCATAAAATAGGTGTATAGAGTTACAGAGTGGTCTATTTTGGTTCTTTAATTAATTAGCCGATAGGCTTATTAGTGGGAGCTTTTTGCTCCTGGAAATGTTGGACGCCGGAAAATTGTCGGACGCCACACACGCCAGAAAACATTTTCGCCTTTAGGGTTTTTGAAAAAGTCTCCTTTTCTGGTTGCCAGGTGTCTTCACTCTGTCGTTTTTGACTGTTTTTGTTGAACATTGTCTGTGTATCTGTTGCTTCCTCCTCCCAAACTTACCGCTTTGGGACTATGATAAATTTCTGAGTATGAAAAACTTTTCAGCATACGCGTGGGTGAAGTGCGAACCACGGAAGAATTTGGGGCAGATAAACATTATATTCGTTTGAGCTTGCTGAGGCGAGATGATGCATTTGCTGTGTTAGAGCGTCGTCTTCAAGCGCTTGTTTATTACATTAACACCACACAAGACTCAATGTGAAGCCATTTTCTCCTGCACAAGACAAATCCATGGGCATAGTTTTTGTTTTTGGGCCATATTTTCTTTTTATAGGCACAACCACCATTACTGTTTAATTATGTTTTGTAAATTAAAAGAGAGACCAGGACGTAACAGCAACCCCACCACGCCCACCCTTCTCCTCAGATATATACCCAACACGCGTCCTCAATCAATTCCAAATGATGCCAAATCTGCTACAAATGAAATTCGAGACAGTTGCCAAGCTTTACTAAATTGAAGTCGACGGCTGAAATCGCTTATTGGGAATACCTAGAGGCGACAGACTCTGGCTCAGATTGGTAGCTTCCGCCAGATTTTCTTTATTCTGCGAAATTTCCAACGGCTCGGATGAGTTGCCTCTTCGGACCAACGGCTCAGATTGGCGTGCCGCGTTGAATGATATTTTGTGGCTACAAATTGCAGCTGTAAGATTTTAATAGCTTTTGCTCTTTTTGGAATCGCTAAGAAATTGAGTGTTGACGAGTGTAATGGAATAAAATCATAAATATTCCATGCTAATTAATTGTGTATCAGCTTGGATTCTAGATGTGTATATGTAATGAATTAATAATAAGAGAATACATCAAGTTGGAGATGAAAAATAATGTGAGGGATGATTAATATCAAGAATAACATAAGAAATTAAGCATAAGCATGAGAAATTTGATTATGAAAAATATAAGATAAAATTAGTGAAAAAATAGAGATACATACATGATATAGTTACTTTTATGTGTGGAAGATGAAAGATAGAATATGCCCCTTCTTTTTCTCTTAAATTAGAAAAATTGTTAGAAAAATCGTAGCTCCGTGTTTTCAATGTGATATCGCGTGCAAGAAAACCTGTTTCAACTAGAGCTGCATGAAGCCAAAGCAACAAAGAAGATGAGATCGAAAAGTCAACTTGGGACACATCCAGTTTTTAACTCTGGAAGTGCATTTTAAAGCTAAAAAATTATATTTGATTTATTCTTTAATTTATTTTCAATTCAATATTTTAAAAAATTAATCTTTTTAATATTGTTGTGATGATAAATTTTAAAATTTTAAATAAAATTAATGTTTTGGAGCTTGAATATAATTAGACATCTCTTTTAACTAAATACTACAATTTTAAAATGCATAGTACAATTATATAATATAATTGCATTAAGAATTTGTCTCTTCACAAACCATATTGCAATTCTTTTATAAAGATTAAAATTATTTCTTTGTATCAAAACTTTATATGCTAATAACAACAGCACCTTCTCACGCTACTGTAACAAAGTGTGTGGAGAAGTTTGTTACAAGAACACCAAAGGTGCGGTTGCTAGGCTTAGTTATCCAAATACTTTAGTTGTAAAAATATCAATGACAAAAACAATTTTTATTTTATTTTATTTTATAAAATTTAATGTATTAAAATTTAATATTTTAAAATATTTAATTTATATATTTAATTATTAATATATTTAATATATAAAATTTAACATATTTACTAATATTTATTTATTTTCATAATTTTATGGATTTACAAATTTATGTTAATCAAATGTAACCATAATTTTTTTATTTTTTGACAAACTTAATGTGAGTTTTACCATTGTCGAATTCGAACACAGACTCAAAGCTTGTGACATAGTTAAAAACAATTCACCATCTGAGTATAACACTAAATTTGAAGACCTAACTTGCAGGCTTTGTAGCCTTCAAAGTATACATCATTTGCCCTTTCCAAGATCTTGTTTAAAATGTAGAAGACTTCGTCCATTTGTTCATGCATCCTTGAAATTCAATTTTTAGATGTACCAAAATCTTCAAGATGTACGTTGCAATGCAATTCCTAAATATGATACTAGAATTAAGAGAATAATTAGATCAATGAGAATAATGCTGCTTGACCTTCATTTTGTCTTGGAAAATCAACATAACGTGCACACCAAAAAAATTAAAAACCAATGCAATCAATGAAAGTGACATGACAAATCCATATCCACAATGCTCAACCTTAACAAAAACTCAAAATGGGATTGGTTCATCTTGCTCTCACTAATTCTAAATCGATTGCTAGAGTCATGCTGGCATGGGCAAGGACCGATAAGAGATACAACTGTAAAGTTTAATAAAGCTTGGGTATTTTAAATGATGCAAGTAGTTTTAAAATCAAAGCATTTTGTCAATAGTGTTTATGATGCAAGTAGTTTTTAAAAAGAAACAAACAATTTCAATCAAATTACCGATATCAAACTGATATACAACATAAAAATACCAAAACAAAACCCAAACCCCATTACTGTAGCATGATCATACTCTTATTTTATTTAAAATAAACATGTAACATTTCACCTTATAGGCTATTTCGTTGCGCATAAATTCTGTGCAACTGCTAGTATTATTTAGTTCTTCGAATGTCTTAGGAGTCTTTTTTAGAGTTAGTGGTCGTTTTTTTCTAATATATATATATATATATATTTTGCTTCGTAAGAAGTAAGTTTTTAATTTAATATATATTTTAAATAGATGTGAAATTGTAAATTTTTTATTATATAAATTTTATAAAAGAAAATTCTTAGAAGTAAAATCTGGAGAGAAATTTTATTTTATTTTTAATTATGAATGATGGTTTTTTCTGATTTTTCTGGGGCTGTTTGATTCACCCTTTCAGTTTTTAGTCTGGGCATTGTGCTTTATTCCTGCTATTCTTGTATTCTTGTGTTGTTTAATTAGTGTCTCTACTGTTGGTTGTCAATCTTGTTATTGATGAATTCCGCTTAATTAAAAATTTACATAGAACCACTTGTACTGTTAAAAATTAAGCAGCAAACTTAATTAAATAGTGACATGAGACCAGTCTTTAAAGTTGAAAGTTACAAAATAGTAAATGAATAGGTGTCACCTCAGATATTCACTACTAGGTTTTAAATTTTTTTATTAAATTTAATTTTTATTTTTAAAATAATTTAAAATCTACTAATGTTTATAAATATTTATATTTTTGTGAATATTAATAAATGTAAATAAGTATATAAATATCACAATAATTATTTATTAAATAAAAATCTGAATGAATAAATATAAATATTTATAACAAATGGGTGTATTATGCAATGACATGTTTATTGGTTGTTTGGCAATACGTATTAAGACTATGGTTTTATGGAGGGGGCTTGCTAAAATTTCTAAGTGGGTACTGTTAAGGAAAATTAGGAACCCATTTTCAATCAAGGGGTCTCATGAATCTTTATATTTTCCTTGGTAAAAAATTTTAAGTGAAAAAAAGAATTTTTAGATGAAAAATTATAGCAACTAAATAATAATAGAAATTAAAATTGAAAAAATGACATGCAAGCTGACACATAGACATAAAGGTCCTTAAGGGGTCCCATGGAGCTGTTATAGGAGCTATTTTTGTGGAACAAGGGGTCTCAGGGGAAGAATAAAATTATGCTTCAAGATAAATTAGAATATTGTGCAAGAAAATAGTAGCCCCTACTTTTTAGATTTTAGATTTTAAGGGGGTGGCTTTGGGGTGTGGCTGAAAGTTTGCATCCTAAAATTTCCTATGAGATGTCATTCATCTATAATTTTTTAAATTCCTGCCAATAATTTTTTAAATTTAGCTATAAAGTTTTATTTTAATTGTAAATTTAACATTACTTGTTGCTAAAAATAATCATGAGACCACCACCTTCCAAAATTTTGGAGCTTAAATCTTTAAGCTTGCCCATTATTAAAAATCCATGGGACCGCTTGCTTATGAAAGCTCCTAAAAATTTTCAGCAGCACCCACTCAGATATTTTAGGAAGCTCCCATCCATGGGACTCCTATGCTGGTGGTGGAAACTTTCAGCCCCACCTCTGTAATACCACCTGAAAATTTGCAGTTATAAATGTGGGATTCCTATTTTAAAAGAAAAGATTCATTTTAAACCTGTAGCAACATTTTTTAATTATATGATACTGCCTAAGAAATTTAAAAAAATTCCAAACCCCTTCCATAAGATGCTTCGTAAAGTTAATTTTTTTAATAAACATTATATTATTAAGTGTGTTTCAAGTGAATGTTTAGTGGATGATATGTTTCTTTAATTAACATGGGTTAAAACAGAATTCACGTATCAAAAATTTGATCAACTTATTATTCTTATAAAATTAAACTTTTTAATAATATATATTTTATTTAAAAATTCTTGTGATGTTTATTTATTATTTTTAACATAAAAACAATTAAAGAATAAATTTATATTTTTCAAATTTAATCACCACCTTTTTTCCATTTTCTAATTTTTATCCACTGAAAAACTTATTTCAAAATTTATCCTAATTAAACAGGACAGGAGCCTTGTAACTTAGGTTACACGTATGATCACTCTAAACAATAAAGAAGCTTTAATAGAGCTTAGATTCATGTTATCTGAAAACCTCTTTGAACCCTTTCTGCCTTCCATGCATGGACGGGGTATTTTCTTTGTTATATGCCAGAGACATTACCGAGAAACCTCTTACTTTTAAGACAAAATGCTGTTTAGCCTTAATCTAGTTATGCAAAGTTGACATTTAATAAAATGAAATAGAATTTAATGTCAGAGATATCAAATTGTTTTCTGTGCAGATGTTGGTTTATGAATACATGGTAAATGGAACTCTACGGGAACATCTCTCTGGTAAATTACTGCCACCACACCATCTCCTGCTGTTGTTATACTTTCTATTAACATGCTTTCAGCTTTAGATTTGATCCAACGTTGAGATTCATTTTGTTCATCAACAGCTAGCTCCAAAAAGCCTCTAAACTTTGTCCAGCGCCTACGCATTGCTTTGGGAGCAGCTAGAGGCATCCTTTATCTCCATAATGAAGCCAACCCTCCCATATACCATCGTGACATAAAGGCAAGCAACATATTATTGGATCATCGATTTAATGCGAGGGTTGCAGATTTTGGACTGTCGAAGCTTGCACCATTACCCGATCTTGAAGGTTCAGCTCCAGGCTATGTATCAACCGTAGTGAAGGGCACCCCGGTAAGACACGGGCCTTGAGCTTCTGTCAAGCATAAATAGTTATTCTTAAACATCATCCACTTCAAGGGTTAAAAGTTAATTTTGGCCAATAAAAATAAGATAAATATTTATCACTTTTTGTTGTGGATGAGGTGTAAAATTATTATTGACTGTTTAATCATTGAAGTGGATGATATTTAAGTAGAGTGAACATAAACAACTAACATATTGTAATCAATGATTCGTTCTTTATGTGGGGAACCACTCTCCATGTTAACAACCTGAATGTTAACAACAATCTACCAGCTGTTTAAACCTTAAAACTATTAAGAAGTCTTGTGATATTAATTGGTTTTAACTTATAAGAAATATAATATTATATGCTATTGATGATATTTGCAGGGCTACCTTGATCCGGAGTACTTTTTGACTCATAAGCTTACTGATAAGAGTGATGTTTATAGTTTTGGTGTGGTGCTCCTTGAGCTTTTGACCGGCATGCATCCCATTCAACATGGAAAGAACATTGTCAGGGAGGTGTGTTTGATTGTTAACAATTTTTTTGTTTATTGCATCCATTCTTTTTTATTCAAAGGATTGAGAGGGGTAGAGCTTGATATCGCTTTCGGACTGTTGAGTATTCTTTCGTTAGTCTCTAATCGTTGTATTTCCATGCACAGGTGAAAACGGCATACGAGTCTGGAATGATGCTATCTATGATGGATCCGAGGATGGGTTCATATCCTTCAGAATGCTTGCAGCCATTTGCCACTCTAGCATTATCTTGTTGCAACGATGAAACAGATGCACGCCCTTCCATGGCTGAGGTAGTCCACAAGCTTGAGAAGATCTTGCAGTTTACACCAGGACTAGACGCCACACTCATGCAGACTGGTGAAATTGAGGCTTTACCAGAAAAAAAGCCATACATAGTTGAGATGACAAGTCAAAATCCATATGTGTCTTCTAATGTTCTTGGAAATCATCTTGTGAGTGGAACCGTTCATGATATCGCACCACGCTAAGGCAGCTTATTTTTAGCTTGCAATGAAGAAATTGGGTATACCTATGGTCATTATCTATCTTGGATGGTGCTGTCAGCAAGGGATTCATGAAGCTAATTACCCATCACACAGATGTGTTGAGGATTGAATCTGAACACTTGACTCCATATGCTGATTGGTTTTGTTGTAATAACTGCATATACGTGCCCAATATGATTTATGTGAATGGGAACGTTATTGGGCACGTTCTTAGTAGGAAAATAGAGCCTTGCATAGAATCTGAGAGTCCTCTGGGCTATTTTTATTGTTGTATTGTTGTAAACACATTGTAAATTATAATTCTGGATCCTGTTTTATACAGGACTTATAGGCCTGGCAAACCATAACTCCTGTATTTTTATTGTTTATATGAATATTTATTTTTCATAAATCTGGATCTTGTTTGATACAGGACTGTGTAACCCCCGTAGGCATTAAAACTCCTGTATATTGATTGTCTATCTCAATATATTCTTTTAATTTTAATGAAAGAAGACAATGTGATATTATATTGAAAGGGTATTGTAACTGGAATAAGTTGAGATTCTTTATTTAAAATTTGAAATTGCATTTCTGGGTTAGCCCAAATCTTCTGGAAAGTGTATTTATTTGAAAATTGAAATTGGCTACTCTTAGTACTTTGGCTCGTTATCTTACGCTGCCAAGATTTGGGAATTTTGTAAATTTACATTTTCTTTTATATAAATTATTACCTTTATTAGAAAAACATTAAATCTGTTAAGGAAAACACTACTGAAACATTTAAAGTGAAGTATTTGAAATTTTAATGTTCAATTTGCAAGGGGGATGAGAAAATTATGGAGGCACTTTTGAGAAAGTTTGTGATGTTCACTTGTAGTAGGGGAGAGGACCCATAGTGGTGCACCCTAACTTTCAGGGTCCATGTAGGCTTCCATGTGACACGGAAATAATTTTTTTGATGCAGCCATGCGTGCAATGAGGTGAACAGTTTAAAATTTTTCTTTTAAGAGGTGTCTGAGTCAGCATACATGTGGAGGATGGGGACAAGTAGACACTCTTTTTTTCCCCTCATTTTTAAGGTTGACCGAAGGTGGAGCACGAGGACCCCCGGTGGCAGATCATTGTGATTGGAGCATGTGTTCGCCATGTCGTGTTCACAAAAAACAAATTGGCACATTAATTTGTCACCGCTCCACACTCCACTTCCTAGTCATTGCATTTACTCCCTTTGCTTCCGTCAATGCGTGTATGGGATGGTGCCTTCAATGCTACAATATGCAACATTAAACATGCAATGACACCTAACTACCAACCCTCTTCTTTTGGAAAACTCATCTCATTTGTCACCAGAAGTTGTTCATTTCACTCTCATTCGATCATGGCTTCCATGGGATTAACCAAAGAGGTTCTCAACACTTGCGTGAAGGGGATGAGTCAAGGAGGTCGAAGTCTACTTGTTGCTCATGTTGGAGGCTCTTGTTTGCATACCTTTGACTTCGAGGTGAGGCTTTCATACCTCACTAAGATAATGAACCAGCGGTTTTTTTTTTTCTTTACTTGTTTCTTGTCTCTCACGTGTTGTTTAGGCTTTTGTAAATTTATTTTTTGTTGTTTCAAAAGACATTTCTTCATTTCACTCCTTCGTATGGTTATAAATGGAAAGTGAGGTCCTCATACCTCGCATACGTAAATTTTCTCCTTGGTTTATTTGATATTTTTGCTCGTCTCATCTTTGTCATGTATTTGTTGGGCCATTGTTTATTGTTTGAGAATGCATTTCTTCATTTCACTCAAAGTTTCACTGTAAATGAAAGTCAAGGCTGTCATACTTGTTATCACCTAAATTTGCACCCTGTTGTTGAAGCTTTTGGAAGTTCCAACAAATTCAGTGAAACACGGGATTGGTCTCAAGGAGTGGGACCTTGCAATTGAGTCAAACCTCCAGAGAACGCTGGTTCCTCTTTCTAGACTTAAGGTCCAGAAAATTTAACTAAATCTAATGCTAATGATCACAGGGAAAAGGGGGAGAAGAAACTAAAACTGAAAGGGAGGTGATGCATCAGAATTTAGTGTGTTTAGTTGTACTTGAATTAACACAACGATGATCTCAAAACTGAAACAGACTCACACAGTGTAACATGCTATCTCATATTACTTGGAATTACTCGCAAAGTTTACTAAAAAGTAAATGAAAATGATTAAACATGAGAGAATTTTTTTTAAAATATTTGCATAATCACATAAAATTAAATGCATATCTTTTCTAAATATTTTTCAACCTTGAAAAATTACAATATATTCAAAGATAAATCATAGTGAATTACATTTACAAATATTTTGCACTTAGCAATATGAACAAGTTTACATAAGTTTGATAATCACAAGTCAATCATGAAGTACACTACATCTGTAATCTTGATATCTGTCACTCAAATCTCGACGAGTCTTTTGCTACAAAGGGAGAGTATCATCCAAGTTCTTTACCTCCAACCACAGACCGGTGGTCCCCCGCACACCTTCCATCTTGGAAGTGGTCCTACCCTTCACGAAGAGTATAGACATAGAGAACCAACAGGTTGTTATCTAAGTTCTAGTGTTGTCTTACGTAACTCAATCGACCATACAACTCTAGACAATCTTCTAACTAAGTATGATCACTCTGACAGGTTATGCCATCTAGACATAGTGAATCAATTAATGCATGCAGAGACAAATGCATCACTTTGGTCAAAGTTTCTATATAAATAGACGTTTGCAATAAATGTAGTCGTGTGTTCACACACCTCTGACTCGACTTGGAAACTATCTCATCCTACAGTTTGATTTGTTTGACTAGTAACTCTAGACATGAATTGTCTTGACTAAACTCAAATCCTAGTCAATCTGACTTAGAATTTAATCCTAAATCTAGGATATACATGCAATATATAAGTTTAGGTAATTTTAACCTTTTAGAAAGTCCCTCTTTGTATACTTGCAATTTCTAGGGTCTATGACTTCTTGTCATTCTTCTCGCTGACTCAAACAATTAAACACTCTAGTGTTAAATAACAAGTTTCGAATTTATCAAGAAATCATTTTAAAAATTAATAGATTGCCTCTTAGATTCTTCCTAAATTATATAGTCTTGATCTATGGATTCTCGACTATTCACTGTCAACCATAATATACACTTAGACTAAATCAATGTCATAACCGACTTGAGATATTTAAGTTTTCTAAACCCATCTGGGTTGATTCTAGGATTTTAACTTTTCTAACCCAATATATTGTAATATCAAAAACTCTTGTTATCCAAAGATAAGAATGTATAATAATATAACATGAATATAATATCCTCTAGTCTTCTCTAGACCACTTAAGCACTATTCAAATTCACGTTTCTCATAAAACATAGAATACGAGTTTCTATCCCCATGTATATAAGATCTTAATGAATACTATCATTATCATAAATATTCTAGACTAAGTTCAATCTTATAACCTAGATAGGTTTGAGTCTATGATAAATACAGTACAATACTTTTGATCTTATAGGTCCTAAGATCAACATCTTTCGTTATAGAATAGGTTGTGAACTCATGCATGATATCCTTCGAATATCATGATTATACTTATCATTGTTGTTGAGTACAAAAGTGATAATATATATCACTATTCTTAGTTGTTTTCTAATGATATCAATATCTTTTCAATATACTCTAGAATAAGAGAATAACTATAACAAAAGCTTATGATTGAATCAATAAAACTTGTATATATATAAGAACATTTGAGATATAAAACCATCTCTAACTAATCTCATTGGTTTTGACTCCCAAGTCTAAAGCAGAGTTCTAGAGAGGTTTGGTTTTTGCAATCTATAAGGTAGATTCTACAAGTTTTTATGGTTTTATAATAGCTCCTGCATCCTATGCTTGCTCAAATGTAAATAGAGATAAAAGACAACTATCTACAGATATGAATCCTTTGAAATAACGATGATATTCCAAACCTTTTAGCCATAATTCGTGTCTACCAAAAATAAGTTTACTACCTGTTTACACTATAAACTCGATGATACAATGATGGCATAACAAAGAGTTTACATCAAAAATAATTCTATGTTTTAACAAAGTAACATAGTTCTCTATGAGTGTGAGGATTTCGAACAATGGAAAGAAAGCATTCTTTATAGTATTCTAATGTTTATACTATACTGTCTAACAACTATATCAATGATATCTCCCTATCATGATTCCAAACTCTTAAGTCTCTTGCACTTTGAGTGCTGTTTTGATTCATAACAAAAAGGATAGTACTCTTATTCATACCTAGCTATGCTTCATAGCCTCTAAGATCCTAATCTCTTTGTTTGCATAATTCTAAAAATCTACGTAAAAACATCTATGCAGGTTTGTATAGGATAGATTTATCATAGAGAAAAAATGAAATAATTGTTTTGGAAACAAGATCTCCTACCTCTTACGCTATCTCTCCTTCCACTAGCTGCGAAATAAGCTCTATGTTCGCACTATTAACAGTGCTCACTGAATATGTTTCACATAGATGATAACACAATACTCACTCAGTATGCTTCCCATGGATGATAACACAGTACTCCCTGAGTACGCTTCCCGTGGATGATAACAGTGCTCACTATTTTTGTTTCCCACAGACGCTTGCACAGTAACTCGTCTCTATCAACCGCAGTTCTTCCTTATTCTCATGCACTATGAGTCACTCAACAACAGTATATTCTCCATGCATCCCATATCTTCGATGGTATAGCCTTTTTAAAGGCTTCACCTTTCCACATTACCGCAGAGCTCTTGGTAGAATATGCGCCTATCATTACTCTCAAATGACATGTGAACAATGATGGAGTTACTAGTTATTTAAGACCACTACCATCAGTTCTATAACTTCTCTCTTTATCCAACGAGGAGGTTATGAGTCCAAAGACCACGAGAACAAGTAGTGATTTGAAATAAATTATCATGTTCTCCTTAATGCTCATTGACATTAAAATGAAAAGGTTTAACTTATATATCATATCAATAGATATTTAACAACATATTATTGTTAAATAAAATGTATACATATGTTGTTTCTATAACATTGGGGTCGAGGTAATCTCCCCTCTCAAATAGATTAATGCCAAAATTAATAGATTATCATAATGGAATTCCTATCGGAATTTACCGAAAATGAGGTAGTTTAACTACTAATATTTAATTTGTTATAATAATATAAACTATATTCGTATCACATAAGGAAAAATAATGACTATCGACCATATCTTGTCGTCAGTCACAAACTATCCTGCCTCAATTTTTGACAAAACCTATGCTAATGAATCTTGACGACAAATCGACGACTATCAAGTCAAAACTAATCTTAGACCAAATGGGTCAAACACAACTTACCAAAATTGACGAGGGTTCACTAAACCATGAAAGCGTGAGACTTAGATGGCAACAACTTATTCTTTTCCATACATCTATTCTCTTCTCTTTGATGATGCTCTCCCTCTCTTTCTTGGAGGGTAGAAACTTGTTTCCTTGTTACAACTTGCATTCTCCAAACTGGGATTAGTGCATCATTAGTCAATCCATAAACCTTATGAATAAATAATCTTGACATCATATAATCACATGTCTAAATTCTAAACATATAAACATAAACTCATGATATCATTGATTTACCCTGACATTTCTATATAACGTCAAATCATTAATTCATGCAAAATTATCTACTAATTACATACAAGTAAAAAGTAAAATATAGTCAAAATTTGGGGTGTGATACAATCTCATATAAGCTATTACAGAGGTTAGGGAAGGAAATTGGAGCTATGCAAGGGACCGTTTTACCCACAATACAAGCACACAATTTCTAAGTAAACACTGTGAAAAGCTTTAGAGAGAGGCAAACTAACAGTTTATATTAATCATGAAGGCTAAAAAGCCATTACAAAAAAAGAATTCTTCATTACACAGAGATATAAACACAAAATGAAAGACTCTCCTTTATTGATGAACTGATACAAAGACATGAGAGGCTCAGAAGAGAGCACAGTCCATTGGATCCACCCAATTCTAGAGAAAATCACAAGGTTTGATGTTGCAACAAATCCCCTGCCTATGTAGCAACTCAGGAAAACAACCAACCCGAAATACATCTTTTTCACATGTATATATAGCTTTTTTATCGTTGTGTAGCTCCAAGCCCTAAAATTTAGTCAGTCATTTTGCCCATGCACCCATGCTACATTGAATTTGGCCCACGGTCTCATCAGAAAATCTGCAAATTGGGACGACGGCCATGCCTCGACATATCTGCAAAATTTGCATAAGAAGATTGCCCACACAACTAGGTACTTGAAGCATTAATGAAGGAAGGTTTGAAATCCCTTTCTAATACCTACAAATCCATTTTGTCCCTCCTGCGTATTGACACATTGAAGATTTTCACTATTTTAACCACTTGAATTGACTTCGGCCTGCAATATTAATAGTTGGGTACCTCTTCATTCTGCAACAATGGTGTGACCTGTGGAAGTGCATTTTAGGGCACTCAAAAAATCGTGCCTTTAAAGCTTTTACAACACTTTAAAAGTGTTGACCTTTTATTTTACTTTTGGTACCTTTTGATTTTCTCCTTTATCAGCGAATTCGCCCTCTGGTGAACTCTCCATTCGGCAA